>CM070500.1:32968231-34344568 GCA_036346375.1 Guadua angustifolia | reverse complement strand
TGAGCAAATCATTGGTCATTTGAGAAACTCTACCATTAGCATCATTCAACTTCAATTCAAGTGTGGAGCATTTAGAACATGGAGTTGAATCATACAAATCAACAAGAGAACAACTAGCATGTTTAACAAGTTTCTCATTTTCTCCTTTTCAGCATTAATTTGCTCTAACAAGCTAACATGTTCTTTCCTAAGCAAAGTAAGCTCATTGTAAATTAAGTCACATGATTTGCAAGCATCATCATCAGGAATCAAAGATTTAAGTCTAGAAATTTCAGCATTCAAAGATTCCACAAGAACATCATGTTTCTTAATTTTCTTGTCGCGTTTGTCAAGCAATTTTCCAAGACGAACAACAGCAATAGTTAATTCATCGTAAGAAGGTTCTACCTCATCGCAATCGCTGTCATGATCGTCCTCGGTGTAGCTTTCATCACTCCTAGCCATGAGACACAACCCTGTCAATTCATGCTTGCTTGGAGTCATTGTGTCATCTTCATCGCTCTCCGAATCCACATCGCTCAAATTGACTTGTTCAAGAGCGGAAAGGACCCGTGGACAACTTTCTGGTTGATGAAGCTCTTCTTCTTTCTATCACTTGGAGAGAACTTCTTCTTCTTTTCTTTTGTCATTGTCCTTCTCCTCCCTTGATGCTTTACCTGCAAGTTTAGGACAATTTGAACGAATGTGGTTGAGATCACCACACTCATAGCATCTTGGAGGGCCACCACCAACTCTCTTCCTCATTCTCACATTCTGCAAAGCTTTATTAAAACGAAAAGAGAGGAGTGCCAAGTCTTCTTCAGAAATTCTTCAACTGCTCATCGGTTAGTGAAGACACGAAAGACAAAGCAAAACTTGAAGAAGCATTATTCGAGACATGCTAGATTGAGAGGTCAATGTAATTGATTTATAATCATTCTTCCTAGCAAGAACATCCAATTCATGAGTTTTTAATTTAGAGAAAAGAACATCTAAAGTAAGTGTGCTCATGACGTTGATTCTCTAATGGATGTAACTTTCATCTCCCAAATTGACATGTCTAGTGCACCAAGCAATTGTCTAGCATTAGAGATCATCAAAACTAACTCCAACAGCATGCAAATTGCTAAGAATTTTATTAAAGCGTGCAAAGAAATCATCTAGCGACTCACCGGTTTCATCTCAAATCGCATATATTCTTTCTTATATATATCCCGATTTAACCTCTTTGAGTGTTAGAACCCTCATGATAATCACAAAGAGATTTCCATACCTCATATGCAGACTTGAGATGGATCACGTCAAGTCGCTTCTTCCCAATTCTTGGATGATCAAATTCCGTGCTCTTGCTTGCTTCAACCGTGCTTGATTGGTTTCATTAACTTGATCATTCTCAGGAACTTGATATGGCTTGTACACCTTCTCCCAAATTGCAAAGACTTGAGCTTGAATGTACGCCTCCATCTTCGCTTTCCAAAACTGAAAATCAACACCATCGAAAACACAAGGTTTTGTCGAATACCTATCCATCGCTACGGTTTCTAATCACCGGTTAAGATCAATTAGAAAAACCTTGCTCTGATACCACTTGTAGGATCGATATAAACTAAGCTAGCAATTAGAGGGGGGGTGAATGATTGCGCGGAAGCTAAAATCAAATTTTTGATCTACTAAAAATTCACCCTAATTCGGAGTCAAATAATTGCTTCGTATTCAACAAAACAGAGTCTATGCGTTCGGTAAATTGTGAATTCCTAGAGATCTAGCTGTCGGATTGACCTGAAATTTGAACAGAAGAAACTAGATGCCAATGCGCATCTAACAAAAAAAGAATCAGGTCGATCGGATCTACGGATCAAAAGTTATAAATCCTGCAAGCTTGCTGAGACAGAATATGACGAAAATCAAGCAAACCCTAATTTCGTGATTAATCACAATCTACAAAAGATTAACTAACAAAACTTTGAGGAACACTAAATTAATGCCCTAAGAAGGTTTTAGATGGATCAAATCAAAATTAAACTTGTTGAATAAAAAGGACAATGATTCAATCTACTAAACCGAAATTGGGCAAACAGGGTCAGGAATCGGTACCATGCATAGCGCATCATGCGTGAACAGTAATCCGCGATTTACTGTAGCAACGCGAGATTACTGTAGCGAGAGCAATTGTCCAAAACTCCTGGATCATGCAACAATCAGACCAGCAAGGAAACAACTAGTTGCGCATCCTTCAAGTGCAAGCAATAAGCAACAAAATTCTCGCCGCCGGAATCACATGCAGTCGGAAGCAAAAAGCTCTCTGGCCACCCTTGATTTTTCTGGTCGCATGCAAGCCAAGACGTCCAGGAAAACCAAGTCCAAAAACAAAGACCTCCACGCTAGGACCTCACAATCGACAAGGAAACCTCCTGTGATCAGGACCTCAACTTCGTGGCCGCAACGCAATTATCTAGACGACACTCTTTGCATGCAAACCAATATAGCTTTTACTAGTCGCTAGCTTCTTTGTTTACATGCATGCGCATCAGAACCAGCCCCAAGCCAGGACGTCACCCACCAGGAGCTCTGCCGCTAGAATTGCATGCCACCACAAAAATCTCCAGCCACCGCAAGAACCAAAAAGCGACGCATGAAAAACGGCTGAGGCTACAGCCGCCGCAAAAGCAATCAATCTTATTGATTAGGTTTTCCAGGGTTTTTATACAACTCAAAACCCTAACACATGTATGCATATCCACTTGGCCCAATAACACATGGCCCAATATATGCATACAACCCAAAATTCACACATGCACGCGTACGGCCCGCCTGCCGCACTCACGTGACTAACCAGCCTTCGTGTGCACCGTTCTCTAGTCCGAACGTCCCGCATGACATCCTCGACCACTAAGACCTCGATTCCTCCTCGAACCTAGTCCCGAACCTCGTCCTCCATGAACCTAGTTCCGGTCCCATCGACCACGTTACCCTCGAGCAACACCGCACACGAATAAACAAACAACCATCCGAGCACAAGTCCACGACTTGACTCAAGGTTAGTCCATGCAACCACTCACACGAAGTGCATTGCATCAAGCAAAACCATCATGCTATCACCAGCATAATAATCATATCAACATAGCACATGCACAAGCACCACACATGCTATAACCAACGTCACTTTACAATGCCAATTTCACCATTCAACCAATTTTTCATCACATGATCTCACAACTTTAATTCCACGGTTTGGTAAGCACATGGGTATACAACGTTGAGGTGGCTAGAGAGAAATTACACGTTATATAGGTACGGAGGATTTCCGCTTAGAATGGATGAGAGCTTTAGTTTTGAAAGGATGATCCAACATAGTTTTGCTCATAATGCCAATACGTTAGTAGGAGAACAAATACACGTGATATATACGCAATATACAAAAATAAACTAGCAATATTGAAAGAGACAACATGAGAGTTAGTTTTTTCTTTGCCTTGACCATAGATATATGGACTTCATCTCACCAAAAAGCAGCCTATCTTAGTGTTTTCGCACATTACTTGGACAAAGACTACAAGCTAAACAAAAGGGTCTTAGGGTTTAAGCTAATCGATTGGGTACAGACTAGAAAGGCTATCGCTGCACGTGTAGTTGAGGTTATTAGTGAATTTAAAATAGAAAGTAGAATTATTGACATCACTCTTCATAATGCATCAGCTAACAAGATGACTATGGATCATCTCACACTGCACCTGGAGACTTATGTTGGAGGTTTCGTACTCCACTAGAGATGCATACGTCACACCATTAATCTCATTGTGCAGGCAAGTTTGCATGTAATGAAACCTAGTTTGGACAACATACGCGATGCTATCCAATTTGTTATAGGTTCAACTGTAAAGTATGCCAGTTCTTGGAGTATTGTAAGGCCAACAATATGAGACTAAGAAAATTCAACTTGATATAAATGTTAGATAGAACTCCATATATGCTATGTTGTAGAGGTGCAAGAATTATGAGTATATTATCATTGTCTTCATCAATAGTAATTCTAATAAGTAGTTGGTTAATAATGTGGATTGGAAAGTTGCCAGTATTTTTCATGATTTTTTAAAAAAATTTATAGTGCAACCAAGATTGTATCTGGTGTGTACCCAATTTCTTGCTTAGTCATTGAGTGGCTTTGAACTATTGTTGATTCTTTCAAAGAAAACAGGGATAGTTATATTCTATAACCCATTTTTGAACCAATGGAGAAATTTAAAAAAATGTATTTTCAATCTGTTGTTCTACGTCTCTATTGTTTGGTACTATTTTGAATCATTGGAGAAAATTATCTGATTTGCAGAGTGCCTTTGAGGGAATAGGTGAAACATTTGATCTTGATATTTTTTAGGCCTGCACTCATGTTTATAACGAGTTTTTCAGAGTTTTCAACAAATATTATGAAAAGTTTGGCATACGAAGTGAAGCAAGAAGATTTGCCTTAACAATGTAACAAGCACAAGATAGTTCAACCACATCAAACATACGGAAGTAGCTAAAAGGCAATGCTCTAATTCATCTTCCGAAGCACCCAGCAGGTCGCAATAGCATCTGCTAGTAAAGATCAACCACTATCTTGACACACCTTTTGTGGAGACTGAGCTTGACATCAGGTAGGGTAATAAACTCAGCTTGCTCTTATGGTGGAAGAATCACCAATATATTTATCTTGTGCTATCACAATTTTGCATGGGATATATTTGTGGTTCTGGTGCCCACTGCCTCATTGAAAGCTACTTTTAGTTCGGTGGAGAGGATGCTTGAGCCAAAGAGATCGTCTCTCACGCCTGACATGGTTGAGATAATTACATGCCTCAAAGACTGAGAGTGTACAGATAAGAGGACATAACATCATATCAAGGACTCGGAGATTGTAGAGGTGTTAGCCAATTTTGATCACCTTAATCTCGACTAGTCTATGTATATGTATATATCGTATTTCCTTATCTGTTACCCACACGAGTGAAGGTTTAGTGAGACTGAACTCTATCGTTCAAGAATGAATAAAATTTAGTTTTTTTTCCCCAATATCTATGAATGTTGTCTTAACTCTGTACGTCTCTGGTTCTTCTTCTCTCATTGCAATAGTGTAAATGGGTTGGATCTGAACCGGCACGACACGGCATATGTCGATTTACTTGTGCTATCACAACTGCCGCTAGTTGGTACTGTGTGCTTTTTGTGGCCTATCAGCCATTAACCCGTCACATATGAAGAAAGGTCTTGGGTTTAAGCTCTCTCTTTTTCTTTCGAGGGGACAGGGAGGACTGAGGCATTGAGCAAAGCAAATCGATCACATTTGCTAGGAATGCAGAGTACTGCTCTACTTTGGATAGTTGTTCCAACGTGTAGTGTACATAGGACAACCCAAATGTTCAGAAATTGACGGCGAGAACAGCAATACATTGCTAACTGTGTGTCGCAATCTGAAGTTTTGGACCTATATATTGGCAAAGTCAATTAGATTGTCTTTTGAATTACAAGCGAAAATACGTTACATCTAAAAGGCAACCTTCACATCTGCAGCTATCACAGAGAAAGGGCACACCAAGATTAGGGCTGGAAATTAAGCTCGAGGCTAGAACTCTATCGAGCGCCGGCTTCGGCTCGAATGAATACAACAGTTCGAGCTTCTGCTTTCCCCAATATCTATGAATGTTGCTAACTCAGACGCCTCGGTTCTTCTGCTCGATAGGCTGCAATAGTGATAAGTTATGAAATAAATAACATTGATTGCATTGTTATGAAACAAATAACATTGATAACTTTGAAATAAAATGGAAGTAGCATCACAAGATACCTTATTGGTAACAAATCGAGTGTGTCTTTGTAGAGCCTATTACATTAGCCATTCAAAGGGTCCATAAAACAAGATACAAAACAATTGGTGAGTGCTCCTATAAGAACAGGAGATCATAAAGTTGCAAACTATATATACACTAGTCATATATAGTTTTCTAGCATGATAACCATTTCAGAGATACTAATCTACTTGGATAGTTGATCTTAACTCTGTAGTGTACCATAGTATTTTTCAACGTCTTCTAAATGTTCGAGAATTTGAGGCGAAACAGCAATACATTGAATTTGAGTGTCGGGCATACTACTTAGGTTTGGACGCAATGATGGGCACATGTCGAAGGCTTAGATTGTCTTTCGGCTCGAATCTCACAGCGAAAATACGTTTCATCTAAAAGGCAATGACCTTCCTCGCAAGTATCAGCTCAGGAGGCGGCTCGCCGATCCACCTAACCAAGATGACAAGATCTCTATGTTGGAATCGGCGACAGCCTACCATGAGAGAATGGTCACAGCAAGCGCAAAAGAACGTAAAAGACAAAGATTTGTTAAGCAGGATTGGCAACACTTGTTTCCGGGAGCTGAATCGCAGCATTTCCGTCTATATGAAGGTTTTTTTTTCCTCTTTTTTTTTTTTACGATTAGAGTTACAGAAGCCCTTCATTTGCATTAATGAGCCATACACAATTGTCCGAGCCACTGTCGCTCATGCCATAACACCTTGTGAGCAGAGCTGAAGAGAAGAAAAATCGTTTCATAGACAATAATAGGGTACTTACAGCTTCCTATGGAATGAAGGCCACTGAAAAGTGGCGAACAGATTTGTACACCAAAGAAAGAGAGAGAAAAAAGAGAGAAACAAATGAAAGAATCAATGAATCACGCTTAAAACCTCTCCGATTGTTATCCTCCCGCTTCCTCCCCTTCCCCTGCACGCCAGGCCAACGAGAGGATTCAGTCAGAGCTTGAAGCCGAAGCGCATGAGGAAGAAGCAGAGCCTCGCCACGACGACGACGGACTCGACCAGCCACATCAGGTGGTACACCACCTTCTCGTACAGCACGGCCAGCACGTCCACGCGCGGCCGCCACTGCAGCGCCGACGACAGGGCGCGCGCCCGGGGCTTCCGCGCCCCATCGCCACTGCTCTCGCTCCTCCCGCTCCCGGCGGCCCTACTTCTCGGCATCATCCGCTTCCGTATCCACTCCCGCGCCTTACTCCCGCCCGCCATCCAATCCAAGTCCAACGACCTCGCCGGCCGAGCTAGTTGGTTCTTTCTTTCAGCTCTGTACGTACGACCTCCTCCTCTCTTCTCGCCTGAGCTTTTTATCTTGAGCGGCCACGCGGTTGGCGAGTTGACCATGCCACCATAATCAGTTCGAATGTGTAATTGATGGTTGTGTACATGACTGGAGAGGGAGAGGAAGACACGAAACAAAATATATAACACGCGAGAAGACTGGAAAACTATTCAAAGTCAAAACTGCGCCTGGTCAACATGGCCTGAGTAGTTTGAAGGCTGTAGAGTTTCCCCGGAAGATTCCGATGTGAAGCGAAAGCGAAAAGCCGTGCTGATGTTGCAGGCGGCGATTGGCGAATGGCTTGGGAAAGGAGATCAGGAAACTTTAGATTGACTAGTAGTAGGATTTTCTCTATTTGTTAAGCTCGTTAATAATCAGTATTATTGAGTGATGGTCGAGTCATTGGAAACAGAAGCTTGGAATATTAGACTATTCACAGTGCATTATATCTTGTCACAATATCCAAAGCTGCCATGTCATATGGTATTATAGAAGATACAACTATCCCAATGCACGGTATCATGAATTGTTTCTTAGTCCCCACAAGATAATTAAATGCTAGATATGTATGAGAGTATGAATTATGGGCCACTTAGATAATTCAAGTTTCAATGTCTATGATTTCGTACCCAAGTGGTATCTTTCTCAAGATACAGCTTTCTTCTTTCCCCTCTTAATTCTCTTGCCACATCATCAAAAATGCTTATGTGGTATGCATTAAATGAGTATGTTACCATGCACTGGGAATAGCCTTATGTGCCGTGCCATGGTGCTGGAGTCAAATTTAGCCGTTCGGTTCAGTTAATCCGCTCATCATCTCTGTTAGGGCATGTACAATGGAGAGTCAAGAGTGTCTCTTAGCACATTCTTCTAAGCAAAAAAAGATAAGCATGTACAAATGACATACACAAGAGCCAACATGCTATTTAATACGCCCTCTCTAATTTCGCCTAGAGTTGTGAAGAGTCGCTCTTCACCAAGAGTCGACTCTAGCATTTTTTGCACTTTTCTCTCGCCACATCAATAAGCATGTCCACCTCATCACTAAGAGTGTCATATTAAATGGCTTTGTACATACCCTTATACTACCAAAGCTACTCGCAAATCGGACAGACTTTTTCTTAACGTTAAAAGCTAAAAGCCTAAATAAAGGTTGCATTTAAAGGGTTTTTTAAAAGCCTTAAGTCTCCATATAAAAAACCAAAAGAATGGCTTTTTAGCTCATTGAGATTTAGAGGGTTTGTTTGGGATTTTTATTAGTTTAAAAGCAAAAAGCTAAAACCTAAATAAATATGTGACTTTTACGCCTCAACCACGAGAAAAAGCTACGGGTTAGGGTAAAACTACTCACTCAACCATATATAAAAGCCGATTGCTTTTACGCTACTTAAGCCTAAAAGCTAACTTTAAACTATAAACAAAAAAAGCCTAAACTTAATCAAATAGGGCTTGAAGCTGCTTGAGCATAACAAGATAGCTGGCGTCAACAGTGCATTCATTTGGGGCGAGGAAGGCTAGTTGTTTTTCTATAACTAGCAAGGCGGTCCGCATACTTACGCATACATTATCTTTAAAGCATATTTTAATCACTTGGTAATATATGTATTTTTTTAAAAAATAGATCGTTGTAGAACTTCATTTGTGATATTTTAATATTATATATTATAGGATAAAATATATTTATTCCGCTTACCAATATTTGTCACATGTGGCTGAAACTCTCTTCCACAAATACTTACATAACAATATGAAAAATATAGCATAATACAACATTTTTCATTTATATCATCATCTCTTAATTTCATTATTGCAATGTTGTTCTCTTTCTTTCAGTACCACTTTTGGAGTGCATCACATTGCTTATACCAGTATAGCCAAATAAACACATGATGATATATCACCCTCTTAATCTCTCATTTTGTGGAGGTCTAGAAAATAAGAGTCATAATGTTTTTTTTTTTTGAGAAAGACTGTAACATCCCAAAAATTCTAGTAAAATAAAAATAAATATTTTGAAATTGAATATTATTATTTCTGAGTTTTCTCAGCATTATTGATTTTTATTTGGATTTCTTTGGATTTTTGTTGTGAGAATAATCAAATAAAAGAGAAATGAGAGTAAGAAATGGGAAAAGGTAAAATGGTAAAAGTAAAACTTTGTAAAATTACCATCTGAACCATAATCCAGCATGAAAAGCATTTTCCCACAAATAAAATTTTTATGAACAAGAATGAGACTTAATTATTGAAAAGAGAATTGCTTTGACTAAAAACAGTGCAAGGTCAGATTTAATGTAAAATCTGTATACTTTATGTCGACCTGAGAAAATTACCATAACACCCTCAATATAGTAGTTACCCGTGATAAAAATATTAAAAATTTATAAAATCTTTTTAAGCTTTTAAAAATTCTAAAACAGAATTATTGAAAGTCTAGAAATTAGAATGTCAGAATTTTTATAAAATAAATACATAGTATTTTAACTTGAAATTTTTATAGGAACACGTTTAACCAAAATTAAACCTTATAAAAATGTTTCAAAATTAAATTGTGTTATTTTCACCCTTAAATAAATCAAAATCCGAAAATGAATTTTTGAGCAGATAGTAATGTCATAATTTTAATTAATTCCTGTAGAACTTTTTGACCCAAAGTTTTTACTGGAGGTAGTACATTGACTGGAGACCTTAGTCAAAAATCATTGAAAAATTTGGGCGGTGATTGACGGAAATTTGGCGTGTGACACCCAATTCGATAGCAATTCACAATTGACACCCTAATTCAGCGGTTCATAAAATTGACCGAATCGTTTAATTTTTTGGCTCAGCGACACTCTCGGTATTTTTCCACATTTTCAAGATTTTCATTACTATTTTTGCACTGTTTAGGAGGTGCTTTTCCGGTTTTGCCCCTGCTACAGTGCGCACCGCTGGTATTTCTGTGTGCTGGCTCATTGATACATGTGATTTTCATAGAATTTACACCTGCTTACTCGGTCTCGGTTCATGAGGAACCTGTCAAATATGACCAAAATTTGTGATAGCAACACATGTTAGTGGCTTAGCCGTTCGGTTCGGTTAATCCGCTCATCATCTCTGTTAGGGCATGTACAATGGAGAGTCAAGAGTGTCTCTTAGCACATTCTTCTAAGCAAAAAAAGATAAGCATGTACAAATGACATACACAAGAGCCAACATGCTATTTAATACTGCTCCTCTCTAATTCTGCCTAGGAGCTTGTGAAGAGTCGTCTCTTCACCAAGAGTCGACTCTAGCATTTTTTGCACTTTTCTCTCTGCCACATCAGCGAAGCATGTCCACCTCATCACTAAGAGATGTCATATTAAATGGCTTTGTACATACCCTTATACTACCAGGCTACTCGCAAATCGGCGCACTTTTTCTTAACGTTAAAAGCTAAAAGCCTAAATAAAGGTTGCATTTAAAGGGTTTTTTAAAAGCCTTAAGTCTCCATATAAAAAACCAAAAGAATGGCTTTTTAGCTCATTGAGATTTAGAGGGTTTGTTTGGGATTTTTTATTAGTTTAAAAGCAAAAAGCTAAAACCTAAATAAATATGTGACTTTTACGCCTCAACCACGTAGAAAAAGCTACTGAAGTTAGGGTAAAACTACTCATCTCAACCATATATAAAAGCCGATTGCTTTTACGCTACTTAAGCCTAAAAGCTAACTTTAAACTATAAACAAAAAAAAGCCTAAACTTAATCAAATAGGGCTTGAAGCTGCTTGAGCATAACAAGATAGCTGGCGTCAACAGTGCATTCATTTGGGGGCGAGGAAGGCTAGTTGTTTTTCTATAACTAGCAAGGCGGTCCGCATACTTACGCATACATTATCTTTAAAGCATATTTTAATCACTTGGTAATATATGTATTTTTTTAAAAAATAGATCGTTGTAGAACTTCATTTGTGATATTTTAATATTATATATTATAGGAGAAAATATATTTATTCCGTTTACCAATATTTGTCACATGTGGCTGAAACTCTCTTCCACAAATACTTACATAACAATATGAAAAATATAGTATAATACAACATTTTTCATTTATATCATCATCTCTTAATTTCATTATTGCAATGTTGTTCTCTTTCTTTCAGTACCACTTTTGGAGTGCATCACATTGCTTATACCAGTATAGCCAAATAAACACATGATGATATATCACCCTCTTAATCTCTCATTTTGTGGAGGTCTAGAAAATAAGAGTCATAATGTTTTCTTTTTTTTTTTTGAGAAAGACTGTAACATCCCAAAAAATCTAGTAAAATAAAAATAAATATTTTGAAATTGAATATTATTATTTCTGAGTTTTCTCAGCATTATTGATTTTTATTTGGATTTCTTTGGATTTTTGTGTTGTGAGAATAATCAAATAAAAGAGAAATGAGAGTAAGAAATGGGAAAAGGTAAAATGGTAAAAGTAAAACTTTGTAAAAATTACCATCTGAACCATAATCCAGCATGAAAAGCATTTTCCCACAAATAAAATTTTTATGAACAAGAATGAGACTTAATTATTGAAAAGAGAATTGCTTTGACTAAAAACAGTGCAAGGTCAGATTTAATGTAAAATCTGTATACTTTATCTCGACCTGAGAAAATTACCATAACACCCTCAATATAGTAGTTACCCGTGATAAAAATATTAAAAATTTATAAAATCTTTTTAAGCTTTTAAAAATTCTAAAACAGAATTATTGAAAGTCTAGAAATTAGAATGTCAGAATTTTTATAAAATAAATACATAGTATTTTAACTTGAAATTTTTATAGGAACACGTTTAACCAAAATCAAACCTTATAAAATGTTTAAAAATTAAATTGTGTTATTTTCACCCTTAAATAAATCAAAATCCGAAAATGAATTTTTGAGCAGATAGTAATGTCATAATTTTAATTAATTCCCTGTAGAACTTTTTGACCCAAAGTTTTTACTGGAGGTAGTACATTGACTGGAGACCTTAGTCAAAAATCATTGAAAAATTTGGGCGGTGATTGACGGGAAATTTGGCTGTGTGACACCCAATTCGATAGCAATTCACAGATTGACACCCTAATTCGCGCGGTTCATAAAATTGACACGAATCGACGAATTTTTGGCTCAGCGACACTCTCGGTATTTTTCCACATTTTCAAGATTTTCATTACTATTTTTGCACTGTTTAGGAGGTGCTTTTCCCGTTTTGCCCCTGCTACAGTGCGCGCCGCTGGTATTTCTGTGTGTTGGCTCATTGATACATGTGATTTTCATAGAATTTACACCTACTTACCCCGGGTCTCAGGTTCATGAGGAACCTGTCAAATATGACCAAAATTGTCGCATAGCAACACATGTTAGCTGGCTTCCCAAACCATGTCACAATCATAATATACAAGTGCGCAAAATTTTTTTTCTCCAGATAGCATCAGCACAAATAGTCAGCAAAGGAATGCAATCCCAGTTTATAGCGGGCTTTCCGATATCATAATCGATGCAAAATACATGACGAAATTGTGACTATCTGTTGACTATTGTGGTAGGGGCAAAAGCGGAAAAGCACCTCCTAAGCAATTGCAAAAATAATAACGAAAATCTTGAAAATGTGGAAAAATACGAGAGTGTCGCGAGCCAAAAAATTAAATGATTCGTGTCAATTTTATGAACCGCGCGAATTAGAATGTCAATCTGTGAATTGCCATCGAATTGGGTGTCACACAACCAAATTTCCCGGTGAGTGACGGCCGTTTTAATGCAAAACGTGTGCTATCCTGGGTAGCTCTTCTCCCTTATTTCGTCTTCATCCAATAACATGTGGGCCCAATTGTCTGTTTTTGACCCCATTCGGCAGGTGAACCAAGCCCTACCTAAGTTGTTGTCACTGCCAGTGGGCTTGGTCCCCACTGGTCAGCTTCAGTCCTCACCTTGGCCTTCACCTTCTTCTTCCCTGTTCGCCGAACCGACCTCACCCCGATCGTAGAGCTCTTGCGCCTTCGCTCAACCACTCCGCGTACCAGCTGCACCGCCCAAGCCATCGATTGCTGCCACGAAGACTCACCGCCATACCACGTTGTACCAGAGGAACATCGCCGCCATAACTCACCACCTTGCACAGAGTCGGCCGTGTGTGCGTTCAAACCTATGGCGAGCTTTTCCCGTGGCTATAAGTAGCACAATTGCGTCGCAATTGAGCCTTCTTTCTTCCTCACTCATTTGCTAAGCTAATCCCATAGCCGTTTCCTTGTTCTCCTCGCCGTTCTTTGTCGTTTCGCAGAGAAGCCAAGAAAGGGGGAAAGTAGCAATTCAAGTCAATCGCGTGGTAACTCCTTGAATTGGTTCCTTCCTAAGCTTCGCCTTGTTCCCTGCGTCACTGATCAAGCACCAATTTTGCTTTTCTTAGCCACAGCAGCGCCTCACCACCGTCTTCTTCTTCTTCCGCTCTGGCGACACACGTGGACAGCCTTCTCCGACCCCAAGTCAGAATTTTCTCTTTTTTGTAACTCTTGATATGTATTGAATTTGAACCTGTAATTTTATACATAGGTAGAGTAATCTATGAAGCACATCTACAAATTTTTCAGAGGTTTTCGTAACATTTATTAGTTGATGTGCACGGTATGTACACGGGAAGCTCTGTGTGGACAGGATATGTTGCCATATTTGAATTATGATTTAACGATGCTTTACATTAACACATTGTAGAAAAAATTTGTATCAAAATATATAATGCAAAAAAAATATTCAATAAAAACATTTGTTGTATGACTTGTCACTGCCGGTTCTTATTTCGAACCGGCAGTGATATATATATCACTGTCGGAATTTGGTTTGACCCGGCAGAGATAGTCCAATATCACTGCCGGTTGTACAACGAACCAGCAGTGATATCCTGAACCAGCAGTGATAGTCTCGAATATCACTGCCGACTAATCACTACCGGCTTCTATAACTGGCAGTGACAAGTCATACAATATACCACTTAAACAAACATGTTATACTTCTTTATCACTTTCAGTATACTTCAATAATAATTCTAAGATACTCTAATGCGACATGGTTGAAAAAAAATCATCGGAGCCCTTCATTTTTTGCTATATACCTGTTTTCATATTAAAAGGAATATATACACAAATTATGCTATAAAAGGGGGGATTTTGATGATTTGTTTTGTGGATCTCACCTTGAAATATTTTATAATTAGTATTAGAGTATACTCAAAAGGATAAAGAGATATAACAACATCATTTAAACGGTATACTAGAGGTGGGAATCGTGCTCGGGGAGTATAGACCTATATATATATATATATATATATATTGGAATTTGGTTTGACGGATAGATATCAAATATCATATATATATATAACCGGCAAGTGATATCTGAACCAGCATGATAATCTCGAATATCACTGCCGGCTTCCATAATCGGCAGTGATGTACTGTTCTATAGTAGTGGACACTCATCTTTTTTTTTTTTTGGAAACTTGAACTCCTTGTCACCGCAGACCAAGTAAGATCCTTTTCCCAGCGAATCAAAATAACAGTTCTTGATAGTTACCTTGGCAAAACTTCCGGGAAGCGGCTTGGCGTTAATCGGCTGGTTCAACGACACATCCCTATTGTATTAGTTCTCAAGAAACAGGGTAACAAATGAAATGGAGGGATGTCGTGGGTAGGGCTGGAAAAAAAGCTCGTTGAGCTGGCTCGTTTCAAAATTACTCTGATTACATTCATTTTTCTTTTAAAATAAAAATTAGTTGATTTGGAACAAAAGTCAACTTTGGCTCGGCTCGTTAGGCTCGACTCGTTAGGCTCGGCTCGAAGTTGGGTCTCAAATAATACAGTAGACTATAATAAATAAGAATAAATTAGTGTCGAAGAAAGCTCGAAAAAAATTCATTTGGCTCGTTTTCCACCCCTAGTCGTGGGGATTTAGTCCTCGGGTGTGTTTAGGTATCAGTCGGATATTTTCTCTAAATTTTTTTTCGAATGTTGCACGTATTGAAAAAAAATATTATACATGTAGAAAAAAAATGTTGTAATGTGTCTGAAATTTAGGAGCCTCTTGCAACATTTTTGTTCAATGCTTGCAACATTTTTTTCCGACACGTTGCAACATTTTTCCTCTACAGATGCAACATTTTTTTTCAACGCGTGCAACATTTTCCTTTGACAACAGTAGAAATGCGGCACAGTAAACAGATGTTGCAAGCATTGAAAAAAAATATTGCGTGTGTCGGGAAAAAATGTTGCAAGAGTTAAACAAAAATATTGCAAGAGACTTTTAAATTTGGGTGATTTTAGTAAAAAAAACACCCAGGTAATATTTATCAAAAAAACCCTTAGTCCTCTCTGTCTACTCTTTTCTTTAAAATGAAACATCCAAAGTGGAGAGGGTCAAAGAGACCTACCAGCGGGAGATTACGTAGGATGGTTTGGATGAGAAAGAAATAATAATAATAATAATAATAATAATAATCAAAAGAGGTAAAGATTTGAGCCCTCTTGTGCCAGAACCAAGAACCATACACAACAATAGAAATTGACAGAACAACAGAGAAATCAAGAATGGGATGAGAGAGCTTCTCAAGATTTAGATTAGAAAGGAAGCAGCGCACCAAGGAAGAAGAAGCGAAGGGAAGAAAAGATGTGAGATTTAGCCTATCAGAGAGAGAGAGAGAGAGAGGAGGTCAGGGGGACCAGTGGGAGGCGACGGAAGTCGCCGGTGGCCGACTGAGGTCGTGGCAGCCTGTGCCCTAATTGCCGAGTTGGGGGAGAGGATGGGGATGGCAATTGGATCGCGGTAGTTGGGGTGGAAACTTTTATAGCTGGTACACGTGGTTAATTTCTTCGAAGTTCAGGGCAAGAGTCATTTCCATCCCGAAAAAGCAATAAAAAAAATCACATCTTGCCTTGTTTTAGCTTTCAGTTAAATGAAAGCTTTAGGGTTTTTCGACTGAAAAATAACTGTTTGTTTTGGATTTGGTTTTTTTACTTTTTAAGTCAATGATAAAACCAAAACAAACAACTCTTAATACGAATCTTCCATCCAAAAACGACATTTTTTTTTGTTGACAGAGTTCTTGACTCTCGGCACAAAGTTAAATTAACATGTCCAGCAAAACGAATCATGCAGGATCTCGCTGGTTCTGCCAATGAAGGCACATCAGGTTAGATAAACCGGAGAAATGATGGCACTTAACACCAGCACCTCATGTGCAGCATCGCAGAAACAGAGATACAAGCGAAAGCTGAAAGGGTAACAATGCATGAAACGAAAGAATGATCCATTGTCACAAGGAACGTCACGGATCATAAGAATGATCATCCCAGGCACCAACATATACCCATACAGCACAAAACCTTTGAACAAGGCCAGGAAATTCTTCCTCCAAGAATGCTTCTGCTCGACCTAATAGCTAGGCCTAAATTTTAGCTAATATCTGGGGGTGCCTTCCTTTACCTACCCATATCTCCTATCAGGACAGTAATCACTTTGGTGATTAACATCATTCCTCAGACTGATCAATGAACACGGTGCGCATGTTGTTACATAGATTTATAAACCTCAGGACTGAGACCTGTCTGATGTTGAGCTGCCAGTCCTTTCTACCTTGTTTGAAAATTCGGCCGAATTTGAACCCTCAGCAGTAGACTCAATATCTATGCTTCCTGTGCGACTCCTCCTGTTTCTCCGATCCTTTTACAAATGGAGAGTTGTTAAGAAAAATTTTTACTTACAGTGTACATTAAGGTAGGTTTTCAATCATTACCTCCCGGTATGGAACTTCTTCGGACTCCAGCATCCTAACAACCTGGCCCATCTTAGGTCTCTTTTCAGAGTCAGGATCAACACACCTTAGCGCGATTAACAGAGCTCGCTTAATAGCCCTAACAGTTGGTCTAACTTCTAGGCTTGGATCAACCACTTCCTCCGCTCTCCGATTGGCTACCATCATTTTGAGCCACTCAACAAGATTGACCTAATGAAATGGTTTAGTTATCATCTGGATAAAAAATATTGATTTTTTATTGTGACACAAAATACGTAATGGAGTAAGTGAATTAAAAAGCGTAATAATCAGACAAAGTTAAAAACTTGTACAAATATTCCAAAGGACACAATGCAAGACTATCATATAGTTTAATTGCCATTCTATTAAAACATTGGCACCATAGTCTTAAAAACACAATGGTACTATAACAAAAAAACTAAATGATGTTAAATCCAGAATGGAACATAACGAAAACAAGAAACATAAATAATCAAAGTCAACTGTAAATCCTTGCTTTCAATGAATTTGACAGCCCTCCTGCCATGGTTCAAAAAAAAAAAGACCAATCATTTACCTCATTGGCAGAGTGGCTATGATCGACGGGATCCCTACCCGTCACAGTTTCCAACAAGAGAACACCAAAACTATAAACATCGCTCTTTTCATTTAACATCCCAGTATTAGCATACTCAGGTGCAACATATCTAAAGCAAGAAAATTGGATGAGAAAGATTAAACTCCTTTAAGCATGGTTAAGAAAGGATGAAAAAGAGCAACAATAATGGATAAGATAAGAGCGAAGAAAATACCCAAATGTTCCCATCACTCTAGTAGTAATGTGGCTTTTATCTGACCCCAAAAGCTTGGCCAATCCGAAGTCAGAGACCTTGCCGTTAAATTCATCATCAATCAAGATGTTGCTTGATTTTATATCTCGATGAACAACTTTCGGTTCTATAGCTTCATGAAGGTAAGAAAGTCTGCAAACCATCATGATTAACACCCCAAAAAGACCGTCCAAAAATGTAGATGACATAACGGATATGTATCTTAATAGACTGAGAAGCTGGTGAAACTTACGCTTTTGCAGTGCCTGTAACAACCTTCATGCGATTTT
This sequence comes from Guadua angustifolia, assembly GCA_036346375.1. Lineage (NCBI taxonomy): Eukaryota > Viridiplantae > Streptophyta > Magnoliopsida > Poales > Poaceae > Guadua > Guadua angustifolia. The sequence goes on along the minus strand of CM070500.1, from coordinate 34,326,571 downwards.
CCCAGCTAAAAACACCATGCTGACGCATAGCTCCATGAAGCCACTGCTCTAAGTTACCATTGTTCACAAACTCATACACCAACATCCTATTAAAAGAAATCATTCACCGTTAAAATCGTTGTTCTGGTGTATGCTAAAGATAAACCGCAAATTTCTACACGTGATGCAAGCTTCTGCCTAAAAGACCAATGATTACAGATTACACGAGAAGACAATCAACTGTCACTTAACTGGGGAAGGGTACTTATGGTACCAATATGGCCCCTAGGCCCGCTACTATAGCATACTATGCCAACACAAAGAACTCATGATGCTCCAATCCCATACATAGTTCATTAGTTTGTGCTGAAATCATAATAGACATCAAATAATCTACATGTTCTCTTTCACACATCCCCTCACTTCTTTTCCATTTTGTATATTGCATTGCACTTGCTGCATATGGTACCTGCAGCAGTGAGCCAGCAGGCTAACCATATCAGCATTTGATAAACATACGTTATACAGAGACACATGAGTTATACAATGTATACTAATGAAGCAGCAATGTTTAGTTTCTGGAAACAGAATTACTATAAAACATGATTTTTTTTTCATCTAGTAAACCAGAAAGGAGCAAAAATTGAGTTGCAGTTCCTTCCATCGATTTATTAATGGTCATTTTAGATAATCCTTACAGAAACTTAATAGCACGGTCAGCTTAGCTCAGTATGAAGTACATATATGAATCAGAAGCATTTACTAGCAAAAATTTTTTTTGCTATCTGTCATACTAAACTGCATGCGTTGCTGAAGGAAAACAACTGAGCAAGTGATTCGTGCCTGGCACTTCACATACCTATTCACTCCCTCAACGCAATATCCCAACAAACGAACCAGATTCTTGTGTCGGACATGGCCAATAGCCTCAACCTCCACTCTAAATTCCTTCTCTGCCTGCCCCCTGCAAACCCAGTGAGCATGGATGCACACGACGTAATTAAGTACACTAGTTAGATTGGCATAAGCAAAGAATATCAGAGCAGTAGCTAACAACCGAAAGTGATCTTACATATTGTTAAAGATCTTCTTGATAGCTACTTCAGTTCCATTCACTAGACGTCCGCGATACACAACTCCGTACCCACCCTCTCCAAGCACATTCTCCTTAGAGAAACGGTTGGTAGCAAGATCAAGGTCACGCAGAGTAAACCAGTGACCCCAACCGAGATGAGAGAACTCAGGAAGGCCAACCAGGGGCGAAGCAGACACGAACGCTGCGGGAGAATACGGTTTCCTACCAGGCCCTGAGCCGCCATCTTCACCAGAATGCACGCTACCAGCACGGTCAACATTGCAAACTGAGCTTCCCTGGCTGATGTTATCAGGATCCGCGGACTTGCTAAATGCCAAATGCCCCAGCGTCTTCCCCAGCTCCCGATTTGCGGACTTGTCTTGCAGCGGTAAGCTAGGCTGCTCACATTCATGCATTGTCTGTGCAACGCTGCGCCCGCCAACCCTGTCGACCGGGATCTCCTTAGAGAAGATGGGGATCTGTGTCTGCCTCAAGTTGTCCATTGTTCTCTTTGTCTTGCGACGGGATGCCACCCAAATACATATCATCAGCAGAATGGCCACTAGAAGAGCAACCACACCAATTGCAATCCAAACCCACAATGTCAGGCCAAGAACCGTCCTCCTCATCTCTGAACTCAAATCGTTGGAACCCATGGTGGAGAGGTGCTCAACTATAGACTACTGAGGGAACTTCAGTTGTACTGCATCAAAGGAGATTCGCTAATTGGCATCAGCAGCTAGTGTAGATGAACTCATCACCCTGCAGATTGAAAATGAGGCACCTTCACATCATTCGGCTGTTCTTGCATTGAAACAATCAAAATCAGCACATCTTGTTTATAAACAAATGTCTCTTGGACTACCTCTGCAAACGAAGCACAACTACGCACAATTCCTGTTCCATAAAAGAATTGCTCTCAAGAGAAACGTACAGGACTATGTTTTTTCGTGTGCGTTTGTGTTTGCGTGTGAGATGCATCGATGTAAGCAGGAAATACAGTTGACAACCGAAAGTAAAGAAAGCTATAAAGACTCGCAAAATTCTCTTTTGATCACAGTCCCATCACATGAGAAGAAAGTTAAAGCTTACCTCTTTCTGCAACAGGGCCTCCATCCACTCATCCCTCAAGCAAAGAACCTGAAACAACAAAAAGAAAAAGAGAAAAGAAGACCAAGAGCCAAGCGAAATTAAGACCAAACACACACTTTATCCAGCTAGAAACTCGAGATCATAAAATGCAAGCAAGACCAACCTGTCTACCTAAACAAGGATCCAAGTTCCAACCGGTACAGCAATGGTGGAGCGGGGAACCACAGAGAGAGAGAGAGAGAGAGAGATGGGGAGTAAAAAGGAAGGCACTGGTGGATGTTGCAGGTGTGGCATTAAAGGCTAGATCAGGGAGATGTGAAGGGCAAATGGGGGATGGCAATTAAAGAAATGGTGTGGTAGATTTGTTAAAATGGCGAAAATGGGAATGAGGACTGTGGAAGAGAGAGACGAAAAACAATGTGCTAGATTGCTGGATAAGGTCAACTGACAGAATTTTGCGTCCCCCACCTCCCCCCCTCACCATGTTCTCCCTGAGTTCTCTATTGTATTGGCATTTTTATTTCATCAGCCCTACTAATTCTTGGTGTATGCCGGGTCACAGCTGTCGCTGCTCATCAAACTCCCGGGCTTCCCGGATCCTCTGCGGTTGCCTTTCGGTGACACCTTGGTCGTGGATGATTTCAGGATTACGATTTGCGATCGTCTCGGTTTGTTAGTACTGCCTATGTTTATGAATATATGTCATTATAGCTTTTAAATTTCTTTTATAAATACATATTATTCTACAATTTTAGGATGATTTTTTTTTACCATTTTATCCTTCTATACCCTTATCTTTAGCTATTTTCAATAGAGCAGCATTTACTAACATAATATACTAGAGTAAGCTACACTATTCAAAGATATAATAAAAAATAGTTAGTGTGGTATTTTGTAGATGTAACTTAGAGGAAATACAAGAATTTATAATAATATCTGTTCAGAATCGGAAGGACTAATCAGTAACCAAACCAAGTGCTTGATTGAGATGTCATGATGTCATCTATTAAAAACCTAGAGTGACATATATGTAGTACTTGTTGAGCTGTTAGGAGAAGCTCGAGGACCAGCAGCAGCAAGAACTTGCTACCGCTGCAAGATATAGAACGAACAGATGTCATCTCATACGCTCCTGCTACATTGTGATTGTGATTTGTGAATAAGACCGCAGCATCATGGCATGCTTCATCATCATGGGATGGGTGCTGCAGACGATCACTTCCCCAAAAGCAGAACCGCAGACGTACTGGACCAATGCTGCCCGCGCAATAATGTGATGAAAACTGGAAAGGCTTCAGGGGACAGGGCCAGATTTGCACGGCACAGGGACCAAACCCATCCCAAGTTTAGCGGCCGCAGCGGCAGGCACAACGACGCTCGCCACCGGAAAGAGAAGCGCCGGGCGCGGGCGCGGGCGCGGAGAAAGCGAATATGCGGGGCAAGCGAAACCGACGAATCATTCATTCGAGCCAGCCGCGCCTACGCGCGCCGCTTGAATCCGGTTGCCAGTTGCCACCCACGGGACGGAACAGCTACAGACCCCAAATCATTGGCGCGGCCCGCTCGGCCGGGTGGCCGTGGTCCCGCGTGCGGCCGGGATTCTGAGACGACGTCCCTGCTTGATTTGCTTGCGTTGCGACTAATTAGGACCACGACGCGCCGCTTGCCGCTTTGGATTGGCTCTGGCTATGGTCGCTGCCACGTTTGTCTACTCTGGAGAGTGGAGACTAAGATAGATACTGGAGTTGCTAAATTGGACTGTGTGCAACATTTCTTCTGATCGCGGGTGCTAGGATTAGCTGTTTGACTATTTATCTATGGTCATGTTTGGATTCATTAGCACTAACAGTTAACCGCTAAAATTAGCTGAAATGGATCTAAACAGTCCAAATAATAAACTGGTAATAGTTAGCCGTAATAAATTTAATAGTTATCTCATTCTTTGGTTCTACTTCTAATTTCAACTAATAGATGGTCAAAGACCAATTTGCCTCGACCCCTCCACATGCGATGCAGTAGCAAAAAAGATGCAAACAACTAATTAATGTAAGGGTACAATAGATATTTACATCTATAACCAAATTTCTAACCACCTATTAGCTAGTAGATCCAAACAACCCCAGCTAATAGTTAGCTAGCTATTAGCCATTAGCTAGCTAACTATTAGAGCTAATGGATCCAACAAACCCTATATGTAGCACCGATAGGCAACTAAGAGGCGTCTTAAAAAAAACTTAACATTCTATTTTCTTAAGAAGGTTATGTTTCTTACACTCTCCAATAGCTATAAAGAGCTACGAAGAACACAACTTAAATACTTACAAAGAATGCTCTAAAAAAACCAAGCAAAACAAGCCTTTATGTGCTCGTGCGGTCTGAACCGCATCTAAAGAGAGGTCTGACTGTCATAGGAAGAGGTCTTAGCCTCTTGCTTAATTGGTGACCAGACCTCTCCCTTGGGACAAATTTGAAGAATCAGCCTAAGTAAACCTAAAAACGACTAACTTTCACACGAAAACTTTAAATGATTTGATACTTGGAACAAAGCAAGACAACTACCGTAGAAACCTAAAATACAAAAAGATCTTGTAAGAGCACAAAAATTAGAACATTTTGGCTCTTAAAGCTCTACTGCACCAAATCCATTTCAAACTAAATAGATTCAACTTTCAAACTAAAGCTCCAAACTAAGATCAAGACCTCAAGAAGCTATTCCAACAAAAGTTTCTCCAAGTGCTTGCCAAAGTTGTGACCTTTTCTCACTTGAGCACAAGAGACACTAAAACCGAGCAAAACCGAGACACGGTGATCGAGAGAAACTCATGGGAAGAATAAAGCTAAGGTAGTTAAAGATGATTTTCCACATGTCCTAGCATTCTCAAATCACGGCAAGAACCAATCCAAATCAAGATTTCAACAATTGAGCAACAAGGAGAAAGATGAATTTCAAACATCTATTAACATTTGGATATGAATGTTTATAATCACTTCTTAGTCACACATAAGCATAAGGATGACAAAAAAACTCACGAACAAGAGACATACTCTATCTCTCAAAATTTCTATCCAAGAACCCTAGCTCTCATCTACTTGGCTTCACATGACTTAATCTCTAAGCCACCTCTACATCTTCTTTTATAATGTTGGCCAAGCCTACATCTAAATACAAAGTCAATTCCATCCACCAACACATGGGCAAAGCTGATAAGCAAACACATAACTAGCTTTCACTTACACATGCAGCCTTCTCAAAGCGCCACTTCCACTTGGCTCCAATAGCCTGATTAACCTTGTCTTGTCCTCGAAGCATCCTAAAGCCAATCAAAGCATCCACTACTACAGAAATCGTAATCACAGACGGTTCGTAAATGTCATTAGAGACGGTTTTGTGAACCGTCGGTAACAATAAATGCACGTGATGAAGGAGATCATCGAGCGATTTTCCACCGTCGAGAAAATATATATCCGCAGACGGTTGTATTAATAAACCGTCTCGTGATATTTAATTATCACTGAGCGGTTTCAAAGCGAGAAATGCATGATAACTAAATATCCGCGAGCGGTTTCAAATCATCTTAAATGCGTGATCTGAACTTATCCGAGCGGTTTTAGATAAGAACGTCTGTGATGACCTTTTTCCCACACCCGTGAGAACCTCCATTATTTATGGTGTTGTTAAAATTTCCATCAATATTTCTACTTGATATTTACAAAGGCTGTCGATTATAGATGTTGTAATTGAATATCTGCACTTCCTATATGCATTGTAGCAGCAGTTTGTCGTCGGGATAGACTTAAAATATAAACATTTGTAGCTCTTTTCTCCTTCTTATGATAATGTTGATGGAACTCGACTAATAAATCAACCAAGACCCATGAGCGGTATGGCGAGGTCTCGGCAACCATAGTGTGCTTGATCGAACTGACACACTCGAGTGTGTGATCTTCTTCATGCCATATGAAGTGGCCTTGCTGTGAGTCACCGTCGTGCCCGCGGTCACGATGCAGACGACATGCTCTTGCTTGGCGTCACCGTCGTGCCGCGGTGGGAGAAAATGGTACTTTGAAAAAATTTGTAGATGTACTTGATAGATTACTCTAGGTAGGGTAATTAAAAGATTAAACAAATGTGATTGCAAGTCGGGTCTTCCATTTGTTCAATCACATTTGAACATGGAAGGCAGGCTTCACATTTGTTCAATCTTTAATTAGCTAGCATGTAATGTAGATTTTCAAATTTGCGAGATAATACCTAAGTAGATGGAAATTTGGACAATAAACCATAAATAATGGAGGTTCTGATGAGGTGTAGGAAAACATCTAGTTCAACAAGCAAGACATTGTTAAGTTGTTGCATTCAAGATGAGCAAATATGTATTAAGGATAATATCATGTGACAATACAATGAATCGTACAAACAAGAATAACCGCAAGTTTTTGACATATTTTCCGAATTAATGAATACCATTTGACAATTGTACAACTCGAGAAGTTATCGGTTTGCGTGGAGCGCGCTTTTTTTATGTATTACTTCGGTGAGCAGGAAGAAACAAACCTTCCCACTAATGTTGCTCAAATGGGCCTCAGTCAACGCAGCTTTAAGCAGATCTTGCTACTTTTTTAGCGACGATGGTTTGCATGTTGTAGCAAACATAAAATCCACATAGGTTATTTCCACGACCTTCTTGGTGGCATTGCAAATAAAACCTACGGTTAGTTCTAGAGTCACTATTACGGGGTTTGATATAGAATTGTTGTGTATAGCGGATCTGGGAAAGTTCAAATCATCTTTGTAGTTTAGTCCAATCTTTCACGTGTTTGAGCGCTCTACAAGATTGCAAAAGGTTAGCCTAAGCCATTCCAATAGCAACATAAACACGGAACAACTTACGACCATGTGCGTAGGAAGCGTGATTACGGTGAGTAATTTTGCGATAGGTGTCAAGTCGTGGTTTCCGCCACGTCAGGAATCAAGGTACTTAACCGGTTTGTGGTGGTTCAATTACAATTAGAACCAGTGAAACCTACACAGTATATCACAATGGACAATGAACAAAAGCGAGTTGTGTGCACAAGATGAGAACAAAGTATAGCATGTGGTAGCACTTACCTCGGGTTATGGGGTATAAGTATGAATTCTTTATCTTTTGTGCTAGTAATGCCTCTATCACGTATTTCTCGACCATGTTTATATCCAGATCCATTGTTTGCTTTGAGACTATATGTGGGTCGAGAAACCGATCGATAGTTTCGCGTGTCGCTTCGGTTGCATGTATCTATATATACAAAGGCGAATTATATATATATATGGAGGACAATTATCACTATTAGGCGAATGTAGACTGTGATAGCACACACTTACAAGGTCCGACATCTTATGAGTCGGCCGTCGGCGTCGAGGTTGTAGAGATGGAACAAGTCCGAGAAAATCGACCGTGAAGAAGCCCCCGTGAGTTGTTGAATAGATGTTCATACTTGAACTTAACGCCGATACTTGTTATGCGTTCACGCTCTGGCTTTCCAGCTTCTGGGTGTACCACTTATGCAATTGTTGGCAAGGTATACTAAGTGAAGTTACTGCTGCCGTTAGTAACGGCTCTCCTAGCTTGTATTGTTTAGCCAACTCGGCGAGATGGATAGTCGACTTGTTCTTGCCCTTCTTTCTTCTTTGCCCTTGCCTTTCTTTGTTTTGTATGAACCCTTCACGGAGAGGAATGGCGGGAAAGAGGTCAACATTATGTACATCAAGTGGAGTCTGTTTGTCAGACGATCTTGATTTGGTAGCCAACCTGATCGACGGCGATACAATAGGCGAATCGGATCGTCGCGGTTGTTGCATGAATGAAGGCGACAGGAGATGTCATTGCTAGGCCATTGGATGAATGTGCCAATGGCATCCCCAAGTTTCACGATCTCGCTGCTTTGGCGGCTTCAGAGATCGACATTTTGAAACTATCAAATACCCGTCCACATTGACCTTGGTGAAACCCGCGCTATCATGGTACCGTGCACCATGGTCCTCTTAGTGGATGGATACACCATGCCCCAAGCAAATTGCCGAGGAACGGTGCCATTGTTAATTCTCACTTGGAGATTGCCTTTGTGTGGCCACCTTAATGTCACATCTGAGATAAGTCCGCTATGTTCATCTATGTCACTTGGAGGAGCGGATGCACAAATGCTCTTCACGGGCGGTTAGGGTGACTTATGGACATACTACAGGGCTTGTACAATATTTCTTTCTTGATTGGTGAGCCTTTCCTCGAGGATTCTTATCCTTTCATAAAATTCTTCTCTCAGTTCTCCCCTCAACTCTTCTCTCAACTCTCCTCTCAACTTGTCCTCCAAATTCTTTATAAGATTTGACTCGCGCTCGGCTTTAGTTCTCTTCTTACTTCGGTATACGTGGAAGTCTTCTGGGAATCAAGTTTTCCATGGAACAAAAACCCCTATGCCTCTTGTACGACCAGGGTGTTCCTTGTTTCCCAAGGCCATGGACAGTGCATCTTTCTCCCTGTCTGGCAAAAAAGAGCCATCGGCCGATTGTGTACTCAACGCTACCTGCAAGATCCTGACAAGTTATTTCACTTATGAAGTCATGGACTAATTACGTAAAATTGGTAGTTCGATTTATATATTACGGCGTTGGCAGACTTCCTCGTCCGCGAGGTTTACTGAAGGAGGCAGTTATGCGGAGGATGTGGCGAAGACCTCGCTCTTAGCGGTCTCGCACGTGGATCTGTGATTCTTTGGAAATGGCGAGATACCCTCCTCGTCCTCCTGTCCCATTGCGCTCTCTTCCCGCGTAGCGGCGGTGCGAGTCTGTGGGGGTGAGTGTTCCTTGCTGCAAGGCCTTGTTTGCTTCACTTTGGCGCATTGCAATTCGTGCTGTCGTCTTCATCTCAACAAAACGCCGCCACGTGTCGCATCAATGAACCCATACTTAGAGTATGGATCTATATTCTTCTTGGCGTAGTCTCTGGCGTATGCTTGAAGGTCTTCCATGCATTTCTGCCGCAAGCGGTGCATACCGTCGCACTAGGGGCGAATTCTTACGGAATGTTGAACGATGAAAGAACTTCCGTCAGCAAGGCATTGCGAGCCTCAATAGTCACCAACCTCCAGGAAGATAGCGTGATCGGAACCCGTTCTCGTGCTACTATCCCGCACATACTCTGAAATGCATTCGCTGCCTTTTTTGGCTTTCTAGGGGCCCCATCCTTTGGATCGATCTCTGTAATGGTATATCGGTCTATTGGCCTTTTGTTTGGTCCTCTTGCAGTTATGAGTCGATTCTTCTTTTGAGGGCACATCATGTCCTTGAGACGATGGATTAGAGGACGACATCTTCTTTATAAGTTAAAATAGTTTGAAAGTAACTAAAAGAGAATAACAAATAAAATCAAATTAGAGTGAATAAGTTTGTGGATACCATGGCTTGTTATTAGCCTTTTAAAAGAACTAGCCTAAATGGCTTGTTATTAGCCTTTTAAAAGAACTAGCCTAAATGGCTTGTTATTATCCTTTTACAAAAGAAGCAAACTAGGAAGTTGCGAACTTAATAAAAATTTAAGCACCTCCCCTAAAACTAGGACATCCACACAAAGAGACAAGCGAAATAAGTGCGAGTATAAGAGCAAGACTTTGTTTATTATTCCTCTTAAGCATATATATGAGAATACATAATTCACACACAAGAGGTATGACATAAACAAGATAACACAAAGGACTAGCTTATAAGCAACTTTGCTCTCGGATTATCTAAATTGATGGGTTGCTCTTAAAGAACCCTCCAACATCAATTTCAACAATGTATCACAGGTATACAAATCGAGATTAGTGAATCTACTAATTCAAAGACCTTTGGTTAAGAAAATTGATTCACTAGAACTCAACTATGGACTATGAAAAGCTACCTAACAATGAGGACAAGCGAACTAGGAGGTTGCAGAACTTAATAAAATTTGGCAAGACCTCCCCTAAAACTAGGACATCCACACAATGAGATAAGCATAAATAAGTGCGAGTATAAGAGCAAGACTTTGTTTATTATTCCTCTTAATCATATATATGAGAATACATAATTCACACACAAGAGGTATGACATAAACAAGATAACACAAAGGACTAGCTTATAAGCAACTTTGCTCTCAGATTATCTAAATTGATGGGTTGCTCTTAAAGAACCCTCCAACATCAATTTCAACAATATATCACAGGTATACAAATCGAGATTAGTGAATCTCATAATTCAAGCACTAGTTAAGAAAATTGATTCACTAGAACTCAACTATGGACTATGAAAAGCTCTTGAACAAAGAGACAAGCGAACTAGGAGGTTGCCAACTTAATAAAAATTTCGCAAAGACACCTCCCTAAAACTAGGATATCCACACGTGGACAAGCGAAAATAAATGCAGTATAAGAGCCGAATCACGAGACAAGATAGCATATCACATGTCACAAAGAACAACACCCAAGTTGAATTCTAGACACAATGATCTAAGCAATCTTTGAATCATAGAAGGAACTCACTAACTAGCGATCAATATAGCCTCATTTAATTGAATCATCATCGAGCGGCGAGTAGAACAAAATCGAGCCTCCGGATCAAGAGCGGCCTCTAGCTCGATGGCTAGTCCCCGAAATACTCGTCGGTTCATTGATACTCATAGAGCAAAGTTACCAATCACCCACATACCAACAGAAAGAAAGAAAGATGCGCGAAGACACTTACACCGAACGAAGACCGCATTGCTCAGAAGAGAGGCGAACACGACGATGGGGAGCGTCGCGATGCGGGAGGAACGCCGGGAGGGAGGACGCCCAGGGGAGGACGCCGGGAGGGAGGACGCCCGAGGGGAGGCCGCCATGAGAGACAAGCGTCTCAAAGGGTTAGGGTTTGCAGCGGCGTGAATGAGCCTGGCGCGGAGATATATAGAGAGAGCACATCACGAGCGGTTCTAAAATATAGCGATCAGGATGTATTATCACGAGCGGTTCTATAATAGAACGATGCAGCGATGTTGAGATATCCTGAGCGGTTATATAATAGAATCGCTGCGTGATGTTGTGATATCACGACGGTTATATAATAGAACCGTCTCGATGTTGAGATATCACAGAGCGGCTAGGTAACATAACCGTCATGACAAATAACATCACTGCATTGTTATGTTAAAGAACCGCTGCATGATATGTACTGCTCATTGACATTCACTTGTCGGTTCGATTCGATCGACTCTTGTCTGCATGCCACTTTGTTGTATCTTACCGGGAAAGTTGTCATTAACGGAATATAGATCGCTTGTGGTTGATGTGGATTCTAATCCTCAATTCAAACCCTAAAATCAGAGCAATCACATACAACTATTTCCATATTGCCAAAGTAGACATGATTCTCGTTCTTGTTTGCCATAGTCTACATAATTTATTTCTTGTCATCAATTATGTCGAATGGCCATCTTTGAATCATGTATTTGGAATCATATTGATATTAAGGAATAAATACGTGCTCTTATACTTGCATCTTTTCCATCAATCTAGATGCTTCACAAGCTACTTACAAAGATCATCACAATCCTATATACATAATTCGGATGCTTCACAAGTTACTTACAAAGATCATCACAATCATATGTACAAAGCATGATGGGTCGATCATCTTTACAATAGCATTAATGTAATATTATTACACATGAAAATTAGTAAGCATGATGACAATGCACCCTTCTCATAACTACGCCACCACATGCTTATTCTTTTGTATGAAAATTAGCCCTTCATGATGATCGAGCGTGTGTAGCTTGCTTCCTCATGTTGTTCTTCCGGGACCAGGATGTCATTTTCGATAGGTGGCAACTCATCAAATTGATTGTACTCTTCCTCATCTACTACATTCTCAACTCGACAATTCTCCTTTTCCACTGAAGAACTACGTGGCGCTTCTTGTTGGGCGGATCGGTTATATAGAAGACTTGAACAACTTGGTTAGCGATCACGAATGGTTCATCTTGGTATCCAACACGCTCGAGGTCCACAGAGTGATGCCATTCTGTCAACCTTCACGTCTTTGGAGGTGGACCCAACGGCACCAAATAGGGAATCTTCAAAAGTATGTAGTCGAGCTCCCATATCTCCTCTATGAACCCATAGTAGGAGCTCCTCGTCAACCCAAAATGTATTATTGAATGCATCTATGCGGACATCGCTGTTACGGTTTGTGCTCTTCATATCCCGATCTCTCATGTAAAATGTGTACCCATTTAAGTCATATCCTTTCCATGTGACAACCGTAAAGTTGGTCCTTTTGCCAACCATGTCAACAGTCATCTGACGAGCTCCCAGTGATAGGTCGCTCCTTCAACCATTTGTTGAACTGAAGGTTATGCTGTCTCGTGATCCAAGACTCCTGCCGTGCTGGATTCTCTTGCCTTAGCCATTGCTTGTGCTCGACGATATAGGCGGACACTACAGCCATGTGTTGCAAAACCGTGAAATGGGCTCGAGCATACGCAACCGAATCAGGCGTGATTGCTTTCCTTCCGATGGTCCCGATACCCTGGAGCCTACCCTATGGCGAGATCGAGACACACCTATTGGTTCGACCTGGGCCATGTAATCAACGCAGAACTCGACGGCCTCTTCTGTTGCATAACCTTTGACAATGCTACCCTCCGGACGAGATCGATTCCGTACGTAAGACTTGAGAATTCCCATGTACCTCTCGAACGGGTACATGCTACGTAGGAACACTGGCCCGCATATCTTTATCTCTGTCACAAGGTGAACAATGAGATGGACCATGATATCGAAAAATGATGGAGGGAAATACATCTCAAGATTACATAGAGTCATCACCACCTCAGCTTGCAGAGCATCTAGTCCTTCGGGATCGATGACCTTCTCGGCGATTGTGTTAAAGAAATAACACACCTAGTGATTGTCTCTCGGACCTTGGCCGCAAAATACTTCTAATTGCGACGAGGGAGCATTTGTGTCATCAAGACATGATAATCATGAGACTTCATGCGGTTAATTTCAAATCTTGCAATGAAACAAGTCTCTTCATGTTGGAGGAGTAACTTAGACGGAACTTTCACACCATGCAAGCAGCACGCGATTCAGTTCTTCGGCCTTTGACAGAGTATAACAAGGTGTTCCAAGCACGTCGGCCTTTATCGGTCTCTTCGGTGCTAACTCGGTCTTATGCCCATATCGACCAAGTCAAGCCATGCGTTGATACCATCCTTTGTTTTACCCTTAATGTTGAGTAAGAGACCAATCACGCATCACGTACATTCTTCTCACGTGCATGACATCGATCAAATGGCGAACTTCTTGGTGCTCCCAAAGAAGGTAGGTCCCGAATATTGATCTCTTCTTCCACATGCTCTTTTCACGGGTACTTGATTTACGTCCCTTTCCATACGCAACATCCAAATCCTTAACAATGTCATGAACATCTCTCCGCTCAAACGCCTTGGAGCTGAACCATTTCGTTCCTTCCGTTGAAAAGTTGCTTCATCTTGCGATATGGGTGATTCCTCAAAGAACCTCTGATGACGCATGTACATGGTTTTGCGGGGAGTGATTCACCATAAACTCTCAGTATCATCTAGCGGTGAGTGCAGGCTTTGGTTCCTTTTGTACTACGGCACAGCAGTTAGCAAGGGCGGGGTAATCATTTATGGTGCGAAACAACAAGCGATTGCAAAGTAAAGTTCTCTTGTTTGTATCAAGATCCCATACGTGTATTCCCGGAACCCACAGTGTTTTAGATCTTCCACCAATGGAGCTAGGTACACATCAATATCATTCCTAGGTTGTTTCGGTTCTTGGATAAGCACTGCATAACATATTGTACTTCCGCTTCATACACAACCAAGGAGGAAGGTTGTAGATACTGATTTACGCCAAGTGCCATGCCTACGCTCATGTTACCGAAAGGATTCATTCCATCTCAGACTCAATCCAAACCTTATATTTCTCGGATTCGCACCGAATTCTTGAAAGCTCTGCCGATGTTTCTCCACTAGATGGAATCGGCAGGTGCCTTAGCATTCCATCATTCTTACGCCCTCAAAGTGCCAACGCAATAGTTTTGCCTCCTTTGGGTTCGCAAACAAACGCTTCAAAAGGGGAATTACAGCAGATACCATGCCACCTTAGCAGAGGACCTTTTTTCACCTCAATGCTCTCGCCATCATCATCTGAATGACTCTTACGCTTGTACCGGATCGTTGCACACGGACATATATGCAAGTTTGTGTACTCTTTGCAGTGCAGGATACAATCGTTTGGACATGCATGTATTCTTTCTACTTCCATTCCCAAGGGACAAAGAACACGCTTGGCTTTGTAGGTGCTTGTCGGCAACTCGCTTCCTCTGGAAGCATGTCCGCCAATAGACGTAAATATTGTGAAACTCTTGTCGGACCAACCGCTGCTTGCGAAGCACCTGATGATAACCTTGTGTATTTCAACTTGCACCCTGCGAACAAAGGTTTCTCCGAGTCCTCCATTAAGCCCCAACTGCCCATATTCCCCGTCATCAAGGTTTCTTCGCATCGCGTAGCATCTCGATCCAAATTGTCATCGTAACCTGTCCTCATCGGAAGCACAATCGATATGATCATCCGACATATCATTGACACCATCGACGATATTAACACTACTTGTCGCTTCAGATATTGTGCTCTTCGCCATGACCGGTCCAACATGTATAGCCCTTTTGAAACCCTTGAATCAAGTGTGCTTCGATCTACTGAAGTTTCAAACATCTTGATTTTCGCAATCAATGCACGGACATGACATGAATTGCACCCCTTATTAAACATATCCTCCTCTCGCAGGCTCTTTTGAAAGTGGAGACGCCATTAAGGTACTCAAGACTCAAACGGTTCTCGGACATCCAAATTTCGATCCATCTACGCTACACACATGTAACACTTAGTGTTAAATATTAAGTGCACGGTGTAGTGCGTATGCACACATTCTTAAACTAATTATGCAATTACATACCTTAATTACATCACAAAGAAATAATTAACACAATTCAAATTAATCTTCAATATAATAATGAAATTAGAACCCATTACTAACCTTAGATCACCAAAAGACTTGAATTGATCTATAAGCTAGATCTAAACAATCTTTAAATTCTATCTTAACAAGCTAGCTAGCTACATCATGATCGAATATTATATTATGCAAATAGAACCATTACTAGCTAACCTTATTCATCAAACAACCAACACATGGTTCTACAAGCTAGATCTAAAAAAATCTTCAAATTCCTTCCTTATCAAGATAGATGTTGAATATAATGCAATTAAAACACATTACTAACCAAATATCACAAACAACATATGGATCCAAATACAATTAAACTAGATCTAATCAAACAATCTTTAAATTAATTCTGTCCTAACAAACCTAGATATTGAATTCGATGCGCATGCAATTAGAGAACTCATTACTAACCTTAGATCACCAAAATCAAATGAATCTAATATCACCCTTCGAAATCAATGGCTTTCTTTCAAAAATTGCCTCACTTCCACAAACCGCCACTTAGCGTAGAAACGAAACCCTATAAGCGAAGTGGATGGATCGAGGCTCTGTTTTTACGGAGGCGGTATTATCACGAGCGGTTTTATATTACGACGTCGTGATACAAAAAATCGCAGACGGTTTCTAAATATAACCGTCTGTGATGGCTACAAGATACTATTCTCGACGGTTTGAAGTAAAACTGTCAGTGATTTCACGATGGTTTCAAGTAAAACCGTCAGGATTTCCTGACGGTTATATAACACAACAAACCGTCTGCGATATTTCTTGTATCACGCATTTAATATAATATAAAACCGCTCAGGATATACGACCGACGGTTTGAGTACATAACCGTCAGGATAAAATTCCATATTACGAGCGGTTTTTCAAAACCGCCTGCGTGATCGTGGTGTCGATATAAGCATTGTAGTAGTGATCTTCGCATGCTTTAACATGTAGCTCATGGTGCCTAATGACTTTATGTCTAGTCTTCATGCATCTGATCTCCCTTGGATCATCTCTAGTTGCACTAGCCCAAGTCACTTGACACACCACATCCATTAACTCGTTTCTTCACGATCCTTATCTTTTCTGTGCTTCCCGCTGAGCCATGTAGCCTCACTCGAACTTGCCTAGCCGCATAGATATAAGCTCTCCTGCCTAGTCCTAGTCAATTGCCTCTAATAGCTGATATTGGCTAAGCCAACTGCACATCCAAAGACCAAGTAACCATCTCGAGCACAAGTTCAATGCACTTCACTCACATTAGTCAAAACATGCATCATGCAACACAATAGAACCCAAACTTAAGCCACGTAGCCTCATCCGAACTTACCCGATTGCACTGACCTCTACTCTAATGCCTAGTTCTAGTCAATTGTCGCTAATCGCTAACGTTCTCCAAGCCTAGCCTAACACAACAAACCAACATGTAACACATCACTACAAGAAACAGTGAAAAATTCATGGGTTTTTTTTAAATTCGTGGGCAAAAAAAAACCCACGAATTTATATATTTAAATTCGACGGTTTATAAAAAACCCACGTATTTAATTAAATTGTAATGGGCCAAACAAATACCCACGAATTTATATGTTTAAATTAAATGGGTTTATAACAATACCCGTATTTACTTAAATTAAATCGCCAAAACAACTCACGAATTTATATACCAATTTAATAAACCGCGTGCTCTCTCTCTCTCGCATCGCTCCCTCACCCATTGCCCCGGCTCCTCTGGCGATTGACCTCTGCCATGCCGCCGCCTTTGGTGCACCTTCCGCCCAGCCGCCGTCATCGCCATTGCGCTTCGCCCGCCCGCCTTCGCCGTCATGCGCCGCCCTTGCCCGTCCTCGCACCTTTCCCCTCCTTCCTCCTCGTCATGGCGAGCTAGATTTCAGACCTGCTCCCTCCGTTCAACGCCGACCCCGTCCGCCATGTCAAAGCAAGGTTTGTCCCCTTTCGATGATTCCGTGAGCTAGGGTTTACGGCGCTTTGGTTTGGGGTGGTTTTGCGGAGGAAGGCCAAGCCTCGACGGCGCCCAAGGCCGAGAAGAAGGATTACGACGAGGTGTGTTGCTATGCTTTGGCTTTTTGCTCTCGATTAAATCGATTCGTTGTCACTTTGTAACCCTAGGTTTTTCTTGTTTAGGTCATTGTGTTGTAGATCGGTTCGTGTGTGTTGTGATTAGTTCATGGTCGATTCTTTAGGGAATGGAAATTTGGCGAATAGCTATGCGTCTGTGATGACTATCTTTGACGAGAGGCCTACGTCAAAATTAGGAATTAAAGATGAGATAGGTTATTTGCTATATTTTCTTATATTTAGCTATCTCTCTAGGGTTACGGTATGTTATTTGCTTAATGCTTAAAATAATGAGAACTCTAAATTGTCAAGACAAAGTGTTGGTGTTGTACTTTTTTGGGTAAAAAGCTTGTTTGGTTGACATGCCCATGTGTCGATTGAAATTACGATTGCAAGCACAAATTTCTTCTCGCTTAAATGGTTTGGACCACGACAAAACAATTTTGCAAGCATGTAACAAACTATGTGAAAGTGTGTATGATGTTATGCATGGGTGACTTTTTGTTTCATGGTCAGCATAACAATGTGAAATGATTAATTGCTTGAAGTTATTTCATCTCATTTTATATTCACGATATGGTATATATATTTAGCACTAGAACTATATCTGTTGTAGTTCTCGTGAATAAAGCGGTAGCGTCCCTTTGTTTGACAGTTTAGTTTATTACAAGAACAAAGGTAAACACCTTGCGAAAGAATGCAATTTTTAAGAAAGAAGGCATTGAGATTCAAGGAGATATCTCGAGACAGGGGCTCTAATCTTCGTAAAGTCGAGCTCGAGGTAATGTGTTTGTGAATTATGCTTTAAAGCTTCACTTCTATTTAGTCTCAATGCATAACAATCTCCATTTATTTTACAATTCAAATATGGGCATTAAATTCATTTAGTCTCAATGTGAAATGATTAATTGCTTGAAGTTATTTCATCTCATTTTATATTCACGCATATGGTATATATATTTTTATTCTCTCATTGCCGTTGTATATAACGTTAGAGTTTAGGGTTTGCGTTAAGCAGAGAGAGCCTAGGCGTCACCCGTTCGGAATGGCGATCTCACATTTGCTTGTGTGACGCTTCGACAATAGACAGTTTCTGAATTCATCCCTTGGTCCAACTTTATTAGATAGCTAAAAATTACAGAGTTCAAGCGAAGTCTTATAAAGTTTTATGCAACATAAATTCATAGATCCATCTGTTTGAAAGCGGTCTTTGTGGCATTAAATCCAAAAGCTGTTCAATGTAATCAACGAATTACATTTTTTGGTATCTGCTTATGGCTTGGGATATGCTACCAGCATTCGATTAATCTGCACTTCAGAGTAATCGCATCGTTGCTCAAGAATTATTCATTTGTACCGCCTAATAATCTGTGTTCTTTGTTTTCTTCAACGAAAGTATCGCTTGGGTTTCTATTAGTTTAATTAAATGTGCTGAAATTTGCACACATATTTTTTCATCTTCGTTCGGTGCTTCTCTGTGGAAATTCACTGTGCTCGATGTCATTGTTCGTTTCTTTTAATATTGACCTATTCATTATTTACTCGATCATTGGTTGTTGATTAATGTGCTAGAGTTTTTACCATTTTTCCTTTGTCAAATCTTGTAATTAAACAATTGTGAATGCAAATAATTTCTAAATCGAGTTATTTCCTTTAGGGCCCATTTGGCTCACTGTTTCGGCCAGATCCCTGCAAGATTCTGGGGTGGAAATCCACCGCTAATTTCCTTTAGTTGATGAACGCATGTTTGGGTGCCCATCACGCGAGGAAATTTTGGCCCGTTCCACGCCAATTCATGGGCGAAAAACCTCGTCTCCTCACACCGGCTAGGTTTCCGTCCTCTCGCGGCGCCTCCTCCGTTCGCGTTTCCTCTCTCGCGTCGCCTCCTCTCTTGCTCGCGTCGCCTCCGCCAGATCGATTCTTCGCGAAGCGTCGCCTCCGCCAAGATCGACTCCTCTTGCTCGCGTCGCCGCTGCTCGCGTCGATTCCTCGCGAGCGTTGCCTCCGCCCGCGTCGACTCCTCTTGCTCGCGTCGCCTCCGCTCGCGTCGATTCCTCGCGAGCGTCGCCTCCGTCCGCGTCGACTCCTCTCGTGTCGCCTCCGCCCGCGTTGATTCAACGGTTGTTTTCGATTGAGCCGTGATTTGGTTCGATGAACTGGTGCTTGTCATCTTTACGTAATAGTTTCGTGTTGAGTTGCTCGATTGTGCTCGATTATGGAGATCTTTGCATACCTCTTTCCGCTGGACCGATCTATCTTGTTAGTTATGTAGTTTCAGAGTAGGAGTTTCCATTGAATGGTTGGGTGGTCTCTTGTGCGATTAATGAATATGGTTCCATCACAGATCGACTAATGGTGATGCAATTCGCAATTGTGATGATATTTCCGTATTTTGAACATGTACTACTTATATAAGTTGTTAAGGCCTCAAGGGCCCTAAATATTCTATCTAATGTTTTCTTGGAGAAATCATGTTGTTAGGAAGCAATGTGGCGCAATAGTGTTATATTTACGTCATCGGTGACCCATTTTGTCGCTCTGCTCAAAAGTGTCCAAACGTGATTTTATAGAGATATATCGATCTCGCGAAATTTTGTAGTGAAGTCATCGAACCCATCATGATTGAAGTTAAATCGTTCCCCATTTTGTTGTTATTGGGAACATCACTAGTTATGAGCCCGCAATTAGGTGATAGAATTACGATTCGGGATGGCTTGCAAAATTTCTATTTTGTACGCTAATGTATTTTTTTCTTGATGTTGTGTGCCTAGTTAGTGCCCTCAAAGATCTAAATTAATGTTGAATTAGCTCTGAACGCACTAGAGAACCCGAGCATAAATATAATACCCTATTGATTTACAAATCGAACCATTGAAGTGAGACTCAGAGTGCTATTGCTTAGACAATTCTATTGCTTGTTATCCTTTGTTCAATCGATGCTTCATCCAAAGCGTAACTTCACTATGAAAACTTGAAGTGAGACACGTGTGATAACAGTTCTACAAACCGACTCCGTGATGTGAATGTTATTCGTAAGCTTTGTCATTGCTTCTTTGTAAATAGAAATCCTTTTCAATTACCAGTTTATCATTGCTTCTAACTCGATATACAAGTGGTGTTATTATATTTCTTGGTGCCGATGAATTTTGATTTTTAATGCGTAAAATGGAACAAGAGAAGCCGGAGAAGTTCAAGACGCAAGGTATGCAAACACACCATTGCTCTTAACCACTGAATTGTGTTGTGCCCGTTGACGTTTCATTGGCATAATTTTTCTGTTCTCTTGATGCCTTGTGTGGGACATTATCCACTAATCCCTTGTGTCATTGATACGTAGGGATCAGACCCACATGCTAGTAACATGAAGGATGACATATTCAGGATCGTAGAAATTTGCAATGACAAATAAGTAATTGCCCTTAAGAAAGTGGTAGGTAACGAGCAGTTCAGAGCCATGGAAGAGAGACGCGAAGGACCAGTCAACTACACTTTTAAGACTCTGAAACATAGTAATTTCTGAGGTTCCAAGATTCTGTTTAGATAGGTTTAGGCTTTTTAACTTATAGCTTAAAATCTTAAACAGTTTAAAAGCTATTGGCTTTTATACGTGGTAGAAGTGGATAATTTTACCATAACTGTATGACATCTGGTCGTGGTTGATTAATGTTCAGGCCCTGTGGTGGTATTGGCAATAATACTTCATTTCTTTAGAAAGGACTGAAATCGAAGTTTCGAGAACAAAAACATCACAGTTCTTGGATGAAATTACAACATGATATTAATGAAACGAGAATAGTTCAAGTCTTCATTATGTTATTTGCTGAAATTCTTTCCGCTTGTTGCTTGGATGACCTCGCTTATGAGGTTCGTGATATTTGTTTAACATTTTATGATCGTGGGGAAGATGGTTCTGTTATTCCCTCTTGTTGTTTACTTGTTTATCTCTGCCTTGCACTGCCATTTTGGAGCAATTTAGTACCTTATATTTTCCTATAAAGAAATATAACATCTTTGTTCATTTTGGAATAAGTAAATATAGATATTTATTAGAAGTATAAATATAACATCTTTATTAGAAGTATAAATATAACATCTTTGTTCATTTGTACTAGTACTGCATACTGTCTATTTTAGTTCATTTTATCTCGCCATTGTCTTGATGTTTTCCCCCTCTACAAAATGTCTTAATTTGCACATGTCCATTTACAGATAGATGTGAATGGTTCCTCTACAAAATGTCTTAATTTGCACATGTCTTAATTTTGTCCTTTTCTCCTCCTTACAAATCAAAATGGTTGTCCAGGTGATGTGCCCAATCTGCTTATGCACAGGAATGGCGATGGCAAGTGAGCATGACCCTCAACGAGGGCACAGATTGGGGAGGCAGAACCACAGCCAAGAAGAAAAGCAAGCTTGTCGGTATCGAGGATGGACCAAAAGAAATTCGCATAGAAAGACATGATGAATTTGGTCGAGTGGTAAGTACTCACTCACACCTCGCTCCTACGACGTAACACATCCTCACCTCGGATCACCCATGTATAGAAACAATGGTTGTAATGTGTTGTGCGTCATTGTGTAGTTTACAAATTGCCGTTGGATGTGTGATTGATTATCTAAGGATCTGCTAGAATGTCTTCTTTTGGTTTGAGAGATTGATATATATATTATAATTGCAAATATTTTTTGTCTCATTGAGTGGATGTCCTATTTACAAGAGAGGTAATGCCGAAATTTTGTATATTTCGTGACTTAGTTTTAAATTGGTTTTAAAGAGTTAAAAGGTTGGTTTGTGCTTTGTGCTTTGTGCCAGTATATTAATTAGTAACCTTTTTTAAAGAGTTAAAAGGTTGGTTTTAAAGAGTTAAAAGGTTGGTTGGTCGGTGACTTAGTTTTAAGCCAGTATATTAATTAGTAACCTTTTTTGTTTGCTTTGTGCTTTTCTCGCCATAAATCTTGAAGGTAGAAAAACGTATAAAACTACTAAGTAAACGTTAGTAACCTTGTTTGGTAAACAAAATAAAATTTCAATTTAGCTTTTTATCCCATGTGTGGTTTTGCATTCATGATAGCTTAGCGATTTTTTTAGAGGAAGATAGCTTACATGCCGATTTATCTCTTTAGTTAGAGTTTATTAACTACGTAACTAACAGCTTGGTAACTTTGAAAAAATATTATGAAATTTAGGCAAAAATGGGCTTAGTCTCGAAAATAAATATTTTAGCTTAGCCAAGATCGCCAACATAATTGCAACGATGTACTAAACATAAATTCCTTCCTGTAATTCCTTCACGAAGTTTAGCTTATTCTATCGATCGAACTGCTGGTTCATGTACTCGTGACCCTCATTAATTAGAATATGTTACGTTTCTATGGTCAATGGTCGATTAAGAATAATTCAAATTATGGAATTTATTGATGCATGTAAACCGATTGGTGTTATATGGTCATAATTTCTTCTAGTGCTTCAAGCGGAAGAGAGTGGGCTCAGTGGTTTAAACAAAGTTTGTGCAATTTCACCGAACTTCGACTATTGTTGGTGAGATCGCTCATGTCAAGAACTCAGTATTCTTGATATTTTCCCCTTACATCAAAAAATAATTTCCAATATGTTCCCCTTCATTAACTGTGGGGTCGAGGATGCGCCTAGAGGGGGGGTGAATAGGCGTTTTACGAAATTCGAACGCTCACTAAACAATTCGCTCTAATCAACCCCTATGTCAAAACCTAATCAAATATATATACGGAAGCGATAAATAGGTTTTGACAATTAAAGCCTAAATCAACTAGGCTCACTAGTGCACTAACTAAATTATGTCTCTAAACTAAAATTGCTAAATTGATCAAACAATTAATACTAAGCAATTCTACAATCAAGCAATTGATTAATATGCAAAAGGTAAATACTTGAATGTAAAAAGACAAGAGACAAACGATGTTTTTCCGTGGTGTTCGGAGACTTGCCGGTCTCCCCTAGTCCACGTTGAGGCAAGCCCACACTTGGACCGGCTCCCGCTCGAGCACCCGCCTCTTTCCACTAGTCGTGGTTTTTCACGCTTGCGCGTAGGCTCAACCCGAACCTTCACAAACTTGCTGGGGCTTCTCACACCTTGAGAGCTCCCGCGCACGATGCCTACGCCGTCTAGGAGTCGGCAACCTCCAAGAGAATAGGCCGCTCCTCCGCTTGACCTTCACCGAGCACAACACATGCGCTCCGGCGATCACCAAGTGCAACACATGCACAAGGACCTCACTCAAGTGCAACACATGCACAAGAGCTCACTCAAACCACTCCTAATTGCAACACATGCAATTAGCTCACTTAAGCTCAAGAGGCAAAGGAGAAAGAGCAACACATGCAAAACACTCCCACACACACCAACACCGCCTAAGCCCCCCAGGGGTATTTATAGCCCCCACAAGAAAACTAGCCGCTTTGGGGGCAAATTCGCAAAATCAACAAAACCCGGTCCGACTGGCCTCGGTCGGTCCGGACCGCCCCACCTGAGCAACGGTCGGATTTTTGCCGTTACATGGCGGTTGGACCGCCCACGGCCCGTCGCACAAGACGGGCGGTCAAGACGCACCGCCATGGCGGTCACACCGCCTAAACGAACGAAAAACACGCGCTGAAAAATCAAGTCAAGACGGGGCCGGTTGCACCGCTTCCTTCGGCGGTCCGATCGCCCGTACGGTCCGACGGACCGGCCGTCCAACCGCCCATACAAAAATCAGCAACAAAAAACACTCATAACTTTTACTCCGAACTCCGATTTGGGTGATTTTTGATTCTATGAAAGCTTATCACGAGGGCTACAATCTCCACCCATTTTCATGATTTAAGCACCCATAGAAATTGTTAAATATCACCAAAATCAACTTGCAAAAACACATTTAGCAATCAACTCCAAATCCATTTGCAAAACGCTTTAAGCAAATCAAACCCGAGATTATGAGATTTATTCCCTAGCCATGTGAAGGTCAACACGAGACCCAATAACTTGCCAACACCGTTGCAAGCCCTACTCACATGCTCTCGAATTTCGGACTCATAAACCTCAGTTTATTCGCACAAACTAACTTGCAAATAACTCAATAAACACAATTTCATGCTTGAGCACTACTCTTTGCAACACATGCAAAAGTCTAGCTCCAAGCAACATCAATCAAGGTGCATGAACTCTAATTGCAACACATGCAATTCTCTAGTTCCATGCAACACCAAATCGAACTAACACCAAAACCAAATCTCATATATGAGCTCTCTACTTGCAACACATGCAAGCCTCTAGCTCCATACAAACACACAACATAAAATCATGCTTGAGCTCTCTCCTTTTGCAACACATGCAAAACTTAGCTCCAAGCAACCACACGGTTTTTGAAAGATTGTTTTATAACAAAGCATGAAGCTTCAACTAATGCAACACATGCAAAAGTGAACTTCACGCAAAAAGCCAACACACTAGCTTATCACTTCTTGCAACACATGCAAATCAAAGCATTATGCGAAAACCAAATGCAACCAAGCATAAGTTTAACCCATTCGCAACACATGCCAAATGGTTAACTCTCATGCAAAAACCAAATCCAAATGATTTGAGCTTGAGTGAACGCGGATTGAGATCACCAACACATGATGAAGCTCAAACTAGGAGACAACCCCTCTTAATAGCACGGCGATTAAAACCTTAGACTCAAAGACTACAAAGTCCTTAGCCTATCTAATTATACCTTCGCCGCCGCACACAAGCAATCCCCTTTGGGGTCTTTATGATCTTCACTTTGATACTCCCCCGAGATCATCACTCGACACCTCTTCGGGATCCACTCTTGACGCCCATCAACTCATGATGCCGTCCTTGTCCCGTTCTCACCATCTCATCCATCTTTGGACCTAACTCAATCACAACTCATAAAATAGTTAGTCCAAGATGCATGGTTGTCTCAATTATCTCTTGCACTCCATTAACACATAATGGATGCCTCTAGATCAATTGAGCACAACCCTAAATCAATAGAAATGATTTAAGTGTTTCTTAAGTACAATAATGCAACTCATGCTTTATTATACTTAAGAACTATTCATTTGTCCTCAATTAATCACGGAACACCATCAACACATGATGAAGTGTTCGTTATTAATTAATTAAGACAAATGAACTCAATTTAAATTATCATTTAAATTGATATGAGTATATATTAACTACACAAGTTTTCATATACTCATGTTGATGAAAAGTAATGATCCATTATATGTAAATTGTATGGAAATGATCATTACCCTAAGTCATCAACTATAGAATAAACTCCACATGTATATGTGCATAAGTATGATTGACTTGGATATAATATGCACATATTCAATTTTATTGCATTGAGTATATCCTATGTTACCATGAGTATACTTATAACTAGGCAATTCAAATATATACTCAAGGATTTAGTTTCTTTGTCTTGATCCTTATGTGTCAATAACTAATCGATCAATACAAAGAGACTTTCAAGTTAAACTACAAACTCCCCCTAAGTATGTGCATCCATGTAATGTGTGGATTGGGAAACATGATGCACGTTTGTGGTTAATATAATGGGGACATTCATACTTTAACTTGAATCCAAAGTATGCAACTAATATTAGAATGAATATGCAAACATACCTTGGGTTTTTCATTTTTCAATGCGATGAGACTAATCAAAGATATTCTAAATAAACAAGTTAGTCTCGATATAAGATTGTCATTAATAACACTATCGCATTAAGGGATAAACTCAATATTGGATTTGTCATTAACACAAGATTAGATTTGTCATTAACACCAAAACCATAACTAATGAAGGTTGAACTTACATTAACTCTTTGAATGATTTGCGCTAGAAAAATTAACACTACTTTTCATTCAGATTGTGAAGCACTATGGGCATATATCGTGCGTAATAATCTTCTAGATCCTCGATGACAAAAGGAAGATCATCTGCAATGATGAACTTCGTGGTGGTATTTGCAATGACACCAATCGACATGTTTAAGATGAATAAATTGTTGGCCAAGCACATAACTCCACTTGGCCCAAGTACATGCTTCTATTTCTTTTGGTCTACATCCGCTAATGTTTATCTAAATTTGTTGTTATGTGAAAATTCTCAAGTATACTTTCTTGGTAATGCAGAGGATCAACTTCGGAAGTAAAAAGTTAAGGCCCCAATGTAGCTCCTCAACCTAGGCCTCCGATTAATAAACCCTCTCGTGGTTATTTCGATGCACTAGCCAAGTTCATTGGAGCAAGAAGGCACAGTTGTCTCAAGATGATGCTCAAGTGTATTTGGGATTACATAAAAGCAAACCAACTTGAGGTATGGATGTGCCTTACCTTTTTTTTTCTTGCAAGATACCAATTTCACTACTACAAATGAGGCTTATATCGGACGACGATCACGCAGCGGTTTTGAAAAACCGCTCGTAATATGGAATATCACGCACGGTTATGTACTCAAACCGTCGGTGCTAATATCACGACGGTTTTATATAACAGCCGCTCGTGATGTAATAACTTATCACAGACGGTGTCAAAATATAACCGTCAGGATGGCTACATACTCATTACAGGCATTTTCAAAGTAAAACCGTCAGGATTTCACTGACGGTTATATAACACAACCGCCTCGTAATGAGTATCAGAGCCATCATGACGGTTATATTTAGAAACCGTCTGTGATATTTTTGCATCATGACGGTACCGTAATATAAAACCGTCTGTGATAAAACCTTCCGAGGTCAAAAACAGAGCTGCCTCGCTCCATCCACTTTGTTGGTAGGGTTTCTGCTTTCTATCCTAAGTGGTCATGAAGTGATGCGATTTTTAGAAGAAAGCCATTGATTTGAAGGGTGATATTAGATTCCTTTGATTTTGGTGATCTAAGGTTAGTAATGTGTTTTAATTGCATTATATTCAACATCTAGCTTGATAAGGAAGGAATTTGATGATTTTTTAGATCTCGCTTGTAGAACCATGTGTTGGTTTTTGATGAATAAGGTTAGCTAGTAATGGTTCTATTTGCATAATATAATATTCGATCATGATGTAGCTAGCTAGCTTGTTAAGGATAGAATTTAATGATTGTTTAGATCTAGCTTATAGATCAATTCAAGTCTTTTGGTGATCTAAGATTAGTAATGGGTTCTAATTTCATTATTATATTGAAGATTAATTTGAATTTTGTTAATTATTTCTTTGTGATGTAATTAAGGTATGTAATTGCATAATTAGTTTAAGAATGTGTGCATACGACTACACCGTGCACTTAATATTTAACACTAAGTGTTACATGTGTAGCGAGATGGATCGAAGTCGGATGTACCGAGAACCGTCATTTCTGCCGAGTACCTTAATGGCGCTCCACTTTCAAAAGAGCTGCAGAGGAGGATATGTTTAATAAGGGGTGCAATTCATGTCATGTCCGTGCATTGATTGCGAAAATCAAGATGTTTCAAACTCAGCAGATCGGCTAACACTTGATTCAAGGGGTTTCAAAAGGGCTATACATGTTGGACCACCATGGCGAAGAGCATAATATACGTGAAGCGACAAGTAGTGTTAATATCGTCGACGATGTCAATGATATGTCGGATGATCATATCGATTGTGCTCCGATGAGGACAAAGGTTGCACGATGACAATTTGGATCAGATGCTACGCGATGCGTATGAAACCTTGATGACAGG
The DNA here is from genome assembly GCA_036346375.1 of Guadua angustifolia. Taxonomy (NCBI): domain Eukaryota; kingdom Viridiplantae; phylum Streptophyta; class Magnoliopsida; order Poales; family Poaceae; genus Guadua; species Guadua angustifolia. The sequence continues at coordinate 34,298,561 of CM070500.1, read as the reverse complement.
GAATATGGACAGTTCGTGGCTTAATGGAGGACTCGGAGAAACCTTTGTTCGCAGGTGCAAGTTGAAATACACAAGGTTGTCATCCGTGCTTCAACTACTCAAATTGAAGGCAAGCAACGGTTGGTCCGACAAGAGTTTCACAACATATTACGCCTATTGGCGACATGCTTCCAGAGGGAAACGAAGTTGCCGACAAGCACCTACAAAGCCAAGGTGTTCTTTGTCCCTTGGGAATGGAAGTAGAAAGAATACATGCATGTCCAAACGATCATATCCTCAGACCGCAAAGAGTACACAAACTTGCATATATGTCCGTGTGCAACGATCCCAGTACAAGCGTAAGAGTTATTCAGATGATGATGGCGAGAGCATTGAGGTGAAAAAGGTACTCTGCTAAGGTGGCATGGTATCTGCTTGTAATTCCCGCTTGAAGCGCTTTGTTTGCGAACCCAAAGGAGGCAAAACCTGCTGCGTTGGCACTTTGAGGAGCGTAAGAATGATGGAATGCTAAGGCACCTGCCGATTCCATCCAAAGGAGAAACATCGACAGAGCTTTCAAGAATTCGGTGCGGATCCGAGAAATATAAGGTTTGGATTGAGTACGATGGAATGAATCCTTTCGTAACATGAGCAATGGCAGATAGCACTTGGCCCAGAATCAGATTCACAACCTTCCTCCTTGGTTGTGTATGAAGCGGAAGTACATTATGTTGTCTCAGGCTTATCCAAGGACCTAAAACAACTCGGGAACGATATTGATGTGTACCTAGCTCCATTGGTGGAAGATCTAAAACACCGTGGGTTACCGGGTACACGATGGGATGCGTATAAACGAGAGAACTTTACTTTGCAATCGCTTGTTGTTCTCGCACCATAAATGATTACCCTGCCCTTGCTAACTGTCGTGCCGAGTACAAAAGGAACCAAAGCCTCGCACTCACCGCTAGATGATACCGAGAGTTTATGGTGAATCACTCCCAAAAACCGTGTACATGCGCCATCAGAGGTTCCTTCTGAGGAATCACCCATATCGCAAGATGAAGCAACTTTTCGACGGAAGGAACGAAATGGTCCAGCTCCAAGGCGCTTGAGCGGAGAGATGTTCATGACATTGTTAAGGATTTGGATGTTGCGATGGAAAGGGACGAAATCAAGTACCGTGAAAAGAGCATGTGGAAGAAGAGATCAATATTCGGGACCTACCTTCTTCGAGCACCTAGAAGTTCGCCATCGCATCGATGTCATGCACGAGAGAAGAATGTCTGTGATAGCGTGATTGGTCTCTTACTCAACATTAAGGGTAAAACAAAGGATGGTATCAACGTACGGCTTGACTTGGTTGATATGGGCATAAGACCTGAGTTAGCACTGAAAGAGACTGATAAAGGCCGTACGTACTTGGAACCTGCTTGTTATACTCTCACAAAGGCCGAAGAACTGAATCGTGCGCTGCTTGCATGGTGTGAAAGTTCCGTCCGGTTACTCCTCCAACATGAAGAGACTTGTTTCGTTGGAAGATTTGAAATTAACCGGCATGAAGTCTCATGATTGTCATGTGCTGATGACACAGATGCTCCTTGTCGCAATTAGAAGTATTTTGCGGTCAAGGTCCGTGAGACAATCACTAGGCAGTGTTATTTCTTTAACACAATCGCCGAAGGTCATCGATCCCGGGACTAGATGCTCGCAAGTCGAGGTGGTGATGACTCTATGTAATCTTGAGATGTATTTCCTCCATCATTTTTCGATATCATGGTCCATCTCATTGTTCACCTTGTGACAGAGATAAAGATATGCGGACCAGTGTTCCACGTAGCATGTACCCGCTCGAGAGGTACATGGGAATTCTCAAGTCTTACGACGGAATCGATCTCGTCCTGAGGGTAGCATTGTCGAAGGTTATACAATGTAAGAGGCCGCCGAGTTCTGCGGCCGATTACATGGCCCAGTCGAACCAATAGGTGTGCCTCGATCTCGCCATGAGGGGAGGCTCCAGGTATGGGGACCATCGGAAGAAAGCAATCACGCCGATTCGGTTGATTATGCTCGAGCCCATTTCACGGTTTTGCAACACATGGTCAGTAGTGTCCGCCTATATCGTCGAAAGCACAAGCAATGGCTAAGGCAAGAGAATCCAAAGACGGCAGAGTCTTGGATCACGAGACAAGATAACCTTCAGCCAACAAATGGTTGAAGGAGCGACCTATCATCGGGAGCTCGCCGATGACACGTTGACATGGTTGGCAAAAGGACCAACTTTTACGCTTGTCACATGGAAAGGATATGACTTAAATGGGTACACATTTTACACGAGAGATCGGGATATGAAGAGCACAAACCGTAACAGTGGTGTCCGTGATAGATGCATTCAATAATACTGGTTGACGAGGAGCTCCTACTATGGGTTCATAGAGGAGATATGGGAGCTCGACTACGACTTTTCAAGATTCCCTATTTCGTGCCGTTGGGTCCACCTCCAAAGACGTGAAGGTCGACAGAATGGCATCACTATCAGGACCTCGAACGTGTTTGGATACCAAGACGAACCATTCGATTCGCTAACCAAGTTGTTCAAGTCTTCTATGTAACCGACCCCAACAAGAAGCGCCACGTAGTTCTTCAGGAAAAAGGAGAATTGTCGGAGTTGAGAATGTAGTAGATGAGGAAGAGTACAATCAATTTGATGAGTTGCCACCTATCGGAAATGACATCCTGGTCCCGGAAGAACAACATGAGGAAGCAAGCTACACACGCCGATCATCATGAAGGGCTAATTTTCATACAAAAGAATAAGCATGTGGTGGCGTAGTTATGAGAAGGGTGCATTGTCATCATGCTTACTAATTTTCATGTGTAATAATATTACATTAATGCTATTGTAAAGATGATACGACCCATCATGCTTTGTACATATGATTGTGATGATCTTTGTAAGTAGCTTCAGAAGCATCCTAATTATGTATATATGATTGTGATGATCTTTGTAAGTAGCTTGTGAAGCATCCGGATTGATGGAAAAGATGCAAGTATAAGAGCACGATTTATTCGTTAATATCAATATGATTCCAAATACACGATTCAAAGATGGCCATTCGGACATAATTGATGACAAGAATGTAATCATGTCTACTTTGGCAATATGGAAATAGTTGTATGTGATTGCTCTCAGATTTTAGGGTTTGAATTGAGGATTAGAACCTCCACTTCAACCACAAGATATCTATATTCTGTTAAAGACAACTTTCCCGTAAGATACAACAAAGTGGCATGCATAAGAGTCGATCGAATCAACCGACAAGTGAATGTCGATGAATAAGATATATCACGTGACGGTTCTTTAACATAACAACAGGATATGTTATTTCCTGCATTTGTTATGTTACCTAACCGTCTCAGGATATCTCAACATCGAGACGGTTCTATTATAGAACCGTCTGTGATATCACCAACATCACGAGATTTGTTCTATTATAGAACCGTCCGTGATGTATTCAACATCACGCACGGTTCTACAATAGAACCGTCTGTGATGTCACATTATCATCACGCACGGTTCTATAATAGAACCGCTCGTAATATTTAAACATCGCTGCATCGTTCTATTATAGAACCGCTCGTGATATGTCATTACTGCATCGCTATATTATAGAACCGTCTCGTGATGTTATTTCTTCTATATATCTCCCATGCCAGATCTCATTCACCGCGGCCAAACCCTAAACCTTTGAGACGACGTTTGCCTCCTCATGGCGTCCTCCCCCCCGGCGTCCCCCTCGGCGTCCTCCCCCCGGCCCCCCGGCCTCTCCCTCCCGCCTCGGCGTCCTCCCCGGCCTCGGCGTCCTCGATCCCCCGTCCTCCCGGCCTCGGCGCCCTCCCCTCGCGCCCTCCCGGCCAGGCGTCCTCCCCTCGGCGTCCTCCCGGCCCTCCTCCCCTCGGCCCTCCTTCTGCTTCAACCGTGAGTATTTCTGGGACTAGCCATCGAGCTAGAGGTCAAGCTCGATCTGGAGGCACCGCCGGCCATTTGCTCTATTTTTCGGTGTTGCTCGCTAGTTAGTGAGTTCTCGGGACACTTTCGTGATTATTCTCGACTTGCAAAGGCCACGATCTCATGCTTGGGGACCTTATGCGTGTGGGCTTAATGTTCAAGGATGATTTAGGGATGGAATAGACTAATTGTGACAACAAATCTTAGCAAATAATTTCACTTTCATATATATATATATTTGATTAGTGTGAGTTCGGCAGTTGATGTTTGTTTTCCGTTGTTTAGAGCACAAGAGCAAGAACTAGTTAAAATGTCTTTGTTCGCTTGGATAGGAGCGATGGTGCTGTGGTTGTACATGTTCATATGTGAGATGGTGCTTTGTGGTTGTACATGCCGTGGTTGTACATGGTCCCGAATAAAACAGGGAAACCTTTTGAACTAAAATATATATATATATATATATATATATATATATATATATATATTTATTTGATTAGCTCTATTGCAAACTCTGTCTTTATATGCTTAGTTAGTGAATATGCATATAAGATAACCAATTGAGTAGATTTATACTTAACCTCGCCAAGTATTAAATCATATTGAGATAAAGTTGTCACAATCTAGTCTATTACTTGTCCATTGTGGCGAGGAGGGCCTTTTAAGGCAACCCGACATCTGAGAACATTCAAACAATCAATATGAGCTTTATGCTAATTGCTTTATTCGTAATAATCGCATATGTTCATATGTGAGATCCCGAGCTTCGCTCAATTATTCTGTTAATCTGTCAAATGGTTGAATCCATATGTATTTTTCTCGCTTGTCTGCTGTGTGGATGTCCTAGTTTTAGGAGGTGTCTTTGCCGAAATTTTTATTAAGTTCGGCAACCTCCTAGTTCGCTTCTTTTGCTAGAAGGCTAATAACAAGCCATCTAGGCTAGTTCTTTTAAAAGGCTAATAACAAGCCATCTAGGCTAGTTCTTTGAAAAGGCTAATAATAAGCCATTTAGGCTAGTTCTTTTAGATGCAAGTATAACAAACTCATTCACTCTAATGTGATTCTATTTGTTCTTCACTTTTAGTTCGCCTGAAACTATTTTAACTTGTAAAGAAGATGTCGTCCTCTAATCCATCGTCTGAAGGACATGATGTGGCCTCAAAAGAAGGATCGACCCGCGCTGCAAGAGGACCAAACAAAAGGCCAACAGACCGATATACCATTACAGAGATCGATTCAGATGATGGGGCCCCTAGAAAGCCAAAAAAGCGCTAATGCATTTTGAGTATGTGTGGGATAGTAGGTCGAACGGGTTCGATCACGCTATCTTCCCGGAGGTTGGTGACTATTGAGGCTCGCAATGCCTTGCTAACGGAAATTTTTTCATCATTCAACATTCCGAAGAATCCGCCCCCTAGTGCGACGGTATGCATCGCTAGCGCAGAAAGGCATGGAAGACCTTTAAGCATACGCTTACGAGACTACGCCAAGAAGGATCTGGTTCCATACTCAAGTATGGGTTCATTGATGAGGACACGGGAGGCGCTTTGTTGGGATGAAGACCACGCATTTAATTGCAAGGCCACAGTTGAAGCAAACAAGGCCTTGCAAGCAAGGAACACTCACCCCCACGCACTCGGCAGACCGCTCTACGCTGGGAAGAGAGAGCAATGGCACAGGAGGACGAGGAGGGTATCGCGCCATTTCCATCGATCACAGATGAACGTGCTGAGAGATCTAAGAGCGAGAGCGAGGTCGATGCCACGCCCTCCGCAACCGCCTCCTTCAGAAACCTCATGACGAGGAAGTCCGCCAACGCCGTAATATATAAATCGAACTACCAATTTTACGTAATTAGTCCATGACTTCATAAGTGAAATAACTTGTCCGGATCTTGCAGTAGCGTTGAGTACACAATCGTGCGATGGCTCTTTTTCCCTGACAGAGAGAAAGATGCACCGCCCATAGCCTTGGGAAACAAGGAACACCACGGTCGCATAAGAGGCAAAGGGTTTTTGTTCCATGGAAAACTGGATTCTGCACGACTTCCACATATACCAAATAAGAAGAGAACTAGAGCCGAGCGAAGTCAAATCTTATAAAGAATTTGGAGGACAAGTTGAGAGGAGAGTTGAGAGAAGAGTTGAGGGAGAACGAGAGAAGAATTTCATGAAAGGATACGAATCCTCGAGGAAAGGCTCACCAATCAAGAAAAAATACTTCACAAGCCCCGTAGTATGTCCGCAAGTCAGCCCCATCGCCTGTAAAGAGCAGCCAGCAGCATCCGCTCCTCCAAGTGACCAAGATGAACATAGCGGACTTATCCTCAGATGTGACATTAAAGGCGCCACGGTGCAATCTCCAAGTGAGAATTAGCAATGGCACTGCTCCTCCGACGGCTGCTTGGGGCATGGCGATCCATCCCCAAAGGGGACCATGGTGCACGTACCATCATAGCGCCGGTTTCACCAAGGTCAATGTGGACGGGTGTTTGATAGTTTCAAAATTGTCGATCTACGAAGCCGCCAAACGATGAGATCGTGAAACTTGGGGATGCCATTGGCACATTCATCCAATGGCCTAGCAATGACATCTCCTCGTCGCCCTTCATCATGCAACAACCGCGACGATCCGATTCGCTTATTGTATCGCCGTCGATCGGGCTACCAAATCAAGCAATGAGAGCGACTCCACTTGATATACACAATGTTGACCTCTTTCCTACCCATTCCTCTCCGTGAAGGGTTCATACAAAACAAAGAAAGGCAAGGGCAAAAGAAGAAAGAAGCCCGCAAGAACAAGTTGACTATCCATCCGCCGAGTTGGCTAAACAATACAAGCTAGAGAGCCAGTTATTAACGAAAGGCAGCAGAACTTCACTTAGTATACCTTGCCAACAATTGCATAAGTGGTATCTCCAACAAGCCGGAAAGCCGAGCGTGAACGCATAACAAGTATCGGCGTTAAGTTCAAGTATGAACATCTATTCAACGACTCACGGGGCTTCTTCACGGTCGATTTTCGGACTTGTTCCATCTCTACAACCTCGACGCCATCGACGCGCACTCATAAGATGCTGGACCTTGTAAGTGTGTGCTATCACGGTCTACATTCGCCTAATAGTGATAAATGTCCTCCAATATATATATAATCCGCCTTTGTATATATAGATACATGCAACTTGAAGCGACAAAGAAGAAACTATCGATCGGTTTCTCGACCCACATATAGTCTCAAAGCAAACAATGGATGATGATATAAACATGGTCGAGAATACGTGATAGAGGCATTGCTAGCACAAAAGGATAAAGAATTCATACTTATACCCCATAACCCAGGTAAGTGCTACCACATGCTATACTTTGGTCTCAGACTGCACACAACTCGCTTTTGTTCATTGTCCATTGTGATATACCCGTAGGTATCACCGGTTCTCATTGTAGTTGAACCACCACAAACCGGTTAAGTACCTTGATTCCTGACGTATGAAACCACGACTTGGTACCTATCGCAAAATTACTCACCTGTAATCACGCTTCCTACGTACATGGTCGTGTAAGTTGTTCCAGTTTATATTGCTATTGGAATGGCTTAGGCTAACCTTTTGCAATCTTGTAGAGCGCTCAAACACGTGAAAGATTGGACTAAACTACAACATGATTTGAACTTTCCAGATCCGCTATACACAACAATTCTATATCAAACCTCGACAGGTGACTCTAGAACTAACCGTAGGTTTTATTTGCGATGCCACCAAAGAAGGTCCGGAAATAACCTATGTGGATTTTATGTTTGCTACAACATGCAAACCATCGTCGCCAAGAAAGTAGCAATACAGATAAAATCTGCGTGAGTCAGCCGATTTGAGCAACATTAGAGGAGAGTTTGTTTCTTCCTCGCCACCAAGTAATACATAAAAAAGCGCTGCTCCACGCAGCCTTATAAGTTCTGAGTTGTACAATTGTCAAATGGTATTCATTAATTCGGAAAATATGTCAAAAACTTGCGGTTATTCTTGTTTGTACGATTCATTGTATTGTCACATGATATTATCCTTAATACATATTTGCTCATCTTGAATGCAACAACTTAACAATGTCTTGCTTGTTGAACTAGATGTTTTTCCTACACCCAAGAACCTCCATTATTTATGGTTTGTTGTACTCAAATTTCCATCTACTTAGGTATTCTGCATCAATATTTCACGACATTTGGAAAACATTGAATGGAGAAGAGATTTTGGAGTGGACGGATGACAGAGCTGTCAAGAAGACACTTTGGTTATAGATAAGGTCGCTTTCTTCTACAAACCACCGTCATATAGGCTTACTTCCGCTTTCTTTTCTCCATTCAAGTCTGTGTTCCAAAGTCCTTCAGGTATGGAAGACCCGACTTGCAATCACATTTGTTCAATCTTTAATTACCCTACCTAAAGCTATCAAGTACATCTATAATTTTTACCAAAGTACCATGTTCGATCTCCCACCGTGGCACGATTTGACGCCAAGATCGAGCATGTCGTCTGGCCATTTCTCGCACTGCGGCTATACGGTGACCTCAAGCAAGAAAGCCACTTCATATGGCATGAAGCAAATCACACACTCTAGTGTGTCCGGCTCGATGGAGAAAGCCGTTGTTGCCGCCGCTTATGCCGTCATGCTCTTGGTTGATTTATTAGTCGAGTTCCATCAACATTATCGTAAGAAGGGGAAAAGCGCTACAAATGTTTATATTTTAAGTCTATCCCGATCGGACAAACTCTGCCTCAATGCATATAGGAAGTGCGATATTCAATTATAACATCTATAATCGGTTGTGCCTTATAAATATCGCAAGTAGAAATATTGATGGAAATTTCAACAACACCATAACTAATGGAGGTTCTGGGGTGTGGAAGGTCATCACAGACGGTTCTTATTTGGAACCGCTCAGGATAATTTCATATCACGAGACGGTTATAATTTGGAATCGCTCAGGATATTTTCATATCACGAGCATTTCTCATTGGAAACCATCGTGATAAGTTAATATCACGAGCGGTTCTTATTTGAAACCGCTCGCGATATTTAGTTATTACATTTGCTGCAAATGAGAACCGCTCGTGATAATCTAATTTCACGCAGACGGTTTAATAATACAACCGCTCGTGATATATATTTTCTGCACGGGTATAGAACCGCTCTCGATGATCTCCTTCATCACGCACTTATTGTTACGACGGTTCACAAAACCGCCTCTCGATGACGCTTATGTAACCGTCTGCGTGATGAAGTTTTCAGAGTAGTGTTTGTTCTTTGCTTTTTGATGCATGAGAGTTGGAGCTACATATGGCATGCATGCGCTGAGAAAATTCAATGTTTTGAAACATTATTGCATTAATTGTTTAGAAGCAATAGTGGTGTAATGGTGAAGGTTTGAAGAATCCACTTGTAACTCGACACCTTCCTGTTAGTGGTAAAGATAATAGTAATTATGTAATATAGTGCCTTTTGTGCTAAAGCATCTTGGTTTTATGTTTTACTAGTGTGTCTATCTTGGGGAACAAGCGAAGTTTCAATCAAACCGTACTTATGAGATCTACTGATGTGTTCTTGCTAGTTGCTACTGAGGAAGGGTTTTGGAGACCATTGATGATTGATTATTTGGATATGTTCAGTAGTTATTATTGTCTCCCGGAATGTAGATTGGGGCTGGGAATTTTAGCCATCCTAAAAGCTTAAGGTGCACAAATTTATAATAGCAGTTGTCAAATCAGAAAAAATTGATGAATTAATAGATCCATTTCAGATCTGACGAAATTTCTAGTTTTACTTTATGAACCTCAGATGTCTTTGCTAAGTAGTATCAAGAAATGCGTTCTAATTCTGTTTCCTATCTTTTTCCCCTTGCTCATGCCATTCTTGATGATGTAAATTGTTATGAAATGGGAAATACTACCCTAAGAGTAGCACAATCTCCATACACTATATCCATTTATGCTCCTTTGATTTTGCACGGGATGCTATGGATGCATTAGTATTATGTGATTCAAACTTCAAGAGCTGTTCTACTGTGAGAGCATTCCTATTTCAGACTATCAAACTTGCTTGCTCACCACTTCATCAAGAAGACATAGCATATCCTCTTTAACTGGTTAGTTTCCCAAGTTTTAAGGGTGTAATAAAGCATCAAGTTTTTTCTATTTTTATTTCCAATACAATGCTAATACTTCGAGATTTTTCTAATATCTTCTCGATATTAATCAAAATCGATGAATTGATTTACCTTGTCATATTTTATTTTGTTTTCCATCCATGCGGATCTAGGATTGCAGTGGTGCGAGATAGGCCTAACTTTACAATATGGTGTTCTTAACAAAATGGACAAATTTAGCTTATGTATCTCTTCGATGTTCGATTATGAATTCATCGTGCAAAATCAGATTATTTGTGGTAGCCTCGTAATTTGTTCTATGTAATGGCTACCCCTACAAGATTTGGTGTAACTTTTCTTGAATTCATAGTGTTAGTTTCTAATGTCAAAATGTCTTGGTGACTATTGAAGTTATTTTTATATTTGAGTGCCGATTGAATTTCTAATATTTGTAGTATGTATTGAGTGTGATATCGATATATATATATTTTTTGTATAAATGTCGATAAATTGTAGGCCATTTAAAACCCACGAATTTATTTAATAAATAATTGGTACCAAATTTAAGTTAAATTGTGAGTTTTTATTGAATTTAATTTATCAGCTTAAATTTTTTTTTTTCAAATTTATGATTAAATTTAAATTGAGTTTTTTCATTTCAATTTAAGTTAAATTGTGGGGTTTTTCAAATTTACAATTTAGCGATTAAATTGTGGGTTTTTTCAAGAACTCACTTATTTAATTTAAATTGTGGTACCCACAATTTAATTTAAATTGCAAGTACCCACGAATTTAATTGATTAATTTCATCGAGTTAAATTCGTGAACTAAATTGACGGTTTGCCCACGAATTTAACTTAAATTCGTGGGTTTTGGCCTAAATTCGTGGGTTTTTGGCCCACGAATTTTTCCCTGTTTCTTGTAGTGCATGCTCTACTAGACAACCACTGGTCTAACCACATCTCTCATGCCAATCATATTGCGACCGGTTAAACTACTAGCCAATGGCCACTCTGACCTTTACTAAACACTTCCAAATTGACTCAAACTCATCCTTGATAATAGGACACTAGTGTGACCTCAAACCCAATGTCATTACCGCCCAACTCAACTCCAATCCAACCACCAACCAAAGGCTGGTCTGACCACACGCACATGAGCCAACTCAAACTAGAAGGCAAAGTTGGACTGATCACCAGTCCATAGTCGATTAGACTGATTACCATCTAACAGCAATAATGAAAACTATAAACACTCAAAATCAAACTTGAACTTGAACAACATTTGCACAACAAAGTCAAATACTCATCACGTACCATGGTGGTGATCTCCACATGGTCTTATAATCTTCCCCTTGATGAGTATATTGACAAACACCAAAAATGCTTGAATGAGTTTGTTTTTGAGAAAGAAAAATAATTTGATTGCAAAGCCACACATGATCCATTTGAAAGAGAAAGAAGAGTACATGAAAATGCGGAAGAGTGGTAACACACCAACAAAGATCAAGTTTTCCACAAAAGCTTCAGACCATACCTAAAACCTCACAAAAGCTCAATCTTGCTAAAGGTCCAAAGAAAAGAGCAATTGCTCACCATGACCACTTTCATTGCAATAATAAGAACCAAAAATGCAAAGAGAGCAAATGAAGTGCAATAAATAAAGCTCACCCTAACTCACATATCTCATTTTGGCATTTTTAGGTTCTACAAAGTTGATTTTGCAACTTATAACACAAAAATGCATATTCTTCTCATTTATGCCATTTTTTCTAATTGTTGCAAATTATGCTTTTTTCCATCAAATTTTCTCCTGCTTTCGTCAAGGGATAGATCTCCCTCTCAAATTACACATGTCACCACTTGGAGCTAAAAGCCATAAGGAAAAGCATGTATGAATGCATGACAGTGCAAAACCTACAAGAGCTGTGAAGATAAAGTGAAGTTGAATGCATACAAGAATTTCAACAAAGCCATAAGGTGCATAGAAAGCTATCAACAGCATGACTAAGCATGTATAACAAATCTAGGCAAAGATGGCACGAAGTATTGCAAGTCAAATTGATTACATGTTATGCAGAGCTTCACAGTTGATAAGTTCAACTAAAGTATTCTACTATGGGCCAAACCATGTCAAAAAGTCCAAATGAAACCAAGAAGCTATAATTAAGACAATTTAGTGTGCTAAAAGTTCCAAGTTGAACCACTTTGCTCAATCATCATTGTAAATTACCAAATTTAGCATTTGGCATTTGAGACTCACCATTGAGTAAATTTATGACATTATACTTTAATTTAAGCAATTTCCTTTGTGACCTCTTGCTTAGCTATTAACCCGGAATTACACAAAAAGTATAGTCTTTGGTCATACAGACTCTTTTTTGAGATTAACTATTAAGGCCATAATTTGACAGAACATACACATCATTCAGGTTAAGCACAAGATAAAAAGATCAAAGAGCCACTCCTTGGTCCATAAGCAATACCTGAACTAAGTTACAAATGCCTAGGGGAAGTAAACTTATGATTCAAGATAGAACTAGCATACTTCAAACTAAAGCTCAATCTAGATTCAAGATTCAACTAAGCATTTTAGAATTGGCAAGAATGATAAAATAATCATTAGAGTAGTAATTAGTCAAAAGATCCAACAAATTGCATTTTTTAGTTCAAGTTGTCCTTAATGTTCAGCTAGCATGGCAAGAGATATAATCATACATGCAATGGCATGACAAAGCTAGCTAAGTAGACAAGATATAGCAATGAACAGTAGCAATTTTGCAATACATCACATAAGAGTAATAAACAAAGTCCATGTCTACATGATCATATTTTACATGTGATGCAATATGGTGCAAAGAGGGATATAAAAGAAAGCAAACTGCCCCTGAACACAAGAAAATACAGAAAGGATCGATCAAGATCCCCCTAAGCACAAGCTACAAGAAGAATCAGCTGAAAGCACTCGCAAGAGAAAGCTAACTCACAAAAGTCACACTCCAGACTCTCTACTCACTAAGAATGGCTAGAAGGACTAAAAGAAGAGAGAGCCAAGCTCTATACTCCACATGGTCACTAGGAAAAAGAGAAATTATAGCTAAGGAGCGAATTTACAACACTACCTATCTCTATTACTAGACTGTAACACCCTAAAATTTGCAAATAATATTTTAATACTTATTTCTATTTTTCTAGGATTTTTTTGAATTTTCTAGAATTTATAAAACTATTTTTTATTTTTATATTAACAAAAAGATTTGATGTCAAAAAATTATAACTCTTGAATTTCTAAAATTTTTACAATAAGTTGAAAATATCTCAAGGTATTTTTGAGAATTTTTCTAGAATTTTAAACCTCATTTTATATTGTTTCAAAGTTATTTTATTTTTAGCAATTAAATAATTCAAAAAATAATAAAGCAGTCCCACTTGTTAGTACAGTATTCTTCAACCTCCAGCCAGCCAATAGAGAGCTCGGTTCTTCTCTCCTTCCTCCATTGCAAAATTTTGAAAGCTTCAAATCTCGTCAATTCCTCGCGAATTTTCTTTCCAAACTTGTGCTAGATCAATCCCCGGTCGTTCTCTTTCCATCTCCAGCCTCCTTTCCCAGATTTAGTGCCCAAATTTTGCGTTCTTTCTATTTCAAAAGTTTCTATATCCGAGTCGATTTTTTATATCTGGTTGTCTTCGACCCTATGTAAGGTGAGCATCATATTCCTCTTCCTTCGCACAACCCATTTCTCCTCTTGTCCCAAGCTCTTGCACCACCGTTTGCCCAGAGCATTGCAAGAACCCAGAGCACAAATTGAACATCAACTGGCCATCGTCACTAGCTTCCTAATGCTTCAGACCAACTGTTTGCGTCACATCATGTTCCCTATCATTGCGAAGGTAACTCTACAATCAATTCAAGTTTAGTGCATCGTGTACGACGAATTTTGAGTTTTCCGAAAGTGTATTCATCATCGTTCATCGTCATTCATCATGCTGTTGAGCCACCATCCGTGCTTCTCCACCATTACCGTGGTCACCTTTGAGTTCGACATGTCGCGAGCTTTCTCATACTCCTCTTTGTCCAATCTTAGCCCTAGCTTTACATCTTGTGCCTTGACCCCTTCCTTGCCTCTGTTGCTAGCATGCAATAGGGCACTCTGTGTTGCTCTTGGGTGAACATTACACAAGGTTGTTGTAGCAGTGCCAGGAGAGAGAATATTAGATAAAAAGAAAAAGAAAAAATAAATAAAAAATATATAATTTTTAAAATTTAAGATTCATATTTATGATTATATTCAATGATTCAAATTTTTATTTTTATTTATAAAAATATTTTTAAAAATTCAAAAATCCTTTCTTTATTACTTTATGTGGTATAAACTTTTCAAAATCCATTATCCTCATACGAGCTCCGATTGAGGTGATTATAATTTCTAAAAAATGTAAAATCATGGTCTATTTAATGGTAAATTTTACTTAATTTTTGGAGTTAATTTTCCCCTCTGTTTTGGTATTTATTTCTTTATTTATTCGTTACGCGTAGACATTGAAGTGCCCAAGGCATTTGAGGGTGAATCACTACTCTAAGAGCAAGGTCCCAAACAGGAGAAATACCTTTTTCAAGGTACGTTGTGCTTTGATCATGTTGAACTCGCAATTTAAAAGTTATATTGTTATAAACTATTACATGCTAATTCAAGTATAACTGTTTCAATTAATTTGGGACTAGCTATTCAACCTGATTAAATTATACCTACCTTGTCATTTGTATAACATGAATCATTTGTCATCCTAAGATGATTAATTTATTAGTTGGTAGCTAATAGATGCCAACGTGGGTTGGTTAGATCATGTGTAGTATGCTTAGCCATGCCACGTACAACTCATGTATTTTGGAATATCAAAATCAATCTTAACTAATGGAATATGGAACATGTTTGTGAAAGGGAGTGTTAGGTGTTATCATACAATGATATTGAGTGGTAGTGGCATGTGTTATGAAATGATGTTAACTTGTTGATGGCACATAGTGCATGGTAATCAACTAGGGTAGTAAAATGATTTAGACGAGGGCAAGTGACAAGAGTTGCGATTTATGGAGGGCCAGTATAGCATTGGGCGTTTGTGTTATTTTTTATGGGAAAGTGAATAGAAGTTGATGATATGTGATATTGGTTATTGGGAGTATTTGGAAGTCTTGCTTCAGTCAATTAAGGACTTAACCTTGCAAGCCTTTGAACTGGGCCAAACATATGACCACATATTTGGTATGAGACTGACCTAGCTGATTAATTTATAATATCTATATTTTGGTAATGTTATGGTGGTGTGCTTCCGGGTGTATGGGTGGATTCACAAAGCGCAAGAGGGGGCCCCTACGAATGATAACCAGTCCCTGTAGTGGTGAAACCTCATCGGGCAGTACTGGGTATAGGCAAAATATTGTAAGGGCTTTGTTATGATCTCTCTACAGCACACCTAAGGAAATATGTTAATATATTGGAAATAAGAGATGATTATATCTTGTGGGTAAGTGTAAAACGTCTACAGAGTGTGTCAAACCTATTCGAATAGCCGTGTCTGCAATATTGGAGAATGCTCGAAAAATATATTCAAGGGTTAGATTTTAATGAAAACTTGGGAAGGAAGGCAGTTGACCTAGGAAAGTTATGAAAATTGATTTAGGGCTGTATGATAGTTTACTTTGTGAAATAACTGAGAAATTTACTATTACTATTATTGTTTTACTGCTTTTCAATTTATTTATTGTATTCAATTGGAAAATACTGCTTTACTGTAAAATAACCATGTCAACCATCCATTGAAACAAGCCATGCATGTAGTATAATAGACTTGCATTCTGTGCATAATTTGTTAAGTGCTTTATATACTCATCCTTGCCACAACAAATCCATCAATTGAAGAGAAGTCTACATCTACGTTGGAGGAGGAGCTATATGAGGAGGTGAGTGTCTAGGAGTGTAACCTTGTCAGATACCTATGGCATGTTGATGGGATTCACCGACATTTTTTATTCCGCTATTATTTATTTAGTTGGATTTATAGCCATTGAGGCCTAATAAATGTAAGGTTGATCTTAAGATCATTCAAATATCTCTTATTCAATAAATGAGTCTTTTTAATATGTTTTCATTGTGCATGATTGTGATACTACACCTAAGTTGTAACTGTATACACTAGCGTGATCCTAGCTAGTGCAGAATACACATAGGGTTCAAATTTGCATATTTGGGTCTGACAGAGGTGGTATCAGAGCCATACTGACTATAAATCTTGACCCTAGATAGATTGGCCGTTCTTTAGGAGCTTCAAAATTATTTTCTAAAGAGAAAACTAACTTGAAAATATAATAAGTTCTGGACTTATCCTATTCTTCTGTTCTTTCCCAATTGCTGAAATTTCTTTCTCTTTCCCTGTTGGTTTAAGATGAAATCTTATATGAGTTGTCTACAATGGATGATGATTACACTTAAGGAGAAAGCACTGGGTGCCCTGCAGCAAAACCTGAAGATCGTGAGGAAAAGAATTGTCGGGCTCAAGGGGGGAGTGGATCGATGAAGTGTTTCAGAAGCTAGAAGAACTAGTGCTTGAGTAGCCGGCTGAGACTCATGTGTGGGAGTCACATATGCTTAAGGTAGGAATGCTACTCTTTAGGCGCTAGTTATGTGTGCTTAGGTTGATATGGTTCTTTTATAATTACTGAGTGTGCAATATGTGTTGCATTGTCCTTAGGCATCTTGTAAGCAGTCATACCAAGTTATTAATAAAGGTTGTATTGATTTGAAGTTTTTGGGTTAAACCTGTTTCCCCTGCAATTATTTCCTTTGTTTCTTATCTATGCTTTTCTCTCTCATTTTTTATGATCCAAAAATATAATCAATAATCATCACAAAATTCTTAATTAAATTATTAATGCTCAGAAGATCCGGTGCTACTATCCCCATGCCGGTAGCATCGCCCTCAGTAGGTCGGTGGTACCACCCTTAGACCGGTAGCACCGCTCCTATTGCAACACTCGAAATGCACCCTCTCTGGAATTTTCAAACCAGCTAGTTGGACAAGTGCTTTTGCTCCACCGGTAGCACCGAGCTGACATGGCCGATAGCACCGGATTGCCTAAAGCCCAAAAAACACCCTCTCAGATTTTTCCATACCACACTGGGGTCTGGTGCTATTGCCCGGCCGGTAGCACCATGCTACCATGACCGGTAGCACCGAAAAAGGCAATCAAATCTCAAATTGCTTCAAATTGGAAATCTAATTTAAATCACACTCAAATCAAAACAAACCAAGCTCAGATTGTAGTCAAATACTCATTGCAAATATGGGTAGACTTCCATATGGTCTTTGAAATACACATAGAGGAGAGGAGACTTGCTAGAGCTCATGTGGTATTTAGTGAGTGTCCAAGAAGCCCTATTGATGCAAGTGTGGGGGTATTTATAACTCCCACCCACAATTCCAACCATTAGGATCAATATCCATAAAAAATCAAGAATCCTGGTACTATTGGTGTGGAAAGCCCGGTAGTATCGGACCTCGTCCAACGGTTGTATTCATGCATTAAATGCGACGGGATAAAGCCGTTAAATGATGTCCAGTACTACCAACACACAAAGTGTAGTAGTACCAACTTTTCAAGCAAGATTGGCTCAAAGAACAACCTCTCTATAAAATAATTGCCAATATACATTTTGTAGTACTACCAAATTCCAGTAGTATCGAATTTTCTATAGCGGTGGTACCAGCATTCAAAATATAGAGGGGTGACTTAAAAACACCCTTTCTATGATTAAGTACCGAAGTTATGAGATGGTAGTGCCAACCTCTGGTACTACCGAAGATAGCATGTTGGTAGCTTTGGCTACAAAAAAACGCACAGAAGGGTCCTTCCGTTAAAAAGCTACTGGGCAAAAGCTCGGAACTACTACATCCATGGTTGTACCATGTTTAACATGTCAGTACTGCCGGTCCAAAGATTTTAAGAAAAGGTGTCAGGACCTGAATATGCAAATTTGGACCCTATGTGCATTCCACACTAGTCCAGGATCACGCTAGTGCACACAGACTCAACACAGATGAATATCACAATCATACTCAGCAATAATATAATACATGCTTTATCAAGTTAAGTATAATTGTTTAACGACTTTATGGCCAACCTTACATGAGTACGCCACGTAGGGCTAAGACTAAAAAGTAAATGAATAGTAGTGGAAATAAATATAAATATAAATATAGAAAACCCTTCAATTGCCACAAGCAACTGACAAGGCTCGCACCCTAGTTGTTCACCTCCTCTTGGTATTACTCCTCAAAAGCAGGTGTTGCTTTTTCTCTAACTAATGATGTTTTATTGCAAGAGGTGAGTACATAAAGCACTCAACAAGCCATGCATAGAATGCAAATCTAACATACTATATGCATGGCTTAGTACAAAGGATAGGCTACCAGGTTATTTTGCATAAACAACATTTGTAAAAGAATATCATAAATAGATTGAAAGACAGTAAAAGGAATATTAACAATAATAACTTTTGCAATTGTTTTTTAGTAACCAATTCATAACCTTATTCCAATTCCAACATGCCTTCCCATATTTGTTTTTGATAAAATTTAACCTTTGATTGTAATCACCGAGCAATGCTCAATACCGCGAGCACGACTATTCGACTAGGTTTTACACTCTGCAGAGGTTATACACTTTGTCGGCATACTTTATGCTGGGGTACCTTCTCCACCACGGTCAGGAGGGGCCACGAGTGCCAAAGCGTGGCAGCTTGGCGAGCAGGCGGGCGACTAGGCCCCGACGCTAGGCGACCAGGCCGCGTGGTAGCTTGGCGAGCAGGCGGGCAACCAGGCCCCGACGCCAGGCGACGGGGCCGTGTGGCGGCCGACGGAGTCAAAAGGTACTCAGGGGTCCGCTGTCGGTCAAGCATGGAGGTGTACGTCGAAGGAATGGGGGAGCTTCACCTCGAAGTCTTCCCCGACACACCATGTCAAAATCATTGAATGCGCGTGGCTTTGCTGACGGCACGATAGCTTATCCCTCTGACGTCCTGCACCTAACCCGTCGCATGCAAGTCGCCTCTCGGGTGGACCGGGCGGAGTCAGGTGGTGGTGGTGCAAAGAATGAGGCCAAGGGATGAGGCTACAGTGATCGGTGTAATAAATGAAGTGTAATCAATATGATGTCATCTTCCCACTTGCCCGAGCCAGCCCGAGTTATATAAGGGAGCTCGGTTCATGGGAAGAGAGGAGAAGGACCCAGAGAGTGTGAGGATCAAGCAAACGGTGTAATGCACTCAAAGCACATCAACAGGAGCTCAAGCAGGACGTAGGGCTGTTACCCGTATCGGGGCCCCGAACCTAGGTAATATCGGCATGTTCTTGAATTTCTGTCCATGTAGATCCCTCGGGAGAACCCGTAGGCTGTCCTTCCACGAAGACCCCCTCTATCGAACCCCGGACTCCATCCAGGGAGAAACCTGTCGGCAAAATACGCCGACACACTTTACCCACAAGATACAATCATACATCACAAAAGCGAGTTATCATAACAAAGCCTTTCCAATGCCTATCTAAACCCAATACTATTCGCTGATATTTCAACACTAGTGGGACTGGTTACCACATCCAGGGCCCCCCTCTTGTGCCATGTGAGCCACCCCATGCGAGGACTGGTTACCACTACTCGGGTCTCACACCACCACTAATAGTACCAAAGTTTAGACTCAATAAATTAATCAGCTAGGTTTGTCTCATACTAGACTTGTGGTGGTATGAATGACTCGGTTCAAATTCTTGCAAGGTTAAGTCCTTAATTGACCAAGGAAAGATTAACCAAAAATCATCATAACCAATAATTATCATAATAGGCAATGCGATCGCCTAAGTGTCACATTGGCCCACCACAAATACATGCCACTTGTCTCGGTCTAAATCATTTGACCACCCCAGTTGATTTACCATGCACTACGTTCCATCAACAATACCAACATTGTGTGACAACACTCGATACACAAGTTAATAAACACATTCCATAATCATTAAACAAGATTAATCATTTGCACATAAAATGATGACTCGTTGCATGGCTAAGCATACTACTTGCGTTCTAACTACCCACATTGGCAATTATAGCTACCAATTATCATTGAACTATTCAAGGGTGACAAATGAGATATGACATACGATATGGCAAAATGGATGTAATTCAAGTGGACAATTAATTAGCTATATCCAACATATATAAAACAAGTGATTAATTGAAATAACATGCAATACTTTGAAACAATATAATATTTAAAGCATAGGTTCTACATGATCAAAGCATGACATGCCTTCAAAAAGCTCTAGCTCCTGCTCTGGATCTTGTTCAAGTGCTGGCTCCTCAACCACGAACTCATCGGGCAACTCGACGTCTATGCGTAATGAGAGAGAAAATAATAAATATTCAAAATTGAGAGTAAAATCAACTCCAAAAATTAAATAAAATTTATCATAAAATAGAGCATAATTTTATAATTTTTTAGAAACTAGAATCACCTCAATCGGAGTTTGGATGCAAAAGATATATCTATTCAAAGTTTAAAATAAAGGAAAAATCACAAAAATCAGAAATTCCAAATTAACCGAATTAATTTTATATGGGAAAATAGTATTTATGATGTCATGCTGATGTCAGCACCGAAATGAATTTTGACCGAATTATTTTTCTAAAGGAAAACCATTTATGACGTTATCGCCTCATCTGACACATGGTAGCACCATGGCCCGACACGTGTTGCGGGTGTATAGACTTGGTCCATGGCACGGAGTAGGCGCATGGTGGACGCGGTCCACGGTGCTTTGGACACTGTGCTAGACACGAGGCGGCAAGCGACTGGTCGCGACGTTGGTGCAATTTGATCCGCACAGATCCCATCGAATGGCCACAATTCGCGATGACGTGGGGTAATTGCAACCGCACAATCATGATCTAACAGATCCAAGGTGGCTACAGCGGCGAGGTGACATGGCTAGATCTGAATCGATCGATGGATCCAACAGCGGGCACTAACGAAGTGGTGGCGCACACGTGGTGGAATCAGAACCGCACATGGGTGATCGGACGACTGAGGGTGTTCGCAAAAACGGCAATGGCGCAGCAGTGCACACGCGGCAGAGTTCTCACCGGAGGGGAAGACAAAGACAACGATGGCGGCATTCTGGGGCTTGGGGCTTCTCCAACGACACGAGATGGCTTGTTCGACTTGGTTTGACGTGGGTGTTCCAGATCTGTCCTTAGGCACAACGGAGTGGTGGTGATTCGTGGAGGAGTGACGAAAAACTACAGCGGCTTTGACTCTGTACTCCAGTGAGCACACACGTGTGGATGAAGGCATCTCGGTGTGCGCATGTTGGCAAGAAGATGTGGCGCGGGGTGGGGAATCCAAGGGTGGTGGCGGCACTTTAAATAGCAGCTCGGGAGGCGTGCAACAGCGGGATTTTGTTTCTGAGGATCGCAGGGAGTTCGACGGCGCTGTGGATTTAGAAGAGCCCACGTGGCCACATCATAGGCGTCCACGCGGTGAGGATCTGACAGCTCGTGTGCGAGGGTGACGTGGGGGAAGCATGGCCGTTGGATCAAGATCCAACGGTCACCAGGTGTTAGGGTTAGGGTTAGGCGCGGGAGTGGGCTAACAGGCTGACGGTGCAGGGAAAATGGGCTAGACCGGTGGGTTTCGGCCCAATTCACTGCTCACGGGATTTTTAATCATTTTTGAATAAAAACAGATCAGGAAAATAAATAATGCCCAAATAAATAGCAAAATATTAGAAAAAATCCAAAAAAATTCCAATAAATACCTTAAGACATTTAGAACCCAAATAAAATATTTCCAATAAAATATCACTAATACTTTTCACAAAACAAATAATAGATAGAAAATGGCCTAATTCAATAAATCCAAAATGAATTAAATAAATTCTCAAAAAATTCAAATAAAAGGAAAAACTCAATAAATCTAGAAAAAGCAAATTTTGGGATGTTACAAACCTCCCCGTTAATGAAATCTCAACTCTAACATTCAGGGCTGACTAAGGAATAGGTTTGAAAATTCCAACTTCAGATCCTCCTCACGCTCCCACGTGGCCTCACTTTCAGAATGATTGCTCCATTGCACTCTGCAAAAACACAATAACTTATTCCGGGTTTTGCAATCAGCTACGTCCAAAATCTTGATTGGTTGCTCTTTGTAGGTTAGATCCACTTGCAATTCAATTAACTCCAATGGCATCTATTTTGCGGGCACTCGAGACACATGGAATACATCATGCACTCCTGCCAACGATTGTGGCAGTTCTGATTGGCATGCATCCTCTCCTCTGCGACTCAAGATTTTGAACAGACCAACATATCTTGGTGCGAGCTTTCCTTTGGCATGCAACCTTTTTACTTCTTTGAGAGGGGTTAATCTGAGATACACAAAATCCTCAGGTTCAAAACTTAGCTCTCGGCGGCGATTATCAGTGTAACTTTTCTACCTTGATTGAGTAGTCTTCAACCTCTCTCTGATCATAGTGATTTGCTCTTCGGCTTCCCTTAAAATATCTGGTCCAAAGATCAATCTTTCTCCATTCTCATTCCAATTTAGTGGGTATGACAAGAGCGACCATACAAGGCTTCAAATGGCGAGATTTGCAAACTGGCCTGATAACTATTGTTGTAACTAAACTCAGCATATAGCAAACATTTGTGCCAGGTAGCAGCATAGGCTAGGGCACAAGCTCTTAACATATCCTCCAAATCTGATTTACTCTCTCAGTTTGACCATCCGTTTGAGGATGGTAAGCTGTACTGAAATTTAGTTGGGTTCCCATTGCTTCATGCAATTTATTCCAGAACTTTGAGGTAAATTGGGTACCTCAGTCTAACATTATCTTCTTTGGAACTCCGTTCAGACACACAATCCTTGACATATATAATTATGCCAAACTATCTCCTGAGTAGGTAGCCTTCACTAGTATGAAATGCGTGACTTTAGTCAAATGATCAATTATGACCCATATTGAATCATACCCACTCTGAGTCCTAGGTAAACCGGTGATAAAATCCATACCTATTTCCTCCCACTTCCATTCAGGCACTTTCAATGGTTGCAACAAATTTCTGGTCTTTGATGTATTGCCTTCACTCTCTGACATATATCACACAAAGCAACATGCTCAACAACTTCGCGCTTCATATTTGGCCACCTGTAACATTTCAATTTTGAGCTTCTTAGCATTTGAATTTCAAAATCGAACCAGTTGCATTTTTTTATTCAAATTAATTCCAACTTAATTTGAATTTTCCAAAAGTAAAAGGATTTAATTTGACTAATCTATACTTCAAATTAAAGTTTTTCTATTTCTATTGGGTTACTTGTGCTTTATGGAATTTTTTTTTGCATTTTTGGAGATTTTTCTGAATTTATTTGCTATTTAGTTGAATTTATTTGCTCTTATTCGAATTTTCTAGATTTTTCTTAAATTCGGAATTTATTTTCAATCTCTTTTTCTTCTCGGGCCGAATTTCTCTCTCTTGGCCCATTCCTATTCACTTTCCCGTCGGCCCATCTGCTGTGCGGCCCAGCCCGCCGTGCCGAAACCCTAGCTCGCGTCGATCGCAGCCGTCGAATTCGATCCAATGGCCATCGCCGCCCGCACAGCCGCGCGTTGTGGACCGCCGGATCGTCGCATCATGGACGGCCAGCGTCGCGCCACATCGCACCCCAGCCAAAACACTAAACCTAACTCACTCTTTTCCTCGTCGTTGGATCCCAATCCAACGGCTGTGCGTCGCCCGCGTTTTGCATCGTCGGATCGTTGCCGCATGAATGTCCCCGATCATGCCACGTCGCCCGTACTACCGCCGCCGCCCGTAACCCTAGCCGCGCGGTCGTTCTTGGCTTCCGTGTTGTTTTCTCGCCTCCCGAGGCTATTTAAGCCGCCGCTGCACTCCTCGTGAGGTTCGCCTCCTCCCGCCGCACCCACCGACCCATTCCGTACCGCCCGAGGCCTCTCCATTGCGCCACGATGGCTCGCCGAAGTTCCGCCGCCTCCTGAGATCTTCTCCACCGAGTTTCTCCACCACCGGTGAACCTCCGCCGTGGTTTGAGGTATCGTCGAACTCACCTTGACGCCCTCCTTTTTTTCCCCTAGCCTTTGTGCTTCTCGCCACGTTTTTGCCCTGGAGCTATTTCATCTTCCTCGCGTCCGGTGCGTTCACGTCGCCGCACCGCCGTCGTGACTTCTTCACCAAGCTCAACCGTTGATCACCCTCCAACGGCCGGATCGCGCCGCATCACCGCGCCTGCGTCCTCGCCTCGCTACTGTCCAATCGGCCATCAGCGCTTCGGATTGGGACACGTCAACCCGCCGCATCTTCAACCCTCGGTCGTCTGATCCTGAACCACCACCCGATGCGCGCCGCGTGTCCCACCCAACCAGCAGCCCAGTCAGCCGCCGCGTGGCCACCCCGTGGCTGCCGCGTCAGCGCCATGTCATCGCCGCTGCATCGTCGCCCACCGCCGTTTGATCCAGCCGCGCCTTGTCGGATGATCGACGTGTGGCCAGGCCGCATCAACATCCCGCCAAGTCGCCGCGTCAGTGCCACGTCGCTGCCATCTCAACCCTAATCGCCCACGTGGCACGCCATCTCAAGCCGGTTTGCTGTGTCATCCCGTGAACTCCTCTGTGCACTCGGTTCATGTTAGCAGTAGGCTTTCTTTTCTATTTTTCTTATTAATTCCGAAATCCATCCAATCAGAAGCCGACACGTGTTACCCCTAGTATTTTTCTGATTTTTCTCTCCCGAGAAACTTCCAAAGGCCCGTTCTCCTCCGTCCGAACTCCGATTCGAGTGATTCAAATTTCTAAATTCATGCTCTATCTACCAATACCTTTCTTTTGATTTTTTTCGATTTTATTTGATTTTGTTCTCGTTTTACATGTAGACGACGCAGTTGAAGTGCAAGCGGATCATCCGGCAGAGGTAGCACCAGCGGGAGGCGTCGAAGGCAAGTCTTCCTTGAACATATTGATCCCAATTTTATGAGAATATTATGTTGTTTTAAATTATGCATGCTTATTATTTTGCGTAATATACTTTAAATGCAGTTTTAATGCTTAGCTAAATTCCAACTTTGTTATGCCCTCATTGACATTAATCGTGACAACCTTGACACCCTAAGTAATATTAAGTATTGTAATTGATGATAATTAATAATGTGGTATGAAATGGTAGAATTGCTTAGTCTTGCATAAATACCTCGGTATCTTACCATTATGGAAATTCTTTCAATCATTGTTCAAAATTAATTGTGAAATTATTGCAATTGGTATTGCTGGTATTATTTAAATGAAATAAAATGAAAATGGTTTAGACTGGGGCGGATGGTTGTTTGGTGGGTGCGGGATGCACGAGATCTTGTACAGTGTTAGTTCCACCCTAGTCAATTAAGGACCAAAGCATGTGTTACCTTGGACCGAGCTTTACCGTACAACCACAAGTCTATATGGGTACGACCTGGCTAAGTAATTTGTGCGTGTCGTTATTGGCTTCGCAATTGGGTTGAATGTGGGTGTCGGATGGAGACACCTGCAAGGCGCAAGAGGGGGCTTCTATACTAGGTGGATTTAACTCTAACAGCGGTGAAACCTTAGCGGGCGAAGTTAGTAGCGGTGTTGTACATTGTAAAGGCCTTGTCATGATCTCTCTGCCGACACACCAAAGGAAGTGTGTTAATTGCATGGCAAAAAGAGTCGATCATGTCTTGTGGGTAAAGTGTACATACTCTGCAGAGTTAAAACTACTTGAGTAGCCGTGCCCACGGTCAAGGGCAGGTGAGGTACGCTAGCCATTGTAGATTTTATGGTTTTGGTTTTAAATGAAAATAATGTTTTGGAAAAACCGTGAGTGGATGGAACTCTCGGGTTTTGGTTTGGCGGTTGGATCCAATCGGGTGGTTGGAACCTATGGAATTGTTATACATCAAAATTCAAATATTATTTATTTACATTTTGTCAAATATTGCTTTATGAAATTACTATTGTTATTTCAAGTTAAATTCTGCTTTATGCAAATGAACCATATTATGCCTTCAATTGTCTAGCCTTGCATATAGTTATCATGCATTAAGTTTCTAAGACTTGCGGAGTACGGTGTGTACTCACCCTTGCAACATCCAAATTTTCCCAGAGGAATTTGCTGAAGCTGAAGGTGATTATGATTTCTATGCGTGTGGATTCGATGAAGGCGATCCGAACTACTAGGGCGCGTACCCCAATCGATTGCCTGTTGGGCATATGGCTTGGATCACTTTGATGTTTTTGTTTTATTTCCTCTGCTACATTTCAACTTAAGCCATAAGGCTTGTTTACTTGTAATAATGTGGTTACAACGCTATCTCCTTTTTGCTTAATTACTGTTATTTACTTTGTGATATGACTATGTTATCATCACTATGTTCGCTGTGTGTGCTAGCTTTTCCTGGACTAGCACGGTTATACACAGAGGGGTCGGATTTGGTAATCTGGTCCCGACACCACCAAAATCTCATCTTCAGATCTTGGTACATCTTTGCACTCCTTGGATGAATAGAGTACTTTGAATCATGAACTTCTTCAAGAATCAAATGCTTTAATTCCTTCTTATGCGACACACAAATTCGACCTTTCACTATCCTCTATCGCTTCACAAATAAGAATCGATTATGATGTGCCCAGTGCTACATCACAATTGCTTCTAACCTGGAAACCAATAGTGATTATTGTTAACACCCTTTCTAAGTTATCTATCACAATCATTTTTTTTAAAACTTAAGAACCGATCTAGATAAAACGATAGTAATATACTATTTTATAGTAGTATTTGGTGAGACACTCTTCAGAGTTTATGCATTGACTTTATATTGCTTCTTTCATTTGTTGGTGCTTCTTTTTTTAATATTTGTACTAAATCCTGAATTGAACAGCAGATAGTACAGATCCACTAGATCTGGTGACCTCATGGCTGTCTGTACGTATCTGAGACATATGCATGTCCCTGTGGTGGTGGGCATTACCGTGACAAAGTAGACAGCGGAAGCTGCGCCCCTCCATGCAATGTTCTTTCGAATAGTATTGGCTACCGTGACTGCTGGTACCACGTACCACCATCTCTGTAGTTGCAGGACGGTTTGGTCTCGGCATGCATTGCATTGTTATGTTTTGAAGTCAGGTTAGTTTCTATTTAGTTTTATTGATTTTGCCGGATAGGGATAGTAACTTGTTGTTACAGACTTAGTTGATTTAAATACGTTTTGTTTTGATTTGGTAGTTGTGATCTATAGTTATCTGTAATATATAGCTTATATAAGAGAAGGTGAGAAACCAGAAAAGTTCTTGTCGATCTTTGCTCTATTCCTGTTTTCGTTCAGAAGTTCAGTATAGAAAAGGGGGGTTTGATCCAGGCTGATTCCAACACTTGGTATCAAAGTTTGATCCCTACCCAAAATAGCCGAGATTTAAGAAGATGATGCTCATACCACAGCAGGTGGCGAAGGACGTCGGCGGCATGTCGTTCTCCTATCCGATGCTAACCTCTCCCACCTATACAACGTGTGCGATCAAGGAGGCTATAATGGATGCCTAGGGGATTTGGGAAGCTATCGAACTGGCGACTAGTGTGGTTGTGGAGGCAAAGATTGACAAAAAGGCACGAGCATTCCCATTTCAGTGCATTCCTAAAGATGTCCTCCTGCAAGTTGCAAAAAAGAAGACTACAAAGGAGGTTTGGATGCTCTAAAAACTAGGTATTTAGGTGCTTACTGTGTACAGAAAGCACATCTTCAGACTTTGAAGAGCGAGTTTGAGGCGCTGTGTATGAAGGAAGGAGACACAATCGATGATTTCGTTGGGAAATTGATCGCGCATGGCTGCTAAGTACAACAGCCTTGGCGCCACACTTGAAGATGCTGCCCTAGTCAAGAAACTTCTTGATTCCATGCTTGAGAAAATTTTCCAGTTGGTGGCATCGATTGGGCAATACTCTAATCTGATAGTATGCGAGGAGACCATCGGGCGACCCAAAGCATACAAGGAGCGTGTGCATCTTCATGCCGCTAATAGTGGCGGTGGCACCGATGGGCAACTCCTGCTTACTCAAGCTATGGCAGACGCCCCAAAAGGCCAGCAGTGGCTAGGAACTCATCATCGAATAGCAAGGGCGCTAGCACCTGTAAGATGGATAGACAAGGCCGTGATAAATGGCATGGCCATGGGCACGGCCATGACAGAGGTGGACGAGGTGGTTCCAATGCACCATGCCAAGAGTCCATTGGGAGCAGCAACATAGGGAAAGGCAAGAGCTACACCAAGTGTTTCAACTATGAAAAACATGGACATTGCTTCCGAGTGTCGCCTCCCCAAGCGCAAGGAAGACGAGGTGAATCTTACTTATGCTCAGGAAGATGAGCTTGCTCTCTTATTGTCCATGTGCGCACAATAGATGGGCAACATGGTACTATTGAACGAGGACAAGGTGATGCTGGGGCGATATCACACTTATTACAAGGAAGAAAAGGGTGTGTGGTACTGTTGGCATCGAAAACTTGAAGCAAGGTTTGTCAGCAAACAATACACCGGATGAACGCCGGGTTCTGCAGTTCGAGCTAGTAGTGCATGAGTTTGAGAGAGATTTGGAGTTTAAATTGAATTTGAAGCATTTGGGAGAAAGTGTCCAGCACCTGCGGTGCTATTGCCCATGGTAGTCCGGTGCTACCGAACGAGCAGTAGCACTGGCCCCCAAGACGGTGTGTAAAAACCGGAGAGGGTGTTTTGGGGATCTGGCAGTCTAGTGATACTGGCCATGGTAGCCCGGTACTACCAAGCAAGCAGTAGCACCGGCCTTTTGGAGCGGTATGAAAATTCCAAAGAGCGGTTTTTCTTGTTTTTGGGTATAGTGCGGTGCTACTGGCCCTAGGGCGGTAGCACCAGCCCTAATGAGTGAAAATACATTTAAAATTGTGATTTTTACAATATTATTGATTATCCTTATGTGCATTGCTATGTGATGGGTATTTTTCTTGTTTTTGATGGTTGCAAGACAACGAGTTAGATCATGGTGAGGCGAAGGATGATCGGGACTAGATGAGGTGTGCCGGAGGTCCAAATGTTCAGGGATCACTGGAAGATGATCGAAGACGGAGTCGTGGAAAGCCTAGAAGACAAGAAAAGGTAAAGATGCTAGCTAGACGCTATGTGGATCAAGGAAGGCCGTCGAGTCGTGGTCTAGTTGATTGGATAGCGGGTCTAATTAGCGTGCTTTGAAAACCATGCAAGAAAACCCATTTGTTTGGTGGGTTTTGGGTTAGCCTTTGCATAGCTGTGTGAGTGGGTCAATCCTAACCCTTGATGGACTGCCCTAGGGTTGAGGGACTCATTCAAGGGTGGTAGGTGGTCCAAGAGTAGTATAAATAGAGTGGTAGGGGTAGCCTTCCCCCTCTTGAAGGTTTCTGAGGTTTTCAGTGCTCCTTTGAGCTTTGCCCACCTTGTAGCGAGGCTTTGTAAAACTCTCTTCCAGAAATCCAAAACATATTTTCTTATGCTTGAATTTACTTTACACATTTACATTATGTCTTAAATTCCGCATTTAAATTCTACACTTACATTCTTGCTATTTACATTTATGCAATTTGGATTTGCCTCTCCTCCTTCTACATGCTTTTGCTTCTTGTGCCAAGGATGTTGATTGATGGATGAATCTTCTTTAAATCATATCCCAATCATCTAGGCAATCCATGTATCTTTTTTGTAAGAAACCGGTCATGTGTTCTTGAGAGAATGATTCTTGTAGATCTTATTTTTTGGAGTTTTGGACTTGTGTTTTTGCTTTCTGTGACATGTGGGAGGCTACCAAAGATCATCTTGATCACCAAAAACCCACGAGTAAGTCTTAGATCAGGTTCTTGAGTTTTGCTAAAAATTGAAGCGTTCTTCCTTCAAAGTGAAAAAGGTCGAAACTTTGATATCAATCCTTGCAATTGAAGGTTGGAATGAGTTCCTGACATCCTTAAGAAGACATACCAAGTTTCATAAGATTTTGTCCAACTGATCAAAAGATTCCTCAAAATTTGCTTTTGAAGTTTGTGTTGTTCTTCCTGCTATTCTTGAGCCCGGTACTACCGACCTCATCCCGGTGCTACCGGACTTACCCTAGTCATACCGGAGCTCGGTGCTACTGACCTTGGTCCGATGTTACCGGCCTTGCAGGATACTTGCTCCATTTCATTTGCTTCTTTTGAGAGCTTTGGTTGAGGACTTACTTGGACTATTTTAAGTGAGGAAAATTTTTATTTGGGATCATTCACCCCCTCTGATCACCATCTCGATCCTTCAAGTTACAAGGAGAAATCTAAATTACAAATGCTACTCCTAGTCAATAGGAAAAATAAAAGATGTGTTTGTTGATTGGGTTGTGTTGTTTTTCTGTTTGCCCATGATCATCTTTTATACCCGTCATCCAATAATATTCTTTTCCAACACGTTGTAAACATGATCCGTATCAGCCTTAATCTGAACAACTCTTTCCAAAAATATCGGCCATAATCCAAATTTGAACTCTTTCTCGTATTCAATACTGGCCAAAATATCTTTTCAATCTTTGAACCGATAACCTGCCAAATTCTGGTGCAAACATATGTCCCCATTTTTGGGAGATAACTTGTTTATCTTCCAAAAAATCTTGGCCATCGACTTTTGTAGTATCGGCTTAACGTAACATTTTTGCCAGAAATTGTCGCATTAATGTCACCATGAAAATTTTGATATGCATATCATGCATTTTAACTGCTCACGCCCTTTGAAATTCTCTCCCACGGTTTCACCTTTTCACCGTGCTATAAATATGCAGCCACCACACTGTCATTTTCATGCTCTCGAGCTCTCAGATCATCTACTATCGGCTTTGAGTTTATCGGTGCTCCCAACCTTTAGTCAATTAGCCTCCCCTTCTTTAGATTGGCTGAATGGATCCTCAATAAGCACTCATCCCAATTCCTTGTAGCGATGACCAGTACTACTTAGAGTCGCTAGGGAATACCGACCGGTCAGTCATAATAGGGCAAGAATTACCCTGTCTTCTTTATCGGCTCCAGAGTATAACATAGAGGGGTGGAGTAAAAGCTTTAGGGCTTGGCCAACGACACTTAAGGGCTAGAGGAACTGGTACACCTGAGTAGCGACCCAAAAGAGAGAAGTCTAGGAGAGAATGGGAATAGTGGAGTTCCTTAGTGGCTACAGCATGCTATTTCTGGTTGATGCCTTCATGTTTAGGCCTAGTCCGTTCGGCTTGATGGTACTAGATGTTGCCAAACTTTGCTGCTTAAGGCCAGACGGAGAGTAGCCATCGGCCTTTAGTGCCAACCTTCGTACAAGCTAATTCAGTCTAAAGGAGAGGGTTGGAACAAGTACATAAGAACAATCAAGGATCATGGCCAATATCTGACAAGAAACACATTGCCTTCCTCAATATGTGGCTTGACCGATTTCCTTTCTGCGAGGCATCGCTTGGACCAACACAAGTTTATCACATGTTTATGCAGAGTAGTTGGTCACGGTTCATCGGCTAGCATTAGGGAAGCTTTTTCTAGGTGCCATTTTCTAGGTGATGTACACTATCCGTAGTCGACTTTTCACCTGAATGGGTCGGTACTCAGTTGGCAATGTTGGTGGCCCCTTGTGGTTCATACAGGTCTGGCTATATTATGTGTTCAACTGACCATTCAGTATTGACTCTGGTGAAGTTTTGGCATATCCTTTGGAAGGCATGCTTGAAGGCCAAAAGCTAGTGTTCAGAGATAGCCGATCATTCGGTGAGAAATTTATACTTTGTTCTTGCAAGCAGCCAAGACTCACATCCGTCGGAGCAAGGAAGTTCCTGGCCTTTTTCTTTCAGCTTGATCAGTCATATTTCAACCAGAATGATTTCTTTAGTTATACTAAAGCCGATAAATTCCCTTGGCTGTCATTAATTCAGTTGGCAACCGATAGTGATGACATGCCCTTGGAGATGCAGAATATGTACAAAATTTTCATATCCCCTAATGTACTCTCTATTGGCTTACATATAGGGATGGCAATCTTACCCGATTACCCGTGTGCCCGCAGGTAAAAACTCTAATAGAGGTGGGTATGTTCCTCTTTTATTACCAGCGGGTATGTTTATGGGGGCCAAACTCTACCCGACGGGTAAACGGGTATGGGTATGGGGAGCTTCACCCATACTCGTTTCACTCGATTACTCACTACCTCCTATTGACATATAGGCTAAAACAAGCGCCTAGTTGGCCTCTCGATTCTCAATTTGTGGTACCTCATTTCAATAATTGTTGAACTTGACCATATGTGTATTATTTGTCTGCATGTATTATTTTAATTCTTATTGTTATGTACATTTGAAATTTTGAATCATTGATAATCATTCTTTAATCCATAGAATGTTGCTAATGCCCATAACTTCATCAAAAAGATTGTATTAGTACCATCACTCATTAGCTTCTTGTACCATTTGGTTGGAAAGATTGTTGATGGTGGTGGGTAAACGGGTATACCCGCAGGTATCGGGTACCCGTGGGCGACGGGTATGGGCGAGATTTTTCGCCCGTGACTTTTCGCAGGTATACCTGTGGGGGAGATTTTGGTTCGCGGTATGGGTATGGGCGAGTACTACCCGTACCCGCCGCACCCGATTGCCATCCCTACTTACATACAAAAACCGAACATACCAGCCTTCCTATGAGTTATACCATCCTTCAATGTACGCTCGTCAGTTAGGGTTTGGTCAAGTATGCCCGAGTCTGCAGCTACTGAATCGGATAACGCCACTGCCTATCCAGTGCTAGCATCGTGCTCCACTTAGCTGACGTTCTTCAGATTCGAAGTCTTCCACACTTCAACCTGTAGACTCGAAGGGCCGATAATTACTCAGCGTGGTGGATGGATATCTACGTCGCTTTGTTCCCGACAGAGCGAACTATATTGACTGTGGTTGCTTAGTTCTTCCTAGACCTGCCGCTAGTCGGGTTGGCATCGACTAATGCTGTTAGCAGTGTTCAAGGTCTAGTAGTGATGCACCTCCTCAGGCTATACTAACTCGAGCTTAGTGAATATTACCAATGAGGTATTGGCTATAATAGGCTCATCATGTAGCATTCCTTTTAATCATCTGCAATTGTTTATTAACCAATTTTGTCTAAACTTTTTCAAACCAAAGCTGTGGGAAAGAAAGTGGCCGATTCTGCCGGTGCCTCCCAATCAAGCAAATGCTCCCATCCTACTACACCAGCCCTAGTAGGATACTCATCGGACACGCTTGGCATCCAAGCCCCTTCTCTTTCCAATCTAGACAAGCAACAACCAAGTACTTCCTAATTGGCTAACTTTGTCCTTCTTCCTTTAGCAAGTATTTCTTCATCAATTAATGCCTATAACTGATCATTTCAAGATAAAAGCGTGCCAAGTATACTAAGGCGCCTGCCAAGAGAGGCCCAAAGCCTCAGGAACAAAGCGATGAGAGCTCATCATGCGCATTGGCCACTGGAGGGGTAAGTTTTTTATCATAAGCTTCTCACTGTTAAGTATGTTCTTTTGTCGACTTAACCCATTTTATTAGCTTAACCCATTTTGTTTTCTCCCCTTAGCCGACCTCATCAATGCAAGCGGCCAACATCCTAGCCGAACTACCCACCGCATCGCCTCCACCTCCATCTTCTCAGCCGATGCTACCTTCTCCTTCCGTTCCAACTCCGACCTCGTTTGCCCCACAAACCTCCTAGGATTCACCTTGGCTGATCTCGATGATCTAGAGATCACGACCACCAATGACTTGCTAGTAGAAATTTGCAAGATCATCGAGGTCTCGAAAGAGGCATCTATTGTGGTGACGTTGGCTCCTAGCACTCAAGAATGGCTGAACAGGCTCTTTGACTTGGTCATGAGGCCCTAGGTGGAGATCCTCAACAACAACCAGCCAATTCGAGGCACGATGGTTGCCGTTGAAGCCAATCTAACCCTGGCAACAATGTTGGCTCTTCTTCACGTCTGTCACTTAGATGACAAGAAAGCGGTGGATGAGGTGGCCCAGGCCAGGATTGTCCGGAGGGAAGTGCAGGAGGCCGACCAGAAACTTTTGGATGAGCTAGTGGCTTAGGCCAAGGTGAAGAAGAATAAGTTCGACGTTGACACCTAGGTACTCAAGGCCAACAAGGCAACCTTGCAAAAACTTGAATCGGCCAAGAAGGTCCTCGAAGAAGAATTGGCCCAACCGACCAAGCAGATTTCTAATGGTCGATTGTAGGTCGAGCAATCGGCATCATCCATTAATGAGTAGAAGCTTGGGATTGCCATGGCCATTGCTAGCATCAAGGAGTAGTCGGCCAAGGTCACTCCTGTTCTTGAAGATGCCAAAGAAGACCAAAGAATCGTTGACGAGATGCAGGAGATCATTGCCAAGGCTGCGGGTGCATTGTCAACTTTGGGCGCTAGGCTTCCTGGCTCTGGCCTGTAATTCACTTTCTACAATGGATGTAATATTTTTGGGATGTTGGCTTTTCTTCAGAATAATGCTTTTGAAATGCTAAGTTATTACAATCGGCTGTTAGTTGATGTTATTATCATTTGCTTTTCCATATCCGTTACTTAGCATCTTTAGCCAGAATTAACTACACCAAGTTAATTTGGCCTTACAAATGATACATCTTCATAGCTAATTAAGATCCAATCCAAACACTAGGATAGTATTTTTTTCAAGTATTTTCCACTGATCGCCTTAGGGGGCACAATCCCTTCTAACATTTCTAGTATGTAGGAGTTTTCATCAATAAGCCGATTGATATTATATGGTCCTTCCCACGTGGGTGACTATTTACTGTATAGTTATCCCTAGAGCCAAGAGGCAATATAGTCTTCCAAACTAAATCAGCTTCACAAAAAGACTTAGGCACTACCTTTTTGTTGTACGTCCTAGCAACTCTTTCCTTGTTTCTCCTAAGCCGATCTAGGGTACACAACCGTAGTTCTGCCAAATCATCTAAGTTATTGACCATCAGATCCTTGTATTCTTGAACCGATAAACCATTCTGCCTAGCTACCCTTATGGAGTCAATATTGACTTATATAGGCAAAATGGTTTCTTGACCATAAACCAGCTGATGGGGCGAAAGCTTCGTTTCCCCGTCGTATGCTAGTTGATATGCCCATAGTGACTCTGACAATGTTGAATGCCAATTTTGTGGTTTTTCATCAATCTTCCTCTTAATCAACTTAATCAACGTTTTGTTAGACGATTCGACTTGACCATTGGCTTGAGCATAATAAGATGATGAATTCAATAATTTTATGTCCAAACTCTTAGCAAATTCCTAAAACTCTTCAGATATGAACAATGTTCCTTAATCGGTCGTAATAGTTTGTGGGATACCAAACCGATATATAATATGCTCATTAACAAATCCGATAGCTTCAACACTTGTAACCTTTTTGAGTGGTATAGCTTCAACACTTTTAAAAAAATAATCGGTCGTGGCCAAAATAAACTTATGGCCTTTACTTAAAGCAGGGAATATTTGTCCCATTGCATCTGTACCACATCCTCTGAATGGCCAAAGCTTAATTATAGGGTGTAAAGCAGACGCTGGGGCCAATTGTATGTTGCCAAATTTTTGACAAGTTTGACACCCCTTATAATATTGAAAATAGTTTTCCAACATCGTCGGCCAAAAATACCCTGTTCATCTTAACATCCACTTCATCTTATAAGCCAATTAGTGAGATTCACACATGCCTTCATGCACTTCGCCCATCGCCACTTTAGCTTCATCGGCCCCAAGACATATTAGAAGCAGGCCTTCCATTGTTCGATACTATAAAGTGTTATCAAGAACTACATATTTTAAAGCCTGTTGCCTAATTTTTCTCACCATTGGCTTAGATGAATCAATTAAATATTCTATTATTCTTGTCCTCCAATCGATAGTGTATACACACATTATTGTTTTATCAATTGGTTCACAATCCTCAATTTGGCCAAGAACCTTATAGCCTTATGCCTGTTGAACTAATACATTGGCCCTATCATTCATTTTTTGAGGAATATGATTAATAGAGAATGAATTAAATGAGCCAATTATAACAAGGCATCGATCTAGGTATTTGACTAGAATCTCATCGTAGCAATTGTACTCTCCCTTCACTTGCTGCACAACTAACAAAGAATCCCCATTGGCCTCAATAGTTTCTACTCTAATATTCTCAAGTAACTGTATGCCTCTAAGTAATGCTTCGTATTCTGCTTGATTATTAGAACATCCGTAATTTAGCTAAAATGCAAATTCAAACTATGCCCCATAGGTGATCCATCAAAATATAACTGCCAAGGGACTATGGACACGAAATTGGCAGTGGTTTCATGTCCTATTATGAAATCAGCTATAACCTAACCTTTAACCGCTTTAGCCGATTCATATGACAAGTTGAACTCGATTAATGCATAAGCCCATTTGCCAAGTTGACCTCGTAGAATTGGAGCTAATAGCATATACTTTATAACATCGGTTCTACAGACCACTTTGCAAGCTGACGCTAAAATGTAATGCCACAATTTTGTACAGGCAAAATATAAGGATAAGCATAATTTGTCTATAAAGGGATACATGATCTCAACATCAAGCAATTGTTAGCTTAAATATAAAATCACCCTCTCCTTGCCTTCTACCTATTTTGCCAAGACTGCTCCAATAGTTTCCTCCTTAGCCAATATATATAATTTGAATGGTATCCCCTTCGTGGTGCAGACAAAACCAAAGGTTGGTCAAATACTCCATGATATCGTTGAAAGCCTTTTGCTGATCAGCTCTCCACACAAACTCTTGGTTGTCTTTTAATTTCAGTAATGGGGTAAATGCACGAATACGGCTAGACAGATTTGAAATAAACCGTCGTAAGTAATTGATTTTGCCGATCAACTTCTGCAACTTATTTTTGCATAATGGTAGTTTTGTTTTGGCTATAGCCTTCACCCTTTCCTGATTGACTTCAATTCATCTCTCATGAACCATGAAGCCCAAAAATTGGCTAGCCGACACACCAAAAGCACATTTCTGGGGATTCATCTTCAAACCATGTGCTCTTGTATTCTTGAAAACTATTTCTAAATTGGCTAAATGTTGCTCATCTTGTTTAGATTTTACAACTACATCATCAATGTAAATCTCTACAATTTGGCCAATTGAATCATGGAAAATTAAATTTATAGCACGCTGATTTTCAGTATTTTTTAAACTGAACATCATCACGGTCCACTCAAATAACCCTAAGGCACCAAGGCATGTGAAGGTAGTTTTTGGTATATCGGTTTCTACCATAAATATCTGATTATATCCGGCATTGCCATCAAGAAAACTAATAATTTTATTTCTAGATGCAGTGTCGATAAGCATATCAGCTATTGGCATCAGATACTCATCTTTCAGTGTAGCTTTATTTAAGTCCCTAAAGTTAACACACACTTTGAGCTTACTATTTTTCTTCATACTAGGAATGATATTGGACACCCACTCAGTGTATCGGCAAGGCCTGATAAACTTGGCCTCTAGTAATCATTCAATTTCTTCTTTTATGACATTATACAAGGCCAAATTAAATCTCTAGGGAGATTGTTTAAACGGTCGATAGCACGACTTTATAGGGAGTCGATGTTCAACAAGCTATCAACTTAGGCTAGGCATCTCATGGTATTCTCAAGCAAAACAATCTCTATAATTCTTAAGAATTTCAACCAACCTTTTCTTATGCTTTTGATCTAGTTTTGCACTAATAAAAGTTAGTCTCTTTCTATCACCATCACCTACATCGACTTCTTCAAGCAAGTCAGTCGATGTGAACCCTTTAAGTACAACGGCTTAAGATGCCAATGATCATCTTGGGGCTTC
Source organism: Guadua angustifolia (assembly GCA_036346375.1). NCBI lineage: Eukaryota > Viridiplantae > Streptophyta > Magnoliopsida > Poales > Poaceae > Guadua > Guadua angustifolia. Next base: position 34,260,441 of record CM070500.1, on the reverse strand, counting down.
TCAAAGATAGCCTCTTGAGCCCCTAAACACAACTGGGCAAAAGTTTTGGTAGCCAATTTAGTCTTTATCTTGAACTCGGCGGGCAAGGTGAACATCATGTTGATGTCCATGGGAGGAGTGTCATCCCAAATCATAGGGGATTCTAGGTCGTTGCCTGAGTCCAACTTGCCCTCAACCATCTCCTTTTTCCTCTACTCCTTTTTAATAGTTTTGATTGGTCAAGCTCATTAAAAACCAGATCCCTTTGTTTTTCTTGCTTGGCCTCTCTAATCTCTGAGTCCTTAACCTTTGTAATGTCTACGTTGAGACTGGCTAAGACCTGGAGGACACCATCTTTATTTAAGCTCAATCAACTTGCGTATTTTGTCAGTCAGATTTTCCTGAGTTACGGAACTTGATCCCTCTTCCTCTGTTTTATCCTAACTTGACACAGAAACCCTCTCATGCATCGGCTTTTCATGGCTCTTTTCACGATAGCCTCATACTGGCCTAGACAATCTATCTTTAGCTGATCTCCTTAACCAATCGTCCTGAGGGTAGTGCTCCATTGGGCAAGTATGCACTAATGGTAGAGCTACTCCCTCTCTAGATTCTCTGGCCAATATGAGTTATCTGGCCGACATGTAGGGTAACACGGCCTGTTACTCACCCTCTTGTACTTCTCCAGCAACTGCAAAAAAGTCAGCTTAGGCTCATTTATTGGCCATCGTGGTGGCGATTTCTCCGCCTTATACCACTTACCAATTTGCAGTTCCCCCTTCAACTTGACAGTCCTGGAGTTCTTTCCTTTATGGTTAGCTTTTATCTATAATGAACCAACTATAATCTTTAGGGTTTCTTTGCCACTTGAAGTCGATTGGATATCAACACGTCGAACTGGCTTTGGTTGCTCATCTAGCATCGGCTCTTTACCTTTTTCTGAACAATGCACCAAGTTCATTGGGAAAGGATTAACATCCACTTGCATCGTTAGCTCATCAGCAAATTTAAGCCGACCATCTTCAATAGCCGATTGGATTTGTTATAAAAAAATATTGCAATCGTTAGTATTATGGGCAGACGAATGGTGCCATTTGCAATACCTTCATTTTTTAATCTCTTCGGCCGATGGTATAACATGTCCTTCGGGTAATCGTATGATCTTCTCTTGTAGTAGTAAATCAAAAATACGATTACACTTAGAGACATCAAACGCATATTTCACCTTCGACTTACCCTTCGTCGGCTTGAGCCAAGAACAGACCAAGGACTTTTTTGATCCTCTGAAACAGTCGGCTATATTGATTTCCACTTCATCCTCTTCAGAGGACTTACTTGAACAATATTCAACCATATTTACTTTAGCTTTTTCTTTTTCTTTATTACTATTTAACTTGAACTTATCCTTGAATCCCCTGTTATCAGGAAATAGGCTTTCTTGAACCGACATCCTATGAAGTAGATGACTCAGATCTGTAAACTCTTGCCCGCCAAACTTCTCCCTTAGTGGGGGAATCAATCCTTGGAAAGCTAAATCGGCTAATTGATTGTCAAGTAAGGTGACGCTAAAACACTGATTTCTAGCTTCCTTTAACCTCTTAATATAATCGCTTACCGATTCTCCAAACTTTTGATGGACAGAGCTAGATGAGAAATTTAGAGCTCCAAGCTACCGGATTCCAAAAATGGACCGAATTTGGAGGTAAACTTGTGAACCAGGTAAAAGCAGCTCCTGACAATGACAATAGGAATAACCTAATTTTAAGCCCATCGGACTGAGCAGCTAAGCCACACTATGTGATAAATCATTCGATGTGTTTTAACATGGTAACAAAGTCATCACCCAAAAACTTATTGAAATTAGGAACCTTAAAATTATTTGGGTATGGCATATGATCAATATAATCAGAATATGGCTTCCTATAGTCGATAACCTTACCTTTTGGTTGGATGCCGAACTGATCTCTCAATACGACAGAAATCTGATCGGCCCAGTTAACATTAGTGATCGACATAGCAGTAGGGTTTTGCCAATTATTGTATATAGCATCCTGCCTCCCGAGTGCAAGCTCGGGTTGTCTTTTAAGCTGAGGCAATGTATATTAAAGGAGATGGTCATACCCATCGTTCCTCCTAATGGTCGGTCTGGCATTGGGACAAAGGGCTTTGAGTAAGTTACCACCTTGTAAGGAACCGGATTCCTAGGCATAATCGGCTTAGATTTCTGTGGGTGTCTAGCAGGTTTAGTCGGCTGTGGAACTAACTGTGGGAATGCATAGAACGGGGCTGATGGTGGCAAATTAGCCGAGACATTTGTTTTTGCGGCATTAGTATAGGAGTGGTAATGCACAACCTCACTTGGGCGAGAATCTCATGGTAATATGATAGTAGGTTGGGTTGGCATTAGTGATGGGCTATTCATGATCCTTGCGTCCCAACATCAACTCTTCCAGAGCAGCCTTCCGATCTCCAATCTCCTTACATTGCTCTAGCATTAAATCATCAAAGGTAGCGACGATTATAGCTTCAGCACTGAGGTCGGATGGTGGAATCGTGTCGGTGTACTTTGCACCGGGGTACCCTCTCCGTCGTAGAAGTAAAAGGCCCAAGAAGTGGCTCGCCCATTTAGCATCTGGCGGGCAATGGGCGAGCACGCCACGCACGGGTGGAAAGCCCACGTGGCCCCTAGCGGCGACCTAGCGATCATGCCACCTTTCGGGCGAGGCGGCGACCTGCGTAGCATCTGGCGGGTAGCCGGGCGAGCACACCTTGCCCGCCAGGCGAGGAGTCCACGTGGCCCCCTGGCGAGCTGCCTGGCGATCACGCCCTACTCGCCGGGCGGGTGGCTCACGTGGCGGCCTGACGAGTGGGCAGGCGTTCGGGCCCCCCCTTGTCAGGCCACGAAGGCAACCAAAGGAATGAGAGGGAGGCTTCGCCTCGAAGTTTCCCTCCCTTAGCACCTCGTGTCAGGGTCATTAATTGTGAAGGACTCTGCTACCGACACGATGACGGCTCATCCCTCTGATGCCTCTTACCAAACCCGTCGCAGGGGCATCGTGTCCCGGGCGGACCGGGCGAGGCCACTCACCGACATTAAATGAGGTTCGAAGGACAAGGCCACGGAGGCGTGCTTAATAAATGAGTCGTGGGTCGATGTGGAGGCTGGATGATGGATGCAATTAATGTGTTGTAGGTAAGCATAGTGTCACCGCCCCCCCTGCCCAGGCCGTCTCGTCTATATAAGGGTGCCTCGGTGCATGAAGAAGGGGGCCAGTCGGCTAGAGCAGAGAGCATAGAGAAGCAGACATAGAAGAAAACCCTTGTAAACACTTCCCCATTTTCTCAACAAAGAACCAGCAAGACGTAGGGCTATTACCCACACCGGGGGCCTGAACCTGGGTAAACCATTGTGTCCATCAGTTTGCTGATTCCCACAATCCATCGTCGAGAGACATTAGGGTTTCCAGCCACGAAGATGCCCTCTATCGAACCATATTTTCCGTCCAGGGAGTAGTCACTCTGTTAGCAAAATCTTGTCAGGTGAAATACGCCGATAGGAGCGCGCCAGGTAGGGGGTTAGTGGTTGGCTCATCCGCCCATCTCTCCAGCGGATTTTGGCCTTCCGTCCGAAAGGACTTCGCCTCTGGTCATGGCGAATTCGCACTCACCTCGCCAAGGGGGCAGCGGTGGCTCGCCGAGGCACGATGCCGATCGGCATGGAGGCGGCCATGCCGTCTTGAAATCTCCATGCGGCTATCTTGAAATTTGGTTCCCGATGGCCTATAATCAGATAAGTTGTTTGCATTTGGCATTATCGACTCATTATTTTTTGCGTCTGCACCCCGTTGGATCGAGTTACACGCGATTGTCGCTAGCGTTGGGAACCTAACGGCTCCTTGTTGGTAAAAGGAGACGCCCAGTGTTCGTGTCGTCTTGAGCCAAGCGATCAAGGGTCGAGTCCGCACGGTTGACTCAAACGCGGCCCATACACCTCGGTTCAGCTCCACGAAGCACCGACTGGTTGTCTCCGCAAGCGCCACAAGCCCTATACCATCTCTGAGAACCTGCTACTTTGCCACGCGACGCTGCGGTTAAGCTCCAAGAGATCATAAGGATAAAAGTTCCGAAGGGGCAGAAACTAGTGACAATCGTGTGTAAAGTCTTAGGGCTCTATTTGTTGATACCACGCAATATTTATATATAATTATTGTTTGCGTCATGACAGCTAAGGAATGCTAAAGCATTGACCTAACCCGAAGAAATCAAGACGGCGCAGCGCGATCAAGCATTCAAGCTCGTTAAGGAGGCCCAAGGTGGCGTTCAAATCTAAGCGCCATGCGCACATCGAACTGCCTCAATAAGGGCATCCCTCGCCTCGACAAGCTTCGGGATGGCATCAATTAGCACATCGACAGCGGCGGCATCTAGCTCAGCCCATTCGGCCATGGCGAGCTCGAAGTCAACCCAAAGCTCCGCAAGGAAGACCTCCTCGTCCGTGGGCGCTGGTGGCCCTCCTCCCCCGAGACCAAATGCCAGCTCTTCCGCGGAGAAGGACAGCGGCGGAGCTTCGTTACCAGAAGAGGAGGAGCAGGAAGAAGCCATCGGAGATTTGAAGGAAAAGAAGGCCGAGTGTTGTGGAGCAATAGGAGGTTTGTGAAGTGAATGGTTACTCTAGTTCCCACATCCGTACCACTCTTATATGCTTAAGGCGCAGAAGCCGAGCAGTTCTCGAATAAATGTGGACATGGAAGGCCGAGGCGCTCCCGTGTCTGTGAAGAGGCTGTACCATTGTAGCAGGAGCGAAGTCTTTCAAGCAAAGGAGGCGAAAAAGCAAAGGGCGAAATGTGAAGAAGATCAAGAGGCGTGAGCCATTGAGTCGGGGTGTGCATATATATAGAGACACCCCGCGAAGACGGTTCGCGATCAGGCAAAAGGCGCGGCGTTTCGGTTCCTAAGAAAAATCGGTAGAAGTGGGGAGGACCGAAGCGGTTGCGTGCGCAGAGGTGGTGGCCCATCCAGGAATGCACTGGCATTAAATAAGGTTTGAAAAGCAACTGGTGTGCATTCCAGGACGGCCCCGGGGGCTACTGTCGGTGTACTTTGCACCAAGGTACCCTCTCCGCCGTAGAAGTAATAGGCCCAAGAAGTGGCTCGCCGGTTTAGCATCTGGAGGCGAGCCAGCGAAACACGCCCTACCCGCCGGGTGTAAAGCTCACGTGGCCCCTTGGCGAGCAGCCTGGCGATCACGCCCTGCTCGCTAGGCGAGTGACCCGCGTGGCATCCTGGCGGGCAGTCGGGCGAGCATGCCCTGCCCACGGGTGAAAGTCGCGTGACCTGGCGGCAACTGGCGATCACGCCCTTTCGCCGGGCGGGTGGCCAGCGTGGCGGCTTTGACGAGTGGGCGGCGTCGAGCCCCTTGTCGAGCCACGAAGGCAACCAAAGGAATGAGAGGAGGCTTAGCCTCGAGTTTCCCTCACCGCACCTCGTGTCGGGGTCATTAATGTGAAGGACTCTACTACCGACACGACGGCGGCTTATCCCTCGGCGCCTCTTACCAAACCCGTCGCGGGGGCATCGTGTCCCAAAGCGGACGGCGAGGCCACTCACCGACATTAAATGAGGTTGAAGGACAAGGCCACGGAGGCGTGCTTAATAAATGAGTCATGGGTCGACGTGGAGGCTGGAATGATGGATGCAATTAATGTGTTGTAGATAAGCATAGCGTCACCGTCGCCCCTGCCCAGGCCATCTCGTCTATATAAGGGCGCCTTGGTGCATGAAGAAGGGGGCCAGTCGGCTAGAGCAGAGAGCATAGAGAAGCAGACATAGAAGAAAACCCTTGTAAACACTTCCCCATTTTCTCAACAAAGAACCAGCAGGACGTAGGGCTATTACCCACACCAGGGGCCTGAACCTGGGTAAACCGTTGTGTCCATCAGTTTGCTGATTCCCACAATCCATCATCGAGAGACATTAGGGTTTTCAGCCATGAAGATGGCCTCTACCGAACCATATTTTCCGTCTAGGGAGTAGTCACTCCGTTCGCGGAATCTTGTCAGGTGAAATACGCCACAAATCGTCTTGCCAGATGCATGTAGACATCTTTGGTGTCCCACCAGGTGTGCCAAAAGTGTGTTGGCGCCAAAAACTTGAACTAGGGTTTGTTAGCAAACAACACACCGGACGAACACGGGTTCTGTAGTTCAAGGTGTGCTAATTGATTTGATCCTGCAATCGGTAAGAAAATATAAAATATGCTCAAAGCCGATCTTGTAGAACAATCGGCTTAGATCTAATTAGCTAAAAGCCAATCAAATCAAGGGTAAAAGCAAATTTAATTAGCTAATTAGGGCTAATTAGAGAGTAAAGGCAGATTCTTTCTAAAGAAGGCGATGCGCAACAAAATTTGAGAAAAATCAATCTTGGTTGGTGTGATAGAATATGTTCAACAATCGGCGATGTGCAACTTTATTGATCAAATTGAGTTACAAGGAGAAATCTAAATTACAGATGCTACTCCTAGTCGACAGGAAAAATAAAGATGTGTTTGTTGATTGGGTTGTCTTGTTTTTTGCTTGCCCACGGTCATCTTTTATACTCGTTAGCCAATCGTGTCCTTTTCCAACATGTTGTAAACATGATCCGTATCGGCCTTAATCCGAATAGCTCGTTCCAAAAATATCGGCCATAATCCAAATTTGTACTCTTTCCCGTATTCGATACTGGCCAAATATCTTTTCAATCCTTGAACATAACCTGCCAAATTCTAGTGCAAACAAGTACCTTGATAATGGAGCCAACAACCACATGACTAGGCAACGCTCCTTCTTTGGCTGAACTTGATGAGAGCATTGTAGGGCGTGTTCGGTTTAGGATGGCTCGATAGTGCAGATTCTTGGAAGGGGATTAGTGTTGCTAGAGTATAAAAATAGTGAGCATCGCCTGATTACAGAGGTATATTTCATCCCTAGCCTTTGTAGCAATATATTGAGTCTCGGCCAGATAAATGAGTCTAGTTGCAAGGTGGTGCTCAATGGAAATTCATTGTGGATACATGATCGGGATGGCAAACTTCTCATATGAGTTTAGCGTTTAGGCAATCATTTGTATAAGCTGTTGTTACATATTGCCGTGCTTGTATGTCTCTCAGTTATGGCTGGAAATTTGGCTCATGGCTCGCAGCTCGGCTCGGGCTCGGCTAGGCTCAGCAGCTTGGAGCGAACCCAAGCCGAGCCTGTTTTCTAGCTCATTTTTTTCAGCGAGCCAGCATGAGCAAAACCCTAAGCCCCAACCTGTTCAATGCCTCTCCCCTAGACCCCGATCCCAGCGTCTGAGTCCATCCTCTGCCGGCCGCCAGCCATTCGCGAGAAGATTAGGAGAGGGAGAGGAGTTCTCCACTTCACCGACCCAGGCCTCCAGCGACCCGCTTGCCTCCTGGTCCCACAGCCTGGACTAGACGCCCACCAGCCCATCTCTAGCCATCCCCGGTCCCCCGCTGGATTGGACGCCCACTCGCCCCTCACTTGGACTGGAAAAAAATCTCTTGTACTGTTTGATGGTCTGGCTCGACGAGCTGGCTCGCGATCTAACCTCAAGCAGAGCCGAGCCAATTTTTTGGGCTTGCCTCAGGGCCGAGCCGAGCCTGGCTAGGCTCGGCTCGTTTCCAACCCTACTCTCAGTCAACATAGATGAGCTGGCATAACTATGGCATGGATGGCTTGGTCATTTGAAGTTCCAGGCAATGAGGGACATGGTGACCAAAGACATGGTACGGGGAGTGCCCAAAACTGAGCACCTTACACAGATGTGCGAGGGCTACATCATTGCTAAACAATGCTGACTGCCATTCCCATTACAAGTACTATATCAAGCAGAAGTGCCACTGGGACTTGTACATGCAAACCCTTGTGGTCCTGTCACACCACAAACTGCTACTAGCAATCGGTATTTCTTTCTTTTGGTTGATGATTGTAGCCAATTTATGTGGGTGTACATCCTTAAGTCCGAAGATCAGGCCTTTATTGCATTCAAGAAGTTCAAGACACAGGCTAAAAATGAGAAAAATCACAAACTAAAGATACTGAGAACAGACCGAGGAGGAGAGTTTATTTCTCATCATTTTGCAGAATTTTGCACAGAAGAAGGTGTATAGCAGCATCTCACTGAACCATATACACCTCAACAAAACGGGATAGTGTAGCACCGTAATCAGTCAGTACTTGCTGTTACTAGAAGTCTGCTCAAAACCATGGCTATGCCTAGGGAGATGTCAGGCGAAGCCGTTGACATGCAGTATACCTTCTGAATCGAGTGCCAATCAAAGCTTTGAAAGGTGCCACTCCATATGAAGTCTGGAAGAAAAGGAAACCGAATCTTAACGAAGGAAAGAAAATCGAATCTTAAGCATCTCAGGATATTTGGTTGCACTGTATTTGTTAAGGTGCCAATAGTGCATACAAGAAAATTGGATGATAGGAGCAAGAATATGATCTATTTAAGAGTGGAAGAAGGAAGCAAGGCACATCGGCTCTTTCCTCCAGAAGCTAAAAGGATGTGTTAGCAATGATGTTATGTTCGATGAGAAACGGAAGTGGAGTTGGGACCGGTTGGGTAGTGACAACCTGGTATGGGCTAATTTCACTGTTCATGGTCCGACAATGGAGGGAGAAATAGACTTGGTGCAAGACACTGCTACAGGAAGCGCAACAGATCAGCCACAGGATGACTATTGCCCAAGGGCACCTAACGAAGCAAACTCTCCAATGCAACCTTCTTTGCCACCGGCTCCAGGGGAGAGGTGGCACTGTCATCACCTTCCACTCCCAACCGATGCTTGTCCTAATTTCCCACCTGTGTTAGCATCAAACCCCATTGGTCTGACCTCACCGAGTTCATCTACTTCTGGAGCAACTCCACTGAAATTCATATCTTTGGTAGAAGTTTATGAAGAAACTAAAGGTACTCATTCCTTTGCAGAATTGTATATGACTGATTTAGATGAGCTGGCAAATTACCTTGAAGCTGCAGGCAACAAGGAATGGGATTAAGCAATGCAATAGGAATTTGACCCAATCGAGAAGAATGAGACTTGGATGCTGACGGACTCACAGAAGGATCCAAGCCGATTGGTCTCAAATGGGTGTTTAAATTGAAGAAAAATGCAACCGAGGAGGTTGCTAAGCATAAGTCAAGGTTAGTTGCCAAAGGTTATGTACAATAGAAAGAAGTGGATTTTGAAGAAGTTTTTGTTTTGATTGCTAGAATGGAGACAATGAGGCTATTGCTAGCACTGTCAGGTCAAGAGGGGTGGCAAGTTCACCATCTTGATGTCAAGTCAACATTTTTGAATGGGAAATTACAAGAAGAGGTATATGTTTCCCAGATAGAGGGTTTCACTATTGCTGGGAAGGAACATTTGGTCTATAAGTTTTCCAAAGCTTTATATGGCTTGAGACAAACACCTAGAGCTTGGAATACTAGGTTGGACTGAACACTGAAGGAGCACGAATTTCAGAAATGCCCTCAAGAGTAGGCTGTACACAAGTAGTGCATTGGTTTGCTACTTGTTGGTGTTTATGTGGATGACTTGATTGTTACAGGATAACATGAGAAAGAAATTTAGTTGTCTAAGGGGCAAATAAAGAAGGAATTTGAAATGAGTGATTTGGGTACTCTTTCTTACTATCTTGGAATAGGGGTGCAACAAAGCAGCAATGGAATTACCTTGAAACAATCTGGGTATGCCAAGAAAATTCTGCAGTAGGCAGGCATGTGGGAGTGCAACCTGTCAAAGTATCCAATGGAGCCTAAGCTACACTTGATAAAGGATGAAGAAGGTACACGTGTGAACCCTACAAAGTATCGGCACTTAATTGGTTGCTTTGGTATTTGATTCACACAACGCCAGACTTGAGCTATGCTGTTAGGATGGTCAGCAGATACATGGAGGTGCTGAAGCTAAGCCATTTGTTGGCAGTGAAACAAATACTGGGGTATGTCATGGGAACAATTGACTTTGGCATTGTTTACAACAAAGGGGGAGATGGTGAACTGATTGGTTACAGTGATAGAAATCTTGCCAGTGATCTTGATGATCGAAAAAGTACCACTGGGATGGTATTTTACTTCTCAGGAGGGCCTGTCACATGGTGTTCCCAAAAGCAAAAAATAGTTGCATTGTCATCTTGTGAAGCAGAATTCATGGCTACTACAGCTGCAGCATGTCAAGCAATGTGGCTGAGGAGTTCGCTCAGTGATATGATAGGATGTGCACCAAAGGGAATGCTACTACAAGTTGACAACAAATCTGCTATAGCACTCATGAAGAACCTAGTTTTTCACTGGAGAAGTAAGCACATTGATACAAAGTATCGCTTCATTTGGGAATGTGTGGACAATGGCTTGATTTCAGTTGAACATATTAGCAGTGAATGAAGAGCAATGAGCAGACCATACTGACTAAAGCACTGGCTAGGGTAAAATTTGCTGAGATGCAAGAGTTGTTGGGCATGAGGAATATCGCGTAGTAAGTTAGGATTAATGGGGAATGTGTTGCTTGTAATCCTGACTTGGTCAGGTTAGTTTCACTTTAGTTTTATTGATTTTGCTGGATAGGAACATTAACTTGCCGTTACAGACTTAGGTGTGTTTGGTTGGTAGGATAAGGTTAAATGGGATGGTCTTGTACCATTTGGTTCCATTGTTTTTGATGAATGAAATAGTTCAACATCTATAAGAAATATCTTTCAAATTTGTATGCCACCATTTAGGATGAGATGATTCCATTTAAACAACCAAACATATGGATAATTTTTTTCTTGAACCAACTCATACATATACCACTTGGTACAAGAAACCAAACACACCATTAGTTGGCTTAGATACGTTTAGTTTTGATTTAGTAGTTGTGATCTATAGTTATATGTAATCTATAGCTTATATAAGAGATGATGAAAAATAGAAAAGCTACCTAGTTTTAGCAGCACAAAGCACTTGTCCATCTTTGCTCTATTCCTGTTTTCAGAGTACAGAAAAGGGGGTTTGGTCCAGGCTGGTCCCAACATCGACGGACATTATTGGAAACCTGGGACCGCCGTGGCAGGGCTGTTGTCTCATCACTCATCGCAAAAAAGGCTACAGTGTATGGGTTGGCAGAAAAGCGATGCATAATCTGCCACAGACTTCACTGGGATCGATGGATCTAGCTAGGAGTAATTTGCAAGCTGGTATGCATACTGGTATACGCCTACGTACGGCCAGCTCATACCGATGATACCCAACGTCGCCGTCATGGCAAATGCACGTCCTGCTACAATTTCGTGATACAGATAGGCTATTGTTTTTTCTTTTGAAGGATAAGTACCCCTTATTTATATTAAGAGAACAAACATTACAAAGTACCCAATATTACAAAGCAGTCCTGAAAATAAACAAAAATTACACAGAGATCCTTCAGGACTAATTGTACTGATCCTAGCTCTTGTGGTGTTCATCGCTTGAGAAGTGGTAAAGGTGATTTCGCCAGGGATAATCTTGACGGCCGGCTTTAACCTGACGAGAATCGTGTCGGAGATAAAGTTGACGGCCGGTGACACCTAAGGAAGAGATAGGTAGGAGGCATAGCTTGGATGGAGACCGCCACGGACAAGAGGCATAGCTCGGAGAGACTGCCGACTGCCGTGAACATGTCCAGTGACGGCCCCTTCTACAAGACAAGCCTGAGAGTGAGGTAATTTTTTTTTTTTAAGACAGCATGGCTGTGATTTATATTAGATAGGGAGAAGAGAATTACATGGTGCGAACGCTGCACCTAGAGGGTTTATGGAGAGAAGATTGAGGTGGAAGAAAAAAGCGGAGAAAAAAAAGCAGCCAGAGGGGAAAATGCTAAGCACAGCCGGTCAACGAAGTTTTAGGTGGGATGCACCGCCAAAGTCCAGATCGCGACGTCCTCTTTGATGGATTGGAGGATGTCCTCATTTGTCTTGCATTCGTTTGAAATACTCATATTTCGCTCCTTCCACCATCGCCACAAAATAAGATGATCGAGTCTTGATTCCTTTGCGAAATCTGTGTGGTATTTATGAGATGTAGGCACCAATCTTGTAGGTTGGCGGTGTGGTCGGCGATTTGGGAGGATGTTTGGTAATCGCATCCATCTGAAGCAATTTGTATAGTTCTTTGGACTTTGGTGCATTCCATGAACAAGTGACAAACAGTTTGAGATTTCGGCGGACATGGGAATGATATTGGTTGGCCACCCCTTTGTTGTAGTCGTTGTGGCGTCGAGGCGGTTATGATGAGCTAGCCACATGAATATTTTGCATCGCGAAGGTGCCCAAGTCGGCCATCTTTGCGGTATGAAAGGATGAGTAGGTGCTTCTGAGAGCGCATCTTGTCTGTTGATGAAGGTGTAGGTTCCATCGAATGTGTGCATCCGAGTTATACTATCACAGAGACCTCACAGTTGCAGTTGGACAAGTTATGTCTGAGCAAAGATTGTGAACTCGGCAGAAGGTGAGGTGTTAGATTGTGTTTGATGTCACGGATCCATTTGTTGTTTGACAGGGCATCGACCACGGATCGTGACTTTCTCCTGGAGTGTTTGTAGAGGTCCGGAACATATTGAGATGGTGCAACCCCTTGCAGCCATCTATCTGGGATTTGAGGTAATTGTAACTGGTATTACGCCAGTGAGGTAATTGTAACTGGTGTTACGCCAGAATTTGATGCAAAAGGCCTTGTATTGGCCAGATCTCGACTGGGATTTGATGGTATTTGCATGGGATTGCAAGGTGTCGGCGTATTTCGTCGGACAGGATTTCTCTCAGGACGGAGAATAAGGTTGGTAGAAGGCGTTTTCACGGTCGGACACCTTAATGACTCTCCCTTGAGGAATACGGGGATCAACAGATCAAAGAACACACCAATGTATCCAGGTTCGAGCCCTTAGTGTGGGTAACAGCCCTACGTCCTACTAGATCTTTGTTGATGTATATTGAGCCGGTTACAATGCTTTTCTCTCAGGTTTTCTGCTTGTTTCTTGCTCTCAGTTCGTTCCGCTCAGTCCTCAATTTTTTCTCCTTCGGTCCCCCTCCTCCATGCACCAAAGCTCCCTTATATAGACTGGGCTGGCTCGGGCAGGTGAGAAGTTGACATCATGCAGATCTACGATTCATTTATTACACCCATCACTGTAGTCCTGTCCCCCAAGCCTCATTTAATGTCGGTGCCGTTGTATGGCTTTGCCCGGTCCGCCCGGGATGTGACTTTCCTGCGACGGGTTAGGTGTGAGGCGTCAGAGGGATGGGCCGTCATCGTGTCGACAACAGAACTCTTCGCAGTCAATAGCTCTAACACATCATGTCAAGGGAAGGAGACTTCGAGGCGAAGCCTCCTTCTCATCCTTTTGGTCGCCCGCGTGGCCTGGCGAGTGGGGCTGATCGCTCACTTTGCACGCGCCGCCTGAGTTGGACGTGGGCGGCCGCCCGTCGCCAGTGGGGCCTTATCGCCGCCCGCTTCGCCGCTAAGCCGCCATGTGGACCGGCGCTGGCGAGTGGGGCTTGATCGCCCGCCACTTCGCCCGAGCCGCCCGTGGGCTAATCGCCCAATGTAGTAGGGCTCGATCGCCCGCCAGCTCGCCAGGCTGCCACGTGGTCTTACTTATCTACGGCGGAGAGGGTACCCTGGCGTAAAGTACGCCGATAGTAGCCCCCGGGTCCATCCTGGAACGCGCACTAGTTTCTTTTAGGCCTCATTTAATGTCGGTGCGTTCCTGGATGGACCCACCACTTCTAAGTACGCAACCGTGTCGGTCCTCCCCGCTTCCGCCGATTTTTCTCGGGACCCGAAACGTCTTGTGCCTTTGTCCTTTTCGCGAACCGTCTATGTGAGGGGCCTATATATATGAGCACCCATGACCAGCGGTTCACACTTTTTCTGATTCCTATGCACTTTGCTCTTCGCCCTTTCAACTCTCTCGTCTAATGACCTTGCTCTTGCTCCAATGGCACAATCCTTTCCATCTTCTTCTGTCGATAGGGAGAGGGCGGCGACGCTCTCCAAAATCGCGGCCGAGGGTTCCCTCCACCTTCGCCATGGAACCCTCGCACCGCGATGTGCACCCGGGGAGATCGTCGTCTTCGCCTGGGGATTACTAGGCGGGCTGGTGCCGCCCTTCTCCGAATTCCTCTTCACCGTCCTCCATTTCTATGAAATCCATCATCTTCATCTCACTCCTAATTCTGTTCTCATCCTCTCCACCTTCGCATACCTCTGCGAAATGTTCGTAGGGGTAATGCCGAATCTGCCCCTTTTTCGGTACTTCTACATCCTTCGCGGCTCCTTCGACGGCGGGATCACGGGTAGCTGCCATTTTCATCTCCGCGATGGGTTGGCCCCCCGCTACATTCCTATCCAGCCGAAGTCTAACTAGAAAGCGTGGCGGAGCGACTGGCTGTACGCCGGCGATGACAACGGGATCGACGCTCTCGGGATGCCTTGTGCGCCGAAAGCCAGCGAGTTGGAGCTCGCCCGAGTTCTGGCAATGGCATTCGCATCAACCGTTGCGAGACGCCCGGCTGATCGAGGCACTAGTAGTTTGGGACTTCGTGGCAGGAGGATCGGCCCTTTCGTCGTCGTGCATACCTGCATGGCGATACACGGTGGCGCACGACATGACTCGCACACACTTGGGCCGTAAGTTCTTATTCTTCTTATGAATACATATTTTCTTTTGTGGTAGCCATCAACCAACAATATTGTCTTCCTTTTTCCGCCAGGCGTAGGGAACTTGGATGGCCCCGCCATTTCCAAATGGCTGGCCGGACTGCTCCCGCCAATGCCAAGCGGCCTGGATTTCCCCGCCGGGGCCTGGACGCTCTGCAATCTGGAGTCTACGGAGCGCCTCCGAATCGTCAAGCTGTTTCCGGCAATGGACTCCACCGACCCTTCGGCGCTATCGGCCCGTGGTCCCTTGGTGATCAGGGACCCGGTCCCAGCTGACTATCGGAATGCAAGCAAGCGGCCGTACTCTCCGGACGCCACGGGTGCAGACCCCAGGAGGTTTCACACCGAGGACTAGTCTCCCGCCGCCACCAACTCCGCCGTGCCTCCGAGAACAGCCGGAGTGGTGGGGTCTTCATCCGGTGGCGACATCCACTACCCCTGCTCCAGCGCCGGCTCTCCGACGCCAACTCCTCCGGCAACGACTCCATTTGCACCGACCTCATCGGCGCCAAATCTATCAGCACCGGCTCCACCGGCACCAATGGTTGCCGCCACCGCCCGCCAGGGTGGGCTCACACTTCCAATGGCTTCATTCATTTTCGGTCACCTCCAAGGGTGCCCCCAAGGTGCTCCGGCCAAGCAGACGTCCGCGGCGCCAATTGACGCAACGGAGACTTCTGCCTAGGGGCCACATGTTGCCTCTGAAGCGGCCGAAGTGGACGTCGTCGGTGTCAGCACTCCTGCCCACCCCGCTTTGGTTGTCCTCATTGCTTCAACCTCCCGCTTGGCTGCGCTGCTCGCCGAACTTGGCAAGGTGCATGCATCCTTGGGCGCCCTCCTCACGGCAGCCACCGGTCTGGCACAAATGTCGCGATAGATGGTGGCACCGCGAGAGACTGACGCAAGAGAGGAGAAGGGGAGGCTGGCTGCCCAGAGAGGGTGATCGGGCGCCATGCTCGCCGGGCGTGGGAGGCCGGGCGCAGAAGCAAGCGGTGGAGGAGTTGCGTCGCACGCTGCACAACCTCGCCGTCATGCTCAATGACTTATCGGCGATGGCGAGGTGCTGCGGCCGGCCGAGTGGACCTTCCATGAGCAGCAGAGCCTTGACCTGCGAATCGCCCATGGCGTCACTCAGGTCGCCGAAGCCCTCAGCGGCTTACCTGCCACCTTGGCCGCTCGCTCCGCCCAAGAAGGGCGGGAAGTCGCGGTCGCCACCACAATGTTCGTGCCGGTGTGCTGCGCCAGCCGCGACGCCTCCTTCGATCCGATGGTCGTCGTGGCGGCATTGAAGGAGACGAGGTCCAGCGCGAGCGCATGCGCGAGGCAGCGGAGCACGTGGCCGGGATGATTCACGTGATAGACCCGGACACCGACGCCGCACTGTCGGAGGAGGAAGCCGAGGATACCGCCGGGCATATCCAAGTCGTTAACGACGAGTAGCTGTCCGGGCCGCCGCCTTTGTTTCCTTTATTTCTTCTTTTTCTTGTTTTACCTTTCTGTATGCAAAAACCATCTTAGTAATCACAATGAAATTAGCACCTTTTGGCTTTACCTATATGTTTGTTTGTCTGCGTTTGGTTGCATTTGCTCAACTCAACCACCGAGTGACCAGCCCCTAGCCTTGCCACAATGCGAATCTGAACGCTTAGGTTAGGTCAATGCTTCGGCGCTTCTTTGGTGATTGTATGTAGCCGCTACAAACGTAAACAAAAGTTACGCAAGACACACAGGATATAGACGAATAGAGTCTTAAGTTGCTGCGCGAGGTTGTCACTGGCCCATGCCCTTCAGAACTTACATCCTGGTGATCTCTCGGAACCAGACCGCAGCGTTGCGTGGCAAGGCAGCAGGTCCCTAGGAGTGGTTTTAGGCCAGTGGTGTCCGTGGTGACAACCTAGGGTGTACCTGCCGCGTTTGGACACCGTGCCAAACTCGCCCTCCGGTCGCCCATCCTTACCCGACGCTAACGCTAGGTATCTCCCTTTATCAGCAAGGAGTCGTCAGGTTACCGGCGCCTGTGACAACCATGCTCAACTCAACCCAACAGGGCGCAAATACGAAAGACAGATCGATAATACACAATGCAAATAACTTATCTTGATCACAGGCCATCGGGTGACCAGCCCCCAGGCTTGCTGCGATGCCATCTCGAATGTTTAAATTAGGCTAGTGTTTTGGCACTTCATCTATGATTGCACGTAGCCTACTGCAAACACAAGTAGACGTTATGCGGGGCATGCGGGAAATAGACTAAAAGAACATAAGTCCCCACGCGAGGTTGTCATGGTCCCTTTCTTTTGGAACTTAAGTCCTTGTGATCTTTCTCGGAACCAGACCGCGACACTGCGTGTCAAGGTAGCGGGTTCACAGGAGTGGTTTTGGGCCTACGGTGTTCGCGGTGGCAACCCTAGGTGCGCTAGCCGCATTGAACCACCGTGCCGCACTCGCCCCCTGGTCGCTCGTCCCTGCCCGACGCGAACACCAGGTGTTACCGCATATCAACAAGGAGCTGCCAAACTGTCGGTACCAATGACACCCATGCCAAATGCTACCCACCGGGGCACAAGTAAGAAAGGCAAAAAAGATAAAGCAAAAGCCTTTAAGGCAAACAACTTCATCGATGTCGTGATCGCCAATCGCCTAGGGAGAGCCCACCCTTTTAGCTGATCGGAGCGAACTACCAAGTACTTACACAGCGTGTCAGGGGAAGGAGACTTCGAGGCGAAGCCTCCTTCTCATCCTTTTGGTCGCCCTCGTGGCCTGGCGAGTGGGGCTTGATCGCCTGCCTGCACGCTAGGGCAGCACGTGGGCCGGTCATCCGGTGAGTGGGGCCTGATCGCCCGCTTGCTCACCAGGGCGCCACGTGAGCCGGTCGCCCGGCGAGTGGGGCATGATCGCCACCGCCGCCAAGCCGCCACGGGCGATCGCCCGGCGAGTGGGCGATCTCCGCCACTCGCTAGGCCGCCACGTGGGTCAGTTGCCCAGCGAGTGAGGCCTGATCCCCCGCCAGCTCGCCAGGCCGCCACTTGGGCGATCGCTCGTGAGTGGAGCTGATCGCTCGTGTGCTCACCAGCCGCCACGTGGTGGTCGCCCGGCGAGTGGGGCTGATTGCCCGCCACTCGCTAGGCCGCCACATGGGCCGCAACTGGCGAGTGGGGCTGATCGCCACCGCTCCCGATTCGCCATGTGGGCCGGTCGCCCGACGAGTGGGGCATGATCGTCCGCCACTTCGCCAGGGCCATGTGAAATTGCCCCAGCAGTAGGGCCTGATCCTACACCGCCGCTAGGTGGCCACGTGGGCGATCGCCACGAGTGGGGCTGATCGCCCGCCTTACGCTAAGGCGCCACGTGGGCAACCGCCCGGCGAGTGGTCGATCGCCCACTGCTCGCCCGAGCCACCACGTGGGCGATCGCCCGGTGAGTGGGGCCTGATCACTCGCTAGTTCGCCAGGTCGCCACGTGAGCCTATTGCCCGGCGAGTGGGGCTTGATCACCGACCAACTTGCTAGGCCGCCATGTGGTCTTACTTGTGTGTGGCGGAGAGAGTACCATGGTGTAAAATATGCCGACACAAGGTTTAAAATGAAGATTAGGGGATAAAAAAAGAGAGGGGAGAGGAGCACAACCAGGGTTAACAAAACCGCAGGGTAATTTACCGGTAGAATTTAAATTAAAATAGGAAAATTTGAAAATTTTGGAAAAATTTATCCAAAAATTTTCTAAAATTAGTATTAATTGTTTTATGACCTCTAGTATGAATTTTTTTTAAAAAAATTAAGTTTGGAGACATGTTTGAGTAATTGAAAATGTAGAAATTAGAATATCCAAAAAAGAAATTAGAAGTATTTTTGGTAGCAATATTTTTCAAGTGTGTTAAGTAGCAATATTTACTTCAATATATTTTAAGTAACAATATTTTTTCAATTATATCTAGTAGCAATACTTGTTCAAGTATGTCAAGTAGCAATATTTATTCAAGTATGTCAAGTAGCAATATTTACTTACACACTTTTTAGTAACAATATTTGTTCAATTATATTTAGTAGCAATATTTGTTCAAGTACGCCAAGTAGCAATATTTTTTCAATTATGTCAAGTAGCAATATTTGTTGAAGTATATTTAGTAGCAATATTTGTTGAAATATATTTAGTAACAATATTTGTTCAATTATATTTAGTAACAATATTTGTTGAAGTATATTTAGTAGCAATGGATGACACCCAAAAATAGTACTATTTATTCAAGTAGGATATTTGTATGTACAGAAATTATCTTGCTATAGTATATTTTAATATGTTAATATTCTCCAATATTGAAAAGCTTACTTGTCATTGTTGAAATATTTTGTTGTACAATGTGCAATTTGACATAAGCAATTTCTTGCAAATTATTTACATAAGCAATTTCTGTAAGGTATTAAAATGTAAATGGTGTTAATATGTGAATGATATTGATATGTGGTTATGTAAATACCTATTTTTGCACTTGTGTATAAGGTTTCAAATTTCAGTATCGGATCATATCTCGAAGGTGATCGAAATCTAAAATCTCGGCAAGATCTTAGAATTTCTGATGAAATCCAAAAAGCAAATTTCAAATCTGGCTTTCAAATCCTAATTTACAACTTTCAATTATCTAAAATATAGCAAAGGTTATGTCAAAATTTTTCCATATTTAAAACATATCATACTAGATTTTTTTGTGTTTTCACATACCTTCTTTATATATTTATTACATTTTTACTCAATTTTAGCCTTTCCTATATTTTTACAAATTTTACAATATTTTTTGCAATTTTTTTGGATTTTCCCACATTTTTCTAAAAGCAAATTTCAAATCTAGCTTTCAAATCCTAATTTACAACTTTCAATTATCTAAAATATAGCATAACCAATATAGCAAAGGTTATGTCGAAAATTTTCCATATTTTGGAGATATCATACTAGATTTTTTCGTGTTTTCACATACCTTCTTTATGTATTTATTACATTTTTACTCAATTTTAGCCTTTCCTGTATTTTTACAAATTTTACAATATTTTTTTGCAATTTTTTTGGATTTTCCCCCACATTTTTCTAACCCGGTTGATTTTCACGGTTTTCTCCAAAAACTGCTCGGTTTTTTGCAAAAACCGAACAATTTTTTGTCAAAAACCGCGGTTTTCATACGTAGATTTAACCATAATTCAAACTTTTTAAATTTACAAAATGTTCTGTTTTTCACGGTTTTCGAGTGGTTTTTCGCGAAAACCGCTACCGCCAAGCTAGCGGTTTTTAGTTCCAAAACAAAAGAGGTGACAAGTTGGAAGATATGGCGATACACGCCAAAGCCATAGAGGGAACAATAGAGAATAACATTTGGAGAACTTGGCACAAGCAAGCCGAAGCTTCAAATGATCATTATATTTTGAACCAAACATCCAATTCACAATCCGCTTGAACCACCGTATTTGTTGCGACGAGATCTTTAAAACTATCACCATATTTCTTGCGACGAGACCTTTAAAACTAGACTGCATTTGCATATATTTTAACTTAGTAATGAATATTATGTAGCATATATATGTTCCATACATTATTTTCTAAATGTTCCAGTAGTTCATGAACAACGTTTTAGTGTGTATGTTTTGAGTTGGGAGAATCAAGTGGATGTTGGATGTTTCGGTAGGGAAAATTAAATGCTCCACACAGTTGGTTTTGATGTTTCAATAGTTTGTTGACAATGGTGTAGACAAAGTTTCCTATGTTATAAGAGTGACTGGTCTAATATTCCACATGTTTGGTTTCAATGTTCGAAGGTTTCATTGACAATGTTCCATGCACTAAGTTCTAAGGGGGAATGGCCAAAGTTCCACACATTTGGTTTCATTGTTTCAAAAATTTGTAGATGATGTTCCAACAATTCATCACCATGTTTAGAAGAAATAAAAATATATATTAGTGAAACAAATCAAACATGCTCATGGAGCAATACAAGACTACTAGTAAAAAATAAGAACTATTTGTGGAAATAAATTAAAAATATTAGTGGAACAAAACCAAGGCAGTTAGTTGAAAAAATTAATAAATTTATAGTGTAAAACAATTAGAACAAAGACCTACTACAAGGGTACAAAAACTGCAATTGAAAAGAAAGAAATAAAGTATAACTAAACGGTATGGAGGTGAAACAGGGATTGGCATTCACGGCAGGGTCACAGGAACGCTGGTGGCCCATTTCTTTTCACCGGCGCTACCAGCACGAGGCCCTCCGCAGCTTCGTTCACGCGCTCGGCGTCCTTGGGCCGTTAGCCAACCCTTTAAAGGCCCAATTCTTAACCGGCCTGTATACTCTCCCACCTGACGCTTCTGTCGACCGCTTCGCCGCCGCCTCCGAGTCTTCGACACTCAAGTTCCCCGACTTTCCACCGCGATAGCGCTTCCCACCTTCGAACCCCTCCTCTCTCCCAACACCCGCTGCGAAGCCGTCGACGTCGACTCCGATGGCATCCTTCCCGTTGCCACCGCCGCTTCCTCCATCGCCCACTATTTCCTCCCCCGCGCAACCCCTGCTGGGGTCCGGTCCGGCGGTGGCAACGCTCCTGGAGTCCTGGTGCGGCATCTCCCGGAGGAGATCCCGCGGTAGGTGCGTTTCCGCCTCTTACCCCACTACTGCACCACTTCCACCGCTGAGCTCGTGCAAAGTACTCTTCTCCTCATGATTTTCTCTACTTCTTTGTGTGGGGGGTGTTTCGCATGTATATAATTAATTTACGGTAATGTGGTTTAGCTAGTAGAACAGCTTACATGATGGTGAAATAGCGCGCAGAGTTAGCTATTGGTTTACTGGATATATGCTCAACGGTTTGTCTCCCTGATACACTAGTTCATTCTACTAGCTTACGTGATGGTGAAATGGCGCACAGAGTAAAGCTATTGGTTTACTGGATATATGCTCAACGGTTTGTCTCCCTGATACACTAGTTCATGTGAATGTATACATGTATAATGGGAAATTTCTAGTGTGTCACGAACATAGAAACATTGATCATT
Source organism: Guadua angustifolia (assembly GCA_036346375.1). NCBI lineage: Eukaryota > Viridiplantae > Streptophyta > Magnoliopsida > Poales > Poaceae > Guadua > Guadua angustifolia. Next base: position 34,238,706 of record CM070500.1, on the reverse strand, counting down.
TTGTATACAACAAATTATTTCCAGATAATTTTTTTTTAAAAAAAAAACCCTGTTTGGATGTCCGATTGTCCATGGAACATCCAAGATTTCCTTTCAAGTAAGTAAATATGTTTGAACCAGCTTATTGCATGCAGGTGGTAGAAAGAAAGAAAGAATGCAATTTGATCACACCTAGTATATGCAGAAATTCAAAAGCTTAATTAATGGAGATCAAGCACAAAATTTGACACCACGGAGAGAATAAAAGGGACACGCATGTTAAAAAAATGATGGTGCGACGGGATCTCCCCCACCACTTCATATTAAGGATCTGTTTGGTAGAGCTCCAAAAAAAAAGCTCCACTCTACCGGCTCCACTATAGAGTTGAAGTAGAGAAGGGATGTGTTTGGCTTGCAAATTAGATCCACTTCAAGAATAGATGGTTTTGGTGTGGATACCCATTTATGCTCTTGGATATTGAATGGAGGTTTTGTGAATTTGTTTGAGCCATTTTTTTCGAATTCAAAATCTGCAGGTCGCTCACCTGTACACATCTGCCATGGTCATTTATGGGTATTTTTTTTCGACTTTGAATAAAAGACCCACCAGCGTGTACACTCATTTTTTTATTCCAACGAGCTGCACGTGTACTCGAATAGAAGTACGTCCATATTACGCATGAATTAGCAGCATGTAATGCTCATCAAACACAAGTTTAGATATAGATAATCAAACACAAATTCGTGGATAGATATTTGCGACAAGTTTAAACAAGTACTCTTGGTTCTCAAGTCTACCATTACATTCTAGTTCCAAGCAATGGCGATAGCGGTGGCCAACTCATCATGGAATACGTCCATAGTTGGAGCATTGTGTACAGAAGTTGACCCATCGGATACCGCTGCATATTTGTTATACTTTTTCGGTATCGTAGGGACATAATTAGGATCACGATTGAACCGAGCAAAGTCCAAGTCTTCACACCGATGCTCACGAATAAAATTGTGAAGGACCATAGCAGCAACAACAATCATCTTTTGCTTGAACATCGGGTAGGGTGGCATCTTGTAAAGAATTTGCCACTTCATTTTTAATACTCCAAATGATCGCTCAATAATATTGCAGATAGATGAGTGAACCCAATTGAATTTTTCCTTAGGAGTATTGGGTTCCATACCTTTATGCCACTTCGACAAGTGATACCTTTCACTCTTGTATGGTGCTAGGTATCCAGAGCGATTGGGATATCCCACATCAACAACATAGTAGTTTCCTGCAAGTATGGAAGATAACACGGTTATTATGTGCATAAGTAGTAAACAACAAGATCAAATTGACAACATTGTTACCTTGTGGAGGGTGGGGGAAGAATTGTTCATCCACTCTTATTGCATTGTATAGCACACTCGTGTCATGCATAGCCCCCGGTTGACCCGTTGACACATAGGTGAAACGCATGTCGATGTCACAGACTGCTAAAACATTTTGAGTAGGTATTCCAGATTTCCCAATATATCTCACTTGCTCCTCGGGTGACAGAGATACACGAATATGTGTGCCATCAAGTGCACCAATACAATCTTTGAAGTGTGGATACGCTCTTTTATCATCTCTTATTCTTTGATGAATAGTAGGAAAGTTTGGATTTTTTGGTCTAATAAAATCTTTTGCCATAGCCATAAGGCAATTTAGGACCTCATCAAATTTCTTACTAATGGTTTCTCCCGAGTGCTTAAACCGATTTTGGCATCTCCTATTGAACTCATTTCGGCACATATGAATAAGAATATTGCAAGACTTTCATAAGTGCTCACATGCAAAGATGGTTGTAGCCCATACCTTTGAACCAACAACTTGTGAAGGTCCAAAACATTTACGTGCTCATACGAAGTCATGAATGACATTCACCGAGTCCTCATTGTCTCTTTCAACCATCCCATGCCACTAAGGTTTGATGTCCTCGGTGGATTCTTATCAAGGTACAAATCAAAATATATCTGTGCAAGTTTTGCACCACTTAGAACAAGATCCCAAAACTCCTGGTCCTTATTAGTTGAATCATCACTATCACTTTCAGACATCTGCAAGTATCACATAGACAAATGGGAACAAATAAGTACATAATATAACATTAAGTGACAACAGAAAAAAAAAATGGAACATTGACAATTCACTTGCAATATGACATTGAGTGACACATAAATAACAATGATGACCACACATAATAATTCAAATGACATCAAATAGTTCTAATGACAAATAGTTCAAATGACACCCAACCACACACTTCACATTCCCTTCTTGTCCTTGTACTTCCCCTAATCTCATTAGTTGGAAGGGTCATGAACATATCCCTTTGATCCTTCTTCACAAACAACTCGTTGGCAATGTAATGTTCATTTGTACCATACTCGCCCCACAAGACACAACTAGGTCCATGACTTGTTGGATCGTGACCTCGCCTAACTTCCTTGATGCAAAGGCGGTGGTCACGTCACCTATCTTTGTCACTTGGTCCGAATAACAAGTGTTGTGCCCGACTTTGTTTTCTTTGTTGGTTTTTCTATAACAACCCGAGCTCTTTTCTTTGCAGTTGCAATAGAAGGAGAAACCTCCTCAATCTCAACCTCACCAATAACACTATTGTCATAATCAATGTGGGCACCATGGAACTCATACTGCCCTCCTCCAAGATCATTATCAACATCAATGGGGGCTTCTTGAGTTGGGGGTACGATGGGATTAGAACTCATAGGGTTCCAATGATCTTGTTCATCATTAGTGATTGTCACCAAAAATCACCTTAAGCTCACTCTCATTTTGGAGAGCTCTGTGCCTGAACTTCCCACATCCAGGTATTTCCTAAAAAAACACACAAGCAACAATTTAGGCTCACACCATTACTTAAATTAGCGTCATAAATGAAAATTTTTCATAACACTCACCGCTCTCGCCTTCTTCCACCACTCATTGTCCATGACAATCACTCCTTTTGTTCTGTCAAAACAAGTGCCTGTCTGCTTCCTCATTAATTTTTGCCATGCTGTTAAATCACCTTTCAACTTGTCCCACTTATTTTTTAACTGAGTCTTGCATAACTCGATCCCGGTCATCTGGAAAAACCTATCTATCACCTCGGCATATCTGACGGTGTTCAAATGGGTGTTTAGACGATCCCCTTTCTTAACTTGTTCTTTAAACAAAGTACAAACCACCGAGGTGTACTTATCAGTCCATTCCATTTGATAACCTTAACCATGTTTTTACAAAAAAAAAAAAAGAATTGAACATTTACATACCAAAATTCACAATTGGGTAAGCATATAACCACTAGTTCTCACACATTGGCAATACAGCTATGTACTTCTATTCTTAATTGTTCAAGTTTTAACAATGTCTCTACTTTAGCATCCTCTAGCATGCATGCTCTCTACTGTACAGTAATGTTCAATTGATGATCCAAATTCAAAGATATGGCCAACTTGGGGAGCGTGGCGGAGATCAATTACCTAAGTAAATGGATGACTCATCAACATAAAAGGGTAGGTCACAAAATTAGATAACATGAGTTAGCAAGTAATCGAACAATACTGCGTGTCATTCTTGGTTTATTTGCTCGTGAGATCTTTCGAAACTCCGGCGGCAACGCGGCCACCACCACAACTTCCTCGGCCACAGGAACCAACAAACTGGCCACAGCCACGGCCACCTGCAGCCATGGCACGACCACCTACAAGTTGCCCACGGCCTTGCCTAGCCAGGCCATGGCTTGCGCCAGCCAAGCCATGGGCGTGGCAAGACCATACCAGGACAACATCGGCTGGCTAGTCTTGCGGCGATGGCGAACCGAGGGGCCATGGCGTCTGGTCTGTGTCGGCCGCCATCTCCCGGAGGAGATCCCGCGATAGATGCGTTCCCGCCTCTTCCCCCACTACGGCGCCACTTCCGTCCGCCCCTGAGCTGGTGCAAAGTACTCGTCTCCTCATCATCTTTTCTCTGCTTGTTTGTGTGGTGGTGTTTCGCATGTTTATAATTTATCTACGATAATGTGGTTTAGCTGGTAGAAATGTAGAATAGCTTAGGTGACGGTGAAATGGCTTGCTGATTCAGCTATTGGTCTGCTGGATATATGCTCAACGGTCTGTCTCCCTGATAGACTACTTCATTCTACTAGCTTACGTGATGGTGAAATGGCGCACAGAGTAAAGCTATTGGTTTACTGGATATATGCTCAACGGTTTGTCTCCCTGATACACTAGTTCATGTGAATGTATACATGTATAATGGGAAATTTCTAGTGTGTCACGAACATAGAAACATTGATCATTTTGTATACAACAAATTATTTCCAGATAATTTTTTTTTTAAAAAAAAACCCTGTTTGGATGTCCGATTGTCCATGGAACATCCAAGATTTCCTTTCAAGTAAGTAAATATGTTTGAACCAGCTTATTGCATGCAGGTGGTAGAAAGAAAGAAAGAATGCAATTTGATCACACCTAGTATATGCAGAAATTCAAAAGCTTAATTAATGGAGATCAAGCACAAAATTTGACACCACGGAGAGAATAAAAGGGACACGCATGTTAAAAAAATGATGGTGTGACGGGATCCCCCCACTTCATATTAAGGATCTGTTTGGTAGAGTTCCACTCAAAAACTCCACTCTACCAGCTCCACTATAGAGTTGAAGTAGGGAAAGGATGTGTTTGGCTTGCAAATTAGATCCAGCTTCAAGAATAGATGGTTTTGGTGTGGATACCCATTTATGCCCTTGGATATTGAATGGAGGTTTTGTGAATTTGTTTGAGCCATTTTTTTTTCAGAATTCGAAAATCTGCAGGTCGCTCACCTGTACACATCTGCCATGGTCATTTATGGGTATTTTTTTCTGACTTTGAATAAAAGACCTACCAGCGTGTAAACTCATTTTTTATTCCAACGAAATGCGTGTACTTTCGAATAGAAATACGTCCATATTACGCATGAATTAGCGACATGTAATGCTCATCAAACACAAGTTTAGATATAGATAATCAAACACAAATTAGTGGATAGATATTTGCGACAAGTTTAAACAAGTACTCTTGGTTCTCAAGTCTACCATTACATTCTAGTTCCAAGCAATGGCGATAGCGGTGGCCAACTCATCATGGAATACGTCCATAGTTGGAGCATTGTGTACAGAAGTTGACCCATCGGATACCGCTGCATATTTGTTATACTTTTTCGGTATCGTAGGGACATAATTAGGATCATGATCGAACCGAGCAAAGTCCAAGTCTTCACACCGATGCTCACGAATAAAATTGTGAAGGACCATAGCAGCAACAACAATCATCTTTTGCTTGAACATTGGGTAGGGAGGTATCTTGTAAAGAATTTGCCACTTCATTTTTAATACTCCAAATGATCGCTCAATAACATTGCAGATAGATGAGTGAACCCAATTGAATTTTTCCTTAGGAGTATTGGGTTCCATACCTCTATGCCACTTCGGCAAGTGATACCTTTCACTCTTTTATGGTGCTAGGTATCCAGGGCGATTGGGATATCCCGCATCAACAACATAGTACTTTCCTGCAAGTATGGAAGATAACACGGTTATTATTTGCATAAGTAGTAAACAACAAGATCAAATTGACAACATTGTTACCTTGTGGAGGGTGGGGGAAGAATTGTTCATCCACTCTTATTGCATTGTATAGCACACTCGTGTCATGCATAGCCCCCGGTTGACCCGTTGACACATAGGTGAAACGCATGTCGATGTCACAGACTGCTAAAACATTTTGAGTAGGTATTCCAGATTTCCCAATATATCTCACTTGCTCCTCGGGTGACAGAGATACACGAATATGTGTGCCATCAAGTGCACCAATACAATCTTTGAAGTGTGGATACGCTCTTTTATCATCTCTTATTCTTTGATGAATAGTAGGAAAGTTTGGATTTTTTGGTCTAATAAAATCTTTTGCCATAGCCATAAGGCAATTTAGGACCTCATCAAATTTCCTACTAATGGTTTCTCCCGAGTGCTTAAACCGATTTTGGCATCTCCTATTGAACTCATTTCCAGCACATATGAATAAGAATATTGCAAGACTTTCATAAGTGCTCACATGCAAAGATGGTTGTAGCCCATACCTTTGAACCAACAACTCGTGAAGGTCCAAAAACATTTCTGTGCTCATACGAAGCTGTGAATGACATTCACCTGGAGTCCTCATTGTCTCTTTCAACCATCCCATGCCACTAAGGTTTGATGTCCTCGGTGGATTCTTATCAAGGTACAAATCAAAATATATCTGTGCAAGTTTTGCACCACTTAGAACAAGATCCCAAAACTCCTGGTCCTCATTAGTTGAATCATCACTATCACTTTCAGACATCTGCAAGTATCACATAGACAAATGGGAACAAATAAGTACATAATATAACATTAAGTGACAACAGAAAAAAATGGAACATTGACAATTCACTTGCAATATGACATTGAGTGACACATAAATAACAATGATGACCACACATAATAATTCAAATGACATCAAATAGTTCTAATGACAAATAGTTCAAATGACACCCAACCACACACTTCACATTCCCTTCTTGTCCTTGTACTTCCTGCTAATCTCATTAGTTGGAAGGGTCATGAACATATCCCTTTGATCCTTCTTCACAAACAACTCAGTGGCAATGTAATGTTCATTTGTACCATACTCTGCCCCACAAGACACAACTAGGTCCATGACTTGTTGGATCGTGACCTCGCCTAACTTCCTTGATGCAAAGGCGGTGGCTGCGTCACCTATCTTTGTCACTTGGTCCGAATAACAAGTGTTGTGCCCGACTTTGTTTTCTTTGTTGGTTTTTCTATAACAACCCGAGCTCTTTTCTTTGCAGTTGCAATAGAAGGAGAAACCTCCTCAATCTCAACCTCACCAATAACACTATTGTCATAATCAATGTGGGCACCATGGAACTCATACTGCCCTCCTCCAAGATCATTATCAACATCAATGGGGGCTTCTTGAGTTGGGGGTACGATGGGATTGGAACTCATAGGGTTCCAATGATCTTGTTCATCATTAGTGATGTCACCAAAATCACCTTAAGCTCACTCTCATTTTGGAGAGCTCTGTGCCTGAACTTCCCACATCCGGTATTTCCTAAAAAAACACACACAAGCAACAATTTAGGCTCACACCATTACTTAAATTAGCGTCATAAATGAAAATTTTCATAACACTCACCGCTCTCGCCTTCTTCCACCACTCATTGTCCATGACAATCACTCCTTTTGTTCTCAAAAACAAGTGCCTGTCTGCTTCCTCATTAATTTTTGCCATCTTTGTTAAATCACCTTTCAACTTGTCCCACTTATTTTTAAGCGAGTCTTGCATAACTCGATCCGGTCATCTGGAAAAACCTATCTATCACCTCGGCATATCTGACGGTGTTCAAATGGGTGTTTAGACGATCCCCTTTCTTAACTTGTTCTTTAAACAAAGTACAAACCACCGAGGTGTACTTATCAGTCCATTCCATTTGATCACCTTAACCATGTTTTTACAAAAAAAAAAGAATTGAACATTTACATACCAAAATTCACAATTGGGTAAGCATATAACCACTAGTTCTCACACATTGGCAATACAGCTATGTACTTCTATTCTTATTTATTCAAGTTTTAACAATGTCTCTACTTTAGCATCCTCTAGCATGCATGCTCTCTACTGTACAGTAATGTTCAATTGATGATCCAAATTCAAAGATATGGCCAACTTCTGCCGGAGCGTAGCGGAGATCAATTACCTAAGTAAATGGATGACTCATCAACATAAAAGGGTAGGTCACAAAATTAGATAACATGAGTTAGCAAGTAATCGAACAATACCTGCGTGTCATTCTTCGGTTTCGCTGCTCGTAGACTGCTCGAAACTCCGGCGGCAACGCGGCCACCACCACAACTTCCTCGGCCACAGGAACCAACAAACTGGCCACAGCCACGGCCACCTGCAGCCATGGCACGACCACCTACAAGTTGCCCACGGCCTTGCCTAGCCAGGCCATGGCTTGCGCCAGCCAAGCCATGGGCAGCAGCAGCCATACCAGGGACAGCATCGGCCTGGCTAGTGCGTGGTGGCGGCCCGAGGCCATGGCGTCTGGTTGTCGGCCGCAAAGCAAGGTCGAGGCACTGACGAAACAGGCGGTGATCGGCGGGCACTTGTTGAGGCTGAGTGCAAAACGCAGGGCTTCCATTGGCGTCGTCTTGGGGATCAACATGGAGAGGGTGGCGATTGGGTTCCATTCTCGCCGGATTGGGAGAGGCCGCCGGCGCCTGGGATGCACGGCAAGGGGCTGGAGAGACGCGCGAGGGAGATGAAACGCCCTAGGGCTGCGCCGATCTATCCTCTCGTGCGAACCGGTACGTTCCTCATGTGTGTAACCAGTAGCAAAGGTGGGTAATTACCTAGGAACTTCACGAGTGGGAACGAAACGGTATTTCTTGGAGTACCCCTTGAGGAGCTCCACAAAAACCATAGAGCAGCCCCTTAGATTCGCATTTTTCCTAGAGCCGGAGTTCTGTGGAGCTGGGGTGTTTGGCTACGCGAATTTAGAGTGGAGCTGAAAATTGAAGAGCAAAGCTCTCCCAAACACCCCCTAAGGTAGAAGTAGGGCTTGGACTTGGGTGGTGGGTTCGCAACCTTATGCGCCCACCATTGTACCCCAAGAGAGGGACACGTGTGTTTATGCAAGTTTGGGGATGTGCCGGACACCCTAGTATAAATTTCTAATTGTGTGCCTTGCTCTCAGAGATATGAGCACTTAATATTTTTTTAGATTTTGAAATTTCAAACTGTATTTATTCAATTACATGACATCTCAAAGTTGTAAAGATTACTTTGCCTCAATTTGGACTGTGATATTTCATTTGAAAAAAGGGTAAATGAGTCAATGACACAAGATTAATTTGATTAAAATGATTTTTTTCTTTCAAAATCGGTGCTTCTCCTGACAGAATTGATTTACTATATAAATATCTCAAAATTGTAGAATTAATTGTATTTAGGAAAAAATTTGAAAGGTAGAATGACATGTATTCAGGAACAGATGGAGTAGTATTTTTCATAATTTTCTATTAATTATTGAGTAATTTTTGGAATTACCAAAATAACATATTAGCAAATTCAAGACATGTATAAACATGGAATTATGCTAGAAAAGTAAACCCAATTATATGAAGCTTTCAATGTGTGCTAGGTCTAAGTTTCAACAATTTACAGATGTCCATATACCTAGAAATTTAGTTTGTATGATTTAATATAAATTTTTAGAATTTATTGATTATATTTTAGGATTACTAGAAACTTTAGGGCCAATAATGTAAAATTTCTTTCTTTCGATCAATTTATGTAACTATGCGAAAATTTAGGGTCTTTTTCACAAAATTTTCCGCCACTGTAAATTATTGCATAATTACCCAAACTTCAATGTTTAAAACACAAAAGTTACCACATCCTCTAGAATACCTAGAAACCCAGGGTTTAAACCGCAAAAATAACATGGCTCAAAATAATTTAATCTTCAGGCTAATCACTAACAGGTCGATCGCCCGTTTATGTTTTCTGATGAAGATGGAAGGGGTGGCCCATTTATGTTCATGGGCTTGATCTGGTCTAGCCTATTGCCCTTGGCGATATTTTTTCGTCGGCCACATGCTGACGAAAAAGAGGGGATTCCCGACGAAAACGCTTATTTTCGTCGGTTTGCCGACGAAAATAGACCGACGAAAAAACATAGACGAAAATAACTCCTATTTTCATCGGTTACCGACGAAAATAACATGTTTTCGTCGGCCCTGCCGAGCCGACGAAAAAACATGGCCAATGGATGACCCGTCATGCCACGTCGGACATATTTTAAATCGACTAGAGTAGCGAAACAAAAATCTTGGCGTTAATTTAAATTGGCCGACTTGGCCGAAAAATCTTGGGGTTCGGCTCAACTGTGGAAATGGGCCCACTATTTTTGTCGGCCAGATTAGCCGACGAAAATACTGGGGTTTGGCCTAGGGTGGTCGATATTTTCGCCGCTTGGGTGAGGTAAATCTTGTACTGGAATCGCCCCTTTGCTTGAAAATACAGTTTTTGCGCAAATTCACATACAATTTCACATACACCAACATAAATTACTCAGAACAATAAAAAATGCATCATACAATTTCAAAATCATATTAACATTAGATTCGCAAATGCATCACATTAATATCGCAAATACACCAACATATACTTCAATCCAAATCATATCACAAGTTTTATCCACTCTGATATCACATCCATCACAAGAATGTACAATCCTAACTCTCGAGGGTGTTTGAATTATGGTCGCTACCTCCAGAGGCAAAGAATCAGTCGACTTACGCATTAGGGCGTCGAGCTCGAACCTGAGCTAGCCCTAGTGGTGGAGGCGGAAGCAGGTGCCACGGCGAAGGAGGCCGAGAACCACAGAGAGGTCATGAAATTTCATGTTAGTCTAGAATTACAATAATTTTCAAACCGAATATGTGATTTCGATTGGAAGAAATGTCTTGAGTTGCAAACAAAAGTAGTTCAAAGTTCAAAGCGAGCATGTGTAATAAGAACCAGACAACTAAGATTAAACATGACAAGATGTTCAGCAGTTCCAAGAAATGGACCTATTCAATTTATCAATCTATTACATGTTACGAACTCATGATATGTCTTTTAGAGCTGCTAAGAAAAAAGACAAATAAATTAGAAATCCTCACATTAAAGCAAAACACTAGTCCCTTAATCTTGTGGACACTAACTAAGTTGAACTCTAACAGTCATTGGAAGATGTTATTAAAAAAATATCTAATCTTCTATCTAGCTTGGCCAAATGATAGCGGCTTAGATTAAAAGCAAAGAGTACATACCAAACACAACAAAACATAAAATAAATTTGGAATAACAAAAGAACACTATAGAGGAGTCATGAAATTTCATGTTAGTCTAGAATTACAAATAATTTTCAAACCGAATTAACCTAAGGCATAATTACCTATGGTGCTTGCCCTAGAGGTGGATACCCGAAGAATGGCGGAGGAGGCTGAAGCGTAGGCAAACCATGTTGAGTGCCCACAGTTGCGTAGAGTTGTTGCATATAGTCAAAGTGTTAGATCCGCAATAGTAAAAATTAATCGATATGTTGAGATTTCGAGCTTTTACTTGAAGAGCTCCCTAGAAGTACGCCTGCGTTTGCCTTAAATGCGCCATCTCCGCTTCGTACTTCGCTAGCAGCTCATGCTGTTGGCGAGCCTGCTCCTCGTACTCCGCGAACCTCGCATTATCCCTGGAGGAGCAAGCGCTGCTCTGTGAGGACCCCGACGCTCTTCCTTGGGACAGAGCGACGTCGGAGTCCATAACCCCGTTGAACATGGAGAACCTGCAATAGACATATATGAAACCGAAGGCATTAATAAAAAGCGCAACTATTGACGATATCAGGATTTCCGACAATACACAAATAAGGGGGATTATTTCACCTTCCATGTCTCTTGCCCCCACCACTCTGGTATAGCGCTGAGACATCGAGGTCCTCGCTCCTCCAGTCATACTCTGGGCCATGACGCCGAGCCATTTCATCCCCATATTGCTCCTGCATGCCAACAATACTGAAACAACAGTTTGAAGACATAAATTTCATCAAAGTAGGTCGAACAACTTACAATCCTTTGAGTCGCTGACTGGGTGCACAGCTGTCCAGGTGACTCTGGATCGGTGCTTCGGTGTCCCCGAAGATAAACATCGATGTAGCTCGGGGCAACGCCGATTTGACCTCTGTAATCCAAAGTTAGCGACATGCATTCAAAAGCATACTGAATTAAGGCTAGATACTTACCATGCGCCTCGCTAAGCGTAGGTGTCCATCCATGTTGTCTGGGTGCAACAAGGTCAATCCTCTCTCTGTTGCCTCACTTTTTGTTGGACCTAGCAACAAAGTCGGTAACGCCCAAGATCGTGCACAAGTACCTGAAAGCTTACGGGCACTTCATCAGCCATGGGATGGATGCCTAGAGGTACTCATCCTCGCGCAGGTAGATCTTGGAGGCCCTGAGCTTCTTGGTCATTTTCTCCTTTTCACCCCTTGTAGTAGGAGCACACCGCTTTGGATCGTGCATTGGACATCATGTCCTTCACGACCTTATGGGCCGCCTTGTTGAAGACTTTTTCGCCCTCTCTTGATTTTGAGGACATCCCCATCCTCCAGTAGTACCTCTCTCCGCAAAAGCAATTATTGAGCTAGCGACATATCACTACAAATGAATGAACTATAAAGAGGTAAGAAACTCACCCAGAAATCGTGCGAAACCGCGTCAGCGTAGGTGCTGCGATGTGCCTCAGGAGCCAACCTGTAGTGCTCCCACTTTAGGGCCGCCTGCGGCACCCCGCTGATGGTCACCAGACCCGGGTAGTGGTGGCGGTAGAGAGCTCCCAAGACCGCGTTAACTTGCGATCGCTGGTGCCTATCCTCCCACGCCACGTCATCCCATTGCCTACAATTAATGAAATCAAACCGGTTAGATTCTCGACAAGTTACTTTTTCAAAATGAGAAAACTAACTTACCAATCCCTATGGGGCCTGATCACCCTCCGCTGGTTAGGTTCAGCTCTTGGGAGGACGTTGTTGGATCCCCGGAACCTGAAAAATGCAAAAATGAGAATCACAAGTCTATGCATACAAAAATTAACATTGAAAGCACGAATACCTGAAACGCTGTGAAGAAGGCGCCGCAACGTCCTCTGGGATCCCTTCATCACCATCATCCTCCGCCAACTCTTCCACTACCTCCTCCGCCGCTGGTGCTAAGTCCTCAGACTCGTCCGAGGAGTCGGAGGCAGAAGGCACGTACTCCTCGTTGGCCTCTCGTGCCCGCTCCATGCACCCCAGGAGCTGCTCCTGCTCTGGACAGTCCCTTGAAAGAGGCTGTCCTAACTCCTCGAGGACTCCTGTCCACTGGACCCCTGACTCTTCCCCTTACCCCCACTCCTAGAGGTCCTGGAGGTAGATCCACTGAGCTTACCAACAATCTTATCCTTCGCGTGCCTGAACATCTGCAAAAGTTTCAATAGAGTTAGATTGCACATTTATAACAAATTATAGCAACAATGTGGAAGTAGTAAGAAATATAATCAAAGTAGTAAGAAATATAATCAAAGTAGTATTACAGCAATAAGACGATATGTACTTATCAAAACTCATCAGCATCTCGAGGTTCATTGGTGACTTGTTGTCTAGAAAGATGTGTTTTCACATAATCCCGATGCCGTTTCTTTGATGGACGAGGCTCAACTATTAGGTCTGTGGCATCGATGGCTACCTGATGAAGATCATCCCCATGAGCAACCCGAAAAGATCTTGGTAGACATTCTTCCTGGTAGACATCCGTTTCCTCATCGTCCATCGTACTGTCGACGTAGTCAGCATCCCCAGGAGGATATAACCGTTCACGTGGGTTAACTTTATATGCTACCCACCAAGCATGCAAGCTGGGATGAGGATAGTTCAGGTAGTACACTAGCTCAACCTGGTGAGCAAACACGAAATTGTCTTGGCCTTGAAGCCTTGACTGGTGCTTGACCTCTGTCATGCCAAATTCGTCGACACGTGTGCCATTGTTAGGATCAAACCAATCACATTCAAAGAAAACTACTCTCAGTTCTTTGGACCCCCCAAACTTGTACTCAATTATGTTTTGAAGAACACCATAGTAGTTAATTACGCGCCCACTTGCATCATGACGCCTTAGTTACCACTCCATTGTTCACGGTGGCGCAAAGTGGACGTCTCGCTTCCAATGTTGCTTTGTTGGAAGCGAAACCCATTAACATCGTAACGGTGAAGTTCCTTGTCAAACGGTACAGTGTGATAGCCGCAGCGGTCATCATGGACGTCGGCATCGAGCATGCAATTGCATAGGTTAAGACATCATTACTAGGTGCAACGGAAATAATTTGAAGTTTAGGGTTAGAAAATTGGGAGGAGAATAAAATTACATGCTTTGAACCACCAGCGAAACTAGGGCGTTATTTAACCCCTCGGCGTAGCTTATCCAACTGCTTGCTAGTAGGTTGTGACGATTTCCAATGTTGTTGGTCAAACAATCTGCGCGTGGACTCACCAAATGAGAATAGGTTTAGGATTACACAATTCAGTACAAAATACAAATCATTACTTACTCGAAATATTTTTCCATTTCATCCATATTGGAGTACATATAAAGCAGATCCGAGTTTCACTCTGTTGGTGACACCTCATGTGGAGTAGAAGCGCCGACAGATTTACCCTTCCACTGAAAAATTTGAAGGTTACTCAGTGGTGCTTCTTCTGTGATATGATACCGCGTTGTAGGGGCATTCACATTGTGCTCATGTCGAAATCGTGCTTGAAATACGATATCTCTTTTAGAGCATACGCCTCAGCGATGCACCCTTCAACCCTAACCTTGTTGCGTACGGTTGACCTGAGCTTTTTCAATTCTCTGTCCTCGCAATACATCCACCTAAATTGCATAAGTCCTCCAACCTCCGCTTCCCAGGGCAAATGCACCAACAGATGTTGCATCACGTTCATAAAACCAGGTGGGAATACCTGTTCCATTTTGCATACAAGCACCGGTATTTCTCTCTACAACTTTCGCATCATCTTCTTCGAGATTTTCTTAGCATATAACTGCCTATAGAATTAATTAAGCTCTGTAAACATTCTCCACAACTCATCCTTGAAGTAGCCACGAAACATTACGGGGAGAAGTCTTTCCATTATGATGTGGTAATCATGGCTCTTAAGCCCATTTAGCTTCCCGGTGCTGACATTCACTGCACGCTTTATGTTAGCTGCATAGCGATCTGGGAATTTAAGGGATTTCAACCACCGGAATATCTGTTTCTTGTCTTGAGGTTTCACATAGTCTGAGAGCTCGTGGCCTAGCAATTAAATCTTCGGGATCTTATACGATCTCGGCGCCACCGATCACAAATCTCGGCTAAGTCTCTTCGTGCCTTCACATTGTCTTTTGTTTTGTCTTTGAAATCAAAGTACATGCTTACGATGCTTTCGCGACATTACGCTCTTGGTGCATCACATCTATATTGTCTTGGCAGAATCAATGCCGCACAATAAAAGCTCCCAAATTGCACGAGATATGAGTCGGTTGTGCTCCACTTTAAAACCTTGAACCTTCCATCGTCTTTTACTACGAGCTGCCTATGCCAGCAGCTATCTCTCCACCAATCAAAGCGCGTCGGCGGGCCCTTTATATGATGGTGTTCTTTCGGAATGCATTGGACATCCGCCTGAAAGGGTGATTCGATGGTAGGAATCATCGATGGCAATAAAAAAATAGAACTTTCCACCATGCGGCACCCGGAATGCATCTGAGTCAATCATACAAATGGGACAAACAAAGCCGACCATGAGCATCTGAGTCAAACATACAAATGGGACAAACAAAGCCGACCATGAACACTCCAACCGGCCCATATGCCATACGCAGGTAGATTGTGGACCGACCACAGGTATGCGACACGCAAGGTAAAGTTTAGTTTACCGTAGTTGTCATATGCCTCTACCCCTCTCCATAACTCTTTCAACTCTTCCATTAACGGCCGCATGAACATATTGAGGTGCTTCCCTGGATGATCAGGACCCGGAATGCATGGTCCACGAACACGGGCACTTTGCGACACCACCGGTGACCCTGCGAATGCATAGTCCTGACGCTTTGTCGATGATCGCCCATTCTCTTGAGTACGCCCCGGTCTTACTCCAACCATCATACATCCACCTTCGATCATCACCCATTTTCGAATCTAAACACATGCACCGATATCAACCACAGCGGCTTAGTTGCGAACAAGGGCTCTACTGGGAAAGATAGGTCCTAAACCCACCCAAGAATGGACGCCAGAGCACGGATTTATCACAAGCCTTACGGCCCGAACGGAATTTCGGCAGCATAACCCCGCTATTCTCCGAATGCACGCCCAGTCTTGGTGCATCGGAGAACAACTGGATCATGCTGCCGAGATTCCGTTCGGATCGTTGGGCTCATCATAAATCCTACATATGCTCTAGCGTCCATTCCTAGGCTGTCCAAATTAAACTGGACAATTCCGGAACGGCACACCTCACAAGTAAATGTGAGATCGCCGTTCGAGCAAATGACACCTAGGCTTGGTGACCAAATCGATTCTACTTAAGAGCTAATCAAGTAAATAATATGGCATCACATGGCATGCTCCAAACTTGTGAAGTAAAAATATGGCATCACCTTTGCATGAAACTTATGAAGTAAACAATATGGTATCACATTTGCAATTAAACAATATGGTATCATATGGCATGCTCCAAACTTACGAAGTAAACAATACGGCATCACATTTGCAAGAAACTTATGACGTAAACAAGATAGCATCACATTTGCAACTAAACAATATGGCATCACAAAATGGCATGCTCCAAACATATGAAGTAAACAATATGGTATCACATTTGCATGTGAACAATATGGCATTGCAAGCAAACAATATGTCAACACATAATGATAGTGATCACATAACTATCAACTCAATATGACTTAATTTTTTTAAAAAAATGGAAAATAGATTAGGTATAACAAACACCTTAGCCAAATTGTCCATAATTCAAACAATTATCTCCAGTAATTTTTAGTTTGTTAACCCATGCTAATTTTGTCAAGGACTGATTGAACTATGTGGTAATAAACTTGAACCAACATATTCTAACATAGATTAAACATATTATTGCTTGTGATACAAGTTATATTTCCCATGCTATCAACTGTTGACAAAGAAAGGGGGCAGTTGATAGGATTTAGGTTAATAATGTATGTCAGCTTAACCATGACGTACTTGTCTTGAAAAGTCTTCTATTGAGATCAACTTACCATGAATTGAGCTGAATAACCTACAAATCGTACTAAGACAGAACGTTTACAAGTCAAAGCAAACAGTGAAACCTATTTCATGATTGTAATTTGAAAATTCATCACATGCGCGTGTGTGCATATAAGCTAAAATCATACATATCCTAAAAAAATCATACATAGTTTCAACCAATCTCAGATACATCCACATCTCAATTTTCTTTTACCTAATTTCATATCTCAAGATCAGATTTGGTGGGTAACCATTGAGGCATTGACACATTCATAATTAGAGCTAAGGCTAAACTGAGAATTTACCTATCGTAATTAGATCTTAGAAAAATATGCTTATAATAACAGCCATATAATATGTCAACACATAATATTTAGCTAACATAAAATTTTAGTTACAACTGAAACTTGCATGCATCTGTACAAAGAGTAGGACCATTCAACGGTGGAAAACTCACCTTGCTTGGGGATTGCGGCGGCACGGCGGTGTGCGGGGAGGTTGGCGACCGGCGGCGTTCGGAGGGCGGTGTGGAGGTTGTTGGCCGGCGGCTTCGGGCCTTGGCGAGGCGGGCGAGGGCAGACGACGGCGATCGGACGGAGGCGCCGTCGGCGGGGCGGGGCGAGGCGTGCGGCGTCGGCGGTCTGGCGGCGTGGTACCGGTTGGCGGCGGGCGGCGGAGGGAGGCGCCGTCGGCGGTAGCGGCGAACCTGAGGCACGGCGGACCGGAGCGGCGAATCTGCGGAAGAACTGTTTTCGGCGGCGCAAGGACTGGGTACGCGAGGGGATGGCCCCGGGCTTATTACGCCCTATTTTCGTCGGCCAGGTTGGCCGACGAAAAATATGCCTACGTGGCAGGATTAGGAATTTTCGTCGGCCAGCCCGGCCGATGAAAATATCTCTCCCTGACACGTGGCATAACATAATTGGACCAAGCTATTTTCGTCGGTCTCAGAAGCCGATGAATATAATTTGAAATTCATTGCCACCCCTGGCAGGACTTCTTTTCTGTCTGCTTAGAAAAAAGACCGATGAAATTAATTTCTGTTTTCGTCGGTTGTTGCTCTGGCTGACGAAAATATTTTTATTTTCGTCGGCTTGATTGAAGCCGACGAAAATATATTATTATTGCCGTTGGCCTAGATGAAGCCAAAAAATATCGTTTTCCTGTAGTGTGAAAAGGGAGTATTAAGCCTCCCCCGTGTGCTAGGTTCCCAACCTAGCGTTGTCAGACGATGGTGACGAGCGCGCACATGGAGCTAACGATCGCGGTGCTCTGTAGGACCAAGATAGTGGACGGCGGTGGTGGGGTGTGTCGGACACGTCGTAGGTGTGAGGCGGGTGCGTTGATGGTTGCACTTCAGGTGGCGGCAATGCTCAGTAGGAGCTCCGGGCAGCGGGCCTAGTGGGTGTCGGTAGGACAGCACCCACAGGGTGCGGCAACCGATGAGTGTGGTGCTCGATAGGGGCACGACGGCCGGTTAGTGCAGTGGCCGATGCTAGGTGCAGCATGGGCTAGGAGCGAGGGCGTGGTGCTGGCATGGGGCATGGCGTGGTGCCGGCACTGGGGCGGCCGACGCCCTTTTTCTTAGATTGATTGTTTGAACACTAGCATCGAGATCCAATTTAGAATCCTAATTAACACATAGATGATCTAGGGTCTAGGGAACAAGGATTAATCTGCAAGATTAATCTAATAGCATGAGAATTGATATCATTTGGCATTAGAGAGTAGTCGTGTTGATAACATGTGAAATAATAAACTGATAACCATAGATTAATCCCAATGCCAATCATGAATACATGAAGAACAATCATATTAGATAAACATAGGATACAGGAAGATCAACTTTTTTTCTCTTTATTGATCATATAATTCTCATGTGCAATTTAATGCTATATTTATATGAAATCCCATCAGGGGTATTATGAAATTCGTCTATGCAAAAGTCCAATTATATCTTAACAACTAAGAGTCAGATTATATCTTAACATTACTCCGGCCATTGTTTTGTCATGACCAAAGTTTGGTTTGCCACGGCTTCCCTAGATTATTCGCGATCTTATAGCCAGAACACGTGCGAGAACCTTCCCGTGTTGGTCATGCACCTATGCGTGGGCCAAATTTGGTTTAGCCAATCATTATTTGCGGGCGCGCGTGCATTTAGCCAAAGTTTTAGATCGATTTTTTTTTTTACTAAAGGTTTTAGATCGACTTGGCGACTCATCAAGTGGCCTGCATCTCTCTGGGCTTGATCGAGTGTATTTTGTACATGTGGATCTTTCTCGAGGCGAATCAGTCATATCGATCGACTAGAAAACGTAGCCGCACATGTCATGACTCCGTACGAATATACTTGTATCCTAGCAGATTGTTGCACAAATCATAGGGTTTTAATGTGGGGAACATATTCTGTGTAAATAAAGTTTTGGTGCAACTCAACTAACAAAAGTTTTAAAAAATTCTGAAAAAAATCATAGATGTACATCTCAGCTTACCCCATCTACATATAAAATTTCATAATCAAATTCGTCCTGTGCTAGAAGTTACAAAAAAAACAAAGTTGATCATGAACAGGAACTGTTCCTGGTTATGATCAAGTTTGTTTTTTTTATTACTCTTAGCACAGGACGAATTTGATCATGAAATTTTATATGTAGATGGGGTAAGCTGAGATGTATATTCATGATTTTTTTCAGATTTTTTTGAAACTTTTGTTAGTTGGATTGCACCAAAGTTGCACTAAACATTTATTTGCACTGAATATTTTTCCTTTAATGTGGTAGCCACATACCCATATATCCCCAGTTGTAATTTAATTAGTGCACCCAAGCGACGGAATATGGACCCGGATGCGGCATGCATTAACAATCCTCAGTTGTGAGCAGCGGTGAAGCCGGGATACAAATGGAAGGTGAAGCTTAAAATACTAAGTTAAATTGATACGAGCATAGTCCTTTACTCATACAATCTAAATTCATATATAAAAAGGAAAGAAGTAAAGCAAAAAAAAAAGAGAGAAATACAATGAACATATCTTGCTGATGAAAAACATATACCTCGCCATCTTATACTTTTGGCTTCTCGTCCTCCTCCGTTACTCCAAATCCTAGATCGAGAGTCCTCCTTGGCTCCTACACTCCTCGCACCTCACGGCAGCACAGTTTTGCACACCGTCGACCATCACCTGTCGCTTGAACGCCCTGGCCCTTGCCTTGTGATGCGTCCTCGCACCCAGCTCGCCAACCAGGCTCCTATTGCTCGGCCCGCCGCCTCAGCCCGTCTTAGTGGCTCCCTCCACAGAGGAGAGGAAGGAGAGGAAAAAAGAGAGAGGGAAGAAAAAAAAGGGAAAAATATTCATCGTTTTTGAAGGTAAGTCCGTTAAAATTATATGTAATTTTTTTGAAATTTTAGTATTTTGTAATATTTAGAAATATTAGGATTGGTAGTAGAAATATTAGGTAATGTTTAGAGATTTAATATAGTATTTAGACATATTAGGATTGTAGTATTTAGAAATGTTGAGAATCAATATAATATTTGGAAATTTAATATAGTTAGGATTGGATAGTACAAATATTAGGCAATGTTCTGATTTAATATTTAGTATTTGCGGTATTTAATATTTTAGAGATTTAATATTTAGTATTTGCGGTATGTAATATAGGTAATCGAATTACTTATTTATAGTGAATGACCGTGTTACGTTAAAAATTAGTATATTTAAAAACATGGTAGGCACCGTTACAAATCAGTAGAGTAAAATTTGACGACAATATATTGTGACATTTATATAGCGGTTAGGTGGAGAAATGATGGTTTTTTCGGTTCGACGTTGTAGGCAGTATGTCGGAGACATTGTATTTTCAGATATTCTATGGAGATGGGGAGATAGCACAGGGGCCGAATGGAGTCGATTTGTCGGGATTTTCAGATCATCTGAGGCATATCTAGGCGAGAGATAGGACATCTGAGGTTTGATGGAGTTTATATTTGGATGTTCATTTGGATGCCAGAGTGTTAATTTGCGGATTAGAAGCGATAGTAAGCCGTCTTATGAGACTTTTTATGGAGAGTCGATTCCTATTACTTAGCGACCTCGACATGGAGGAGCTATGTTGGATCTGTTGTAGAGCGGGTTGGCGCTCATGTTCTTTGGTAGATTGGTACGTGTACCTCCATCGGTGTCGGAGGTGCGTGATGTCGGGGTAAATATTACGGAGGAGGAATACTGAGATATGCAACAACGCGATGATGAAGGTGGTGGCGAGGTTGGCGGTGGCGGCGGATCGAGGGAGCGGCCGTGGAGGCGCTGGGGTGGCCGGCGAGGGGAGGAGGTGGAGCACATAGTTGAGTTGATGGAGGAGGAGGACCGTGCGGATGAGAAGTCCACGATGGCGAGCAGCTCGGACGAGGAGGACAATACTCTGAGGTGCTGTCCGGTCGTGGACTAAATATAATTTGAAGACGACAATGAATGAAGGAGCAGAGATGCATGGGAGTATCATGAGAGCGAGGTCGTATGAGGGCCATATATAAAGACAAGGAGGCTGTGATGGATGCGGTGAAATCTTGGTCAATGTCTCTTGGCGCCAATTCGAGGTAGTGAAGTTCAGCAAAAAGACTACGGCGTGAAGTGCGTGGTTGATCGTGCCCATGGCGGTGCATGCATACAAGGGAAGTAGAGGACTCTGGAAATGTTCTATAGTGACGAACATAATCGCTAAGCTGGAGGAAGCGGGCGAGAACACATAATCTGTCGTCCACTTGGGTGGCAAATGTGTTTTATGGTCGGATCGTCGACAATCCGCACTGCAGACCTCGATCCATTATCGAGCCGTGGAGGAGAGGTTTCATACAAGATTAGCTACGGAAAGGCATGGAGAGCAAAAAAACAGCTTTGGAAATACGGTTCGGGACATACGAGGCTTCTTACGAGAATATTCCACACTTGCTCGGGGCAATATCAAGTAGGAATCGATGCGGTCATCGACCTTGCGGAGTTTCCGCGGATGGTGCGTCTTGGTAAGTGGGTCTTCGGTGGGCCTTCTTCGCCCTCGGCGCATGCATTAATGCCTTCGATCTTGTCGCCGGTCATTTGCATGGACGACACATTCCTCAGAGGAAATACAAGGGCGATTCTAACTGCAATCGCGGTGGGCGCCAACAACCGAGTTCTATTTGGTCGCATTGGCCTTCGTGGAGGAAAACACGGAGAGTCTGGTGGTTTCTTAAAAGAGTCAAGATGACAGTTGTGCAAGACCGCCCGATGTATGTGTCATCCATGACCGACATGCGAGATTCTTGAGGGCGATCGTGGATATGCAACAAGGGTCCGACTCGTTGTGCAGACCATCCGGGAACCCGGGTGGTATTAACATAGGGGACGCCGGGAATCGGGATGACATGCCCATATGGGAGGCCAGAAATCCACATAAAAAACAACCAAAATTTAAGTCTTATACACGGGGCGTCGGCATAGGCCACCCAATGGGCGACATACCGGGAGCCTTCTGCGGAACCCCATGGAGTTCTTTCATAGTAGGGATTGAGCGGTGTCAGGGACTGGTCGCCATATTTACACGTCGGGTAATATCGAGAAAATGTCTTACATCATTACGCATTTGTACCCGGATAGGCGAACGATCATTTGTTCCACCACGACGAAACAGTGCTTTCCTTATTAACCTCGTCATTGTTGTAATGCCATGTAATATAATATAATCTAATCCATTGCTTATTTTATCATCCGAACTTTGATTGTATGTGCCCTTATATATGTATTGTTTGAATTTTACAAAATTCTCATATATTAAAATCATTTGAAATTTTTATGGTAATATCACTGATTTATCAAGAACCTCCATAAAAGTTTCAAAATTTTCTGACCTCGTAAAAGTTTTCATGGTTTCGTGGCGCGAGTGCCTTTTCCGATTTTAGCAACAAAATGCGGGGCAACGTCCGGCCATCTTGCCCATCGTAAGTGGTAGCCCGCATTCGTGGCCGCCCTAGATTTTTTCGTATTTTTTGACCATGTCGGCCTGTCCTGAGACTCGAAAACCCTAAGTGGCCACGATTTCCGTGGTTTCATGGCCATGAGTGCATTTTCGATTTTCGCAACAAAATGCCGAGGCAGCGTCGCTATCTCGCCCATACGTAAGTGGTAGCCCACATTACGTGGGCGCCCTGGATTTTTCCCATATTTTTTGACCATGTCCGCTTGTCGCATGAGACTCTGAAAACCGCTAAGTGGCCACGATTTCGTGGTTTAAGTGGCGCGAGGGCCTTTTATGATTTTCGCAACAAAATCCTCGTCATCGCCACCCGCCCGATAGCACACATTCACCGGCCCAAGCTCCTCAACATCCTTTTGCTTGCCACCTTGAGTTTGGTTCAATATCGACTGCTCCCCTCCTCAGCTTCTCGCACCGTCGCTCCCGGAAGGTTGTGCCCTGGCTTCTTTGTCGCCCCGTATCGGGATCTGAGTATACAAATCCGGACCCTTTATATATACCGTACTAGTCTAAGATCACGCTAGTGCACATAATGATAATATAGATGTAATATCAGAATCATATACAACGCAAACGAAATAAACGACTATTTATTAGATAAAAAGATAGTCTTATGACCTTAAAGTTGACTTTACACTTATTAGGCCTCAGGTTTTAATACTTAAAGAGAACAATAGCGGAACGGAAAACTTCAACGAACAACACATCGATCTGCCACAAGCAATCAATTAACAAGGTTTTAATTCCTAGCAACTCACCTCCTCATGGAACTCCTCCAAGGCAACTGTAGACATTTCTTCAACTGATTGATTTATTGTTGCAAGGATGAATATATAAAGCAATCAACGAGTTGTGTACAGAATGTAAACCTATTATAACTATATGCAAAGATTATACCAAAAGAATTTCTGATATGCCTATCTTGCAATAAATCAATATTTTTCAAATGAAGACAATAATAAATTTTAAAACAATGAGTAAAACAAATTACAATAATATTCTCAAGTTAAAATGGAACATAACCTAAACTAATTCTATTACTTCTATTGGTACACAGCCTCACTTCCTAAGCATAGTTTTTAAGAAAATTTAACACTTGTATGAAATTTTTTAGCATTGTCCATAACTAGGGACACGGCTATTAGAATAGATTGTATACTCTGTAGAGGTTATATATTTTACCCACAAGATATAATTGATATCTTTTTATTATGCAATTCATATGCTTCCTTAGACATGCAATTAAAACAATTATGATAAAATCTTTCAGAAACTCTATCCAAATATAGACTCTCCTGATAGCCTAGTCTCACTATTCCTCTCTCACAAAGAGAGGAATTAGAGGAACTCATCATTGGACTAGGAACATTAACTGTTCAAGATGTGAAGCCATTGCAACATACATCTTCCCCAACCGTGCACACAACTTAGCGAAACAAATGGTGAAAAATAAAATAAATATAAAAACAGGAACAAACCCAAATCTAAAAATCAAATAAAATACAATGAATTGTAGAGCTTGATTTTAGATAAATTTATAAACTTGGACATCCTCAATTGGAGATCGTATGAAAGAGAACAGACTCTCAAAAGATCTACCAGACAAATAGATCCTAGAAAAAAAAGAGAAAGGAAAATATTCCTGGAATACTCCCTCCCGAGAGACCAACAAGTGGGCCCAGACTGATTTTCTATTTTCTAATTAATTTTCAAAATTCTAGAAATTAATAGACACTGACAAAATGGGCCATTGGTCTTTGTACCTAGTCCACGAACACTATTCCTCATCCACGGTGGACTTGGCTTATAGCTTGACTTACTAACATGTGGAACCCACACATCAGAGACACAGTACATACTAAACTAGTTTTATCTAGATATAACTGGCTTGCATGACTACTGAACTAGGATTATCTAGATCTAGCTGGTTTGCATGACGGCTGACATGACACGATGTGGCTGCCACATCGGTGACACGTCGTTGGTGGAGAGCAGAGACCTAAGGTAAACGGTAGCAGCAGCGGCAACGCTCTGGCGACCTTTGGGTAATACCATCGGCAAGAGCACAACACGACGATCATGTTGACACAGGTGTCACAGCCAATGGCGATCGATGGTGAGCAACGGCACGAAAGATGCGCCTACGGCGATGACTTTCATGGCGACAATGGCCTACCAGCACGCAGCACGCTCCGATAGAGTTGATGCATGCACGGGGTAGAACAAGAGACATGGAACCTTATGGCAAAGACCAAGGATACAAAGGGTGTGTTTGGTAGAGCTCTAGCTCCACCAGATCCGTAAATCTGGTGGAGCTGGGTATTCCTAACTCCATCAGATCCATGCAGCTGGAGCTGTGAGTACATTAAGAGTGTTTAGATGGATCATCTTGTTTACATTTTAGACCAAAAATATAAACTTAATTCACTTTATTTTAGCCTACAAGTTTTAGATCTCAGGTGAAACTGAAATCTAGAGCTCTACCAAATAAGCCAAAAGACTCACCAGAGACGATGCAATCTAGCGAAGATTCCAACGGCAACACGCTTAGAAAATTCCAAAATCCATTGAAATGACGGCAACTCGCGACTTCTATGGTTAGGGTCTCAGTCAAGGTGCTTGCTGCAATCCAGGTGCTCCCTTTACACCCGCCTTGGTGTCCATGTAGCACTCGATTCAAGGTGGTATTCGTGGCAGCTACGACTCGAACACTATGTCCAGCTCGTACACGGAAACGACAACCCTGACAGTCAGCGACTCACATGGCATAGACTGGGCTAGGCTGCAGAGCTGACTGGGCTAGCTCATGCACGAGTTAGCTGGGCTGGGCCACATAGATTTGGGCTGGTTGGGTTGGGTTTTGACCCACACACTGCTTCAACATTTTTATTTGGTTTTTCTTTTTAGAAAATACAAAAAATATAAATGAACTCCAAGAAAATAGCAAAATAGGCTCGAAAATTTTCTAGAAGATTCTATAAAATACTTTAGGGCATAAAGAACTCAAATAAAATATTTTTTATAATTATTCACTTTTGCATTAATCATATGAAATCCTTTTTGAATTAAATAAATTCTAAATTAAGCTTTAATTAACAATAAAAATTATGAAAAATTTAAAAGGGCTAAAATGCATAAAATAAATTCAATGAGGCTAAAAATTAAGATGTTATAGCCCGCCACTGGTCACGGCGTCCCACACCGAATAAAAAAGTCACGAGATAGAAGGTTGGAGGCTTGCAGTAGAGGCAGGCGTCGACGGCAAAGATGTGATCGCAGTTCCCGCATTCCTTGGCGTCATCACCGTGTGTGTGCCAGAATTATAGGCAAGGAAGCTGCGCTGATCACGCCTTCTGGCACCATGGCCAATCTCATTTCCTGTCCTGATGCACTTGGAAGTCAGTGGCAGCGAGGAAATCCTCGGCGGCGACAATTCCACATCCACGGCCGCATCTCCACCAAGGCATCCGAACAGGCGCTCTACTATCCGACCAACTAGTTGACCTCCAAACCTTAGCTTAATTGGCCCGTTGCCAAGTTTTTTTATACAAATCTAGTCCCTTATAAACATAATTATAAAAATAACCTCCTTCCTGACCCTAGAAGTATCGGTAGGTAGTATATGTCACTTGCTACACCCGCGTAGGCTCGGACCCGTGGGCCGTGGCAGGCGTGCAGCCGCACTTCTGAAGCTCGGTAGCAAGGAGTAGAGCTCCTCAGGCTTAGCAACAGGACCTATCGAGCTCCCTAGCTTGGCAGCTAGCTCCTGCCGCAATTGGCCGTGCTATCACTAGCTCGAGCTCCTACTATGGTATATGGGCGTGGCAGCTAGTGTTTCTGTAGTGAGAGAGTGGGCTATGTTTACAATTATATTCACACAGGGTCATATTTAGAAAAAGGGCTATGTTTGTAATTATATTTACACAGGGTCATATTTAGAAAAAAAATACGTGTCAACGGAGCTAGAGAAGGCAAGGCTTTGTTGATCTCCACCAAGAAGGGGCGCAGTATTTGTTTTTATTTTTTAACTTTTGTTATCAAGGATGCTATTTCAGCAAAACCGAACCACATAAATGCCACACATAGATGCCACATAAGGGCAAAACCATCCTACAGTGGATTAAGGGGGTAAGTGACCTGGTTTTCATAGCTCAGAGTTCTATTCTATATTGTTTTGATGTTGAATATTGAAATTCAGACCAAGACCATAGTTAGGGTTAAAACATGGATTTTTCCTTGACATATTAGTTATGTCAAAACCAACCACAATTTGTCCATGTGGCTGTCATTTAAAATCATTGGATAATTAATATGTTTGGATTTGAAGGAAGTTTTCAAAAGACATTGGAACAACTTTCACCGATCTTTTGATTGATCTTAGCTAGCAATCGCATGGTAAAACTTCGACTTAAATAGGGTTAAAATGCTACATCATCATTAATTGCTAAATAAGTGAGGTTTGAACCTCTATTTAGACACTTATATAAGTTTAGAGACATACTAGGAAGGATTGAGTGCTACGGTGCGGCGCACCAACTGTGATGTGGTGGAATGTCCAGAGGCTAAGATGTATTTAACGATATGACACCAGAACAATACAACACTGCTTGGTTCTAAAACACCATCACTACCGGTTATGGGAGCCGGCAGTGATTGGTCAACAATGATACTCAGGATTATCACTGCCGGCTCAGGAACTGGTAGTGACATTAGACTATCGCTGCCGGCTCAAACCAAAATCCGACAGTGATAGGTCCATATCACTGTCGGTTCTTGGACGAACCGGCAGTGATAAGCCATGCATCAAATATTTTTTATTGCATATTTTTTCTGCATTATCTATTTTTATACAATATTTTTCTACAATGTATTAATATAAAGCATCGTTAAATCATAATTTATTGTACCATATTAATATATTTGAATTATATATTAATATAAAGCATCGTTATATTAATATGGTAGAACAATATAGTATATAAAGCATCATTAAATCATAATTCAAATATATTAAAGCATCACAATATTTGGTTTTATAATAGTTTGTTTACAAATATAGTGTGACTACATCTCATTCACTTTGGTTTTGCACCGACTCCGGTAGAAGGTTGCTCGTGGAACTCGCCGTTTGGATTGATGACCTCATCATGAACGAATCTAGTGATCTGCTCTTGAATTGCTAAAATTTCTGTTAATAATAACGTATTGATTCTCATCTTGGAGCGCTGTTATTGAAGAAATGAGAAAGTTAATTAATAATGATATATGTTAAATGAAAGAAAAGTAGGCATCAATGTGTAATTATATACCATGTTTTCATTATAGCTGACACTCTTTATGACAATTGAATGTATATTTATACATACATAGTATGTACATAAATTGTTTCCGCATGGAAAGTCGGTTATTATTTGAAAATCTTTCTTGTAGAGATGATACCGAACACTTTTCTTGCAATATCGTGTGAATGCCCTGTGAATGATTTTGAATAGTAATTAAACTTAAATGCAGTAGAATGGAATATTACTAGTGCAATAACACAACGATCGAGTTTACCTATTCAGCATGTCCCAAAAGTCTTGATACAGATTTGTTGGTTTCTCCTCGAGTCCAACACAAAAATCCTGCTAGCATCTAACTCGATGACAAGGACGACCTAGTGAAACCTGCACATATATGTCAACATAGCCCATTAGTCCCACATCGTGTTATGCAAAAATAATTAAACGATATTAGAAGTAGGGAAATACATACTTAAATTTATAAGGTAAAAGTATGGAGATTTTGTATTGCAACTTCAAGAAAGTATTAAATAAACAAGCTTCAACAAACTGTGGAGACTGCTTCACAATTTTCTCGTTGACAAGCCCTGGATTGAGAAATGATAACTTGTCATTGCCATTTCTTCTACATATCTGTATATTCATTCTACATAAGAAAGAAGTTAGACATGTAATTAAACGGTACAAGAATGTACAATAATATACATAAAGACTTACAAAATCTACAGTCTGAGTATATTCATGTTCAGGGCATCTTGCTGGTATAACATATACAATTCTTCAAAATCCACCTAGAAGATGTTATCCCTATTGTGAAAATCCGACTCTGTGTATCTGACTGAGAACGCCTCTATACCATCATTGGACTGCTACATGTACCATTGATGGACGCGTCGCAGTTGTGTTGTTAGGTGGTCTAAATGAGTTGGTTCAACCAACGGTTTCCCCATAAAGAACTTCCACCTTAGACCTTGCTCATAAGCACGATCTCGTTGAGCAGCATCTCCTTGAGCTTCCGACCTCAACGTGTTAGTACTAGCCACCTTCAAGTATTGCTTTCTGGAGATGCACTCGTAGTCTGACATTTTGCAAGGTTCAGAAGCCTGCCTCGTCTTTTTCATTTTTCCCATACTCAAGAAAAACTTCTGCACATTAGCATCAACTTTAGTCTTCTCAGGTGATGGCACCTTTTTGAAGTGAGATGTTACGCTGGCGCTTATTTGCTTTTTCCGTTCTTCTTCAATCATCTCAGCTGGTAATTTCTTCTGAAGTTGTGTTGACTTCAGAGATGGCTAAGATTTGCTAGATGACGGTACCGACTTCCGAGATAGTGCTGGTGTTCGATTCTTTTTAGATGTCGACGGAGGAGTTGGACTTTTCCTGGGTGGTGCCGGCGGAAAAGTTGGACATTTCCTAGGTGGTGCCAGCGAAGGTGTTGGACTTTTTCTGTGTGGTGGTGACAAGGGAGGGAGGTCTCTGTGTGGAGAGTGCGGCTGATCATCATCATCATCTTTGTCATCCTCATTGTCTAAGCCAAACTTAATCAAGCTCTTGCGCCACGCGAGGAAGCCATACACGTTTTCTCTAAGTTTGTTTTTTCCATCCTTCCTAGGGATCTCTACCTCCATTTTACGATATTGGCGGACTACACTATCCACTTCAACCCTGATGAATCCCGGTGGTATCAGGTG
The DNA here is from genome assembly GCA_036346375.1 of Guadua angustifolia. Classification (NCBI taxonomy): domain Eukaryota; kingdom Viridiplantae; phylum Streptophyta; class Magnoliopsida; order Poales; family Poaceae; genus Guadua; species Guadua angustifolia. Next base: position 34,208,775 of record CM070500.1, on the reverse strand, counting down.
GCAGTGCAAAACCTACGAGGAGCCGCATGGCCAAGCCATGGCATCATCCACCTTGATGGTAATGCCATGTGCGAACAAATGCAGCTTGCATGGTGTTGGTTCTGTGATGTCATCCACTAGAAAATGGAGTACATGCTCTTCGGGAATCCTTGTGGATGCGCAATTGCTCTTAGAGCAACGGATCAAGATCCGAGGGCTGTCATCGAGTGGCGGTCATGAGTTGAGAGCTTTCTGTACTGCTTGCTCCACAACCTTATCCAACTCCACTCTCTGTTCCGCTAATGCTCTCACTATAACATCTTTTATTTGACGGTCCAGTTGATTTTCTCTTATTCTCTTCGGATGCCTATATAACGATGCATCAACTGGGAAGCCTTCTTTCCACGGTACTAAACCAACTCCTCAGGTGCGACTAGGGTGCCCTTGTTACCCAAGGCTACGGTTAGCTTGTCATTCTCCCTTCATGGCTTGAAAAAGCCTAGGAAAGACTGCACGTGAGCATTTGTGATTTTGTGCGACACTTCCTAAGCTCTATCGCTTCTGAAGCTTAAGCTGCCATCATCCAAGATAGAAGTCCCCCTCCCAAGCAACCAGTATTTCGATCGTTCGCTCAACTCGGCCGTCACAGGAATGACGCCCATGCGGGTTAGTTCTTCTTCGCACCTATCCCAGGCTGGTATTTTCTTCATGTACCTACCTGTGCCTAGTGTGTGAGGGTACATATTCTTATTTGCGTTAGTCTTGTTCTTGTGACTCGCTATCTGGGCTTCTTCAGAATTCTTGTACGCCACAAAATCCTCCCAAAACTCCCTAACTTTGGGTACATGTCAAAATTTGGTGTTTCATTCTTCTTCACATAGTTCTTATTCAGTGTTGTCTTCCAATTCTTTCATGTTGTGTACATAATGCATGGTGCATATTTCTTTATAGCCAACTCGTTCCCTTGGGGGAACTGGAACACTTCTTTTAGCTTGTCCCACAGCAAGTCTTTTAGGTCGTTGGGAACCACCCACTAGTCACCTTGGTGGCTGGTCCATGATTTATAGCTTATGGGCACATAATCCCTAGTAAGAACCCCGCATGTTGTCCTGTACGGCCCCAACGATGACTCGGGTATAGCAGGTTCCCCGACTGCCGAGAGCTCCACTATATTATAAATCCCCTTAGGCATCTTGCTCGGACCACGACCTGCGCGCCGCCTCTATTCATCAGATGTCTGAACTTGAATTTGATCTTCTTATTAGTCATTTGACCCTACAATGTTTTGAGAATCACAATCTACTAATACTTTACCTCACCTACATTAGTGACGTCAAGTTGGTCCATGGCAGTGGCGCCAAGTTGCTCCATGTCAATATCCTGTAAGTTCAGGCAGTACGTTGGGCTATGGTTCGGGCTACCCATTCCTCCTTCGTCCATATTTAAGGGACCAACTCCTCGGCACTTGTCCCTGATCAGAGGCCATTCCTAGCAAGTTTATCAAAAATTTCGAATTAACACATATACACATACAATGGTAACAAAGAAAGACATAACGAGGAAATGAAGATAGATGTAATGAATGAACATAGACGTAAAAGCATGATCCTAAGTATAGCCGTGTTGCTGGCTATACTATTCTTTTTCTCGTGATGCCGAACTTATCAATTCAAAGAAATAAAATTACTACACATATTTGAAAGATAGATACAATACTTAATGCATGGTACTCCTCTAATTTACCATATATGCTTAGTTTGGTATAGCATACGCTGCTCCTTTTACAAATTCCTTTTTAGTTCAAGAAATACATTCATTCTTTTCACTACCTAGGTTTAAGGTTTTGGATGTTCGCGGGTTAGAGCATAAATGCTAAGAAAAGAACGCCTTTCATTATTGAATTTCCAATAAATAAAAGTGTCTTTTTTAGACACATAAAAGGCTTACATGTCATGTCAAAATTAGAGAAGCAATTATGATACAATGAGGTATTGATGAGGACATCACTTCTTCGCGTACGCCCACAGCACCTGCTCAACCTCTACAACGACCGATCACTCGAGCTCATCTTGCGTAAACCTAATTATCAGTACTTTCGTTTCTTGGTATATCTAATGACTTGAAGGACTATATGATCTTTGCTGAAAGCGGAGTGTGTTATTCTTTTAAGGAATGAAGGTTCAAGCGATGATGGTGAATGGACACGCTATTGGTGGCTGCAGCAGACGGAGTTCTTCATTTGACCACAAGATCTTGAATTCTCCGTGATTTGGCAGACAAGGAGAGTGGTCTTCACGTCACCTATATATTGGCCCTTACCATGTAATAGAGTCTATATTTGGAGATAAGAATAATAGGAAAGAGGCTTCGCTAAGGATGGAAAGAATAGGAGGAAGGTCTGATTTTTGGCCACAACTCAAGGCATGGCGAACAGCCCTCCCCTCCACTCCTTTTTATGTCACGGCCGACCTCCAAAGTAAAGCGGATTTCATTGAGTTTAGGTTTAGCCTCGTGCAAACTTACATTCTTCGGTTGTGTCGATTCGACCACCAGTAAAGACAACTTATTCGAATCCCAACTTTGTTTTCGAATTGCTTTCATCTTATTCTTGCTAGTTCTCGATTGCTCGCGAGGATTGAACCGTGTTCAGTTGGCCGTGCCTTCGGCAAAGTCAATAACCTTTTGGAGTTGGTTCAGCGATTGCTAAGGCGCAGCGTCGTCGTCTGATTGTAGTCGGATCGTGAGGGTCAATTCCACCAAATCGACACTTATCTATCTCATCGAAAGATCGGGCACCTTTATCGCATCAGGTGGTATCAGAGCTTCTGGTTGCTCGGTGAGAGACTTCCTGTTTTCTTTAGTAGTAGATTGATTCATCCCTAAAGTCCAGAAAAAGGCCGAAAAAAAATAGTAATAGGTTATCCGCTGTCCAAAACCATCTGCGCCTTGCATTGTTCCTTTTAGTATTTGTGCTTTGAATTTTCGGTTGCATTGTCAAGTCTAGTTGCTGATTTCTAGTTCTAGTCGGTGTCTAGTCCATCCCTCTTCTCTGGTGCTTCTGGATCCTTTAAGCCTTTCGCATCAATCTTTTGTTCTTGATGTCCTGTGGATTCCGCAGCCTGCCTAGTGCATCCTTGCCGTGAAACCCAACCGTGTTGTTTCCTAGCGAAAAAAAAAAAAAAAAAAGGAAGGAAAAAAAAGGAAGGAAAAAAAAGGAAAAAAAAGGAAGAAAAAAAAGGAAAAAAAAAGGAAGAAAAAAAAATCCGAGAAGAGGTCTTTTTATTTCCATAGTCGGTTTTGCAGGAGAAAAGGAAGGTAATTGTTTGGAAAAGGATCGAGAGGAAGGAAAGTTTTCTTTGTGGTTTCCCTAGCTTTGCTTTATTACGGTTTGTCTGGTGATAGGAAGGAATTAGCTAGTCGCACCTCTCAATTTTCGGATCTAGCTTTCCTTTTGATGTGGTTTGAACCCTCGGACACCTTGTCTGCTGCCATAACTTTTGCATACGACCTCCGATTGGGCTGTTCGAGTACTCAAAACGACCGGAACGAAAATTTTGTTCGACCCCAAAAAACATCGTTTAGGGCCTCAAAACGGCCCCGGAAGTTCCGAAATTTCCGACCTTCTCCGTTTCAGCCAAATTTCTTGCTGCTGTGTCCTGTGTGCGTGTGTATCACTGCCTCGTGGACGGTTTGCCTGTTCAAGCCTTCCAACTTCCGGTAGACCACTGTCTTTCTGTGCTGCAGCCCACCCACCTTTTTTTTTGAGCCTTTCTGCTCGCTGACATTGATTAGCTTTTCATCGGTCTGGACTAGGATCAGCAACATTGACTAGTACTTTGAACGAATTTTCAACTTGCAATTGCTGAATTGAATTATTGCTAATCCTTGCTACACACAGAAGCTTGTCCTAGCTCCACCTTTTTCTACACTATGCAGACTTTTCGTTCCACCTGGCAATCGCTTTACTTAACTTTGGAGGAACATTTGACACCGCCATTGGCCGTTCACCCCCGCTTGCTAGGTGAGAATTGGTAAGAATCTGATTTAAGCGTGAGAGTCGAGAGACTTGTCACCACATCCTAGTAGTGGATAGGGACTCTATAATTCAGTTTGCTGTTTCCTTTTCCACTAACAATGTCAGGGGATAACGAGTCTTTGATGAACCACTCTCCCCGTCTGAAGGAATCATTTCTCATTTTCAGCGCTTTGTGGCGCTTCGGCGGACGGACTCACTGAGGATGTCGGCTAACCAATGGCGGCCGGCTCAACTTGAGGAGTCGGGAAGATAGACTCAAGGCCATCGAGGCGGCACAAGAAACTACTAACACTACCCTTACCACCATTTTGGCTCGTCTTGATGGACTTGCGGTGCACGGCGGCCAGCCCTATTCTTGCCCCACGGATGCCGGCCGTCCGAGCTCATCGTGTGCAACGTGTTCCCCTTCTTTGCTCCGTTTTCCCGGCGGTTCTGCGGCACTGCCGGCGCCTCGATCAGCACCAAAGCTGGCTGTGGCCGGCGCCGACATGGATGATGATGGCGTTAACAACTATGCACACTATCTTTGGTGACAGGGATGAGCATCTTGCCAACCACAACAATGATCGTGCTCACCGAGCGGTGGCGCTTCAACCCGACAAGGTATGGGCGACATCCCCGCGTCGTGAGGTGCGTGATCGTGACAACTCTCATGCTAAGATTAAGTTCACATGTGCCTCCTTTCAATGGGAAATATGATCACGATGGTTACCTCACTTGGGAACTACTAGTTGATCAAAAATTTGAATGCCATGATTATCACGAGGAGGGACGAGTTAGAAGCTGCCACTAGCGAGTTTACGATTTAAACCTGTTTGGTGGAGAGAACATTGCCGTAATCATCTTGCTCACATACCCACCACTTGGGAAGCTCTGAAATTACTTATGAGGCATAGGTTTGTTCCATCGTATTATGCTCGTGAATTGTTAAATAAGATGCAACGCTTACAACAAGGTAACAAATCGTGGAAGAGTACTATCAAGAGCTCTGAGATGGGTATGTTGCGATGTGGGTTAGTAGAGAATGAGGAAGCATCTATGGCTAGGTTTTTGGGAGGGTTGAATCGTGAAATTCAAGACATTCTTGATTATAAAGATTACAACTCCATTACTAGATTATTCCACCTTGCTTGCAAAATTTGAGCGTGAAGTCTTGAGGCATAACACGAGGACCACGAGCTAGTTTTTCTGCAGGTCGCCGCAGGATCATGGACACCGCGCACTTTTATTTGTTCCGTTCACCCATCCGTCCACGCCTTCATCCTCAAACAACAAACAGCGTCCCACTACATCAATACAACACCCCGAGCTCCCGAAGCAACCAAATCGATACCACAAGCTCCATAAAAGTTCTTCATCGGTTGCTTGACGGGGACGAACAAAGGATGTACAATGCCATCGATGCAAGGGCTATGGACACTTGATGCGGGAATGTCCCAGCAAGAGAGTTTTGATCATCTGCGACGATGGTGAGTACTCTTCGCTAGTGATCTCGACAATGAGACATATGCTATGCTTGCAAGCCCGACCTGCGAGGCAAGACAACGAACACGATCATGAGGAGGAACATGTTGGAGCTGAAGATGCAGACAAGTATTTGAGCATTATAGTACAACGCGTGCTAAGTGCTCGGGTTCCTCCGCCGAAACAAAATCGGCGCCATAATCTATTCCAAACTAAAGGAGTCGTCAATGAGCGATCGATTAGCATCATTATCGATGGAGGAGTTGTAACAATTTGGCAAGTATGGATATGGTGGAGAAGCTTGCTTTGGCGACGGACCACATCCCCACCCGTATCATATTCAATGGTTCAACAACAGCGGTAAACTAAAGGTAACTCAAATGCGGTAGAGTACATTTAGCTATGGGTTCATATCATGATTATGTTGATTGCGATGTTGTTCCTATGCAAGCTTGTTCAATGTTACTAGGGCGACCTTGGCAATATGATCTGATTGTGTGCACCATGGTAGGACCAACCAATACTCTTTCTGTTTAAAGAAAAAAAATTGTCTTTGCATCCTATGAGTCTGAGCAAATTGTTAAAGATGAACTTGCTAGAGTTAATAGAAAGGAATCGAGAACCATCTACTAGTGAGAACCAAATTGTGGCTAAAGAGTTTGTGCAACAAACTAAAAAAAAACCTCGAGTCGTGTCGAATGAAATTAAATTGAAGGGATCCGTTATGCTCGCTACTAAAGCTGATTTGGATGAGCTAGAAACTACAGAATCTGTTTGCTACGCTCTTGTTTGCTCAAAGACCTTATTTTCCTTGACGATATACCTTCTTCTTTGCCTCGTCTTGTCACTCACCTTTTGCGAGGAATATTGAGCGTCTTTCGAAAGAAGTACCATCGGGATTGCCACCAATTCGCGGGATAGAACACCAAATTGACCTCATCCCCGCTATTTGCCCAACCGCGCGCCATACCGTACCAACCCTAACGAGACGAAGGAGATTCAGCGACAAGTCCAAGAGCTTCTTGATAAAGGGTATGTGCGTGAATCTCTTAGTCCTTGTGCCGTTCCGGTAATTTTAGTACCCAAGAAAGATGGCTCATGGCGCATGTGTGTTGATTGTCGAGCCATTAATAATATTACAATTCGATATCGTCATCCTATTCCTAGGTTAGATGATATGCTTGATGAATTAAGTGGCTCTATTGTGTTCTCTAAAGTTGACTTGCGTAGTGGGTACCACCAAATTCGCATGAAGTTAGGAGATGAGTGGAAAACAGCGTTCAAAACTAAGTTAAACATATGAGTGGTTAGTCATGCCGTTTGGCTTAACTAACGCTCCTAGCACATTCATGAGACTAATGAGCGAAGTTTTGCGGGCTTTCATTGGCAAATTTGTGGTAGTTTACTTTGATGATATTTTGATCTCAAACAAATCTTTGGAGGAACATTTGGACCATTTACGTCTTTGTTTTTGATGTTCTCGTAATGCACGTTTGTTTGGTAACCTTGAGAAGTGCACTTTACGCACCGATCGAGTCTCGTTTCTTGGCTACATTGTTACTCCACAGGGCATTCAAGTTGATCACGCCAAGATAGAGGCAATTCAGAGTTGGCCGACTCTAACACTGCAGTCCGCATAGTAAGAAGTTTCCTTGGACTCATTGGTTTCTATCGGCGTTTTGTTTGCGACTTCAGCACCATCATTGCTCCACTCAATGAGCTCACAAAGAAGGGTATTCCATTTGCTTGGGGCCTGCGCAAGAAGAGGCCTTCTGATTTTAAAAGATAAGTTGACACACGCTCCTTTGCTGCAACTTCGATTTCACTAAGATGTTTGAGCTCGAATGCGATGCTAGTGGAATTGGTTTGGGTGGTGTGTTGTTACAAGAAGGTAAACCAAGAGCTTATTTGGTGAGAAATTAAGTGGACCTACTTTGAACTACTCGACTTATGACAAAGAATTATATGCTTTAGTTCGAACCCTTCAAACTTGGCAACATTATTTATGGCCTAAAGAATTTGTCATTCACTCAGACCATGAATCACTTAAGCATATTCGAAGTCAATCAACGTTGAACCGTAGACATGCGAAATGGGTGGAATTCATTGAATCTTTTCCCTATGTCATTAAGCACAAGAAAGGCAAAGAAAATGTGATTGCTGATGCTTTGTCTCGTCGATACACTATGCTTTCACAACTTGACTTTAAAATTTTTGGTTTGGAAACTATCAAAGAACAATATGTGCATGATGCTGATTTCAAGGATATATTGTTGAATTGCAAACAAGGGAGGACATGGAACAAGTATGTTATCAATGATGGATTTGTGTTCCGCGCTAACAAGCTATGCATTCCGCTAGTTACGTTAGACTTTTGTTATTACGAAGCGCCGCGGTGGTGGTTTGATGGGACACTTGTGTGAAGAAGGCGAGAGGACATACTTGCAGATCATTTCTTTTGGCGAAAATCTTGGTGACATTGGCGGTTAGTTGGCGCTGCCCTACATGTCAACGAGCTAAGTCACGACTTAATCCTCATGGTTTATACATGCCTCTTCTGTTCCTAGCATTCCATGGGAGGATATTTCGATGGATTTTGTTTTAGGATTGCCTAGAACTAAGAGGGGAGGATAGTATATTTGTGGTCGCGATGTGATTTTCTAAAATGGCACACTTCATACCATGTCACAAGAGTGATGATGCTTCCAACGTTCTTTGAATTATTCTTTACGTGAAATTGTTAAACTTACATGGTGTTCCTAATACAATAATTTCAGATCGGGACACAAAATTCCTTAGTCACTTTTGGCGACGTTGTGGAATAAATTGGGGACTAAATTAATGTTTAGCACTACCTGTCATCCCCAAACCGATGGCCAAACTGAAGTGGTTAATCGAACTTTATCTACCATGCTTAGGGCTGTTTTGAAAAAGAATTTAAAAATGTGGGAAGAATGTTTGCCTCATATTGAATTTGCTTATAATCGTTCCGTACATTCTACCACGAAGATGTGTCCTTTTCAGATTGTGTATGGGTTTATCCCTCGTGCACCAATTGATTTGTTACCCATTCCTTCTTAGAAAGTAAATTTGGATGCTAAACAACGCTGACTTGATTATGAAAATACATGAGTGACTAAAGACAACATTGAGCGCATGAATGCTAAGTATAAAATTGCGGTAGTCGGGGAAGGAAGCATGTTACTTTTGAACCGGGTGATCTTGTTTGGTTACACTTGAGAAAGGATCGGTTTCAGATTCGTAAGTCTAAATTAATGCCTCGCTGACGGACCATTCAAGGTAATTGCAAAGATTAATGATAATGCATATGAGCTTGATTTGCTGCGCAGAATTTGGGGTTAGTCCAACATTTAACGTGGCGGACTTGAAGCCCTACTTGGGAGAAGAAGATGAGCTTGAGTCGGGGCGACTCAAATGCAAGAAGGGAGGATGATGAGGACATCACTTCTTCGCGTCGCCCAACACTGCTCAACCTCTACAACGATGATCACTTTCGAGCTCATGCGGCGTAAACTGAATTATCGGTACTTTCGTTTCTTGGTATATCTAATGACTTGAAGGACTATATGATCTTTGCTGAAGCGGGTGTGTTATTCTTTTAAGGAATGAAGGTTCAAAAGCGATGATGGTGAATGGACACGCTATTGGTGGCTGCAGCGGACGGAGTTCTTCATTTGACCACAAGATCTTGAATTCTCCGTGATTTGGCAAGAAGGAGAGTGGTCTTTGCGTCACCTATATATTGGCCCTTACCATGTAATAGAGTCTATATTTGGAGATAAGAATAATAGGAAAGAGGCTTCTAAGGATGGAAAGAATAGGAGGAAGGTCTGATTTTTGGCCACAACTCAAGGCATGGCGAACAGCCCTCCCTCCCACTCCTTTTATGTCACGGCCACCTCCAAAGTAAAGGCGGATTTCATTGAGTTTAGGTTTAGCCTCGTGCAAACTTACGTTCTTGGTTGTGTCGATGCGACCACAGTAAAGGCGACTTATTCGAATCCCAACTTTGTTTTGAAATTGCTTTCATCTTATTCTTGCTAGTTCTCGATTGCTCGCAGGATTGAACCGTGTTCAGTTGGCCGTGCCTTGGCAAAGTCAATAACCTTTTGGAGTTGGTTCAGCGATTGCTAAGGCGCAGCGTCGTCGTCAGATTGTAGTCGGATCGTGAGGTCAATTCCACCAAATCGACACTTATCTATCTCATCGAAAGATCGGGCACCTTTATCGCATCAGGTATGACATCCTAGAACAGGTATATAAGCAGAGTGCAGTACACTTAATGGGATAATGGAAAGCTACTACAACAATCAACTACGAAAGCCGACTGCCTTTCCACGCTCTCTACGATTTACCCTTACTAACCTTCAACATTGGGCTACATGTGAAAGAGCTATGCGTTGCAGTCCAATGGCGCATAAACTAGTCTTAGAAGCAAGCATACAATGTGATCCATGATTACAAATCCACTAAACTACTGTATATTTGGCCTGATCATTTTACATAGGACAGTGAAAGGTTTTATAACAACTCGTGATGCCGAAATAATACACATATTTGAAAAACACACACACATCTTTAAAGAACATATGCACGTATATATTTTTCTGATCTTTATACACATACATCTTTCAAGGATATATACAAATATTTGAAAGACACATATACATATTTCAAGAACATGTACACATACACATACACAGGATATATACACATACACAGGAGATTACAATTACAAGAGTTGATGCATATATACATACATACATACTGGTAACTCTAGAGCTATTGGGTCACTGATTTGGTGTGTCAAGATACTTCAGAACTTGAGCTGACAGGTGATGGGTAATGAGATGGGCAACAACAACGCCACCAGTCAACAAGGTATGCATTATGCTAAAAGCTATCTGCTATCTAGGAATGAGTTTAAATATTTACGTGATTAGCTTATTTTGCAATTCTCGATGTCGGAAGAGACGGCTAAAGGTTTTGACAAAACCATAAATCGAATCGTTTGGATGGTTCACCTGGTCTCAACAATACAAACGGTGAGAAAAGTATGGTTGGTAGTCTACAAATTTCAAGTTAAAATCCAGTGCAATTTAATTTGGAATTGAATCACAACTATAAATCTATGATTTGTCTTCTATTTATGTTAGATAAGGAAAGGGATGGCACTGAGGATGTAGACATGTCAAAGTCCTTAAAGGGCCCAACAGAACGAGGTTAGTTCAGCCATCGGTTTGGTTCCTACCTAGCTTGTTTTTTCGTCTTTATATCATTTTATTTAGGTGCTTTGGTATGAGTCATTTAAGAAGCACGGTGTAGTATGAAAACATTAGAAATAGTGATTTCAGCATGAAACAGAAAGATAAATGTAGGGATTTTAGTAAGAGTGCAACTTACTAAGCATATGGGTAGCTACCCCGGCCACTTAATAAGAAGTACATAAAGTTTCAATGAACAACTATGCTTGAACCTAAGAATCTATAATGGATCACTAAAAACATAAGCACCGCTCTGCATTTAGTCCTATTTTCCTGTAGCAATATAAAGTCTCCTGATAAAAGCAAGCAATCTGGCACAGGTCATGAACCGCTGAAGTGCAAGGAAACTGAAACAACCCTAACTTCTACAGAAACAATTGTTCCTGTCGCACCACAGTTGAAGATATTACAAGCAACAAGGATGGTTCAACATCTGATGAAAATGAAAAAATTAAACAACTTGTACATGGGACTAGAGAGAGAAGTGAAGCAAGTGCCACAGCTGATTTTGGACAAAGACATTCCAAAATGTAGTGCATCTCGTTCTCTTGACATTGGCAAGTTTTCATCATAAACTAAGTTAGCAAGAGCTGTACCACAACGGGGAGATCGACGCGATGGCGGGTAGACGGCGGGGAGGTCGAGGCAACGGTGGGGAAGTCCGAGGCGACGGCGGTGAGCTCCGAGGCAACAGCGAGGAAGTCCAAGGCGAGGCGACAGAACGGAGGTACATGTAATGTTAGGGTCCGCTGCGCTCCTGCCATCTCATGGCCCGCAGTGATCTGGCTCCCCTCGAGACCAACACCTGGTCTTGGCCCAGGTCTCCCACATCCATTGGCCCAACCAGAGTCACAACCAAGGTCCTGGCCCAACTCAACCCAAAAGACTAGCCTGATGGGTGAGGGATGCCCCACCTTATATGTTGTGCTCCCCCACAATCAATTACCGATGTGGGATTAAACCCAACAATCTCCCCATCACACATCGGGCCCAACAATCTCCCCGTGACATCAAGCCCATGTCACCACGAGACTTGTTTTCAAGGCTCCCCACAACCGTATGCGACCACAGAGCGTTAGGGTTTTAAACCTTGGGCTCTGATACCACTTGTTAGGATCCATGCGCTCACCCCTTGCCATCTCATGGCCCGCAGTGATCCGGCTCCCCGAGACCAACACACGGTCTCGGCCAGTCTTCAACATCCATTGGCCTATACGAGCCACAACCAAGGTCTGGCCCAACTCAACCCAAAAGACTAGCCTGATGAGTGAGAGATGCCTCCACCTTTTAAGGCATGCTCCTCATCACCAATATCCGATGTGGGACTAAACCCAACAATCTCCCCATCACACATCGGGCTCAACAATCTCCCCGTGACATCAAGCCCATGTCACCCCGAGACTTGTTTTCAAGGCTCCCCTTAGCCGTCGCGACCACAGAGCGTTAGGGTTTCAAACCTTGGGCTCGATACCACTTGTTAGGATCCGCTGCGCTCTGCCATCTCATGGCTGCAGTGATCCGGCTCCCCGAGACCAACACCGGTCTCGGCCGTGTCTTCAACATCCATTGGCCTATACCAGCCACAACCAAGGTCCTGGCCCAACTCAACCCAAAAGACTAGCCTGATGAGTGAGAGATGCCTCCACCTTTTAAGCTGTGCTCCCTCATCACCAATATCCGATGTGGGACTAAACCCAACAATCTCCCCCATCACACATCGGGCTCAACAATCTCCCCCGTGACATTGGCGCTAGAAGGAGGGCTCTGATACCACTTGTTAGGGTCCGCTGCGCTCCTGCCATCTCATGGCCCGCAGTGATCTGGCTCCCCCCGAGACCAACACCTGGTCTTGGCCCAGGTCTCCCACATCCATTGGCCCAACCAGAGTCACAACCAAGGTCCTGGCCCAACTCAACCCAAAAGACTAGCCTGATGGGTGAGGGATGCCCCACCTTATATGTTGTGCTCCCCCACAATCAATTACCGATGTGGGATTAAACCCAACATGTAACATCCTAAATTTTGTTTTTTCTGGATTTATTGTGCTTTTCCCCCTTTTATTTGAATTTTCTAAGATTTTATTTAATTCTTTTTGCATTTATTAGAATAGGTCATTTGCCATCTTTTATTTATTATATGCATGGTATTATTGATCTTTTACTGGAAATATTTTATTTGGATTCTAAATGTCTTAGAGTATTTTCTTGAACTTTTCTGGATTTTTTGGACTTTCTTGCTATTTATTTTGGCTTTATCTATTTTTTTGATTTGTTTTAATTGGAAATGAATTAAAAATCCTTCAAATAGTGTTTGGGCCAAAACCTAGCTGGTCCGGCCCGTTTCCCCATGCGCAGCCCAGCCCGCCAGCCCGTTTTGCCTACTTCGTCTGAAACCCTAGACCGCAGCCATTGGATCTCAATCCAACGACTGTTGTCGCGTCGCGTCGTCGCTGCACCCGTGCCGTCGATCTGTCATCATGTGTACGTCCGCGATGATGCCACATCGCCAAGCCGTAACCCTGCCGGACTCCGCTGTCGCCGCAACCTCCTCCGCGTTTCTCGCAACGAACATGGACGCCGAGCCCCCTATTTAAAGCACCGCCACCCCTCGTGCTCCTCACCTCACGCCACATCTCCTGGCCAACGCACGCCCGCCGAGATGCCCTCATCTGCCCGCACGAGCTCACAGTAGTCCCTGAGCCACTCCACCATTGGTTTCGTCGCCGTCCAGCCTCTTTCGTCGTTGCTAAGGTCACCGGAGTGACACCCGTGCTGAACTGTGTCGATCAAGCCACCGTACGTCACCGGAGCCTCCCTCTAGCATGTCGCCGTGGATGTCTTCCTCGCCTCTAGTAAGATGCTACCACCGCCTTGCCATTGCTCCTCGCGAGCATCCTTGGCCGTCAGATCATTTGTGTGCCGCCTAGATTCTGCCACGTCTGCACTGTCCGCTTTGTCGTTGCAGCCGTTGGATCTGCGATCAATGCCTGCGATCAAGCCATATCGCCCAAACAACAGTAAACAACTCCATCACCTCGTATCGTTAGATTTCAATCACACGGCATAGATTGCATCGTGTAGAGTCGTGTGAGCTCAGATCTTAGCCGTCGGATCTAGAATCAAGGGTCCACGTTAGTGTGTCGCCGCTTCGCTCACTACCGTTATCAGATGCGCGCCGATCGGTTCAGATCGTGCCACGTATTTTGTGCTGCTGTCGGTCTGTTATCGTTGTCCACAGTTAACCAGAGCTACACCGCATTGTTCATTCCCGGCCGTTCATTTTGAATCGGACGAACAAGATTGCGCTGAGTCTTTGCCAATCGCATTGCACCGCGTGTCGCTTTCCTATTGGTCCAGCCGTACAGATGACATCAGTGCTTGCGTCAGCCGTGCATGGGCACAGTGCGGTCGGTCCACCGTGGACCAGTGCCACTATGGACCGAGTCCATACACCGTGACGCGTGTTAGCCTCTGGTTGTGACACGTGTCAGCGTGAGATTGGGCCACGTGTCTAGCTGACGTCAGCGATGACATCATAATTAATTTTTAGTAGAAAAATAATTCGGCTGAAATTAAAATTTGTGCTAACATCATCATTAGTCGTGTTGACGTCATAACATGAATTTCCCATATAAAAATAATTCGGAATTTCTGATTTTAATGTTTTTCCATTTATTTTAAATTTTGAAAGGCTATATCTTTTGTGTTTGAACTCCGATTGAGGTGATTCCAATCTCTAAAAATTTCTAAAATCATGCTCTATTTATTGGTGAATTTTACTTAATTTTTAGAGTTGATTTTGCTTTTGTTTTGGTTATTTATTGCCTTCTCTCTCGTTACGCGTAGACGTTGAGTTGCCCAGTGAGTTTGTCGTCAAGGAACCAATGCTTGACCAAGTTTCAGAGCAGGATCTAGAACTCTTCAAAGATAAGTCGTGCTTTGATCATATTGAACCTATGCTTTAATTATTATATTGTTTCAATGTATTGCATAGTATCTCAATTATCAAATGTTTTCCATACGTTGGGAGTAGCTAATCACCTACTTGAATTATATCCACCTTCCATGTCGTATGCCATATCTCATTTGTCACCCTAGAATGATTTAATGTTAATTAGTAGCTATAATTGCCAATGTGGGTAGTTAGAACGCAAGTAGAATGCTTAGCCATGCAACGAGTCACCATTTTATGTACAAATGTTTAATCTTACTTAATGATTATGGAACATGTGTTTCAAATTGTGTGTCGGGTGTTGTCACACAATGTTGGTATTGTCGATGGCACCTGGTGCATGGTAAATCAACTGGGGTGGTAAAATGATTTAGACCGAGGCAAGCGACATGTATTTGTGGGGGGCTAATGTGGCACGTGGGCGTATTTGCTTTTTATGATAATTGTGGTTTATGATTATGATGATTTTTTGTTAGTCTTGTCTTGGTCAATTAAGGATTTAGCCTTGTAAGAATTTGAACTGTCATTCATACATTCACATGTCTGGTATGGGACAGACCTAGCTGATTAATTTGTTGAGTCTAAACTTTGGTACTATTGTAGTGGTGTGAGGCCCGAGTAGTGGTAATCAGTCTTTGCACGGGTTGACTCACATGGTGCAAGAGGGGGGCTCTGGATATGGTAACCAGTCCCACTAGTGTTGAAACCTTAGCGAATAGTATTGGGTTTAGATAGGCATTGGAAAGGCTTTGTTATGATCACTCGCCTTTATGGTGTATGATTGTATCTTGTGGGTAAAGTGTATAACCTCTGCAAAGTGTAAAACCTATTCGAATAGCCGTGCTCGCGGTATTGAGCATTGCTCGGTGATTACAGTCAAGGGTTAGATTTTATCAAAACAAATGGGGGAACGGGATGATGAACTGAGGAAATAGATTGTGAATTGGTTATTGGAAACAAATGCAAAAGTTATTATTGTTATTATTTGTTTTACTGTCTTTCGATCTATTTATGCTATGCTTCCACAAATGTTGTTTATGCAAAGTAACCTTGTAACCTATCCTTTGTACTAAGCCATGTATATTGTAAATAGACTTGCATTTTGTGCATAGCTTATTGAGTGCTTTATGTACTCACCCCTTGCAACAAACATCATCAGTTGGAGAAGAAACAACGTCTGCTTTTGAGGAGGAGTTCCACGAGGAGGCGAACAACTAGGGTGCGGACCTTGTCAGTTGCCTGAAGGGTTTCTACACTTTTGATTATTTCCGTTGCTATGCATTTACTTTCGGTTTTAGCCCTGCGTGGCGTATTCATTTAAGGTGGACCATAAGGTCGTTTAACAGTTATACTGAACCTGAAGAAGTCTTTATTATATTATCGCTGAGTATGGTTGTGATATTCATGTATGTTGAGCCTGTGTGCACTAGCGTGATCCTGGACTAGTGCGGAATACACAGAGGGTCCGGATTTGAATATTCGGGTCCCGACAGAGGTGGTATCTGAGCTATACTGACTGTAGGTCTGACCCTAGTTAGATTGTCGCCTTAGAAGTGTCCACAACTATTTTCTAAAAGCAAAATTAACTTGAAAGATTAAAAGGATCTTGGCTTGTCTCTTCTTTCTTGCTCTTCACCGTTGCTGAATTTTTCTATCTTTTCTTCATTTTTAAGTTGAGGTTTTTACGAAAGCCGCTTTTCTGCAGGTTGTGATGGATTGCCTCTATGGTGAGTGGAAGGGATGATTCGCTGCTGAGCTCTAGAGGATCTTTGTAGCTGTTGGGAGTCTTTGACCATCCAATCTACCGTAGTACCAACTGGGTTGTGAATTGAAAAAAGAGATGAACAATTTGCATGCTCATAGTCTATGCTAGAGAAAATACCATCAGGAGCCACTCAGTTCACATCTCCGTGAGGAGGTCGTCCTTTGAAGCTGGGATCCAGAAGACTGCTCGCCTTGCCCTTCGCCGCTTCGCCTGTGACTACGCTCTGGAGCTAGATCCACCGCCTTCAAGTATCATCCAAATGGGAGTACCGTCACCGAGGACAGAGTCAGGGAGGAGGAGAATGCCACTATTGTCCACTTGGCGTGTCTCGCCTCAACTCAGGAGACACTTACGAAGAACACCAACCAAAAGCTTTCTAAGGCATATGAGGCTTTGGAAAAGGCGAAGAGGGATCTTCAGGAGTCCAGGAGGATGGCTGCTGAGAGGATTGCTGAGTTGGAGTAGGCTCTCTACCTCAGGGAGGAGGCAGCTGAGCTGGAGGAGTCTGAGGAGGATCCGGAGGAGCTTGTGCTGGAGCCGGGAGTCAAGGATCTATGTCATCCAATGAGACTCCTGGCCATCAGAACAAGTTTGCCCGGATGCCGAGTCACCCGCCGTCGTGTCAGCTAGGAGGCTCGCATCCAGGATGAATCAACGATTAGGCGGAGTTTGAGTCTAGTAGTAGTTCTGACTCGAGTTGTGAGTCGCATGAGTCTGAGTTAGTGTCTTGCCATTAGTCGATTAGAATTGCTTGTTAGGTTATTTGAAAGTCCTTATGTTCTTTTGAGTGTGCAGTATGCGCTGCATTGCCCCTATGCACTTGTGAGCAGCCATACCAAATATTGAATAAAGTTAATAAAAATTTGGAGTTTGAGTTAAGAATCTTTTCCCCTACATAAGTCCTTATATTATTTGTCTATGCTATTTTCCCTCTTTTCTCTAGACCTTGGAGTGATCAACAAATGGTTCAGACTCGCAGAAGCCGTCAAAATGAGAACAGGAATGCATCACCAATTCCTTAGGCAGCGCCCCCGGTTGATATGAGTAATTTTGGAGCTTTTCTTGCTGCACAAACCCAGCTTATGCAGACCATGATGCAGCAAATGCAGCACTTTGCTAATCAAGCAGTGGCCAATAATCCTAACCAAGTTGCTGGCAATGGGAACCATCCATACTCGAAGCTGTCTGACTTTATGAGGACTCGTCCACCAACATTTTCTAGGAATGCCAACCCGATTGAAGCTGATGACTAGCTGAGGATGAGAGAGAAAAACGCACATCACCTAGTGTGAAGGGAATGAGAAGGTGCTTTATGCTTCTCATCAGCTTGAGGTACAACTATTGAATGGTGGGAGAATTACTATGCATCACAGGAGAACCCACAAGATATCACTTGGGAAGAATTTTCTGCTGCTTTCCGCCAGTACCATGTTCCTAAAGGTGTCATGGGCTTGAAGAAGGAAGAGTTTGGAGCCATCAAGCAAGGGAGCCAGTCTGTGGTAGAATATCTAAACCGGTTCACTCAACTTGCTCGCTACACACCTGAGGATGTAGCGACTGATAAAGCAAGGTAGTCTTGCTTCATGAAGGGGACTGAATTCTGGACTGCAAGTTGGGCTAATTACTCATACCTTTCCTGATTTCCAAGACCCTTATTCTGGAGGATAAGCGCAAAGAGCTGGATGACAACCGTAAGTGCAGAATGGAACAGCAAGGAGCTCACCAAGGGTAGCAGAAGATGAGGGTTACACCGCAGCAGTTCGTCAAGTTTCAGCCCAAGGCAGTTTTCAAAACGCCTTCACCTGCACTCGTCCTAGTGGGTAGAACTTTTAGACACCTGTTCAAATCAATAATGCACCAGGAGGAGGTTAGTAGTTGATAGTGAGGCATTGTTTCAGCTGCAATGATCCAGGACATTTCACCAACAACTGTCTAAAGAGAGGAGGTGTTATGCCCTTTTGCTTCAACCTCGGATCGACGCCGGCCAAGACACCTGCGCTAGGAGGAAATAGTGGAGCTGTTCAATCTGGAGCCACGACTCAAGCCATGGTGAGAGGTCGTGTCAATCATATCACGACTGTTGAGGCCTAAGGAGCATCGGACGTCATCCTTGGTAAGTTTCTGGTTAACTCAGTATCTGCTACAGATTTGTTCGATTCTGGAGCTTTGCATTCTTTCATTTCCCTAGATTTTGTTGTTGGGCATGGGTTAGAAGTTAAGAATCTTAAGTGCATGCTTCTAGTCCAATCCCCTAGATCGGAGTTGCGATCTAACCTAGAATGTATGGGAGTAAAGATACTCATAAATAGAGTAGAGTTCCTAGCGAACCTTATTATCTTGGATACTCAAACCCTAGATGTTATTCTTGGGATGGATTGGTTGTCTAAGCATAAGCTTGTGCTAGATTGTGGTAGAAGAGTAGTGTCAATTGAAAGCCCAAAAGGTGAAAGAGTGGAAGTTCAAGCAACTGCAGTTCATAATGGGCAAATGATGGTTAACAATGCTAAAGCAGTCAGCATTGGGTAAGTATCGGATGTAAATGAATATCTAGATGTTTCCCCTGAAGAGTTACCTGGAATGCCACCTGATCGAGACATTGAGTTTGTGATTGAATTGGTGCCGGGTACAGCCCCAATAGCCAAGAGACCATATCGGATGCTCACAGCTGAGTTGGTAGAAATGAAGAAGCAGCTTGAGGAGTTGCTAGAAAAAGGTTTCGTGAGACCATGTTCGTCACAATGGGGAGCACCTGTTTTGTTTGTTCGGAAAAAGGATGGAAGTATGAGAATGTGCATTGATTATCGAGCCTTAAATGAGGTGACCATAAAGAACAAGTATCCGCTACCCAGGATTGATGACCTGTTTGATCGAGGAGCTGGAATTTTCTCCAAAATAGATCTTCGATCGGGATATCATCAGTTGAAGATTAGAGCAGAGGACATACCCAAGATAGCATTTTCAACTAGATATGGTCATTATGAGTTCATAGTGATATCATTTGGATTGACCAATGCCCCTGCAATTTCATGAATTTAATGAATAAAGTTTTCGTGGAATACCTAGATAAGTTTGTTGTCGCTTTCAGAGATGACATTCTTGTCTACTCCAAGACAGAAGAAGATCATACAGAGCACTTGAGGCTAGTTCTAGAGAAGCTATGAGTATAGTAAGTATGACTTTTGGAAGAAGAAAGTGGAGTTCCTTGGTCACGTGATGATTGGCAAAGGTATTGTAGTTGACCCTCGTAAAGTCGAGATAGTATTGCATTGGGAACAACCAAAGTCGGTAACTCAAATTAGGAGTTTTCTTGGAATGGCGGGATATTACTGTCGATTCATTAAGGGTTTCTCATCAATTGCTAGGCCCCTTACGCAATTGTTGAAGAAAGAAGAAATTTGCATGGATGCCAGATTGTGAGAGGAGTTTTTAAGAATTGAAGAAAAGGTTAACATTTGCACCAGTGTTAGTATTGTTGGATATTTGGAACAGTTTGGATATTTATTGTGATGCTTCGCGTCAACGACTTGGATGTGTGCTGATGCAGAACGATAAAGTGGTCGCATATGCATCTAGGTAGTTGAGATCACATGAAGAGAATTTCTCGATGCATGACTTGGAGTTGGTAGCAGTAGTGCATGCTTTAAAGTTATGGTGTCATTACCTTATTGAAAATCGCTGTGAAATATACACGGACCATAAGAATTTAAAGTATATTTTCACTTAGTTAGACTTGAATATGAGGCAGAGAAGATGGTTGGAGTTAATTAAAGATTATAATTTGGGAATTCATTATCACCATGGAAAGGCTAATGTGGTAGCCGATGCGTAAAGCAGGAAAAGTCACAGTGTTAATATGATGATTCGGAAAAAGTCAACCTGAGTTATGTAAGGAATTTCAGAAGTTGAGATTGGAGCTGGTGCCAAAGGGATTTCTAGCTACCCTAGAGGTAAAGCCTACCTTAGAAGATCAAATTAGAGAGGGACAAAAAGATGATGCCAAAATAAAGAGGATTAAATCTAAGATGGACGGAGGTAAAGCTAAGAATTTCACCTTAGACGCACAGGGAACCTTATGGATGAGGGGTCAAATCTGTCTTGCTGCATAAGAAGGAATTAAAGCAGTTGATTTTTGAAGAGGCGCATGATTCAAAGTACTCTATTCATCCAAGAAGTGCAAAGATGTAACAGGATCTGAAAATGAGATTTTGGTGGCCGAATATGAAACGTGAAGTTGCTGAGCATGTTGCTTGTGTGATATGTGCCAAAGAGTAAAAGCAATGCATTAGAGGCTAGCAGGTTTGTTGCAACTTTTAAAGGTGCCTAAATGGAAATGGGAGGAAATTTGTATGGATTTTATCACTGGTTTACCCAGGACTCAGAGCGGGTATGATTTCATATGGGTCATAATTGATCGCTTGACTAAAGTTGCACATTTGATACCAGTGAAGACCACCTACTCAGAAGATCGCTTGGCAGAGTTGTACATGTCAAGAATTGTATATTTGCATGGTGTACCGAAGAAGATAGTATCGGACAGAGGTACTCAATTTACCTCAAGATTTTGGAATAAGTTGCATGAAGCAATGGGAACTCGTCTGGGTTCTAGTACGGCCAATCACCCTCAAATAGATGGTCAGACCGAGAGAGTCAATCAGATTTTGGAGGATAAGTTAAGAGCTTGTGCCCTAGCCTATGTTGCTACGTGGGATAAATGATTGCTGTATGCCGAGTTCAGCTACAACAATAGCTATCAGGCCAGTTTGCAAATGTCACCATTTGAAGCCTTACATAGTCGCTCTTGTCACACCCCACTAAATTGAACTGAGACCGGAGAAAGATTGATTTTTGGGCCAGATATTTTAAAAGAAGCCGAAAAGCAAATCACCATGATCAGAGAAAGATTGAAGACTGCTCAGTCAAGGCAAAAGAGTTATGCTGATAATCGCCGCCGAGAGTTAAGCTTTGAGCCTGAAGATTTTATGTATCTCAGAGTAACACCGCTTAAAGGAGTGAGAAGGTTTCATACCAAAGGAAAGCTTGCGCCAAGATACGTTGGTTCGTTCAAAATCTTAAGCTGCAGAGGAGAGGTTGCAAAGCAGTTAGAATTACCGCAGTCATTGGCAGGAGTGCATGATGTATTCCGCGTGTCTCAGTTGAAGAAGTGTCTTCGAGTGCCCGCAGAGCAGATGCTATTGGAGTCAATTGCTTTACAGGAGGATCTAACCTATAAGGAGCAACTAATCCAGATTCTGGATGTAGCTAATCGCCCCGAAATAAGTCAGTGTGTTCGGCAGTGCAGAGTGCAGTGGAGCAATCATTCAGAGAGCGAGGCCATGTGGGAGCAAGAAGAGGTTCTAAAGTCGGAGTTTTCGAACCTATTTCTTAGTCAGCCTTGAATCTCAGGGTCAAGATTTTGTTAAGGAGGGAGGTTTGTAACATCCTAAATTTTGCTTTTTCTAGATTTATTGTGCTTTTCCCCTTTTATTTGAATTTTCTAGGATTTTATTTAATTCTTTTTGTATTTATGAGAATAGGCCATTTGCCATTTTTTATTTATTCTATGCAAGTTATTACTGATCTTCTCTGAAATATTTTATTTGGGTTCTAAATGTCTTGAGTATTTTCGGATTTTTTCAGATTTTCTTGCTATTTATTTTAACTTTACATATTTTCCTGATTTGTTTTTCATTGGAAATGAATTAAAAATCCTCTGAATAGTGTTTGGGCCGAAACCCAGCTAGCCCAGCCAGTTTCCCTGTGCGCAGCCCAGCCCGCCAGCCCATTTGGCCTGCTTCGTCACAAACCCTAGACCACAGCCGTTGGATCTCGATCCAACGACTGTTGTTGTGCCACGTCGTCGCTGCGCCCCGTGCCATCGATCTGTCACCACGTGTACGTCCGTGATGATGCCACATCACCAAGTGTCGGTGTACTTTGCACCGGGGTACCCTCTCCGCCACGGAACAATGGGCCCAAGCGGCCTAGCCCGACATGGCGGCGGGCGGCGGTGGTGATCACGCCTGCTCACGGGTGAGGAGCCCATGTGGTCCCCTGGCGAGCAGGTGGGCGGTGACGCCCTGCTTGCTGGGCGAGTGGCCCGCGTGGTGCCACTGGCGGCGGTGGGCGATCACGCCCGGCCACCGGCGAGGAGCGCGTGGCCCTTAGCGGCGGTGGGCGGTGGCGCCTGCTCGTCGGCGGCGGCCGCGTGGTGCCCTAGCGGTCGGTGGCGATCACGCCCTGCCCGCCGGACGAGGAGCCGCATAGCCCCCTAGCGGCGGTGGCGGTGGCATACGATCGCCGAAGCGACGACCGCATGGTGCCTGGCGGCGGTGGCGATCACGCCTACCGCCGCGAACGCCGGCAAGCGGCACAGCAAGCGGGTGGGCGTTTGGGCCCCCTTGCCGAGCCACGGAGGCAACCAAAGGAATAAGAAAAGCTTAGCCTTGAACTCTCCTTCCCGACATCTTTGAGTCGGGGCCATTAGTGTGGAGAATGCGCTGCTCGACACGACGGCGACCCATCCCTCGGCGCCTCTCACCAAACCCGTTCTTGAGTGTCATATCCGGGCGGACGGGCGAACCACGCGGCGGCATTAAATTGGGCTTGAAGGACAAGGCTACGGCGGCAGGCGTAATAAATGAGTCATGAGTCAGTGAGATAAGACTCGAATGATGGGTGTAATTAATGAGTCGTAGATCAGTATAGCGTCACCTTCTCACCTGCCCGGGCCGGCTCATCTATATATGGGCGCCTCGGTGCATGGAGAAGGGGGGATGAAAGCCATAGAGGAGAACCATTGTAATTGCCTCCGTACTTCCTCAACAAAGATTTAACAGGATGTAGGGCTATTTCCCACGCTGGGGGCCCGAACCTGGGTACTTCGCCGTGTCCATCGATCTGTTGATCTCCGAGATCCATCGTAGAGAACCATTAGGGTTTCCAGCCATGAAGACACCCTCTACCGAACCATACCTTCCATCTTGGGAGTAGTCAACCCTGTTCATTGACGAGGTCTGTCGGCGGAATCTGGCAAGCAGGCGCCTAGGTGAGGGGCTAGTGGTTGGCTCACCCAGCCATCTCTCCGGCGGATTCCGGTCTCCCGTCCGAAAGGACCTCGCATCCGGTGATGGCGGGTTCACACTCGCAGCGACAAGAGGTGGCGGAGGCTAGCAGCGCCCAGAATGCGTATCGGCACTCTCGCCGGACGAGGGATCACCTCACGCCGCCCCCGCGGGAGGGCGGTGGTGTCCCCACAGGGGCGGCCGAGCTTCTGGTTCGGCGTCGGCTGGCCATGGAGGCTGCCACTCCGGCCCAGAACCTACATGCGGTCCGTCTCCTCCTGGACCACCCTCCGGTGGAACTTGCAGGAGACACCCCGGCCACGCCGTGGCTGCGGGATATTGTTGGCCTCGTGGGCGGGCCCGGCTCGCGTAAAGGATTCGGACCGATGCAGGACCGTTGGTACCCCATGGCCAGGGTGCGTTGA
This sequence comes from Guadua angustifolia, assembly GCA_036346375.1. Lineage (NCBI taxonomy): Eukaryota > Viridiplantae > Streptophyta > Magnoliopsida > Poales > Poaceae > Guadua > Guadua angustifolia. The sequence continues at coordinate 34,184,809 of CM070500.1, read as the reverse complement.
TCGCACCCAAGCTTCCGGCCGCCCTAATGGGAAGCGCTCGGCGGAGGGCGAGTAAAGAAAGGTGTGCAAGAAGAAGGTCGGCTCGCGAGGAAGCGTGAGACTGAGGCCCATCTAGAAGCCGGCGTCGGTGGCGGGCGGTGATTCGCGTGATCACTGCGGCGTCGTCGCTTCGCGACAGACGGATAGCCCCCGGGGTGAAGTTCCTCGTGACTCTCACCTTCGAAGCGAGGAGAAGCCCTCCTCCGACTCTCTAGAAGTCGCGATCCGCTCCCGACGCGGTCTCTGGCCGGGTCCGGGTGGGCGGCGAGATTCCCTATGGCGTCGGATGCGGGCATTTTCTGATGGTGCATTTGCGCGTGGCGTGGCGAAAGGTTTCGCCCGACCTCCATCGAAATGCGATGGCACCACCAACCAGGAGTTCTGCGGATCTATACTACGGTGGTGCGTGCATTGTGGCGGTCTGAAGGCCATGGCCAACTACTTCCCAATGGCTTTGGCGGTCCGCTGGTCTGGTTGTTGAACCCCGCGGATCGGTGCACTCGTGGTGGAGTTGTGCGACCTCTTCATCGCCAACTTCAAAGGCTCCTTCATACTGGCAACCAAGGTGGAGGATGATCTCCATGCCCTCGGCGAGAGAAGGGGAGTTGTTGTGCGACTTCATTCGCAATTCGCCCTTTGCCGCCATCGATCCCCTAGATTTGGAGCGATCGATCGTCGCCGCATTTGAAGAGGCGTTAGCGACCGCAAGATCGCGAGAAGATGGCGACCAGCGACATTGCCACCACCTCCGAAGCTCTTCTCCTGGCGCATAAGTGTGCGCGGCGGCGAGGCTCGGGGGCGGTGTTTGGCGCCATGAGAGCCGGCGGGGATAAACCCGAGACCTCGAGGGCCCGGCCATACAAGCAAGAAGGTCTTGAGCGCGTCTGATCGAGACAGGCGGGTCTGGCGGCCTTGATGATGAACACCGGCATGAGCCGCGACCGGCTGTGACCGGCAGGATGACCGCCGTGACCGACGGGATGACCACCGAGGCCGGCGTGGCGACCGTCGCGGTCGGAGGAACGACCGCCGCGAGGAGAAGGAGGGCGAGCCCTTCTGCCCGATTCACCAGACCAACTCTCATGGCCTGGATGATTGCCGGTATGTGAGTAAGATGGTCGAGCAGCGGCTCAGGGAGCGCCGCCCTCACGGCGACGACCAAGATGAAGACCCCGCCTCACTGGCCTTCCAGCAAGCGGATCGCGCCGTGGCGTACATTCATGGTGGCTCATCCACCTACCCCTCCAACGCGTCCTATAAGCGATTGAGGAGGGAGGTTTGCGCTACGGTGTCGAGTTTAGGAGCGTGTCGGATGCTGAAGTGGTCGGAGGAGCCGATCACCTTCAGTCGGACTGACCACCCTGAGAGCATCGCCGGCGTAGGTCACCTTCCGGTTGTGGTTTCTCCTACGATCCGGAATGTGAAGCTCGGGTGAGTGCTGATGGACGGAGGGAGCTCCATCAACCTCCTGTCCTTTGAAGCATTCCGGGCGCTCTAGGTGTCGAACCAGGAGCTGCGCCTAGCCTTGCCTTTCTACGGCGTAGCCCCGGGGGCCGGCATGGTCCCCTTGGGCCAGGTGCGCCTCCCTGTCATCTTCGAGGAGGAAAGCAACTATTGTACGGAGCTGGTCAACTTCGAAGTCGCCGATTTCGACCTCCCGTACAATGCCATACTCGGCCGACCGGCGTTGGCCAAGTTCATGGCGGCAACCCACTATGGATACATGGTGGAGAAGATGCCAGGGCCTGGTGGCCCCATAATCATCCGGGTGGACAGGCCAGAAGCTTTGCGCTGCCACAAGCGCGCATTGGATCTGGCCGGCGCCACCTGCGTGAAGTCGGTTGATGTCGCCTTTCCGGAAGCCCCTCAGGCGTAGACCCGCGCTTCGCCCGGCTCGGTCGGCGAGGTAAAGGTGGTCTCCCTAAGTGAGGGCAAGCCCGGGAAGCCCGTCTTCATCGGCGCTAGCCTCAGCGCCAAATAGGAAGATGCGCTCGTCACGTTCCTGTCTGGGGTCCCTAAGGAGGTGATCGAGCACCGATCGCTACACTCCAGAGTGCGCCGGTGCGCGCCGAAGGTCGGTGCCAAGGCGCCATTCGGAGGAGGTAGAAAAGCTGCGCCACGCGAGGGATCGTTCGAAGTCTCTCACCTGAGTGGCTTGCCAACCATGCTTGTCAAGAAGTCCAGCGGAGGTGGCGGATGTGTGTCGACTTCACCGACCTCAACAAAGCCTGCAGAAGGATCCTTACACCTTGCCGCGTCGATCTCATTGTCGACTCGGCGGCGGGATGTGAGTCTTGTACTTCTACGGATCGCGTACTCGGGTACCATCAGTTAGCATGGCGGCGGGACGAAGAAAAACGCTTTTGTAACACCCATGGGCGTTTATTGTTATATCGAATGGCTTTTAGGTTAAACAATCTTGGTTCTACTTACCAGCGCGCCATGCATATTACTTTCCGTCCTGAATAGGGCACAATCTTGAGGTGTCGTCGGCGACCTAGTCGTAAAAGTGAAAAAGAGCGAAGAACTGATTGAAGACCTGGAGGAGACCTTTGCCAACCTCCGGAAGAATTGCTTGAAGCTCAACCCTGAAAAGTGCATATTCGGCGTGCCCTCTGGGAAACAGTTAGGGTTCCTCGTGTCCAGGCGGGGCATTGAGGTCAACCCTGACAAGATAGCAGCCATTGAACACATGAAGCCACCCGCTCGGCTCAAGCAAGTGCAGTGCCTGGCTGGTCACCTAGCCTCCCTCGGGTGATTTATTGCCCGATTGGGAGAAAGAAGCCTGCCCCTTTTCAAGGCTGGAAGAAGGCGAACCGCCGAGTGGACCGAGGAGGCTCAGCGAGCATTCGAAGACTTGAAGCGATACCTCTCCTCCCTTTGTCTTGGTCGCCCCTTGGCGTGAACCATTGCTCTGTGATATCGCCGCCACCCCGCGTAGTGATTGATCTTGGTGGCGGAGAGAAAGCGTCTAAGCCGGTCTACTACATCGACAAGGTGCTACGGCGAGACGAGATACCCATAGCGCGAAGATGATGTCGCCGTCTGGTGGTGTCCAGAAAAGTCGGCACTACTTTCAAGGGCGAAAGTCACGGTGGTCACTTGCCTACCCCTGCGAGATTCTTCTGGCAAGAAGCGAAGGCCGTGTCGCCAAATGGTCGGTGGAAGCGGGGAATTTCATCTCAAGTTTGTACCCTTTACGCCATCAAGAGCGAAGTGGCGGAGTTCGTTGCAGTGGACTCCGCGCTCTGAAGTTGAAGAAGCACCCGCGCCTTCCCCCTGGACCCTGTTTTTTGACGGTTTCTTCAGGCTCGAAGCCGCAGGGGATGGGGTTGTCCTGGTCTCCCTAACCGGTGACACCCTCCAGTACGTGGTCGCCCTCGACTTCAAGGCCACCAACAACATTGCTGAATACGAGGTTCTGCTGGCAGGGCTGCGCACCGCCATGGCGTTAGGCGTCCGGCGCCTCCAAGTTAAAGGCGACTCCCTACTGGTCATCAATCAAGTGCGGAAGGAATTTCAATACTCTGATCCTACCATGGCGCCTACTTGGCGGTCGAGAAGATGGGCGCCACTTGAAGGGCGGGATATATTCATATCCTCGTCGACAACCATCTGGCGGACGAGCTCTCAGCTCGCGTCCTCAAGAACCTCTGTTACGGTGAGTCTTGAAGAAAGACTTTCACGATCGTCCATCGCCGCCCCTGGTTCAGGCGGGAACGATGGTGCAGCCGTCGCGGCCTCCGATTCTGGCGAGGATGGCGGTGTGCCTGTCCCGGCCTCTGATTCATGGAGGGTAGGCAGCGCGCCGCCTCGACCCAGTCCGGGAGGGAAGGCGGCGGTGCACCGATCGGCACCCAAAGCTGACAAGCGAAGTGCGGCGATCACCGAGTGATCGCCACTCTTGGCCGGGAAGGCCAATGGATGGACCCCATCCTAGCCTTCCTGCGAGACCAAGAGATCCCCGATGATGATGCTTCAAATGAGAAAATTGCACGAAAGGCCAAGTGCTATACTCTGGTAGGTGGGGACCTTTACCGTTGGAGCAGAAGCGGAATTCTATTGAAGTGCATCACTCGGGAAGAGTGGAGCGCCCTGCTCTCCGATATCCATGGAGGCATGTGCAGGAGCCATATGTTCGGCCGGACGCTTGTCGGCAAAGTGTTCCGCCAAGGATTTTACTAGCCTACTGCCCTCCAGGATGCTTGTGAGCTGGTAAGGAGATGCGAAGCATGCCAATTCTTCGTCAAGCAAATCCACCGACCAGCCTAAGCTCTGCAAATCATCCCGCTCTCCTGGCCATTCACGGTCTGGGAGCTGGATATCCTGGGTCCGTTCCCGCGGGCCACAGGGGGCTTCACCCACCTGTTCGTCGCCATCGACAAGTTCACCAAGTGGGTCGAAGTTGAAGCAGTACGTGCCATCGCGGCTTCCGCTGCTATCAAGTTCATCCACGGGATCTTCACTCGCTTTGGAGTCGCCAATCGCAGCATCACCGACAACGGCACTCAGTTCACCAGCACGACTTTCTTGGAGTTCTGTGAAGAGATGGGCACCAAGGTGTGCTTTGCTTTAGTGGCCCATCCCAAGAGCAATGGCCAAGCTGAGCGTGCCAACGTGCTGGTATTGAGAGGCTTGAAGACCAGAGCATTCAATCGGCTCCATAAGTGGGGTGCGCGGTGAACGGAATAGCTACCGGCTGTACTGTGGTCGCTCCGAACCACACCTAGTCGGGCGACTAGTGAAACACCCTTCTTCCTGGTCTACAGCGCCGAAGCTGTCCTCCCGTCCAAGCTGTCGTTCGGTTCGCCGCGCGTTTTGGCGTTCAACGAGGAAGGACAAGAAGACCACCGCGGTGAAGATGTCAACCTTCTGGAGGAGGTGCGCAATCAGGCGGCCTTGCGCGCCGCCCGGTACCAGCAAAGTCTCAGGCGGTACCACGCCACCCGGGTCTATGAGAAAACACTGGCAGTTAGCGACCTGGTCTTGCATAGAATCCAGATGCATGCCGGGCTCCACAAACTGTCTCCCCGGTGGGAGGGCCCCTTTAAGGTGGTCTTAGTATCTCGACCTAGGACGGTTCGGTTGGCCACTGAGGACGATCAAGAGCTGGCCAACTCCTTCAACGTGGAGTTGTTGCGAAAGTTTTACCCCTAAAAGCTGTAAGTCCCCAGTGGCTCGCTTTGATTGGCAGGTGGGCGAATTTTCCCCCGGCTGATTGGTGGCTGCTGGCGGTTAGCAAAGTTGTTTGCCTTAAGGGCTTCTGTTTTATCCTCCTTGCTTGTCCCCTGGTGGGAAGGTTGCACGGGAATGTCATGTGTTCTAGCGGTTTAGCCGCTCCATGTTGATCTGCGGTAATACCTGGCATTCGCACCGAGCAGGGACGAGCGACCAGGAGCGTGAGTGTGGCACGGTGACTCAAACGCGGCTCGCACACCTCGGGTCGGCTCCGCGAAGCACCGCTGGCTATCACCGCGAGCACCGCAAGCCCAATACCACTCCTGGGAACCTGCTCCCGTGCCCCGCAATGCCGCAGGCTGGTTCCAGATCACAAGAGCATAAGCTCCAAAGGAAAGGACCATGGCATATCCGCGCAAGGACTTACGTTCTTCAACATGTTTTCTGCATGCTTTGCATAACGCTTACTTGTGCTTTCAGTAGCCATGCGCAATCACAGATGGGGCACCTGTAGCTCAAATATCCAAGATGGCCCCATGGCGGCCTGGCGGGCAGGCGGGCGACCACGCCCTGCTCGCCAAGTGTTGGCCTCCGTGACCAGTCCGGGGGCTGGTCGCCCAGTGGCCTATAGCAAAGATAAGTTGCTCGCTTTAACAGTACCAACTTATTTTTTGCATTTGCACCCCATTGGATTGAATTATGCGTGGTTGTCACTGGCTCTGATAACCTGATGGCTCCTCGCTGATAAAAGGAAATGCCCAGCATTTGTGTCGCAAGGACGGGTGACCGGGAGTGCGAGTGTGGCACGGTGACTCAAACACGGCTCGCACACCTCGGGTCGGCTCCGCGAAGCACCGCTGGCTGTCACCGCGAGCACCGCAAGCCCGATACCGCTCCTGGAAGCTCGCTTCCTTGTTGCGCAACGCTGTGATCAGGTTCCAAGAGATCACAGGGATATAAGTTCCAAAAGAGCAGGATTCAGTGACACCCTTGTGCAGAAACTTAAGACTTTGCTTGTCTACATCCTGCATGTTCTGCGTAATTTTTGTTTGCGTTATTGCAATCACTCGAAAAATGCCTAAGTATCGACCTAACCTGAATGCTTAGGTTCGCATCATGAGAAGGATGGGGGCTGATCGCCCAAAGATTGAGTTGAGCAAGCACACCCAAAACACAAACAGACGGACATGCTTAGGTGAAACCGAAAAGTGCCAACTTCATTACAATTGCTAATATTGTTCTAGCATACAAAAAACAGGAACAAAGAAGAAGCAAAGAAAACAAAAGGAAGCAGCCCGGGCCATTAGTCGCCGTTGACAACTTGGACGCCCCCGTCATCCTCTTCGGCCTCCGGCTCCGCTGCTGCCGCGCCAAGGTCCGGGGCCTCCGCCGCCATCATGCCGATGACGTGCTCCACGGCCTCGTGCGCGCGCCTAAGCCTGAGCCTCATCCCCCTCGATGCCGTCTGCGATGGTCATTGGGTTGAAGGCGGCGTCGCGGCTGGCGTAGCACGCTAGCACGAATGTCACGGTGGCCCTGGCAACCTGCTGCCCTTCTCGGACGGAGCGGGCGGCCATGGCGGCTGGCAGACCGGAGAGCGCCTCAGTGACCCGGGTGATGCAGTGGGCGTACTGCATTGCCGTGGGCTCGAGCGGCTCGTGAAGGTCCACCCCCAGCGGCGCCAAGACCCTCGCCATGCACCGGTATGATGGTCGGAGCATGGTCGCGATGTTGTGCAGCGACTGCCGCTGCTCCTACTCCGCGCTACCTCGGCCTCCCGCGCCCGGGCGAGTAAGGTTGCCCTGGTGGCCCTCTCTTCGGCCAGCTGCGCCTCTTTCCTCTCCACCTCCCCGCGCAACACCGCCACTTGTTGTGTCACGTGGGCTTCGCGTTGGGTAGCTGCCGTGAGGAGAGCAGCATTGCGGCGCTTTACCAAGCTCGGCGAGCGCAGCGTGCGAGCGTGTCGCGGGCGGCGAAGCGATCGGGCGGGGAAGCGAAGTGCTGGTCGATGGCGTCGATCCGGTGGCCGAACCGCCAGCTGCCCATAAGCGATGCTGCGCTCGTCTGTTGGCCTTGTGGATGTCTGCTGGTGGCGCCTTGGTGATCCGCCCTCGGGGGCAACTTAAGTGAAGAAGTGATCGCCACCGCATGCCCGCTCGGGCGGGCACCAGCAGCGATTGGACTGGCGCCCGCTGAGTTGCCACCGGTGGTCGATCTTAGGTGGAGACGGCGCCGCAGGAGTTGGAGTCGGCGTCAGTGTAGCCGATGCCAGAGGAGGGGCGGCAGGCATCGCCGCCGGATGAAGATGTCGCCACTTCAGGCGGGCTTGGCGAAGTGGCGGAAGCGGCGGCGGCAAAAGTTGGGCCCCCGGTGCTGACCCTCTGGGGGTCTGCGCCCGGGGCGTCTGGAGCAATCGGTCGTTTGCCTGTGCTCCGGTCGTCGGCCCGGGGTTGGTCCCTAATCACCAAGGGGCCGCGGGCCGGCACCACGGCGGGACCAGTGGAGTCCATCGCCGAAAAGGACTAGATGATCCGAAGGCGCTCTGCGAACTCCAGATCGCAGAGCGGCCGGACCTCGGCCAGAAATTCCAGGCCACTCGGCACTGGTGGGATCAGCCCAGATAGCCATCTGGAGAGGGCAGGACCATCCAGGGTTCCCTCACTTGGCACCGAAAGAAGACAGAAACATTAATTGATGGTGACCACGAAGAAGAATATGCATTCAAAAGAAGAGCAACAGGCTTCTTGCCGGATGCGTGCGGCGTCATGTAAATGCGTCCCTATATCTTGCCATGCAGGCGACGACGACGACGAGGGCTGATCCTCCGAGCCACGAAGTCTCGGACTACCAGCGCCCCGATCAAGCCGGCACCCCACAACCGATCGATGCGGGCCACCATCGCCTGGAGCTCCGCCGTCTCCTCAACGGGCGAGCTCCAGCTCTCGAGGGCTTCCGCCCGCACGCAAGGCACCCCAAGAAGGTCGACCCCACTGTCGTCGCCGACGTAGAGCCAGTCACTCCACCAATTCTTTTAGTTGGATCGTGGCTGGACGGGAATGTAGTGGGGGGCCGACCCATCGCAGAGGAAGTGGCGACTCCTCGACCCGGTGTCGGAGAGCTGCGGCGATGAAGAAATGGCGAAGAGGGAAGATTGGGCATTACCCCCACGAACATCTCGCAGAGGTAAGCGAAAGGTGGAGAGAAGGACGATGGAGTTGGGGGAGAGATGAAGATGGTGGATCTCGTAAAAGTGAAGGACGGTGAGGAAAAATTTGGAGAATGGCGGCACCAGGCCGGCCATGAGCCCCCAAGCAAAGACGATGATCTCCCCTGGCTCGCAGCCCGGCACGAGGGTCCCCTGGAGAAGGTGGAGGGAGCCCTCGGGTGCCATCTTAGCAGCAAAATCCACCCTGCTCTGGCCAGCGGTGGAAGAAAGGAGAGGTTGCGCCATTGAAGCAGAAGCAAAGTTCTTTGAGTAAAGGAAGATGGAAAGGGCAAAAAGCAAAGTGTGAGAAGATCAGAAGGCGTGAACTGCTGGTTGGGGGTGCGTATATATATAGACCCCCCATGAAGACGGTTCGCGAACCAGCAAAAGGCCGCGACGTTTCGGGTCCCAAGTAAAATCGGCGGAAGTGGGGAGGACTGAGACGGTTGCGTGCTCAGAAGTGGTGGGCCCATCCGGGAATGCGCTGGCATTAAATGAGGTCTGAAAAGCAAATGACGCGCATTCCAGGATGACCCCGAGGGCTACTATCGGTGTACTTTGCACTAGGGTACTTTCTCCGCCGTGGAACAATGGGCCCAAGAAGCGGCCTGGCCCAGCATGGCGGCCTGGCGGGCAGGTGGGCGATCACGCCCTATCCGCCTGGCGAGAAGCCCACGTGGCCCCCTGGTGAGAAGGTGGGCGGTGGCGCCTGCCACGGGCGAAGGCGGCCGCGTGGTGCCTGGCGGCGGTGGGCGATCACGCCTACCACGGGCGAGCGAAGTCGCGTGGCCTCGGCGGCGGTGGGCAATGGCGCCCTACTCACCGGGTGAGCTACTGCGTGGTGCCCTAAGCGGCGGTGGGCGATCACACCGCCTGCGGCGGCGAGCCGCATGGCCCCCTGGCGAGCAAGTGGGCGGTGACGCCCTGCTCGCCGGGCGAGCGACCCGCATGGTGCCCTGGCGGGCAGGTGAGCGATCACGCCCTGCCCGCCGGGCATCGGCTTGAGAGGCGGCCTGGCAAGCGGGTGGGTGTTTGGACCCCCCTTGTCAGGCCACGGAGGCAACCAAAGGAATAAGGAGAAAGCTTCGCCTTGAAGACTCTTTCCCCTGACATGCTGAGTCAGGACCATTAATTGTGGAGAATTCTACTATCGACACGACGACGACCCATCCCTCTGACGCCTCTCACCAAACCCGTCGCAGGAGTGTCATATCCGGGCGAACCACACAATGCACGGCATTAAATGGGGCTTGAAGGAAAAGGCTACAGCGACGGGCGTAATAAATCAGTCATGGGTCAGTGAAATAAGGCTCGAATGATGGGAGTAATTAATGAGTCATAGATCAGTATAGCGTCACCTTCTCACCTGCTTGGGCCGGCTCATCTATATAAGGGCGCCTCGATGCATGGAGAAGGGGGGATGAAAGCCATAGAGGAGAACCATTGTAATTGCCTCCGCACTTCCTCAACAAAGACTTAGCAGGATGTAGGGCTATTTCCCATGCTAGGGGCCTGAACATGGGAACATCGCCATGTCCATCGATCTGTTGATCTCCGAGATCCATCATAGAGAACCATTAGGGTTTCTAGCCACGAAGACGCCCTCTACCGAACCATACCTTCCATCCTGGGAGTAGTCAACCCTGTTCGTTGGCGGGGTCCTGTCTGGCGGAATACGCCGACACCAAGCCGTATCCATGCCGGACTCCACCACTGCCGCAACCTCCTCCACATTTCTCGCAACAGACATGGACGTCAAGCCCCCTATTTAAAGCACTGTTGCCACCCTCGTGCTCCTCACCTCGCACCGCATCTCCTGGCCAACACACACCCATCAAGACGCCCTCATCTGCCCGCATGAGCCCGCCATATTCCCCGAGCCACTCTGCCGTTGGTTTCACCGTCGTCCAGCCTCTTTCACTGTTGCCGAGGTCACCGAAGTGACGCCCGTGCTGAGTCGCGTCGATCAAGCCACCGTGCGTCGCTGGAGCCGCCCTCTAGCACTGTCACCGTGGTCGTCTTCCTCACCTCTGGTAAGCCTCCACCGCCGCCCTGCCATTGCTCCTCGCGAGCATCCTTGGCCGTCTGATCATTTGTGTGCCACCCAGATTCCGCGACGTCCGCTTCATTGTTGCAGCCGCCGGATCTGCGGTCAACACCTGCGATCAAGCCGTGTCACCCAAACAACAGTAAACAATTCCGTCACCTCTCACCGTTGGATTTCAATCGCATGGCATAGATTGCATCGTGTAGAGTCATGTGAGCTCAGATCTTAGCCGTCGGATCTAGAATCAAGGGTCGAGATGTTACCGCGTTAGTGCGTCGCCGCTCCGCTCGCTGCCACCATCAGATATGAGCCGATCGGTCCAGATCGTGCCGCATATGTGTGCTGCTAGCAGTTTGTTGTCGCTGTTCGATTTGGATCAAATGGCCAGAATGCAGCCACGCGTCAAGTCCGCAGTTAACCAGCGCCACACCGCATCATTCAATCCCGACCATTCATTTTGAATCGGACGGACGAGATTGCACTGAGTCTCTGCCAGTCGCGTTGCGTCGCGTGTCGCTTCCCTATTGGTCTAGCGGTACAAATGATGTCAGTGCTTGCGTCAGCCGATGCACGGGCATAGTGCGGTCAGTCCACCATGGACCAGTGCTACCATGGACTGAGTCCATGCGCCGTGACATGTGTCAGCCTCTGTTGTGATGTGTGTCAGCGTGTGATTGGCCACGTGTCAAGCTGACGTCAAAGATGACATCATAATTAATTTTCAGTAGAAAAATAATTCAGCCAAAATTAAAATCTATGTTGACGTCATCATTAGCCGTGCTGACATCATAAACATGAATTTCCCGTATAAAAATATTTTGGATAAATCGGAATATCTGATTTTAATGTTTTTCCATTTATTTTAAACTTTGAAAGGCTATATCTTTTGCGTTCAAACTCCGATTGAGGTTATTCCAGTCTCTAAAATTTTTAAAATCATGCTCTATTTATTGGTGAATTTTATTTAATTTTAGAGTTTATTTTTCTCTATTTGGTTATTTATTGCCTTCTCTCTCGTTACGTGTAGACGTTGAGTTGCCCGATGAGTTTGTCGTTGAGAAACCAGTTCAGAGCAGAATCAAAAACTCTTCGAAGGCAAGTTGTGCTTTGATCATGTTGAACTTGTGCTTTAATTACTATATTATTTCAATGTATTACATAGTGTCTCAATTATTAAATGTTTTCGATATGTTGGGTGTAGCTAATCACCTACTTGAATTAAATCCACCTTGCCATGTCATATGCCATATCTCATTTATCACCCTAGAATGATTTAATGTTAATTGGTAGCTATAATTGCTAATGTGGGTAGTTAGAACGCAAGTAGAATGCTTAGCCATGCAACGAGTCAACATTTTATGTACAAATGTTTAATCTTGCTTAATGATTATGGAACATGTGTTTTAAATTATGTGTCGGGTGTTGTCACACAATGTTGGTATTGTCGATGGCACGTGGTGCATAGTAAATCAACTGGGGTGGTAAAATAATTTAGACCGAGGCAAGTGGCATGTATTAGTGGTGGGCTAATGTGGTACGTGGGCGGTCGCATTTGCTTTTTATGATAATTGTGGTTTATGATTATGATGATTTTTTGTTAGTCTTGCTTTGGTCAATTAAGGACTTAACCTTGTAAGAATTTGAACTGAGTCATTCATACAACCACAAGTCTAGTATGGGACATACCTAACTGATTAATTTGTTAAGTCTAAACTTTGGTACTGTTGTGGTGGTGTGAGGCCTGGGTAGTGGTAACCAGTCCTCGCACGGGTTGACTCACATGGCACAAGAGGGGGGCCCTGGATGTGGTAACCAGTCCACTAGTGTTGAAACCTTAGCGAATAGTACTGGGTTTAGATAGGTATTGGAAAGGCTTTGTTATGATCACTCGCCTTTGTGGTGTATGATTGTATCTTGGGGGTAAAGTGTGTAACCTCTACAGAGTGTAAAACCTATTCGAATAGCCGTGCTCGCAGTATTGAGCATTGCTCGGTGATTATAGTCGAGGGTTAGATTTTATCAAAAGAAATGTGGGAACGGGATGATGAACTAAGGAAATAGGTTGTGAATTGGTTGTTGGAAACAAATACAAAAACTTATTATTGTTTTTATTTGTTTTAGTGTCTTTCGATCTATTTATGCTATTCTTCCACAAATATTGTTTATGCAAAGTAACCTTGTAACCTATCCTTTGTACTAAGCCATGCATATTGTAAATAGACTTGCATTCTGTGCACGGCTTGTTGAGTATTTTATGTACTCACCCCTTGCAACAAAACATCATCAGTTGGAGAAGAAGCAATGCCTGCTTTTGAGTAGGAGTTCCACGAGGAGGCGAACAACTAGGGTGCGAACCTTGTCAGTTGTCTGTGGTAGTTGAAGGGTTTCTACACTTTTCATTATTTCCATTGTTATTCATTTACTTTCGGTTTTAGCCCTGCGTGGTGTATTCATGTAAGGTGGACCATAAGGTCATTTAACAGTTATACTGAACCTGATGAAGTCTTTATTATATTATCGCTTAGTATGATTGTGATATTCATCTATATTGAGCCTGTATGCACTAGCGTGATTCTGAACTAGTGCAGAATACACAGAGGGTCTGGATTTGCATATTCGGGTCTCAACAGTGCGCAAGGAGGTGGTGGGAGGTCGAGGCAACAACGTAGAGGTCGAGGCGACGGCGGCGAGGTCCGAGGTGACGACGCATACGTACGTGAGGAGGTGGCGGCGGAGAGGTAATGGCGCTAGGTTAGAGTGTAACGAGAGGAGGGTGGGTGTTGAATTTATAGGGATGGACTATCACTGCCAGTTCGCCAAAACAACCTGGCTGTGATTCTATATAACTGCCGAGCCAGAAAAGAGCCGGCAGTGGTAGTACTTATCACTACTGGCCCACTACACAAACCGACAGTAATAATATAATATCACTATCGAGTGGACATCGACCCGGCAGTGATAGTACTTATCACTACCGGTTTAGATTAGCAACCGACAGTAATAAGCCATATCACTGCTAGTTTATACTAGCAACCGGTAGTAATAGGCCATATCATTGCCAATTTTTTTAGCAACCGGTAGTAAAACTTTCAATTTATTTCATTTCAAAGGCTGAGTGCTTTGAGATTTTTAAAATTCTATCAAATTTTATCCAAATTTTTTGAAATTTTTTGGAAGCATACTGCAGGATATCTAATATTTTATTTAAATATTCCCAAAATTTTGATCAATTTCTAAAATTATAAAAATCCAGATTGCTCACTGTTTTAATAGTTTTAATATTTTAAAAATCAAATAATGCTTCAAAAATTCACATAAATGTAGTCAAATTCACACAAATTCAAATGCAGTTAAAGATTTACACTCAAATCTTGGATCACGCTTTTCTTCGAGCTGCCAAAGAACAGAGAGAACTAGTCCCGAGCATAACTTCAATTTCCATTACTCCATATAATACATTAATTGTTACATATGAGAAAGCATATATTTAATTAGTATAACTAAGCTACGATTCGACCTTCGTTATGATCGCGGCGCATGTACGTAGCTTCCCCACTCTCTTCCATGAGACTTAGGTCAACGTTCTCTCTGAAAGGGGGAAGCTCATAAAATTGGTTGTACTCTTCCTCGTCGACAACATTCTCAACTCCGTCAATCCTTTTTTCCTTGAATAACCATGTGACGCTCCTTGTTAGCCGGGTTTGTTACAAAGAAAATTTGTGTAATAGAATTAGCAAGTATGAATGGTTCTTCTCTGTATCCGACGAGTTTGAGGTCCACGGTAGTGATATCATACTTGTCGATGTTCACACCCCCTAGAAGTCTGACCCATTGGCACCGAAAGAGAGGGACCTTAAAGGTCCATAGTCAAACTCCCAAATCTCTTCTATGAATCTGTAGTAGATTTGCCTATTTTCATTGGTGTCATAGACATCTATACGGATACCGCTGTTTTGGTTAGTGCTCTTGTTATCTTATACTCTTGTATAAAATGTAAAACCATTTATATCGTATCCTTGGTTAGTGCTCTAGTTTGTCTTATACTCTTGTATAAAATGTAAAACCATTTATATGTTCTTGTGCATCCTTGTCCCAAAAGAATATCTAGATTGCTAAATTTTCTCGTAGTGTCCCTTTTCCTGTAGCCTCCCCTCATATCGAGATACAATCGGTCCTTTTAGCTTTTCAGTCAACACTTTCAACTAAGCAAGTCCATGTCTCAAAGTATTTTTGAGAATTTCCTCTATATGCATCATGTGCTCTGAATAAAGAACGGGCGGCCCGATTCTGTGTCTTGAACTAATCGCCTTCATTATGCGCCCAAATAGGAAACCCTAGAATTATCTCTATGCTCTCGTCTCCGATTTGGAATCCCGATCCAAACCTCGACCTCCTATTTTTTGAGCTTCTAGATAGCATGTTCTTGTACATGTTGACATCTGAGTTCCTCGTATTGCGCCGCATCGGATTTGCCGTTTCTTCATCGCCGGGAAGCACTAGCTTCGCCGCCGCTACCATTGCCGTTCGGAGTTCGCTGGCCGTCCGATCATCATCGGCGCCAGAATCGTCCACATCGCCGGTGAGGTGGGTTGATACTTCATCGATTGTCCCAAAGCTGCGGGTTTCCGGAAATGTACTTGTATGAATGAAGCTAGATTGCTAAATCTAGAAATTCAAATTTGAATATTCAAAATGCTATAACTTTTGCATATGAACTCCGATTGAGGTGATTCAAATTCCTAAAATTTGTAAAATTGAGATCTTTCTGGTGATTTTTATTTGAATTTTTGAGTTTATTTGTTCATTAGTTTTGGTGTTTATTTGCTATTTCTTCTCGATTAGCGTGAGACCCTTGTGCGAGGCTTCGGAGGAAGAATTTGCAACTCAAGAATTATATTCAGACCAAGACCAGGAGCTTAACGAAGGCAAGTTGTGCTTTGATCATGTTGCACCCATGAATTAGATTGCATGCTATTTTGATTTACCTTATCACATGTTATTTTATGTGTATAAATGATTTCAACCTAAATTTGGGACTAGCTATCGTACCCTTTGAATTATACCCTACCTTGCTAGTTGTATGCCATGATTCATTTGTCACCCTAGGTTGGTTAATTATAGTTGGTTAAATAGAAAATCAACATGGGTGGTTAGACCGAAATAGAGATGCTTAGCCATGCCACGTCACCACATGCTCATGGAATATTGTTTATTAATCTTGACTAATAGAATATGGAACTATGATGATAATTTGTGGGCCATGTGTGGTCGCACAAAGAGATTGAGTTGTTGTGACAGCGGAGTCATGCAACGATGTTGATTTGTGAAGAGCGTGGTGTTTGGTAATCAAGCGGGGTGGGAAAAATGATTTAGGCGGGGCAAGTGGCAAGATTGTTTCGGTGGGCCAAGAGTGGCAATCAGGCGGTTGTATTTGGTTTTATTTCGGATATTTGAGATTATTTCGGTTAGTCTTGCCTCGATCGGTTAAGGACTTAACCTTGCAAGCCTTTGACTGAGTCAATCATGCGACCACACATCTGTTATGGGGCGACCTTAGTGATTAATTTGCAAATGCTTAACTTAAGTGCTATCATGGTGGTGTGAGTCCGGGTGTGCGAAACTCACATGGCGCAAGAGGGGCCTGTTGTGGTGGTATAGCCCTTGATGTTGAAACCTTAGCGGGTAGCTTGGGTTAAGAGGATGCATTGTAAAGGCTTTGTTATAATCATTCGCTTTGTGTGGTGCGTGGTTATATCGTGTGGGTAAAGTGCATAACCTCTGCAGAGTGTACAAACTATTAGGATAGCAGTGCTCACGGTATTGAGCAAAGCTCGAATTCTGATCAAGGGTAGTTAATTTAAAATGAACAATCTGGATGGGATGGCGGGGATGCCATGTGGATAATGGAACTTGACTTAGGATGGAAACTTGGTTTACTTGAGAATCACTTGAATCTACTTACTTGTTATTATTTGTTTCTTGTCTTTTCAATCTACATATTGTTTATGTTTGAAAATGCTGCTTACTGCTTATGAACCACTTAGCCATTCCTTTGGAATAAGCCTTGCATATAGCTATGATAGATTGCATTCTTGTGCACAACTTGTTGAGTATGTTGTATACTCACCCTTGCCTACAAACACAAACAACGTGGAGGAGTCATCGCTGGTATTGGAGGAGGATTTCCAGGTGGATACGAGTCACTAGGCCAAGCCTTGTCGATCGCTTTGTGGTGTCTTGATGAGTCACTACGTCTTCTATGATTTTCCGCTGCATTTGTCTTATTTTATCTTAGTCTTGCCCTATGAGGCCGAATAAATGTAAGTGATCATAAGATCATACACTAGTTATATTAAATAAATGAAGTCTTATTGTTATTATCGTTGTGTATGATGTGATGCTTACCGATGTTAAGCCGTGTGCACTAGCGTTGATCCTGGGAATAGTGCGGCATACACGGTGGATCCGAATTGGTAAATTCGGGTCACCACAATGACCTCCTCGGTTCCCCAACCATCAGTAATGCAGTCTTCCGGTCGATGTCGGTTACGGACATATTTTTTTATAACCCCCATGAACCTCTCGAAAAGGTACATCTGATGTAGAAACACAGGACCAAGAATTTGTATCACTTTTACAATGTGAAAAATGAGATGGACTATAATATCAAAAAATATGGAGGGAAACACATCTCAAACCTGCATAGAGTGTGGACCATGTCTTCCTGCGACTTATCTAATTTTAACAGATCGATGACCTTTTGTGAAATCGCATTGAAGAATAAACACAACTTTATAATTGGGTCTCGGACTTTCTCTGGCAGAACACCCCTAATTGCAATTGGAAGCATCTGTGTCATTATCACTTGGCAATCGTGAGACTTCATATCAAATAATTTTAAGTCTTTCATTGAGACTAGTCTCTTTATATTTGCAGAGTAACCAGACGGAACTTTGACTCCGTGCAAGCATTCACACACACTAATTTTTTCTTTCTTGCTCAAAGTGTAACAGGCCGGGAAGGTACTTTTTGCCTGTATCTATTTCTTCGTGATGCAGTTCTCCTTCCTGAGTTTCATATCCTCGAGGTCCATCCATACTTTGAGTGTATCTTTCGTTTTGCCAGGTATGTCCAATAATATACCAAGCAAACTGTCACACACGTTCTTCTCTATGTGCATGACGCCAATTGTGTGTCGAACATTCAAGTGCTGCCAATAAGGTAAGACCTAAAATATTGATCTCTTTTTCCACAAAGGAGCCTTATCCCAGGAACTCGGGATACAAGTACTGTCGACTCCCTTTTCGTGAATAATTGTAAGATCCTTTACAGCCACAAATATCTGTTTCCCAGTGTAATTCTTCAGAGCTAAAGCAGTCTCCGTTGTCCCATCAAAAACTCTCTTATTATTGCGGTATAGATGATCCTTAGGAGGAACCTACGATGCCGCATGTAAGCCATTTTTGGCAATTCTTCAGCCACTGACTAACTATATGATCCAAACACTAGACACATCCGTTGAAGCCTTTTGTCGTCTAGCCCGATAGGTTACCAAGAGCAGGGTAATCATTGATGGTTACGAACAACAATGCGCGTAGGATAAAATTCTCTCTTTTATACTCATCCTATACCCGTACACCATCGTTCCATAATATTAGAAGATTTTTCAATCAATGGTTTGAGGTACACATCAATATTGTTGCCAGGTTGTCAGGGCTCTTGGATCAATAGTGGCATCATAATATACTTTCGCTTCATACAAAGCCAAGGAGGAAGGCTGTAGATACACAGTCACCGGCCAAGTGCTATGACAACTACTCATGTTGCCAAAAGGATTCATCTCATCCGTATTCAACCCGAACCTTATATTCCTCACATCATAGGCAAAGTGCTTCTTATATTTTCTATCGATGTTCCTCCATTACACAGAATCAGCAGGGTGGCTGAGCATTCCATCCTTTTTACGCTCTTCAGCGTGCCATCGTAACAATTGGGCATGCCTTTGTTCGCAAACAATCGTTTCAGACGGGGGATTATAGGGAAATACCACACCACCTTTCGGGGGATCTCTTCTTCTTATGCTTCACCCTGATATCATCGTTATCAATATCATCATCGTTGTCCTTATACCGCTTTACTTTGCAAACAGCACAGGCATCCAAGTCTACAAACTCATTGCGGTACAATATGCAATCGTTTGGACATGCGTGTATTCTTTGTACTTCTAGTCCCAATGGGCAGACAACCCACTTGGTCTAGTACGTAGTTGCTGGCGACACGTTACCCTCTAAAAGCAAGTCCTCTAAGAAACATAACAGCTCAGTAAAACTTTTATCGAACCAACCATTGTTTACCTTCAACTGCAGTAGTGAAAGCACAATATGCAGCCTTTTGTGCTCCTCCTTATAGCCCGAGTACAATAGCGTTGTAGAGTCCTCTACCATACGCTGGAACTTTTGAAACTCTCTTTCACTCGTGAAGTCCCCCTCTCCATCACGCAACATTTTCTAGATCATCTTCGTGGCTATCAGCGAACGTATCTTCGACCGCCGTCACTTTATCAATGTGTTGCCCTTCATGTACAATCTCATCTTCACCGTGCTCGGTCCAACAGGTATAATCAGCCTTGAAACCCCTTTGAAGCAAGTGTGTACGTATCGACTCTATGGTTAAAAACAGTTTCTTATTTTTGCAATCAACGCATGAACAACACATGTAGTCCGTCAGCTTCTTCAACTTGTGCGCCGCAGCCGACGTTCAGAAAACAAGTCACACCATTAAAGACTCTAGGCCGCGACGGTATGTGTCATACATCCACTTTTGGTCCATCTACAATTAATTATATCAAACTAAATTTTAGTAAATCAATAAACGATCACAAAATAATTTATTCTTTACATTAGTCATGCAGTGCTAATTAATTAAATCAATAAACATCAGGTAAGCATATAACTGCAAATAACATCGATTACATTCAAGTAAAAGTAAAAGCAGCTTGTTGTCAAAGCAAAGGAAGAACTGCCCGACGCACGCCTTAACCATCGCCTTGCTTCATCTGGCCCATTGATCTTCATTTAAGGAAATCAGCATTCAGGAAACTCCACTACCGGCTTCGTTCTGAACTTTTGCACAACTACTTCTATCAGCTTCAGACTCCAAGGTTTTTCAGCCCCTGACGAAGCTCTCCTGGAAGTAGGGCTGGGCGTTCGGTTAAACTGAAAATTTCGGTTTTGGTTTTCGGTTTTCGGTTTTTTAGAAAATTCGGTTATTCTAAAAATGAAGCCGAAGTTTGTTTGAAAATTTTAAAAACCGATATTTCGGTTAACCGATAATTCGGTTTCGGTTTTAACCGAATTAACCAGAGTTTGATTGTCAGGAATCACCACAAAGAACAAATTGTCTGACAGAAAGGAAAAATACGCATATCACATCAAATATTTCAACCTAGTTCACAAACTCACGAAACCGTGTGATCACGGGCAATGAACAGTACAAGAGCATTACATAAAAGTAGTGCATATAGATAGCAGACCCACTAGCAAAGTAGGAAGTGAATTAACACATGCATGGCTAGCGCCTAGCGCCCAACAGACCATATGACCGGTAGTCCAGTATGGCTGGGGCCCAACAAGGCAACAACGATCAGGGTTGAGAACTTGCAACCTGATAATTGATAAGTTGTTCTTGTACACACTACACAACTTGCAACCTGATAGCCTAGTTCACAACCGATATGCAACCTGATAGACCTCCAGCCGCTGAGCAAATTTGTAAGCGTGAATTTCAGAGATATTATAGTTATTAGTTCCACTCTTTCTTGTGCTATTTGTGCTCGAGTCATATTCCGGTTAATTCGGTTAACCGAGGTGTAAAACCGAATTAACCGAAAAAAAATCAGTTATTTCATATAGCTAACCGAATCGACAACCGAACAATTCGGTTTCGGTTTCCGGTTTATTTGCCCAACCCTACCTGGAAGATCGCCTCCGACACAGACTTGGCAGACTCGCGCAAAACGTACGGTAGGGTTTCACGATCCGCCCACCCGGTGATACAACGGCGTTGTTTAGCTTTAGAGAGTAGTAGTGCTGATAAAAGGATTATAACCGTCGTAAATCAATCACAATGCACCGATCAAATAACCAGAGTAATCACAAAGAATACATAGGATATAAGTAAGTAGAATTCTCTTTTCTTTATTAGATTGATTCTCTTGTACAATAAGATGTTATATTTATAACAACCACCCATTAGGGATAGATCACCACCAAGAGATAAAGTCTAATCATATCTCAAAAACTAGGACAAAAAAGTCCTATTAACACTTTAAACTAGTTTTAGAAAAATGGGGAATGATACATAAACCAGTTCTTTTTCTTTTTCAGACTCATAAACATTTTACTAGTTCGAGGTCTTAGGAACCGGAAGTCACGGACAACCTAAGAACTCTCTAGTTACTTTGTATTGCATGTAGCAATTTGTGCTATACTACTTTCATGAGATAAAGAATCAGGGATGCTCTACTATTGAATTGATTTCAGTCAAAAATGGCCAGAAAATGTTCTCTAGAACCGCATATTTACATCGATATAAAAATAATATATGGCTAAGTAAATAAATTTCATGTCCCCGGAAAAAATAATGAAAACAACCACCTATCTTCCCCACTAGCGCTCTTCGGAATTAAATTTGTTCCACGCTTCCTGCACAATGGTAGCACATAACAATTAGCCTCCGTTTATTGCAATAAGTAAATATACATTGAAGAATACGGTTAGCAATTTACCAACAGATAACTTGCTTTAATAATCACTACTTTGAGACAATTTTCCTGGTTTTTACCAGTTGGGTGTTGCAAGAGATGACAATTATAATCACTTGTTTCTGCTCCACAAAATCTGGAGATTTATAAGCGGGAAGTAGGAAGTGGAAGGATATTTTCCAGCTGGACCCCAGTGGTGATCCTTAGTGCACAACAAGTTGGCCACAACATTTTTAACTCTCTCAATACTTTAATGTGAAAATTTTAGTGCATGCCTATCACGGCCAGGGGATTTGGTGGAAACTCAACTGCTGTCACGCACGGAAGGGAGGAGGCGGCTGCTCTCCAATCGCCCGTGCAGACAGGGAGGGTAAAACCCTAATATTGCTTGCTTTATTTCATCCAATGCTTGCCTATTTATAGCCGGGCTAAGGCTGCACAATCTTATTAAAGGAAACTAATACTTGGTATTGTAGTAGACTAATACAAGGACTACTTATCCTATTAGGATTAAGAGTACTTATCCGACTAGGGCCAGGAGTCCTGACATGCCGGGACATGCTTAAGGCTGATCCGGCATGGTCTTGGACTGGTGCCTGCGTCGGCTAAAAACTACCCCAAACCTGTCATCTGTGACACCTCCCCCTCCTTCAAGAAACAGTTCGTCCTCGAGCTGGAAGTCCGGGTAGCGCCGGCGGAAGGAAGCCAAATCCTCCCAAGAAGTAACCGATGGAGAGGCATCTGCCCACTGGACCAGCACCTGATGGACGCCATCATTCCGACGACGGACACGAACAGCTTTGGCCGGTTGAGGTAGGACTCGGCCGTGTAGCAACTGAGGGAGAGCTGGTGGAGTAGCCGGAGGAGTTCCTTTGAATGGTTTGAGGAGACTGACGTGGAAAACATTGTACATCTTGGTACGAGGAGGCAATTCCAAGCAATAAGCAACGGAATCCACTCTGTGCAGAATCTTGTATGGCCCATAGAAACGGGGAGCTAACTTTCCGCGAAGTATACCAGCGGTGAGGCGGCGAGCATCAGGTGGATCGTAACTGCACTCCAATCACCTGGTTGAAATTCCAATGGCCGATGCTTAGCATCATAATAAAACTTGGCAGACTGTTGAGCAAGCAGTAAGCGTTCTCTGATCTCCAAGAGGAACTCATCACGCTGAGAGATGTTGTCGGCCACTGCTGCATTGCTAATCTCAGAAGTATCATAAGAGCGGAGGGAAGGTGGGTCACGTCCATAGACCACTCGAAATGGGGTTTCTCGGCGAGCTATGATCTGACGTGTTGTAGCAATATTACGCTTAGCGAGCCATTGGAGCCAGCGACGAGGCCGATCTCCGTGAACAACGCATAAATACATGGAGATGACACGGTTCATCGATTCCGTGACCATCGGATTTGGGGATGAAAAGCCGTGCTCATATTTAAAGTCGCTCGATGGCGCGAAAAAGTTCTTTCCAAAAGGAGGAAGTGAAAACGGCATCCCGGTCTGACACAATGGAAGACGGCACTCCATGGAGGCGAACAATTTCATCAAAGAAGGCTCGTGCGACCGAAGAAGCAGAATAAGGGTGAGCAAGTGGTATAAAATGGGCGTATTTGGAAAAACGGTCAACCACGGTCAATCAATCAGATTTGCCTCCAACTTTGGTAACCCTCAATGAAGTCCATTGAAATGTCACCAAACCCGAGAAGGCAGGAAGAGGTCGCAAGAGACTGCCGGTTGTAGTTGCTTTCGCTTTTATTACGTTGGCAAGTGGTGCATGTCTGAACAAACTCGCGAACCAATGTCTTATCCTGGGGAATGTGAAAATCGCGGCGAAGACGATGGAGAGTTTTTTGAATTCCCTCATGGCTTGCCATATGTGCTGCTGCAAGAGCATCCTGAACCAGGGAAGAAGAAGGCGCAATATAGGCCTTGCGCTGGAAAGTAAGAATACCATCAATGATAGCCCATGGATCCGGAAGGTCGCCTCATTGAGTTGATCTCGGAGAGCGATGATGGTTTGTCTGTCAATTGGTCAATCGAATCTTGTCAAAGAGATCAAAGCGGGATCGGATATGGTGAAAATCGAGTTGATCGTCGTCGCGGGATAAAGCATCGGCCACCAAATTCTGCTTGCCTGGTTTGAACTCCACCGTAAAATCAAAGCCCAATAGTTTACTGACCCAATGATGTTGAGGGATTGTGGACAGGCGCTGATCTAAGAGAAATTTGAGGAATAATGATCAGTGCGGACCACAAAGGATCGTCCCCATAAATACGGCCGCCAATGTTTAATAGCCTTTACTAGTCCAACCAGTTCACGTTCATACGCCGCCAATGCAAGGTGCCGAGGAGCCACTGGACGGCTAAAGAAGGCGATGGGACCGCTGTTTTGGTGAAGGACTGCACCAAAGCCCGTCCCAGATGCGTCGCACTCGACCATGAATTGTTGCTGAAAGTCAGGAATCTGAAGGACAGGGGCTGATGTCAATGCTTCCTTTAATGATTGAAAGGCTGAGGATGCTGCACTAGACCAACTGAACCCCTCTTTACTTAGTAGTTTGGTAAGTGGAGCCGCCATTGCGCCATAATTCCTGATGAAACGGCGGTAGTAACCAGCAAGTCCCAAGAATCCTCGCAAACCACGAACTGAGGAAGGTACTGGCCATGATAGAATTGCTTGAACCTTATCAATGTCCATAGAAACACCGGCTACAGAAATTACATGGCCGAGATAGCCGATGCTTTCAGAGCCGAAGCTACATTTGGACTTTTTAAGGAACAAAAGGTGCCAGCCAGTAGTAAATCCCGAGCACGAGACGCACATGACGGAGGTGTTCACCGGGAATTACTATAGAGTAAAATATCATCGAAGAAAACCGGACGGACGGCGAAGATATGGTCCCGAACTTCATTCATGAGTGCTTGAACGTTGTTTGCATTGGACAATCCAAAAGGCATCACGAGGAACTCAAAAGTCCTTGGTGTGTGCGGAATCTTTGTCTTGGGGATGTCGTCGGGATGCATGCGGACTTGATGGTACCGGAACGAAGGTCGGTTTAGTAAAGAAGCGAGCACGCGCAATTCATCAAAAAGCTCTTGACTCTTGGTATGGGAAATTTATCTTTGATTGTAAGAGCATTGAGAGCACGGTAATCAATACAAAACCGCCATGAACCATCGCATTTTTTGACCAGGAGGACTGGAGAGGAAAATGCGGAAGTGCTCTTGTGAATAATGCCCTGTTGCAACATGAGATCACACTGACACTCTAGCTCATCCTTCTGAGTAGCAGGGTAGCGATAAGGACGCACTACCACTGGCGAGGCTCCAGGAATGAGATGAATGCGGTGATCTTGGGACCGTTGAGGTGGTAATCCCGATGGCTCGGCGAACAAATCTGCAAATTCGTCGAGGATGTGTGGAAGGAGCTCACGGCCGTCACAAGAGAAAGCTTGAGCTGTAGGCTTGCCCAACGATTGAAGTCCCTTGAGTGTGATAGTCTGATCAGCAATTCGAATCCGCATGGTGTGTTGTTGGAAATCCCAGGTAATTGGACCAAGAGTTGCTAACCAGCGAGTACCAAGGACCATCTCATGGCCGCCCAAAGGAATCACATAAAAATCTGAGGTGAAGATGGTATTGCCAACCACAAAGGGTACCGATTTGAAAATGCCAGCAAGGAACTCGATCACCATTGGCCACAAGAACACCCAAACCGTGGTGATGCATGGGTTTCGAGGAAGCCGATGAGCTAGATCCTCACCGATGAAATTGTGAGTCGAACCGAGTCCACCAATGCAATTACCTCAAGTTTGGCGAGACATACACTAATCGCATAGTATCACCCGAGCGGACCGGAAATTGCATGCAAGGAAATCTGTCCTTCCTCTGTTGGCGCACTGTCCTCGTCACCACTATCCTCTTCGTTAACGTGAGAATGGCGAACAATTTTTGCACTCATGCCCTTTGAACCATTGTTCATCACAATTAAAACAGAGTTTTTGGCGACGGCGATCCGCCATCTCACCGAGTAAGTCTCTTGAAGGTAGAAACAAGAGGTGGGGACATTGATCGGTGGTGCGGTGGCATGGTATGGTGAGAAGAGTGGATCGCGTACCTTTTGCATTGTCATCATTGCGGTGAGAAGGGCGTTCGAGTTTATCCATGGCGGGCTACATTCATAGCTTCATCGAGATCCCCGGTGTTTCAACTCAACCTCGGGCGCATGGGTTCCTGCAGACCATAGGTAAAAGATCCACCTCTGCCGTGTTGGATAAAGGCTCGGCGTGGCGAGGTGAGTAAGAAACCGGTCTTCATACTCTTGGAGAGAACTCCGTCTGTCAGTGGTCGCGGCCAAAGCCCCCAAATTCTTTGTTTAATTAGGACCAAAGCGGCGGTGATGAGTCGCACAAATTTCGTCCCAATTAGGTCGGCCAGTAGCGGCGTTCCCAACTAGTGTACCAAGTTTGTGCGCGACCCGTAAGATGGTATGAAGCTGTCCACACCTTGTTCCGCTCCGAGGTCTTCTGGCCGTAAAAGAACTACTCACAGCGCGACAGCCAAGGGAAGGGATCGTCATCTCCACCATATGTGGGAAACTTCCACTTGTGGAAGTGGCCATCGATGCGGTCCTCGTCATCCTTGTCCGCCGTTGCAGGAACACGTTGGGCCTTGGGAGGTCTGGACGTGCCGCTAGAGAATGACACGTGTTGAGGTCTTTGGAGGCGTGAGCTCGCGGCTAAACATGGCGCAGCGTTGGCGGCAAGGCCCGGTTCTTCGGTTACGTAGGTAACCGGCGCATCACCGGTATCCAGGTCGTCTTCTGGAGGAGAGTCAGCGGCGAGGAGAGCCTTGCCACGTCCTACCTCGAGCCGCATGATGGCCAGATGATGCGCTTGTTGCTGTTGTGCAAAGTCACGCATGGAGGATTCCAGAGATGAAATCTTGTCAAGATTGGGCGTGATGTCGGCGAAGAACCCAGACAGCGCGGTCTTGAGGGCAGTCATTGTGAGTGGCTGTTCCTCGTCGGAAGACATGGCAGCGAAGGGATCGAAGGTCTCTGATACCAAATATGTCACGGCCAGGGGATTTGGTGGAAACTCAACTGCTATCACGCACGGAAGAAGGAGGCGGCTGCTCTCCAATCGCCCGTCAGCACAGGAGGTAAAACCCTAATATTGCTTGCTTTATTTCATCCAATGCTTGCCTATTTATAGCCGGGCTAAGGCTGCACAATCTTATTAAAGGAAACTAATACTTGGTATTGTAGTAGACTAATACAAGGACTACTTATCCTATTAGGATTAAGAGTACTTATCCGACTAGGGCCAGGAGTCCTGACATGCCGGGACATGCTTAAGGCTGATCCGGCATGGTCTTGGACTGGTGCCTGCGTCGGCTAAAAACTACCCCAAACCTGTCATCTGTGACAATGCCACTGGAAGTTGGCCATTTTGTGTTCGGGCCATCCTTAAACTCGTACTTTTGCGTATGCCATTGGATTGGTTGGAACTGTTGCTCTGTGCCATTACCATCTGCTGAGCAGGTAAACAGGGTAGAGCTCAGTTGGAATAACCATGCTGCCCTCTGCATGGAGATCTGTGTATGCCACTGCACAGTGGAAAAATTTTGTGAACGTTATCTAATTGATTTTAACTACAACAAAGCACGACAGTAGGAAAAGCATCCATTAGGTCACATGACCATTTCAATTTGAAATGTCCATGGATATTTCTTAGCTAAGTCCTTCGTAAGGTTGGCATAGATACATGTAGCTGAATCAATCCTCCAATCAAATGATCAATTCCAATTGGAATCCCTCCAATTTGATCCTTCATAATCGTAGGTAACATTCAACAAGTAGAATGTTTCCAGAGCCATCCTATTAAGCGAAACAACAAAAAATGTAACACAGAGAATGAACAACAAATCCTCTCGATCCATGCAATCCAGCATCACAAATTTAAGGATTCAAAAGTCAGGTTTTGGAGTCATTCATGCTAGGGGCAATGGACCTCCTAGCCGGTCCATGGCAGCAAATCCACAGGTGTGGCGCTCTAGGGGGCAAGAGCACTCCACGAGATGAAGGCGTCGCTCCAGTTGTGGCGGTGGTGGCACTCCGTGGGGAACCACAGCGTCAGCGGGGTCCCCAACTCTCGCAGCGGCAAGCGGTGACGGGGTTGTTTCAGGTGGGGAAATGGTATGGCGCAGATAGAGAAAGGAGGGAAGAGAATAGGTATGGGTTCAAGGAGTATTTTGGATTTTTGGATGGAGATGTTCCCTCAGTCCACAGTCACAAGTCCTCCAAGGCTCCAGCTAACCAGCTCAACAGGTGGAAAATGACACGGAGCAACAATGTCAACCAATCCAGTGGCATACACAAAAATACAAGTTTAAGAATGGCATAGACACAGAATGACCAACTTCCAGTGGCATACACAAAATTTCTCTAATTTAATTCATGAAATACTGGTCAAGTAAATGAATAATGTGATAGTCAGAATCTGTCAAAACTCAATAAAAGAATGGGGTTAGCTTGAGCTAAAATTTAGTCTGCAAATCAGCCTGGAACTCAGGAATTCTCACCTTAAGAAAGATGGAGGTTTTCCAAAACTGGAAATAATTATGCTTTAACCACCAGATTTAGTTGGGTGAGTGAGCAAATTCAATCATTGGCTGCTTAACATTGCAAAAGTTTGGTTTTTCAATTGGTGATAAATAAGGTAATAGCCAAGACCTTAGAATGTATATTGGACGAATTTCTGCTGGTAGCTACTAACAGTTTTCAGTTGGCTACAGTTAGGAAGTAGTCCAGAACTAGATGGTTCAAACATTAGGACTAATGTAGAGACTATGGCTGTACTCTGACCGGAAAGGATTACCATTAAAACATGACGTATTTAACGGCAAATTAGTTGTAATTGCTCACAATTTGATGTATATCAGGTTTTTACAGTTTCTTTGACCAGCGAGATTTGGAATACAACATGATCCTGCCAGAGTTTGTTAGTTCTAAACAAAAAATTGTAAAGCCCTGTAATATTGGCTTACTGTAGAAAGATCAATGCGTTATGGCTTTCAAGAACAAGTGAAATCATGTAAACAATTGCTTAACTATCATACAATGATGCCAGCTGGAAGAGTTGGTATATGCATGAAACTTAATGTGGCGTCAAAGCTAGAGGTGTCTGAGCTAGAGGTTCTGAGTCACAATTTCTAATACCTATCTAGAGCATTTTGAGAGGAAATAAATAATTGTGGTAAGGGTTGAAGGGTCCCAAGGGGTACTTGAGGGGCCCAATAGTGAGATCAGGAGGGTCCCAAGGGTAGACAAGATCCTTGCCAATAATGCAAATGTGGTACTCTTAAGGAAATTAACAACCACCACCACTTATACAAACAAACTTCTCAAAGCATTAGAAATTGCAAGTAAGCAACTAGAGATGGAAAATGCAAAGATGAAAATCTGCCTGGGGTCTCAACTCTCAATTGTATGCAAAATATGTGAACAAGGAAGGAACGCACCTTAAGATGATCAAACACCTTCTCACAAATGTATTTCTGCCTGATTGTAGCACCCCTTTGTTGTAATTTATCTGAATGGACACAAAGTGTTGCCCTCCTGTATGTTTTCTTGACAGTCGCAGTAGTAATGAGATCTGTGAGAGGAACTGACTGCCAGCCACTGTCTGAACCAAGGATCTGCCCAGAAGAAAAAAGGTTTACATGACTTGACTAATGTGTAGTGTAATTCATCAACGGTAATTAAAATTCAACATGACTGCTTAAAATGAAACAATGCAGAAGTGACTTCCATCAGAAGATTTTCCTCCAAGCATGTACCATGGACAAATGCCCACATAGGCCTCCAACCATTTCCCAAATGAAGTAAGATCTTAGCTAAACAAATATGATCTTTAATATGAAGTAAGCACATAAATCAAATATGAACAAATGATAAAATAGCAATTACATGATTTTAATATGATCTCCATTTAGCATGTAATATACTTTGTGAATTTGCAATATATAATTATGCAATCATATATATGACATGTGGATATTCCATTATCCAAATATGGGTATATCTTAGTTCTGCAATTTGATGACATTTATAATTTTATATAACCATATCCTATTCATACAAGGTCAGTCTTTGTTATCGTTGGGACAAACTGGATAAGTGGATATAACATCTGTCCATTTTTTGACAAAATTGTTACTCAGTCTTTAGCTAACATATGATTTTAGTTGGAGGAGACTTCAGTACCAGAATTACATGATAGCCGCCTTTATATGCATTGTGCAGTGATTCCAAACCTAAGTAAATTCTAATATTATTGAATTGAGTTGGCCAGAAAAATTCTTCTGCATCATCTACCATATCCTATGGCTCTCGACAACCTCAAAACAATCCTAGCATTTACCGACAAAAGAAACATAATTGCAATAAATGTTGCCGTTTTTTATTTCCTTTCTTTTATAGCTTTTGCAGTTATGTTCGATGCATTATAGTGTACTTTCAGGCGCTATTTTAACAGCACAAACATGTACAGAAAATTATGTCTTTTACACAATTATTTAGGTCTAGTTTCTATTTGTGTAAGTAAAATTACATATGTTGACTTCAGTTGTGCTAAGTAAAATTACATATGTTGACTTCAGAAAGTTGTGCACCAGTCAATTCACCCAAAATTGTGATGAGGAAATGTTTGAGTAGGACGTGGAATTCTTCATTAAACTTGAACTTGAGATGAATTTGGAATGCATAATTAAGTGATGAGGAAAGGAGGGCAATTCAAGTCAAAACATGAATTTGGAACATATATTAAAAATCTATAAAAAATCTTAACATGGATATGGGAAAGGTGGATCAGGAAGCAGTGAACGTCATACAGTAATAAAGAAAGAATTGTTCAAATAGAAGTCCTCTAAGGCAAAATGCATACATATTGCAATGTAGATAGCAATGCTCGTAGATTTCCTTCCTTCCCATTTGACCATCTCTTGACTTCAGGATCAAGGAATTCAGCCAATCTCTGTATCAAAAATAAATAAACAATGGAATTTAGAAGAAAAGGGTATTTAGAAACAGTGAAATAACATTCTTCCTTCCTGATGACTAAGTTTCTTACGTGTTTTTCTGCTTGCTCCTTTGAGCCAGCATGTCCCGCATGTTCTTTTCGGCTAGGGCTTTTGCCTGAAAATTGTTGACGATGAAAACTAACAAGCAATAGACAACACCAGGTAAAGGAGGAAACAAATCATTTGAGCATACCGCTCGCTCAGCAGTGCGTTGGTGCCTCTCCAATCTTGCTTTATGTCTTAGAGCTGACTCAACCTCAACTACTGCAAATACATATCAAAAATGCATAAAGGCAAAGCAATGTTAAGTTCCCACAAATCATAATCACATAACTGTAAAGAAATATTACAGAAAAGGTTAAAATGACACAACACAAATTACTTCCTCCATTTTATAATAGAAACACCTTTAGATATTAGCAATACCTTGGTTACAAGAATCTGTGCTTCTTCCATAGGTATCAGAAGCTGTATTCTGAAATTGTGTGTCCTGTTCATTATCCTGCAACAAGAACACGGATTAGATACTATTTAAGGTACCATTAGTAGCAACTTACGAGTAAAAAACTCAAGCATTTAGTTTGGTAACTGTACTATAAAAATCTATATGTAACAACATCAACTACCTGATTAGTGGCCTTAAAACTGCCCTTGAAAGAGGACCTGAATCTTTCCATTCGCTCCTTAGCATCTGCAGCAGCTTTTGCCTTTTCAATTGCCCTCTCCCGAGCTTCGGCAGTTGCTCTCTCAACTGCTGCACGTTCTGCTTTTATTCTAGCTTCTCTAGAAGCCTTCTCAGCAGCTTCTTCAGCACTTGCCTTCTCTTCTTTCTCTCGAGCTTCTGCAGATGCTCTTTGTTGTGCTGAGGTAATCCTTTCTAATGCTGTTCTTTCAGCCTTTGCACGAGCCTCAGCAAATGCCCTCTCATGAGCTTCCCTCGTAGCTCTCTGAACAGCTAGTCTATCTTTTGCTCGCTCCCTCTCCCGTTCCTTCTCTTCTTCAAGTTTTCTTCTTGGCCTCTCTTTATTTTGCTCTTTTTCTTTCTCCATTTTGCATTCCCTTTCTTTCTCTTCATCTAGTCTTCGGAAGACTTCCTTCTCCTTTTCAATTTCTCTTTCTGTCTTCTTTATATTATCCCTCCCTTCAATTCTCTGAACATCAGGGATCTCTTCTCTTGATTTCTGAACAAAATTTGATGAAGTATCTACTGCAAATTTAGGTATAGCATCACTACCCAAATGAACAGATTGCTGATCCTTCAACTTTACGCTTGCTATTTTGTCTTTGCCATCTCTTTCTTCCATTTTGTTTCCAGTATTTTGCCCTTCTTCTAATCCTGCATATTTTTCTGTTGGAAATTCTCTTTCTGCTTTTCTGCAATCCTCTTCAAGATTTTCAAGAACAGGAGTGCTTTTATCAGACATCTGAGAAGAAACAGATTCAACATTATGAGACAAGTGCTGCAAGATAGTGCATGCTTCTGAAAACGAAGCCTGCGGATCTTTTGAACATGTGCTCATCTTCATTTTATAATCGCTGTCATCACCGGCGATAACTTCTGTTCCAAAATGAAGTACAGTACACTCTCTGTCATTCTTTACATTAACTTCTGCACAAGCATCATTCGGTCCTTTGCTGATACCAGCATCATTCGGTCCTTTGCTGATACCAGTTTTCATGGATGTCCAGCCACTATCATGGTCTAATATTGCATCCACCAGTGTCTTCTCATTATTCTCTAACAAGGGTTCTTTTGCTTCTTTTTCCTTACCATCAGATAAAAGATCCTCGGCTTCATCCATTCTTTTTTCCAAGTCGTGAGGTCCCAATTGTGATTCTTGGAGTTGATCTGAGTTGTCGTCAAAAGTACCACATGCTCTAACATTGCTTTCCATCAATTTGCTGTCTCCTACAAATCCATTAAGCACTTCTGCTTCTTCATTTTCGTTAGCATTGGAACTTTCTGAAGTAACGTTAGCTTCCTTTTCAGGAGATCCGGCATCCCAGTCCACATCTCCATCTTGAAAATCTTCATGCTGACCTGTTTTCTCCTTGCTTCCAAATTTCTTCATCTCTTCATGGATGAGTACTTCCGGATGTACCTCAGTTATTCTTTCATTTTCATTCTGCAGGCATGCTTCATCAACAAAACTGAGCAACTTGTCTTTTTCAAAAGTTTCAACCTCCCCATGAACTGTACTCGACATCATCTGGAAAGATTGGGTTTCATAAGATTCTGCAGACTCTTCTAATTTTGCTACTTGACTCACCTCGATTTCATCAATATTAGGAACTTCAGGATGTTCCTGCAATATTTGACTCCTTACTGAAGTGCACAGTGTCTCATCAGCACATGGAATCTCAAGTCCCTCTTTATTGTTGTTGTCTTTGTTAGATTTTCCTACTAAAGGGGCTTCCTCGGTACTAGCATCAGAACAATTTTTGTTACCATTGGAATGGCCTCCAGATATACAAGTCTCCAAAGATGAACTGGATATTTCTGGAACAACATGTAGCTTTGGAGGTATACCATTTATACATGAAATCTCAAATCTCCCACCATCATCATGACCTTCTGGAGAATTTCTTACCCCCATACATTCTTTAAAATGGGAATCAGTTGTTTCTTGGTATACCGCCCTTTCCTCATGCAAAGGAACTTCTGGAGCTGTAGGAGCCTTATGTTCAACCTCCATAGAAGCTGTATCATCTGCTCTCAGATTTGCATGTTTCATTCTCAGCTCTGTTATGTCATTACCATCGCACAATTTCCCACATATTTCCAAATCCCCTGTAGTAACCCCTCCTTTTCCTTTCTCAAACTTGCAGGGCTTGGTTGAGGTATTTGTTGTCCAACCATTATCATCTTCACATGCAGCTGTGTCAGTTTTGCATTTCTGATCACGGCTAATCAGTTCACAGAATTCAGTATCTGATGCCCACTTGCCTAATTGTTCTAGTTTACTGCCACTTTGCATCATCTGCTGAGGCTTCCATGGTGGTAAAACCTCTTTTTCGTTGTGATCACAGTGAGGTAACTTAACTGCACTACCGTCTTTGTTTTTATCCAGCAAAGATAGATCCTCGTAGTTCTTTTCCTCTTTTGCTAACCTTCTCAAGGTCAGCTTTTCTTCAAATACATGCATCTCTTCAGAAGTCCTATTTTCCTTAATTTCTGTCGATCTTGTGCCTCTTTGATGACCTGGCCTCTTCCTAAGTTTAAAACTGTCACCTTTTCTCTCCGTCAATTCTTTTGCAGCTTTTAACCTGGCTTCAGCAAATTCCATTGCTTCCTTCATAGCAGCCGCAGCAACAGAGTTAGGATTGATCTCAGAATCTCCACTTACTTCACTTTTCTTTTTATTAAGCAATTTAGACGGTGGCATTGATTGTGGCTGTACTTTGATGGGTAGTGTTTGAAGGTTGATGTTGGATACCCTTAAGAATGGATAATCGGGAGAAAGTGCTTCCTCACTTGATGCTGAATGAGTGCTAGACCACTCGTGGTAATTTTCATCTTCATAGAAATTTTCAAAAATGGGAGGACATGTTGGGATATGCTGCTTCTGATCAGCTACAGAAATCACTATTAGCACTCTTCACACTGGAACTTGCAGGGAACAGTGGGCTCATCTTCCCTTTTTCACCATTAGCAAGTAAATCATTGTCCAATAGTGGAACATGATTCATTACTGAATCATTAGACAAATTGCAAGAGTTAACCACAAAACTGATTGAAGGTTCCACCACACAAGTGGTCATTTCAACTAGATCATCTGGTCTTCCCCTAGAGGTCTTGCTATATGACATGCTGAACTGTTGTTCACCGTCTGGAGAAAAGGATATTGGACAAAACTGTTCCTCATCAAAGTGTTGGTCATAACCTACATTTGGATAGTATTCATAGTTCATAGATGGCTCAGCATCCAGTTGGCCAGATTCTTTTCTGGTTGATGATCTGTAGATATGAAAATAATGGGCCATAATTCAGAAACATAACATGTGCATTAGCTTTTGCTAATAGTAACGAAAATAAAAAGTTCAGCCAAACAAACATGAGGAAAATGATAAACATTTTTAGGGCTATGAAATCCATGGTGATAAATAGAGAGAAGAGAGATTTTTCCTATTCACAATTGTGGAGACATATATATACTCTTGTTTATGGGCCTCACGGGCTTCATGAGCCAAAGTATGCACACACACTTAACACCTCCCTTCAAACTCAAGGTGGACCAAGAGGATCTGATGCACTGAGTTTGAGTAGATGAAACCGACGTTGTTCCCGAGGCTGAGCCTTAGTGAGTAAGTCCACAACTTGAAGCTCCGAGGGTACATACTGGAGATTGATGGTCGATTGCTAACAATGAGACCTTGTGAATGATGCATCAACACCAATGTGTTTTGTCAACTCATGCTTGACCAGATCACTAGCAATCTGAATGGCACTTGTTGACACAAAACAAAGTTGTAGGATCATCACAAGGAACACCAAGATCAGCAAAATACCATGGGTTTGGATACCCGCGGGTACCCGACCCGATAAGAGTAGGCACGGGTAGCACTTCAAACCCAAGGGTTTTCGGGTTTGGGTACCCAATAAGGACACAAGATGGGTGTGGGTGTCAATTTGTACCCATGAGTACCCGATGGATATCTTATGACATATGAGCTCCACTTTTTATAAGATATATATTAGAAATTGAAACCATAACTACCTAAATGAGAGGCTGAGACACACATAAGGCTTTAAAAGGCAATACTATGTTCAAAAACTTGCTAAGCATATATCATGCTCTGAATTTATTTTACACATATCATACTCTGAATTTGTTGTGTATATATCATACTCTTTCTTTTAGAAAGATGCTCTATTATGTATTGACATCTCTGCTATCATTGTAGTCATAAGTGTTAAGTGTATATTATGTGATTGAGTTAAATGTAGATCAATTAAGTTTCTTATCTTATCTTAGTCATTGAATAAGCTTACATATTGTTGTCCCACATTTTACTCTAACGCTTATCATCTTTTTCATCGAAACCAAATACAATATCTATGAAAACACATTTGTTTCTATAAAAACACTATGGAATGGTGTAGTATTTGACATCAAATATCTTATATGGACTCACTTGAACTTATAGTACCATTGATCACCTATAAGTCATCATGATATGTTGATTAAATGAAATAAATTGGAGTATCATTAGTCACCCATAGCCCATGTTAACTCTCTGTTTTCAGCACAGCCTGCTACCCACAGGTACCCATTGGGTATTGGGTACCCATCGGATTTGGTATGATAAGTTTAGTAGGTTGGGTGGACGATATGGTCTCGGATTTCGGGTTTGGAGGGGCAGCAGTCATACCCGGAAGTACCCACCCGATTGCCATCCCTGGAGAGGAGCAGAGGCAATGGTGTACGGAGCAAGAAGGAACTGCGAGATGGGAATAAACGATTCCAATGTCTCCTGAGTAGGAATGGCAATCTTACCCGATTACCAGTGTACGTGCGGTAAAAACTCTAATAAAGGTGGGTATGTTCCTCTTTTATTACCCGCGGGTATATTTATAGGGTCCAAACTCTACCCGACGGGCAAAAGGTATGGATATAGAGGAGCTTCACCCGTACCCGTTCCGCCTGATTACCCGCCATATCCTATTGATATACGGACTAGAACAGGCACCCAGTTGGACCCTTGATCCCCAATTTATAGTAACTCATTTCAGCAATTGTTGAACTTGAGTATCTGTGTATTATTTGTCTGCATATATTATTTTAATTCTTATTCTCATGTACATTCGAAATTTTGAATCATTGATAATCATTCTTTAATCCATAAAATGTAGCTAATACCCATAACTTCATCAAAAAGATTATATTAGTATCATAACTCATTAGCTCCTAGTGCTATTTGGTTAAAAAGATTGTTGATAATGGCGGGTAAACGGGTATACCCGCAGGTATCGGGTACTCGCGGGCGATAGGTATGGGCGAGATTTTTCGCCCGTGACCCTTCACGGTTTTTGGTTCACGGGTATGGGTATGGGTGAGTACTACCTGTACCCGCCACACCCGATTGCCATCCCTACTCCTGAGCTAGTAGAGGTATTATTGTTGAGAGGTATTAGGAAAGTATCGGGCAAATATCAG
The DNA here is from genome assembly GCA_036346375.1 of Guadua angustifolia. Lineage (NCBI taxonomy): Eukaryota > Viridiplantae > Streptophyta > Magnoliopsida > Poales > Poaceae > Guadua > Guadua angustifolia. The sequence goes on along the minus strand of CM070500.1, from coordinate 34,148,336 downwards.
AAAAGTATCAGGATTTTTTTTAAAAAAAAAAAAGAGAGAGAAAATTCACCGATATGGGTAGGATAGGGTATCCAACCATATCTGGTACCGATACGCCAGTTTTCTGAAGTATCAAACTAACATAGCACTTCAATCAGATCAGATCATAAGGTGGAGTCGTGAGTTTCCGAGTAACGTAAAAAATTCTAGCAGTTCACACTAACTCCAAAGTTGAGGAGAAAAGACGCCACTTCATCCGAAAGGAACCACCTTTTGCAAAAGACCTGCACCCAAAACATCGAGATATATACCGTATCTAGCCTCTCCAATTGAATTACTCCACAGCATGCATCGCAGCTCAAGGTTGTGACAAAAGTTAGCACTATAACCAGCAGAGCCACCTTTATGGAACAGAAACTTCGCAATACACGTAGCTCGGAAGTGACATGCCACCGTTCCGCGAAGACAAACCAAAATCCAATAAAATGGAAATCGAGAGGAAAAAATTAAGCTAACAAGTGGTTATGCAAGGCAGCATTTTATCCCCCAAATAGTCACATTCACGCGTAAGAACTTCCATAGGAAATTTCCTGGGGAAACACGAGGAACCACTCCACCCTAAAGTTGGAGCAGGAAGCCACTATTCTTGCCCCAAAACAGTGAGACTCGGCGACAGTAGAGCAATGGGGAGGAAACAAAAGCAAAAAAAAAAAAACCTAAAATGGGACAAAATTTCATACCTCGAGCTCCCGCTCGACGACGCGATCTCCTCCGCCATCCCCTCTGCCCCCGCGAACAGGTCCTCGTACGGCGCCGCGAAGTCCCCGAAGTCGGACCGCCCGAAGATCTCGCCGTATCCCCCCGCGCCGCCGTCGTCGCGGGCAGCGGCCGGAGGCAGGTCGAGGTAGGGTATGGAGCACGATGCCGCCACGCCGCCAAACACCTCCGCGTAGTCCCCCGGCACCCCGTCGAACGGCGCCGCGAACCGCGGCGGCCCGCCGAACACGTCCCCGTACGCCGCCCGCGCAGCCGCGGCAGCGTCTGACGCCTTCCTCCGGTGCCTCCGCTCCCGGAGCCGCGGTGTCGGCGCCGCGGCGAGCTCCTCCATGGCAGCCGCCGCCGCGCTCCCCGGCCTCCTTCCCTCGCGGCGAATTGAGGAGCGACAGCGAAGTGAGGAGGGGAGCACTGGCTTTGGTACGGTTTTAGTCGCGGTGATTTGATTTTGAAAATCAAATACTAGCTTCGGTACAGATGGAGTTTGGGGGATTTGGAACTTGCAGCGGAGAGTCAGTCTGGGAAGTGGGGACATGATGGAGCCGGGGAATGAGAGGTTGGTGGAACCGGTGCTGGCAGAGACTAATGGTTCTGTTCTCTACTATTTCTAATTAGATGTTAATGATGTCACATCCGTTCTCTACCACTAACCCATAAAATCGAACCGAACGAAAAAAACCCGATCTATTCTTTTTTTGCTTTCGTTCCTCGCGAAAGTTCTCGATCTCGTTCCTCGCGAACAAAACCGAACCGGCCCCTTCCTCTCCGGATAGCTCCAGATTTCATTTGTTCCAATCTGTATGTGTCGTTTTAAAAATCTGTAACGGCCAGGAACTAACTAATTATATGTGTTTGGCGAGTGTACAAACTTACTCCATACTAGCTAGCAAATCTATTTGGGGAGTATATATGTATGCCTAAGGTAATATGTATACTTGATTGTATTTGAGGAGTATGTATACATGAGGGTGTATATCATGTTAAAATGTATGCAGGGAGTATGCGCATTTTGACGTGTTCGAAGATGGATTAGCATGGACTATCTATACCAAACTTCTTCCAGTATTTGAGGGAGCGGGTGCATGAAGAAACGATCAGCTGGATACTCGGCCTTCCCTGGCTGTGAGTGCTGCATGTATGCATCTTACATTTCTTTTGTTTCCTTTCTGAATGATATATTTCATGTCTTTATTAAATAGAGTATGGAGTATACGGCTCAAAAGGATTAAGTATGGAATATACATACTCCTTTTCATACGCATAAATACCTCTACTAATATAAATTTGCGATTGATGGCGTGATCCGTTCTTCCTAGCCCTCTCTCTCGGTCATATCTTCAATAATGACCGATCATTATAGCTAATTATTCTTTTCTAATTTACAACGTACCATATCTCTAAATATGGTCGATTATTATAGCAAAATCCTTGATTATTCTTTGAAATTAATAGTGGCCAATCATTTCTTTTGTATTCTATATATGTTGTACAGTTTTCACAGAATCAATCAAGGGAATTCATTCAAGATTTCCCATGTCGTCTTGCCGCGCAATGAATGAACTCAACGAACTGATCAATAAGTGACGAATCGACGTACATGGCCGCGTAGGCGTAGGGGCCGAAAGTCGCGGTTAGTAGTAACTATAGCTAGAAGGATGACCGGAGACGACGCGCCTCTGGGTCTCAGTAACCCCAGTATGCAAACTAGTTGGACTTGAACAAAGCGTCTGACGCTTGGTATGATTGCTCGGCGACACCAAAGAGACGTCGTCGGCGGGCATGGCGAGAGGAAGACAAACGCGAAATGGTAATATAAATTGCAAAAGGGATAAAATGATTGATTGATTTTTAAGATTGGTAATATATATTGCTACGCACAATATATTTGGTTTTAATTCATACCGAGAAGAAACCATAAAACTTTTTAATCGGGAGAAATAGATGTTTGATCTTGTAGCACAATTTTCTTTTTATTGCTTGACCTTTATGCATATTTCGTTATCAATTTTATTTTTCGTAGCAATGCACGGGCATTGATCTAGTCGGTCATAGTCAATTTTATCATAATTAAACTTAGGCTAAGTGTAGTGTAGCATAAAAAGTATAGTTAACAAACTGCTAGGTACAAGTTTGCTAAAGTTAGACAAAAATTTGAGTCTACCTTATATATACATAGTCCAGGGCTAACAAATTATAGCAAGCCAGAAGTGACAATAAACCAAACAACTACCTAATAAACTTGTGGCATGACTAAGATTAGACGTGGCAACCTTAGACATCAAACCAAATAGATCTTAAGACTTGTGAAGTCTCATCTATATGGTCTCTTTGTATAATTTTTCATCGTTAATTTTTATGGGAACGAAATTATAATTATGGTTCTCTTCTAGACGGTGAAAAGACAGCAAATAATACATGTCATTTATTATGACTGTAGTAGATTTATCAATCACAATATAGTAGAATTCACCTACTGCATAGAACAAAATATGTAATAGATATCTGCCGCTGCTTTTGCGATCGAATACCAATTGCAATTTCCTTTGAACTTGGCCAAACAGGGAAAATTTGAGCCAAGGAAATAAAAAACGTAAAGCTTCCAGGCTAGAGAGAGTTCATTTGGGTCGACGCGGTGGGGCCGGATGTCAAGTCAGCTTCGTCCTCACCATGGGCCCGGAGCAGGGCAGGCTGTCTGGACTCTGGACTCTGGAGGTGGCTTTTGTCCGGCTGCGGCCTGCTGTTGGGCACTGGTAACTGAGCAGTGAGCGCTAGGACGTTACTCTGAATGATTGGGCAGAATGCGGTTTTACCGTGGTCAAGATCATCGCATTGCCGTCTCAAAGGGGGGAAAATCTTCGCATTGCACGAGTCGATAGTTACAGGTTAGACACGGGTATTACTGTAGCATGTAACGGACCGTTCTACAGACGCGGCCTCGTGGGTTCACAGTGAAACTGTACTATCGTTTTGTGTTAGCAGCCCTTAAAACTAAGGATTCTTTAATGGGCCGCTACTATACAAATCTTGTCCTCGGATCGGATGTACCGGACAGTATCGCCTCGTTAGTACGTCGTACCCGTGTGTGGCTAGGATTTGTTTCGTATGACAGTTTCGGAGAAGACAAACGCACAATGGTAGGCATGCCATGTACGTAGGCCAGTTACCATTTACCTGGCCGAATTTTGTTCGGTACATACATATTTACAAACGCTTTCGGCACCATGCATGCCCCTGTGGCGGAAAAAAATTTTATGGCATCAAGCGCCATGTAGTATCTTTTCTAAAAATTAAACATATAGTAAAACATAGATCTTAAAATAGTCAAATCTTCTTCTCTCTTCCTAATATATATAATGTAAAAGATGCTATTGATGCTTTATGACAACCGGTGCTATAGAATTTTTCTCCCTTGTGGAGTATTAGCACATGAATGATTTCTTTTGAGCCTTCTATCTAACTAGACAACTTGATCATAATTTGATTTTTGAAATTTTTTTAAAATGTCGTGAGAGAATGTCTAAACTACCATAAAAATTCTAGATTATGATCAAACTTGTGTAATTTTTAAAAAATCTGATAATGCTACTAATAAGTTTAAAGTAATTTCGATGATTTCATTGAGCTGTTAAATAATGTTGGAAAATTGTTACACCTTTTTAAAAGGGTCCTAAAAGCATGCCTAAATTACCATAAAAATTTCAAATCATGATAAAACTTTCATGATTTTTAAAAATTCTGATAATAATAATAGTGCATTTATATTTCACTGTTTTAGTTCTCCAAAGGCACATTAAAATCACTCTCATGCGACGTCACGTACTTGCGCGGCATGACGCCATACGTATGCATGTAGTATTCTTTAAAGCAACAAGTCATAGTGCGTTGGTTAACACAGTGTCAAACCAAATCCAACCGACACTTGTTTTATATGGCCTCCAAAATAATCAATCACAATCACCAAACTGTAGTACTACCTCGGGTGGCGATGCCCACGTTAACATCTCGGGGATTAAGCTTTTTTATATTGGGGAGAGTTAATTGGTCAGATAACATGGATATATATATACAGGTCGGCGTAATGTACATACTATACCTGCAGAACAGTAATTTTATAACTTCTGTAAGCATTGTAATTCGAATTCTGGTCTTCAGACGAGGAATTGAACCGAATGGTCTACTAATTGAGCCACAGCTAGTTGGCATTATGGAGTGCATTGCACGTATGCATGGCTTTTGGGTGATCACTGGGATTTAAGGAATAAGGATGCGTGGGCTCAATTTGGAAATGGGTCAATATTTACTTGGATTTGTCTTCTGTTGGCGTTGATTGGACATGCACCTAATTCTTGAGCTTGCTCTTCTGGCGTTGTAGGACTTGGGACATGCATATGTGACGGGTAGAGCAATTATTTGTACGATTGGGTCTATTAATCTACCGGACCCATCCCGCCTCTTCTTCCCCGGTAACAATAATGTAGTGCACAATGCCGCGCTGTAAAATTTGGTTAGAATTCTTTTTGCAAAAAATAAAAGTAAGAGGACTTTGTCGTAATTTCGGTTTTCTGGGTGATTTTCTAAAAAAATAGGCTGGCTAATAGCCATCGGTAAATTTGTATAATCACAGGTTATTTTTGCAAAAAATGGTAGAGGACTCGTTGGCAAATTTGCGGAACCAGTGTAACGCGCTACACCGCACTATACAAAATTGGTCAGGGTTCATTTTTGAAGAAAAAAAAGGGTAAGAGAGCCTCTAGTAATTTCGGGTTTCTCGGTGGTTTTCTAAAAATCGGGCTGGTTAGAAGCCGTTAATGAATTTGAGTAAGCACGGGTCATTTTTGCAAAAAAAAAAAAAGGGACCCATTAGCGAATTTTTGGAACAGGTCCTTTTAAAAAAAATTGGGAGAAGGACTAGTCCATAATTTTGGTTTTTTTTGGGGGAGGGGAGGAGGGAGGGAGGCTTTTTTAAAAAACAAAGGTGACGTGGAGCCTTCCCCTACGTGCGATTCTTTCTAGCATAAGAGATAGTTTTGGTATCAAACCCTGGAAGAAATGTGTGCAATGCGCACACTAAGAGGCCCATTTAAGATTTTGCGCATAACGCAAGAATCTTGCAAAAACGGAACAATTCCTTTAGAGAATTCTCATTGAACTTCTATCTGTCAAACGGTGCCTTGGGCCCTATGTCTTTGAAGAGCCTGGGGCACTTAGAGGTAGGGATGAAAACGGAACGGAAACGGTCGGTAAATAGCTGTTCCGTTTCCATTTTCATATTTTTACCCAAGAACGAAACGAAATCGAAACCCTAAACGGAAACGAAACGGATAGTGACGGAACGGAAGCAGGCGGAACGGCAGAGCGGATACGGAAACGGAAACGAAAATTTCACAAGAATATAGTACATGATCTATGCAAAGTTCTAAACATAATAACATGTTTCTTTTGACATAGCAAAACTTTTTCTTTTCATAAAGGTGCGGATACACAGTGAGAAAACAAAGAACTGTTCACAAATTTGCATTCTGGGGTATGCAGCTATCCAATCAAATTCATCTGGTGAGTTTTGCTCGCACCTCAAGTGCCTCGACCCATGTACTACATCGGCTAGGCCTAGGCGAGCCGCCGATGATTGCTTGCTCTCCATCGATCCATCCAGTCATCCACGTGCATTAGTACTTCCTCAGTTCCTTGACTGCGCCTTGCCGCTTGGGCCTTTCGGTTCGGACGGCTAGAAAGGCAATGGGCTTTAAGCGACATAAGCGCTTTCGAGCCATTAGGCGAAGATAGCGCCAGTAATGGGCTTTAAGCGACATAGCGCTCGAGCCATTCGAAATTCGAACAAGGATATACTGAATTTCCCTTAAGTTTCGCTTCGTCGAATCGACTCTGTTCGCTTCCGTTTCCGAAAAAAAATTCGTTTCGTTTCCGTTCCGATACTTTCGTTTCCGTTTCAAAAAACACTTGTTTCGTTTTCCTGAAGCGGTCGGAAAGTTTCGTTCGCTTTCACCCTACTTAGAGGCTTCATGTAAGGGAGAGTTTAAGGCCACATTCAAGAGCCTCTTTCAAGATAGTTTCTAATTATGTATATTTTGGATTATAGTTAGCTATCTGGAAAAACTGCTGTCTAAAGAATCTGTTGGCTAGAGAATATGGTCATTTGGCAATCCTAATTATCTATATTGATTGTTGATCGGCGTCAGCGATGGATGAGCGGAACGAGAGTGGTGGAGGGGCCTAGGGCCGACGGTAGAAGCCCTCGTGTATGCGGCAACTCGTGGGAAGGCGGAACCTGCATAATCTGAGTCAAAATCTATAGAATCGAGTAGGTGACACCTTCTAATTTTGTGAAAAATCAATTTCTAATTGTCAGAGAAGCTGTCTGAATCCTCTTGTTCGGTAGACAATTTGTTTTTTTAAACAGAAGATGTCCCAACGGGGCCTAAGCCTAAGGTAAGATGTACAAGGTTATTTTAAGGTTAACCTTGTAAACATCATAGGGAGTGTTTGACACAGCTCTAATTCCACTAAAATCCATGGAGTTGGTAGAGTAGGGTATTCCTAACTCTAGAAATTTATGGAGCTGGAGATGTAGATACATTAAGGGTATTTAGGTGGGCTATTTTGTTTACATTTTAGACTAAAAATACAAACTTAATTCACTTTATTTTAACCTACAAACTTCAGATCTGAGGTAGAATTGGAATATGGAGTTCTACCAAATAGGGCCTAGATTTATATTACCTTCCTAAGTACTCCCTCGAGCCACACATAATTGTTATTTTGGACAAATGTGCAGTCAAACTTTGAAAACTTTGACTGTCAATATATTCTTAAATATTTAAATTGGGTATATGAAAATCATATGTGCAGATTTGTCTCGAAAAATTCTTTCGTAATATTATAATTTTATTGAGTTTTATAAATATATTATAATAGAAATTAGTGACCAAAACTATGTTTTAAAAACCATATGTTGATATATAAAATGATATAACCGAAGGGAGCAGTACTAGTTCCAGTCGAAGATAGATCTGCGTTGGTTCGACGAAAAAGAAAGCCATGGCCTCAAGAGGCGCCCCACTACTGCTTGTCATTCAGTGCCCGGCCTGTGATCGCCTTTTCGCTTACCGGACAAAATACCAAGTTGGCATTTTCTTCTACCGGCCAATGCACGCATGTGAGCCAACACAGAAAGCAGCAGCTCTTTAGATGATTCGATTCACACGGGTGGCAAAATTAACTGCTAGTAAAGAAAAATTTTCCATAAAAAAGATTCGATCGGACGCCCTAACACTGTAACATTTTTTTTTTCACGCGCAACATGGGTTGAACTTTCATCGAGTTTGAATTGGGCAACTGAGCAATTGGGCTTGTCACGTATGGGCTAAATTTGATCTAGGCCTGGGCAAGCCAATGACTGCAGTCTACAAATATGTGCATCCCTCGCCATCAGAGACTTCAGAGTGCAAATCTGCAAACTTGTAACCACTTCAGTTCATGTTGAACGCATCGCTATCACAATAACTCACACAGATTAACTTTCTTTTAGCAACATTTACATCATTGACCGACTGTACTAGCATCTTCTTATTCACATGAAAATACTTGCACATGGCGTTAAATCACACCAGTAAATGTCAAGCAGAAAAGAACATGAACATCTCATCAAGAGCATATCAACCCCTCCTGCAAACTTCTTGCAGCAGAGTTGTACGAACACAGGAAGCAAACGGGCTCTTGTACACAATTGTATGGCTGTATTAAACAGATAGTCCCTTCCTGCAAACTTCTTGCGGAAGGATTTAGAGATCAGAACATGGGAAAGAAACGGCAATTGTAAGGCAAATGGACAATTGTCTCTTCAGCATTTGGGCAAATCCTTGGGAGGTGGCAAAACCGACTCATCAGGACCTTTCCCATCCTCCACCACAAAGGCCATTTTTAGGCCCCAGGTGGTGTGCACCTCAAGGTGGCAATGCAAGAACCAAACACCTGAGAAAACATGAGCTTCTTGTCACACCTTAGTCAATAATCATAATCAGCAATTAAACGTTTGACATGACATGATGACGAAGTGGTACGTTTCATTTTGAGCCGCTATGCGCACGAACAAAATTTATAGTATAGAACCATTTACTATTTGTGGGTCCATATGTCAGCGAGTGTCACGAAGAATTCGTTTGTTCGTGTCCGGTATGAGGTTACCGTTGCCTATATCTCACCTGGATTGTTTGCTCTGAACCGGATCGCAGTCCACCCCCCGGCGGGCACGCCAACGGTGTTCCTCTCCGGCGGGTCGACCAGGTTGTACTTGGCGGGGTCGTTGGCCGGGTCGAAGTTGCCGACGCCTCTCCCGACGACGAAGAAGTTGTACCCGTGGAGGTGGAACGGGTGCGACTCGACGGACAGGAGGTTGGTGTCCTGCAGCACCAGCTCCACGGTCGCGTTATACGCGATCTTACTCAGCCTCGTGCCGAGCGACGTGCCGAGGCCAGCCGTGAGGGCATGCCGGTGTAGTTGAACCGGGCTGACGGGCGGTCCGGGAAGTCGACGGTGAAGACGCCCTTGAGGCCGTAGTAGTGCGCCTGCAGCAGCCCCACCTGTGGCATCACGAACGTGATGTTGTTCAGCGAGGCGGCGAGGCGCGACTGGTTCAGGCACGTCGCGCACGGGTCGATGTTGAGCCCGATGGTGTACAGCAAGTGCCGGTCCACAGAGAGAGGGACGTCCGCGGGGTACTGCGGCGAGTTGAGGCTCCGGAGCCTGTCGTGGAACGTGGAGACGAAGTGGGTGTTGTTCGTGTCCGGCATCAGCAGGGGCAGGGCCGGGAGGACGGACGTCGGGACGCCGGCGTACTGGAGGATGGCGGTGGCCATCTTGTTGTCGACGGGGATGGGCACGTCGTTGAAGGGCTTGGCGGCCATGAAGTAGCGGCCGGGCCTCTGGTCGGCCCTGACGAGCACGTTGGTGGTCTGGCCCGGGAGAGCTGGATGGTGGACGTGGCGAAGGGCTTGGTGTAGGTCGCGTCGATCTCGACCACCGTCATTGTGTGGCCGGCGATCGAGAAGAAGAGCTCGTCATTTACTGCAGCGTTAATGATCCGGAGGAGATACGTCTTCCCGCGTTGCACCTGCAACGCGTAGGTATCTGAAGCACAGAGCACGGTCAATTAGTCCATTACGAATAATGCAAGTATGCAACACAGCCCATGCAGTTCTGTTATAATATATTATGAATTTTTATGAAACCAACAATAATTGAAAGATAAGTGCAATATAAATCAATTGATACATCTTTTGTAAATTAAATATGCACATAATTTGACTAATTCTTAGTCAAAATTTGTGTAATTTGACTTTTCTAAATTCTAATATGTCCTATATTTTGGAACGGAGGGAGTAAAATTCACGCACGTTTTTGGGAGCACGGGAAGAGCGGGCCAGCCTTGCCGTTGATGGTGTGAGCGTCCGACATGTTGGGAGCCATGCCAAGCATGTTCCCCTGCAACTCCACGGTCTCCACATCGGCGTGCCACCATTCGCCTTCAATGTTAACATAAGGCAAGCTCAAGTTCTGATCAGTTCATGAATTATCTCTTTTTGAAAGATTGGTCGGACCTCTGCCTTTCATTCAAGTATTTTCTTTCGAGCCAAGAGAGGTTTGCAATACAGCATTTAAGGATCTGACACGACATTAAAAGGTTAGGATACATAAGCGTTAAGAGTAAAAAGAAAGATGCTTCAGTACAGAAAGATGCCACCATTGTCACGATATTGTGGATTTGTTGTTGTTCATGAATTATTAGAAGTGTAACCTTGTGCGCTACACACCTAGAATGATCTCGGCTTCGGAGTCGGGCTTGGGGAACGGGTAGGGGACGCCGGCCTTGGGGAGGATGACGATGGCCCCGTGGATGGTGGCGCGCATCCACACGATGTGGGCGTGCCACCACAGCGTGCCGCGCTGGCCGGTGACGTTGAAGTCGTAGGTGTAGGTCGCGCCGCTCTGGATCGGGCACTGCATGACGTACGCCGGCCCGTCCACCCACCCGTTCCGCCGCTGCTTCAGTCCATGCCTGCAAGTGCACACCACACTGTTAACTCTTCACCCTTTATTTGAGGAATTGCACTACGTACGTATATATATGTTTCTTGCATCACTGTTTCTTAGACTCGTTAACTTCCTAATAGTGTAGTGCATACAGTAGATTTTTTGCCGTTTAATTAGAGAGGCCCTTACCAATGGATTGTCATGTTGTGTTTCACATGGTTGGTAACATTGACGATGATCCGGTCCCCTTCGCGAGCGTAGATGGTCGGCCCAGGGTAGCTCCCATTGACTGTGACCATGGACTTTGCATGGCACAATCTGCTCACGTTATTCGTCACAATCTACTCACCCGAGCAAAATTGAAATGAGCACAACAAACAAGGTTAAATACGACAATTGAGGTACAAGGTACATGCCAATTAAATCCATATACTCACATCGAACTGGTATCTCTTAACATCAGCCTGCGCACCAAGGGCGAACAGTGCAAGAAGAAGAGACGAAGACAACAGGGCAAGGCCGTGCAGAGAAGAGACCATCGCTGAACCCCTGACGAGAATTAAACTCGGTTCTTCGATATGAACCGAAGAGCCGTCGTCCGTGTACTTGCTCGTCGGTGCTCGCGCCGGGCCTTATATCTTCACAGGCTACAAGGTTCGGAAGAACCGGAAAATTACTTTGTTAAGGTAGTTGGAGACTTGGAGTTGGTGGGTCGCCTTCTCTTGGTGATGATCGAGAGCTAACGGTGCTTGGACCTCGAATGGTCGGGAGAGTAACGCAGGGTTGAAGTGATGCGTGGAAGGAAGCTGTGACGGTGACATGAATGGAGAGAGTAGCAGCACTAGCAGTAGCAGCTGCTGGTGATCGAGCTTCTGCTCGACGGCGTCGAAGCTAGCCAACTGCATTCAGATGTTTTCAGGAATTGCGTTCTTTAATCGGGACCTATTCGGCCTAATTGATCCTGGAATGTACACCTGTATGGCCTTTGTCTTGAAGATAAAGGAAAACATGGATGTATACTGGCCGTTTATTTATGTATCTACTAGTTGTTGCTCGGAAAAACAAAAAATGCTTGTTCTCGGGGCCCGCTTCTTGGTACCAGTCATAACTGGCCGATTACTGCTGGTATCTGAAAATCTTAATCCGTACTTGCTGCTCAAATCCAAATCATGCCATGTGCATGCAGAGAATAGTTCGATCAGTGGTGGTACATATAGAGAAATTTTACTGTATATCATACTATTGGTCACTATAAGGATGAAAGTAGAAACCAAATTTGGCTATTGAATTATTAAAGGTATAATAGACTTTTTTTTGTAACTAGTAAGGTGGCCCGCACACTAACGCATGCATCATCTTTAAAGCATATTTAAATGACTTCAAAATACATATGTCATTTTTGTTTTTTGGAAAATAGATAATTGCATAACTCCACTTGTGATATTTTAATATTTATTTATCTATTATAATATTAAATCAGAGGCAAAAGAAGTCACCACGTTTATTCTTAAGGCTACAAATTCCCACATTAATCGTGGTGGGTCTAGATTATTACATTCTAGATTAAAATAAAGAGTATGTGCCATGTCTAATACGAAAATAACTAAAATTCCGAATAAAAAATAAAATAAAATTAGAAAGTTGATTTTCATATGAATTTATATATAAACTCCTAAATAAATATAATTTAGAATAAAAATTAAACAAAAATAAGCAATTAGATTTGTATATGAATTCACAACCAAAATAACTGAAATTCTAAATAAAAATAAAAATTAAATTAGCAATTTGATTTACATATGAATTCCTAAGTAAAATTACTAAATAAATATAATTTAGAATAAAAATAAACAAAATTGTCCATTTTATTTCTTTAAGAATTATAACCAAAGATAACTAAACTCAGTAAAAAAATTAAAATAAAATCAACAATTTAATTTTCATACGGATTCCTAAGTAAAATCCCTAATTAAATATAATTTATCATAAAGATTAAAAAATAGCAATGAGATTTATGTACAAATTTCAACAAAAATAACTGAAATTTAGAACAAAAATAAAAATAAAATTGAAAATTTTATTTAGATAGGAATTTCAATGTAGAATCCACAAATAATTAATTTATAATAAAATTCAGCAATTAGATTTATATAAAAATTCTAAAAATTGAAAATTAGGAATAAAAAATAAAAGAAAAATTACAATTTGATTTTGATATGAATTCCAAAGTAAAATCCTAAATAACTAAAATCTAAAATAAATTAAATAATATTAGAAATTTGATTTATATATTAACTCTAAATAAAAAAACTGAAATTTTAAATAAAATTACAATTTATAACATGGATATCATGATTGTTGTTGGAGTAGACCACATATGGGTGCGATGTCGTTGATTCATCCTCCAAGAAGACATTGCCTCACGGGGAAGCAAAAAACTAGAGGCATTACATCAGAGATGAGAACAACGTCGCATTGCTCGTCAGAGTCATTGAAGAGAAATATCGAATTAGAAGGAGCTAAAAGCCACAATGATGAGTGGTGAGCATTGGTGTTATTGAAGAAATCTATGTCTAAAGAATCTTGATGATGTGAAAGCTTTGGTGGAGAGATGAAACTTTGCATTGAAAATGAGTTATGGACAATATGAAGGTATTGGGTTGCTAGAAACATGCTATTGCTAGTGAGGGGCACGGTGTCACTGTGATAGTGAAAAGATTCTCTAGATCATTAGACAACGATTAAAGCAGACATACTAGCATTAGAAAAGAAAAGATAGGATGTTGCCATAGTTACTGAGGAAACCACATCGTTGAGTTGGCCAATGTCAAATAAGAGAAGCGATCAACGTAGGACAAACGGAAATGGAGCATGCATAACATCCTACATATGTATATACATGTATGCATCTGTACAAATGGAAACAAAGTAGCAAAGCTTGGAGTAGAGAGAACGCTGGAAGGGAATAGGCTTGGAGCCACCGAAGAGAGTGTGATGGGTGTCTCTGGTAGGGATAATCGATGATTGCACATGTATGCATTTGATGATGCAACATTCAGCATTAAGAAATAAATGGAGAAAAGTAGAAAATAACTATGTGGTAGAGTATATCATTGAAAAGGGTAACAACTAAGAGGGATCGATCAAGAGTTGGGTTTGCTATTGGAGGTTAAAGTAGAAAAGTTATGGGGCAACCAAGAAGAGATACAAGACACATGGTTCGGTGGACCAGTCAACGTGTGAGGATGATAAGCTCAAGGAAAGTCGCCTATGGTGCATCATTGTATGCACGAATAATGTACTATAATATATATAGGGGTGGGCATCTTTAAACCAAAACCGAACTAAACTGAATTAACAAATTATTTTGATTTTTGAGTTTCAGTTCGGTTTTTATTTCAGAATTATTCGGTTTTTGATTCGGTTTTAAACTCTTGTTAATAGAAAAACCGCACAACCAATTTACCATGGTGTCCACTGTCCAGACAAGATGGACCAACTCCAGAACAAAGAGCCCAAGCCGCGGACCAACTCCAGATGCAGACTCGTGGACCAAATACCCTCCTCTAGAGCAAAGGTCCCAAGCCGTTCCTGACCAAGGTTCCAAAAACCAGTGAGATTTCGGAAATCTCGGTCGAGATCTTGGATTCCGACCGGGGACAGGATCTAAAATTCTAGCCAAATAAAAAAATTTTAAAAAAAATTGCTATAGTAATCTTAGAAAATCTTAGGTAATTTGCACCGGAATTTGACTTTTTTGACAGGATTTGGCCCAATAACCCTAAAGAAAGTCATCTTTCATGAAAATTTATTGAAAACCCAAATTTTGAGATGTTTTAAAATTTTGAAAGAAACATTGTTAGATTTTTATAAAATTATTCAAGCTTGATCATGCTTTAAACAATTTATGGTACTATCTTTAAAGTGTACGATCATACAATTTTTTAAAATAATTGAACCTCATTTGTTATCTTTAAAAAATCAAAAATAGAATGAATATAATTGAAACAGTAACCTTGTTAGAATTTTATAAATTTATTCGAGTGTGAACACGATTCAAAATTTTTAGGAGAGCTTAAGACTTTCCTAAGAACCTTTTTATAAAATTTTCAAAAATTTTAAACTTTATTTTTTTGCTTAATCAAATCTATGGATGCATTGAACTTTATTTGTTATCTTTCAAAAATAAAAAATACAAGGAACACAAATGGTATAGTACCATTGTAAGAATTTATAAATTTACTGTTATATGATCATGATCCAAAATTTTTATGAAAGTTTAAGAATTACCTCATCATCATTTCTAAAATTTTCAAAAATTCTAACACTTTTTTTGTTGCTTAAGAAAATCTATGTATTGATTATAAAGCTTTTATTAGGATGTAGCACTTTCAGAATTTTTAAAAATTGTTGAAGCTTGATCATAATCTACAAATTTTATACAAACATTGATGATATATCAGAAACCTGAACAAAAATTTTCAAAATTTTATAACATGGTTTGAAATTTTTTTATTTGGTTGAAGTTTACGGTAAGCTTTTATCTGGACAGCAGCACTGTCCAAAATTTTAAAAATTCATGAGGCTTGATCATCATTTGAAAATTTATGAGAACATTAGTGATGCATTGGAACATTGAAAAAATTTAGAAATTTTATAACATGATTTATTCTATTTTTCATTCAGTTCAAATTTCCGGTCAGCATTTTATCAGGATAGCAGCACTCTCTTAATTTTTAAAAGTTCCTCATGTTTGATAATCATTTGAAATTTTCATAGAAACATTAATGATATGTTAGGACTCTCCACACAAGAATTCAAAATTTTTCAACATCGTTTGAACCATTTTTCGCTTGGTTCAGTTTCACCGAAATCTCGGCAAATCTCACCGATATTTCGTCAATTCCGAGCAAAATCTCATAAATTTCGGTGCAAATAAAACCGTATTTGAATTTTTGCTTTTTTTTATTTCATCTAGAATTTGTTTAAAATTCTAAGATCTTGATAAAATTTTGGATTCTGACCGTCTCCGAGATTTCAATCAAAAACGAAATTTGAAACCTTGCTTCTGACTCCCCAATCCCCAACTTTTCCCCAAAATCCGAACCCCAATCCCCAATTTGTCCCCAAAATCTGAACCCAAAATCCTTCTGCACGTCATCCCGCCAGTTGCTGCCCCATCGCTAGTGTAATTCTGAGACTGATTGTTCTAAGCGGGGCTGGAGAAAGCGGACACGGTGCTGAGCATGGCGAGGTCGATCCTGGGGAGCGCCGTCAGCAAGGCGGCCTCCGCCGCGGTGGTCGAGATGAGCTTCCTGATGGGCGTGCAGAAGGGGATCTGGTATGTTCGCAGTTACTGGTTTCCCGTTGCCTCGTTTGTTCAAATCACAAACCAATTACAACAGCTTGAAAGAATATTGTCGAAAATAGATTCATCATGCCCGATTTCAAATCGGCAAACAGCGGAACCATGTTAGGAGCCGACTGGTCGTTCGTTTGCTTGCTTGCCTGTCATATGGAAAAGTTAGGAGACTAAAGCAACTAATGCAAAATGCTTGTTTGTTTTGTTATGCTTTATTCACTTCATCTAAGGTGGATTTCAATTAGCATTGAGGCCCGCCTGATATTTTCCCTTTCAATTTTCTATTATTATGACCTGAAATCTGAATCCAGCAAACTCAACTTTTCTTCTTAATTTCCCCCGGAAGGGGAGCAATGGTAGGATGACGCTTGAAACCTACATAGAAGTTTGAAATAGCAGTCATCATTGTAAGATTCTTATCATTGTAAGATTCCGTATGACAGACTTAAAATTTGTTCATGTAGGTGGCGAACTGCATGTGCCATCAGCCATGCAGCAATCCGTTAGATGTAGAATGGCACCAAGCAGTGTCTCAATTTGTTTCAATTTGGTTATCTTGGTAAACGAAAAACCGAACTGAAATATTTCGGTTGATTCGGTTGGGTTTTTTTATTTTAGCTAGAGAAGTTTGGTGTATAGTTTTCAGAAACTGAATTATTTAAAACCTGAAAAACCAAAAATACCGAGTGCCCACCCTTACATATATAATCAATATATTGCTTGAAATTAAATAGATGTATATGTTCTACATACATTTTGAAAAAGAGTTACCATTGGAGAAAAAATTGGGGCATGCAGCTACGTGATATATGC
Source organism: Guadua angustifolia (assembly GCA_036346375.1). Classification (NCBI taxonomy): domain Eukaryota; kingdom Viridiplantae; phylum Streptophyta; class Magnoliopsida; order Poales; family Poaceae; genus Guadua; species Guadua angustifolia. Next base: position 34,131,361 of record CM070500.1, on the reverse strand, counting down.
ATGATAAAAAGTTGCTAGTTTCTAAGAACCCTGACAACTAATGGTGCTCAATGATTTGCTTCCATAAAAAAAGCTCATACTTCAATTACGCTACTTGAGTATTTTCCTTCAAGGTTCTATTACTATTTCTAATGTTTATGATGTCTTAAAAATCTAAATAGCTTACAAGGTATGTTAGTATATTCTCAAGTATATAAGTTATATCATTTAATACTGCAAAATTTAAAAGGAATCTGGACGCGCAACTTGCATGAGCCACCCTGCTAGTTATATATTAGGATTAAAGAAGAGAATATACTCACTTTGATTTCCAATACTTATCAAATGTGACCAGAAACCTTCTTCTCCCAAATACTTGCATAGCAAAACAGTAAATGTAACATAACATAATATTTTCTATTTGTATCATCTCTTAATTTCATTATTTCAATATTTGATACTTTCTTTAATGTACATCACATTGCTTATATCGATATAGCCAAGTGATCACTTATCAATGTATCATTCTCTTAATCCCTCCATTCCATGAAGGTTCACCAAATAAAGTATCAAAATATTTTATTTTTTTGAAGCATTGTTAGCATATTCTATATTTTCTTAACGACTATAAAAAGCTTTCATCAATTTTTATTATATAATAGTTAATAATTTTTATACATACAAATCAAATCCTTACCTTATTTTATTCAAATTAACGTATTTTTGAATTTTAATTCTAAATAAAACCAACATTTATATTTTTCACTTAGCATGATAAAAATAATCCCTAATTTTATTTTCTTTTATTGTTATGCTATTTTTTGCTATTATTTTTATTTATTTTAAATTTTAGTTTTATGTTAGAATTTGTATACAAATTTAAATGCTAATTTTTGTTTAATTTTCATTCTAAATTTCATTTATGTACAAGTTTTAATTTACAGTTTATTGGAAAAAATCAAATGGCTCATTTCCTTTTATTTTTTATTCTGAATATATGTTAAATTTAATTGTTATTTGTATTTAGTTTTACATATCAGCTTTAGGTTAGAATTCATATACAAATCCAACTACGATTTTTTTTTCCGAATTTCAGCTATGTGTGGACCATAATTTTGAGTTCAAATGAAACTCAAATGGATAATTTGTTTTTATTTTTATTCTAAATTTATGTTATCTTTATTGTACTTGGGATGGACCTTTTCCTTTAATGTAAGCCGTTATAATTTGGGTCAGCTGGATAGGCGGTTAGATGCTTTTTTTGAATAATATCCAATGTCTACTATAGTTCAATATAGTTAAGGCTCACTAGATTAAGTGCTAGATACTTTGCTTTTTTATGAGAAATTAGAGCCTATTTCTCTCCTTTTCTTATCAACTCTAGGAAACTTGTCATGAGCTTTATTAATTTCAATTACTAGTTTTAGGTTAGAATTCATATATAAATCCAACGGCTAATTTTTATTATGGATTTTCGCTCTGTATAGGTTTAACTTTGGAGTTCGTAAGAAAATCAAATGGCTAATTTCTTTCTATTTTTATTCTGATTTTTTTGTTATTTTTATTGACTTGTCATGTGCAAGGCTTTTATTGTAGGTTATGTTTCGAAGGAAAAAAAATCTTATCTTGGAGGTGAAGAGATCTTATCTTGGAGGTGAAGAGAAGAGAACGAAGTTAATTAAGCTAGCGTTTAATTTGCACTAGTTAGTGCCTATGGAAGCATACATCTGAGGAAGAGGAGACGCGGCCTTTCCAAGAGACCAAAAAGAGGAGATGAGACGCAGTTTGACAGTAGGTGGGGCATCACCACTCATTTGTACAGAGACAGAGCTACTCGTTTGTGGCTAGTGAAAGTGCAGTATACACCTAATGAGCTCCCGTTAGTTACTAGTGGATTGACTTCAAAGCGAGAGAGTCGAACCGAAACAACTAACTAAACGCAACTTTATTGTGTGCTTGAACCGAATGGCCTCCGTACTGAAAGTGAAGCAACTCCGAGATCGAACATCCTTTTGCGAAACACAACTGTACTGATTCATACAGTCCTATTCAATGGTGAATCAATTACATCAGTTATACTGCATGTATAACATTCGTATGTTTGTGTGACTATCAACTGTCTGCTACCGAAGCCATTCTTGCCCACCAACCCAAGCCTTGGTGATGAACGGCGCTGCTTCGGTTTGCGAGAGGTCGTGAGACCACGCGACTCTGCCGTCAGTTTTTGATCCTTCGCCGTAACATTGGTACTGCCCGTAGAACGCCGTCCTGCACAGCCGAACAAGAAACGCGTCAGTACGAGCATTCAATTCGCATGAGAATGCAACGTGTGCAAGAACCGGAACACGCGCGTTTGCAGAGCAGTGTCAACTACCTCTGCTTGCCGGCGTCGCCCCAGTCGTCCCAGCCGTGGGGCCTCACCGTGCTGGACATGTAGCTGAGGGCGAACACGACGCGTGAGTAGGCGCCCCGCGGCCTTCCCAGGATGGACGTGCCGATCCCCAGGCCGGTCAGCTTGCACCCGACGAAGCTGTACCCCGTGTTCTCCGACTCCGACGACCGCTGCTGCGCCGTGAACGCACCGCCGACGGGCGAGTTGGAGTGAAGGTGGCATTTCTGCAGGCCAAGAGTACATATGTTACTTGATCCTGCAATTGATGATGACAAGTGGGCCCAACCAAGTTCCGGTCGCAATTAGTCGGGTCCACCACCTCTTGTAGGATTTGCTCGTGCGCAGAGTGTCGATCGATCACTAGTCGATCTGAATTAGCACGTGTTCGTGCCAGTTGCGTTAGTATAGTTACTGTATACGTACGTCAAACAGAGCCTGGCCGTTCCCGAAGATGAAGTCGGTGCCCCCTTCTACGGAGCAGCCACGGTAGTAGTGTCGCCCTGTTTCGTCCAGGAGCGTGTCCTGGAACGACAAGAAGCTGCACCCGTAGAACGCCGCCCTGTCTCCGGCGACCCTTACCGCGACGGCCGCCGCGCTGGTCCCGAACGTGTTCTGTGTTAACCCGACAACGGCAAGAAAATTAAGACGCGTCGTACGTGGTATATATGCAAGCACAATCGAGTGCAAAGGACGGGCGCGCGTTACCTGGAACGTTAAGCGCTTGGCGACGAAGTCGGAGGTCAGCACGGACACGGTCGGGGAGTCGGCCGAGAACCAGGCCTCGTTCCAGGTGATGATGGTCGAACTGGCACTCGTGCCGATCAGAGTTATGTAGGGCTTGTCCGCAACGACCTTCTCTCTGCAAAGAACAGCACACAGCATGCGGACGTCTGTGTCAAATGTATATATAGCGTTAAATGTCCAGACTACAGAGCGATCAACTGTCATTGTTTACTTGCCTGTAAACCCCGGGCCTGATCCGGATGACGGTGCCGGCGGGGTTGTTCGCCGGGGCGGCATCGATCGCGTCCTGGATCCTCGTGTAATCGCCTTTGCCGGATTGGTCAACCGTGACGAGATTCCTCGAGCCCAGCATGCTTCTGCTGGCGGCCGCGTCGTCAGAGGAAGAGCAAGGGGATGGGAAGAAAGCAAAAGCATAGCAGAACCAGCAATGTTGATGCTGCCGCGGACCTGGCCGGCCGGCACGTTAACGCGATTTAACCTAGCGTCCCCGGATGATTCAACCTCAAGGCATGGACAACGCTTTCGCGCCAATCGATGCAGGGTCGGTTTATATATGTAAATCTAGGTCAACCGATGCGATGCAAACTCTCGCGCATGCAGTCCCGTTACGTGAGTTAGTGCCTAAACTAGATATCTCTTGTTAGTCTAATGTAAATACTAGGCATGGTAACGTGCGATTGCACGCCTTGTTGTGTGGGCGCGGGGAAAAAAGTGACGAAATGACGTAAACGCGATCTTCAACATATTTCTCACACTGGAAAACAACAGAAACCGAGTTACGGGGGAAAAAATAAAGAGTTAGAGTTGTACAAATATCTCTTTCGACGAATTATTTGGGAAATATCGGAGACCGAGGTGGAAAAACGAGGTGGGAAAACAGTCTAGAGGGAAAAGGGCGAAAAATTAATAGTGACGACAATTTTTTTGAGTTGCACACATATTTCTAGTGACGAAAACATTTTTTCCGGGCAAAATGGAGAAAGGACCTAGACGTGATGACAACATTCTTAGAGATGCACACAGCTGTAGAAATATCTCTTTCGACGAATTATTTGGGAAACATCAGAGACCGAGGTGCAAAAACGAGGTGGGAAAATAGTCTAGAGGGAAAAAGGCAAAAAATTATTAGCGACGACAACTTTTTTTGAGCTGCACACATATTTCTGGTGACGAAAAAAATTTTCCGGGCAAAACGGAGAAAGGACCTAGACGTGATGACAACCTTCTTAGAGACGCACAAATATTTTTGGTGACGAAAATATTTTTTCCGTGAAAAACTGAGAAAGGACCTAGACGTAAAGAGTGAGGACCTATTTGTTACGTTTTTGGACCTGTCCGCTATCCTGAAAAATTAGAAAAGGGCATGTCCGCAATTTGAATTTATCGGGGGGTTTTTCCGTAAAGTACCGCGCGAGGGACCCGAACGCGAAAAAAAATAAAAATCTTCCCCTCACGAAAAATCGCGAAGGACCTATCCGTAATTTGGAGAAACGTAAGGGTTTTTCGCAAAAATGCAAGAGGACGTGGCCTCACGGGCTTAAATCCCAAAGCAATATAGTAGTTGATATTAATATAGACTATATAAAAGTGCATGAATAAAAGTGCCTGAGATTGGCGCCTCCTCAGGGGGGCCACGTGTCGCCCCCTTCGGGGAGGCCTCCGAAAATCCGAAAATCGCGTTTAGGTCTTTTCGGAAAAATTGAAAATCGCGTTTAAATCCTTTCGGCAGTTTTTAAGTAAAATAGACCAAAAATTATCGAAATTACGTTTAGATCCCTACACACGGTTTTCGAAAAAAAACGCAGATTCGTCGAGGGTTTATAGCTGAATTAGAAATCACGTTTAGGTCCTTTCGTCAATTTTTTCGTAGATTTGACCCGAAAAAATTCAAAATGACGTTTAGCTCCCTACACGTGGTTTTCTAAAAAAACGCAGATTCGTCAAAGGTTTATAGCGGTCCCATAGATTCGCCGGCGGGGGGTCCTTCCACCGGTTATTTTGCAAAAAAAAACGCCAGTTCTTTCGACCGAAGATTTAAAAAAATCGGAATCGTAAATAAATCCTTCTGCCGGTTATTTTGAAAAAAGAGACCTGTAGTTCCGCAAATTCGATTTGCAAAAAAGTCATGCCAGATTTTTTCCTCGTGGCGCGCATCGCACGCAACTCAACCTAGTATCTTTTAAAGATGTTAAAAAGTCTCTCACCAAATTATCTTTAAACTCTTGTGCCTCTTAGTATATTTATCCTTTAAATTTTTAGTAACTCTTTGTGGTAGCTCATCAATATATATTTGGTACCTCCTAAAAATGATAAAAAGTCGCATATTTTGCTATCTACTAAGGATGGTAAAAAGTCTCAACATAGGTAGTGAAACTCAGTGGACACTGCAAGTTTGTAGGAATTCCAACATACATATATAGCTTTTGGAAGAAGGTATACATACATTGCCAGGAATGGAAAGACTTGGTTTGTAGTTTCACTACTACAGAAAATATTATCACAGACAATAGAAAAACATCATCACAAATGGATTTAAGTATGTATCAATGATAATACGATGGTGCATCACATATGGTTTAGAAACCATCTGTGAAAGATCTATCACAGACAGTTCTTAAGGCAAACTGTATGCGATAATAGGCTATCACAGACGGTAATTTATATTAAGAACCTTCTATGATAATAGGCTATCACATACCATTTGTTTAAAGAATCGTCTGTGGTCTAGATGTTTTTCTACATCTCTTGGTAGAACTTTCATGATTAGTATTTGTTATTGAAATTTTTTTCTCTTTAAGTATTTCTATAATGACATTTACAAGGCACAACCAGCTATAGATTTTGTAATTGAATATCTAAATATCCGAGATGCATCGAGGCAACAACTTATCTGATCAGGATCGTCTTAAAATATGAACCTTTGTAGCACTTTTATCTCATTTCTTATTCTAATGTTGATGGATTCCAAGGCAAAATCCAATTCTATCCGTTGTTTATCCTAAAAGTAATCATACTCTAATTTATCTTCCACTTCATCCTCATTCTCGAATGAGAATATTATAGATAACCTATTTTCACTCTGACCTTGTACAGGAACATTATCATTTTCATGGATCTCATCAAATATAGAGTTCATAAAAAATGGAGTCCATCAAAATGATTCTATTTCTGTATAAGACCAGAGTGAAAATAAGTTATCTATGGTATTTTCATTCGGAGATAAAGATGAAGTCAAAAATAAATCTTAGCATGATAACTTTCAAGTTGAATTGTGGATGGAATTAAATTTTACCATGAAATCTATCAACATTAAAAGAAGAAAGGAGATGAAAGTGCTATAAATGTTTATATTTTAAGACGATCTTGATCAGACAAGTTATTATCTTGATGCATCTAGGATGTTTATATATTTAATTACAAAATCTATAACTGGTTATGCCTTATAAATGTCGTTACAAAAATGTCTAAGGAGAAGAAAATTTCCAACAACAAATACTAATCATGAAAGTTTTACTAAGAGAGGAAGAAAAACTTTTGGATCACAGAGTTTTCAATTCATGATAAATTTTCTATCCATCTCTTGTGCAATAGAATATTCCTATGACAACATTTTGGTTCCAACAAGCAAAACACTTTTTAGTAATTAGATTCAAGATGAGTAAATATTAAGGATAATTTCAGGTAATAACACATTAAGAAGACATGATACAACAAATATCAACAAGTATATATTAAGAAACAACATTATTTGATGGATCAAGACAAAGAGATCATAGGGCTTTTTCATGTCTGTTATCATATTGCAATAGCTTTCACAATAGAGGCTTTTTAGTTCTCCCTAAAGTTCCACAGCTCCGGCACAGTGTCCATTTGTTTGACACTAATAACTGATTGATTTCCAGTCATATCTCTTAATCTCCACTAAAGAGATCATTTGTTGTGAAAAGAATGTCTTGGTATATTATCAGTAACCACATCAAATTAAATACTTGAAATATTTATATTACCTCTATAAGCTCAGTTTTGACTTCTTCTAGCTCTGTATTCACCATGCATTCCTTAATGACAAGTACCTTGTTAAGAGATTCAATATATTACGATTTATAATCTATGCCTTTCAGTTTTTATTTTATCTCATAAATCTTTTTTGTTAATTCATAATCTTCTTCACTTCTATTCTGTTTCTATTACATCAGACTTTCCTTATAGTTGTTCTATTTCCATCTCAAGTTTTTGTTTAGCATCCAATAGCTTCTCCATGTTGTATATCTTGTTTGTAGGTTCTATTTTATGTGTGCAATTTGCAGTCATTAGGACATAAATTAATATATAATGAATCATGACAGATGTAGCAATGACCATTGGTTTTATTTTCTTTTATCCTTGCGCCTAATTTTTGGGATATTTTCTTCTATCCTTGCGCCTAATTGGATTACTACTTGTAAATTGAATAATTTCAGATGAACATCCAAATTAATCTCTCTCTCTCAATAAGAACTTAAACATTTATATTCAACATCACGGTGAGATTTTAATGTTGTAACAAGCTTAGTCCTCTAGTCATGCATGGATGCAACATGAAGGTAGTGCTTAATTTCTAGGCCATATCGAAAAGAGGTGAAGTTAATAAACCGAACATATTCCACATTCCATTCTTTTATCCTTTTGAGCAGACAAAACAATTGACCTAGCTTGTCAAAACAAATCAATCATACAAGTATACAACTACACAACAAAATCACAAATGTAGAAATAATCTAATAACATATATAGGCTTGATATTTTTTTATATATGTACAAAACTGGTGCTGCAAAAAGTGACAGGGAACTTGTGTTTGTCTTCACCTCAAGGTCTAATTTGCAGTCATTGGGATAATACGTGTGTTCATGGACTGATACATCTCAAAGCAACAAAACCATATTTAGAATTGAGGTTTTAATGTTACTCAACCAACACCTTGCTATAGCTTAGATTCAACATCATGAACAATTATTTTATGACACATTTTAGAACTAAAATCCCAAACAATCTTAGCAATCATACACTAAAAAATTATAAATAATATCTAATCCATATGACCGAAGGCTCGAGAAGACCTTAGGGTTCGGGGAGGAGGAGCACAGTCTCGGGGATGACAATGATGGGTTTAGGAAGGAGGCCGAGGTCCGTGAAAGAGATTTGGTTTGGGTGAAGAATGCGGCGGGCACAAACCCTAGAACAATACACACATATACATACAAACAGGGTAGTGTTATCACAGATGATTCTTAGCATATCATGTAACATTAACGATCGTGCTAGCAAAATCGTTTGTGATTAGTTTCAACACAGATGGTTTTTGAAAAATGTCTGTGATAAGGTGTCTTATATAGGTCTTTCTATAGTAGTGTCTGCTAAGTAGGGATGCAATTAGTTCAAATATTTTCTGACCGACTAATCGACTAGATGTGTTCGGATCAGATACGGATAGTTATTTTGAATAGCTATCGGATTCGGTATTGGTTTCAGATGCTTTATTTTGGATTTGGATTCAAATTTAACAGAGTATTATCTGTCGGATTAGAATATTCTAAACTTATTTTTGGATATATCCGGATCAAACTAATTGGATATCCACCCAGGTCCACTAGCCTAGCCACCCAATACAAGCAAACCCTGGGTTACTTTGATCCCCACAGCAGATCAGGCCCTAGGGCCTGAGCCCCGGCGCCACCCTCTGCCAATCGGCCCCACCCTCTACTCCCTCGGTGTCGCCGTTCGCTCCCTCCGCCCCTTGGCGCTGCCCTCAGCTCCCTTGGCGCTGCCCTTTGCCTGTGCTGCTACCGACCTCCCTACACCCCTCGATGCCACCCTTTGCCCCTGACACCACCTTCTGCTCCCTCGGCACCGCCCTCCGCCCCCACGCGTGCGCGCATGGAAAGGTGTGATCTTTGCCCTCGGTTCTTGGTCCGCCTCTTGGTTTCTTGGATTGGAATTTTGATTCTTGTTTGTGTGATCGTCCTTCTTCCCAGGATGCAAGGATGGTAGGATGGATTCTGAACTGAGTGCTCTGGTTTGTTTACTTGATGCAGCAGGTTTCAACATGCATAGGCTATAATTTAGAATCTTGGCTTCTTGTTTATCAAGTGGTATGGGGTGATGCTGGGAAAAAGGTAAATCGACAGACATAAACTTTAGCCGGTTAGTCGTACTTTTCCTTTCAGCCCTGGTGAGATGGTAATGTTGCATATTTCTTTCTTCAGGATCTTCCTAATGACATTAGGGTGGCTCAAGAGAAGAAATTGGAAGAACTTAAAAGGCAGCAAGAGCTTCAAAGTCAACTGGCAGTTCGATGAACAGTACAGTTGAGAGAGAAAGATAAATTTTTTTGGTCTGCTATCACTTAATTGTTTTGTTACTATATATTTCTAGTGCCTTTTCTCTGCCTGTCTGTACTTACCATTTTCTTGGTATGGGTGTTCAAAGTTCAAACCACAAAGAGAGGTGGAAGATTGAGAGGATGATAAGGTGCCTTGAGAAGAAGCAGTGTTCAAATGCTGATGATGCCAGCAATAAGCTGTCTAAATTACGAGAAGATCTCGAATACGTTAGAGTAAGCTCACCACAATACTCTCTTTTGCTTTCTGAACAATTATCTTAGCATAGTATATTTTTTGGCAAGGACTATCCTCAATCAAATTCATAAATGGTATTTAAGGTAAGTGTTCAATAATTTTTTCTAAGATAGGCAAGCTTCAAAAAAGTGCTAGGCGGTAGGCAGGCGGAGGCCCACTACCTAGCACCTAGCCCACCTAGGCGGCGCCTAGGCAGAAATCGGAAACAAGCACTAGTTATTAAATAAACTTAATTTTCCTGAATACTTTGTACTGCTTGGTGCCTTCTACAATCTACACTTTGAACCATAACTAATCTTCGAGCTAACAAAAGTTACATTTTAGTAGAACTGTCCCCCCATTTAGTGATTTATACCCCATTCCTACATTAGAAGCTCTTATCCTGAGACTAAGTGCAACACATTAATTTGCACAAATCACTGAGACTAAGCTCTTATCACCGAATAACCGAACATCGATTAGCATTTACGCAGACACAGTTAACAAATTCTCCAAGTTCGTGACTCCTAGGTAGTAACCCTAGATCGAGCATTTGGCGGCCTATAGTCTTCCCTTCGTGCAGCCCTCTCGAATTCAGCTGGTGCCCTCCCTTCGTGTTCGCGTAGCTCTCCCGAATCATATTGCCCTCTCGATTCCGGTGGCTAAGGGCCTGAGGTTCCTCCCTCGGTGTCGCTTGCCCTCCAGCCCCTCCTCCCTCGAGCTCCCTGACGGGCGACGGCCGACGCCTCCTCTTGGTTCCCTCAGCGCTGTCTGCCCTCGTCCTTGGCTCTCTTGAGCTCTCCCGAATGCCTACCCCTACTCAAAGCCCGCCTACGCCCGCCTTTTCGCCGCTCAGCGCCACTTACACCCACCTGCGCATCCGCCGAGCTCTGTCGAGGCGGTTCCTCCGCCTAGAGTATGATTTTGTGCCAAGGTGAGGTGGAGGACCGCCGCCGAGCGACTAGGCGCCGCCTTTTTGAACACTGACGATAGGAGAATCTGACCAATAATTGTTTTATCTGAACCTGCTTGAGTTCTCAGCTAAAGCTTTTATTTATTTGTATGCAGTTTTCCAAAAAAAGAGAGAAATATGTCTCTGTTCACTAGGGGTAATAACCCTGATATTGTAGAGAAGAGGAATAAGTGGCGTAAACAGATGACTTCTTTATGTCTGGAAGTTCAAGCAATGAAGAGGCTGATGATGAGTGGACCGACAAAAGTGCAAAGTATGATTCATTCCAATTAGCTTTGTCCAAAAACATTATGTGAATAATCCTAAACCTGTAACTCTTTTGCAAATTTTAAAATATCCTATACAGGTCCGAAGGTAGCACCCTTTGTTTTCTGATAGAATAGACAACATAATTTTCCCATGAGAAAAGGTACAGTGAGCTCTGTAACAATTGTGCTATTGTTCAATTAGTTTTGAAATCTAGAACTATCAAGATACAAGCTTATCTGAGTGCTGATAAAAGCGATGGCATACTCTTTATTTTTATGGCTATAAATCATGTAGTGTAGAAGCATTTCATACTATGCTGGAGAATGTGTATATATCAGTTTCCCACCGATTTTCTAATTATGTATAACTTTGCATCAATGCTTTAAACTTTATGCCTTTTTTCATGATAACTATATTTGCATATGCCCTATTTCTCAAGTTTCTTAACGAGATTCAAGTGCAATCTCTATTGTCATCACCAGAATATCTCCTGCATAAATTATATTTCCACTCATATGGTCCTGGTGTCAAATGTGTATTTTGATATCAAGTTGTGTTGTTTCAAACTACAAAGTTTGTCAAATTTATCTGATTTTGTGAGCACTCTTAAGGATTTTGTGGTGAACCTTGATACTGTATGGAATTGTACTGTATGTTTATTTCATCACAAGTGAAGATCCATAAAGATAGTGATAATAATAAAATTTAAAGAATGTGGGCATTCGAACTCATTCGGTTGACTAATCATTGCAATATGTGTGCTATATGAGGTATCTATTCTTGCATGATATCCGGCAAAATATTCGGTATTGTATCGATTCCGCTCCGTATTCACTTTAAATCCATGAACCATATTATTCGTGCCTGTATTCGTATTTAGTACTATTCATATCCGATTTCAAATCTACCAAAAAATATGGTTTAGAATATAAAAAACGATATCCAACCGAGAATCTAAGCTGATTGCACTGTACTGATCAGCATAAATGGTATAATGTTACATCCCATGGTGTATCCCTACCAAAGTCTCCCGGTAACTTTGAAACAAAGAAATTCCCTTAGATAATGAGAACTTGGCTAGCAGCTTGTGGATGTGTCGGACTAATACACATGACACATGCATGTCATGATGGCAACAACATAAGGCGCCACACTGTGCAAGCATGCCACGTCACGTGAGGGTGATTTTTCAGAGCTTTTTTTGCAAAAGGGTACGATGTGAACCTGGACACTATTCTCTTAAACCGCGAGTGTTTTTTTGCAAAAGGGCTTAATGCGGAGGTTGATTCGAACTTGTGGAACCACAATGTTTTTAGCAAAAACAAGTGGTGGGAGAATGTAAATGCATTTTCGTAGCCGGTGGGGGATTGATCGCCTTTTTTGGAATCTCTGAGGGCCTAAATGAAATTTAATATTTTTTGATTTTTTTTTGGCAAAGAAGACTTAGGAGGATCTGAATGTAATAAAAGTTTCGGAGGTCTGCTTTGTAAACTTGGTGACTCTGGAGGAACCTAAATGCAATTTCATAGTTTTCGAAGTTTTCTTGCAAAGAAGATGGCAGGAGGAACCGTATCTAATTTTGAAACTTTCGAAGGGCCTCTCCGCAAGATTAGTGACTCTAGATGGATCTAAACGTAATTCCATAATTTTTCTTTTTGCAAAAAAGACGGTAGAGGACCCATACATATATAATTTTAAAGCTTCCCACGAGCAGTGATGTGCCCATAACCCACGCCAGACGTCGCGCAAGGAGGGAGGCAGGGCGACGTGGCCTTCGAAATGTAATATAGGGACTATATCCGTAACAGAGGTACAGTTTGGACTGTGGAGTGGGGCCCGTACTTCATCGATCTCTGCTCATGTTATTGCTTACAGCGAAGCTAGATTGTTGGAAATGTTTGCGTGTCGTTTGGTGTATTGCTTGTCTCTGCCACAAGCGTACATTCGTGTAGAGCTTGCGTACGGTCTATGCGATGGAGTCCGGCTTATGAGTTATGACCTCTACGGAAAACTCCAACAGAAGTCATGAGGCCAGCCTAGCTTTCTTCTGCTGCCATAGGACATCTTCAAGGAATTCTCGTTCAGCCATTTGGTACTTTTTTCACACGAGAGCGCGGTAGTTAAATAGTTGATGATGCACGGAAAACTTCATGAGGCCAGCCTAGCTTTCTTCTGCTGCCATAACATCTTCAAGGAATTCTCGTTCAGCAATATATTTGATAGCACTTTCTAAAGGCACATAAATTTTTTATGTACATATCGTGCACACTAACTATCAAAAGTTACGAAAAATTCCGAAAAAAATTGTAGATGTACTTCATAGATTGCTCTACCTATGTATGAAGTTTCATGATCAAATTCATTATATATTGAGAGTTACAAGATATATAATGAATTTGAACCTACAATTTTATATACAGCTAGAGTAATCTATGAATTTCATCTATAATTTTTTTCGAATTTTTCATAACTTTTGTTAGTTGATGTGTATGATGTATACATAAAAGATCTATATACATAAAATATATTGCTCTTTCTAAAACCTGAAGAAAGAAGAACCGGATTAAGCCCAATCAGTTCGGGCTACTTCTGCCTAGCTGATTCATCCCAGCTCCAACTACTAATGGGCTGGGGTGCTGAGGCATCTTACTATTGGGCAAGTGGGCCAGAGCGAATGTGGTCAAGGTCATAGTGATTTCAACGTTTTTTTAGAATTACCTATACTAGTTTAATGCTCGTATTTGCTACGCAAAAAAAGATCATATTAACTCAACATGTTGAACTGCTATAGCCAAGCTCAGTCTACGCCACCCCCTCGGCCAAGCTCCGCTTATGTGGTTGACATTTTGGATCCTGCGGTGTTTGGTTATTCAAGTCAACACAACTCGCGAATCCATTGTTAATTTGCACTGCTAGATGCATAATATGCTCATCGCTCGGCTGTTTCCGCTGCTGCTCATGGATTTATTTAGTGATCTATGCCTCTGTTCTGGCATTACATCTACATCAGTACATTAGTTAGGTATAGCTTTGTGAGACTAAAATTCGATGTGAGAGATACTTGTCGCATGCCATGGTTTGTGTAATGTGTGCTTGCAGGATATAGTATGACATATAATGACTACAATATGACCTGATCTACATATAATGACTTGATTTACATACTCTTAGTATGACGTATACATTTATGTTTTACATTGAATAATATTTTTGTAACTCTGAATACCCATTCTAAAAATCCTAAATCAACCATTGGATATGGATAAGAGATGAACTAAATAGTGGGCTTTATTATTATATTTACTCTTAATGATGCACGATTTTTGATGAGGACGAGAGGCCGTACAGATTTTGGATCGACCCGTGAAGCAATGAACGGTCCAGATTGAGAGCACTAGATCGGTTTGCAGTATCATTGCATGGCAAGGACTACGCAATCAGCCGTGCGTTTTGGCTTTTGCGTTCATAGATTCTTCTTCAGAGCAGATTACTGCAGTCTCAACTTGCAAGAGCAGGAATCTGCAGCAAAGTTGGTGCATGCATGCCTGGAGCTGCAACAATATGATTCTGCTCCTGTTTGGGGCTTTGCCATGCATTACTTGGAAGAATCTATGACATGAAAGTAACAGTACTTTCCAGGACAGCAAAACTGCTAATCTGTGGGACTGGTAAAGAACTGATTCTCCACGACCAAGCTACAACGTGGCCACGGGCAAGTTAGTTATCCCTACTGCCTAGCGTTCGCTTTTAGGCATCTGCATCGTGCTGCAGGCTGTTTTGTCTATGAATTGCTCAGTAGCTCACACAAACGGGCAAAACCAATTAGCCAAGCACGCAGTGATGCACACGGTTTGACGTTTCTTCGTGAACGCTTTTTTCTGCGGATATTCTGAAACTTTTTCGACTAATTGGTCGAAGACAGTCCGAAAAACTAGGCCCATATTGCGCTGGCAGGTCTGCTTCTGTCGCCACTCGATCATGGAAAATTCGGCCCACCTGCCATCTAGAGGAGCCTGAATCGATCGTTAGTAATTTTTTAAGAATTTTTTAAAAACTTAATCAATCTTTACGGCATTTTGCAACACTAGCAGTGGGAGATATTGTCACAACAACTCTTTTTCTAATAAGAACTTGATATCTTTAATACTTAAAACACCTATTAGTGGTGGTACTTCATTCGCTCCGTCGGCGGTGGACCCACCCAAGTCACGCGGCTTCAAATTCCCCTCCCGCTTCTCCTGTCTTCCCTAAACCAAAATACCTAAGGGGGTTTCTGCTGTGGGAATAAACAGGAGCCTAGTGAATTCCTACAATCCCAAATAGTGCGATTCTCAACCACATAAGGGGGCAGCTTGTACAATAACAATACCGGTATTTTGTCGGTGATAGCACCTATATTCCCTTCTGATACTTGTTACTAAATAAGAACCGACTCTCTTCTCTTCTTTTTTTCTCACTTTTCACATAGGATAAAACTGATGTGTATATGTTAAAAGTAAGCTAAGACGACTTTATTATACGTACCCTAAGAGCATCTCCAATGATACCACTTTAGTTAGCTATAAGGGTGCTATCTCAGCATTTTGTTTAGGTGGAAGAGGAAAAATAAGGAGAGAGATATAGACCGGCTACTAATGTATAGTCAGGCTATAACTGATTCCAAGACACTTATTATCTCTTACATGTGGGCCAATATTTAATTTTATAGACAATACTATAGCTAATTTATTGGAGAGGTTGTCTATATGCTATTTATAGATGATACGGATATTTCTTATAGCTAGTACCATTGAAGATGCTCTAAGAGCGAGCATCTCCAATGGTGCCACTTCAGCTAGCTATAAGAGTGCCATTTCAGTATTTTGCTTAGGTGAAAGAGAGAAAATGAGGAGAGAGATATAGACCGGCTACTAATGTATAGTCAGGCTATAACTGATTCTAATGCACTTATTATTTATTACATGTAGACCAATATTTAATTTTATAGACAATGCTATAGTTAATCCATTGAAAATGTTGTCTATATGTTATCTATAGATGATATAGACATTTCTTATAGTTAGTACCATTGGAGATGCTCTAAGAGGATGGGAGCAGCGTTTTCAGCTGGCCGGCACTGTCAGAGTAGTGTCCTCTACGGCCAAGGGATATGCATGCAGAAGCTGGTGGTGATCATGGCCGACACACGAATGAGGAACAATAATGAAAGTGCAACCCGATTAATTCACCATTGCCAATTTGCTTTACATAAATAGAGAAAAATGACGATTCCATTATAGGCAAGGATCAGTGACGGTAGCCTGGTAGCCTTTGTCGGCTGCATATGTTCTTTAATTCACTTACCGTGGTGGCTGTGTGCATCTAGATCTAGGAGCTAGCGGGGCTGCACAGGTCGTTTGATTAGAAATAAATGCCTAACAATTGAATTATGCATCACTTGATAGTGGATCTGCAGACCTCGGTATTGATTATAACAGAACACTGTATATTAATTCTACGTTCTGCTGGAGAAATACCACGAATATATATGCTTTTTACCTAGGCAGTATCAGTTTAGTTGGATGTACTATAGTGGTATTTCGTTGCGGTGCAGAGATTAACCAGAATGTGTTCAACGGTGCAAAAACATTTACCAAAGGAATTTTTTGTTAGCATAATGGTTTGGGTTCTTATTTTACAGTTCTCCTAGATTAGCCATAGGCTGATAGCATTTTCTTTACAAGAAAATGACAGGGGATTCCGACGTTGTCATCAAGCTATATTAATTTCTGGTGGAGAAGTACGTAGCGCTGAATTGCTGATGTCTTGGATTGAGGATTCTTTGATAACTAGCTGCAATCAGGTTCTACTAGGTGAGGGTTATACTAATCGAACAAATGAATAACGAAGAATGGCATGATTTTAACTATTCTATTATATAACGAAAAGCTAATGACTTGTGATTTACAGTTGCTAAGAAAAAATATACCATAAATTCTAAAAATACATCTAAACCTTGAATTTAAAGGCTAACTATTTACAATTACTAAGAAAAAAAAGATAAATATGCTGGAAATCCTAAAAAAATATCTAGCCCTCAATTTGGTAATCCTAATTTTAAATGCTTAGATTTGATAGTTTCCTTAAAGATATGCGAATTTGAAATAATTCTCGCAAAATGGTGAACCATGATTTCAAAGGCTAAGATATTTGATAGTTGGTTAGAAAAAAAAAAGAAGTTTAAATAATTCATTAAAAACATAGAGCCTTTATTTTGGAGGACCATACCTTTAAAGACTTAGATATGATAGTTGGCTTATAGGTATATTAATTTGGAAAAAAAGGTTAAGTAGCACTACCTATAATTCAGTGGTTGAGAAAACTTGCGAGACATATCCTCTTCCCAATCCTCTCTTTCACATAGGGGAAAGAAATCTCAAAAAGAAATTATGCTAATTGAATATGAAATAAAATATCCCTAATGCATTTTATTTGAGAATAAGGATTTCAACATTTGGAATTAGCACAAAATATTGCACTATACAACCCCTATCACACTACACCGCTCAATTGAGTGAGCCGATCGGTTAGTTTATCTAACGTAGTAATCACATAATTTTGCGATTTTCTTGTACTAATCTAAATGCACCTACAACATCATAAGAACCAGGTAGCTTGGGGACAGAGGCGAAGGCCTCGTTTGAAATGCAGAGATCGCGTATAAATTTGACAGATACTGGTTATGTGCCCGTGCTTTGCAACAGAAACTCAATTTATGACAAAAAAATTATTTGCAAAGAGAGGCTTCCCATGGGCATGAAGTCGTAGACAGGCATCTTCTCATCTTTGCTGTAGTAATAGGCATGAAGCGGCACGATGAACTTGTGCTGAAGCTCTCCAATGTCAGCAATATGGTCACGGAACTCTGGCTCGGATAGAGTCACATCCTTGAGCCACTTCACTGCCACGGTTGCCCAGATTCAAGCATTGCCTTGTATGTCATTCAACGCGCCTTTCCCAAGCATCTCAGTGGACGCACGCAGTAGGTCCTCTAGGTCAAACGGTACCACGGCGGCTGTTGACCCGAAGCAAACCAGCTTCTTCCCTGACATCGACCGACCGACAAGGCATGAGAAAGGCCCACAGTGTCCATCGGCGCTACGACTGTGGCACTGGTCATCCGGGAGGTTTTCGACTGCCCGTGACAACGACAGGCGTTGGAGATGGAGGCGGCATCTCCAGAGACTGTGTCTTCGTGCGCCCCAACTTGCAACAGAGGTAAATGAGAAGGAACAGGAGAAGCACGGCTCCCAAGGTGCAGCCTATTGCGATTTCGATAATGGCACCACTAGAGAGGTTCTTGCTCTTCTTGACACTTTCTACCCCATTTCTTCCTTTGCCGCTGTTCCCGCCATTGGTCGCTGGTGTCAGCAACGACGGCTACCCCGCCAGAGCAGGGGAAGGCGAGCCCTCACCAGGGCAAGGCTCTAACGGCCCATCGCACAACCCTATCCCTAGGAATGCAGAACTTGGCTTGGACCAGAACGAGGCCAGGATGGATCCATTCAACTGGTTAAACGACTCGTTGAACTGCTGTAGCTACAACAGGTTTAGGTCCGAAATTTGATCAACGATGCAGTTGTTCTTGAGGAGCAGAACCTTGAGGCGCGTGAGGTTGTCGAGCGCTGGTGGGATAGCCCCCAACAGGTCATTTCCGCCAAGCGTGAGGCGGACGAGGCCCGGGAGCTTGAGAATCGCTTGCGAGAACTCCCCTGACAGCCCGTTCCTGTTGAGAAAGACGTTGCAAAGCGTGCACGTGGAGGCGAGGTCGCTGGGAGCACATTGGTGAGCCTATTGAAGTGGAGGTTGAGTGTGCGGAGCGCCGTTAGGTTCCCCAGCGTCCCCGCCGGCACCTCCCCGACCAGTGCCACCCTCGGTAGCAGCAGCGCAGCCACTCATCAGCCCTCGTAGGTGACCCCCATCCACGAGCATACGCCCCCGAGGTCAGTGTCGTTCCACTCAGGCGCCGCCCCATGACATCCTGAAAGGCCACTAGTGCCCGCAGGTCACGCGCCAGGTCATCGGCCCCTGCCCACGGTGCCGCGAGGAGGAGCAACAGCGCGATGGTGAGGCAGGCTAGCCCCGCCACGACAGAGGCGGCGACTGCATCACGGCGATGTGAGGCAGGGAGAGATGGGTACTGGTGTTTCGCTTTTGGTTTGGGGGAGGCGAGGGTGGTGCGCTGGTGGGGGTGGGCAGAAAAACCCTGAAAACCGCCGTATGAATTTTGTGGAATGGGCCTTAGGGAGTTGGGATATTTGCAGGCCTGGATTTTTTTCGTGGGAGTTAGGTTGGAGGGCGTTGGTTTTTTGTGATTGGCAGAGAAAATGGAGGGTGTGGATGAAAATAAACTCTGAGGAGAATGGACGACCACCATCAACTCCTAATTAGAAGCAGTAGATATATATTTTTTTTCAGAAATCCAATGAAATTCCTACGTTCAAAATATATCTACCCTAAATGTAGCTAGGACCCATTCGTGTGTCCCACTAACCTTAGATTCGGTGGAAAGGGAAGGTTCCACGTGCAATTATTGGTTTTTAATTTATTTGCTAATTTGTTTTCAATTTTTTGGCGAAAGAGAATGCTAATATTTCTTTATGAGCTAATCGAATTAACCATGTTGATGATTATAAAAAGAAAGATTAACCATCAACATGGTTCCTATCCTTCGCCCACACAGAGGTGCCTCTCGCCAATCGCCATCTTCCTCGAGGATTCCAATCCTTCGCCCACACAGCAAGCTGCGCTTTTATCTAGCTATTAGGATTCCCTGTTGATTAGATTCTCAATTGATCGATCGCCTTTCTCCCTTGTCTCCGGAAGACAAAATTTAAGCTACTGTGTGCGCCTCTGGACCAAACCTTTCTGATCAAGTTGTTGCCCGTGGCATCTACCAAACAGCAGCGTCCAAGCTTTTTGAGAGGATTCTGATTTACCATATCTACCGGCCGGCCGGGGAAAGATAGATGCAGTTGGCATTTTTCTTTTCTTTTTCTTCTCCCCTGAAATGACAGGAGTGGGGTCGGTACTCCAGTTCAGAGTGCTGCTAGCTGTTTTGAAGACAGTAGATGCATGTAAAAGCCAACACGTACATTATATGGAGAGTGGAGATGTACAGTCACGTCTCCTCGTATATTTCGGGAGACTTTTATCATTCTGAGGTATGAGTTATTCATTGGGCTAGTATCAAGAGATATTAAAAATTTAAAGAGCAGAAACACCAAAAGATAAAAAAAAAAGTTTAAAGATAATTTGGTAAAAAGGCATTGATACCTTATAGTATCTCCAAAGAATAGTAAAAACTCTCGTCGACAAAGAAAATAATGTGTCCAATTATATATTGGTAGTGTGTGACAAAGCAATTGGGAAAGTGTGCGACGTACAATACGTGGTATAAAGATTACATGATGAGACTTTTTATCATCTTAAGTTGTATCAAAATTTACATTAAGGTAGTACTGAAGGATTGAAATAGTAATTAGAGGGATGAATGATCACAATTAAATTTTCCTTTACTCAATGGATCCAACCAAAACCTCACTTGAAATACTCAAGTGCAAAGGAACAAATTAGAGAAAACTCGCTCTAGCCGGTACTACCGCAACACAGAGGGGCCGTAGTGCCGAAGGTCGGTACTACCGCTAGATTTGGGTGTTAGTGCTGGCTTTAAGAACAGAGGGCAAAATAGCATGATCCCAAAACTAATATCGATGAAACTTTATATCGGTCAGAACAACACCTATAAAACTTTGTATACACCTTCTTATGGAGGTTAAGAACCTATTCCATCCTTCAATCCAAAGGATTGGCATTAAAATTCTGACCTTTCCAATTCAAAGGAAGAGTACTCCAAAACCTCGCAAAAATCAAAATCTTGGTCATGGACTTGCTCGTGGAGTTTTGATGATCAAGGTGATCTTAGATATCCTCCCACTTGTCATATCAAGCAAGAATACAAAAAATAAAAGTCTCAAACACAATCTACAAAGATTTATCAAAGATTGAGCACAAAGATCGAGTTCTTGTGAAAGATTGCTTAGATGACGAGGATATGATCCAAAGAAGATTCATCCATCATCCATTCTTAGTATAAAACCCACAAGCATTTAGAAAGAGGGGAGGAAGATTCAAATGTGCGAAAAGTAAATTGTAAGAATTTAAATTGCGGAAAGTAAATACTGAATTTAAGTGCTGAATTTAAAGAATAATGTAAATGCTAAAAGTAAATTTAGAAGTAAGGAAATGAAAATTTTATTTCTTAGGAGCAAGATTTACAAAACCTCACAACTAAATGGGCAATGTTCAAAGGAGTACACAAAATCTTCAATGGAGAGACAGCCCTCTCCCCTCTATTTATAGTAACCTTAGAGCAATCTCCACCCTTGGATGACCTTGTTGACCATCAAGAAACCTCATTAAGGGTTGAAATTCACTCCCCCACTCATACATGGGCTAACTCGCAACCCAGTAACATAATGGGTTTTCCACGCTTCTAAAAGCAAACTATCTTGATCACTACTCCATCCTCTAAACTACAATCCAATGGCTCTCCTTGATCCAAGTAGCTCCAAGTTAGCATCTCAATCGTTCCATTGTCTTCTATGTTCGTAGCGACTGTATCTCTGGTCATCCTTCGGTGATTTTCGATCGTTTAGACCTCTAGTGCACCTTGTCTAGTCCCGGTTATCCTCTACCTCACCATGACCTACCACCGTCGTCGTGCAACAATAAAAAATAAGGAAACACATCACATAGCATTGTCCAAATTGATATGAAATAAACCTCACACAAATTCAAAATTCAATTCTCCACTTCGCAGACAAAGTCGTCACTACCGCCTACTAGGGACCGGTAGTACCGTTGACCAGCACTACCGCTCCCCAGAGCTGGTAGTGCCGCTAGCTCTCAAACCCGTGCGATGACCTTATCTGGAAAATAGCTACTGCCATCTATGGGCCAGTAGTACCACTACCCTAGTACTACCACTCCAAAGTTTGGTAGTGTCGTTCATCTCATCTCAGAGGAAAACTTGGTAGAACCATAGGCCTGCACTATCGCCGCCTGGGTCTGGTAGTGCTGCATGTCGTTACTACCACCCCTAGGGCCTATAGTGCCACTTGAGACAGACACAACTCAAATTACTTTATTTTGAAAATCAATTCAAATCAAATTCAAATCTGAGCACATCTTGCTCAACCATGATCAAATACTCATCACAAAAATAGATAGACTCCACATGATCTATTAATCTCCCCCTTGATGAGTATATTGACAAATCACCCAAGTGCACACATTGCTTCATTTTGAAAATGAATTTGAATCAAGCTCAAACCTAAGCATACCTTCCTCGATCATGATCAAATACTCATCACAAAATAGGTAGACCTCCACATGGTCTAGTAATCTCCCCCTTAATGAGTATATGGATAAATCACCCAAAGGCACAAATTTGAGTTTGAAAAAGATGGAAGAAAGCAATTTGATTTTATTTATACTTGGTCCAGAGCAAGTGAAAATAAAATCATAACCAAGTTGTCAAGAGGGATTTTATAGAAAGCTAAAAGAAAGAACAAGTTTTCCAAAAAAGCTCTAGAAATCCAAGAAAAACTCAAAAAAACTCAAATATACTTACGATCCTAAGAACAGGCAATTTTTCACCATGATCATAAGAACCAAGATGCATTCACATTTCTCACCTTTCGATGATGCCTTTTTTTTACAATTTCTCCCTCTTTTAGTAGTATAGGCATTAAGATGGCATTTTCTCCTCTATCAACATGTATGCATGAAATGCATCTAAAGAGCTTTGATAATTATCCAAATGATCACATAGATAAAGTATGACATCAAGCTACATAAGTTCAGATTATGCTAAACTAAGACATGTCTAGGTGCAAATTATAATATCTTTGGTAGCAAGAACAAATAAGACTATCATTTTTGTATGATTTTAACAAGTGCAACACTTAGTATAGTCTCCAAACTAGAAGCAAAGACATATAATGGATCAAATGGAAGATCTAGAGTTTAGCTTAGTCAACACTTTAGAGAAGCTAGATGTGCATAAAAGATCTATCGTGCTCAATCATCTTTAATGCAATTTTTTGTTTTAAAACTTCAATGCACATAGTGGGGTGCAAATGTTTGATATTATTTGCATTCTTTACTCACTTTTTCTTTTTTTTATTTGTATTTTCAGATGTGATTGACTCAAACCATAGTTAACCATCTCAAGAACTCTTAAAAGAATGGTCTTGGTCATACATGATACATTTCAAGTTCATCCTAAGTGCAATAGAAAGCAGTCTTGTGAATGTAAAGTGTTGAGATCAATTTGCATACAAAAGTCAATTTTTGACCATTTTAGCACTTAGATTTATGAGCATGTGAAGGACTCTAGTATGGATCAAACTAGCTTCACCCAAGTTGCTATAGGGACTCTAATAGAAATTCAAGATTTCACAAATCATAGCATATGCACCTAAAATAGCTACAAGTTTCATCAAGTTTTTATTAAATCTCAATTTTCATTTTTAGCAAGCTTAACATGATGAAGCAAAATGAACTTTGATATAACTAAGCTAGCAATGATCTTGAGAAAAGTAGCAAGGTGCATAACATGAATGACATCTCATTTGCATAATAGACAATGCTCATTGAAATAGAAAATTAAGTCTATATGCAATGCACGAACAATTTCTCAAACTCCACCTCAATAAGTGAATCAATTTTAAGCATAATTTCTAGTTCAAATTGAGTAATTAGAAAAGTTAAGCTTAAAGAAATTTCAAATGAACTCAACGTAGGAACTAGAAACCAGAAACACGAATGAGGAGAAGAAATTGAGAAACTGCAAATTGGGTGGCTATAGAACATAGAAAAGATGGTAGAGAACGCTGTAGCTTAGACTCGTTCTCATCTTCTCCAATAACTGACATAGGAAAGATGACTCTAAAACCCAAGTTAGGGAATACACATAGATCCTATCTACCTAGGGGGCCCAACACCTGCTAAACCTATAGGACTGTGAGGGAACTCAACCTAGAGAGAAGAGTAAATAACTAATTATGCATGATAGCAACATAAACCTCTTTTTTAATATACCCATTGAGAAATGCACTCTTGACATCCATCTGATAAAGCTTGAAATCCTTGGATGCCGAAAATGCAAGTAGGATCCTAATAGTCTCTAGTCTAGTTACAGGGGCAAAAGTTTCCTCAAAGTTAAGACCCCCAACCTAAGCAAAATCCTGTGCAACTTGTCTAGCCTTATTCTTAATGACAACCTAATCTTCACTCTGCTTGTTCTTGAACACCCATTTGGCCCTAATGATATTATGACCAGATGAGGGCTCGACAAGCTATCATACCTTGCTTCTCTTGAAGTTCTCAAGTTCTTCATACGTAGCATTAATCTAAGACTCATCGGATAATGTATGAGAGACATCCTTTGGCTCAAAGGAGGCAACAAAAGTAGAGTGGAGGCAGAAAAGGGGCAAGCTTGATTTTGAGCATGTGACTTACTCAAATAGATTGCTAATTATCTGATCAGGTGGATGACGCCTCTGAATATGGCGGGGGGTCTAGAAACAGAAGTGGCGTCTACCTCATGAACAAAAGAGGTAGGATCAGCGCTACTTGCTGTAAGAGAGTTTAAAGGTAAGGGCTAGTCTTCCTGAGGTGTAAAGATAGAAACAAGAGGCACTTTAGGTGAAGAGGGGACTAGATTAGGTGGAACACCGTCATCTCCATCATCCTCATCTGCTACAAAGATGGTCTTAGAGAGGGAAGAAGAGCCTGATATGTCGAGTCTAGCTCTTGGACTAACCTCATCAAACGTCACCTTATAGGTCTTTATAATTCTATTCGCTTCACAATTCCATACCCTATAGCTACAAGAAGAAGTCAACTAACCTATAAAAATGCCATCAAAAGAATGAGACTTAAACGTACCTAGGTTCTCAAACTTCAAAATGAAATACTTGCACCCAAACACACGAAAATGAGAAATAATAGGCTTTTGCCTGTACCTCAACTTATAAGAAGTGTAGTGCAAATGTGCTATCAAGAATACTCAATTAGACACATAACAAGCAATAGTTATAACCTCAGTCCAAAATTTCTTAGGAGTACTATACTCATCTAGCATCATACTGACCACCTCGACTAAGGTCGTGTTCTTCCTTTCCACTATGCCATTTTGCTGAGAAATGTATAGAAAGGAGAACTGATGCTCTAAACCTAACTCCTCATGGAAGATCTCAAAGTAGGAGTTCTTGAACTCTATGCTATTGTCACCGCGTATAGCTTGTAAGGCACTAGGGAGCTCAACAGACAACCTACGGACCAAACCACTAAAATAGGTAAGAGTCATCCTTCGAGGCCATGAAAAATGCCCAAGAATACCTTAAAAAATCATCGACAATGACAAGAATATACCGTTTTCCACCCACCGACTACACTCTAACTGGACCAAAAGTGCCATATGTGAAAGCTGTCCTGATGCATTAGTCATCACAACAGTGACTAGAGGATGAGAAGTAGCAACCATCTTACCATGTCCGCAAGGAGAGCAAACTAAATCTTTGACCATCTTGAGTTTAGACAAAGCACAAATGAGATCATGGCTGCTAACTCGAGTCAAATAATCGAAGCTAACGTGATCAAGTTTCCTATGCCAGAAAGAGAGATCACGGGACTCAAAAACAATCAAACAATGAAGAGAGTCTTCAGAAGAAGCAGAAAAATCAGCACGGAAGACTCTCCCAAATCTAGAAATCTCTCAAACTAACCCCCAAAAGAATTAAGTATTCTACAAGCATTACTTTTAAAACTTACCTTGAATCATCATCGATAAGCTGAGATAGAAAAAACAAATTGTATTTCAATTTACTCACTAAGGTAACATCCTTAAGAATAAAATTATTATCAATGTAGACGATACCTTTAGCGATGACTCTACTTGGTGAAGCATCCCCAAAAGTGATCAACTCATCACTAGGAGCTCGGACTAGGGAAGAGAACCAATGAGAGTGTTCAGTCATATGACCAGAATAACCGGAGTGAATGATCCATACCGTCCCTTACCCATCTTACGTGCTTGTATCAACACAAAAGAGAGAGAGGTGACTCAACACCGGGACAAACAAAAGCAGATTTAGAAACCCAATCTCAATCGCACTAGGCATCAAGTGCTAGCCACATGAACAAAAGACTAGACTCCTGTCTCTTTGACACTCTCTCACAAATCCCTTAGTCAACACTTTAGGAAGCTAGATGTGCATAAAAGATCTATCGTGCTCAATCATCTTTAATGCAATTTTTTGTTTTAAAACTTCAATGCACATAGTGGGTGCAAATGTTTGATATTATTTGCATTCTTTACTCACTTTTTCTTTTTTTTATTTGTATTTTCAGATGTGATTGACTCAAACCATAGTTAACCATCTCAAGAACTCTTAAAAGAATGGTCTTGGTCATACATGATACATTTCAAGTTCATCCTAAGTGCAATAGAAAGCGCCTTGTGAATGTAAAGTGTTGAGATCAATTTGCATACAAAAGTCAAATTTTGACCATTTTAGCACTTAGATTTATGAGCATGTGAAGGACTCTAGTATGGATCAAACTAGCTTCACCCAAGTTGCTATAGGGACTCTAATAGAAATCCAAGATTTCACAAATCATAGCATATGCACCTAAAATAGCTACAAGTTTCATCAAGTTTTTATTAAATCTCAATTTTCATTTTTAGCAAGCTTAGCATGATGAAGCAAAATGAACTTTGACATAACTAAGCTAGCAATGATCTTGAGAAAAGTAGCAAGGTGCATAACATGAATGACATCTCATTTGCATAATAGACAATGCTCATTGAAATAGAAAATTAAGTCTATATGCAATGCACTAACAATTTCTCAAACTCCACCTCAATAAGTGAATCAATTTAAGCATAATTTCTAGTTCAAATTGAGTAATTAGAAAAGTTAGCTTAAAGAAATTTCAAATGAACTCAACGAGGAACTAGAAACCGTAAACACGATGAGGAGAAGAAATTGAGAAACGCAAATTGGGTGGCTATAGAACATAGAAAAGATGGTAGAGAACGCTGAGCTTAGACTCGCTTCTCATCTTCTCCAATAACCCATATAGGAAAGATGACTCTAAAACCCAAGTTAGGGAATACACATAGATCCTATCTACCTAGGGGCCCAACACCGCTAAACCTATAGGATCGTGAGGAACTCAACCTAGAGAGAAGAGTAAATAACTAATTATGCATGATAGCAACATAAACCTCTTTTTAATATACCCATTGAGAAATGCACTCTTGACATCCATCCGATAAAGCTTGAAATCCTTGGATGCCGAAAATGCAAGTAGGATCCTAATAGTCTCTAGTCTAGTTACAGGGCAAAAGTTTCTCAAAGTTAAGACCCCAACCTAAGCAAAATCTCGTGCAACTTGTCTAGCCTTATTCTTAATGACAACCTAATCTTCACTCGCTTGTTCTTGAACACCCATTTGGCCCTAATGATATTATGACCAGATGAGGGCTCGACAAGCTATCATACCTTGCTTCTCTTGAAGTTCTCAAGTTCTTCATACGTAGCACTAATCTAAGACTCATCGGATAATGTATGAGAGACATCCTTTGGCTCAAAGGAGGCAACAAAAGTAGAGTGGAGACAGAAAAGGGGCAAGCCTGATTTTGAGCATGTGACTTACTCAAATAGATTGCTAATTATCTGATCAGGTGGATGACGCCTCTGAATATGGCGGGGGGTCTAGAAACAGAAGTGGCGTCTACCTCATGAACAAAAGAGGTAGGATCAGAGCTACTTGCTGTAAGAGAGTTTAAAGGTAAGGGCTAGTCTCCCTGAGGTGTAAAGATAGAAACAAGAGGCACTTTAGGTGAAGAGGGGACTGGATTAGGTGGAATATCGTCATCTCCATCATCCTCATCTGCTACAAAGATGGTCTTAGAGAGGGAAGAAGAGCTTGATATGTCGAGTCTAGCTCTTGGACTAACCTCATCAAACGTCACCTTATAGGTCTTTATAATTCTATTCGCTTCACAATTCCATACCCTATAGCTACAAGAAGTCAACTAACCTATAAAAATGCCATCAAAAGAATGAGACTTAAACGTACCTAGGTTCTCAAACTTCAAAATGAAATACTTGCACCCAAACACACGAAAATGAGAAATAATAGGCTTTTGCCTGTACCTCAACTTATAAGAAGTGTAGTGCAAATGTGCTATCAAGAATACTCAATTAGACACATAACAAGCAATAGTTATAACCTCACCAAAACTTAGGAGTACTATACTCATCTAGCATCATATCGACCATCTCGACTAAGGTCGTGTTCTTCCTTTCCACTATGCCATTTTGCTGAGGAATGTATAGAAAGGAGAATTGATGCTCTAAACCTAACTCCTCATGGAAGATCTCAAAGTAGGAGTTCTTGAACTCTATGCCATTGTCACCGCGTATAGCTTGTAAGGCACTAGGGAGCTCAACAGACAACCTACGGACCAAACCACTAAAATAGGTAAGAGTCATCCTTCGAGGCCATGAAAAATGCCCAAGAATACCTTAAAAAATCATCGACAATGACAAGAATATACCGTTTTCCACCCACCGACTACACTCTAACTGGACCAAAAGTGCCATATGTGAAAGCTGTCCTGATGCATTAGTCATCACAACAGTGACTAGAGAATGAGAAGTAGCAACCATCTTACCATGTCCGCAAGGAGAGCAAACTAAATCTTTGACCATCTTGAGTTTAGACAAAGCACAAATGAGATCATGGTGCTAACTCGAGTCAAATAATCGGTTAACGGATCAAGTTTCCTATGCCGTAAAGAGAGATCACGGACTCTAAACAATCAAACAATGAAGAGAGTCTTCTAAGAAGCGTAAAAATCAGCACGAAGACTCTCCCAAATCTAGAAATCTCTCAAACTAACCCCAAAAGAATTAAGTATTCTACAAGCATTACTTTTAAAACTTACCTTGAATCATCATCGATAAGTCGAGATAGAAAAACAAATTGTATTTCAATTTACTCACTAAGGTAACATCCTTAAGAATAAAATTATTATCAATATAGACGATACCTTTAGCGATGACTCTACTTGGTGAAGCATCCCCAAAAGTGATCAACTCATCACCAGGAGCTCGACTAGGAAGAGAACCAATGAGAGTGTTCACCATATGACCGAATAACCGGAGTGAATGATCCATACCTGTCCCTTACCCATCTTACTGTGCTTGTATCAACACAAAGAGAGAGAGGTGACTCAACACCGGACAAACAAAAGCAGATTTAGAAACCCAATGTCAATCGCACTAGGCATCAAGTGCTAGCCACATGAACAAAAGATCGACTCTGGTCTCTTTGACACTCTCTCACAAATCCGTAGCAATTCCAGAGAAGATTTGGGAGCTAGAGTTGGGTTGGCCGTTGTTGTGCAAAGGCCGAACCATCCTAGTGAAGCTGGCCAAATATCCTACTAGAAAACACCTCACACTACTGATATCTACCTTGATGGAAAGAATGAGGAATATTAAAAGGACAATGGAGAGATTGACCACAAGCAGCTCCAGGATGAAAACCAAAAGGAACAGCATGAAAACTAAGTACTAGACGCTCCTCGAAAATAGGAGAAACTCTACCTTTTCTAGAGGCCATGAGTGCCTTAGGAGCACTCCGAGTTTGAGGATATCCTTGAATACCCTTAAGAGCATGATTACACTCACGACATGCAATCTTGGCATGCTCGAAGCACAAATCTACTAGATGTCCATCCTTCTGACAAAAGGTATATGTATACTTCGCTTGCTAGAGGCAAAACCAACAGAGGAGCAACCTTCGCCAGAGATCCTACTAACAACCCTAGCAGACCTAAATATAGTGGTGCTCCTAGAGCTACCACAATTTCTACTTGGAGCCACGCACAACAGCTTGTCGGACCCGATATGCAATCCAAACCTTCGGTATACGCACTAGTCCAGATCACGCTTAGTGCACACAAGGGAAACATAGATGACATATCATTCCATACATCAAATAACTAAGAAGAAGCAAATTATTATTGAATAAAGCAAACGACCTTATGGTCACGGTTCATACACCAATGCCTCTTGGCTTAAGGAAACAAATAAAACTGCAAATGAAATAAAATAACTTGGGCTATTCGACATGCCACAGTAATCGTCTGGGAACGCCTTCCTAGTCGACGTAGTCTTCATAGTACTCTCCTCTTGATACTCATTACCGGTCCTTCCTCAAGAATCGAACAATAGGGCATAAAGCCGTGAGTACAAACGACTCAACAAGCCGAGGGAAATGATGCAATATATTCATGCACGGCTTGACAAAGGATAGTTTTATGGTTCATTTGCGAAAAGCAATAACTTGAATTTAAATACAATAAATAGATTGAAGGCGATTGATAAAAACAATAATAAATAATCGTAAATCAATGGCGACAACATGAACAGTAATGACGAGGCATCACCCTTCATCATTCAAACAAGTATCAACCACACAATTCAACAAGATAGCTTGAGACAACAAAACAACAAGGAACTCCCTGCTCACATCCCAACCATTCCACATTTCAAGAAAATACTCTATACCCCATGTGAAATCCCTGCTTGTCCATGACCATGACACGCTTATTCAATAGTTTACACTCGCAGAGGTTGTACAGCTTTACCCACAAGACATGATCATCTCTTAGTGCCAAGCGCTAAGAACACACTTCCTTTGGTGTGCTAGAGAGATCACTACAAAGCCTTTACAATGCATGTCTAAACCCAAGATCGCCTCTAAGGTTTCGCTCTGGCCCCTCTGAGCCATGTGAGTCTACCCATCCATCTCGGACCCCACTCCAACAACCGGCAATACTCAAGTCCGACATTGCAAATTAATCACTAGGTCCGTCCCCATACCGGACTTGTGGTTGCAGTTAGGCCTAGTTCAATGGCGCACAAGATTAAATCTTAAATTGTCTCGTGCAAGAAACCACATTCCAATGTGCTAAACAAAGACCCTTTATCGCACGATCAATTGCCCGAGGGAAACATTTTGTTTAACCCAAAACCAATGGCATTCCCGCCATGGTATAACAAGTTTTACAACAAAGGGTCAATGACCACAATTCAATATCTCATTAAGTCAAGATTAGCATTAGCTCACGTGATATGAATCCCATCGGACAACTAAGCATGGCTAAGATAGCTACAATAACCCAATGCTGGTACTATGATTATGTCCAACTAATAATGTCCCAACCTATGGTTAACAATGGATACATGGCATTCCAATAATCAAAGGGGCATACTCAAACAGGTAAATAGCTACTCCCATAAACTAGCATTGTTACACAAATAGCATGCAATTGTATAAAACAAAGTACTTTTGCAAACAAGGGTTCAATATGATCAAAGGTCTATGACTTGCCTTGTTGTTCAAGTGCTGATTCTTGGTCTTCGAAGTCTCCGCTCACTCCTCGGGTTCAAGGCTCACCGAAAATAAAGCAATGAAACAAAATAAAATACAAAACCAAGAAGAAAATGAGCTCAAAATTGAAAATAAATGATTCTGGAATGTAGATCTCGATTTTACAAAATTTAGAAATTTGAATCACTCCAATCGGAGTTCTGGACGAAGGAGAACTGCCTCGAAGATTTAATTCAGAGAAAATCGAGAAATTCACAAGGGTGACACGTGGCGTTTGTGATTGGCTGATTTTCGGTTTTTCGAAAATCAGAAAAGAAAATAAAATTTTCGGCGACATGTGGGACCCACGAGTCGAGACTCGGTCCACGGTGAACCAAGCGCACCGAGGCGACATTCGGTGATGTGGCGATCGCGACGGCAGCATGCCACGCGCTAGGGTCGATATGGCGATAACGCTGGCGTGGCGTGGCGCCGACGCAAAGATGGGGGCGGGTTCGCCACGCGAAAATCTTGAACGCGGCTCGAATCGACGACGACGGCTGATGCTCACGGCCGAGGACGCGCGATCTCGAGCGCCCACCGCAGACGGACCCGAGGTTTGGATGGGAACGACGGCAGGGCGACGCAGACTTATCGGAGGCGGAGAAGACGACACCAGGCATGGGGACTCTAATCGACGGAAGAAGTAGCGGATCCTAAGAGGGCTTGAGGTGAGTTCAAGGCAACCGTGGAGGCGAGGACACCGGAGAGGCAAACGATACAGGAAGTGCTCGTGTGGTGGCGTGGTTCGCGAGCTCAGGTGATTACGGATGGGTCTCCTGACGAGGAAGGAGGCGGCAAAGGGAGGAAGTGGCGAACCTCGCAAGGCGTGGTGTCGTTTAAATAGCCTCGAGGCGGGAAAACTCTGAAACCGAGGAGGCGTCAAGGGCGAGGACACCGCAGCTAGGGTTTTTTGCGATGCGGCTGGGCTCGGCAAGGAAAGTGATGGGCCAGGAGAGATTCGCCCGAGGAGAGAAAGAGAATTTAAAACCTTTTCCGAATTTAGAAAAATCCCATAAATTCAAATAAAGGCAAATAAATCCAAATAAATAGTAAATAAATTCAGAAAAACTCCAAGAATAAAATTATTATCAATATAGACGATACCTTTAGCGATGACTCTACTTGGTGAAGCATCCCCAAAAGTGATCAACTCATCACCAGGAGCTCAGACTAGGGAAGAGAACCAATGAGAGTGTTCAGTCATATGACCAGAATAACCGGAGTGAATGATCCATACCTGTCCCTTACCCATCTTACAGGCTTGTATCAACACAAAAGAGAGAGAGGTGACTCAACACTGGGACAAACAAAAGCAGATTTAGAAACCCAATGCTGAATCGCACTAGGCATCGAAGTGCTAGCCACATGAACAAAAGACTGGACTCCTGTGTCTCTTTGACACTCTCTCACAAATCCAGAAGCAATTCCAGTAGAAGATTTGGGAGCTAGAGTTGGGTTGGCCTGTTGTTGTGCAAAGGCCGAACCATCCTAGTGAAGCTGGCCAAATATCCTACTAGAAAACACCTCACACTACTGATATCTACCTTGATGGAAAGAATGAGGAATATTAAAAGGACAGTGGAGAGATTGACCACAAGCAGCTCCAGGATGAAAACCAAAAGGAACAGCATGAAAACTAAGTACTAGACGCTGCTCGAAAATAGGAGAAACTCTACCTTTTCTAGAGGCCATGAGTGCCTTAGGAGCACTCCGAGTTTGAGGATATCCTTGAATACCCTTAAGAGCATGATTACACTCACGACATGCAATCTTGGCATGCTCGAAGCACAAATCTACTAGATGTCCATCCTTCTGACAAAAGGTATATGTATACTTCGCCTTGCTAGAGGCAAAACCAACAGGAGGAGCAACCTTCTGCTCAGAGATCCTACGAACAACCCTAGCAGACCTAAATATAGTGGTGCTCGCCCTAGGAGCTACCACAATTTCTCTACTCTTGGAGCCACGCACAACAGTTGTCGGGACCCGGATATGCAAATCCGAAACCCTCTGTGTATACTGCACTAGTCCAGGATCACGCTAGTGCACACAGTGGAAACATAGATGACATATCATTCCATACATCGAAATAACTAAGAAGAAGCAAATTATTATTGAATAAAGCAAACGACCTTATGGTCACGGTTCATACACCAATGCCTCTTGGCTTAAGAAACAAATAAAAGCATTGCGATGAAATAAAATAACTTGGGCCTATTCGA
Organism: Guadua angustifolia; assembly: GCA_036346375.1. Classification (NCBI taxonomy): domain Eukaryota; kingdom Viridiplantae; phylum Streptophyta; class Magnoliopsida; order Poales; family Poaceae; genus Guadua; species Guadua angustifolia. Next base: position 34,097,643 of record CM070500.1, on the reverse strand, counting down.
CATGCCACGAGCAATCGTCTGGGAACGCCTTCCTAGTCGCATTTAGTCTTCATAGTACTCCTCCTCTTGATACTCATTACCGGTCCTTCCTCGAACAAGCTGAACAATAGGGGCATAAAGCCGTGAGTACAAAACGTACTCAACAAGCCGTAGGGAAATGATGCAATATATTCATGCACGGCTTGACAAAGGATAGTTTTATGGTTCATTTGCAGAAAAGCAATAACTTGAATTTAAATACAATAAATAGATTGAAGGCAGATTGATAAAAACAATAATAAATAACTGGTAAATCAATGGCAGACAACATGAACAGAATGACGAGGCATCACCCTACATCATTCGAAACAAGTATCAACCACACAATTCAACAGTATAGCTTGAGACAACAAAACAACAGTGAACTCCCTGTTCACATCCCAACCATTCCACATTTCAAGAAAATACTCTATACCCCATGTGAAATCCCTGGGCTTGTCCATGACGCATGACACGGCTATTCGAATAGTTTACACTCCGCAGAGGTTGTACAGCTTTACCCACAAGACATGATCATCCCTTAGTGCCAAGCGCTAAGAACACACTTCCTTTGGTGTGTCGGCAGAGAGATCACTACAAAGCCTTTACAATGCATGTCTAAACCCAAGATCTTGCCCTCTAAGGTTTGCCTCGGGGCCCCTCTTGAGCCATGTGAGTCTACCCATCCATCTCGGACCCCACTCCAACAATGGCAATACTCAAGTCTGGACATTGCAAATTAATCACTAGGTCCGTCCCATACGGACTTGTGGTTGCACGTTAGGCCTAGTTCAATGGCGCACAAGATTAAATCCTTAAATTGTCTCGAGCAAGACACCACATTCCAATGTGCTAAACAAGACCCCTTTATCGCACGATCAATTGCCCGAGGGAAACATTTTGTTTAACCCAAAACCAATGGCATTCCTGCCATGGTATAACAAGTTTTACAACAAAGGGTCATACCACAATTCAATATCTCATTAAGTCAAGATTAGCATTAGCTCACAGTGATATGAATCCCATCGGACAACTAAGCATGGCTAAGATAGCTACAATAACCCAATGCTGGTACTATGATTATGTCCAACTAATAATGTCCCAACCTATGGTTAACAATGGATACATGGCATTCCAATAATCAAAGGGCATACTCAAACAGTAAATAGCTACTCCCATAAACTAGCATTGTTACACAAATAGCATGCAATTGTATAAAACAAAGTACTTTTGCAAACATGGGTTCAATATGATCAAAGGTCTATGACTTGCCTTGTTGTTCAAGTGCTGATTCTTGGTCTTCAAGTCTCCGCTCACTCCCTGGGTTCAAGGCTCACCGAAAATAAAGCAATGAAACAAAATAAAATACAAAACCAAGAAGAAAATGAGCTCAAAATTGAAAATAAATGATTCTGGAATGTAGATCTCGATTTTACAAAAATTTAGAAATTTGAATCACTCCAATCGGAGTTCGGACGAAGGAGAACGCTCGAAGATTTAATTCAGAGAAAATCGAGAAATTCACAAGGGTGACACGTGGCGTTTGTGATTGGCTGGATTTTCGGTTTTCGAAAATCAGAAAAGAAAATAAAATTTTCGCTGACATGTGGGACCCACGAGTCAGAGACTCGGTCCACGGTGAACCAAGCGCACCGAGGCGACATTCGGGTGATGTGGCAGCATCGCGACGTGGCATGCCACGCGCGCTAGGGCGAATGGCGATAACGTGGCGTGGCGTGGCGCCGACGCAAGCATGGGGGCGGGTTCGCCACGCGAAAATCTTGAACGCGCTCGAACCGGACGACGACGGCTGATGCTCACTCCGGAGGACGCGCGCGATCTCGAGCGCTCCACCGCAGACGGACGGCCGAGGTTTTGGATGGGAAACGACGGCGAGAGGGCGACGCGACTTACCGAGGCGGAGAAGACGACACCGGGCGCGGCGACGGCTGAATCGGACGGAAGAAGAGCGGATCCTAAGAGGGCTTCGAGGTGAGTTCAGGCAACCTGGAGGCGAGGCACAATAGTGGGAGGATGCGCTAGAGCATGCTTCAAGTAGTCAAATCCTAAACCTTAATTGAATCTACTAATCTTGGATATATTTAAGATGAGTTTAAGCTTCTTCTTGCCCTTTACAAACTTCTCAAGAGTGCTCATGAGGTACTCATACTCCTGAAAGAGAGAAGCATACAAAGAACAAGGCGAAGAAGATGAAGAAAAGACGGACATGCAAGGAAGAATGACTAGCAAGTGTATTTTTCTCCCTAAGAACAACAATCTCAATCTTGAGGGCCTCACAAGATACACACAGGGCATTCCTAATCCTATGAGTTTGGGCCTCTAGCTTATTCGTAAGCTCGACTTGGATTTTATCCAAGTCTCCCTTGATCTCAGCATATCGCAAGCAACTTTCTTGTGACTTAGCTAGTAAGTCCTTAATAAGTTCAGCACACTTGACATTTAAAGCTTCAACTTTTAGCTGCCTATAGCCCTCACATGAGCTAACTGAGTTCTTAAAAATATGTAGTTCAAGTTCATTATTTCTAGTAGATAGCTTCCTAAAGTGAGTGCTCATGGAATCAATTTCAAACAGCAGTGTTTGGCAATTTTCACAAGATGTGCTAGTGTGAGTACGAAGAAAATTAGCATCTATAGGAATAGCATCAACAAGACTAGTGTTAGCATTCTTCTACCTAAGACCCTCAAGCTCAAAAAGTACACTATCATGCATGGTTCTTAGATTCTCAAGCTCCGTATGCAAAGCATCACAAAGAATACAGTTATCAGAGTCTCGGGAGGAACAAGATCTAAGTGAAGTTAACTCCTGAGACAAGGTACCTACTTTCTTCTCTAACTCTGTACACCTAGCCCTAACTCTAGTATGAAATTTTCCTAACTTATAGAAAGCATAGTTGAACTAGTTGTAGGAGAGTACCTCCTCTGAGTCTCTGTAGAGCTCAAAATCGCTGATGCCGTTGGTGTTGGCTATGAAACACATGTTGGTGAAGTTGTCACCACCTTTGTTCTTCTCTTTTGGATCATCCTCACCCTCGTTGCTCCAGGTCTTCATGTCGGAGATGCTGATGTCTTCAAGTTCTATGAGGACGCAGTGGAAGAGCTTCTTGTTCTTTTAGAAGTTGCGGTACTTCTTCTCACGTGCCGGGTCGCTAGCTGAAAGCTTTTATTACAGTTCTTGTCGATGTAGTCGTTCTTTTCCCAATCGCTATAATCATTCTTGCCCTTCTCTAGCTTGGGGCAATTCGCCCAAATGTGGTTGGGGCCACCACACTCGAAGCAGATAATCATGCCACCTCTTTTCCTCTCCCTTACCCTCTTGTATGCATGAGAAAATATACGGGCTAAAAGAGTAAGCTCACTTTCTAGAAATTTTTCTAGTTGTTTATCACTTATCTCGCAAAGGGCAGAAAAGGGAGAAACCAACTAAAGTCTCACAACAGGATCCAATGGGATCTGTGACCAAGGCTGTCGACTGTGACTTCTCTTACAAGAGACGACGTCGATCTCATAAGTCTTGAGTCAGAAATAAAGCCCATCAAGATTTATAGTCGATTAGTCCGTGGTGTCCTTGATGGTGGTCACATTCATCTCCCAAACCCAAAGATTGAGTCCGAGTTAGAGTATGTGCAACCAACTGCGTGGAGATCACTCAAGATCTTTGTGAAATGAATAAAATACTCATCAAGGGTCTCATCAGCATGTAGTTCAAATTTGTTGTAGTCACTCTTGTATTGATCCTATCTCACCGTGTTGATCTGGGTGTTGCCCTCAAGGTAAGCAACAAAGGTCACCTAGATCCGGTGAGTAGATATTAGGTGAGATATCCTGTTGCACTCACTGTGGCTCAGGCCCTATATGTGGACGTTCCTTGACTTAGCATTGACCTCAACATCAACCATATTGCCGGCCATGACGTTTTCATCGGTAGAAACCTCATACATGAGCTTCACCTTCTACCAAATCAGAGAGTCTTGGACAATGATGTATGACTCCATTCTTGATTTTCAAAAAGGAAAATCAACTCCAGAAAAAATTGGAGATTTAGAGGAATACTTCTTCATCACCATGGTTCTCAAAACTGGTCAAGATCTATAAAAGAGTAAAATCGGGCTTTGATACCAATTGAAGGAACGAAATGATGATCAGGGGGAGAGGATGAATGATCACAATTAAAATTCCCCCACAATGGATCCAACTAAAACCTCACTTGAAACACTCAGGCGCAAAGGATCAAATTATGGAAAACTCACTATAAATGGTACTACCGCAACAAAGGGGGTGGTGGTGCCAGTGGTCCGTACTACTGCTAGATTTTCATGGTAGTGCTGGCTTTAAGAATAGAGGACAAAACAGATTGATCTCAAAACCAAAATTGATGAAACTTTATATTGGCTGGACTAACACCCATGAAACTTTGTATGCACCTTCTTATGGAGGTCAAGAACCAATTCTATTCTTCAATTCAAAGGATTGATGTTAAAGTTCTAACCTTTCCAATTCAAAGTATGAGTGCACCAAAATGGAGCAAAAAATCAAAGTCTTGGTCTTGGATTTGCTCGTGGGGTTTTGATGATCAAGGTGTTGTTGGATATCTTTCCACTTATCACAGCAAGTAAGAACCCAAGAAATAAAAGCCTCAAACACAATCAACAAAGATTTCTCAAAGATTGAGCGAAAAGATCGAAGTTCTTACAAAAGATTGCCTAGATGATGAGGATATGATCTGAAGAAGATTCATCCATCAATCGTTCATCCTTGGCATAAAATCCATATGCATTTAGAAAGAGGGGAGGCAAATCCAAACATGTGGAAAATAAAATTGTGGAAAGTAAATACTGAATCTAAGTGCTGAATTTAAAGCATAATGTAAATACTGAAAGTAAATTTAGAAGTAAGGAAATGAAAATTTTATTTTTTAGGAGGAAGGTTTACAAAGACTTACAACAAAGTGGGCAAAACTTAAAGGAGCACACAAAACCTTCAAGGGAAAGACACCCCTCTCCCTCTCTATTTATAGCAACCTCGAAGCAATCTCTACCCTTGGATGACCTTCTTGGCCCTCAAAAACTCTCATCAAGGGTTGATATTCACTCCCTTACTCATACATGTCGGTACTACCACCTCAGGGCTAGTAGTGCTGCTCGAGACAGACACAACTCAAATTGATTCATTTCGAAAATTAATTCAAATTAAACTCAAACCTGAGCATACCATAATCAACCATGATCAAATACTCATTGCAAATTTAGGTACACCTCCACATGATCTATCAAGTACCAAGAGTTACAACAAATTTAAAGGGTAGATGTATCAATGTTTAGTACCTCTTGGTACCACCTCAATATTTTAACATTCCAATTTTTACTTTTTATTAAGTTAATCTATTATTTGTGCATTTTATGATTTTTCTAAATTTATTGGATTTTATTTTAATTTACTTAAAATTAAGTATATTGGCCTTTCATGAAAACTAATTAATTATAGAGAAAATTAAAATAAAATTTAGCCAAAAATATTTTGTTTGAGTTCCAAATGTCTTAAAGTACTTATGAGATTTTCTTGGATTTTTTTGATATTTTATTTGCCTTAAATAAATTAATTAAATTATCAGAATTGTTTTAAAAGGAAAAGCATTTAAAAAATAGTAGCAGTTGTGGGTCGAAAGTGGTAGGCTAGCCCACTTCATCCGCGTGGCCTGGTTCGGTGAGGTTGGGTGATCTTAGCCGTTCATTTTTTGATCAGACGATCAAAGTACTAGGGTTTCAATGAAAAACCCTAGCGTTTTGTGTCCATCAGATCGAGTGGGTGGCAATGGCTACGATTCAGCTACATCAGGTGTGCTGGGAGCCATTGTATCGCTACACTTGGATGGTTGCGGTGGATTCTTCTCTGAGACGCCACCGAGTTCATGCCTGTCACGTTTACACCGCCGTTTGGAGCTAGGTCACCGATTTGAAATCGATTGGGAAGGCTATTTAAGGAGCAGGAGGAAGACTGAGGTTTGCCATCATCTGCTTTAGTTTTTTCCCGGTGAATCAGTTCTCGAGATGCTTCGATTTGGGATCCTTTGCTCGTCGAGTTGAAGATTGAAGCTGCCACGATTTTTCATCGTTTTTGTCACCGCAACGAAGTTTTAGATCTGTTTTCTACACATCGAGGATGTTCGGATAGATCGCTTTTTGCCACCAAGAAATCGTTAAAGTGCCTTGTGGTGAGTTGTCTTCTTTGTCTCCGTCGATCGCACCACCGTGGCCACTACCAGACCAATGCAAGCGTCTAAGCCAACATGGACATCAGATCTTTGCCACGTGGCGGCCTTGTCATGACCATGTGTGCACCGTGTTAGATTGCCTCACCTTGCGTGTGCGTCCAGTCGAATGCTACCTCGCCACGCCATATAAGCATCGTTGGCTCGCCTGTCGGTTGGGGTGACACCATGGATTGGGTCCACGGTGGATCGATCTAATCCAGTAGACCCAATCCATGAATCAAAGGCCACATGCCAAGCAATGATCGGCTCGGCTCAGTGATGACATTAGTGTGACATAATAAATAGATTTCCAGTATAAAAATAATTTGAGTAAATAATGATTTTTTTGATTTGTGTTATTTTCTTTATTTTCAAATCTTTGTAGAGCCCATTCTCCCTCATACGATCTTTGATTGAGGCAATTCAAATTTCTAAAAAATTTTAAAATTGAGATATATTTAATGGTGAATTTTATAGGATTTTTGGAATTTATTTGCTTTCTATTTTGGTATTTATTTTGGTATTCTTTTCCGATACACGTAGACGTCAAAGTGCTCAGAGCATCCGAGGAGGAATCATTGACTCAAGACCAAGATCCAGAGCAAGAATAAGGGGTTTTCTAAGGCAAGTTATGCTTTGATCATATTGAACCCAGTTTACAAAATTGCTTTGTTGTTTTACCTTATGCATGTTATTTTATGTGTATAACTGTTTCAAAATAGTTCGAGAACTAGTTAATCTACTGAATTGAACTATATCATACATTGTCATTTGTATGCCATGATTAATTGCCACCCTAGATTGGTTCATTACTAGTTGGTTAATATTAGTAATAAACATGGGTTGGTTAGACCGTGTAAGTTCACTTAGCCATGCCATGTACAACACATGTCTTACGAAATATCGAAGGTTAATCTTGACTAATGGAATATGGAACATGATTATAAATTGGTGTGTCAGGTGTTGTCACACAATGATATTGAGTTGTAGTGATGAGAGATGTCACGTAACGATGTTGACTTGTTGATAGCACATGGTGCTTGGTAATCAACTAAGGTAGTAATCATTTAGATTGGAGCAAGTGGCAAGAGGCAGTGTGCCAAGGTAGGCTAGCAAGGTAGAGGGCATGTGAAAGTATAGCCCTAGTCATCTTAAAGACTTTACCTTGCAAGCCTTCGACCTGAGTCAAACATGCAACCACATGTTTGGTATGGGACAAACCGAGTTGATTAATTAGTAATGTTTTAGCTTTGGTACTACTAGTGGTGGTGTAAGTCTCGGGTTTATGGATCAACTCACATGGCGCAAGAGGGGGGCCTTGTTGTGGCGGTTTAACTCTTTAGTGTTGAAACCTTATCGGGTAGTACTGGGTTAAGACAGAGCTTTGTAAAGGCTTTGTTATAATCTCTCCGCCGACACACCAAAGGAAGTGTGTTAATAGCTTGACAACAAGAGATGATCATGTCATGCGGGTCAAGCGTATAACCTCTATAGAGTGTAGAATCTATTCGGATAGCCATGCTCACGGTATTAAGCAATACTCGAGAATTATAGTCAAGGGTTATATTTTATAAAATGAAACTTGGATGGGAAGGTTGGATGCTGTTGGAAGGTTGAAACTTGATTTAGGACTAGATACCTTGTTTACTTGAAAAATGTTGAAAGTTATTATTTACTGTTACTTATTTTACTGTTTTTCAATCTACTTATTGTATGCATTTATAAATACCACTTTATTGCAAAATAACCATATAGCCATTCCATTGAAATAAGCATTGCATATAGTTATGTTAGAATTGCATTCTGTACACAACTTGTTGAGTGCTTTAAGTACTCACCCTTGCCAATAACAAATCACCAGTTGAGGAGTCTACATTAGCTCTTGAGGAGTACCAAGAGGAGATGAATGTTTAGAGTGCGAGTCTTATCAGTTGCCTATGATATATTAAGGGGTTTGTCTACAATTTTATTCCACTGCAGTTTAATTTGTTATTCACAGTTTAGCCTTACGAGGCTTATTCGTGTAAGTTTAGTCGTAAGGTCAGTCGACAATTTAATATTTAATATATAATGTCTTTATTTAAGTTTCCGCTATGTATGATTGTGATATTCATCCATGTTGAGCCTGTGTGCACTAGCGTAATCTTAGACTAGTGCGATATACACAGAGGGTCCATATTTGCTTATTTGAGTTCTGACAAATATAAATTTTGCTACCTCCTCATATGGATTGTATGAGTAGGAGTAGGACCGACAACATGCATGCATGATTAGCTGTCTGGTGATCAATTAGTTTGGTCTTGTACCCGGTGTAATGCATCATGGCCTAGCAAAGCTCTGTAGGAGTCACTAATTTAAGGTCACCCTCACCGAAGATTTGATGAGGACATTTTCTTCTTATGACAAGTGGCAGCATCTTCCACTCAAAGGCTATCTCTTTGTGACAAGTTGCATCACCTCTTTCCTTTGCCCACTTTCTTTTCCCTCAAAGGTCCTCTCTTTGTGACAAGTGGCATCACCTCCTTCATCCCACTTTCCTCTTCGTTCTCTTCCCTTCAAACTCAAAATAGTTTTTGTATTTCAAATTTGCCCCTCAAGTTTTTTAAAACAAGTATTTTTTACCACTTTGAAAAGTTTTTTAAGCAAAATTTTTGAATCGAAAGTTTGTTGTATAGAAACTTTTTGAACTAAAAGTTTGTTGAATAGAAACTTTTCGATCCAGAAGTTTTTAAATTGAATGTTGTCATAGCTAAAACTTTTCAATTTAATTTTTTAAAGTTGAAACTTTCTAATTTGAAATTTTTCAATTTAAATTTTTTCAACTTGAAACTTTTTTATTTTGAAATTTTTTCAAGTTGAATTTTAAATTGAAACTTTTTGAGTTGAAACTTTTTAATAAAAAACATTGCAAGTTGAAAACTTTTTGATTTGAAATTTGTAACATCCCAAAGATTTTAATAAATTTAAAATGTATATTTTTAATTTGAATATAATTATTTTTGAGTTTTCTTGGTATTATTAATTTTTATTCTAATTTTCTTGGATTTGCGTATTGTGAGAAAAATCACATAAAAGGGATCAAAGAATGGATAATGGTAAAAAGGTAAGAAGGTAAGAGTAAAATTTTGAAAAATTTGTAATAAAAATCTTTGGTATGCAGGTAGATAATTTCAGCTAGTAAATAAATTGTTATGCGCCAGATAATGAGAATGATAAATGAAAAGACATCTTTTTTACTATAAACAGTGCAAGGTCAGAATTAATACAAAATTCTTGAACCATATCTAGAGCTATAAAAATACTATAACATCTTCAAGTAAAAATATCAGAAATTTATAATGTCCCTTATTGTCTTTTCAAATTTAAAAACAGAAACTCTAAAAATCTGAAAATCATAATGTCAGTTTTTTATAAAATAAGTATATAATATTTTGAATTGAAAATTTTATGGAAGAATAATTAGTTGAAATAAAACTTTGATAAAAAGTTTAAAAAATATCTAATGTCATTTTCAACCCTAAATAAAATAAATTCTGAAAGAGGATTTTTGATCAGTCACTGTTGTTGGAATATTTATTATTTTTTGGTTAGGTATTTTATCCCAGGATTTGTTCCAGATGACAAGCCTTGTCTAAGGACTTTGGTCCAAAAGTGTGGATAATTTTCTCTAAGGTTTGTTGGCTAAATAAAATCAGATCTTGAGTTGTTCGAGATAGATTCATCTCCTGGCCATCCTTTTCCGCTGACTAGTGTACCCGATTACTATGTCGACTCTGTTTGCTGGTGAGCGATAGAAAGTTTCTTTAGTCATTGCCTGGTGGACCCTGGTCCCACCCGTTAGTTGCTTCTTCTCCTCCATCTTCTCCAAGCCGAGACGCGCTCTGCTCAGTCAAGCGCTCTCTATCCTTCTCTCAGTCTCGCTGATTTTCCAGCCAATTTGTCGCCTCAGTTGTGCCAGCCTCACCTCATCATTGCCATGTTCGACTTTCATTCTCCCACGCCAGACTGTCTCAGTTAAAATATGTGCCACCTCACCATTTCTGTACAGAGCGGAGCTGAACGCCGCGCATGCATTCAAACCCTGGTGAACCACCTTGGTATGGCTATAAATACTAGACCTACATTGCATAAGACCTCTTCCTCTTCCCTAATCATCCTCTGAACCAAGCGCATTAGTCGAAGCTCTGTTGTTCTTTGTTTTGCCGCAAAAATCTAAAAGGGGGAAATCAGTGAAGCAAGCCAAATAGGTATCAACCCTTGGAATTGCTTTGTCCTAAAGCTTTGCAATGCTTCATAGGCCATTGATCAATCTTTATTTTCACTTGTTCTCAGCTGCAACGCATCTCCATCACCGCCTTTCTTCCTCATAGCCTGTGACTGTGGGCAGCCACATCCGATCTTCCTCCAACCACTCTTTTAGATGAAATGGAACCCTAGTAGCATGTTGATGCTCATCCACCCCTTTCCCAGTAAAAATGCTCTTGACGGCGAGCTTTTGCTCACGCAGCCATGGCAGCCACCACCCTCGCTTAGTGGTGACCTACTTTCTGGCCATTTTTGGTTGAATGGGTACCACACATAGGTGCGCATCATCGTGCTGATGCTCATGGTGTTACCCATTTTGCCGCGCCGGAGTTAGTTCACCGGCGGTGAGCTGAGAACTGAGCTTCTCTATTCTTGAGCCACTATCAGGAGGGTCCCGGTTGTCAGTCACTTCGTGAAGGTACTACTGACTCGCGGGCCTAGCTTGGCAATCACTCAGAGATGCTGGCCCACGTGCCAGTAGCCTTTTCCCCTCTCACGGCGCTGATAGGCAGGCCACTGTAGTCGGTCGCTAGTCATGCCACATGGTCACTGACCCATGGGCCTGGATTATCAACGGCTATAAATAGTTTTCAAATGAAGCCAGTGTGCGCAATGGCCGAGGCATTTTACAGCTAGGAAAACATATTTTCCAATTTGCGTTATTTTTCAAAAACCGACCCAATACAAGTAGCCATCACTTTCAAACCATAACTCCAAATTTAATGAAATAAATTTATAAAATCATCTAAAATCTAGTCATTTCTGAATATGCCAAAATATTTTGTAAAGATTCACTGTGTGATTTTAATATTAGAAATACATGCATAAGGTTTAAATATGCTTAATGTATGACTTTTGCAAATTAAGTCAAAATGAAATGAAACAAATTTTACTAGAATCCTCATACTGAAAGGAGTTCAAATATGTAAAAACATTTACATTTTAAGTTGTCTTGTATCATTTGCTAACCAAGTGAAATTTAAGGCATAAAATGGTTGTATGAGTATAGTTTGAATCATGTAGCATAAGGTTAAGTAAAACTTGTTCATGTAAGTTAGCCTACCCAGTATAGGGCCTAAATTTGTAAAAGGTGTTTAAAATTTTGTTTTAGAGCCATTTGTTAAATAAACCTTAAAATGTAGCTAATAATATAAGTATTCACGCATAAGTATGGGTATGCATGCATGCATGATAATAAGCTCAAGGTTGGTTTTTAAATAACTAAAGGATTAAGAATATATTTCTTTGAATCTGAATCCTAATTAAAGGAAGGAATTGCTTCATGATAAGAGTAGTGATCATATCATCATAATCTTAAATAATTTCTTGCATCTTGAATTCATAAAATAAGTAAAAATATATCAAAAAAAGAAACTCTCTGTGGTTGTAGTGAATTTCTATATACCTTGCTATCTGTTTTATTTTTGCTCTTTTTGGAGTTTATTGATTGTTATTTATTTTCTATTACGCAACATGTAGACACTGATGTCCCAGAATGTGAAGAAGAAGACCCTGATTTTGATCCAGACAACGATCAACAAGGCAAGCACCTCCTTGATCATATTGAACCCAATAATTTACCTACTATATGTTGTTTTTGCCAATGTATTATGAATATGTGTAATTCTCCTTAAAATGGCTATTTTGGGTAGAGATAGTAGTTATTCTTGTATATTGTGGATTTCCTTAATATGTATGAACAAGTGAACCTTGATAACCCTACTATGAATTAGACATAAATAACGTTATTCTGGGTATAATCGTTAGTGTAATATTTCTGCTTAGCTATGCTAGAAATGAGCTTGGTCTTTTCAAATGCTTTAAACTGCTAGATACAACTTTGAAGGTTGCTGGTATTTTGATTAAAAACCCAAAATAAAACTATGATTTTGATACGGGTGATTATTGGCAATAGCCGGATGTGCAGATGGGTTTGCATGTAGTGTAGGGTGAAGTATCGCCCTTGTCGGATTAAGGACCGAGCAATGGGATGCTCTATTGATCCAAGAAAACCGTGCAATCACGAGGGCTGGTATAGGACGGCCTTAACCTATTAAGTTATTTAGATGTGGCTTTGTACATTGGAAGGCGGGAGATAGCACATGTATTCCGATTAGGTTTGCTTGTAGGGGTTTCTACATATCAATGCAACGGTATACGCCTTGCCATAAATAGAAATGGTGTATTGGGTGTTGTGATGATGGATCCATATCTTGGGTGAGTGTTTCTGTTTCTATAGCAAGGGTTTAACGTCCCAGGCTGGTGCAAAGTTATTGTCTAAGTAATGTAACGGTTATGTATGATCACCTTTCCAACACACCAAAGGAAGTGTGTTAACTGGCCTGATAAAAGAGGTTGATAATTCTTTATAGGTAAAGTTGTACACCTCTACAGAGTGTAAATCTAATCGATTAGCTGAATTACGTGGTTATGGGCACTTGGTAAAGTCATTCCCATGCTAGATTTTGGAATTTTCTAAAAATGGGTTTGGTTTGAAATGGTTTGAGCAACTGTCATTTTAGTCAAAGGATCGACATATATGGGCTTCACAATCGGGTAGACTGTGTTGTGGAACTTGGATATTTGGTTATAAAACCACAAAAATCTTGATAGTTTTATAAACTTCAGTTTGCAATCTATTGTATTCATATGTTTTACATTTCATCATGCCAATACAAAATAACCTAGAGCCTTACTTTTGGTTGCCTACATAATTACTTATATGCATTTGTGAACCACTATAAGTCTTGTTGAGTACAAAAGTACTCAATCTTGCTTAAATCGTTGTCTCGTAAGGTGAAGCTGCGACATGCCGATGATTCCTATCTCCGTAGGCCACGGGGATTTCAATGATGATTTCTTCCAGGGTTTGCCTTGTCAGATGTCTAAGGGTTATATGGGCATTCTACGAGGCTTTTGGTTCTTTATGTTTTTTCACTGTACTGTATTATAATATGTAAAAACTCTGTTGTCGGCGTATTCTGCCTGACAGGCCTAAGTCTACAGACCGGGTTTGGTTCGGTAGGAGGGCGTCTTTGTGGCTGGCAAACCCTATAGCAACTCCCACACGAAGGATTCCGGAGCCTATGAACTAAGATGACACGCAGATTTTTACCTAGGTTCAGGCCTCCTTCACCTAGGGTAATAGCCTTACTTCGTGCTGAATCTTTTATAGAGTGTTTTAAGCTAGTACAGAGCTCTCAGGTTACAAGTTCTCCCTTGGGCTCTCCGAGTGATCTCTCCTCCTCTCTTGATCGACCGACCCCCTTCCCCATGCACTAGAGGGCCCTTATATAGGCCAGGCCAACGTGGGTAGGTACAAGGGGGGTCATCATGCTGATCTTCATACATTTATTACTCCTTCCCGTGCTATCCCGTTCCTCCAAATTTCATTAAATGCCGACGAGATGGTTTCGCCGCCTGTCCGCCCGAGATGTGACCCTTTGCGACGGGTAGGTGAGAGGCGGCAAAGGAATGGGCTCAGAGTGTAATTCCTCACACCAAGGGACCTCGACAGCGAGACACCTCTGGCATAATACGATAGGAGAAGGAGACTTGAGGTGAAGCCACCCCGCCCTACTTTTGCCTTTGCGGTGGGGCGGCAGGTGTCGCCACCCTGCCGCCAAAACGCCACGTGGGCGGCACGACTGCCGGGGCGTGCTTCGCCCGCCGACCGCCAGCCGCCACGTGGCTGGTGTCTTGCGGCGGCGCCTCGCCCACCTGCCGCCCGAACGCCACGTGGTGGCACTGGCACGGGCGTGCTTTCGCTTCGCGATCGCCGAGCGCCACGGGGCTGGCGCCGGGCAGCATGCGGCCGCGCCACCGCCGCCTCAATGCCACGCGACCCCTTTGTGCAGCGGAGAGGGTACCCAACAGAGTACGCCGACAAGAGTCCCTGTGCCCACCACAGAACGCGCCGATCCTTTGGGGCCTTCATTAAATGTCGGTGCGTTCTCATGCGGGGCCACCACTCATGAGGATACGGCTGCCTCAGTTCCCTCCTGTATCCGCCAATTTTTTCTTGGGACCCGAAACGATGCACGATCTTGCCTCTTCACGAACCGTCGGTGTGGGTGGTGCATATATAGATACATCTGTACCAAGCGGTTTACGCCTTCTGCTTTCTTGCGCACTTCAACTTTCGCCTTCATCTTCCTTGCTCAAAACCTTCAAGACCTTCTTGCTTCCATGGCGCCCCACATTCCCGCTTCGTGGTTGACACCGCCAAAGTGGCGTCGCTTCCATCCTCGCGCTCGAGCGCCTTCATGTCCCAGGGGACGCCACGCATACGTTGCCTCTCAATGAGATCGTCATCCACATCTGGGCGCTAATGGTGGGCCTGGTGCCGCCATTTTCTGATTTCCTTCTCACCGTCCTCCACTTTTATGAAGTCCATCACCTTCACCTTACCCCCCAACTCCATCATTACCCTTTCCATCTTCGCACACCTCTGTGAGATGTTCATAGGGGTGATGCCGAATCTTCCACTTTTTCGCTACTTCTTCCTTTATCGCGGTTCCTCCGACGACGAAGTGGTGGGGACTTGCTATTTTCGCCTCCGGGACGGATTGGCCTCCCGCTACATTTCCTTCCAGCACAAGTCCAACTAGAAGGCGTGGCGCAGTGACTGGCTGTACATCGGTGACGACAGCGGAGTTGACACCTTGGAGGTGCCCATCGGGGTAGCGGAGGCCTCCGAAAACTGGAACTCACCGGTCGAGGAGACGACAGAGATCCTTGCAATGGCGGCCCACATCAACAGACTGCGGGACGCCGGTCTAACCGGGGCGCTGGAGGCCCGGGACTTCGTGGCCCGGAGGATCAGCCCTCTCCGTCGACGCGCTCGCCCCGCATGGCAGTACACGGGCGACGATGACATAACGCGCACGTACCCCGGCCGTAAGTCTTTATTTTTCCTTGACCCTTTTTCTTGCATGGGAGCATCTTTTGTTAGCACCCTACCAACCAACAACTTAGCTTTCCGCTTTTGTCTTCGACCAGGCACGGGAAATTTGGAGGGGCAAGCCGTCACCAGATGGCTTGCCGGATTGCTGCCGCTGAACCCCAGCGGCTTGGATTTTCCCGCCACGACCCGGCCAATCGCCGACTTGGAGCACGCGGAGCGCCTGCAGATCGTCGGCGGCCCCCGATGGACTCCATCGGACCAGATGCTTGCCGCCTGTCCTTCAGTGATCGGCGCCTCTGGCGCGATCGGGCCGCAGTAAGCGCCACTGCTTGACGCCTTGGGCCCCGATCACAAGAAGGCTCGTGCCATGGGCGGACTTCCGCCACCACCTCAAGGTGGCGGCGCCAAGGGCGGCGACACCGTCGCCCCAACCACAACACTGCCCCGCCGCCTGTCTCTGCGGTGCGAGCTACCACCATTGGCGCCGGCGCACCCAACTCCGGTCTCATCTCCTCCTCCGGCGCCTGCACTGTCGCCGTCTCCGGTGCCTCCTCCGGCGCCGGCTCATTCAGCTACGGGAGTCCGCACCACCGCTCAATAGGGCGGGCTTGCACTCCCGAAGACCGCCTTTAGCTGGAGAGCGCCGGCGGGGGCGCAATCATCTTCCACGGCCGCTGGGGTGGCTAAAACCTCTGCCCAGGTGCCGCCAACCACCACCACCGAAGGGGTCGAGGTGGGCGGCCCTAGTGCCAGCGCCCCTGGCCACCTCGCCCCTCGCGTCGCCATTGCACCTGCAGCCCACTTCATGGAGCTCTTCACAGAGCTGGGTGAAGCGCATGCAGCATTGGGCACCATCCTCTCCATGGCCGCCAGCACGGGCCCAGACACCAAAGAATGGCAAAGAACGAGCAATGTTGGTGCAAGTGCGAGCAAGGAGACGGAGATGGCGTGGCTGGGCACAGAGAGGGCCAACACGGCCGCCTGCAACATCGGGTGGAGAGGGCCGAGGCGGCGCTGAGGCACTCGGAGTCTGAGTCCCTCCGCCTGCGGCGCAACCTCACCACCATACTCCAGAAGAACTTCCACCGCATGAAGAGGTACCTGGAGCATCTGGGGGTGAACCTCCATAATCCCGTGGAGGACTCGCTTTGCAAGATGCCCACGCCGACCCACCGTCGCGCAGCGCACTTGGGCTACCCATCGCCTCGCCGCTTCGCCAGCGAGGGGCGAAGTCGCGATCATGACCGCGACGACGTGCTTTTCATTCAAGCGCCAATGCGGTCCCACCTTCGACCGAATGGTCGCGACGGCCGGCATTGAAGGGGACGCAAGAGCGGAGGCGCTGCGCTAACTACCAACAGTGGCAGGGCAACAGCGGCGGAGTAGCCGATCCCGGACATCTCGACGCCGCTGACGGAGGAAAGCGAAGGCGCCGGCGACATTGACTTCGGCGACGAGTGAAGGGCGGAGCAGCCGCTTTACTTCTTTTGTTTTATTTCTTTTTGTTGGTCTCCTGCATTCACAAACACTTGGGCAAACTTTGGTGTAATGGATGCTTCTTTTTTTGTGTTACCCGTGTGTTTATCTATCTTGCGTGATCGAATTCGCTTGATTGAACCACTGGGTGGCCGGTTTTTAACTTGGCCGAAACGCCTGACAAATGCCTGGGTTAGTGTAGCATCCCGGAACCCTGCCAGTAGTCCTATGTAGTCGCTGCGAATATAAGTATAGATCATGCAAGTCATACAGGACTTAGGCGAAGATGACCTTAAGTCCAACAGGATATGCAAACCGTAGCTTAGCCTTAGCATTAGGTTTTTATGTAAGATTGTAGCCAGTTCGACTCCCTTCGGAGCTTAGATCCCGATGACCTCCCGGAACCGTGTTGTAGCGTGGCGCGGCAAGGCAACAGGTTTCCGGGAGTGTTCTTAGGCAAGCAGTACTCGACGGTGACAACCAGCGGTGCTTCAAGGAGCCAACCCGAGGCGTGCGAGCCGTGTTCGAGTATTGTGCCCCACTCGCACTCCGGTCACTTGCCCTTACCGGACGCCAACACTTAGCACTTTTCCTTTTGTCATCAAGGGGCCGTTGGTTTCTGAAACCCACGACAATCACGCATAACTTGACCCACCTTAGTGTATGCACATGAGGAAGTGGCAAAAAATGCGGCACGAAACACTTATCTTGCTTATATGCCGCTGGGCGACCAGCCCCCAAGCGCTTGGGTGACCAGCTCTGAGCGTTGGGCAACGACCCCCAAGCATCCATGCGACACGTGTAGATGCTTGAGCTTTTCGTAAAGTAGGCCGATAGTTCCACACCTGGCCTGTGTGCGTACATCACTACCAAAAGGATGAGTAGACGCAACACAGTGCATATGCAAGGTAGACCTAAATAATGTAAGTCCCCGCATGGGATAGTCCTGGTCCGCTCTCTTTGGTTTCTAAGTCCTTGTGACCCTTCCGAAATCGAACCACGGCCTCTGTGTCAGCGGCTGGCTCCCGTGAGGGGTACCAGGCCAGCGGTGCTCGCGGTGATGACCAGCGGTGCTTCAGGGAGCCAACTCGAGGCGTTTGAGCCGCGTTTGAGCACCGTGCCAACCCCGCCCCGTGGTCGCCCGTCTTCGTCGGACACAGACGCCGGGCGCCGTCGCGGATCAACAAGGTGTAACACCCCGGCACTCCGTGCCCCGAATGTTACACCCTCTAGTACCAAGACTTACAAATCACTAAGAATAAATATTAGCAAAGCAAGCGAACAACTAGGAGGTTGTTGAATTTATTAAAATTTCGCAAAGACTCTCCCTAAAACTAGGACATCCACTCAACAGACTGAAAACATTTGCAATTATAGGATATCATTCTAGCTGGTCCTTAGTTAACCAATCACACATCCAATAGAAAGTAATAACTCCACCACATAATTATTACAGGACAGGGACTCATTAAACATAACCGCAAACAACCTTCTACAAGAATTCTTCACGAGCTATTAAGATTAGAAATATAAATCAACATGATGGAACGGTGTTGATGCAAACGTGACTGTGCTACTACCCCCAACCATGCATGCCGGCTTCAATACACCTACAAACATTAAATAACAAGTGTGAGTTCAAACTTAGCAAAGTACACGAGAATAACAATTCCAATTTATCATAAGTAAACAAGAACTTAACCATAAGAGCAAGTAATGCAAATAAAACAATATCCGGACAATAAGCATTTATACCAATTTAAGCAATAACTTGACCATACCAAAAATTACTACAATCAAGCCATCATCTTGATAATAAAACCAATCAACTTCCATTAACCGTTACTTAACGCTAAATCACAACATCTCCCGACTCAACCACCCCTTTTTACAACCCAAACCATTTTCATCAATTTAAGTCGAGTTCATAACTCGACTTCACTCCACGATAGTCATATAACCTAAGTAGCAAGGCAATGAAATGCTTCATGATAAGAGTAGTGATCATATCATCATAATCTTAAATAATTTCTTGCATCTTGAATTCATAAAATAAGTAAAAATATATCAAAAAAAGAAACTCTCCATGGTTGTAGTGAATTTCTATATACCTTGCTATCTGTTTTATTTTTGCTCTTTTTGGAGTTTATTGATTGTTATTTATTTTCTATTACGCAACATGTAGACACAGATGTCCCAGAATGTGAAGAAGAAGACCCTGTCGATGACCCTGATTTTGATCCAGACAACGATCAACAAGGCAAGCACCTCCTTGATCATATTGAACCCAATAATTTACCTACTATATGTTGTTTTTGCCAATGTATTATGCATATGTGTAATTCTCCTTAAAGTGGCTATTTTGGGTAGAGATAGTAGTTATTCTTGTATATTGTGGATTTCCTTAATATGTATGAACAAGTGAACCTTGATAACCCTACTATGAATTAGACATAAATAACGTTATTCTGGGTATAATCGTTAGTGTAATATTTCTGCTTAGCTATGCTAGAAATGAGCTTGGTCTTTTCAAATGCTTTAAACTGCTGGATACAACTTTGAAGGTTGCTGGTATTTTGATTAAAAACCCAAAATAAAACTATAATTTTGATACGGGTGATTATTGGCAATAGCCGGATGTGCAGATGGGTTTGCATGTAGTGTAGGGTGAAGTATCGCCCTTGTCGGATTAAGGACCGAGCAATGGGATGCTCTATTGATCCAAGAAAACCGTGCGATCATGAGGGCTGGTATAGGACGGCCTTAACCTATTAAGTTATTTAGATGTGGCTTTGTACATTGAAAGGCGGGAGATAGCACATGTATTCCGGTTAGGTTTGCTTGTAGGGGTTTCTACATATCAATGCAACGGTATACGCCTTGCCATAAATAGAAATAGTGTATTGGGTGTTGTGATGATGGATCCATATCTTGGGTGAGTGTTTCTGTTTCTATAGCAAGGGTTTAACGTCCCAGGCTGGTGCAAAGTTATTGTCTAAGTAATGTAACGGTTATGTATGATCACCTTTCCAACACACCAAAGGAAGTGTGTTAACTGGCCTGATAAAAGAGGTTGATAATTCTTTATGGGTAAAGTTGTACACCTCTACAGAGTGTAAATCTAATCGATTAGCTGAATTCTGTGGTTATGGGCACTTGGTAAAGTCATTCCCATGCTAGATTTTGGAATTTTCTAAAAATGGGTTTGGATTGAAATGGTTTGAGCAACTATCATTTTAGTCAAAGGATCGACATATATGGGCTTCACAGTCGGGTAGACTGTGTTGTGGAACTTGGATATTTGGATATAAAACCACAAAAATCTTGAAAGTTTTATAAACTTCAGTTTGCAATCTATTGTATTCATATGTTTTACATTTCATCTTGCCAATACAAAATAACCTAGAGCCTTACTTTTGGTTAAGCCTACATAATTACTTATATGCATTTGTGAACCACTATAAGTCTTGTTGAGTACAAAAGTACTCAATCTTGCTTAAATCGTTGTCTCAGAAGGTGAAGCCTGCGACATGCCAGATGATTCCTATCTCCAAGTAGGCCACGGGGATTTCAATGATGATTTCTTCTAGGGTTTGCCTTGTCAGATGTCTAAGGGTTATATGGGCATTCTACGAGGCTTTTGGTTCTTTATGTTTTTTCATCAGATCAGTATTATAATATGTAAAAGCGTGTTGTCGGCGATTCCTTTGACAGCCCAAGTCTCTGATCGGGTTTGGTTCGGTAGGAGGGCGTCTTTGCGGCTGGCAAACCCTAGCAACTCCCACACGAAGGATTCCGGAGCCTATGAACACTACTACAGACCGCCTCATCCGCGACCCCCCATCACTGCCGGGTAGGTCCGAGCAGCGATGATATATTATCACCGCCGTTCCAAATTCAACCGGTGATATTATCATCGCCGCTTAAAACTTCAATCGGCGAGTGATAAGAATAGTATCAATTTCGCAGAATGGAGGTAATATCATTGCGGTTTGATAGAGAACCGCAATGATAAGAAGATATCACTTTGCCGGTTTATATGTAAAACCGTAGTGATTTATTATTGCGGTTCTATAGTAAAACCGGTAGTGATAAGACCATTTTCATCGGCGGTTTTACTATAGAACCGGCGATATTATCGTTCCCCATTATTAGTTCGATCATGTAACATAAGAAACATTGTAATTTATCTCGCATGTAACATATGAAAGCATAATTAGTTAAAAAATGTAACATATGAAAGCATAATTAGTTAAAAAACAGAACATATGAAAGCAAATTTGTAATTTGCGGGATATGTATTAATTAAAATAACATTACAAAACATAATTTGTCCATCATTACATATTTAGTCCTAATTATAATAGTCTAATGGCGCGAAGCCCTATATCCAAAACTCGCCGCCGCCGCTGCCCCTCCTCCTCCTCGTCATGCCGAGCTGCCGCTTGATGTGCGGCGATGCTCGCTCCTCCTTCTCATCCGATCCGATTCGGTCGCTGGAGTTGGTCTTGCCCCAACGCCGCTTCTCGCCACCGCCGTCAGTCGGCCGTCGTCGCCCTCCTCCTCCTGTGCCCCTCTTCCTCCTCCTCCGCCTCTACCTCCTCCTCCTCCTTCTTGTCCTCCTCCTTCTCTAGCGACGGAGTGGGGCTTTGCCCAACACGTGCACGCTTCTTGGGGTGTGACATTCTTGCAACAAGAGTACGATTGTGTGGGGGTTGCCATTCATGCAACAATAGTGGCATTATATAGCAATAGTTGGCAGAGGAATGTGAAGCGCAACAAGAGTGGATTGTGAATGGGAAGGGCAACAGTTGGCAGAGGAATGTGAAGCCCAACGGTTGGCGCGGCAGAGGAATGGGCAAGCGCGCGGCAGAGGAAAGGGCATGCGCGACGCGCGGGAGGTGGAACGTTCGAGTATCACTGCCGGTTTGTATTTCCAACCGGCAAGGATAATCGATTATCATCGCGGTTGATACCTATAACCGGTAGTGATATATTACTGCCGGTTTAACTTACAGCCGGCAGTGATATTTAAAGTTTACTGCCGGTTCGTATATTCAACCGGCAGTGATATGTATTTTCCCGCGCAACGCAATTTTTGGCGCGTAGTATGACCTTATCACTCGCGGTTAAGCAGAACCGCAAAGTGATAAGGTATTTTCCCGCGTAATATGACCTTATCACTGCCGGTTCTTCGCAGAGCCGGCAGTGATAAGCTATTTATATAGCAAGCTTCACCTGACCGACTCATTTCCCCGGCCGAGCAGAAGAGAGGAGCGCTCTTTGCTCGGGTGTATTTTTCCTGGAGAGGTCTTCCAAATTTTCACAAGATTTTGTTTATATTTTTCATCGAATCGACATCTTCTCCGAATGAAAGCGAACAAAGAGGAGCTGTATTATCTTGGCGAATTGCTGCTTTGAAAAATTGTATTAAAATTTTTCGAGGTTACTGACTTGATGTATGTTATATTTGTCGTAAAATTTTACTTTACGGAGTGCTATAGACATTGATAATTGCTGATTGTGCGGTGTGAACAGTTTATGTCGGTACTGCTCAAATTAAGATCTAGCTAAATAATTGAATAAATTATAATTCATATTGTAGTGGATGTTTGAGTAATAAAAATTGCTAGATGGACAATTATGCATAATTGTAATTAATTTAATTAATGAAAATTTGTTATATGGATTTTGAATAGTACAGATTGCTAGATGATCAATTATAAATAGTGAGAATTGCTAGTTGAATATTTAAATAATGGGAAATGGTAGATGGATTTTGCAATAATGAAAGTTGGAACATAAATAATTATTTAGAAATATATCCTTATATTCAATTATATGCTTGTTTGTTGTAGATTAATTTAATTTAATAGGTAGCGCTACATAACAAAATGAAATGAAGAAATCTTGTAAATAATTAAAAAATGCTAGATGGATATTTAAATAGTGAAAAAGGTTTGATGTATTATATAGGCAAAATTGCTAGATGTATTTGTAAAACTAATCATTTACAATTATATTGTTATTTGCAGTAAATTCATATCCATTTTAGTGATGTAGTGGATGTTTAAGTAAGAAAAATTGCTAGATGGACAATTATGCATAATTGTAATTAATTTAATTAATGAAAAATTGTTCATATACTGAAATGTAGTTTGATATAATTAACTGTAGATGGACCGAAGGTGGATGTATGACACGGACCGTCGTGGTGCAGAGTTCTTTAATGGTGTGACTTGTTTTCTGAATGCGGCTGCGGCACACAAGTCGAGAAACCTGGCGGACTATATGTGTTGTCCATGCGTTGATTGCAAAAATGAGAAGATGTTTTGTAACATAGAGTCGATACGTGCACACTTGCTTCGAAGGGGTTTCAAGGCTGGCTATACCTGTTGGACTGAGCACGGTGAAGATGATATTGTACATGAAGGGCAACACATTGATGAAGATGATATTGTACATGAAGGGCAACACATTGATGGAGATGACGGAGACAACGATATGACGGTGGTGAAAGATGCGTTCGTTGATACCCACGAAGATGATCTAGATCAAATGCTGCGTGATGGGGAGGGGGACTTCACGAGTGAAAGGGAGTTTCAAAAGTTCCAGCGTATGGTAGAGGACTCTACAACGCCATTGTACCCGGGTTGCAAGGAGGAGCACGTGAAGTCGCATACCGTGCTTTCACTCACTGCGATTGAAGGCAAGCAATGGTTGGTCCGATAAGAGCTTTATCGAAGGTGTTATGTCTCTTGGGGACTTGCTTCCAGAGGGTAACGTGTTGCCTTCAACTACGCACTGTGCCAAGCAGGTTGTCCGCCTGCTGGGACCGGAAGTACAAAGAATACACGCATGTCCAAACGATTGCATATTGTATCGCGAATGAGTTTGCGTACATGGATGCTCGTGTTGTTTGCAAAGCAAAGCGGTATAAGGGCAACGATTTACGATATCAAGAACGAAGATGTCGGGTGAGGCGTAAGAAGAAGAGGTGTCCCGTAAGGTGGTGTGGTATTTCCTATAATCCCACGTCTGAAGCGATTGTTTGCGAACAAAAGGCATGCCCAATTGTTACGATGGCACGCCAAGAGCGTAAGAAGGATGGAATGCTCAGACACCTGCGATTCTCGTGCAATGGAGGAACATCGACGTAAAATATAAGAAGCGCTTTGCATATGATGTGAGGAATATAAGGTTCGGGTTGAGTACGATGGGATGAATCCTTTTGGCAACATGAGTAGTCGCCACAAAGACTTGGCCGGTGACTTTATGCATCTACAACCTTCCTCCTTGGCTTTGCATGAAGCGAAAGTACATTATGATGCCACTATTGATCCAAGGGCCTGTGCAACCCGCAATGATATCGATGTGTACCTCAAACCATTGGTTGAAGATCTTCTAATATTGTGGACCGATGGTGTGCAATATGGGATGAGTATAAAAGAGAAAACTTTATCCAACGGGCATTATTGTTTGTAACCATTAATGATTATCTCGCTCTTGGTAACTGTCGGGCCGCATTTACAAAAAGGCTTCAACGGATGCGTCCAGTGCCTGGATGATACAGCTAGCCGGTGGCTGAAGAACAGCCGAAAAATGGCTTACATGCGGCATCGTAGGTTCCTCCGTAAGGATCACCCATACCGCAATAATAAGAGAGCATTTGACGGGACAAAGGAGACTGCCTTAGCTCCGAAGAATCAGACTGGGAAACAGATATTTGCCGCTGTAAAGGACCTTACAATTATTCACGGAAAGGGAGCCGGCAGTACATCTATTCCGACTTCCCGGGATAAGGCTCCTTTGTGGAAAAAGAAATCAATATTTTGGATCCTACCTTATTGGCAGCACCTGGAAGTTCGACACGCAATCGACGTCATGCACATAGAGAAGAACGTGTGTGATAGCTTGCTTGGTATCTTACTGGACATACATGGCAAAACGAAAGATACACTTCAAGCAAGGATGGACCTCGAAGATATGAAACTGAGGAAGGAGCTGCATCACAAAGAAATGGATACAGGCAAAAAGTACCTTCCCGCAGCCTGCTACACTTTGAGCAAGAAAGAGAAAATTAGTATTTGCGAATGCTTGCACGGAATCAAAGTTCCGTCGGTTACTCGCTAACATAAAGAGACTAGTCTCAATGAAAGACTTAAAGTTAATTGGTATGAAGTCTCACGATTGCCACGTGATGATGACACGATGCTTTCAATTGCAATTAGGGGTTCTGCCAGAGAAAGTCCGAGACCCAATTATCAAGTTGTGTTCATTCTTCAACGCGATTTCACGTAGGCCATCGATCCATTAATACTAGACAAGTCTGCAGGAAGACGCGGGTTCACACTTCATGCGTGCTTGAGATGTGTTTCCTCCATCTTTTTTGATATTATGGTCCATCTCATTGTTCACATTGTGAAAGAGATACTGAATTCTTGGTCCCGTATTTCTACACGGATGTACCCTTTCGAGAGATTCATGGGGTTATAAAGAAATATGTTCAGAATCAAATCGAATCGGAAGGTCAGATTGCCGATGGTCGATGGTTTGACCGAGGAGGTCATTGAGTTCTGCGTTGATTATATGGATCTCAAACCGATTGGTGTGCTCAGATCTCGGCATGAGGAAGGCTACAGAAAAGGGACACTAGGCGAGAAATCAAGACGTACTAGCAATCTAGTTGCATTTACACAAGCACATTTCGCAGCTTTTGGGACAATCGGTTGTGGTGGCCCCATATGTCGACATGCACAAGAACGCTATCCAAAACAAACCTGTGGAGGTCGGAGGGTTGGCTCGCGAGAGCACAGAGATAATTTCGGCGATTGGTTGTGTAGACACATGATGCGCATGAGACAGATCGCACTCGCTTGAAATTGTTGGCTCAGGACCGTCAACTACAATTCGGACATTCCAAGGATACGACATAAATGGTTTTACATTTTATACAAGAGCGCAAGATAAAAGAGCACCAATCAAAATAGCGGTATAATGATAGATGCCTATGACAACAATGGAAATAGGCAAACCTACTACGGATTCATAGAAGAGATTTGGGAGCTTGACTATGGTCCTTTGAAGGTCCCTCTTTTCGTGCCAATGGGTCGACTTTCGCGGCGTGAATATCGACAAGTACGGCATCACTACCGTGGACCTCAAACTCGCTTGGATACTGAGAAGAACCATTCATACTTGCTAATTACATTACACAAATCTTCTTTATAATCGATCCCGCTAACAAGGAGCGCCATGTGGTTATTCAAGGAAAAAGAAGGATTGTCGGAGTTGAGAATGTTGTTGACGAGGAAGAGTACAACCAATTCGATGAGCTTCCCCTTTTGGAGAGGACGTTGACCTAAGTACCATGGAAGACAAGGATGGTTACATACATACGCAAGCGATCATAACGAAGGTCGAGTCGTAGCTTAGTTGTAGTAATGAAATGTATGCTTTCTTTTGTATGAACGGCATGTTTATTTTCTCATATGTAACAATTAATGTAATATATGCAATAATGGAAATTGAGGTTATGCTTTCTTTTGATCAAATTGAAAGTTTTATCAGATTTGGATTTTTGTGATTTTGATCTGCACTTGAATTTGTTAGAATTTGACAAAGATTTGGTGCAATCACCGTGCAATCCAACTAAGAAAAGTTTCCAAATATTCTGAAACAAAATCATGGATGTACATCTCATCTTACCCCATCTACATATAAAATTTCATGATCAAATTCGTCCTATATTAACAAAGAATAAAAAGAGACAAATTTTAACGAATATGGGCAAAGAGCTTATCACTTTGCCGGTTGTACAATGGATCGGCGAGAGTATTCCACTATCACTTGCCGGTTGTACAATGGACCGGTAGTAGTATTCCACTATCACCGCCGGTTGTACAATGGACCGGTAGTATTCCACTATCACCGCGGTTGTACAATGGACCGGCAAGAGAGTTTCATTATCATCGCTTTGCGGTTGGTATGACCAACCGCAGTGATATTCCACCACTATAAATAGAACGCCGCGCTTTCCTCTCATTTACCTTAGCCCTAGCCCGCCCTCATCTCGCTTTTACATGCCGTTGCCGCTCGAAGCTCCCCGACGCCGCTTGCGCTACCGGACCACCGCCGCCGGTTCGCGTCGAGAGCTCCCGCCGCCGCCTCGATTCGGGCCGTCGCCGCCTCGCTGCCTCGGACCGCCACACCTCGACTCAGACGGCCCGCGTCTCCTCCCCACCGTCGCCTTCACCTCCCACCGCCTCCCGCCGCCGCCGACCTCCCACCGCCTCCCCGCCGTCGCCTTGGTAATCGCTTGCTCATGATGCTGCGAATGTGGTTGTGCAGATGTGAATGTGCATGTGATTGTGAATGTGATTGTGAATGTTTCAGATGTGCATGTGCAGATGCTAAGGGGCCAGTCAATTCATTT
Organism: Guadua angustifolia; assembly: GCA_036346375.1. NCBI lineage: Eukaryota > Viridiplantae > Streptophyta > Magnoliopsida > Poales > Poaceae > Guadua > Guadua angustifolia. Next base: position 34,070,235 of record CM070500.1, on the reverse strand, counting down.
GGCTTGGGGACCTAGCATGTGGGTATAGTGTTCAGTGAGGATTTGGGACTGCAATAGACAATTTGTGACAACTAATCTCAGATTTTCAAGGCTCGCTTGTTTCTCTGTGATGAACTAGGGTAAAAGTATGACCAGAACATTTATCTCTCTGTTTTAGGCCTTGAACTGTAGACCTGTTATTTTCTGAATCATATTTTCTGTCAGCACTTGTTATGCTAGCTCCTGTGTTCTGATGCTATTAGAGTCTGTCTGAATCATATTTTCTGTCATATTGATTAGTTTGAATCTGAACTGATACTTACTCATTAATTCCTGATTAGTTTGATATTTGCTCAGTTCTGATTAATATATTCTAGTTCTTGCGCGAACCTGTTTAATACCAGTGTAGTCTGAACTGATAACTGAATCTGGCTTAATTCTTGTACTGGTTTGTTTAAAACTGGTATTAGAGATCACTGGAATTGGTAATCTGAAAGCATTGCTCGACTATTGAGAGATTCTGACATACATTTAAGGTATAATTCTTGACAGTAGATTCTTAATTGTGCATTTAAGGTGGTAAGAGTTCAAGGCTTAATGCATAGAATAAATTGTTAGCCGATTCGTGATTGTAGTAAAGATTCTAATCTTTACTCTAACCCTAAATCTGAGAGCACCATATTCATTTTATTGTCTTTGAGACAAGAGGTATAATTCATATTATGTATGACTTAACCATGCTTATCGTTGTCTTGTTTATGTCATACATCTTGTTTGTGAATTATATATTTTCATATATATGCTTAAGAGGAATAATGAACAAAGTCTTGCATGCACCATTGTATTGCTACTTGATTCAACAAAATGTCAAGCAAAATTTTCTTCTTATGCATCCGTCCCAAAGATTCTCATTATGGCTAAGATTATTCTCATGTTCTACTAGTGGGATGTAAACATATAGGCATTTCTTTTCTTTTCCTTTTTTTTAGCAAGGAACATATTGGCATACCTTTATAATGCAATCTGGGTTGCCTCCAAATTGTGGATGATGCTTGTGAGTTGGCATTTGGCCTTCCATGTCTTGTGAGTTGTGAGCTAGTCCAAATGCTTTGAGTTAGAAACTTAGACTTGGTTCCAATTCTGTTATTAAACTCATATTCATGACTTATTGAAAATTGTGATGTCCAAGCATTGGGGTGTCATTCATCACCGATCTTTACATACATGTGTTCATGGATAGCTACATGCTATGGAAGACTAACGAATTATTACTAAGGTAAGGTTGTCACAAATTAGTCTATTACTCGTCCCTTGTGGCGAGGAGGGCCTTTGGGCAACCCGACATCTGAGAACACTCAAAATAAACAAGTTGAGCTTTATGCTAGTTGCCTTGTGAATTCACATCTGCACATGTGCTGTTTTGATCATTTTGCTCTGTGGTTATTTATATTGCAGCCAAAAGTAAACTTCAATTTGGTGCTTTCTATATCTTCTTGAAAGATGTATACATGTGTTGTAAATATTTGTTTCGTAAAGATGTATACATGTGTTGTAAATATTTGTTTTGTGCCACTAATTGTAATAGTAAGTAGTTGTAGTTCATTTAGTTAATAGTTGTGCCACTAATTGTAATAGTAAGCGCTTGTATGAAATTTCAAGATTCATTATATCGAGAGTTACAAAAGAGAAAAGTCGACAAGTTTATAGAGTTTAAACTTGCTGTATTTTTCTTCTTTGTAACTCTCGATATATAATGAATTTGATCCTACAATTTTATGTGTATGTATATTTTGTTGACCAAAAATGTATGTGTTTAAAAAAAATAAGCCCCTGCAAGTTCAAGAAGCATGGGTGTCACGAGAGCGTCCCAGACATCGAGAGGCGGCCATGAGGAGACATGCTCGCTTGAAATGGACTTGGGACTTGGTTGCTTTGTTTCTTCCGCACTCACCACTTGTCCATAGGCTTCCTCCTCTCCTCTTCTTCATTGATCATGGAGTCTGCGTGTCCAACTTTTCCAATGAAAAATTTCATGTTCTCGCCGAACACCACATGGGCGGCAGACTGGTCAAGTGGGCGTGCTCGCCACCGGATCGCCAGCCGCCACGTGGCGGGCGCCGGCGAAAGCATGGCGTCCTCGCCCACCTGCCGCCGAATGCCACGTGGGCTGAAGATTCGGTCGGGCTGGGGTGCTTCGCCCACCGATCGCCAAAGCCGCCACGTGGCCGGGCGCCGAGCGAGCGAGCGCCTCGCCCACTGCCGCCTTAACGCCACGTGGACTACTTTTGTGCGGTGGAGAGGGTACCCCAGCGTAGAGTACGCTGACATCTGTATAATTAACTCTTATTTCAGGTTGTAATGTAATATGTGTATGAATATGATATTGATGTAAGTGCTAGCCACTGTTAATGGGACTAGTACAGTAATCACATGGAGATTTATATTCTTTTCGAACTGGGTCTCACTAAATTTTTCTTTAATTCTTTTTTATTTTTAAATTTTGAGTTGATTTTTTTCAAGTTGAAACTTCCTATTTAAAAATTTCAAAGTTTAAATGTTCTAATTTTAAATTTTTGTTAGAGAGGGAACAAGGGTGTGGGAGAAATGAGTAGGGAAAGGGGAAGGGAGGGGTGGATGGAGAAGATGATACATGGCATACTAGAGAAGATATCCTTAAATTTGTTAGTTCAAGGTTAACTTCAAAATAGTCATACCCAAGCTCCGCGGCTATGCAGGTCACAACCATGTCTTGTAGGGGTGCAATCGGATCGGATAGATGATATCTGACGGACCGATCTGATCTGTTCACATCAAATTTGGATAATCGTGTCGGATTGTTATTGGATTCAGCATTGGTTTTGGATTTGGCATCTGATTCGGGATGTACCGATTATATTCTTAGATAATTCTGGATAACTTTATTTGGATTCGATTTTTTCGGTTCATATTCTAGCAACTTCAATTGAACCCAGCCAAATAGCCCAAGCTAGACTCTTCCTCCATGGCTTCACCCTCATGCCGTCGTTCCATCCGCCATCTGGTGCCGCTGCCAACAGATCTTGATATACAAGAATATGCTTCTACTTGACTACGTGAATACCTAGCATTTTTTTACAAAATATAAAGGAATATTTGATACTTTTGCAACTTTGTTGAACTATCATTATAAAATGACTTGTTAAATTGCGATAATTCTATTGCATGTTGAACACATATGATTGATTAATCTTTGTTATATGTGTTCTATATGTCGTATTTGTTTTCGCACAATATTTGATAAAAATATTCGGTATCGTATCGATTTTGCTCTAATTTGCTTCGAATTTATGATCGATATTATCTGCACCGTATTCGTATTCGATACTATCTGTATCTGAGTCTGATAAAAAATAAGGTTTAAGATATGAAAAGAGTGATATCTAACCAAATCTGAGCCAATTACAGTATTGCACCCCTAACACCTTGTCCCCGACGGTGATTTTCCTGATCAGACCAAAGAGAAGAGTAAAAGCTTTGTTTGAAAAGGAGTTCCTGCATGTTTCAGAACGCGAGGAGAGCAGACGTGGCGTGGTCCTCAGCTCGCAAAATATGTAAACTTTAGTATAGGTATGATTCCATCCCAACAGGGCCTAAAGAGAAACAATAGTAAAGGTCACTGGGGCAAGTTGGTTCTGCATGTACGTTAACAATTGATTGAAGCTTCGAGAGTTCTAGATGGTTGTGGAGTCCAGTACCTTGCATCAATACTAGGTAGATATGTGCGCTACGCTGCACCGGTTATGTGTAATACAGCCTCTTCGAAAAAATAAAGTTGGAGGACCCGTATGCGAATATAAGAAACTATAGGGTTCTTTTTGTAAAATTACTAGTAGAAGGGCCTGGATGTATTTTTTTTGCAAAACTACCCACCGGAGGACCCAACCGTGAATATATAGACTACGGAACTTTTTTTCACAAATGAAAAATAAAGTTGGAGGACCCGTACGCGAATATACGAAACCACCAGGCCCTTTTTGCAAAATTACCGATAGAAGGACCTGAATGTATTTTTTTGTTTTTGCAAAACTACCCACCGAGGACCCGTTCATGAATATACAGACTACAGAGGCTTTTTTTCGCAAAATGACCGGCCGGAGGACCTAAACGTAATTAAAAAATTTACGGAGGGCCTTTTCGCAAAAAATGGCAACACGTACCGATAGAAGGACCTGGATGTATTTTTTTGCTTCTACAAAACTACCCACCGAGGACCTATTCGCGAATACACAGACTACGGAGGCTTTTTTCGCAAAATAACTGGTCGAAGAACCTAAACGTAATTAAAAATTTTACGGAGGGCCTTTTCGCAAAAAAAACGGCAACACGCGGCATGGCTGGTTGAGCTCCATTTCTCCTGGCTTTCATAGATAAGTTATACACATATTCCTCACTCCGAAAAATAGCAGAAACCGAGTTACAAGGGAAAAAATAGAGAGATAGAGTTGTAGAAATATCTCTTTCGACGAATTATTTGGAAAATATTGAAGACCGAGCTGGAAAACCGAGGTGGGAAAAAGTCTAGAGGAAAAATGGCGAAAAATTATTAGAGATGACAACCTTCTTTTGTCGAGCCTAATACTCTACGCGTTCACCGAGTAATAATACATGCTCTAAAAAATATCAGAGATCGAGATGGGAAAAAAGTCTAGAGATAAAGCTGCACATATATTTCTGGTGACGAAAACATTTTTTTCCGGGAAAAACAGAGAAAGGACCTAGACATTTTTTTACAATAACAGATGCGCTTGTGTCCTTTTAACCGTTTCTCGCGTTTCCTCCACGATTAAAAAAACCGACGAAGAAAACAAAACTGTTTCCGCGAAAAAAACGACACACAGCCGGCTGGCTTAGCTCTTTTTTTCTTTTCACGTGTAGGTCCCTAAAAAATGCATAATTATGTGTAGATCCTTCCTGTGGTTTTTTACGAAGAGGAACTTCTGGTTCAGAAAAATCACGAATCTTTCGTGAAAGGACCCTAAATAAATACCCAAAAAACGTAGTGGCGTTTGGATCATTCTAGTTATTTTCCACGAAAAGGGCCTTTCGATTTATCGCAATAGCGGATGCGTTTGTATTCTTTCCGTTTCGCGCATTTCCTCCATGATTTAAAAAAACACCAGCGAAAAAAAACGAAATTGTTTTCGCGAAAAAGACAACACACACAACGTGTCACGCCACAAAAACTATCCTAGTATAATCTATATGCAAACAATCTAGCCATCACTACACTACTACGGATCGGGCATCCACAAGCGGTTCGAAACCGCTTTCAGAATCGGTTTTAGAACCGCTTGTAAGCAACCGCGAGTGATACCCCGTCGGGTATCACAAGCGGTTCCCCGAACCGCTTGTGGTTCGACACCAGAAGCGGTTGGGAAGGTGTCCAGGCAGGCTTGAGTAGCCGCCACGTGGGGGTCTTCCACAAGCGGTTGGAGTTACCAACCGCTTGTGAAGAGGCTGACAGCACAGTGTTTTGATTATATTCAATATAGAATTGTTTTGAGAGGGGTTTTTGATATAGATTTTGATAATTAAAATAAATAGAACTACAAGAGTTTTTTGACACAATTAAATATATATTATTCATGCGTACTCATTCAGATAATTACAGGTTCATTTACAGAAAAATACGAACTTAATAGACTAAAAAATGAACAAGTTGATAAACACATGAAATAATAATCCACTTTTACAAGTTTCAAAGAATAAAAGGGCGAATCTTGAGCTCATTTCTTGCGTGCGTTGCTTTTTGTGCCCTTGGTCGACATTGATGTCAGTCACCTGTCCTTATTTCAGGATAATCTCTCCAACCATTTGCGTGGAATTCGCCTTTGGTGGATACAATCTCGTCGACAATAAAGCCGATGAGTTGTTCTTGGATTGCTGCAACCCGGTGCGGCGGGATCACGCCTTGCACATCGATGTTGGGCTGACAAAGCGGGAAGTAAATAAATCTCTGGACATGTAATTAAAGTGTAAGTACTAAGAAATTGACATGTGCACACTACCTCAACGTTGGTTGTCGACACATCGCCGTGGGTAATACTTTGCATATAGTGGCACACATAATAGCCACATAAGTTGTTTCTAGCCGTCTGTTGTAGAACCTGCGATGAAATTTGAAAAGAAAACAATTATTGAGATGAAAAACTGTTACGACATATTAATATTCTTTAATACGTACTCGAGTGCTTATTTGGACATCAAATTCATTCTCGAAATCTCCTTGTTGCTTCTTTCGAAACCTTGTGAATGCCCTGCGTGATGCGTTAGTATGAATAATAATTATCGAGTTGGAATTAGCAAGGTATTTCAATATATATAATAAGGAAACTATCGATATATATGTGCTATATAATTGCTTAGGTGTCAATGATATATTGATATTTTTCACCGAGTCCTTTTGGGTCTTGAACAACGATCCGCTACTATCAAGCTTGATGACAAGAAGGATCTAGTGAAACCTATTCATGTATTGCAACATATATGTAACTAGCTAGTAGTATTATCAATGCCTTGGAAAATATAAGAACGAGAGGTTGTATATATGCGTACTCGAAGTTGAAGGGCAGAAGTATGTACAGTTTGTAGTGTTGTCCCAAGAATACATCGAGAATGTAATCCTCAACAGCCTTTTGGTTGCATCCAAAGACGAACTCGTTAACAATCTCTGGGTCGATGAAGCCCACGTTGAAGATATTCTCTTTTCTACATCGTTGTATCTCCATTCTACATAGAAAGGTATAAGTTAATAGAGTTGCAATTTTATTGTACGAGGAAGCACACGGTAAAGGTATGAGCTTGACACTTACAGGCACCAGCAGCTCATGAGAGACACGTTGATGGCGTCGGCATGGTAAAAATGGTAGAAGTCGTCGAATTCGAGCCATATGTTGTTGTCCCCGCGATAAAAATCATCTTCTGTGATACGGAGGGGGATCATCGTTCTTCCTTGAGCGGATTCTGTCATGTACCATTTGTGAAATTACCGCATCTTGGTTGGCAGATCCTTTATCTCATTAGGGTCAATCAGCTCCCGGCCCAACTGATATTGCCATCTGACCTTTGCCATTGGGAGATCATCTATTAATCCAAGAACTGCAGCTGTGGAACTGAGTCCTACCTCCTTCATAAAAACCTCTCGAGGTTCTCCTAATCTTGGTCTCTCTTCTTCGTTGCCGCCGCCTGACCACATTTATTCTTCCGTGTAGACTTTATTATTGTCCGTTCATAGTTGGACGGCACAAGCAATGGCTTTGCACGGCATGTCGGGAAGTGTTCCGCCGCTTTTGGATCAATTGGTACCTTTGGCACTAGCTTCTTTTTTGCGAAGTGTGCAGCCAATTCTGCTTTAATGACCGCGTCACTCTCCTCCTTAGTCATATCATATGCCCTCTTTGGAGGTTCCTTTATCTTTGTCGATCGGCTGGACTCTGCCTTCTTTGGAGCAGGTGAAGGAGCCTTTCTGCTATCGAGCTTCTTCCTCAGAGGAGATGGTGGAGGCGTGGTTTTCCTGGGGGGGTTGTTTTTTGTTTGAGATGCTGGTGGTGGAGTAGGGCTTCTGCGTGGAGCGGGTGGTGGAGGAGGCGTGCTCTGTTTTACCGAGGCATTGCGTGGAGGTGACGTTGGATGAGGCGTGGGTTGCCGTGGTGGAGATGACGCGTCCACACCATCTGAAAATATGATGTACCATTTGCGCCAAAGGATGATATTGTGGAGGGCCTATCCAAGCTTGGTCACGTCGCCGCCTCCAACAATATCGAGGTGAAGTTCTTCAAATCCGCTCAGCACCTCCTCCACCGCGACCTTCGAGTAACCCGGGGGTATCTTGTTGCAAAGGAATGTCCGCCCCGCTTCCACCGGAAATGCCATGCCGTAGCCACCTTGATGGAGAGGTTACGCGATCAACGTAGCTCACATCGGCGGCGAACCCTTATGTCATCCACGGATAACGGGCTAGCAAGTTGCCCGCCAGGCCCCAAGGTGGATCGCAGCCATTCACTTGGCCGGAGGGTCGATCACGGCGTCCTACCGATTGCTCGAACCTAGTCCCCTGCTTGCCGAGGGCAATTTGTACTTGTTGCGCAACTATGTCGCCGATGGTAGCCCGGGTTGCTTTGAGCTCTTGTTCCAATTGGTATATTTTATATGATTCTCTTGTTTTGCTTCTATGCCGCCTCACGTATCGCATCCTTGGCAAAACTGCATTTCCACTGCGTTAGCTTGCCCATACCTCGTGGTCCGCTCGGGTGCTGGTTTTGAAGGGCATGTGTTAGCTCATCATTCTCCTGTCGTCACCACCAACGCATTCGCTTGAGACAAATCGACACCTTGTACAATCCTTTGACCAGCCTCTTGCACTCGGTGCCATTACTAAGCTGTTGCCATCATCGCAAGGCTCCCCATGACCCATGAACCAATTGCGCAGTGCTCTTCCCACAAAATGGTAGCCGCAGGACGCCCTTCGCCATTAATTCTTCTTCCCGCTTCTCCCATTTCTCTGACAAATTTGAGGTAACCACCGGTGCCAAGATGGTGGTGTTATTTCTTCATCCGTGAATTGGCCTTGTTCTTCCGACTCATGGCCGGCCTTCACCTGACAAATTATATCGAATGCTTCCCAAAGGATCCGTCAACTTAGGAAATTGGTTGAAGTCGGGTCTTTCTCCCTTCTGCACATACTTGCGACTAAGAGACGTCTTCCACGCCTAAAACGAGGTTGCCATCTTCTTCAAAGTGAATTTCTTGGCCTTGTCTTCGGACCCTTGAGGAAATGTGAAATTTTCCTTAATATCTTACCAGAGCAGGTCCTTGGTAGCTTGAGGGACTTCGGCCCATTTTCTGATGCTAATTGGGACGTTATCCCTCATGTGGTAACCGCAAGCGTTGTTGTACAACCCAACTACTGAAAGAGGGGCAACCGGCATCCCTTCGTTGCTAACGTCGGTAAACACATGCTTTGTGGATGGCTTCTTGTTAGGTCCCCGATGCTTGGATTGGTTGCTCGATGTACGGGGCTTGAAATACACAAACATATGTATAAACGTGTCAGAGTGTATTATATTAATGAATTGCGATTAATTAACATGTCCACAGGGATTATATTCTTCTGGCTATACCTCATCCTCGCCGAACCAAGAGTTACCGGACTCACGGCTCCAAATATTAATGGCTTGATCGGTCAGAGCCTCAATGGCCTCACTGAACCAATGTTAGCCTCAACAAGCAGCGATGTTAGCATCACCTTCGATGCTACCCAGCGCGATGGAGTCTAGCAAGAACTGTTCTCCCTCATCGAAAGTAGGGTCACCATGTCCTGGTTGCGCCATCTATCCTAATTCCGAAAAAATGTTGACATAAATATCATATTACTTTGAAACAACCATATTACAGATTACAACACAAGCATAACTTCATTTCACAAATTCACAAATTTATAACTTAGGTCGATGGGTAGACTAAATACAAAACAATCATATAATCAGAAATTATATTGATCAGTGACTAGTATGCACAATTACAACATTGTAATCACATCCATACATAAGGTCTCAAATTCATTAATGTAACATTCTTTATACATAAAGCCATGAAGGCTAAATAAGATGCAGTGGAAGATACAAATACTTAAGAGTATGCTTTATCCCAAGGTACAACAATCTTGTCTTGAAATTTGATAAAATTTTGCATATAAAGTCTTGTCTTGAAATTTTTACCAGAGGATAAAGCCTATCTTTTGATCATGCAAAAAAATTTCATACACTTTAGACAAGGAATGTTAGCCCAATTTAATGCTTGGAACCTATTTTTTCCAGAGAAAAGTAATCCTATCCATCCCTATTTTCTCTCATAGCCAACCCTTCTTCCTCACCCCTCATTCTTCCCCCCTCCTACCACTTTCTTCCCAGGCAGCAAGAATAGGCAGCAAGAATAGTAGCGAAATTTCTACAGTATGAAGATAATTATCTATCAATCACTCCTCCTTCTTCTTGCTCAGACACCTTTGGCCCACCTTAGCCGAATCGCTTCCTCGGGCATTTCACCAACACCTTAAGGGCAAAGGGATTAGAGAGGGAGGAGGAGGGCTTGCGCAGCTATACCTCGGTCCTCTAGGGTGGAATGGCGGGCGGCGTCGGCGCGGTGGCAGAGGAGGCGGCGGTGCTGAGACACGTGAGGCGATATCGAGCGGGATTTAGAAAATTTGGGGTGTGAGGAAGCACGGAAGTATCAACTTTATATGAGGAACGATTTTCACAAGCGTTGATAATAACAACCACTTGTAGAAGTATTCTAAGCGTTGGTATTATCAACCGCTTGTAAAGAGGACTTCTACAAGCGGTTAATATTACTAACCGCTTGTAGAGTGCATGGATGGGCGGGAGTGGGAAAGGACCTATGCAAGCGATTAGTATTATCAACCACTTGTAGAGCGCAAGCTATAAGCAGCTATTAATACCAACCACTTGTAGAAGTGCTGACCCGCTAATATTCAAAATAATATAGTGCCCTTATAGGTTGACAAGATCTCTTCCTCCCCCCTGGCTAGCGCGGGGCGCTTGAGTGCGGGCTCGCCTACGCGGGTTCGAGCCCCACTCGCGCCCCTGGCCTTTCTTTATTTTTTCGTTTTACTGTTTGAAGTCAGACAAATTTTCTTTTTTTCAATTTAAGAAATTTTAAAAAATGCTTTTATCACTTTAGTTTCATTCCATAATTTTAAAAAAAGCTTTTAGCACTTTAGTTTCATTTTAGAATTTTTTAAAAATGCTTTTAGCACTTTAGTTTCATTCCATAATTTTTAAAAAAGCTTTTAGCGCTTTAGTTTCATTCCATAATTTTTAAAAAAGCTTTTAGCACTTTAGTTTCATTTCATAATTTTTATAAAATGCTTTTAGCACTTTAGTTTCATTTCAGAATTTTTGAAAAATGCTTTTAGCACTTTAGTTTCATTCCATAATTTTTTAAAAAATGCTTTTAGCACTTTAATGTCATTTCAGAATTTGTCAAAATGCTTTACACATACATAGTTCATACAGTAGTGGTACACATACATAGTTCATACAGTAGTGGTACATCTCAAGTAGTCACATACTTTGTCTTTACAAGTGTTCCTTCATTATGATCGCGACATATGAAAGGAGCATCCATGTCTGTGTCATTGAGGAGGCTTATGTTGACGTCCACAGTGAAAGGAGGGAGCTCGTCGAACTGACTACACTCTTCCTCATCTGTGACGTCCTCAACTCCAACAATCCTTCGTTTGCCTTGGAGAACCACGTGTCGCTTTGGCTTACTACTACAATCTTTCTGCTTGTCCTTCTGCTTCTTAGGTTTGCTTGACATGTCCACTACGTGAAGACTGTTCTCACATCGTTCATGAGGACGAACGGTTTGCGCCTATAGTCGACTTGCGTGAGGTCCACGATTGTCATACCATATTTGTCGACCTTCACGCCGCTAGTTAGTTTGACCCATTGGCACTTAAATAGAGGGACCTTCAAAGGTCCATAGTCGAGCTCCCATATCTCTTCTATGAAACCATAATATGTATCCACCTTGCCTTTGTTGTCTTGGCGTCGCATGCGGATACCGCTATTCTAGTTGGTGCTCTTGTTATCCCGAACCGTGTAGAATGTGTAACCATTTATCTCTTACCCCTTGAATGTCACGATTTCACTAGATGATCCCCAAGCCAAGCGTTGCAACTGTTCATTGTATGACCCTTTCAAAAGGATGTAGTTTTGTAACCAAGCGCCGAAAGAATCCATGTGCTTCAGTGTTATCCAATCCTCAGACCTCCCCGGAAATCGCGGTGTAGAATACTCTTGTGCTCAAGGACATATGGGGCCACTACAGTTGATTGTTTCAAAACCGTGAAATGTGCTTGCTTAAATGTAAGAAGATCATTGCATGCAATTGCTTTCCTTCTTAGTGTCCCTTTTCCCCATAGCCTCCCCTCATGGCGTGATATAGGGACGCCGATCGGGTTTAGATTATTAATGTAATCCACACAAAACTTAATCACCTCCTCTGTCCCATAACCCTCGGCAATGCATCCTTCCGGACGAGAACGGTTACGGACATACTTCTTTAGCACACTCATGTACCTCTCGAAAGGGAACATGTTGTGCAGATACATGGGTCCGAGAATACCTATCTCTTTGACAAGGTGAACAGTGAGATGAACTATAATATCAAAGAATGCAGGAGGAAAAATCATCTCAAGACTAACCACACTTTGTACCACGTCATCCTGCAGCTTACTTAGTTTATCTGGGTCGATGACCTTCTGTGAAACCACGTTGAAAAAAGAACACAGCTTTGTGATTGTCCCCCATACCCACTCGGGCAGTATGCCTCTCACAGCTACTGGGAGCAACTGTGTCATTAACACAAAACAGTCATAGGATTTCATATGTACGATTTTATTCTCTTTCATGTTTATGAGTCTCTTTACATTTGAGGAGTATCCTAAAGGACCTTCACACTGCTTAGAACTCTATCGTGCTTTTTTTCTCTTCTTTGCTTAGAGTGTAGTTCGCAGGATGTAGGTAATGTTGTCCTTTCCCTCTTTTTTTTGGATGTAGGTCATTCCTCAGTTCCAAGAGTTTAAGGTCCTTCCGAGCTTGCAGTGTATCTTTTGATTTTTCGTACATATCTATGTAGCCTAGCAGGTTCAAACAGACATTCTTCGTGATGTGCATGAAGTCAAGTGAGTGACGAACCTCCATGACTTCTCAATAAGGCAAATCCCAAAATATTGATTTCTTCCACATGGGTGGCTGACCATCCTCATTCTGCACATGTTTGCTTCCAGGACCCTTTCCAAATACTACTTTCAAATCCTTTACCATAGCAAACACACATGGCCCACTATGATGCTGAGGCCTTGCACGAAGGTCTGGTTTCCTGTTAAATTTCCTGCCTTTCTTCTGCAACGGGTGACTCGTAAGAAGAAACCTACGGTGACCCATGTACACAACCTTCCGAGAGTTTTTCATGTACATGACGTCCGTTTCATCTAAGCACTTCGGATCGCGTGCTCTATATCCTTTGATAGTTAGTCCGACGGAGTTACCAAGAGCAGATATCGTTGATTGTTACAAATAACAATGCACGAGGGTGAAATACTCCCTTTTGTACTCATCCCATACCCTTGCACCATCCTCCCACAACGTCACAAGATCTTCAACCAATGGTTTTCGCTTCATGCACAACCATGGAAGAATGTTATAGATACATAGTGTAACAGGCCAGGTGCTATGGCTGCTGCTCAATTCTCCGAAAAGATTCATCCCATCGGTACTCAACCCAAACCTTATGTTTCTCACCTCATCTACGAAGTTCGGGTACGTCCGGTCGACTTTCCTCCACTATGAGCCATCTCCAGGGTGTCTAAGCATCCTGTCGTCCTTACGCCCTTCTTTGTGCCAACGCATCATCTGGGCATGCACTTTGTTAGCAAACATACGTTTCAATCGGGGGATCACAAGGAAATACCACAACACTTTAGTTGGAGGTCTCTTCTTCTTACGCTCCCCATCTATTTCACCTGGATCATCACGCTTCACCTTATACCGTGATTCTTTGCACACTGGACAAACATCCAAATCGGTATACTCATTGCGATACAGGATACAATCATTAGGACAAGCGTGTATCTTCTGTACTTCCAATCCCAAAGGACAAATGACTTGTTTGGATTCATATGTAGATTCGGGCAGAGTGTTATCTTCTGGAAGCAACTTCTTTACGAGTGATAACAACTCATTGAATCCCTTATCTAACACACCATTTGTAGCCTTCCATTGCATGAGTTCCAGTGTGGTACGCAACTTTTTGTGGCCCTGCCCATAGTTTGGGTACAAAGGAGTTCTATGGTCCTCTAACATGCACTAGAACTTCTCGAACTGTCTTTCATCTGTGTGGTCTCCCTCTCCGTCACGCAGCATTTGGTCTAGCTCATCATCACCAAAGTCACCAAGTGTTTCTTCCACCATCTTCCTGTTCCTCGCCTTCTTCATCGTCTTCCTGGCTAATCGCCTCTACTTCGCCATGGTTAGTCCAACAGGTATAGTTTGGCATGAAACCTCTCATGATCAAGTGGTTCATAACTTGCCATCGTTGGGAGTGCTCCTTCTCGTTCTTGCAATCTACACACGGACAACATATGAAGTCGCTTGAGGCAAGAATGCAACAACCGCGAGAAAAGCAAGCTGCGCCATCAATGAACTCTCTCGAGCGACGGTTCGCATTGTACATCCATTGCCGATTCATCTACACCAAGCACTACTACAGAACGGTACATCAGAATCGGTTCTTTTTTAGCATTAGAATCGGTTCTAGTGGCGATACGATATCCTTAGATAGTGATGAGGTGGAGCTATCGAGAATCGGTTTTGACCCGATCGTGATAAAATGTCATCGAATCGGTTCTTTAAGGAAGTGATTCGATGACCCCTCATCGAATCGGTTCTTTAAGAAAAGTGATTACGATGGCGGTCATCGAATCACTTTTCTTAAAGAACCGATTCGATGAGGGGTCATCGAAATCACTTCCTTAAAGAACCAATTCGATGACCCATTTGGGTGTGCCATTTTGCAAATTCTCCAAAAAAGCAGATTAAATTCTCAATACGTAATGCACAATATATATCATCACATTCACGTAATAGAACACGGATGCATATATCACATTCACGTAATCAAAGCGCTTTAATTACAACACATATATATCATAGTGGTTCACAATATACAACTCAAACATGCTTGACAATCGATTACATGGACTTCCTCGATACATATCAAATTGACATATATTATTAATATTGTTTTCATATGGACTAGTAGGATGCTTGGGATCTCTAAACCTGCCATCCTCCGATATAACTTCTAACCAGTACCATTGGCATAAGTGGTCTCGTAAATTGTTGAGTGCTTTGCTGTCTAAAATCTTCTGGGGGATATTGATCTTCTGGAAAACAGAAATGAATGTATTAATTTCAGTTTCAAAATTTCTATGTAAAAGGCTAAGTATATTATTATGCACGACATATACCTTAGGGAAAAGTTACGAGTTGCCGACCACGATGAGCATGTCTTGCATGACATAGAAGCCGCAATGGTCACCACCGCCTGTTGATGGCAATTTGTGAAGAGAGAAAAAGAAATTCAGCCCACGAAGATTAGATGTCAAAAAATTAATCATATATATGCTAGGCACTTGTACCTTAAATCGCTTATCTTTGCGGTGTCTTAACCTTTTTGTCGTCGTGCGGCCCTCCTTCATCGACATAGTCCGAGAAACCCCGCAGACATTGGAGAGCACCATTGAGTCAAAAAAAAATAAACGTGGTTAAATTCCTCGGATGTGTTAGGTTACAATAATGTGCTTACTTACGCAAAGGAGGCTTGATCGTGTATGCCATCGGTCTCTTCTCGTCGAGTTAAATGTGTAGATGTGTTTTCACTCGGAGCGAGGATGAGTAGAACCCAATGGTTGCTTATTAAATAAAATATAGTGCAAGGAAATAAGTTCACATACGGTTTTAAGTGCGTACAAGTAATTGAATCGAAGAGTACTACTTACTCCTGGTACGGCAATACAATGAAGTCCTTTTTCGACTCGGCATGCAATACCCCTTGATGTAGCTAGCAACGAACACGGTTGAAGCCTAGCCAAGGTCGCAACACAAGCTCTGGTCGATAAACCCAACCGTGTAGATCGTCACGGCTCGTTGTCTCATTATCACGCAACTCGTGTTGAATGTGAGAAAACATAATGCAAAATCCTATAAAAGTCATGGCGCAAGCTATATGGTGTGATACTCACAGGCGTCTATGATCGTAAAGTAGAAATATCGACGGTTTTCATTTGGTACACGGAATAGATCCTCAAACCGGCGGGAATGTTCCATCCTCGTCACGGTGAAAATGTACCATTTATACTTCACGTTGAAGTCGACTCGGCGCTCTTCGCCTTCACCTTATCAAGGTACCATCCATGGAGTATACGAGTCCACCTAGATGATTGGTTAAATGCGATGCAATCGGGGGCTTTCCATGCTCGTAGGCCTTATAATCATCTGAGTGCCCGTGGCTGTCTTGACTTTTCTTCGGGGTCGAAGGAGTCTCGAGGTCGGCGCAAGGCTTTTCGGTACCTTAAGGGGCCAGGGCCTCTGTCTGCCTTTGCCCTCTTGGCGGAAGGAGTCTCGGAGGCCTCGCTTGTGGCTGTCAGGCCGACTTTTCTTTCGGGCGAAGGAGTCTCGAGGTCGGGCGAGGGCTTTTCAGGTACCTTAAGGGGCGCTGTGGCCTCTGTCAGCTTTGCCCTCTTGGCGGAAGGAGTCTCGGAGGCCTCCTGTGGTTCTACGGGTGTCGTGTTTGTCCTTTTACACGTCAGGTCTGCACTCTGTGTCATCACTGCGGTTGGAGCAGAAGTGGGAGCAGAAGCAGGAGCAGGAGGAGGCGCAAGCGCAGGAGGGGAGCAGGAGGCGAGGCGGAGGAGAGTAAGGGGATCGGCAGGAGGCGGAGGCAAAGCGGAGGAGCAGGAGGCGGGATCGAGCGCGAGCAGGCGAGCAAAGCAGGAGGAACCTCTGAAACGCATATATTTAACTTCTGCAGTAGTCTTGGAATGGTAGAGAAGACGTGGAGGGACTTTTTACCTTGACCAATCTGACACCGTCGTGGGCCACTTGATGAGCGACATGCGTGCTTGCCGAGTGGTGATATCTTCGTTGGGGGGAAATCGAGCACATGTGATAAGAAGTCTTCGTGGGCGTCCACCGCACCCTCATGTAGCCCTTCCCCACAGTGACCATGCACAAGGTCAATCTCGTTGCATGGAAATGCAACCCGCGTGCAGACCTCGACGGAAATCCATCCTCCATCATGATGGTGGTGGCACCAGCAGCACTGCAAGAAGTGTACAACGAGGAAAAACATTGCGGGAGTTACACTCGTAGCTTTAACTCAGGAAAAATTAATTATTACCTTCACCGGGACCGGTCTTATCATTTTGGAACCGCAATTGCTAGGTCGGGCACGACTTCTCTATGACAATCGAGGGCATCCGCTCGACTGGGAAATCATCGCCATCATCTCGGCCCTCAGCGATCCTCACGTGCCATCATCTCCCTCTTATCTCCTCCTCATGTCGTGTCATCTCCCCTCATCTCCTCCTTAATCTCCTCCTCATTTGCTCCCTTAGTGTGTCCTTGAGGCGCTCCTCACGTGCTGCCATGACCTTGATACGGGCACTTGCAAAGCGTCATCTTGAAAGTAGGACTTCTTCGTGTGTCCCGCCCCTCGGCAAGCACCCGCCCCTTATGGTCGGACTTCCGATCGCAGACGACAGGATGTCCTTGACCCTTAGCTCGGGAAGGTCCCTGTTCTTTTATTTGGCTTACCTCTTCTGTAATAGCGAGCACGAATTAGATTTGAAATACAACAAGTTGGGTCAATTGTAATGTACTAAGTTAGATGTCTTACGATGGTAGAGACGACTTGAGCGATAGCGAGGTTTGCAACTACAAGCTTTGCCGTCGAGTTTTCTTTGTCCTCGCTAATACCCGGGCATGCGCTCCTCGGATATGTGGGGGTAAGGCATCACCGTCCCCAGAGTGAGTGCACTCCTCGGCTAGTCGCGCCCACTCTGCCTTCTTCCCTCATAGCCACTTTGTCACAAAGGTGGTGCAGTGCGTGTTAAGCATCTGACAGCGGTGTTCCTCTCTCTCATTTGCTCGCCTCGGCGTACCCTTCATCCTCGTGAACTCCGCCCAAACATCGTGGGTCACAAATGGATACCTCTCGAATGGTGTACGGCCTTTCAAAGACGTTTCATTGTGCATAAGGGTCTTGAAGTGCCTCAAGGCCACACCCATCCTCTTCAAGGTGTACCGTCTCGCTCTGGGTTCATCTTCCTCCTCTATAATCCATTTACTCTTAACCTCGTCCCACAACCGATTCTTACGCTTTCGTGACTTCCTTTCTCCAATCCTTAATTGTTATAGGCACTCTCTCCCTCACCAATTGGCCAAGAAATGACCGGTATCGCCCCATGTACTTAGGAGGGCCCGTGCAGACCCCCGTGGCATTGAAGCGGAGAACCTGCGGCGTTCTCCCTGTAGCCCCTTTGTTTGGTCCTCGGGTCTTCCTCACCTTACTCGGCCCTTTAGTAATTGGAACCATGCTCGGCCCCTCAGCAACACCTTCTACTGCTCATGCGGCGAGTCGATGCTCTCTAGTTGCGACATTTTGAGTTTTCTTATCGATAAGGTCATATGTGTGACATGAGAGAAAGCAATTTGAAGCTACTATATGCACTTGACAATAAATCTTGTAAAGGATCAACAGATAATTCATAGCAACACAAGAATAGCAACACAAGAAGGTCAAGTTAGTAGCGACATAGCAACACAAGAATACTTGCAAGACAATGTGAACAATAAGTTTGGTTTTCGATACTTGCAAGAATAGCAACACAAGAAGGTCAAGTTAGTAGCGACATAACATGCAATATCATTGACCAACTAAATCACGTACCAACGATAACCCTAATCTCAAAATAGGTTTGGTCCTAATCCCATTCGAGGATATGTGGTTCGAGCAAGTTCTAAGCCGTTGTACAACCGGAGAAAATTTGGCTGACATCTCCCATTTGTTAGGGGTGTAGACGAGCCATTCCCACGGGAGTGCCTCCCGTCCCGTCCCAGCGATCCAAAATTTTCCCGTTCGTCCCGTTCCCGTCTGGGAGAAAATCCCCCGTCCCCATCCCGTTAAAGGTATCGGGGCCCGTCGAGACCCATCCCACGAAAATTTCACACAAGAGAAGAGCTTTTATAGCCATTTTAACTCTAAAATCATATTAATAGACAAGGAAAAAAAGAATGCATGCATTCATTGAAGATTATGTTGTCCCGTTTATGAAAATGTGAATATGATGGGCTAGAGAATATGTTTGCAATCTAATAACTAAATTGAACTAAACTAAATTTGAATCTAGCAAGGTCCCAGCAAAAAAAAATTTCCCGATCCCGTCCCGCCATCTCGACGGGAATAATTTTCCCGTTTCCATCCCATGGGGGGATATTTCTTCCATACCGCCCTAATAGAGGAATTCCCGTCGAGATCGGGAACGGGTCCCCATTGCCATCCTACATTGTTCTCCGGATACACGTCTCGACAACAGTCAAGAGGGTGTGTATCAGGAGAACACCGGAAACGCTACGAAATCAACTCGGTTGTACAACATAGCTCAGAACTTGCTCGAACCACATATCCTCGAATCGTCCAAAAACGTGGACAATTAGATCGTTGCTTATGAATATGCTGAAATGGCATATTCATAATCAAGTACTCTCGAGCAGGAGGCGTATATTCGCATTTTGAACTCTAACGTAGATCATATTACAAGAACAATAATAACATACAGGGTAAAAAATACAAGTACAGAAAAAGCACTATACTGGCAAAGCGTGGCGCTCAAGTAGTTTTCAAAAATTGAACTTCTCAGAATATGAACTTTGCAAAAACCCCATAGTACTATCTGTTATTTGGTTTGTGTTTCAAATGTAATCTGAAGCTAGAATTTAACTATTGCATCCACCAGTACTTAATATGTTGTTATTTACTAATCGAGATGGACTCACGACCAATTTCCATGTTTGTACTGAGTGACATAAGAGCAAGTTTTTATATATTATTCCATACAACAATATGAGAACATATACATGATTCAAGAATGACCATACTAACATATTTGAGAAGATGAAATAAATTTTGTAGACTATGGCATTCATGAAAAGAATCATGTCTACTATGGTAGTATGGAGGAAATAATATGTGATTGCTCTCAGATTTTAGGGTTTGGTTTGAAGATTATAAATCTTCAACCTTACTCATGAATGGGCAAGACAATAAATTGAGTGAATAAGGCCTCAAACCCTTACCACCTTAACATGCACAAATGGAATTGATATCAAGATTCCTTTGTTATGTAAAGTCCTCAATTAAATTGAGAGCGGTATGTATCCAGATTAATATATAAGTGAGATATACTAATCATGTCAATATAGCTTATTGTAACCTCGCCAACATAAGAAGTAACTAACCCAATAGGCGAGAATGTAGTATCTCTAGCGATTATTACTTTTATCAACAAGATCGGATCGGTAGGCTAATTGAACAAGAAAAGCTCTTTGGAGCATATCTGAGAATCGATCAACAAGCCGCTAACCAATTGATGAATCATAAGCAATAGTCACATATAAGCCAAAACTGAACTGGATTAACAATCTAACTATCAAGCAGTGAAATAATCAAAAACTTCTAATGCATCTAAGTCTACGGTTCAAGGCCTTATTCTCAAAATAAATTGCCAATATCAATTCTACCCTATAATCATCACAGAGGCAATACCAATCTCAACCCCAGCGTGAGAACAAGAGAGTAATCAACCCCAAGGCATAAAAGATTTTCACTTTGTGAACATGTGAACATGCCAATATCAAGGCGAGATTTTCACTTTGTGAACATGCCAATATCAAGGCGAGATTTTGCATTCTGAGTTAGTAGGGCTGCGGTGTGGGGCGGCGTGGGGCGCGACGTCGGCTCGAAGGCACCGGGAGTGGGGCGGCGTCGTCGAAGAACACCGGCGGTGGGGGTGGCGTGGATGGCGTCGGCGTCGAAGAACCGGGAGTGGGGCGGCGTCGGCGTCGAAGAACACCGGCGGTGTGGGGTGGCGTGGGGGCGGCGTCGGCGTCGAAGGGCACCGGGAGTGGGCGGCGTCGGCGTCGGCGACGGCGAGGAGGCGTCGGCGTCGAAGGGCACTCGGTGACTAGGGTTAAGCGTGGCGCGAATGGCTATGGTCGCGAGAATGGGCGTGTTTTTAAGAAAACCGATGATTGATCATTAGTATCACTCTTTTAAGAAAACCGATATTGCTGATATATCATTAGTATCACTCTTTTAAGAAAACCGATACTGATGCTTTATTATTAGTATCACTCTTTTAAGAAAACCGATACTGATTCTTTATAATTAGTATCACTTTTTAATAAAACCGAAATCGATGCTTTATCATTAGTATCACTTTTTAATAAAACCGACATCGATGCTTTATCATCACTTTTCTAATAGAACATCGATGTTAGTCATCGGTATCACTTGTTTAATAAAACCGACATCGATGCTTTATCATTACTATCACTTTTTAATAAAACCGACATCGATGCTTTATCATCAATTTCTAAAAGAACAACGATGTTAGTCATTAGTATCACTTGTTTAATAAAACCGATACTGATGCTTGATCATCACTTTTCTAAAAGAACACTGATGTTACTCATCAGTATCACTTTTTTTAATAAAACCGACATCGATGTAGTTTATTGCACTATTCCTTTTCGGACATCGCAAGTTCTGAATTTTCAGCATTTCATCAAAGAGAAAATGCCATAACTTTGTCGTACATTGTTGAAATTATTAGAAATTTTGCGAAACATATTTCAGATCTTGCAAAACTTTTCATAAAATAATTTTTGGAAAAGCGACATCATTCAAGAAATATGCCAAAATTCATTTCAGTAGACATGATTTGTCGTAAAAGCGTAGAAAAGTCAAAACTTTTTCAAATTAATCTGGAATTGTACATAAATTTCGAGAAATGAACTTTCGACTATTTACAAGCTTTCCCAAAAGTAATTTTGTCAAATGGAATTTTCTTTCACAACATATGGCACAAAGTGCAGGCATAAAGAGAAATTGCTTGCATTTCAATCGAAGCCTCCAAACAGCAATTTTACATACGTTATAATAGTCCATTTATTTACAATCTCGCCCTTCATGATGATCTACTCGCATGTAATTGGCTCCATGTGTGTCGTCATCCCCGCTAAGACAAGCCCATCTCGCAAATGAAGGTATCTCATCGAATTGGTTATACTCTTCTTCATCTACAACATCTTCAACTCCTCGATCCATCTCTTGCCATGAAGAACGTGCAACCTCGGATTGGCCGGATCGCGCCGACGTAAAGACTTGAGTTGCTTGCCCGCAGGACAAGCGGATCATCTTTGTGGGCGAGTCTCTTGAGATCCACAATAGTAAAGCCTCTCTTGTCGACCTTCACTCCATGTGGAAGTCGTACCCACTTACATCGAACAATGGAACTTGGTATATTCCGTGTCGAGCTCCCAAATTTCTTGATCATCCCATAGTAGGAGTTCATTGCGGTTGGGGAGACTGTTTTCAGTGATGATCATCGAGAAAGCATTTATACTCACACCACTGCTTTGGACAAGACTCTTGGCATCTTGACTCTCGGTGTAAAAGGTGTAACCATTAATATCGTACCCTGCCATATGCGTACATTAAATCTTGGTCCGTCAACCAACCATTTTACATTCTCACTAAAGGAGACCTCCGCTTTTCTTTGAACCATGTGAGAATCGATCATTGTGTTCTTGTGCGATGGAAAGCTCATCCATTTGTGGATTCTCTTCCGTAATATCAACTTATCTTTGCTTTCGATGTATGGGCGAACCTGCGCTATTCAGAAAAGCGTGAAATCGCCTTGCAATACATATCAAACCTCGGACTCATTAGTTTGGACCGCGGTTCCTTTACCGACAAGTCTGCCCTCATAACGAGATCTGAGAACACCGATTGCTTGTCTTTTACCCGTAGTCCACGCAAAACTCAATAACCTCTTGGTCCCCATAACCTTCAACAATACTACCCTCGGGCTTGACCGATTCCTCACGTCACGACTTTAATATACCCATGTACCTCTCGAGCGGATACATGTAGCGTAGAAAGCGGGTCCACATATCTTAATCTCTCGACAAGGTGAACAACAAGGTGGACCATTCGTCAAAGAACGGCGGTGGAAATGCATCTCAAGGTGACAGAGTCGCACCACCTCACTCTGTAAGTTGTCTAGTACATCGGGGTCAATAACTGCGCAGAGATCGCATTGAAGAAATAACACAACTTTGTGATTGCCAACCCGACATACTCTGGGAGAATATTTGGATTACTGGCCGGAGCATTTGGGTCATCAAGACATGGCGGTCATGGGACTTCATGCCCAACAACTTCAAATCATCCACAGACACAAGCTTCCTAATGTTCATGGAGTAGCCGATGGAACTTTAATACTTTGGAGACATTTGCGAGATCTTCTTTCTCCTTCTTGGGCAGGTGTAGCATGCAGCGAGGATGTACGGACATTTTCCATCCTCCTCTATCACCGCAAGTCTGGGCTCGATTCCCATGTAGGCCATGTCGCGACGAGCATTGACACCATCTTTGGTCTTCCTGGTATGTTCAGCAGATGCCAACCAAGTTGTCGCAGACATTCTTCTCAACATGCATGACATCAATACAATGCCGGACATCTAACTCCTTCGATGACGGTAAGTCCCAAAATATTGACCTCTTCTTCCAAATGGTCCTAGGATCGAATAGATTCTGGCTCTTTCCGTCTTGAACATCGATATCCTCTACACGTGAATATACTTGGCTTCCACTCATAGGTCATGGTGTCGAACGGACTTCCCTCTTCCCATCAAATTTGTCATCCATCTTACGGTATCGATGACTTGAGGTAGAAACCTCGGTGACCCATATATACAGCTTTTCTTGGAATTCGCACCATAGACTCTCGGTCTCCTCTTCACAAATAGGACACGCTTTGGCTCCTTTCAGATCAGTAACACCTTAAATTACCAAGGGCCGGAAATCATTTATGGTGCAAAATACCATAGCAGTAGGGTGAAATGCTCTCTTTGTACGCATCCCACACGATTTACCCCCTCATTCCACAATTTTACCAAATCCTCGATCAATGGTGCAAGGTACACATCAATATCATTTCCTATTGTTTGGGTCCCGAGATTAGTAATGACATCATGATATACTTCCACTTCATGCCTGACCAAGGAGGGAGGTTGTAGATACCTAATGAATCGCCAGTCTTTGTGGCGAGTGCTCATGTTACCAAACGGATTCATTCCGTCGGTACTCAACCCAAATCTTATGTTCCTCATTTCGCACCAAACTCCTCATGTTTCCAATCGATGTTTCTCCATTGAGCCGAATCGGCGAGGTGTCTCGACTTGCCATCTTCCTTCGAGACTCGTAATGCCAACGCAACAATTTTGCCTCTCTCGGATTTGCAAACAACCGCTCCAGACGGGGAATGATGGGCAAGTACCACAATACCTTGGCGGTGCACCTTTAGTGACCTCTTCACCGTCGTTGCCCGGCTCTTCGCTTCTTGTCGTTACGCTTCTCCTTTTGTTTGTACCGGGCACACCGCAAACCGGACAAGCGTGTAGCTCTGATGTGCGTTACGGTACAAGATGCAATCATTCGGACATGCATGTATCCTTTCTATTTCCATTCCCATGGGACATAGTAGCTTCTTCGCTTCATAAATGCTTGTTGGCAACTCGTTTCCCTCAAGCGGATCCGATAGAAGAACTAGTAGTGCATTGAAACTTGTATCCGCCCAACGGTGTTTTGCTTTCAGTTCGAACAATGCAAGGACCGAACCCAACTCGGTGTATTCCGCTTTGCAACTTTGTGAATGCGGTTTGGCATCGCTCTTCTATCAAGCTTTTAAACTTTTCAAACTCTCTTTCCATGTAATTACCCTCCACATCCCGCAACATTTGCTCCAAATTATCCACCTCAAACATATCAGGCTGCAACTCGTCATCCGGTTCCACCGTATCTTCGTTGCATGTCGGAAGGGTACTACCTGCCTCCCCGTGATGGATCCAACATGTGTAATTCCTCACGAAGCCACGTCGAATCAGGTGGTCCTCAATTTGAGATGAGTTGTTAAATCTCCTCAGTTGTGCAATCAATGCAAGGACAATATATGAAGTTTACACCTCTCTCACCATGTCGCTTCGCAATTTTTTGAACTCCTTAACACCCTCTGAAATTCAGCACTCACACGGCTTTTCGATACATCCATTCCTCACGGTCCATCTGCAATTAAATTTCGCACAATAAATTAAGGAAAAAGCGAGCGACAACTAGCTATAGCTATTTTAAATATTGAGACATCATTTCAATTAATATTACCTTTGCAAAATAGTGGACAGGTTCCAAGATATATAAATGTACTCCCGATCGATACCTAGCTAGCTTCTTCCCTGGTTTAAAGCTTCTAATTCCCTATATAAGAGACATAAATTTTTAACATCAACAATGATATCAAATAATCTAATTATATAGCTAGTGCAATAGCTTGCAAATCTTTCTACTACAACGAAACAAAACAAGGGTACCAACGATAACTCCTAATCTCTAAATAGGTTAGGTCCTAATCCCATTCGAGATATATGGTTCGGGCAAGTTCTAAGCCGTTGTACAACTCGAGAGAAAATTTAGGCAGATCTCCCATTGTTCTCCGGATACACGTCTCGACAACGGTCAAGAGGGTGTGTATCAGGAGAACACCAGAGAGACGCTACGAAATCTTCTCTGAAGTTGTACAACACCTTCGAACTTGCTCGAACCATATATCTCGAATCAAAAAACGTGGACAATTCGAGACTGCTCGCTTATAAATATGCCTTTTCATTCAGCATATTTATAAATAAGCACCCTCGAACGGGAGACGTAGGTTACGCCGCCTAAACTCTAATAACAGTTACCACATGATAGCAATAATAATTCCATATAAACAGGAGATCGCACTACAAAAATTAAATAGATATGTGCTTGTCAAATAAAGAGTGTGAAATCTGAAAGCACGTACACAATTCGATGGAATCTCCTCAAAAGCAGGCAAAAACAGGGAATCTCCTCAAGATAGGGTTTCAATTTTGCCCTCTTAATACCCACCCATGAGGACTTCAATTTTTCTTACTCAAGTATTGCTTCCAACCACACAATATGAGCTATTTTCTCGGGTGGCGGCGGAGAAATCTCCTCTGGAGCAACAACAGAGAAGAGTTCAGTGCGAGTGGTATATATAACCTAGCGAGGCACATCAGAATCGGTTCTTTTGAAAAAGCGATAGTGATGTGCACGGCCATTACTTGCTGACAAGCACGAGCACATCAGAATCGGTTCTTTTCAACAAGCGATAGTGATGTGCACGGTCATCACTATCGCTTCTATAAAAAGAACCGATAGTGATAACCATGTGCACATCAGAATCGGTTCTCTACTAAAAAGTGATAGTGATGTGCACGGTCATCACTATATCACTATCACTTCTATGAAAAGAACCGATAGTGATGACCGTGCACATCACTATCACTTTTAGTAGAAGAACCGATTCTGATGTGTCTGTGCTACATCACAATCACTTATAATCTCGTAACCGATAGTGATTATTACTAACACCCTCCGAAGTTACTTATCACAATCGTTTTTCGAAAAACTTAAGAACCGATACAGATACAGTGATAGTGATGTGTCGTTCTGTAGTAGTGTTATAATTTCATTAAAAATTATAACAAATTTCGTTACAAAAATTATAACCTAACTTATAGTTACATTTAAAAATCTAAAGCTCACAACCACTTAAATCCAACAAAAAAAGCTCCACCTACACCGTCATCCAATTAAAGACCTACCTTTGTAATTATTTTTTATCCCTTCCTACCTTTGTAATTATTTTTTATCCTTCTACATGTTTTTCTATTTTATTTCATACACCAATAATTACTTCCTTGTAATATTGTATCTAGATCTCCCCCAACTTATTGTGATATTTAAGATTCTAAAGCTAACAACCACCTAGATCTAAATCTTCCAATCACCTTTACCTTGCAATGTCATATTTTGAACTAGATCTCCACCCTACATCTTCATACAACAACAATAACAAGCATAGAAAACAAATTTTTGATCATGGTCTTGCTAAAAAAGTTCAAGATTTCTCCACATCCATTGAAGAAAATAGCAATATCTAGGTGAGAAGGATGTTCACATGATGTTACTAACCATGAAACACTTAATTTGGAGCTAATCACCCCCCAATTAAAAATTTGGACAGCACCTCCCCAAGAACAGCGCTGGGCTAGCCCTTCTCTGTTCGATCATACCTCTGTTGGCTCGTGGAGGAAGAAGGGTTTAAATCTTGCGCTAGCATGGAGGGCTTCCATAAGCAGTTTGAGACACGAACCGCTTCTAAATCTTGCGTTCTAAAAGCGGTTCTTGTCTCAAACCGCTTCTGAAAATTAAAAGCGGTTTGAGACAAGAACCGCTTCTAGAGCGCAAGATCCAGAAGCGGTTCGTGTCTCAAACCGCTTTTGAAGCCTCTCCGATCAAGTTTCACTGAACCGCTTCAAAGCGAACATCACAACGGGTTCACACCAAACCGCTTCTAATAGGCCGGTTATGATGCCCAGTTCTGTAGTAGTGCTAGCTAGTTGTTTACGTTCTAACATTACCTCATATTACCTTATAACACACATGCTGAATTTAGGACACCTCCAAAACATGCATTGCTTGCATCTACGCATTAGCAGAACAATATTTGTGCAGTTCACAACTAAAGATTGCTAGCCCACACTATTCCAACAGTACAATATAGTGTCTTGGAGTTTTACTAGGTTTCGCGTTACGTAAAAAAAAAGCTTCATAAAGATTTTAGTGTGTTTAGTGGAAAGTTTTATGCAAGTTTCGAAACATTTTAAGAAGTTTTAGTAAAATGGTTTTAAGTTTCATGCATGTTTAAAAATAAGTTTCAACAGGTTTTAAGTTTTATAATATGAGGTTTTATGTTTTAAAATCAAAATCCATGCATGTTTGGACAACTTTCAAGTTTTAATAGCCAAAATCCAAATAGTTTTAAGCACATCTCCAAGTTTCAATCAGTCTCGTGATAAAGGGCAAGTAAGAAAGGAATGGCTATAAATTGGTGTGAAACTTGAACGGAACTTAATGAAACCTATAGAATTGTAACCGAGACATCTTGAAACTTACATAAAATAAAGAAGATGAAGTAAGAGATGAATTGTTACAAATTGGTGGGAAACTTTTATTAAACTTGAACAAAACTTTATGAAACCTAATGAAACTCGCCCAAAACTTTTGAACAAAATTTTATTGAAACGAGCTCCATTTTTACATAGAATGCAAAAATGAAAATTTAATGTGCATTCAGTACTAGTCCTATGATTAGTAGCTAGTATGCACATTTACGATAATTGGAATCACATCCAGTACATCATTTTATTAAAATGGAAGCTATTTGTATAATATAATCTTACAACTTAGAGTATGTATATATGTGGCACAGAAGAAGTAAGGTCTTGTAGTGTGCCCATTCAACCCTTAGGAAACTGACAAGGCATAAATCCTTAGAAAAATCGCTTCATTGATATTCCCACAACTTGCGACAAAAAGGAATCTTCGGAGCTTCACAATCAGCTAAAACAACATAATAAGCAAGGTTGAGTACTTTTGTACTCCGCAAGACTTAAGGTAGTATTTGCAAATGCAATAATGCAAGTTAAATCAAAGGAGGCTTCTAGGTTAATTTTGCATAAAGCGGAATTTAATTTGTAAATCAACTTTCAATTTTTCAAATGGAATTTGTAAGAGCAAGTTTGACTGATAAAAAATAAGTAAAGCATAAGTAATACTTAAAGTCCTTTGAGAGCAATGAATAATCCAATAATCCAATCCTAGCCAAAATTAACCATTTCTTTACCAACACATAACCATTCCTTTCCATCACATGGCAAAACAAATGAAACCAAGCCCTTTTGAAAATAACAAAACATTTAACATATGTTAGTTCACCAAATTTTCCATGACAGCGGGTACGATTAATCGATTAGATTTATACTCTACAGAGATTTACAGCTTTACCCATAAGACATGACTAACTCTTTGTGCAATCGATAATTAGCACACTTCCTTTGGTGTGCCGCAGAGAGTCATGACATGACCGTTACATTACATAGATAAAACTTTGCACCATTACCGGTGACGAAAAACCCTTGGTATGGTAGAAGAAACACATATATATAAAACGTGATATCATCTCCATAAAAATAGTCGGGCACCGTTTCTCCTTATAGCAAGGCGCACACCATTATATCGGCAAGTGTTGTTTCCAACACCGCAGTGAGGGCACCCCTTCGAGCAAACCTTGAAAGGAGAGTCTGTACTTCTTCGGCCTTCCAATGTGCAAAACTAAATCTACGTAACTTAATAGGTTAAAGCGTCCCATACCAGCACTTATGATTGTATGGATTTATCTTGGATCATACAACACTATATTTAGTCCTTAATCCAACACGGCCAATAATCTCCCTACACTACGTGCAAATTCATCTGCACATCCGGCTATTGCCAATAATCATCTGTGTCAAAACTATATTTTTATTTTGGTTTTTAATCAAAATACTTGTAATACTGCAAAGCTTCATTTCCTTCTTTGGGCTGATATTTTTGTTCCCCATCTACCTTTTCTCACCTAACCCCACCTTTATTTTTTTTCTTTCCCCAAAATGTGTGGTTGAGTTTCTTTGCTGGCTGCCTTCTCCCCCAAATCTCCCAAGCGCCAGCCTCCTGGTTCTCCTCCCTGCGCGCCTGGGCTTCTGGCTCCTGCTGCCGGTGTCGCCCTGCCGATCTTGCGCCCCCACTTCAGGCCGACGCCACCCCTGCCGTTCCCAGCCGGTCTCCCAGCCAGGCGCCGCTCTCTGCTGTCCCTGTGGTCGGCGGCGCCTTCTTCCCAGCCGGCACGCCGCCTGCTGCTCTCCAGAGCCGGCGAGTTCCTCTGCTGCTTCCCCTGGCCGGCGCCCCTCCTCTTCATCCTCTCCCCTTGTGGTAAGTGGAGGTGAGGCTCCCTAGTTTGTGGATGAGTTCTTGGTGATCTAGGGGAGGTGTTTTCCCTACTATTGAAGGACCTAGGGTTTGGGTTCTTTGAATTTGTTGAGATGATTGAGAATGTTAGGCTTTGATCTGTCATACCGATACAAGCCAAATTTGGTCAGCGCCTCCATAGCCGAATGGATTTATTGGACAGTCAATTGTGCTGTAGTATTCATCCGTTCCACACTTTCTGAGTAACAGCTGTGCTTTTGTGTTGATATGAACTGCATTATGATAATGCTATGTTTTCAAATGATCAAGATTCTTCCGGGAGTTCAAGTTATGAAATTAAGTATGAGCACAACTAAGCAATTTTCTGATGAGTCGTGACTCTAATTAACTGATGAAATGGAACACCAATATCACCAGATAGGCAAATGATTCATTTGTAGTTTACTAACTAATTACTTACCCACACATTGCAAATTGGCAATATTACATTTCATTCAGGACTGAGTGTTGAGAAGAGAAATGATGTCATGCATTATCTATAATTCTCCACTGCATCTGACTACAATGATCATACCAAAGAGGTTTTGTCTAACCATTGTTTACAACCAGAACTGAACATTACCGAGGAGTTTCCTTTTCCTTTGGGAGATTGTAAAATTTTGTAAATCACAGGGTAATGTGAGCACCATGCCAAAGATGTGGTACATATCTTTTCTCATTGTTACTTGGTCAATCTTGATAGTTTGAATGAACTTTAGTTCAGCCAAAGAAAACAAGATTTTATTGGTGAAAGAAAGACCATTGTTTAAGAGTGTATATTATGTGTATCGGCAAATCCTTACAAGACTAGAACAAGAAGTGCGACTCTTGTTACGGAATTTGTGCAATAAAACAACAACCAAGCCTTTTGTCTCAAACAAGTTGGGGGTAGGCTAGAAAAGAAACCCAATCAAAGTTAATAAAACCCGTAAACCTTCGATCTTGGGTCATGGTTTCGGTACATGAATTGCTAATTTCCACCACTTCTCTGTCAGTGCTAGCATTCAAAGTATTTCCTCTTAACCCTAGCGAGGTGTGTCCTTGTCCCCATATTCTGGAGTATGGGGTGCTTCCTTTTTTTTATGTCATCTGACTTGCTGCAACCATGTTATCATGGAAGATCTTTTACCTTCGCTCTGACATCAAACTGCTTACTGAAGCATCATTGGGAATTATGTAGATGTATCAGTCAATGTGTATGAATGTGGGTTCATGGTCAACGGAACAGAAATTAATGCCATGGTGGAGTAACTTCGGGAAAGGTTTCAACTTCCCCTCATCCCACTCCTCGCGGTTGAAGGCAAGTACACCGAGCTGTGTGTTTAATGGAGTTGTTCGTTGTTATTTATCTGTTCATAGCTAATTTCTATTGATTGTGGCAAGTATGAGTTATATTGGTGATCGTCCTTCATGGACGTGATTAGCCCTGGATTCGGTGGTCACTAGAAAGCCTTAATCTCGGTGAATTCTTGTACCTTTGTTAATATTGCGTTGAGTAGCGAGAATGGGTTACGGGGTACTCGTGGTTAATTTACAAGAGATGAATTTAATTGTGCCTAGTCTCGGGAATTGAGTTGAGTATGATGATTGAAATGTGTTTTAGTTGAGAATTGATGATTGAATTGTGTTTTAGTTGAGAATTGATGTTGCATCCTTGCATTCATGATATGCATTCATAAAAAGGAAGAGGCGACCCATGTCGATGCGGGCCTCTGTGTTCACACATAGTGAACACGAAAGTCCTACCTCGTAGTCTCATTCATCGAGGTGAATGAGAGCGAGACAATAAGAGTAGGCACCTTCCACAGGATGGAAGGGACGTGAGGGTGCACACCGACGGGTGGGCACTCTCAGCGATCTGCGACGATGCATCGAGAAGAGCATTCATGTGCATTGCATCTTTAATAATGAGTTTTGTGGTGATGGTATGTCAGGGAAGATTGATTTGAATTTGATGAATGAGTGCATTTCATTACTTGCTCTCAGTTATTGCTTTAAATGGGTATAAATGCTCATTGTCCGGATATTGTTTTATTTGCCTTACTTGCTCTCAGTTTTTGCTTTAAATGGGTACGAATGCTTGTTGTCCGGATATTGTTTTATTTTCCTTACTTGCTCTCAGTTATTGCTTTAAATGGGTATGAATGTTGGTTGTCCGGACATTGTTTTATTTGCCTTACTTGCTCTCAGTTATTGCTTTAAATGGGTATGAATGTTGGTTGTCCGGATATTGTTTTATTTGCATTACTTGCTCTCAGTTATTGCTTTAAATGGGTATGAATGCTTGTTGTCCGGATGTTGTTTTATTTGCATTACTTGCTCTTATGGTTAAGTTTTTGTTTTACTTACGATAAATTGGGTTTATTATTCTCGTGTACTTTGCTGAGTTTAAACTCACTCTTGTTATTTAATGTTTGTTGGTGTTTTGAAGCCGGCATGCATGGATGGGGGTAGTAACACAATCACGTTGCATCACCGTCATTCCATCATATCAATTATAGTTCTGTTTCTAGCTCATGCAAAATTTTTGTAAAGGTTGTTTGCGGTTATGTTTAATAAATTCTGTCTGTAATAATTATGTGGTGGAGTTTATTAAATTTCTATAGAATGCGTGATTGGTTAACTAAGGACCTGCTAGAATGATATTATACTGCAAATGTTTTATGTCTGCTGAGTGGCTGTCCTAGTTTTAGGGGAGGTGCTGCTGAAATTTTTAATAATTTTGACAACCTCCTAGTTGTTGGCTTACTTTGCGAATATTTATTCGTAGTGATTTTTAATTGGTGGTGCTAGAGGGTGTAACATTCGGGGCACGGGGTGCCGGGGTGTTACAATACTAGTAACTAATAGTGTCATATCCAACATTTTCAATTTTTCAAGAAACAATTTTGATCTGATCATTTACGTCGCTGGTTCTAAAGCATGGCTAAGCATGGTTAATATGTAATCGCATATTCCCAAGTTGACATCATGTATTGTCCATCCCTATTATGAGGTTATCAAGGTTTCCATGTCAATATTTATTAAGGAAGTTCCAAGAAATAATAGATATATCTACCAATACCACAAAATAGCAAATTTATAGAAAATAAGCGCATGCATGAAACAGTTTGATAAAACAAAAGAAAACTTACATACTGGGATCAATATGATTAAAGGGGTGCTTGCCTTGCTTAATTGTTGTTTACGCTAAAGTCGTGGTCACTACCGATGTTGTCGATGATGGAAGTAGTGATATTGAGTTCTACACATTGTTTAATAGAAATATAGCAAATAACAAACTTTAATAAGGGCAAAAAGAAGACAGACAGATGATCAAATAAAATCTTATTATAAAGAACAGATGGTTTCTTTTATAGATCATTTATTCTTGTTTTACAGACTCAAGAGGCTAAAATTATGTATTCTTGTATTTATAATATCAATTTGAAGATACAAAAATTATTTGGATGAATAGAAGTAAACATTAGTTATTATGCATGAATAGTACTTAGCATTTTTGTATAAAGAGTGATTTATATTAGTTAGGTTTACATGATTAGGCTACTAATTGCAATTACATGGTTACACGAGGATTCTAATGACACAAGTATTTTAACTAAAAGTTTCATAAACTCAATTATTCATATAATATGCTTTTAGTGACCATAACGTTTAAGGTCATTGCATTAGCAGGATTTATTTGATAAGCAGGTTATAATAAGAATATTTTTCTAGATTGTGGTAGTATATATCCCAAAGAACATTACTGGGCTGCTCTCACAAAATTCTTATTTAGATGAGATGTTTTGTGAGTTATCGAAAAGGCTTAAGTGTTTCTGAAGTTCAGAAATCATAATACTTAAGGTTATTTTGATAGCAAGATTTATATGCAAACCATGATATAATGAACTTCTTTTTTCATAATATAGTGATATGTACTTTGGAGAGTATTTCTAGACTAATTTTATAAATTTTAGCATCTAGATGAGTTATTTTATTTGCTATTGAATTAGCATAAATGATCATAAATTTAACGTAATAACGAGTCGGATTTCGTTTCAATGTTGCGACTACACTATACATGATTGCTTATTCATTTTTCTGGCATTAGTAGGGTACAACCCTAGAAGTGTTTTGAAATTGGTTTTGCATTATCTTGATTTTATTCGCGACAATTTATAAGCATATGAAGATTAAAGGTTTTTATAAATTGAATTGATTAGTTCTTTTTGCCAATTATTATGATCCTATCTTTAAGAATATGCTAAGATTAGCTCTACCTAATCTGATACTTAATTTATGAGGTGTTATACATATGTTTTTGATTCTCAATTATATATATGCATATACATATACATACATATATATATATATATATATATATATATATATATATATATATATATATATATATATATATATATATATATATATATATATATATATATATATATATATATATATATATACATATATATATATATATATATATATACATATATATATATATATATATATATATATATATATATATATATATATATATATATATATATATATATATATATATATATATATATATATATATATATCCTTTATACAAGGGTCCATTCATGAAACAATTCAAGTTAAAATTATTTCTTAAGTTTTTAGCATACACAAGTAATCTACTAATGTAATAATATTTAGAAATCAATTCTACTCATTTTGGATTTATTCTGCACAAAGTATACATTCTTGAATATTTAATACATTGAAAACAATCTTTAATAGATAATAATTTAAACAAAGATGAGATTCAAATATTTTTATATATTTAGGTTCCTGGAAGCATGAAGATTCCAATAAAATTGGTTTTGATCAATTATGAGTTTGTTTGCAAAATTTTTGTATATAGCATATATTTAGGTCCTTTTTTTAAATTTGAATTTCAAATTCATCCAGAGATCTTTTTCAAAATATTTTTGTATATTCTAGAATCACTTGATTTTATATGAATTTATAAATTTGTTTCATCATATTTGGATTAAGGATGCAGAAATTATAAACAAATGAATTTGGCTCGACTATGAAAATCCAGTGAAAATAGAAAATACGCCTTCTACATATTGATAGCGTCTATCTTTTTTTTCGCGGGATTTTCTTTGAAACTGACTGTCTAACTAGTGGAGCCTTTGGGTCAGTGAGAGGAAATAGCACTGTGAGGCATTGGCTAACATGGGGAGCCCACTCGCCATAGACCCGAGAGAAGGGGAAACCGATTTGATGGCTGCTGGCGGCGAAGGGACGCTGGAGACAGCGAGCCGTTGGTGCAGTGAGCATCTCCTAACCCACACACAACCAAGGATGGTACCAATTCTATAATACCGCAAATTGTTTTACGGGGTTCTTGGCGGAATTTGGGTTTTGTCTTCTTAAATCAAGTTTATGGCGGAAGGACAAAAGATTTGTCGTTTAGCTTTTAAAAATTAGCAAAAGTATTGAGTTTTTGCTTAGTGCTTTTCGGAAGAATTTCTCCGAACCGTATTGTTTAGCGGTAAGTTGTATTTTCTGACAATCGTCGTTTCGCCAAGAATTTAATAGCTTGGTTTAGCTAATAATAAAAGTTGGATTTTTTGTTTGTAGGAGGGTTTTGGGATTTCACCTCCCTCACCTAACCTCTCTCTCTCCATTCATTTTGTGTGGGCTGTCATTTGCTTGGAGAGGGCTGACTTCCTCATTTTCTTGTTCTGGCGAACCAAGCTTCTCAGCATTTTCCTCCTGCGCCCTCCTGGTCTCCTCCTTGCCCCTCCTCCTGCTTTGCTCCTCTCCTGGCGATTGCTCCTCCTGGCAGCGAAATAACGGCAAAGAAGCGACAAGCGGCAGTGAGTAGCGGCGGCGGCAATGACGATGGTAAGCCTCTTCCTCCTGCGCCCTGCCGGCGACCCCTCCTCCCGGCCAGCTCGGCGACCTCCCTCCGCGCGGCTTGACCCGGCCAGCCCGACCTGCGACCTCTCCCCACCTTTTCCTTCATGTGTAAGGATTTGAGGTAAAAACCTAGGTCTTTGGGGATTTTATTTGCTTGCATGTAAGGTGTTTGTGTGAATGCCTAGCTAAGATTCATGATTTTGAGATGTTATAGGTTGGGGAAATGGAGAGACTAGAGTGAATGAGAATGTTCTGCTGGACAGATTTTCGTCCTTGGTTAGAGCTGCTAATGAAAAATTCTACAAGCATTTCCTGGGAGTTTGGCTATAACGAATGTTGTAGATAATCGAATTACTTTTCAATGAGGTCTGGAATCGCTAAGTTTCGTTCAGCCGTTTGAAAGTTATGCCCGTTTTACCAAGTGCTGCCCGGGTTGGCAGATTTCTGTTTTCGGGTTTAGGAGTAGGTTCTATGAAGCCAACTTATTTATGAGTCTTGCGTTGTATTGTGGGTGTGTTTTGAGTGGATTATATCCATGTGCAGGTGGTGTGACCCGGGGTGGCAATCTCGTCTCGCCACACCGTCTCGAGAGTTGAAGGCAAGTGTATTGTCTTGGTTGTGGCTTAGGTGGCCATTTGGTTTTGCAAGCATATAATTATCCATGTGTTATTTTAATATTTTCATGTTTGATTTTGCTTGCGATGTGATGAATAGGAATGGTTAATTGGTTATGCTATCGTTCAAACCTAGATTATATGAAGTGCATCAATGTTTGTTTGTTTGTTATGTGTGTTGATTAATGAATCATATGCCTTGTCAATATGCCATGTGTTTCATTTTATATATGTCTTGATGATGCTCCCTAGTATGATTAGGCTAATGGGAACATAGAAGATATAAGATTTGCGTTATGAAAATAGCTCGAATTGTGGTCATGATATGCGATTGTGGCGGTTATGTGAGTGTTGCGATATATGTGACCTTATGGATATGAAAGTTGAGAATGGCCTTTTTCATATATGTGTTTATGAAAAGTGCATCTTTGGAGTGAATGCTTTGTGGGTTGTTTGTTGGACCCGTACAATGCGCCAAATGGATATATTGCTATATCACACGTTCATAAGATTGCTTACTACTATGAGAGGTGAGCGTGAATAATAAAGTTGTGAGGTTGGATTAATAGGAAAAGTTGATTTGCTATCTTGAAAATTAATTATGTCTTTGGTGCGAGTGTTAATGATGATTGACCATATTGATGAGATTAGTTGAGAATATGAATTTGAATGTTGGGAATGCGGATATGAGTATTGAGAATATGGATATGAATGTGAGGAATGGCATTTGCATATGTGCATTCATGAATTGCATTGAGCAGGCGGTGAGAAAGTTATACTGAGTATAACTAATCCGGTGCTTCGGAGTTCCTACCAGTAGTCCCATCCTTGGCGTGGATGGGAGCGGTGTTAGCGTAGGACCGCTCTTGGGTAGCGGGCAAGCCCTGTTTTGCGAGGCCCTTCCACAGGATGGTTGGGTTTTGAGGGCACGCATCGGCGGGTGGTGCTCGGCAA
Source organism: Guadua angustifolia (assembly GCA_036346375.1). Lineage (NCBI taxonomy): Eukaryota > Viridiplantae > Streptophyta > Magnoliopsida > Poales > Poaceae > Guadua > Guadua angustifolia. The sequence goes on along the minus strand of CM070500.1, from coordinate 34,032,919 downwards.
TACTGGTATTTGCTAAAAGAGGAGATGAGTCAAGCATGATGCATCATATGCATGAGAAGGCATCATACGCATGAGAATGGTGAAATATGCATGAGAATTGTGAAATGAAATGAGCATATGAGCATGCAAGCATATTTGCATCTGCATTGCATTGACACGGAGGAATCATGTTCAATGAGTTGGTTGTGATGTATGAATATGATATTCGCTTTTATGCGGCATATTGCATTTGTATTGCATTTACGATCATGAATCATGTTTAATGAGTTGGTTGCGATGTGTGGATATGATATCTGCATTTGTATGGCATATTGCATCTGAATTGCATTTACGATCATGAATCATGCTTAATGAGTTGATTGTGATGTATGGATATGAGACTCTTCCTTTGTATGTTTTGTGCACTTGAGTATGAAAGCATAAATGCATTCCCTTGCATTGTGTGTTGCAAGCGATAAATGGGATTGATGAGAATGGGAAGAAACGGGTTGAGGATTGAGCGTGGACTCATCCGGGAATGTTTATTGAGGCGGGTAAGATTTAGTTATGTTTTCGATTTGGTTGTGGTAAGTGGAGTTAGTTATCACCTCTTTTACTAGTTGAATTTCCATATATTAATGGCTATATCAAATTCTAGAGTAAAATTAATTCAATTAAATTCAATACTTCTTATTAATGTTGCACTTTCTTTGAGTCTTGAACTCATGCTTGTTTACTTCTGTGTTAGGTGCCTTGAAGTTTCCTCGTAGGGATGGGAGTAGAACACGTGCGAGCTGCGGTCACCAACAACCCAATTAATTGTTTCATTAATAATGATTGTAATAAATGCGATTGTATTGTGTTGATCGGCGTTGCGTAGTTGGTTAATTGCCGATTGGGAATGTGATTGATTATCTAAGGACTGTTAGAATGATATTATATAATTGCTATTGTTCCTTTATGCTGTGAGTGGATGTCCTCTGTTCTAGAGGTCATGCCGAAATTTTGTAAATTCGGTGACTTAGTTTTAAGCCGGTTCAAGAGTTTAGAGATTAAATTCATTTTCAATCTTTTAAATGAGGTGTCGTTTGTTATTTAGGGTTTTTTGTAGTATTCATGGTGCGTTTGGCGGGGTGTTACAAATTCAATCGGAGGAAAATTTGAGATGTCTTGCTTACGAGAAGGCGGCTAGTCGGAGAAGATGATCAAAATTGTTTTAGATTGAATCAGTAGCAATATAAGCATGAAGGGATATTAGAGGTTCCATTTTACCTATTAAACACTGTAGAGGACATTCAGATCGACTGGCTACCATTCGCCGTGGTCGGGAAAGAAGGGCAAGAGCGGCGGTTGAGTTCTGGGTGATGAATCCCCAATATTTTTGAGGGCTTTTGATTGCTGATGACTTCTAATGCTACAGTTCAAGTTAATTTGGATTTGGTTGAGAGTTCTGTCTGGATTTTGCGCTCAACTAAGCTTCAAGGTTTTTGGCTGTGGAATATATGGGCCTCAGATACCTGCTTAAGGGGCCGTCCAGATCACCTCGAGAGGATGGGCTGGGCCGGATGGCCAAAAGAAGGATCTTCTAGAAGGTCGGTCGTATCTGTGAAGAAAAAAGACCGGAGAAGGGGCTAACAGGTTAGGTGGGTAGCACCAGACCCCCTGCGAAGGGCGGCTCTGCTCCTGCATGCTGCTTTAGACGGTCGGCCATGTACAGAACAACCTCCCCTCTGCGTCCAACCACCCCTGCTGTACTTCAACAACTTCCGCCATTGTACACAGGCGACCCCCTCTATTGTATAAAGAGGAAGGGAGCTTCGAGAGAGAAAGAGAGGAATATGTAAGAAAGAACACACTCCCATACACCAAGAAACAACGAACGCAGGACTAGGGTATTATCTCCATCGGAGAGCTCGAACCTGGATAAATCTCCTTGTGTCTTCCGTTACCATCAAGCTCGGATCTTCCGCCTTGCCCCGTTCTGTAACATTCCAATTTTTGAATTCTTTGTGTTCGAATTTAAAAATCTGAAACCGTAGCAATTTTCTCGAATCAATTTCAGCTTAAATTGAATTTTTAAAATCAACAAGGATTTAATTTGACTAATATAAACTTCAAATTAATTATCTCTTATTTTTTGTTTTTAAATTATTCCATGCTTGTTATTTGCGTACTGTACTTTAATGTCATTTTAAATGCTTAGATAAATGCCAAATTGTTATACCCACATTGATATTTATTTTGACAACCATTGACACCCTAGGAAAATTAATTACTGTTAATAATAATCATTTTGGTATTATGGGACAGTAGAAAATGCTTAGCCATGCTTAATCACGTCGATACCTTACCATTATGGAAATGCTTTCATATTTGATTCAAATTGAATTGTAAAAATATGGCAATTGTTGTTGCCGGTATTAATTTGAAGAATAAAAGTGAAAAATGATTTAGACCGGGGCGGATGGTTGAATGGTGGGTGCGGGATGCACAAAATTTTGGAATGTCAATTAAGGACGATTAAGTGTGTTACCTTGGGCCATGCTATACAAGTACAACCACATGTCTATTATGGGTACAACCTGGCTAAGTAATTTGCATGTATCGTTATTTGACTTCGCCATTGAGTTGTGCGGTTTGTCGGGAGGGTACTTGCAAGGCGCAAGAGGTGGCTTCTGTACTGGGTGGGATGCCCTAACAGCGGTGAAACCTTAGCGGGCGAAGTGGGTAGCGGTATTATGCATTGTAAAGGCCTTGTCATGGTCTCCCTGCCGGCACACCAAAGGAAGTGTGTCAATAGCTTGGCAAAAGGGGTTGATCATGTCGTGTGGGTAAAGTGTACACACTCTGTAGAGTTAAAACTACTTGAGTAGCGTGCCTACGGACAAGAACAGCGTGGAGCGATTTCACATAGTTGATTTTATGGTTTTGGTTTTAAATGGAAAATGATGGATTTGGTTTAAAATGAAAATGTGGTTGGGAATCCGTGAGTGGTTGGAGCTCCGGATTTTAGTTTAGCGACTAGAGCCAACCGGTAGTTGGAACACAGGAAAACTGTTATACTTCAAGATTTAATTAATTATGCTATTTACATTTTGTTAAATCTGCTTTATGAAATTATTACTTGTATTTAAATTTCAATTTAAGCTTTATGCAAATGAACCTATATTCTTCCTTTGTTTAAGCCTTGCATTTAGTTATTTGCATTAAGTTTAGAGACTTCTTGAGTATGTTGCATACTCACCCCGCTTTTCATTGAAATTGCTTATTCCATAAAGCGAGATGAAGAGATCGAGCTAGCTATCCAAGGGCTTGCATTCCACCATTCGACATCTGCGGTGAGGATTTTGATGAGGAGGAAGATCCGGACTTCTAGGGCGCACCCCGGTCGGTTGCTGTGGGCTGTGATTAGCTCTTTTGTTGCTACATTTTCATTGCTACTTTCACACTTAAGCCGTAAGGCTCGATACTTATAATAATGTGATGATGTTTACACTCTTTTGCTTTATTGTTGTTAATTACTTTATGATATGTCTGTGTTATCATCATTGTATGAGCTGTGTGTGCTAGCTTGTTCTGGACTAGCACGGTTGAAACAGAGAGGGTCGGTTTGTGTCCGGGTCCCCAAAGAGGTGGTATCAGAGCCATATCGACTGTAGGTCACAACCCTAGTTAGAATGGTCGTTAGAATTTCAAAATTACTTTCCAAATCAAACCAACAAACTGGTAATTAATAGATTGTCTCCTCTTATCTTATTCTTAGGTTTCTATCTCTTCCCTTTGCTGAAACATTATTTTGAGAATTAAATTTGATCTTATCCCCTGAAATTTCTTTAAACCTTCGGTCGACTGCAAGATCGGTGGAAGAACTGCTAGAAGGATCAAGTGGACGGAAGATCGCTCAAAAGGACTCTTATGAAGAATAAGTTATTAGTGCCATATCACCCCCCCTTCTTCGCGTAGTAATCGGAGTTTATTGGATTTTGTTGCGTGCTTGCTGGGTGTGTTGTACGCTTGCCCCAGGCATTGTGTTGCAGCCACCTCTCGTCGGAATTTTGTTGCTTGTTCTGCCTTGAAATGGCTACCTCTCCAGTCTTCTTATCTTTTGCTTTTTCCCTCTCGTCTTGTGCTTTTTCCTCTCGTCTTTTGCTAACTTTTCCTTGGCGTTGCTTGGATGGAAGGTCGAGGCGAGGCCGTGGTCGAGAGGCGGGCCGTGGTCGCAGGGCAGAGGCGTGGTCGTGGCTAAGCGGTGCCACGGATCGGCAGATTCTCAGGCGGCCGCAGAGTCGAGCGAGTTGCCGCATACCGCCACCTTTTCAGCCTCAGATGGCAGATATGCAGCAAATGATGGCGATGCAACTTCAGCTACTGCAGGCCTTGGCATAGAACATGGTGAATAATCATTTGCGGCACCAGCCCAGCGCCGATGTTTGATCGCGATCGAAGCTTGGGAGTTCATGAGACCCGACCGCCTACCTTCTCGGCGCGGAGAGAGCCTTTGGAGGCGGAAGGATTGGCTCGAAGATGTGAAGAAAAGCTTCACTGGCCCGGTGTGATGATCGCGAAGGTGCTCTCGCCACCATCGGTTGAAGGCGTAGGCGCTACAGTGGGACAACCACATGCGACCCATCGAGAATGCTCGGCGATCGCAGGAGGAATTCACAGAGGCTTCGGGACTGCCCATGTACTGCTGGAATTATTGAGATGAAGAAGAGAGTTCTAAGCTGCGTCAAGGAATCGAGTGTGTCGAGTATCTCAATCAGTTCACCCGGTGTCGAGATATGCACGAGGATGTGGCCTTGATGGTGCCAAGATTTGGAGGTTCATGGAGGTGCGGACCCGACATCAAAGTTCAGTTGGTTGAATTTGATTTTCCCAACTTCGGCACATGGTGAACAAGGCCCTAGTGCGAGGAGGATGCTCGGCGCCCGGCGGCGAGAGTCATGCAAGAGGAAGATGGCTTTCGGGCTCGGCGGGGAAGCGAGTGGGTCACGTCGGCGTTCCCTCCTCGGCGAGCGATGGGATGCTGTCCGAGGCACCCGCACACCTTCCTCTGGACCTCGCCCGGTTGCTCGGGGACGCGACGTTGCTGGCGCTTCAGTTGCGAAGGAACACCAATCTTGCGGGGAGTTCGATGCTTTCACGCCATCGGTTGGGTCACTATCTTGCCGGTTGTCCTCGGAGGCATCGGCCCGGTGGCGCCGATACCTTTCGGCAGGATCGGCTCGGCCAAGACTCGGCTCGGGGATCGGGGCGTGGAAGCGCCGCACACTCCGAGAGCACCGCAGTCGTTTGGGAGAGGGCATGTCAACCACGTGACTGCAAAGGAGGCTCAGGAGGCACCAGATGTGGTATTGGGTACGTTCCTTGTCAATTCAATTCTTGCCACGGTGTTGTTCGATTCTGGAGCATCGCATTCTTTTATCTCCAAGTGTATTGTTGAACAATTTGGTTTGGAGTATTTTCCTCTCAAGAGCCCTATGATAGTGCAATCTCCGGGCAAAGAAATGAAAACTGATTTGGTGTGCCCTAGTGCAACGATAGAAATCAATGGAGTAAAATTCTAGCGAATCTCATCCTCTTGGATTCAAAGGGAATAGATGTCATCCTAGGGATGGACTGGTTAGTCAAGTTCAAAGGTCAAATTGATTGCGGTAGAAGAGCCATCACTCTCACCAATGCGAGAAGGCACTCAAGTGGAGTGTATGTCCGATAAGTCCTCAAGTAGGAAGTGCACATTGAATCGGTTTGGAAGAAGTAACTCGGAAAGTGTGCTGTGGTGAGTGAATACCGGATGTATTTCCGGAGGAGTTGCCAGGCATGCCGCCTGATCGGGACATTGAGTTCACCATAGAACTAGTCCCCGGCATAGCTCCTATTTCCAAGAGGCTCTATCGCATGCCAGCCAATGAACTTGCCGAGATGAAGAAGCAAATTGAAGAGCTGCAAGAGAAAGGATTTGTTAGTCAAGTTAAATGCGCCTTAGGGAGCGCTAGGATTTGTTAAATCGAGTTAAATGCGCCTTAGGGGCGCTAGTTCTCTTTGTGAAGAAGAAGGACAACGACTGCGGATGTGTGTCGACTATAGAGCTCGAATGAAGTCACCATCAAGAACAAGTATCCGTTGCCGGGATCGATGATCTGTTTGATCGATTGAAGGAGCTTTCATCTTCTCCAAGATCGTCTGCGATCTGGATATCATCGGTGAAGATAAGGCGCGCAGACATTAGAAGACGACCTTTGCCACTCGGTATGGGCTGTATGAGTTCACATCATGTCCTTTAGTGCGACCAATGCCCCACCTATTTCATGAATCGATGAACAAGGTGTTCATGGAGTACTGGGCAGGTTTGTGGTGGTCTTCATAGATGATATCCTTATCTATTCTCGAGATGAGGTGAGCATGAAGGACATCGAGGATGGTCTTAGAGAAGCTCAGAAGTCACCAGTTGTATGCCAAGTTCAGCAAGTGTGAGTTCTGGTTGACAGAAGTTGCATTCATGGGTCACATCATTTCTGCTGGAGGTGTCTCAGTTGACCCGAAAAAAGTGAAAGAAGTGCTTGATTGGAGGCAGCCCAAGTCAGTGCCGGACATCAGGAGTTTCCTTGGTTTAGCGGGATACTACAGGAGGTTCATTGAAGGATTCTCGAAGATTGCTAGACCGCTCACCCAGCTGTTGAAAAAGGAGAAGAAATTTGAATGGACTGAAGCTTGTGGCGAGCTTTTCGGGAGTTGAAGAAAAGGTTGACTCTGACCCGATGCTTTCAAATGCGTCAGAAATTCAAAAAGGCTTGAGATCTCTTGTGATGCTTGAGGCGAGTGCAGGTTGTGTCTTGATCTTGAGGAAGGCAAGGTAATCGCCTCGCCTCCACGGCAATTGCGACCACATGAGAGAACTATCAACCCATGACTTGGAATTGGCTCTTTGTTGTGCATGCATTGAAGCGTGGAGGCACTATCTCATTGAAAATCGGTCGCGAGATCTTCACAGGACCACAAGAGTCTGAAATACATCTTCACTCAAGCAGATCTCAACTTGAGGCAAAGAAGATGGTTGGGCGATAAAAGATTATGATCACGGGCATCCATTACCATCTGGTAAAGCGAATGTAGTTGCTTAGATGCACTAAGCCGAAAGAGCTACTGCAACAATCTGATGGTTCAGGAAGATCAGCCTGCTCTGCATGAGGAGTTTCAGCGTCTGAACTTGGGGTTGGTGGAAGAAGGATCTGTTGCTGCTTTAGAGATTCAACCAACTATAGTGGATCAAATCAAGAAATTGCAGAAGTTAGACAAGGAAGCTGCTAGGATCAAGGAAGGTAAAGCTCCAGGGTTCTCAGAAGATGAGGAAGGAATAGTGTGGCTTGGAAAGAGTATCTATGTGCCGAATCAGAAAGAGCTCAAGCGATTGATCTTGAAGGAAGCGGCGTGGTCGGCGTATTCGATCCATCGAGCAATACCAAGATGTATCATGACCTTGAAGTGCTTATTGGTGGCCGGGATGAAAAGGAAATTGCGAGAATATATAGCCATGTGCGATGTATGCGGTAGTGAAAATTGAACATCGAGAGGCGGCGGGTTTGTTGCGACCATTGAAGGTGCGAATGGAAGTGGGAAGAAGTGGGGATGGATTTCATCACGGGACTTCCGAGGACGGTCGAGCTATGACTCGATTTGGGTTGTCGTGGATCGGTGACGAAAGTTGCACATTTCATCCCTGTGAAGACAACCTATACGGGAGATAGGCTTGCAGAGCTGTATATGTCTCGGATTGTGTGTATGCATGGCGTGCCCAAGAAGATTGTTTCAGATCGGGGCACCCAATTCACATCTAGATTCTGGCAAAAGTTACAAGAAGCATTAGGCACCAATCTGAACTTGATCTGACTTATCATCCCAGACGGATGAACGGTGGCGGTGAACCAAATTCTGGAGGATATGTTGAGAGCCTGTGCATTGTCCAATGCAACCAGCTGGGATCAGAGTTTGCCATATGCGGAGTTCTCCTACAACAACAGTTATCAGGCCAGCTTGCAGATGTCACCGTTCGAAGCTCTTTATGGAAGGAAGTGTAGGACACCCCTCTGTTGGCACGAGACAGGAGATCGCCAAGTCTTCGACCCAGATATTCTGTAGCAAACTGAGGAACAAGTGAAGATGATTCAGGAAAGGTCGAAACAGCCAGATCTAAGCGAAAAAAGCTATCTGAGATAATCGCGGAGAGAGTTGACCTTTGCTCTGGCGATCATGTGTACTGAAGGTCTCCCCACTCAAAGGAATGCATCGATTCCGAGTCCGTGGCAAGTTGGCACCGAGTTTCATTGGACCTTTCCCAATTCTAGCGAAGTGGGGAAGTGGCATATCGATTGAGTTGCCACGCAAGCGCCGCATGTACTGCGTCTTCCATGTGTCACGAGTTGAGAAGTGCCTCGAGTGCGAGATAGTCGATGCGGTTGGAAAATGTTGAGCGCATGAAGATCGACCTATCTGAGTATCCGTCAGTGCGGAGGAAGGCGCGAGGACAAGAACAAGGTGATCAAGTTACGCAAAGTGCGATGGAGCAACCATCGAAGAGGAAGCCACAGGGGAGCGAGGAGGATCTTTGGCGGAGTACCCGTCTTTTTCCCTGGTAAGTCCCAAATCTCGGGGTCGAGATTTTCTGTTAGGGGGGAGGTTTGTAACATTCCAATTTTTGAATTCTTTGTGTTCAAATTTCAAAATCCGAAACCGTAGCAATTTTCTCGAATCAATTTCAGCTTAAATTGAATTTTTAAAATCAACAAGGATTTAATTTGACTAATATAAACTTCAAATTAATTATCTCTTATTTTTATTGGGTTCCTTGTGCTTCGTGAATTTCTTTGTATTTTTAGAGATTTTTCGGGATTTAATTGCTATTTATTTGGATTTATTGAAGTTTAATCGGATTTATGGAATTTCTTAATTCTTAAATCGTATTTTTCTTTTCGGGCCGATTTTCCTGTTCATTCCACCCCGGCCTGTCACTGTTTCTCCCCGGCCCGGTCCGTTTCTTCGCACAAGCCAACACAGCCGAAAACCCTAGAGCCCGTGGCCGTCCGATCCCGATCCCGCGGTCAGCAGTGCGCCACGTCACCCGAACCTTGCGCCGCCGCCCGTGCGAAGCCTACCTGCCGCCGCCCTTGATTTCTGCGCTTTACCCGCATCCCTAGGCTATATAAGGCACTATAGATCCCTTCCCGAGGTTCCCCTCCTCCTGCCGCCCATTTTGCCCTAGGGCTGGTCACCCAAGGCGCCGCCGTTCACCCACACGACCTCGCCGAAGTACATCCGCCGTCCCGAGCCCTTCCGCCGTCATTCTTTCCCTCTCCGGTGAGTCTCCGGTGACATCGCTTGTACCCTCGAGTTCCCCGTGTCTTACTCTTTCTTTTTCACATTGTCTCGTGGCTAATCCGGTCCATCTCCGCCGTTTCCATGTCGTCGTCTCCAACTCCGGTGGTTGCGCCGCTTCCCTTGCCGTCGAATGGCTTCGTCGATTTCCGTCCGTTCGATCTTCCTCCGACGGCCATATCTGCGCCGCGTCGTCGCCGCACCGCATCTTCACTCCATCGCCGTCGGATCGTCATCCTGCGGCCGAATCCGCGCCGCGTGTCCCGGTAAGCCACCGTAACCATAACCCCTCCGCGTCAGCGCCGCGTGCCAGCCACGTCGTCGCCAGCTGCCTGCATGGCTACCCCGTGTTAGCCAGGTGTCCGCCACCTCAGCCCTAACCCTCCATGTCATCGCCACGTCAGCAAAACCCCGCCCGTTCACCACGTCAGCGCCACGTGGATGCCACGTCGGTGCCACGTCCGTGCCACGTAGACCCTAGCTTACACGTCTTCGCCACGTCATCCGTACGCTCCTCGGTGCACCGAGTCCACGTGAGCCGAGTCGCTAACTCGTGGAACCCGCATGTCAGCGCATGAATTTATTCCTTTTCCGATTTAATCCAAAAATGCAAAATTCAGCCAATCCGAAGCCGCCACGTGTCAGTCTCTGTTATTTTCCCGATTTTCTCTCCCGAGAAACTTCGGAAGGCCCGTTCTCCTCCGTTCGAACTCCGATTCGAACGATTCAAATTTCTAAATTCATCTAAAATTAAGATCTATCTATTGGTGTATTTATTTTGAATTTTTTGGATTTTATTTATTTTTGTCTCATTTCGCGTGTTTCGCGTGTAGACGACGCAGCGGTTGAGCGAACGGAGCATCTGACGGAGGTAGCAGCAGCGGGAGAGGTTGAAGGCAAGTCTCCCTTGACCATATTGAACCCAAGTTTAAGAAATGCTATTTTGTTTTTAAATTATTGTATGCTTGTTATTTGCGTACTGTACTTTAATGTCATTTTAAATGCTTAGATAAATGCCAAACTGTTATACCCACATTGATATTTATTTTGACAACCATTGACACCCTAGGAAAATTAATTACTGTTAATAATAATCATTTTGGTATTATGGGACGGCAAAAAATGCTTAGCCATGCTTAATCACGTCGATACCTTACCATTATGGAAATGCTTTCATATTTGATTCAAATTGAATTGTGAAAATATGGCAATTGGTGTTGCCGGTATTAATTTGAAGAATAAAAGTGAAAAATGATTTAGACCGGGGCGGATGGTTGAATGGTGGGTGCGGGATGCACAAAATTTTGGAATGTCAATTAAGGACCGGTCGTATGTTACCTTGGGCCATGCTATACAGTACAACCACATGTCTATTATGGGTACGACCTGGCTAAGTAATTTGCATGTATCGTTATTTGACTTCGCCATTGGGTTGTGCGGTTTGCCGGGAGGGTACTTGTAAGGCGCAAGAGGGGGCTTCTGTACTGGGTGGGATGCCCTAACAGCGGTGAAACCTTAGTGGGCGAAGTGGGTAGCGGTATTATGCATTGTAAAGGCCTTGTCATGGTCTCCCTGCCGGCACACCAAAGGAAGTGTGTCAATAGCTTGGCAAAAGGGGTTGATCATGTCATGTGGGTAAAGTGTACACACTCTGCAGAGTTAAAACTACTTGAGTAGTCGTGCCCACGGACAAGGGCAAGCGTGGAACGATTTCACATAGTAGATTTTATGGTTTTGGTTTTAAATGGAAAATGATGGATTTGGTTTAAAATGAAAATGTGGTTGGGAATCGTGAGTGGTTGGAGCTCTCGGATTTTAGTTTGGCGGCTAGAGCCAACCAGGTAGTTGGAACCTGGAAAACTGTTATACTTCAAGATTTAATTAATTATGCTATTTACATTTTGTTAAATCTTTGCTTTATGAAATTATTACTTGTATTTAAATTTCAATTTAAGCTTTATGCAAATGAACCCTATATGCTTCCTTTGTTTAAGCCTTGCATTTAGTTATTTGCATTAAGTTTCCGAGACTTGCTGAGTATGTTGCATACTCACCCCCGCTTTTCATTGCGGGGCTACTTATTCCATAAAGCAGATGAAGAGATCAGAGCTAGCTATCCAAGGGCTTGCATTCCACCATTCGACATCTGCGGTGAGGACTTTGATGAGGAGGAAGATCCGGACTTCTAGGGAGCGCACCCCAGTCGGTTGCCTGTGGGCACACTGATTGGCTCTTTTTGTTGCTATATTTTCCGCTGCTACTTTCACACTTAAGCCGTAAGGCTCGATACTTGTAATAATGTGATGATGTTTACACTCTTTTGCTTTATTGCTGTTAATTACTTTATGATATGTCTGTGTTATCATCCTTTGTATGAGTGTGTGTGCTTCTTTGTTCTGGACTAGCACGGTTGAAACACAGAGGGGTCGGATTTGGTAATCCGGGTCCCCACACGTTCACTCTTCTTTATTGCCGATCATAAACAACGACATCGGCAATGGTAGAATAGAAGGAGAGTTGAGACATCATAGCTAATGGGAAGGGAGGAAATGATGAGCGGCTCTAGAGCAGCCTCAAGGCGCCTTTTATAGCTGGGGAAACGTAGATGAGCCTGCCCGAGTGGAGAGCTCGGCGAGATTAGTTCTCAGCATTGCACGGGAAGAAATGATGGCTGAAATGCCGATGAGGTGGCTGCGTAACATTTAATTTCTTATTTTATTTTAATTTTTAGGATGTTACATTTATGAAACTTTCATGCAACCTAATGAAACTTGCATGAAAATTTATGAAACTTGAATCAAACGTTCAAGCAAGTTTCACAATGTTCTAGTAAGTTTTACCTTTTTTAAAAAAATAAAGTAGGATTCACCAAGTTCCAACATATTTTACATTTTAAAAGGCAAATTCAATCTAGTTTTACCAAGTTTCACATTTCAATAAACAAAATTCAAGTAGGTTTCACTAAGTTTCATGAAAGTTTCGATAACTCTCATGTTTTAATAACAAAATTTAAGTAAGTTTCACAACGTTACAGCAAGTTTCACCTTTCAAATACAAAATTAAAGTAGGTTTCATCTAGATTCCAAACAAAAATTATGTTTCAGAAGGCAAAATTCAAGCAAATTTCACCAAAATTTGATTAAAGTTTCACGTGTTGTCGGTATTTCGTATAACCGGCAAGTAAATTTATAAGTACAGGGGCTGCGCGTCCCCTCTCCTTGAATGGTTAGACTATAGGAGTCCCGGATGTATACTGGTTCGGGCGGAATGTCCCTACTTCCAGTTCGTGGTGGCGGTTTGTATTGCTCAAGGCGCAAGGAGCTCTGAGGTTTACAAGCGAGGCTAGGGCAGGCCCTTAGCGCTTGTCCAAGTGGAGGTGCTCGGAAGCATTCACTCGGGTCGGGAGACTCGAGCTGAATCACGCGGGGAAAGACCGACGCGTGCGTGGTTTGGCTGTTTTTTGGTCGGAATGAATCGAATGCGAGTGCAAAAAAAACCCCCCTCCCCGAGGGTCCTGCCTCCCTTTATATAGGTGGAGGGGGCAGGTTACACGGGAGTTTGGAGAAAAAAGGTAGGGGTATGCTACGCCTGGGAGTCCCGATCTTCGGTCCTAGTGACTGGCGACTGACGAGTCCCTGCTCATCCTATGCCTAGGTTGGTAGACACAGCGGGCACCGTTCGGTCGGGAAGGGGCGCACCTGCCCTCTGTGCGCTTGTCAGATGCTGACGTTGGCTATGCTGCGCTCTGGTGTTGCCTCGGGAGAGAGTGCCTTTCTTCACTGTGCATGACGGGGTGAAGGGACGGGCGTTAGACTTAGGTGGCTTCCTGGGCCACCTTAGAAATGAGTCACCTACCCCAGCATGGCCATCGTGTCCACAGGGCAGGTGACCAGCTTGAAGCCGACCGGTGACGTGGCGGAGATCGCTGAGTCGGAGCTCGTTGGGGCCCCATCCTGAGGGCAAGTCGGAGCTAAGCGGGGCGCCCGACACGTGGTCGGTCGGAGGTGTGAAGGCGTCAGAGCCGAGGCGGTCGGACCGCCCTAGTGGACTAAACGAGGCCGAGGATCGCCGTGGTCCCACGAGGCCCTGAGCTGGGCCCAAGATGGATGATTTGGCGTTCTAGCCAATATTCAGTGATAATTCCATCTGTGAGGGACGGAGACTTTGGTAATACCCTCTCCAGCATTCTGCATCGCTGCCAATCTTGTCGCCATGTCCGTACGACTGAGAGAGAAACGATCTTGAGATAGATGTATACCTTGCTGTGGGGTACCCCCTGTATGAGTATTCGTCACGTGTCAAAAGCAAAATTAAAGTAGGTTTTGGCAAATTACAACTTCTAAAAAAGCAAGATCCAAGCAATTTCAAATAGCTTCCATGACTCAAAAGCAGAAAACCAAGTATATTCTTCCTATCCTGTTGGAAAGCTGGGAATGATATACTATTCCCTAGTTTTTAAAAAAGACAAAAAGTTACTCGACGCTGCAAGCCCCATCTGTGTCCTATATCTTTCCTTAATTAGTCTCTTTGGTATGTGGATCCCATTTTTACGGTGCTCCTACCTCGGTTGGCTGAGAAGAAACTCATGATGGTCTGTAAGGCCCTATTTTTGATAATGAATTATCAACAATGGGTTTCCTCTACATACAGTACTAGTCCCATGATCAGTGGCTAGCACGCACAGTTTACAAATCGACATCATATCCATACACATTAATATTACAAACATAGTAGCGTCTTAAGATTACATAAAATCATTACACTTCAAAAACTTGAAACTAGCAGTAGAAACATTATTCATCTTGTAGTATGCCCCATAACCCTCAAGCAACAGACAAGGTAAATCCCTAGAAAAAGTTGTCATTAATATTCCCGTTTTCTGTATGATCGTAGATATCGTCGGGGTACTCGGTATCATCACCTAAAAACAACAATGATAGAAAGATTGAGTACATTGTGTACTCAGTAAGACTTGTAGTATTTCACAAATGCCAGTATAAATAAAATGCAGGATAAAGCAATAGAGAGGTTTCTACAGTTATTTTGCAATGACAAATTAAAACATATTCATACGATAGATTGCAACCGAGATTTGTAAAAGAGCAAGTTTTGTAATAAAAAAGTATTGACAAAGTATTGAATATCATAATGCAGTCTACCTGACTGATCCAAATCCATTTTCATATCATCCCTTGACATGAATATTTTCAAAACACCATTTCCCACCAAATCATTTTTGAAATATTAAAAGTCTAGCTATGTGATGATGTTACCAAGTGCATTTGACCGTAGGCGTGGCTAATTAATTAGATTTACACTCTGCAGAGGTGTACAACTTTACTCACAAGAAATGATCTACTATTTTTGCTAGGCCAATTAACACACTTCCTTTAGTGTGTCGGCATGGAGATCATAACATAACTGTTACATTAACCAAACCCAATTTTGCACTAGCCTAGTGACGTTAACCCTTACTATAGAGAAGAAACAAGTATGTCAGTAATTCCCTATCATTTTAAGTGGTAACATGAGTAGTAAATCCCTACAATAAAGGTTTCTTCCCATAATAAGGCGTACACAGTTATACCGACATGCATTTACCCACATTGAGGTGTGGAAGCCCCTCACAAGTTATCCTAATCAGAGTGCTTCTACTATCTCCCGCCTACCAATGTGCAAAGCCAGATTTAAGAAACTTAATAGGTTATGACTATCCCACACTAGCAGTTGTGGTTATATGGATTTCTTGGCTTTAAAACAACCCATAGCTTGGTCCTTAATCCGACACGGGCAATACTTCTCCCTACACTACGTACAAGTACAATCCTTGCACATCCGGCTATTGCCAATAATTGCCCGCATCAAAATCATAATTTTATTTTGGATTTTTAGTTAAAATATCAGTAATTGACAACATGTCATATTCAACATTCTCAAATTCCCAAGAAATAGTTTTGAGTTGATCATCAACTTCATTGCTAAATTAAGCATGACTAAGCATGATTAATAATCGTATATACCCAAATTGACATTATGTATTGTCTACCTCTTTTCCTATGGTTATCAAGGATCACACATTCATACTTATTAAGGAAGTTCCTCAAAATAACAGGTATATCTACCATCATTCCAGTATAGCATTTTTCGAAAAAATACGCGCATGCATAATAGTTTTGGAAGCATTGAGAATTAATTAATTAAAATAATAGAAACAAAATGATCAAGGAGGTGCTTGCCTTGCTAATCGTCGCCTAGTACAAAATCTGGGTCATGGGCGATGATGTCGTCTACCAACTCAGGTCCGTTGAAATCTACTCGTCAATCCATAAAAATATACAAGAAACAGTAAACAAAAATAAGGACAAATAGAAAGTAGATAAAAAATCCACAGAAAAGTTCATCTATTGAAACAGAAGTGTTTATTAGTAGGATCATGATTCATGTTTATGTGTATATATTGCTTCTTTATTTGTGTTTACTAGTATTATTTTAGACTAAATGTTGTCTAGTATTTCTTGCTTCTAATGAATTATTCATTTTATTTTAACAAATTCAAGAAGTTAAAATTATGTATTTTCATAGTTATGATTTTGAATTCAAGATGCAAAAATTATCTAAAATAGAAGGATTAGTGTTACAAAACATTAGGTTGCTTAATAGGAATATTCAGATTCAAAGCAATATATTTATAGATCTTTGAATCATATCTTTATTGCCTTATCATCTATAGTTATTCCATCATGAATGTTTAACTCATTGATTCACTTCTTAAATTTCTATGTACTTAATATTGTATGCATGTGCATTTTTATAATTACAAGTGTATACTTATACACACATGTTCTTTACACAAGATTATGGTCTATATGCATAAAACAGATTCAAACCATGGCTTCCTAAATATTAGTGTATATTCAAATATCCTACTGCCTTATTGTTTGTAACACCCTAGAAATTTATGTTTTCTTGGTTTGATTATTAATTAAAATTTTCTTGCAATATTGCTGATTTTTATGGATTTTGTAAAAGCATTTTCGCATTTTAGTTTTAACAAAAAGAATTTTTGTGTAAAACTTAAAATTTTAAAAATTCTAAAAATAATTTTACCAAGTTCAAAATATTCTAAAGTATTTTTGAGAATTTTTACAGGATTTTTAGATCACAAAGATCATTCTCATTTATTTAAGTACAACTCCAATCGAACTATTGATACCATTATCTCTCACTCAAGAGCTTCCAACGTTTTCGTTACATCTATTTATTTCTGTTTAAATGGCAAATCCAAAGACTAACATCACACCATTCCATAAGTATTCATTCTTTCTTCCTCATAAGCTTTCATCCGCTAACTCCACCACTTGGCGAAACACAACTCATATGGCAACTTCAATTGCACACCCAACAGAATGTCTTAAACAAAAAGGCATACATCCAAATGATTACACCGACAACCCAAGTCCATAGGTATTTAAACCTAAGCTCATCTTACATCCCATTATCTCTAAAATTCTTGCACCTTTAACAATAAAGGTTTCAAATGATCACACTTAGCGCCTTTAGGAAGTCCCAACAAGACTTAGCAAAAATTTCATAACCACTCTTCCTTGGATCACTTTCTTTTCTAACCTTACGCAACTTCCGCTTATAACCGTGGATCACCATGACCCACAAAATAATTCTTGCCATCTATCCAATCAGGGTCGACCACCTTATCCCAACAACATAAACATTCTACTAACCCTCTACGGGCAGATCTTCAATCAACCTACAACTTACTCTGATTATCATATTTTTCCTTTCAGAAAAGCCAACCAAAACTTCCAAAGGAGCTCGACCCTCAAAAGACTTAGAAAATGACAGGACTCAAGCCTGGACATTCAACAGATCCCCAAACCAATCATCAAACTCCAAAATTCCACAAAGGAAAGGAGTTACACAAATCAATTCATGAAAAGGAAAAGCGAAATGATCGAATAACACTTTTTCCTTTAAAGCTCCAAATCCAAAACTTCAACTTGGAGAACGACAACACGAAAATTTTATGTCTTTTCCCGCCATCAACCAATGGGGCGCAACACCAAACCCCTTTTTCTTTGACTTAAACCCAAAAAGACCAAATAAGTCAAAGCTCGGAAAATGTACTCCATCAATTATCAAATTTACAACAGAAAAACAATGACTCCTTTTAATCTGGGAGAATGTTCAACGCAAAAAGGAACCCATAATTTTCTCGGCAAAGCAACCAAAGGAGGTGCAAACCGATACTCTTCACTTGGTCTTAAATCCGAGAAGCCCAAGGAAGATAAAACCCACAACCAAATTCCATCAACTCTCTAATCTACAACAAAAGAACAAGAACTCTCCTCACGCGAGGTTATGAATCCTCCGGTGCTGGCTCTCAACTGCCACACCGACCAACACGACTACACGACAAGGCCGACATACCTTCGGCACAAAGAGTCCCATCGGACCCCACTAAGCAATCTACCACTTCAAAAGCATAGCCAAAAATAATACCATAGCCTTATCAAAGCTAACAAACAACATAACCACAAGTATCAACATAGCATCAATAACAAAATAAGTATTGTAACACAATGCAACGATATCCCATCCCTTTCCTACTGTGCATCAGAGTGTGTCAAGTTTTAAATTATTTAACCATTATACATCAAATTTTTAAGGTTATTGCCCTAGGGCCACATTTTAAAAGTTCAACCTAAACCATGTTTCTACTTTCACAAAGCAAAATTTTAATTCATTCTAAAATTACTCACTACATTCAAACACCACGGACCTAAAGCCCGCTCTGATACCAACTGTAACACCCCGACGCCAACGCGTCACGGATGCTATCAAAACCCTACTTCACTAGCGACACTCCTCGGACTCACACACGTCCAAAGGGTTACCAACACACGATAATTCTCCACAACAAGATCAATTGAACTGAGAATTACCGAAGAAGACATAACAACCTAACACCTCTACGAACTTGACTGCAATCAACCACTAAACTCTAAAACCGGCTGAAAACTAAGTCACCAAAATTTACAAAATTTCAGCATGACCTCTCTAGAAAATAGGACATCCACTCAGCAGATAGAAAACATTGCAGTTATAATTTATATACCAATCATCCATTCCAGGATGACCCATTCTAGCAGGTCCTTAGATAATCAATCACACCACCAATCGGCAATTAGCAAACTACGCAACTATGAGCAACACATTACAACCATCTTATATACAACCAAACTGTAATACCGAAGATCTCTTTTGCGAGGATTTTCGGCCGGTAAAGATTTCTCCTTGATTCAAGGATTCAACCGTCGCGCGGTTATTAATTCTATTAAAGGTTTTGGGTTTTTTCCGTGAATTATTTATCGGAAAGGGTATTTCTCCGTGCCGTAATTTTTCTGCGGCAAGTTCTACTCAAAGGATTTTCGTTTTGCCGTGTTTTTGGAATTTACATCCTTGGAGATTGTGGATTTGTGGTCTCTAGTTTTTGTGTGGCTTTTACTCTTCTTTCTTTTCCTAGCCTTTTATTTGGTTCATCCACTTAACTAAAGAAGGAAGAAAGAAGAGTTAAAAAGGAACCCTAGTTGTATTTATAAAAGAAATTGGGAATAGGAGTGGGGAGCTTACGGTCGATCATTGCCCCCTCATTTTCTTCAGGCACCTCCCGGCCTCTGCCGACTCCAGCCACCCTCTGGTCCCTGCTGCTCGCCTCCCCCGTGGATGGCGCCTCCCTCTGCTGTTTTCCTCCCCCATGGCGGCCTTTGTTCACTGGTGGTCGGCAGCCGCCTCCTACTCCAAGCCCGGAGCTCTCCCAGCCACCAGCTCCGGCCAGCCGCCGCCCCAGCTTCG
This sequence comes from Guadua angustifolia, assembly GCA_036346375.1. Taxonomy (NCBI): domain Eukaryota; kingdom Viridiplantae; phylum Streptophyta; class Magnoliopsida; order Poales; family Poaceae; genus Guadua; species Guadua angustifolia. The sequence goes on along the minus strand of CM070500.1, from coordinate 34,013,701 downwards.
GTGAGGCACCGGCGACTTCCGCCTCTGGCCGGCGAGCTCTCTCCCCCCGTGTGGCAGCATCTTCTCCTCCACCTCCCTTTCCTCCATGAGTAAGATTGGAGGTAAAAACCCTAGAAATTTGGGGGTGAAATTTCTTGCATGCAAGGTGTTTATGCTATTGCTTAGCTAGGATTCATGATTTTGAGATGTTGGAGGTTGGTAAATGGAGAGATTAGAGAAATTTGGGAATTTTCTGTTCGGGCAGATTTCTATCCTTGGTTAGGGCTGCAATTTGAAAATTTCACAAGCATTTCCTGGGGGTTTGGCTATAACAAAAGTTGTATATAATTGAATTACCTTTCAATAGAGACCAAAATCATCAAGTTTTGTTCAGCCATTTAAAAGTTATGACCATTTTACCGATTGCTGTCCAGAACAAGTTAAATTATGTTCGTTTGCTGTTCGTCGCAAATCTGGGAATAATCGGTGATTTTTCCAGTCAGTTGGCTATAGAAAAAGTTGTAGATAATTGAATTACCTTTCAATGAAGTCTAAAACGCTAAGTTTCGTTCAGCCGTTTGAAAGTTATGACCATTTTACCAAGTGCTGTCTCGGGTTGGCTGATTTCTGTTTTCGGGTTTAAGAAGTGGGTTGCGAAGCCAACTTAGTAATGAGATTTGTGTTGAGTTTTGGGCGTGTTTTTGAGTGGGTTATATCCATGTGCCGGTGGTGTGACCCGGGTGTGGCAACCTCGTCTCGCCACACCGTCTCGAGAAGTTGAAGGCAAGTGCAATCCGTATATCTTTTATAGGGTATTTAGTTCATTGCTTGTGTTATGTATATGCTTATCGTATGGTTGCATTTGTGTTCATAAGCACGTCATGGAAGGTAATTATCTTTTGATGAAAAGGGTAAGAAATCTTATACAAGTGCATCGTTGTTTGAACGTGTTATGATTTGTTTGATGAACTTTATATGCTTTGCTATCATGAAATTATGCTGCATCCCTAGATTGAATGTTATGTGCGATGGTTAATGAATTCCGTCTAGATGCCGTGTTGACGTCTTGCTAAAGTTTACTTTCATATTTACGTTCACTAGTTTGATAGGCTAGTGGGAATACTGAAAGTATGGAATTGGATTGCGAAAATGGACTGATTTATGATCAAGATAGATGGAATTAGTAATTACTCGAGTAATGGTGATGTGAGTATGAATATGAATGTTGAGGAGGTGATTATGAGTGTTGAGAATGTGATTATTGAGTGTTACGAATGTGATTATGAGTATTGAGAATGTGATTATTGAGTGTTGCGAATGCGATTATGAGTGTTGAGGATGTGAATGGTAATTTATGGATGTGAGGAGTGGCTGATGTTTATGTATTTTGGCTATGGCTATGCAAATGTTAGAAATGAATGTAGTTTGCAAATTGGTTTATGTCATTTGCATTTGTGCATTCATGATGGAAGAGGCGACCCATTCTGATGCGGGCCTCTGTGCTCACTTGTAGTGAGTACGAAAGTCCTACCTCGTAGTCCCGTATACGTGGTTGTATGGGAGTGAGTCAGTAAGAGTAGGCACCCTCCACCACGGGGTGGAAGGGGAATGAGAGGATGCACACCGACGGGTGTGCACTCGGCAATACCGGTATGTGCTAAAAGAGGAGATGAGACATGCATGATGCATCATATGCATGAGAATTGTGAAATATGCATTGCATTGACAATGGTGAATCATGTTTATTGAGTTGATTGTGATGTATGGATGTGAGATTCTGCTTTTGTATGGCATATTTGCATATGCATTGCATTGACAATGATGAACCATATTTAAATGAGTGGATTGTGATGTATGGATATGAGATTGTGCTTTTGTATGGCATATTTGCATATGCATTGCATTGGCAATGATGAATCATGTTTGAATGAGTTGATTGTGATGTATGAATATGAGGTTCTTCTTTTGAATGTTTTGTGCACCTGAGCATTGAAGGCAACGAATCGAGCCTGTTAATGGTTAATCGTGGAGCTAATGGCAATTATAGGGTGAGGATTGAGTCGTGGACTCATCCAAAGGTGGCTATCGAGGTATGAGTAAAGTTTAATTATTTCTTGAGATGGTTGTGGTATTTGGAATCGGTTTAGGTTCATTTATTTACCAGTTCATCAAGTATTTGAATATGTTACGTTTCAAAATCTTGGTATTTCGTTTGATTTGGTTGCGTTTCTTTATTGTTGCACTTTCTTTGAGTCTTGAACTCACGCTTGTTTGCCTCTGTTTTATGTACCTTGAAGTGATTAAATCGGGTTGGGAGTAGTAACACATGCACGACTGCGGTCTCCAGCAAATTCATTTAACCAATTCATCACATCTGGATGTAATTAATGTAATTGTAATTTAGTGTTCGTTGTGATGAAATTTATTAATTTCTATTGGGTATGTGATTGATTAACTAAGGACCTGCTAGAATGATATCATACCTGCTGCTATTCTTTTGTCTGTTGAGTGGATGTCCTCTGTTTTAGAGAGGCCATGCCGAAATTTTGTAAATTTCGGTGGCTTAGTTTCTAAGCCGGTCTTAATAGTCTAGAGAATTGGTAGCATCCGTGGCGCGTTTGGGCGGGGTGTTACACAAACTTTACGAATCAGTAAGTGAATTAGTGACCGAAGTTGTGCATGTGCCACTATTCCCATCCCGGCGAGCCAGCTTCAAGGTACCTAAAACAAGAAGCAAACAAGCGTGAGTCCAAGACTCAACAAAGTACACGAGACTAACAATTCCAAATTATCATAAGTAAAACAAGAGCTTGACCATAAGAGCAAGTAATACAAATGAAGCAACATCCGGACAATACGCAATTATACCCATTAAAAACAATAACTTGACCATACCAAAAAAATTAACGCAATCAAGTCATCAACTTGGTAATAAAACTATTCAACGCCCAAGAAGCATTACTAAACTCTAAATCATAACGTCTCCCGACTCATCCACCCCTTTTTGCAACTCAAACCATTTTCATCAATTTTTGTTGAGTTCATAACTTGACTTCTCTTCACGATATTCATACAACATAAATAACAAGGCAATGAAATGCGCTAATTCATCAAATTCAATTCAATCTCCCCTTTTGGGTTGAGTCCACGACTCAACCTTCCTTCACCATAGTCGCAACTCATATGACATACCATTTACTACAAAACTCATTATTAAAGATGCAATGCACATGAATGCCCTTTTCGATGCACGTACCGGTACTGCCGAGTGCCCGCCCGTCGGTGTGCACCCTCATGTCCCTTCCATCCCGTGGAAAGTGCCTACTCTTACTGTCTCGCTCCCATTCACCTCGATGAATGAGACAACGAGGTAGGACTTTCGTGTGAACACAGAGACCCGCATCAGAATGGGTCGCCTCTTCCTTTAATGAATGCACAGTGCAATTTACATGAATGAAATGCAACCTTTCATTCATTGCCAACACTAACATAACCATAACCACATACATAAACATAGCCAATTTTCACTTTCATAAGTTGCCAGCGGTACTAGTCTAATCAGATTCAACAATAAGACATGGCAACATATTACAACATTTCTGTCATGCAATTAACGCAATTAATTTCAAACTACATTCATAATCATCTAATCGACTCGCACACATACTCAATTCCATTCCCCAGACGGGGAACAGTTAAGTACAACTCTTGTAAATTAACCACGAGTATCCACGTGCCCCATACTCGCTACTCACTGCAATATTAACAAAAGTACAGTAAACTCATCGAGATTAAGGTTTACTAGTGACCACTCGACTCCAATAGCTAATCACGTCCTCGAAGGGACAATCCCCAATATAACTCATGCTTGCACATTCAATAGAAATTAGCCATGCATAGATAAATAACAACGAATAACTCAATTAGGCACACAACCCGATGTACTTGCCTTAAACCTCTCGAAACTGTGTGGCGAGAAATTGAGGCCACTCTTGGGGTCCCACCACCTGCAAGTAGAGGCAATCCACTCAAAAAACATGCCAACCAAACAACCGCAAGACTTAGCGCGAGATCGACTCTACAACCCACTCCAAAATCTCGGAAAACGGAAAATCTGTCCAACGGGGATAGCAGCCTTCCAACAAGCCAAACTTTTGATTCACTTAACCAAATGGAGTGAACTCAGCTCCTAATTAACCATAAGAGGATGTCCTCCAGCTATCTCAAAGCCAATCATGCGGGAGATACCTCGAGGGCCTCCAAATCGAACACTAAACCCCAACCGGAAAATGGAGCATGCTGCAGTTTTCCAATTTCAGCACCGAGACTTCTAAATAGCGTAACTTTTGATTGGCTTATTGGATTTTCGAGTTCTTGTGCTCAAAACAACTGTGAGGAGACAAACTACACATATATCACAACCATTCACTCAGACAATGCACCCACAGTTCCCAAATTGAAGATGAACACAGGCTGTACCAATCGCGATAAAAATTGGACAGCACTCGGTAAAATAGCCATAACTTTCAAACGGCTGAACTAAATTTAGTGATTTCAGTCTCTATTGAAAGGTAATTCGATTATCTACAACTTTTGCAATAGCCAGACCCCCAGGAAACACTTGCACAATTTTTAATTTCGCATTATAACAGAGTACACGAATCTGCTTGAAACTCAAAACTACCCAGATTCTAGGTTTCCACCTCTAATCCATTCCATACACAACCAAACAACCCATACAACTCCATGGCAAGAATCCTAACCCAGCCACCCATCCACATCCCAAACCCTAGATTTTTCCTCACCTTGGCTCAAGGGAGAAACTGCAAAGGGGGAGGGAGGAAGGGCTCACCGGCCATGGGGAGGTGAGGGGCGCCAGAGCTGGGGGAGGAGCAGGGGCGCCAGAGCTGGGGGAGGAGCAGGGGCGTGGGACTTGGGGGAGGCAGGCAGGGGCGCCGGAGCTGGGGGAGGAGCAGGGGCGCCGGAGCTAGGGGAGGCGCCGGCCATGGAGGATGCAGGCGGCTAGGAAGGGAGTCGGCCTGGCTGCTGGGGAGGAGGCGTAGGGAGGAGATGCTGGGAGGAGCAGGGCACCGCCAGGGAGGAGCCAGGAGAGCAGTCGGGAGGGAGGCGGCTGGGGTGGGGTTTGGGGGAAAATTGGTTGGCTCCCTTGGATGATGTGGCTATTAGGGTTCCCTCTCTCTTTTCTTTTTTCAACTTTAAACCATTAGCGCGAACCAATTAATCTCAATTCTTGGCATGAAAAGACGATTGACAAGAAAACAAGCTTGCCGCCAAACTATACGGCTCGGAAGATACACCCTTCTCCCGAAAAAGCTTACGGAAGAAATCCAAAACTTTTAATAAAATCTAAAAATTTTCGCGACAACACACTTATCTCCCACCGGAACAAATCCGAAAATTAAGAAGACAAAAATAACACCGGCCAAAAACCCTGGTAAAACCATTTGCGGTATTACAATTGTAGTATTAACTTGTGCTATATAGTAAATGTCTTAGACATGCTTAGACAAGAATTTATGACTTTTTGGGGATTTATGCCAAAACGAGATTTATGTTGAAAATAAAGTTATTCCTTGGTGTCGGTTCTCCATGGGATGTTATGAAAGATGATGTTATTTAAAAAAAGTGAAAATGTGATTTAGATTGGGCGAGAATGGTTGACTAGTAGGTGTATGAGGCACAAGGGTTGTAAAAGCTCGCCTAGTCAGTTAAGGTTCGGTCTGTGTTACACTGAATGTAAAGCCTTATCGTACTACTATAAGTCTAGAATGGGACGGACCTGGCTATCCATATTGCGACATACCATGGACAGCCGTGCCATTAGGTTGAAAGTGGCAGAGGGTGTAAGGCTGCTACTCGGCGCAAGAGGTGGCTTCTGGACTAGGCTGTTTTAACCCTACTAGCGATGGAACCTTAGCGGACATGACTACATGAATGAAGCCTTATAGGGGCCTTGTCGTGATTTTATCTGCCTACACACCAAAGGAAGTGTGTACTTGGGCGAAAGGATCATAATTATGTCTTGTGGGTAAAGTTGTATAACCTCTGCAGAGTGTAAAACTAATCGATTGGTCGCACCCACGGTCATGGGCATGTCGAGCAAGCCTTTCACGGACTAGACTTTGGATTTCAAAATGTTTTTTTTAGAAAAGTGGTTTATATGTGGAGAGAATCCACATGAGAAAATTTGGGATAAAATTTTGGGTTGGAACCCATTCTGAAAATTAGATTAAAACTCAATTTTTACTATATCAATTATGCATTGAAAATTAATTATTGTACTTGAAACATTGCTTTATGCTCAAATGAATTATATTATGCCTTCCTTTGTGACCCTTCATTGATATGCATTTACCGTATGACTTGCGGAGTACTTTTGTACTCACCTTTGCTTACTCTATCTTTTTATAGAAGTATCTCTACGATGATGAGGACCAAGATAACTAGGCCACTACTCTAGTTGATTGCCTGTGGCGAATCTATTGGGTTCTACTACTGGTTTTATTCTACTTCTGCTGTAATCTTTTATTTTCCCTGCGTGTCATAATTATTTTAAACTTTGATTATTAATAAAATACGTTGGATATGTTGTGATAACATTTCTGCGTGTGTACTAGCTTTTCCTGGACTAGTATAAGATACACAGAGGATTTCGGAAGTGTTTTTCCGGAGTTCGACATTGTTTCATCATAATTATTTATTAGGTTTTTAAAATTCTTTTTTATATGTTTATTCATTTTTGCGTATTAATCGCATTGATACTAATCTTTAATAGAAAAGACTTAAAACAAATTGGGTTTTCAAATGTTTTTATGTATTTGGGTTGCTGGCAGTACAAGGATCACAGAAAAATTTGTTCCATGAAAATTTTAGTTTATTTACAAAATTTTTACATATATTATATTTTCATGCCTTTCTTTAGTTCTATATTTTAATATTTTCTAAAGCAGTTTTTCAAAATATTTTTACATATTCTAAAAGAGTTTGATTTTGGATGAATTTAGAAATTTGTTTCATTCCATTTGGATTAAAAATGCAAAAGATATTCAAGTTTGAAGTTTTAACCGAATTGAAAATTAAAGAAATTAGCAAAATACGTTTTCAGTAAACTGAAAGCATATTTTGCTTCATGCCAACAGTTCTCGTTTAAATGCGCCACAGTCGCTGATATCTCGGGCCCACTCCTTAGTGCCTCATGGTGCGCGCAAAAGGATTTGTCATAGCCACTAACAAGCGGGACCACCAACATAGCGACACAGAACAGGGCGCGGTGATCTCAGGCTCACCAACGAGGATCGATGAAGATCCGGTCCGGCCGAAGGCACAAGAAGCTTCAACGCGACCTTGCGGACTCAATGGAGGAACCCATTCCTACTGGCGGCCAACGGAACCACCTCACCACCGTAGCTAAGTGGCAGCGGAAGAGGTGGCAAGCTGTGCCAGCAACAGGGAGTTTCCCCAACGGAATCGGTTCCAGTTAAAGCTTCTACAACTCCCAAAAGTCCCATTTTACCTGACACTAGCCTCGGAGGTGAGCTAGTTAGTTATGTCGCTGATCGCCTGTTCTGGGGAAGAAGAAGGCACAGTGGTGGTGGAACTCTGGTTAATAATTCCTGAAAAGGACAGAGGGCTTTTGATCCTTAGAGGACATGGAAGCTGACACGAAAAGGAATTGGGGGAAGATTTAGTATACCAGCTCCAATCTGCTTCAATCCAAAATTAGTGTTCTTGGCGTAGCAAGAAAATTGAGAAATTGATAGTGGCTCGGTGGACTATAATAAGAGAAATGAGAGGGGTTTTGACGTGCACTCTTCAGCGACCTTAGGCCGGATTTTATAGCTAGGAAAGTCGTTGTAGAGAGCTCGATTCTTGGTGTGAACTTAGCTAGGGTTTGCGGCACTGGAACAGAAGAAGGAATGGGTGACTCTGCAGATAAGCTGGTCGAGGACAATGCGTGGCAAGCAGGGAATGGTGCAGTTTCCTCGGGCGATGCAAAAGAGCAGAGGTGACGATGCTATAGCTAGTGAATGATCACAGTCACGCACGGGAGCTCCGGCTGAGAGAGGAGGAAGACGACAGTAACACTCGCTAACAGGTGTGGTCGCACAGTGGAACAGGCCCGTGAGGCAGAGACCAGAGAAGAGAATTCCGAGTTTCACTGAGAACTGAGCTGGGTTTGATCCATTGAATTAGTTAAATATCCTATCTGTAATTTAATGAAATTTTTAATTCACATAATAGAGATAAGGTAGAACACACTATTAAATTTTCAGACTGATTGGATGCCTGTAGGATTTATAAAATTCAGACAGTGCACTGCACTCAATTTTATGCTTTCTGATTCCAATTTCTTTAATTGTCTATATTTTAAAAAAATTAAACTCTTTTTGAGGGTTCCTTGTGGCATATTATTCTCTTGTAAAATTCTCAACTTCATATTCATTATGGTTTATTTACTAAAATTCTAACATTAGTATTTTCAGATTTTTAGCTTTTCAGTTTTTGAATTTTTAAAATTATCAAATTTAATGGTTATCTCTTGATATTTTTACTGTTTATGGACCAATCCAGATTGAAGATAATGTAAAATTTTCACATTGAATTTATGGCAGATTGTTTTTATTAATTCCTAACATATTTACTGTTTGTAGTCAAGATCTATTAATTCACCTTTCTTTTCATCTTTTAATGCCTTGATATGACTTTCAAATTAAAATTTTAGGGTTATGGATATCTCCGCAGATTTTACATAATTTTTTCTCATTTTTTTGTTTTACAAATCTTTTCTTATCACTTATCCAATGACTAAATGATCAACAAAAAGGGATTTCTCCTTTAAGCAATAATCAAGAAAATCAGGAAAATCCAGAAAAAATCTAGAAAAACCAGGAAATTATAAATTAAAACTTATTCAAATATTTCATTAAATTTTCTTATCTTTTTGAATTTTCAGGATGTTACATGGTCGTACATGCAACGTCGTCGTCTTTCCCTTCCTTCGCAACCTCTTCCCCCCTTTCCTTTAAACTATTTGGTGATTTAATTGGAATATTCAAAACTTTCAACTAGATGATCTTGAAAATTTTGAACTGGACTGTAACCTGTCAATCGCAATTTTTAAACTTGAGACCCTAGAAATCAAGTTTTTAACTCAAATTTTTTTAAAAAAACCATCTTGGGAGATTGGGGATTTTCTACTCAAATTCGAAACTTTCAAGTCGATTTGACAAAACTTTCAACTCGATATTCCACGATACTTTATAGTTTATACATGAAAAACAAAACAATTTCAAATCAAACGCATTATGGCTAGCTTGTCAGCCCATAGCGACGGTAGCGACGCCGTCAAACAGGCGAAGCAGCGTGACCCCCCTGCGCCTCTTGGCTAGCTTGCACGGCAGCGATGGCGACGTGGTGTGCCAGGGGTGCATATTAAGGTGAGGGCAAATGAGATGGAAGTTGCAGGCGTCGGTGGGCTTCACGGGGAGGAAGATGCATGTTGCATGAAGCGGGCGTCCTCAGCCCACGTGCCGCTTCCTCATGATAAGGTTGGTACAGTGGCCACAAACTAGATTTGACACCTATATCGATACCCGTCTGTATGGTCGGTATATACTATTTCGACCACTAAATAAATATAAAGTAGCTCTATATATCATTCTGGTCAACGTCGGTCATATCGACTTCAATATTAATTAATACTAGTCATATCAGTGAAATTAATAATATGGTGTACATACTTCATTTCGTATACATATAATTAAACATGTATATACTTATAAATATAAATTATTATATTAAACTCGAAATGGTATGTCGGTATGAACCAGTACCGAAATATACTGTTTTAAGATCCAAATTAGTATAGCTTCCGGTACGATACACTGCAATACGTTACAGAGTACTCTCCCCTCCCATCATCTTTGCTCATGAAGTTTTTATCGCGATCAAGTGTTCTATGATGGTGGATAGTTGAAGATAATATTGCGTGATGTGTAGTTTGCATGACGTTCCTTTGTCTTTTCTTGTGTGTGTGTGTGTGTTTGGTTTGTGTACACCTAGTGTGTAGAGTCGAGTCTTCTTAGTATAATTGTATCACCGATATAATTTACTAAGATTAATAACTTTCTTTATCGAAAAAAAAAGAATCATGCTGCTCCGTGGGTTCCACCTCTAGCATCGGCTCATTTTGGCCGTCCGATTTGCAGCCAATGTCGCGGATCAACTTTCTCCCAAATCCAAGTTCCCAACCCTATATATTCAACTCTGACCCGGCAAGTTTAATCTCAGGAGCCATTTCAAAACTCTTTTTCCTCCGTCTGTTACCGTACTAGTCGTTGAACTACAAACCTCTCCAGGAGACCGCCGGGACCCGTCCGCTTCAAGCATCATCATGGCATCCAACTCCAAGGGCTCGTCGTCGTCGCCAGCGTTGCAGTGGACGCAACAGCAGAACAAGCTGTTCGAGCGCGCCCTGGCGGTGTACGACACGGAAGCCCCTGATCGGTGGCAGAACGTGGCCCGCTACATGGGCGGCACCAAGTCCGTCGAGGAGGTGCGCCGCCACTACGATCAGCTCGTCGAGGACGTCGTGCAGATCGAGTCCGGCCGCGTGCCGTTTCCCTGGTACCGCGCCACGCCGCCAGGCGACAGCGCCAACAGCCATGGAAGTTCCGCCTCCGAAGACGACGCAGCTGGGAGGTAACTAACCTCACCCTGTTGCTCCGAATTAAGAAACGAAGATTATTAGTACTAAGTGCATGCAACATGCCATTTATTTAATCATTCATGTGAGCTGGTGCACAATTCTGATAGACTTGGGGGACCGTAAGCCTAGACCGTACCGTGCTGTAAGAGTCTAGCCGGTCAGCCGGCCGTGCCAACCCAACTCGTTTTCGGTGAGTTTAGATATGGTCTATTGTCACGTCGTGCCACCTTCGTACCGTGACAGCCCATGCTTAGTATATTTGCCCTATTGTGAGAAGATAAAATGAGCCATAGAAGCATGAGAGACTAAGGCTGTAGACACAAATATTAGGGAAAATAAACTAAATTTTATTCATTTTTCACAAAAGGCATGCCGAGACAGTGGTTGATCTCTACTCATGAATTTTATTGTGACCTGCTTAACGCTTGACGACCTAAACACATTACCTTTTAGCTTCTTCCACATGCTTGAAACTCGAACTTGCCTCGTACTTGTTGCATTATCGAGTTAGTTCTTATTTCACTTCTGCTGTCAAACATTTCATAATATTTGTTGAAAACTGTAAAAAAACTCATGCCAAAGCTGTGTTGTGCCTGCATCGTTCCTGTCAACACTGTAACTTGTTGGGCTAGTCTAAGGACGGCCCTCCAAGACATGTTGTGCCATTCCATACCGTCCATCATGTCTAGCCGCAGGCTCGGCACGGCCCTAACAATCATGTTGTGCCAGTTTGGCCCATGCACATTCATACCGTGCCATGCCTACCACACCACGGACTAGCCCAAAAAGCCCAGCTTGATACCCATGTCTATGCACAAATAAGGTCACATGAGATCTAATAGTTCATGCTAGAAAAGGCAACTACCATTGGGTTTAGTCTTAATTAAATTGACTTGTTGGTATTATGTTGTAACATCCCAATTTTTGCTAATTAGAATTTAATATGTATTTTGTGAATTTATTAGATTTTTCTAGATTTAATTTGAATTTATTTAATATTCTTAATTATGGCCTATTGTGAAAACTATTTAAATAATGAGAAAGTTTAAATAAAGTTTTGCTAAAAATATTTTATTTGAGTTCCTAAAGTCTCATAATATTTTCTAGAAATTTTCTAGAATTTTCCTGATATTTTACAATTTTATTTGATTTAATCTAATGTTTGAAATTATTTTTTAAGGAAAAAGTATTTTAAAATCTTGTGAACAGTATCGGGCTGAACCCGTGCGGGACAAGCCCAATTAGTCGTTCTTGGCCTAGGTTTTAGAAACCGGGGTCGTCGGAAGTTAGATCAAGATCCAAGTGTGGTTGAGCTTTGATTAAACCCTAAAGTTGGTGACAGTTGGATCTAGATCGGGCGCGTGGGATTGATTGTGACGCTTTGAGACTCTAACAAATCCTGGCCATTGGTGCCATATGCTGCTCAGATTGGATCGAGGCCATTGCGTCACAGCCGTTGATTATGCCATGTGGATGGGTTAGATGGAGCCACGTAGTCGTGCTGTATTGGCCATTGGATGTTAGACACGTGTATAGCTCAGAGTTGTTGTCTCCATGAGTTTGCCGTTGTGTCAGATTAGGATTCAACCACGAAGTTGGTTTGACTTCTCGTGCCATACACGGACATTGAGGCCTTTAAATGCCGCATTAGCACCCATCTGAGGTTCACCATGTCCTTGAGCATCTTTCTATTGGTTTAGTTCCGCCTAAGGAGTCGCATTGTCAAGAATGAGCTCATCAGAGTAGATTGATCAATCTGATGTCGATTTCTTCAGATTTCTTCATTGTCGTTGAGATTTCGCCATCACTAAGGACCTTGCTGAGACCCGCGATGTCTTCTTCAATTTGTGCCAGACCAAGTCGTCAGAGGGACTCTAGAACGCCGTCGGGTTTGTCACCTTCTTCGCTGCCGCTGAGTTGTGCCATCGTGGTCACGTCATCGGGGTTCGAGCTCCTTGGGCCATTAGATTTGGTAGGTTTTGAAGATGATTGCTGCGTGTCGCCATCGTTGCAGTGTTCAATATAATAGATGGCTTAGATAGTGTCTCGTGCCCGTGTTGGGATAAAACCTCATCAGTAAGCCTTGACCGTCGGATTTAGGTTAGCTTCTTGGACTGTGCCGCATGTCTCACATAGGTTTGTGCTGCGTATCACTGTTAGATATTGCCACGTGTGCTAGCTTGCATCAGCTTTGTGTCGTCGCTGACATCAGCCACTACACACCGCAGTGTTAGGGGTCCATGGAGGACTAGAGCTGTGCGGTGGACCGAGTCCATAGACCAGACCACGAGTCAGCTCTTGATTGGCTCAGTTCTATGCTAACGTAACAAATCGGGTTTTTTAGTATAAAAATTATTTGGATAATTAATGATTTTCTGATTTTCTTAATTATTCAAATCTTTCGTGAGCCCGTTCTTCTTCATACAAGCTCCAATTCAGGCGATTCAAATTTCCACACAAGCGATTCAAATTTCCAAAAATTTATAAAACTGAGATATATTTAATGATAAATTTTATTTGATTTTTTGCTCTCTATTTTAGTATTTATTTAGTATTCTCTTGTTACGTGTAAACATTGAAGTGCTCGGAGCATTCAAGAAGGATTCATTGACTCAAGACCAAGGTCTAGAGTAAAAGCAAGAACTTTTTCAAGGCAAGTTGTGCTTTGATCATGTTGAACCCAATTTACAAAATTGCTATGTTGTTTTACATTATGCATGATATTTTATGTATATAGTTATTTAAAAATAGGTCGAGATCTAGTTAATCGACCTAATTGAATTATATCGTACCTTGTCATTTATATGCCATGATTAATTGTTATCCTAGGATGGTTCATTATTAGTTGGTTAATATAGTAATCAACCTGGGTTGGGTAGACCATGTTAGTATGCATAGCCATGCCACGTGTAACTCATGTCCTTTGAAATATCAAAAGTTAATCTTAACTAATGGAATATGGAACATGTTTATGGAATTGGTGTGTAGGTGCTGTCACACAATGATGTTGTGTTGTAGTGACGAGAAGGTAATGCAACAATGTTGACTTATTGATAGCACGTGGTGCTTGGTAATCAACTCGAGTAGTAATCATTTAGATTGGGGCAAGTGGTAAGGGGTAGTGTGCCATGGTGGGCTAGGAGGGTAGAGGGTTTGTGAAAATCTTTCCCTAGTCATCTTAAGGACTTAACCTTACAAGTCTTTGACTGGGTCAAACATGCAATCACATATCTAGAATGGGACAGACTTAACTAATTAATTTGTAATGTCTTAGTTTTAGTACTACCAGTGGTGGTGTGAGGTTTGACTGAAAGATGAGACTCACATGGCATAAGAGGGGGACCATGAGTGTGGAACCAATCCCTTGAATGTTGAATTCTTAGCGGGTAGTACTGGGTTAAGACAAAGTATTATAAAGGCTTTATCATGATCTCTCTGCCAACACACCTATGGAACACTACTATAGACAAAGTTATCACAGACAGTTCTAAAAGGTCATCACAGACAATTTTGTAAACCGTCTAAAAATATAAGTCAGTGATAATGATGTATCACAGATGGTTCTTGAACCGCAAGTGAAAATTCACATCACAGGCGGTTCTATTAAAGAACTGTCTATGATGTAATCCACATCACAGTTGGTTCCTTATGTGGAACCATATGTGATATTAGTTTTTACTGCTAAATATTTTTCTATTTATTGGCTAGCCTCAGGAAATGCTAGCCGTGCCCTCTGAAATAAGCAAATTATAGAGATTATCACAAGTAGATTACACATAACCAACAAATTATATTGCAAGCAGATCACATATCATAGATTACATAACCACTTCAGAAATCAACTCAAATGTTATATTAACCAATATATCACAGACTACACCACCATTTTAGAAATCAATCGAAATATTATATTAACCAATGGAATGAGCAATTAGAATCAACAAATTCACACAAGTTTGACAAATTAACCAATAGAATGCTCAAGTTTCACAAATTAGGCAGCGTGGAATATGCCGTTTGGAGCTATGACCTCATTCATCTAGAAGCCAGAGAAATGTTCTCGAATTGCCTCTAGATGGGCCTTTTCAACATAGATGCAATGCTGATCTTCTTTGTACTGATGAGGGTTCGCATGTTATGGCAAACATAGAAGGCACATAGGTTATTTCCTTGTCCCTACTAGGTGCACTGCGAAAATAGAATTGGTTAGTTCTAGGGGAATTATTGAGTGATACAGGATTATTGTTTACTAGTGGTTAACAGAAAGAAAAAATCGTGTTGCAATTTTGACGCATCCTTGTGTGGCTCTCCACAAGCTCTATATACTTTGAATGCACTATGTGATTACAAAAAAGTTAGCCTCAACCATTCGACTAGGCACAAGAGAGTTATCTATAGATGTAACATCCTGAAAAATTCAAAAATAGGAAAAATGAAAATTTTAAATTTAAAAATGTAATTGAATAAAAATTTCAATTGGAATCAAGATTTTGATTTAAAACAATAAATTTTTTCTTATTTTCTTGCATTTTAATCTTAAGAAAAGAAAGATAGGAATATTAAAACTATTTCTTCCAAAACAAAAAACTATGAAAATAAGTTTTAAATATAATCATAATTTGAATTTATATTTTCTGAATTTTCTAGCATTATTTTTTTTCTTGAGTTTTTGCTTTGAAAAGAAAAGGTCAAATATATTGAAATGGTAAAAGTGAAAAAGGTAAAAACAAAATATCAACAAAAATCTGAAAAATTATATTAAAATATTATAAATCTCTAGAATTCTTATCTTGCTGTCAAATATAATCTGAACATATTTAATGAGGATAAGATATGGTAATCATGAGATTGGATATCTGATTCAGATATTTTCATATTTTTTTTACAAACCTCCAGACCTTATTTGAAGCCAAGATTTTTACCATGCTAACATCAGATCATTATCCACCTCTGGTAAAAATATCAAAAATTAATACTTATATTTGAAGCCTTTGAAATCCTAAAATAGGAAGCAAATAAATCTGAAATTAAATATGCAAGATAAAAATCTGAAACTTTTATAGAAGGTAACTTAGATCATTTCAAACCCTCAAAAAAATATACAAGAATTATTAATCTCATTTAAATCCCTAATTAAATGAAAAACATAATAGAAAGAATTTAATAAAATGTATTGTCAAAATTTGTGAAATTTTATACAGTAGCAAACCTATCTTGCCAACCTGTAATAAAATTTTCACAGAATATTAACTTGATTTGACAGCCTTCATTAATACCTTGATCTCAAGTTGTCAGGATAAGGGATTTGCTTGCCCAACCTTTTCTCACTCACAGGTGGACCCCCACACCTTATCTGTACCCAGCCGAACAGCTCAAGTCTTGCCGACTGCCACTTGACCCCCACCTCTCAGCCACCTGTTCACCTTTTCTCCGGTCTTCTTCTTTCTTCCTCCCCCTCTGCTTCTCTCACCCGAGGCCACGCTACGTCACTGCCACCTATCCTGGCAAGTTGCTGTCAACCGACCATACTCCAGCCGAAAAATCTCATGCCTAACGCCACCATTCCAGCCGCACTTGAGCCTGGTTCACACACTGTTAATCACAGCCTCTAACACCTATTTAAGCGATCCCAAGCACTCCATTAACACCAACACAGCCTCTAGTGTCTCCACTGCCCGTTCAAAGCTCCAATTCGGCACATATTTGCTCCATCTCCAATTTCAGCCGAAGACCTCCACCGCCAGCCAACTTCCTACACGAGCCGCTATATCCAAATTAACTCTACAGAGAAAATCACCAACACGTTCCAAACAAAAACCCCAACTCAGTTTAAGCAATCCTTGGCTGTGCTGTCCGGCCACCGTGCGCCTGTGGCTGCCGCTGCCTTGCACCGTCGTGCCGCCTCCATGGGCAACCGTAGCTCCGGTCGAGACCACCTACGACCTCGGCGAGACCCCGGGTTTCCATTTGTGCTATCGCCTTCTACCCTCAGTGCTGCCCTGCTGCTAAACCAAGCTTGCCTGAAGCTTTGCCATGGCGCCTCTGTGTGCAGGACCGAAGCCCCTCAGCTCTGCTCTCTGATTCCCCACTGACCGGTGGTCCCAGCTCCAAACAGTACCATATCAAGGTAAAATAATAGCACAGCCCTCTGGTTCATTGCTTAGTGAGATTAACTAGAAGAAAACACAATTAGCTAGCTCAGGGAAAGATTATTTTTCTGTTTAAACTCCAATTCAAAAATTAGAAGTCTGACCTAATTAGTTTTGAAGTTCAAAATCAGGACCATTGATGGGTTCATGTGAACCTTCATACTTATGTGCTTACATAAAGTCCCCATATGCGTTTTCATAACGCTACAAAGAAATAGGTATGATAGGTGAGACCACCATGGGCTGAACCGAGATTGCGAGTTCTGAGTCAATATTCAGCATCATTCGTGATGCGTCTGCGCAGTTCTTAATTTGCCAGATTTCGGTGCATACTTTTCAATTTTCATAGCAACCTACAGGAACTAACAATTCCCATATACGACGTCTTTGATTGCTACGACCTTATTGCATTGAAGCTAGCATCAAATTAAACTAATCAGTCTCTTGTAGTGAGACAACAAGATTCAGATAAATGAGCCTGTAGATCCACCGGACTTATAGAATCATTAATTTACTTAGCATCTATAGATCAAAAGTTAACTTAGCAAATTACTCTTAAAGGTCAAAGTCATTAGCAAATTCTGATTAAATCTTTACTTCGAATACCAGAAGCTAACTCAAATTAGTTTAAACCCTTAAAACTCATATGGTTCTTTGCTCTAATATATTCATATCTACATACACGTCCTATACAAACCCTAATCAGAAGTTAACCCTTCTTGAATTAATCGGTCGTTGAATTCAAACACCTAAACCTTAAGATTTAGGAAACCCTAACTAGTTTATTCTTTATTATGTCCTTAAGCATGTATATTATCTTACCGTGAGTATACCTTTGTGCATGTAAGATCTTTATTTAAAATGCTATAGGTCCAGACCACTTAATACAGTAAAAATCATTATAATCTGCACTTAATCTCCAGTATAAGCAAATAAAATGATATAATTAAATATTAGGTCATATAGGGCTAACCTCAAATATCCCTAAAGGCCAAGATCGTATTAATCGGTAGAAAGATCTAATTTAAATTAAGTTCATAAAAGACTTCGTTCTTCCTATGCATATAAACTATCTCGGATAAAAGCAAAATGTCACGAAACCAACCCTAAAACACTCTTAGGGTCATCCCTTGCCAATGCTAAAAAAATGGTTAAATAATCTTGTAAAGTGCAGTCGCTAACTTAAAACAAAAATTAAACCCTTATCGCATAAACCTTAGAAACACTTATGCTATTTTAGTAACGAATAAAACATCTCATCTAAACACTAAAATTTATAAAATCAGCTTAGAAATGATCTCCAAGGTAAAGACTACCCTATTCTAAAGAAATAATCTCATTTCAGCATGTTTTGCATATAAATCCTGTTAAGTATATAACCCTAAGTATTATAAACACTGAAATCCATAAACGAACTTAATAATAAATAAGAAATTAATAAGTATGGTATTTGTATCACCAGAATCTTCTTAAAATCATATATATATACACACACACACACTTATGCAAAAACATTGAAGTACTATCCATAACATATTATATAATGACTAATATCTTAATTCTATTAATCCAAATAAATTTTGCCTCCTTAGTTTGAAGTTATAAATATGAAAGTACATAATTTTAACCTTTTGAATTCATAAAATAAAGAAAAGTAATTCATAAAACAAGAAGTTGTATCATTGCCTCTAACGATATAAGATCGACAAGAATCCGAGTACCAGTAATCATAAGAACCTATTCTTAAACCATATCTATTTCATGAAGTAGATTTCTATTTTATTTTCCATCCAATTTCTATTTTCCCTTATTGAAAACTTGTTATTTGTTATTTGTTGTGTTTTGTGTTCTTCATTCGTGACGTGTAGAACCCGACGCCATTAATCCTATCATCGACAACGTCAACTACGACCACGACTTCATCGTAAACAACAAATAAGCAAGGCAAGCACCCTCTTTGATCATGTTGATCCTAGTTTTGCAAAATATTTTATTAAATATTTTATTGCATACATTATGTTCATTAAACTATGATATATTGTGGGTATTGGTAGTTACACCTGTAAAATCATATAACTCCCTTGACAAGTATGGATTTATAAACCTTGATAACCCTATAATAAGGTAGACAATATCTAATGTCATCATGGGATTAATCACACTTAGCAGCATGCTTAGCCATGTTTAATAAAGTCTCAAGTTCTTTAACAATTTAAAAATGTTGGACAAGATTAAAAGGGTTGGTTATGACTATTTAATATTGTTGGTATTTTAGTTAAAAATGAAAATAAAACTATGGTTTTGATGCGGGAAATTATTGGCAATAGCCGGAGGTTTATGCACTTGCACGTAGTGTAGGGGCCCATGTCGCATTAAGGACCGAACTATGGTTGTTTTTAGTCCAAGAAACACGTACAACCACAAGTGCTGGTGTCGGTGTACTTTGCACCGGGGTACCCTTTCCGCCGTGAAAAGTAATAGGCCCAAGAAGTGGCCTGGCCCAATTTAAAGCCCACGCAGCCCCCTGGCGAGCAGTCTGGCGACCACGTCCGCCTGCCCGGTGAGCGGCCGCGTGGCGCGCTGGCGGCGGCAATGGGCGAGCATGCCACTGCACGGGCGAAGCCGCCCACGCGGCCTGGCGGCGATCTGGCGACCGGCGATACCTTTCCGCTAAGCGAAGCGGCAGCGTGGCGCTTCGGGCGGCTTCGTGAGCATGCTCGCCCGGGCGAAGCCGCCCACGCGCCTCGGCGGCGAAGGGGCTGGCGACCACGCCGCCGCGAAGCGGCAGCGCGTGGCGCCAGTGGGCGGTGGCGAAGATGCATGCCACGGGGCGAAGCCTGTGCCGCCGGCGGCGATCTGGCGACCGCGCCGCCGCCCGGCGAAGCGGCGGCTGGCGCGCACCAGCGGTGGCGACATGCCGCCCGTAGGCGAGCTGCCTGTGACCCTCGGCGACGGGCACCACACCACTTTCGCCAAGCAAGCGGCCAGCGTGGCGCCATAGCGAGCGGCCGGCGAGCATGCCCGCCCGTCGGGCGAGATCCCATGTGGCTCGCTTAAAGCGGGCGAGTGTTTGGGCCCCTTGTCGTGCCACGGATGCCACCAAAGGAATGAAGGGAAGGCTTCGCCTCGAAATTTCCCTCTCCTGGCACCTCGTGTTAGGGTCATTAATTGTGAAGGGTCCAGCGTTCGACACAACAGCGGTTCATCCCTCTAACGTCTCTCACCAACCCATCGTAGAAGCGTCCTATCCCGGGCGGACTGGACGAGGCCTCTCACTGACATTAAATGATGTTCGAAGGACAAGGCCACGAAGGCGTGCTTAATAAATGAGTCGTGGGTAGACGTGGAAGCTGGAATGATGGGTGTAATTAATGTATGTAGATAAATATAGCGTCACCTTCTCTCCTGCTCAGGGTGGCTTGTCTATATAAGGGCCCCCTGGTGCATGAAGAAGGGGGCCGGCCGGTTGGCTAGAACAAGAAGCATAGAAGGGCAGACACTGAGAAACACCTTTGTAAACATTTTCCCCACTTCCTCAACAAAGAACTCACAGGACATAGGGCTATTACCCACACCGGGGGCCTGAACCTGGGTAGATCAGTGTGTCCACCAGCTTGCTGTCGCCCAGAACTCACCGCTGAGAGACATTAGGGTTTTCATCCACGAAGTTGCCCTCTACCAAACCATAATTTCCGTCTAGGGAGTAAACACTCTGTTAGCAGAATCTTGTCGAGCAAAATCGCCGACCGTAGGGGCTAGTGGTCGACTCATCCAGCCATCTCTCCGACGAGTTTCGGTTCTCCGTCCGAAAGGACTTCGCACCTGGTGATGGCGGGTTCACACTCGCAGCAACAAGATGTGGCGGAGGCTAGTCGTTCCCAGAATACGTCCCGGCGTTCTCACCGGACGAGGGATCGCCTCCCACCGCCACAGCAGGAGGGCGGTGGCGCTCGTGGCGGCGGCAAGCTTCGATTCGGTGTCGGTGGCCATGGAGCCGCCACTCGGCTCAGAACACGTGCATGCGGTCGTCTCCTCCTGGACCACCCTCCGATGGAACTTGCTGGAGACACCCCGGCCGCTCTGTGGCTGCAAGATATTGCGGGCCTCGTGGACGCGGCCTAGCTCCGTGTAGGGATGCCCGACTGATGCAGGCCATCGGTTCCCCTCGCCCCAAGGTGCCCGTAAAGCGCACCCAAGCTTCCAGTCACCCTAGCAGGAAGCGCTCTGGCCAGGTGGGCCAGAGTAGGGGAAAGGGTGTGCAAGAAGAAGGTCCCAACTCCGTAAAGAGCCGTAGGGACCTAAGGTCCCATCTGGAGCTCCGGCGTCGGCTGTGTGGCGGTGATCTACGAGATAGCCTGCAGCGTGGCCGCGTTCGCGACGGACGGATGGCCCCTAGGGGTGAGAGTTCTTCTCATGACTCTCACCTTCAGGCTGAGGAGGAGGTCCATTCCTCCGACTCTTTGGGAAGTTACGCTCCGCCCCCCCAGTACGGTTTCCATGCCGGGGTCGGGGTGGACGGCAGGATCCCCCCTATGGCGTCGGATGCCAGGCGTTTTCTCAACGGCTGAGTCGCGTGGTGTGGCCTGAGAGGTTTCGTCCGGCCTCCATCGAGAAGTATGACGGCACCACCAACCCAGAGGAGTTCCTGCAAGTCTACACCACTGTGGTGTGTGCCGCTGGCGGGTTTGGAAAGTCCATGGCCAATTACTTCCCAACGGCCTTGACGGGGTCCGCCTAGTCCTAGCTGTTGAACCTCCTGCGAGGATCGGTGCACTCGTGGGAGGAGTTGTGCGACCTCTTTGTCGCCAACTTCCAAGGCGCATTCGTGCAGCCGGGCATGGAGGATGATCTCCATGCCCTCGAGCAGGAAAGAGGAGAGTCGTTGCGCGACTTTATTTGGCGGTTCTACCACTGCCGCAATACGATTCCCTAGATTTCCGAGCAGTCGGTCGTCAATGCCTTTCGAAGAGGCATGCGCGACCGCAAGATGCGGGAAAAGATGGCGACTCGCGACGTTGCCACCACTTCCGAGCTCTTCTCCCTGGTGCACAAGTGTGCGCGGGCGGCAGAGGCTCAGGGGCCGACATCCAGCGCCGCGCGAGGATGCGGTGGGGACGAAGTCGGGACTTCGAGGGGCCCCGGCCACGCGAGCAGGAGGACGCGGAAGCGCGAGGTGACCGAGACCAGGCGGGTCCTGGCCGTCGAGCGCAAGTCTGAAGATGCCCGGCCACCGAAGCGCGACCGCCGTGACCGGCGGGATGACCGTCGCGAGCGGCGGGATGACCACCGAGGCCGGCGTGGCGACCGCTGTGGTCGGAGGAATGACCGCCGCGAGGACAAGGAGGGCAAGCTTTTCTGCCCGATCCACCAGACCAACTCTCACGGCCTGGAGGATTGCCGGGTTGTAAATAAGGTGGTCGAGCGGCGGCTCAAGGAGAGCGCCCGTGAGATGACCAAGAAAAGACCCGCCTCTTGGCTTTTCGTGAGCGGACCGGCTACATGGCGTAAAGTTGTCTACTTTAAGAGCTTTCGCTTTATTTCCTTTGTTTGTCCCATGACGGGAAAGCTTACGCGGAAATGTCATGTGTCCTGATGGCTTGGCTACCCTTTGCTGATCCGTAGTGACGCCCGGCCTTTGCGTCGAGCTTCGGACGGCGACGAGTGCGAACACGCACAATGGCTCACATGCGCCCGCACACCTCGGTTCACTCAGCGGAGCACCGATGGCTATCTCCGCGAAGCACCGCATAAGCCCAATATCCCTCCTGCGAACTCGCTCCCCATATCGCGCGAGCGTGGGCTAATTCCGTATCACAGAGCCTAAGTTTCAGCCAAGCAGAAACCGTGACATATTCATGCGGGCCTACGCCCCTAATATGTTTTCTACATATTTTGTGCAATGCCTACTTGTGCTTTCAGTGGCTATGCGAGATTCCAGATGAAATACTGAATGCGCCTGTAGCTCAGGCAGTTGAGGTAACCTGTGGCGGTGGGGTGGGCGGTCGGGCGACCACGCCCGCACTTTGACGGGCGTTCGCTGCCCCTAGGCAAGCGGGCAAACAATCAAGCCTCGCCGCCCGAATATAAGCCCACGTGCGGTTTGGCGGGCGGTCCGACGATCGCTCTCGCACTTTGGCGGCGGTGGGCGACCACGCCTGCTGCCAAAGTATTGGCCGTGTGACCGGTCAAGGAGCTGGTCGCCCAATGGCCTATAAGCGAAGATAAGTTGTTTGCTTTGGCAATACCAACTTATTTCTTACACTTGTGCCTTAATGGGTCGAAGTATGTGTGGCTATCATCGCTCTTATAACCTAATGGCTCCTTGTTGATAAACGAAAATACCCAATGTTTGACTTGAGCCTGGTTCACACACTGTTAATCACAGCCTCTAACACCTATTTATGCGATCCCAAGCACTCCATTAACACCAACACAGCCTCTAGTGTCTCCACTGCCCGTTCAAAGCTCCAATTCGGCACATATTTGCTCCATCTCCAATTTCAGCCGAAGACCTCCACCGCCAGCCAACTTCCTATACGAGCCGCTATATCCAAATTAACTCTACAGAGAAAATCACCAACACGTTCCAAACAAAAACCCCAACTCAGTTTAAGCAATCCTTGGCTGTGCTGTCCGGCCACCGTGCGCCTGTGGCTGCCGCTGCCTTGCACCGTCGTGCCGCCTCCATGGGCCACCGTAGCTCGGCCGAGACCACCTACGACCTCGGCGAGACCCCGGTTTCCATTTGTGCTATCGCCTTCTACCCTCAGTGCTGCCCTGCTGCTAAACCAAGCTTGCCTGAAGCTTTGCCATGGCGCCTCTGTGTGCAGGACCGAAGCCCCTCAGCTCTGCTCTCTGATTCCCCACTGACCGGTGGTCCCAGCTCCAAACAGTACCATATCAAGGTAAAATAATAGCACAGCCCTCTGGTTCATTGCTTAGTGAGATTAACTAGAAGAAACACAATTAGCTAGCTCAGGGAAAGATCATTTTTCTGCTTAAACTCCAATTCAAAAATTAGAAGGCTGACCTAATTAGTTTTGAAGTTCGAAATCAGGACCATTGATGGGTTCATGTGAACCTTCATACTTATGTGCTTACATAAAGTCCCCATATGCGTTTTCATAACGCTACAAAGAAATAGGTATGATAGGTGAGACCACCTTGGGCTGAACCGAGATTGCGAGTTCTGAGTCAATATGCAGCATCATTCGTGATGCGTCTGCGCAGTTCTTAATTTGCCAGATTTCGGTGCATACTTTTCATAGCAACCTACAGGAACTAACAATTCCCATATACAACGTCTTTGATTGCTACGACCTTATTGCATTGAAGCTAGCATCAAATTAAACTAATCAGTCTCTTGTAGTGAGACAACAAGATTCAGATAAATGAGCCTGTAGATCCACCGGACTTATAGAATCATTAATTTACTTAGCATCTATAGATCAAAAGTTAACTTAGCAAATTACTCTTAAAGGTCAAAGTCATTAGCAAATTCTGATTAAATCTTTACTTCGAATATCAGAAGCTAACTCAAATTAGTTTAAATCCTTAAAACTCATATGGTTCTTTGCTCTAATATATTCATATCTACATACACGTCCTATACAAACCCTAATCAGAAGTTAACCCGGTTTGAATTAATCGGTCGTTGAATTCAAACACCTAAACCTAAAGATTTAGGAAACCCTAACTAGTTTATTCTTTATTATGTCCTTAAGCATGTATATTATCTTACCGTAAGTATACCTTTGTGCATGTAAGATCTTTATTTAAAACGCTATAGGTCCAGACCACTTAATACAGTAAAAATCATTATAATCTGCACTTAATCTCAAGTATAAGCAAATAAAATGATATAATTAAATATTAGGTCATATAGGGCTAACCTCAAATATCCCTAAAGGCCAAGATCGTATTAATCGGTAGAAAGATCTAATTTAAATTAAGTTTATAAAAGACTTCATTCTTCCTGTGCATATAAAACTATCTCGGATAAAAGCAAAATGTCACGAAACCAACCCTAAAACACTCTTAGGGTCATCCCTTGCCAATGCTAAAAAAATGGTTAAATAATCTTGTAAAGTGCAGTCGCAAACTTAAAACAAAAATTAAACCCTTATCGCATAAACCTTAGAAACACTTATGCTATTTCAGTAACGAATAAAACATCTCAACACTAAAATTTATAAAATTAGTTTAGAAATGATCTCCAAGGTAAATACTACCCTATTCTGAAGAAATAATCTCATTTCAGCATGTTTTGCATATAAATCCTGTTAAGTATATAACCCTAAGTATTATAAACAGAAATCCATAAGCGAACTTAATAATAAATAAGAAATTAATAAGTATGGTATTTGCATCACACGAATCTTCTTAAAATCATATATACACACACACACACTTATGCAAAAACATTGAAGTACTATCCATAACATATTATATAATGACTAATATCTTAATTCTATTAATCCAAATAAATTTTGCCTCCTAGGTTTGAAGTTATAAATATGAAAGTACATAATTTTAACCTTTTGAATTCATAAAATAAAAAAAGTAATTCATAAAACAAGAAGTTGTATCATTGCCTCTAACGATATAAGATCGACAAGAATCAAGTACCGGTAATCATAAGAACCTAATCTTAAACCATATCTATTTTATTAAGTAGATTTCTATTTTATTTTCCATCAATTTCTAGTTTCCCTTATTGAAAACTTGTTATTTGTTATTTGTTGTGTTACGTGTTCTTCATTAAGTGGCGTGTAGAACAGAGCGCCATTAATCCTATCATCGACAATGTCAACTCGACCACGACTTCGTCATAAACAACAAATAAGCAAGGCAAGCACTCTCTTTGATCATGTTGATCCTAGTTTTGCAAAATATTTTATTAAATATTTTATTGCATACATATGTTCATTAAACTATGATATATTGTGGGTATTGGTAGTTACACAGCAGAATCATATAACTCCCTTGACAAGTATGGATTTATGAACCTTGATAACCCTATAATAAGGTAGACAATATCTAATGTCATCATGGGATTACTCACACTTAGCAGCATGCTTAGCCATGTTTAATAAAGTCTCAAGTTCTTTACAAATTTTAAAATGTTGGACAAGATTAAAAGGGTTGGTTATGACTATTTAATATTGTTGGTATTTTGGTTAAAAATGAAAATAAAACTATGGTTTTGATCTGGAAATTATTGGCAATAGCGAGAGGTTTATGGACTTGCGTGGTGTAGGGGCCCATGTCGCATTAAGACCGAGACTATGGTTGTTTTAGGCCAAGAAACACGTACAACCACAAATCTTGGTGTGGGTGTACTTTGCAGAATTACCCTTTCATGAAGTGAAAAGTAATAGGCCTAAAGTGGCTGGCCCAATTTAAAGCCCAGCGACCCCTGGCGGCGATCTGGCGACACATACCTTTCATGAGGCGGCTGACAGCAGTCAGCATGCAAGAACGGTTGGCGAAACATGCCTGCCCGCCGTAAGCCAATACCTTGACCCCTGGCGGCGATCTGGTGACCATACCTTTCGCCCGAGCGACGACCCAGCGTGGCGCCACAGCGAGCGGTGGTGACATGCCTGCCGTGCGAGGCGAGCTGCCTGTGCATACTGGCGGCGATCTGGCGACCATACCTTTCGCGCGGTGGCTTCCAGCGTGTAGCGCCAGCCTGGCGGCCGGTAATTGCCAGCGCAGCGACCCCGGCGACCACTCCTGCTCGCTGGCGGCGACCAGCGTCAGCGCCATAGCGGCGGCCGGCGAGCATGCCACCGTCGGGCGAGATCCCATGTGGCGGCTGTAAAGCGAAGCGGTGTTTGGGCCCCGCTGTCGAGCCCACGGATGCCACCAAAGGAATGAAGGAAGGCTTAGCCTCGAGTTTCCCTCTCCCTAGCGCCTCGTGTCGGTCATTAATTGTGAAGGGTCGACGTTCGACCTGCTGCGGTTCATCCTCTGCGTCTCTCACCAACCCGTAAAGCGTCCTATCGGGCCGGGCCGAAGGCCTCTCACGACATTAAATGATGTTAGAAGGACAAGGCCATGAAGCGTGCTTAATAAATGAGTCGTGGGTAGGCGTGGAAGGCGGAATGATGGGTGTAATTAATGTGTAGATAAATATAAGCCCACCTTCTCTCTCTGCTTTCGGGGTGGCTCGTCTATATAAGGGCCCCTGGTGCATGAAGAAGAAGGCCGTAGGTTAGCTAGAACAAGAAGCATAGAAGGCGGAACAACGAGAAACACCTTTGTAAACATTTTCCCTTCCTCAACAAAGAACTTCGCGGGGCGTGGGGCTATTACCCACAAGGGCACGAACTGGGTAGATCGATGTGTTCACCCGACTTCTTTGTTGCTTGGAACTCACCGCTGATAGACATTAGGGTTTCCGTCCACGAAGATGCCCTCTACCGAACCATAATTTCCGTCTAGGGAGTAGACACTCTATTAGCGGAATCTTGTCAGGCAAAATACGCCGACAGCTGGTTTGGGACAGCCTTAATCTATTAAATTACTTAAAACTGGCTTTGCATATTGGTAGGCTGGAGTAGTACGAGCATTCTGGTTCAAGTTTGCTCGGAGGGGCACCCACATCGAGGTGTTAGGAGCAACGTTTGCTGATACAACGATGTATGCCTTGCTATGAGGAGAAACGTGTGTAGGCAGGGGTTTACTGCCTGTGTTGTGGTGTGAATGACAGGGATTATTGTCATGTCTTGGGTGTGTGTTTCTGCCTTCATAGTAAGGGATTAACATCAGGGTGGTGTAAAGTTAGGGTTAAGTAATGTAATGGTTATCTTATGATCACCTTGCTGACACACCAAAGGAAGTGTGTTAATAGCCAGGTAAGAGGGGATGATCATTTCTTGTGGGTAAAGCTGTAACCTCTACAGAGTGTAAAACTAATCGATTAACCGCACCCACGGACAAGGGCGCTTGTAAAGTCATCACATAGTTAGACATTTTTATTTTCATAAAACTTTGGATTCTACTGGGTGTTGGTAGAAGTTGGTTCGTGGAATGGTCATGATACCTAGGTTTGTGATTTTTCTTATTTGTACTTACATACTATTATTTTATTTATTAAATCTACTTTTACTTAAATTTCATTTGTAATCTACTATTCTATATTTACATTTCAAATTGGCTTTATGCAAATTAACCTTAGAAGCCTTTCCTTTGAAATGGCCTGTATATATTATAGGTTTTTCAAAAGTCTTGCGGAGTATGAAAGTACTCACTCTTGCTTATTTGTTGTTTTTAGGTAAAGAATCAAATTAGCCCTATGAAACTTATTTGACGCTGGATTCAGGGATGTTAACGATGAGCTTTTTCTAAGGATTATACCTTGTCAGTTGCCTGAGGGTTAGATGGCCACACTACAAGTCTTTTGTTTTTTTCTACTGTATTTTACTCTGTATTGTAAGACTTTATTGTATAAATTACCATTATTATTTGTAATAAAGAGTATGGATGCGATATCAATTGTTGTAAATATGCGTGCTAGCCACTGATCATGGAACTAGTACTGTATGCACATAGATTCTCATTTCAACATTTTATGCAAAAATAAGGGTCGCTATAATGGAGGAAACATGGTTACTTGTCGAGTAGTTTTTCGATAGGCTTTAAGTCGTGGCTGGCCTTACATATGGAATCATTGTAGCCAATCTGATTTTTTTCTTGGTTCAAATACAATTATAACCCAGTGATACCTTCGCAAAGATAAAGCCATGGTTACTCAACCTAATTTTGAGTTGCGTGTAAAGTACAAATCAAAGTATAGCATGTAGGGCAACACTTACGATGGGTTGTACGGTAGAACTAAGTACTCCATATCGTGTTGAGCCTA
Source organism: Guadua angustifolia (assembly GCA_036346375.1). Taxonomy (NCBI): domain Eukaryota; kingdom Viridiplantae; phylum Streptophyta; class Magnoliopsida; order Poales; family Poaceae; genus Guadua; species Guadua angustifolia. The sequence continues at coordinate 33,984,975 of CM070500.1, read as the reverse complement.
CGATGCCTCTATCACATAATCCTCAACGTAAGTAGCATTTTCTTTCAATGTTTGGTTCAAGACTATTTGTGGGTCAAGGAAACCCACCGATTTTTTGGTCCTTTTTGCTCAAGGATCATGTATCGATATGCATAAAAGGAAGAAGTTACATGATATATATAGGTAATAAACGAATGTATAGACCTTGATTGCACACACTTGCAATGTCTAGTATCTCAATGGCATCGAGGTTGAAGAGATTAAACAAGTCCTTGAAGTCAACCATGAAGAAGTCCTAGATGACTGGTTAAAAATATGTTCGTGCTTGAAGCTGATCGAGAAACTCGTTATGCATGATGCCTCTGGCTTTTTTGCTTCTTCCATGTACTAATCATGCAATCTAATGGATTCCTTTTAAAGTTGTTGTAGGTCCTCTTTTGTTAGTAAAGGCTCTCCTAGTTTGAAATTCTAGGCCAACAGGACATATTCATATTCTAACTCCTTCATGATCTACTTGGATTTCGCCTTGTCTCCCTTTCCACTTTTGGTCATCTTCATGGGAGAGGAGTGGGCATAAAGTGTTTTATTGGCTTGCACTGATGCTCTAAGCACAATAGCCGATTGTGTGGGCCGATTCGATGCTGGTGGCTATGGTAGCGCTGGTATCTCCGCCGCAGTAGGTGGATCATGTTGTGCATGTTGCTCCGATGCTGAAGGACAGTCATCGATTAAGATGTCCCTCTTGCGTCACTAGATGAATGTGTTAACGGTATGCGGAAGGACAGGCTTGAAAAGTTCATTCACGTAGTCCACATTAACCTTCGCGTAACCTGGCGCCACCAGGCGACCATGAACAATTATTGCTTCACTAGTTGTATACACACACCCCCAACTAGCCTGCAGGACAATAGAGCTATCGGCAAGCCTCACTAGGAGCTTGCACGACGTGACCTCCTATAGAATGGCACATAATTAATTAGCTATGATGTCCAACATATTGTACGTACGGAGAATCCCAAACATATGTAGTACCTGGATGTCATCAACGACAAATGTGCCATCATGTACATCTATCTTGAAGGCGACGCCTGCAGCTATTCCTTTGGTGAGTGAGGCTAAAGCGTATCCGATTATACGGGGCTTGTGTGATACGTGTGAGTTTGTCTCTGACCATCCTTATCTCCCACCTTTCCTCAAGGCTTTTTAGCTTTTTATCAAACTGCGCTTTCAGCCCTGCTCAATTTGTTCCATAAGCTCTAGGTGTATGGCATCTTCTGGGATCTCGAATGATGTAAAAATTTCTGTAACTATGTCGTTGCACTCCTCGTCGGTCAGCGACTTTCAAGATGGATGAGTGATGGGCACTCGTTCCTGTCCAACTATCCTACATAAGCTTTGAAATGTGTTCCACTGCCTTCAGAGGTTCGATGGGGCACTACTACAAAAGGAATTATATTAGACTCCTCTGCACTGACGGTTTTCAAAAAATGTCTGTAATGAAGTGTCATCATAGATGTTTTTTTTGCAAAAACAGTCAGTGATGAGTCTCGGGCACATTACAAACGGTTTTTTGCTAAAACCGTCTATAATGAGGGGAACATCACAGAAGGTTTTAGACAAAAACCATATGGGATATTGCCTCCCTCATCACAGATGGTTTTAGCTAAAACCGTCTATGATATTGCCCCGCTCATCAAAGATGGTTTTTAGCTAAAATCGTCTGTGATGAGGGCCACATCACAAACAGTTTTAGCCAAGAACCATCTAGTGATTTGGATCTCAATATATATTTACCTGCTCGTGTCATCTTTCCCCTGGCCCAAATCGTAGCCTAGCCCCACATCGTCTCTCCCCCAGTCGTCTCCCCTAGGTGTCCCCCCGATGCCCCCATCCCATGGTGTCCCCTCGACCTCACACTTTTTGGTTCTTTGCTTGGCATACAGTTGCTCATGACATTGCTCTCCTTCCTCCTCCTCCTCGCATCAACCGATAGCATCTTCCTCTTCCCCTTTGTTGGATCCTACTCACCCTACGCGCACCACCCCTAGTACTTGGGATCATGCCGTGCACTGTCAGAGGCACCAGGATCTGGATGCAGATCAAGGGCCAGTAGCTCTATGAGGCCACCGTCGACAGGATGCATACCACAGTGGCAGATAGTGGAGGGACGGTCAACGCCATGCTATGGATCCTAGGGGAGTGTGACACCATCGAGCTGGTTCCACATGAGCATGGAATGATTCAATCACTCGGCCGACCTAGATGTTGCAAGAATCTCAGCATGGGGAGGGAATGATGGGTTCATATTGTGGAATTTGATCTCGAAACAAATACTCATCAACTCTTTGTGAGACAAGTACCAAAGGAGTACTCATCAACTCTCTCCTGTCTGCAAGATCAGGTTTTCTAATTAGCTGCTACCTTAAAGCTAATGTAGCCATATGAGTTTGCCTTTTCATTTACAATCTCTTTTTTTTAATAACTCAGGCAACTCTATGCAACTTTCAAGTTATCAAAATAGTGATAGAACAGAATTTTGGCAAGGATTTACATGACATGTATGTATTGAAATTAATATGCTTTTAGATTGATTATGTCATTTGAATACATCAGAGTTTGTATCTTTTTTGTTTCAAAAAATTGGATAATGTATGTGTTCATGTTGACAAGTTGCCATGCTCTTGAATTGTTTCTCATCAAAAGGAAGATCAAAGGCCATTCATGGTTATCGATTTCTAAATTTGTTACGTGTCCATCTACTCAGCGAGTATATCATCAACTTGACTCTGTCTTGTTACTTTGTCTTGTTTTATCAACTTATTTAATATTCTATTAGTTCCTGCCTGCTGTTTCATATCAAAAATATCCAATGATTGCAGAATATATTAACATTTTGAAGGAATCTGCATGTCACTGAAACATCTAGGGTCCCATTCTTAGCCGAAATTTAGCAGTGTCCAATTTTACCATAACTTGGATAGCCAAAATTTAGCTAAGTGTCCAATTCTACCATGACTTGGATAGCCAAAATTTAGCTAATTGTCCAATTCTACCATGACTTGGATAGCCTAAATTTAGCTAAGTGTCCAATTCTACCATGACTTGGATAGCCCAAATTGGACACTTAGCTAAATTTAGGCTATCCAAGTCATGGTAGAATTTGGACACTTAGCTAAATTTGGGTTATCCAAGTCATGGTAGAAAGTGTCCAATTCTACCATGACTTGGATAGCCCAAATTGGACACTTAGCTAAATTTAGGCTATCCAAGTCATGGTAGAATTTGGACACTTAGCTAAATTTGGGTTATCCAAGTCATGGTAGAATTGGACACTTAGCTAAATTTTGGCTATCCAAGTCATGGTAAAATTGGACACCATGACTTGGATAGCCCAAATTGGACACTTAGCTAAATTTAGGCTATCCAAGTCATGGTAGAATTTGGACACTTAGCTAAATTTGGGTTATCCAAGTCATGGTAGAATTGGACACTTAGCTAAATTTTGGCTATCCAAGTCATGGTAAAATTGGACACTTAGCTAAATTTTGGCTATCCAAGTCATGGTAAAATCGGACACTTCATTACTTATACAACTTTAGACAATATCTTGAATAATAAGGCATATTGTTCTATATTTTTATGTAATCTTTTTGTTTCAGAGGGCATGTCATCTAGTGTGACAATGGCATATCACAGACAGTTCTAGCCTAGAACCATCTATGATGATCCCTTATCACAGATGGTTCTAAGCTAGAACCGTCTGTGATTAGCCCTCATCACAGGTGATTCTAGAATAGAACCGTTTGTGATGTTAATTTTCACCAACAGTTCAAAAACCTTCTGTGATGACTTATTGTCATCACTAACACTTCGATATAGACGGTTCACAAAACCATCTATGATGTGGTTTGTGAACCGTCTGTGATGTGCGGTTGTTCAGTAGTGGGGCCCCATCCCGCGGATTGACCGCTACCATGGTATATCAGCTCTAGGGCCTTTTATTTACTCCTCTTGGACCGCGCATTGGGTTTCCTACCTTCGGCTCATTGGATCTATTCGGCGGTGAGGATTGAGGGGACGTCATGTTCATCAGATATAACCCAATCGACAAAAAAGAATATTTTACTTGACATACACTCTCAAACATATTTTAGGGACATGAAATTATGTAAATAATATGAGCTTCTTGTGCACGTTGTTTGTTTTCTCAAACATAAAAAATACTAACATGTATACTTTTTCTTTTACAATACCTACCTTACAACATCATGTATTATAGACTAAAAACCAATTATACTCAACATACATTCTCAAAAAAATTATTGCTTCTCTACATGCAAATTAGTCTTGCTTGCGTAATAATATAGTAAAAAATCACACAGATCAATCAAAGGCTGTGCAAGTGTGTCATATGCCTTAGAATACTACCCCAAAAAGATCTCAAAGGCAGTATTTCTTACTTCTACAATGTGTGTTGAGCTAAAGATCAAGTTTCAGTTGCCATGTGTGTTGAGCTAATCCACCGAAACTAAACATCATCATCAAAATAAGGAAACTGCCTTTATGAACAGCGAGATGTATTTTAACCATGCTAACAAATAACAACTCAACAAAACCCCAACTTGCTTCTTTTTTTTTGGTGGGGAATGTTCTCTTGGAAACTAGATATGAAATTTGCGAATGTCAGTGTGGAATCATAATTTCTTCCTTTATTTTGTATCAAGGCATAATTTTCTTCGTCAAACAATACAAACCCATTTCTTTGAGGTACAATGACAGAATGACTGGAATAGAGCTTATTACACCCAACACTAACAGTCCCTGAACACCAAACTCATCATAGCAACTTCACTTGTTTTTAAGCATTCGACATAGCTACTTTATGGCAAGTGTGAGTGGTAAAATGTATAAACAACATCAGTGACAGCACTTTGAAAATCGCTCTGCAGCCTAACAGATTGTTAATAGCATGCCAATTTAATAAAAAATGTCCACGTGAAACATTGCTGGGCGTCCAATGATACTACTAAAGTTATACAGATTGCTCAAGTTGTTGGTTGGTTTGCAGCCTTAAAGACAGAAGAACTTAAAATAAATTCAAGCAGACAATACTAATTCCTACTTTGTACTGTATTTATTATGAGCCTTAGTAGCTAGTACAGGTGGCGTCCATGGCGGCAGGAGGAGAAAGGGCATAATGAGAAGGTGTACTGAGGGGCCGAGCGAGAGGCGCCCTTGAGACTCCGGCGAGGCTGAGGTCGGGAGTGTCAGCGAGCGGCGGGAGAAAGACCATAGCGAGAAGCGTGCGGAGGACCCGAGGGGAGGAGGCACCATGGCGAGAGACGAAGCGTCGGGACTAGGCTAGGGTTTTGAGCACTTGTAAGTGGTAATTGATTGATCTACACGAGGGACCATTTTATAGAGGCTCTAGCACATACGGTTTTATTAAAGAACCGTATGTGATAATAAATATCATAGACAGTTCTAAAATATAACCACCTGTGATAATAAACATCACAGAACCATCTATGATAGTTTATTATCACAAACAGATTATAAAGTAGAACCATCTGCGATGTGTTGTTAACAAAAACGGTTTTAAAATAGAACTATCTGTGATGGTTGTACTACAGCTGGCAAAAATAAAACTCCAGATGCACTTACATCCAATTCATTCCATCTGATCACAAACTGCAAAACTCTAGATACACTGACAATTTTCTCTTATACCTAGATATATAATTTTAAGTACTTTATTTTAATTATGCCAAAACTATAAAGCTATCTAGTATGTTAGTAATTGATTACAATCAATACACACACACACATATGCACCGTTGTGCATCCCTTGGGTTGGCAAATAAACACTTCAAACAGGGAATTATAGGCAGGTACCATGCCACCTTAGTAGGAGGTCCTTTTCTCACCTCTATGCCCTCATCGTCATCATCTGGTTGATCCTTATGCTTGTATCAAGATGCATGGTATGATAGAGCATACAGTTGTTCGGATATGCATGTATTCTTTTTTACTTCCATTTCCAAGGGGCAAATAACCTTCTTCGCTTTGTAGGTGGTTGTCGGCAACTCATTTCCCTCTGAATGCATGTCCGCTAATAGACCTAACAACACCGTGAAATTCTTGTCGGACCAACTGTTGCTTCCCTACAATTTCAATAGTTCAAGCACGGATGACAATCTTGTGTATTTCAACATGCAGCCCGGGAACAAATGTTTCTTTGAGTCATCCATCAAGCCCCAAAATTTACCATACTCTTTGTCATCATGGTTCTATTCTGCATCATGTAGCATTTGATCTAGATTATCATCCTGCAACCTATCCTCATGGGGAGCACAGTCGAAATCATCTGGCATATCATCAACTTCATCGGTGATGTTAGCACTGACTATTTCTTGTATGATCTACTCTTCACCGTGACTGGTCCAATATGTATACCCCTTTTGAAACCCTGTAGAATCAAGTGTGCTTCGATCTGGGCTGAATGTCAAACAACCTCAGATTGTAGCAGTCAATGCATGGACAAGACATAAATTGGACCCCCTTATTAAGCATATCTCCCTCTGTAGTTCTTATAATAGTAGGCACACCATTATTGTACTCAGCAATTGCACGATTTGTAGCATACATTCAGCTTTGGTCCATCTACGTATGCTACGTATATAACAATAAATATTAAATAATGAAGTACACTAGAAGATCTAGCTTGGATCTAGTTACAGCTAGCTAGCTTCTTACAAAAAAAAGAACAAAATGGATCTTCAATTCACTCTTTACCTAGCAGCTACCTACATCTTCAGGATAATACCATTAAAACCAATTACTACTTTAGAACACAAAGAACAAATGGATCTACACCAACCTAGATCTAAACCAATATCTTCAAAATATTCTCTACTAAGCTAGATCTTCGATCAATATAATCCAATTAGAATCAATTACTAACCTCAGATCACCATGAACAAAAGGATCGCAATCACTCTTCCAAGTCCATAGTACTCCTTGCACCAGATTGCCTCACAATCGCACCCACATAAAAAATAGCTCAGGAAAACCTAAGTAGGTTGGGAGCCTCGTGGCTCTCTGTACTTATTTCTAGGAAATGCTCATCACAGATAGTTCTGGCCAAACACCGTCTTACATAACACCTACACACAGATAGTTCCAGCCAAAAACCATTAGTGAGACATCATTGATGGTTTTTGACTATAAGGGTCAGTGATAGTTGTCCACATTACAGATGGTTCTAGCCATAAATCGTTAGTGATAAGAATCATACTCATCACTAATGATTTTTAGATAGAAGGGTCGGTGATGAGGATTGTATCACAGGCGGTACTAAAATAAAATCATTAGTGATAAGTGTCATAGTCATCACTGATGGTTAGTCTAATAAAACCATCTGTGATATCACTACTACAAAAAGGTTTATATTAGATGCCTCAACACAGATGGTTAGGAAAAACTGTCTGTGCTAAAGAACATCACTAGCGGTTCTATAGTGAAACCGTCAGTGATATAATCATAGACGTTACTTTTCATGAACTGTCAGTGATATACATCAATATCACTGAAAATTTTAGTTAAAAACCATATGTGATAATATCACAGACGGTTTTAAATATGAGCTGTGTAACATCCCAAATTTTGCTTTTCTGGATTTATTGTGCTTTTCTTGATTTTATCTGATTTTTAAGAATTTATTTATTTCTTTTTGCATTTATTTAATTAATCCCTAGCTGTCCTTTATTTGTTCTAAGCAAGTGGTTGATGATATTTTATTGGAAGTATTTTATTTGGGTTCTATTTGCCTCAAAGTATTTTATGGAATTTTTCTGGATTTTTCCGGATTTTCTTGCTATTTCTGTTGGCTTATTTGAATTTCTAGAATTGTTTTAATTCGAAATGCATTTAAAATCGCCAAATAGTGTTTGGGCCAAATCTCCTCGGTCCGGCCCAATTCCGCGCAGCCTAGCCGTCGCCAAACCCTAATCCGCTGCGCCTGCCGTTCGATCGCGATCGGACGATCACCATCTATCCGCGTCGCCTTGCACCTTGTGACGTCTGATTCTGCCGCGTGTTCGCATGAGATGTGGCCACGTCGCCCAGCCCGTAACCAGTAGGACTCCGCCGCCGCCGAGACTCCTCGCGTTCTCGCAATAATGCACGGGCGCCCGAGCCGTATTTATTGTCGCGCGCCACCTCGTGAAGCCCTAGTTGCGCACCTTTTGCCCTAGATCACGTTGCGAGACACTGCTGCCGTCTTCCGTCTGAGCTCGTCGAGTCGAAGCCATCCGCCGCTCCTTGCACCACCAGCCCATCTTCGCGCGCTGAGGTCACCGCCGAAGGTTGCGCGTCGAGTCGTATCCGTAGCGCCACTTCTTGTCATGGGAGAAGCCCGCTTGTCGCCGTGTCGCCGCGTCGTCTTCTTCCTCTCGGCAGAACGCGCCCGGTGCCATCGTCGCCGAGCCAAGCTTTGCCAGCCATCGAATCTTCAATCAACGCCCCGGATCTCACCACGTCGCCACATCAACAGTAAACCTCATCTTCACTTCTCGTCCGTTGGATTAGATCGAACGGTCTAGATTGCACCGCATAGATTCATATTGGTTCAATCTTAGCTGCTAGATCCAGATCCTAGAGTTCTAGTCTTCTTGCGTCGCGAAGTTCTTTGTAGCCATTGGATCTTGGCCGTCGGTCTCGATCGTGCGCGTGGCGCCTCGTCGCTTAAGCTTCTTGTCTTGATTCGATCTAGATCCGGCCGTAGCCGTCTTTGCCGCATATCCGCCCGATGATGAATCGAGATGCTTCGTGATGATCAATCTTGGCCGTTCATTTTGAATCGAACGGACGAGATTGAATCGAGTTTCGGTTAACCATAGCGTGCCATGTGTCGTCTTTGTGATTGGTCGGTCGTCTGCGATGGCCTTGGCTTCGCGTCGGCGATTGCACAACATAGTCTTGTCGGTCCACCGTCTTGCCCGGCGTCAAGTGGGCTGGGTCCATCTTGTTGAGACATGTGGCGACCTCTGGTTGCTGCAGCGTGTCGGCGATGTGAGTGGGCCCGTGTCATCTTGGCGTCGACAATAGCGTCATAATTAATTTTTCGTATAAAAATAATTCGACCGAAAATCTATTTTGGTGCTGACATCATCAAAGGCCATGGTGACATCATAAATGGGAATTTCCCGTATGAAAATAATTCGGATAAATAGGAATTTCTGATTTTTAGGATTTTCTAGTTAATTAAAACTTCGAAAGGCCGTATCTTTTGCGTCTGAACTCCGATTGAGGTGATTCAAATTCCTAAAAATTTCTAAAATTGTGATCTGTTTATTGGTAAATTTTATTTAATTTTTTGAGTTGATTTTGCTCTCTATTTTGGTTATTTATTGCTTTTCCCTTCGTTACGCGTAGACGTCGAATTGCCAGGAGAGTTTGTGATTGAGGAGCTAGCACTTGATCAGGTTGCAGAGCAGGATTCATACCCATTCGAAGGAAAGTCGTGCTTTGACCATGTTGCACCCACATTTTAATGTTATGTTGTTTTAACGTATTGCATTTATTTCAATTATCAACTGTTCGCTATATGTTGGGAATAGTTAACCATCCATTTGAGATACTTTCACCCTTGCTATGCCGTATGTCGTAATTCATTTGTTACCCTAAGAATGGTTTATTAGTAATTGGTAGCTATAAATGCCAATATGGGTAGATAGAACGTAAGTAGAAAGCTTAGCCATGCAACGAGTCATTACTTCATGATCAAATGTTAATATTACTTAATGACTAGGAACATGGTTTCAAATTGTGTGTCGAGTTGTCACACAATGTTGGAATTGATGATGGCACATGGTGCATGGTAAACCAACCGGGGTGGTAAAAATGATTTGGACTGAGGCATGTGGCATAGTTTTATGGTGGGCCAAGGTTGGCATGTGGGTGGTCGCATTTGCTTTTTATGATGATAATGACATGGTGATTTTTGGTTAGTCTTGCCTCGGTCAACTAAGGACTTAACCTTGCAAGAATTTGAACTGAGCTATTCATACAACCACAAGTTAAATTGGAGCGGACCTAGGTGAGTAAATTGTGAAATCTATTCTTTGGTACTATCGTGGTGGTGTGAGTTCCAGGTGTACGGGTGAAAACTCACATGGCGCAAGAGGGGGGCCCTGTTGTGGAGGTGTATCCCTTCAGTGTTGAATCCTTAGCGGGCAGTACTGGGTTTAGACGGATCTTTGGAAAGGCTTTGTTATGGTCACTCGCCTTTGTGGTGATTGATTATACCTTGTGGGTAAAGTGTATAACCTCTGCAGAGTGTAAAATCTATTCGAATAGCCGTGCTCACGGTATTGGGCATTACTCGGTGATTACAGTCAAGGGTTAGATTTTATTAAATAAATGTGGGGAATGGAATGCTGGAACATGGAAATAAGGATATGAGTTGGACATTGAAAACAAATGCAAAGTTATTACTATTACTATTGTTTTACTGTCTTTCAATCTATTATGCTATTCTTTCGTAAATGTTGTTTATGCAAAGTAACCTTGTAGCCTTCCTTTGTACTAAGCCGTGCATATAGTAAGTAGAATTGCATTTTGTGCACGGCTTGTTGAGTGCTTTATGTACTCACCCCTTGCCACCAACATCATCAGTTGAGGAAGAAGCAACACCTGCATTGGAGGAGGACTTTCAGGAGCAGATGAACAATTAGGGTGCGAGCCTTGTCAGTTGCCTGTGGCAGTTGAAGCATTGCTACGCGTTTTCGTTATTTCCGCTGCAGTTTATTTATTTACTTTCAGTTAGCCCTGCGTGGCGTATTCATGTAAGGTGGACCATAAGGTCATTCATCAATTATTCTAAACTTGATAAAGTCTTATTTACGTTATCGTTAAGTATGATTGTGATATTCATCTATATTGAGACTGTATGCACTAGCGTGATCCTAGACTAGTGCAGCATACACAGAGGGTCTGGATTTGCATATTCGGGTCCCAACAAAGGTGGTATCAGAGCCATACTGACTGTAGGTCAAACCCTAGTTGGTTGTTGCTTTAGGAGTGTCCAAAACTATTTTCTAAAGTCAAAAATTAACTTAGGAAGCTAAAAGGATCTTGACTCGTCCCTTCTTCTTGCTCTTTTCCTACGCTGAATTTTTCTCTCTTTTCTTGGTTTTGAGTTGAGGTTTTGAGAGAGCCACTTTTCTGCAGGTTGAAATGGACTACGTTTATGGTGAGCGTAAGGGTGGATTTGCCGCTGAACTCTGGAGGATGTTGTAGATGCTAGGAGGTTTTGATCGCCCAATCTATCATGCAACAATTGGGTGGTGAATGGAAGGAGGAGAGCACAATTTGCGAGCTCACGATGTATGCTCGAGAAAAGTGCAGTCGAGTCGTCCGATTTACATCACCGAGGAGTATCCTTCAAATTTGGTATTCGAGAGGCTTCGCCTTTCACTTCGCCGCTTTGCTCGTGAATGAATACCGGATGTTTTCTGAGGAGTTACGGAATGCGCCCGGCAGAGATGTTGAATTTGTGATTGAATTAGTGCAGTACAGCCCAATAGCTAGAGAGACGTGTCGGATCTTGAAGCAGATGAGTTGGTAGAAATGAAGAAGCGGCTTGAGGAGTTCTTTGGAAAAAGGGTTCGTGAGGCCAAGTTAAATGCGCCATAGGAAGCGCTGTTATTACATTTGTTCGGAAGAAGGATGGGAGCATGAGGATGTGTATTGATTATCGGGCTTTAAATGAGGTCACTATAAAGAATAAGTATCCGTTGCCCAGGATTGATGACCTGTTTGATCAGTTAAGAGGAGCCAAAATTTTCTCCAAAATAGATCTTGATCGGGATATCATCATTGAAGATTGACGAAGACATACCAAAGACAGCATTTTCCACCAGATATGGTCACTATGAGTTCACAGTGATGTCATTTGGATTGACCAATACCCCTACATATTTCATGAATCTGATGAATAAGGTTTTCATGGAATACCTGGATAAGTTTGTTGGCGTTTTCATAGATGACATTCTTATCTACTCTAAGTCAGAAGAAGATCATACGGAACACTTAAGGCTAGTTATGGAGAAGCTTCGAGCGCAGCAATTGTATGCCAAGTTTAGTAAATGTGACTTCTGGAAGAAGAAAGTGGAGTTACTTGGTCATGTGATGAATGCTAAAGTTATTGCAGTTGACCCTAGTAAGGTCGAAGCAGTGTTGCATTGGAGCAGCCAAAGTCGGTAACCCAGATTCGGAGTTTCCTTGGAATGGCAGGATATTATCGTCGATTCATAGAGGGATTTTCATCATTTTCCAAGCCCCTTACACAATTGCTGAAGAAAGAAAAGAAATTTGCATGGACACAAGATTGTGAGAAGAGTTTTCAAGAATTGAAGAAAAGGTTAACATCCACACCAGTGTTAGTGTTGCCAGACATTCGGAGCAGTTATGATATATATTGTGATGCTTCGCGTCAAGGTCTTGGATGTATGCTTTGTTGCGAGAATGGCGAGTGGTCGCATATCGTCAAAGCGATTGAGGCCACATGAGAGAAATACAGCGCATGACTTGGAATTAGCAGCCGTAGTGCATGCCTTAAAGTTATGGCACCACTACCTTATTGGAAACCGTTGTGAAATATACACGGATCATAAAAGTTTAAAATATATTTTTACTCAGTCAGATCTGAATATGAGGCAAAGAAGGTGGTTGGAATTAATTAAAGATTATAATCTGGAGATTCATTATCACCCTGGAAAGGCTAATGTGGTAGCCGATACGCTGAGCCGGAAGAGTCACAATAAATTCAAAAAAATTGAAAACATTCGGTTTTCACCGAAAACCAACCGACCAATTGAATATTCCTTAAAAACAGTTTTCAAGCGGTTTTCAACGTATAAATTTTTTCAAATTTTTTATTTTTTTTAATTAGACCGGTTTACCAAACGATTTTGAATCCGAACCGCAACGGTACACTCGAAAACCGTGATTTTCGAACGGTTTTTGTCGGGTTTTTGAAACCTTGCTCACGGGCCTTCAATTTGGTTACAGGCTTAGGTATCTTCGAAAATCGTACGTACTATTTCTTTCTTCGAAAATTCTAAAATCAGTCAATTTTCTGACCTTAGGATCTTCAAACTACCGGCCAGCTGGGTTGTCTTCTCCAATAGTGGTTTTGGCGTACTCTCTGTTTGGGTGCCATCTCAAGCGCTTTCAAGCCCGTGGTGCGGCGGCGGTGGGCGGGCATACTTTCGCCGGTGCCCGGCCCGTGGCGGCTTTGGCGTCGAGGCGGCGAAACGCCCGCCCGGCAGTCTTGGCCAGCGTGGCGCCACCGTAAGTAGGTGGGCGAGGCCACTTTCGCCCGGCGCCAGCCCGTCGCGGCTGGCGGCCGGCGGCAACGCCCGCCGGCAGTCTTGTACGTGGCGCCCGGCGGCGAGTGGCGAGATGCCTGCTCACCGGCGCCCAACCCGTGGCGACTGGCGGCCGGCGGCGTGCTTTCGCCCGCCGGCCAGTCTTGCGGCCCGTGGCGTCCGACAAGCGGTGGGCGGGGCGCCTGCTCGCCCGCCACAAAAAAAGGTGGAGCACGGTGGCCGCCTCGAAGTCTCCTTCCCTATCGTCTTGTGCCGAGCGGCAGGCTTCTTTGTGTCAGTTATCAGCTGCGAGGTTTTACTACAAGCCCATTCCTCGGCGCCTCTCACCTACCGTCACAAAGTGCATCCGGGCGGACGGGCGAACCATCGTCGGTATTTAATGAAATTTGGAGGAGCAGGACAACAGGGAAGGAGCAATAAATGTATGAAGATCGGCATGATGACCTTCCTCTTACCTACCCCGTTAGCTTTGGGCTATATAAGGGCCCTACGGTGCATGGGGAAGAGAATTCGAAGAACCAAGTTCAGGTGTAGAACCCAAGGAAGAACTTGTAATGAGAGCTACTGTATTAACCTCAAACATTCCATAAGAATCTAGCGGGGCGTAAGGCTATTACCTGGTGAGGGCTGAACACAGGTAAAAATCTACTGTGTCATCTTAGTTCATAGGCAGCGGAATCCTTCGTGTGGGAGTCTCTGGGGTTTTCATCCTCTCGGGTTAGCCGTGGTAGCGAAGACACCCTCCTGTCAGACCAAACCAGTCTGTAGACTCGGGACTGTTAGGTGGAATCTGCCCGGCAGGCGCGCCGAGTAAGAGGGCTAGTGGTTGGTTCTCGGCTAACTCATGGCGGACTTGGTGTCAAGTGATTTGAAGCGAGGCCGTGCATCTGGAGATGGCGGGTTCTCGGCATCAAGGAAGCGGCGGAGCGGCGGTGCCAGGCGCATCCGGCGATCTCACGGATGAAGGATCGTCTCACCCGGCCCTGCGGTGGCGGCGTTGCTCCTTTGGAAGCGGAGCACCTTGTCGCGGACGTCGGTAGCCATGGGCGACCCTCCTGCCCAGGCTACATGCGGTTCATCTCCTCTTGGACCACCCTCCGGTGGAACTTCATGAGAGACTCTCGGCCACTCAGGTAGCTCTGAACATCGCCCGGTCTCGTGGGCCGGCCCAACTCGGGTTGGGCTCCCGGCGGCCGGGTCTGCGTGGTACACCATTGCAGGGGCGCATCTTTGGCGTACTCGGCGTCTAGCCGCCCTAACGAAAAAAGCTCGGCGAGGCGGGAGGAGCGAAGAAGCGTCTTGTGTGGTCCGGTTCTGCGAGGACCGTGGGGACCTTCGATGCGCACTGGATGGCCGCCCGTGGCGTGGCGATGACCTCCGTGGTGCTGCCGCGCCACCCAGGTTGAAACCTTTGCCGGAAGCAGGCTGACCTTTGCGGTGAGAGTCCCTCTCATGACTCTCACTCTCGGACCAAGGAGAGATCCACTCCTCAGACTCTGTAAAGAAACGAGCCCAGCGCTCTTGGGGCGGTCTCGGTGAGGCCTCGGTGGCGGTGAGCTCCCTTTATGGCGTCGGTGCCAAGCCTTCTTCCAAGCCCCTTTCGCCCCGCGTGGTATGGCCAGCGAGTTCATGGTCGTCCATAGAAAATATGATGGCATCACCAGCAGGAGGAATTCTGCTGATTTATACCACGGTGGTGCGGCATTTGGCGAGTGCTGCAAAGATCATGGCCAACTACCTCCCTCTGACCTTGGCGGGCTCTGCTCGTTCTTGGGTGTAAACCTCCCAGGATCGATTGCACTCGTGGGGGGTTGTCTTGACCTCTTAAATGCGCCAACTTTCAAGGCTCCTTTCTTGTGACGAGCGTGAGAGGATGACCTCCAGCTCTGGAAGCGAGAAGAAGTCATTGCTGCGACTTCATCCACCGGTTTTGCCCTTTGCGCAACCACGATTCCCCACATTTGAGCAATCGGTCATTATCGCCTTTTGGAGCGTTCAAGACCGTAAGATGAAGAAGATGGCCACCGCACCATCAATACCACCTCGGGCTTGCCCCAAGGATGGCGAGGCAGGACAAACCGGAACCTCGAAGGGTTCGGCCATCTGAAGCAAAAAGCGAAGCGTGGTCGGGAGACCAGGCGGGTCTTGGCGCCCGAGCAGCGACGACGGACCCCACACCGGAGCGCAACCGCCGGGACCGGCGTGTGATCGCGAGACCGTGCGACAACCGCCGAGACCGAAGCGTGAAGATTGCCGTGATCGGCGCGATGGCCGCGTGTCGTGGGAACGACCATGAACAAAAAGGCGAACTCTGTTGTTCGATCCACGGACCAACACTCATGACACGGGCGGTTTTAGCCGGGTCGTGAGCAAAATAGTGGAAAGCGGCAAGGCGTCGCCACGGCGACCAAGGCGAAGATCTGCCCGGCTTCTTCGGCGGGGAGGATCCTGTTGTAGCCTACATCCATGGTGGTTTGTCCATCTTTTCCTCAACGCCGCCTATAAGCGGTGAAGAGTGTCTTGTGCGCGCAGACATCAAGCTCGGGAGGTCGGATCTTTGAAGTGGTCGGAGAGGCGATCACTTTGGTCGGTGACCACCACAGCACCACCAGGCCTAGGGCATCTCCGATTGTGGTGTCACTCATAATCCGGAATGTCTGGTGGGCGTGTCTTTGGTGGGCGGAGGAGTTCCATCAACCTCCTGTCCTCTTGGCATTCTGGCGCTCAGATCCTGGCGAGGATCTGCATCGGCTCTGCCTTTCTTGGGTAGCCGGGAGGCTGGTTGATGCCCTTGGGTGGTCGCCTCCCTTTCACCTTCGAGTGGGACAATTACGCGCAGAGGATGGTGGATTCGAGTGTTGATTTGACCTCCCTTACAATGTCTTACTTGGCCAGGCATTGGTCAAGTTCATGGCGGCATCCACTATGCCTACATGGTGGTGAAGATCTTGGGAACTGGCTGCCCCATTACAATTCAGTGGATAGGTCGAGGCCTTGGCTTGCCTGGCGGGCATGGGACTGGCAGGCGCCACTGCGTCGAGCGTCTTGCGCCGCCGCTCGAGGAGCCTCGGGCCGGACCCGCGCCTCACAGCTCTGCCGGTGAGGTTAAGGTGGTCGCCATACAGAGTGAGGCGAACCCGAAGGACCGTCAATATTGGCGCCCGGCCTCGGCGCCAAATAGGAAGATACACTCGTCAACTTTCTCGATCTAATTCCGGCGTGTTAAGCAGCAACCGTCAGACATAAGCTGGGGTCCCCGGGGAGGTGATCGAGCACGATTAACGCGTCCTGAAACACGCATACATCGGCCAGAAGGTCAGGCGGTAGGAGAGGCAAGATGCCATTCGGGAGGAGGTAGAGAAGGCTGGCATGCGCGAGGATAGTCGAAGTCTCTCATCGAGTGGCTTGCCAACCATGCTTGTCAAAAGTCAGCGGAGATGGCGCGTAATGTCGACTTCACGACCTCAACAAGGCTGCAGAAGGATCCTTACCCCACTGCGAGTCGATCTCATTATTGACTCCACGGTAGGGTGTGGTTCTTGTGCTTTACGGATCGTGATGCGGATATCACCGGATAAGCATGGCGGTAGAAGATAAAGAGAAGATCGCTTTTGTAACCCTACGGTGTTTATTGTTATGTTAGAATGACTTTTGGTTTAAAGAATCTTTGGTTCTACTTACCAACATGCCATGCATATCACTACGTCCTCGGATAGGGCGAAATCTTGAGGTCTCGTTGGCGACTTAGTTGTGAAGATTAAAAGAAGCGAAGAACTAATCCAAGACACAGGAGAAACCTTTGCCAACCTCTTGGAAGAATTATGCGAAGCTCAACCCGAGAAAAATGTGTGTTGGTGTGCCCTCAGGCAAATTCTTTGGGTTTTACGGTGTCTAAGCAGAGGCATTGAAGCCAATCTTGACAAGATAGCGGTCATCGAGCACATGAAGCCGCCAGTCGACTCAAGCGAGTTCGATGCTGGCGGTCACTGGCCTCCACCTGGGCGGTTCATTGCCCGGTTGGGAGAAAGAAGCTTGCCTCTGTTCAAATTGTTGAAGAAGACTAGCCACTTTGAATGGACAGAGGAGGCGCAAAAGGCATTTGAAGACTTGAGGCGATACCTCACCTCTCCCAGTCTTTGGTCTCCCTGCGTCGGGTGGCCGTGCTCTGTGCATTCTTTGCCACCCCGAGGTGGTGGCCTTGATACTAATTCGGAGAGGAAGGCGTCCAGAAACGGTCTACTACATCGGCAAGGTGTTGCATGAAGCGAAACTTCGTTACATAAGCTCAAAAAATGTTGTATCACGGTCTGGTGGCATCCAAGGCTGCGACATTATTTCAAGGGCGAAAATCACCGTGATCACGGCCTATCCTCTGTAGAAATCCTCCTGGCAAGTGAAGCGAAGGTAGTATAGCTAAATGGTCGGTAGAACGGGGAATTCAACCTCAAATTTGTACCCTTACTTGCCATCAAGAGTTAGAAATTGGCGGAGTTAAATGCGCAGTGGACTCCGCCACTCCTGAGCCGAAAAACACCGCGCCTTCTCCTGGACCCTATTCTTGATGGCTCCTTGGTGGAGGGCGGAGGCTGGGGTTGTCTGGTCTCTCGGCCGGTGACACCCTTGATATGTAGTGGCCCTCGACTTCAAGGCCACAAACAACGTGGCTGAATATGAGGGCTCACGGGCGGGTTGCGCTCGCCTCGGCTGGGCATCCGGCGTTTCCAAGTCAAGGGTAACTCCCTGCTAGTCATCAACCAAGCGCGGAAGGAGTTCCAGTGTTCCGACCCCACCATGGCAGCGTACCTGGCGGCGGTCAGAAAAATGGAGTGCCACTTTGAAGGACTGGGGTATATTCATATCCCTCGGCGCAACAACCACCTTGCGGGCGGGCTTTCACATCTTGCGTCCTCGAAAGCTTCTGTTCCGGTCGGGGTCTTCGAAGAGAGACTATCGCGGCCGTCCATCGCAACCCCGTTCGGTGAGATGATGGTGTCATCTGTCGCGACCCCCCGTTCAAGCGGGGGCAGCGGCATGGCGTTCGGTCTCGGCTCGAGGGGAAGGCGGTGCGGCTGCCATGGCCTCCGATTCGAGGAGGCAAAGGCGTGCCAGCCTCGGCCCAGTCCGGAGAGAAAGCAGCAGTCTTCTTGGCGCAGACACCGAAAAGCTTCGACCAATGAGAGTACGGGTGAGCAGAGTGTTACGCCACGCTTGGTCGAGAAGGTCGGTGGATGGATCCTATCCTAGCCTTCTGCGTGACCAAGTGATCCCGGCGATGATGCCTCGGTGAAGATTGCACATAAGGCCAAGTGCTATACTCACGGTAGGTGGGGACCTATATCGCGAGCGAAATGGAGTTCTCTTGAAGTGCATCACTTTCGGGAAGAGGGGAGCACCGCTCTCGATATCCATGGGCGTGTCACGGGAGCCATATGTCGTAAAGCTAGTCGATAGCGTTTAGCCAAGGATTTTATTGGCCTCGCCCTCCGGTGGTGCTTGCGAAATGGGTGAGAAATGTGAAGCTTGTCAATTCTTCGCGAGCGAGATCCACCGACCAGCCCAAGCTCGCAAACCATCTCACTCTCCGGCGTTTGCGGTCTAGAAATTTGGATATCGTTACGTTCGTTCGCGGCCACGAGGGCATCACCCATCTTTTAATGCGCCATCGACAAGTTCACCAAGTGGGTTGAAGCGAGCGATGCAGCGCCATCACGGTTCTTCTTCTTTGTCAAGTTCTTGCGCGGGATCTTCACCCGCTTTGGCGTCGCCAACCGCATCATCACCGACAACGGAACTCAGTTCACCAGTGCGGCTTTTCTAGAGTTCTGCGACGAAATGGGAACCAAAGTATGTTTCGCTTCGGTGGCCCACCCCCAGAGCAATGGGCAAGCGAAGCGCCAATGTGGTGTTGAAGGGCCTCAAGGCGAGGCGTTTGATCGACTCCTAAGCGGGCGCGATAGACGAAGAGCTCCCGGTGTCTTTGTGGTCGCCGCGACCACGCCTAGTCAGACCAGCATGGCGAGACGCCTTTCTTCTGGTATCTGGGCGGAAGTCGTTCTCTCCTCCGAGCTGTCGCTCGGTTCTCCGCGCGTCTCGGAGTTCAACGAAGAAGGCCAAGAAGATCTCCGGCAAGAAGAAGTCAACCTCCTGGAGGAAGTACGTGATCGGGCCGCCCCTCGCGTCGCCCGGGATCAGCAAAACCTCAGCGGTACCATGCCACCGGGTCTCAGAGAACAACGGCGATGGGCGACTGGTCTTCATAAGATTGAGCATGCTTAGGTTTACAAGCTGTCTCCCCGGTGGGAGGACCCCTTCAAGGTGGTCTCAGTATCTCGACCCGAGGCGGTCTGGTTGGCCACTAAGGACGGCGAAGAATTGGTGAATTCCTACAACATAGAGTTGTTGCGGAAGTTCTATCCTTGAAAAGAATTGTAAGTACCCAGCAGCTCGCCTTGGTCAGCCTTGAGGTAAGTCTCTCCCCTGGCTGATCGGCGGCTACTGGCGGTTAGTAAAGTTGTTGCCTAGAAGGCTTTTGCTTTACCATTGTTGTCCCTTTCTGTGCCCTGAGCGGCAATTTTTCGCATGAGTGTCGCTGGTCCCGTATGTTTGCTAATTCCTTGGTGATCCGTGGCGACACTCGGCGTCTGTGTCCGACAAGGACGGGCGACCGGGGAGCGAGTTGGGCGCGGTGCTCAAACGCGGCTCGCACGCCTCGGGTTGGCTCTCTGAAGCACCGCTGGTCGTCACCGCGAGCACCGTCGGCCTGGTACCGCTCCTAGGAGCCCGCTGCTTTGACGCACAGCGCCGTAGTTCGATTCCTGGGAGGGTCACAAGGACTTAGAAACCAAAGAGAGCGGACCAGGACTATCCCATGCTGGGACTTGCATTATTTGGGCTTACCCTGCGTGCGCCCTTCCCAGCGTCTACTCATCCTTCTGGTAGCTATTTGTGCACACAGGCTGAGCATAGAGGTGTCGGCCTACTTCGTGAAGGGCCCCAACATCTCCACTGATCGCCCAGATGCTTGGGGGCTGGTCGCCCGGCGCTCAGAGACTGGTCGCCCAGATGCTTGGGGGCTGGTCGCCCGGCGCTCGGGGCTGGTCGCCCAGCGACGTATAAGCAAGCTAAGTGCTTTGTGCTGCATTTTTGACCACTTCCTTATGTGCATACACTAAGATGAATCAAGCTATGCTTGATTATTGTGAGTGTCAGAAACTAACGGCCCCTCATGATAAAAGGAAAGGTGCTAAGTGTCGGCGTCCGGCGAGGGCAAGTGACTGGAGTGCAAGTTGGGCACAGTACTCGAACACGGCTCGCACGCCTCGGGTCGGCTCTCTGAAGCGCCGCTGGTCGTCACCGTTGAGTACTGCCGGCCTAACAACACTCCCAGGAACTTGTTGTCTCGCCGCACCGCGCTATAGCACGATTCTAGGAGATCTTTGGGATTCAAGCTCTGAAGGGATTTGAACCAGCAACAATCTCGCATAAAAACCTGATGCTAAGACTAAGCTACGTCTTGCACTTCCCGCCGGACTTAAGGTTATTTTTGCCTAAGTCTTGTATGACTTGCATAATCTATGCTTATGTTCGCAGCGACTACATAGAACTGCTGACGGGACTCGGAAACGCTGCCCTAACCTGGGCTGGAAGGCAATGTAGCGGGAGGCCAATCCGTCCCGGAGGCGGAAATAGCAACTTCCTACTACCTCGCCGTCGGTGGAACCGCGGCAAAGGAAGAAGTAGCGGAAGAGGGGAAGATTCAGCATCACCCCCATGAACATTTCACAGAGGTGTGCGAAGATGGAAAGGAATATGATGGAGTTGGGGGTGAGGTGAAGATGGTGGATCCCGTAGAAATGGAGGACAATGAGGAAGAAGTCGGAGAATGGCGGGACCAGATCTGTCATCATCGCCCAAGTGTGGATGAGGATTTCGTTAGAAAGGCACCGTGGCGTGGGGGTCCTCGCCCGGAAGTGGAAGGTGCCCTCCAGCGCGAGGTGAGAAATCTTCCTCACCGTGGAGGCATCGGTGGTGGACGTAGGAATGAAAGGCGCCATAAGGACGAAGAAGGCAAAGATTTTGAACAAGGAAGACGGAGAAGCAAAAGTTGAAAGTGCGCAAGAAAGCAGAAGGCGTAAACCGCTTGGTATAGATGTATCTATATATGCATCACCCGCACCGACGGTTCGCGAAGAGACAAGATCGTGCGCCGTTTCGAATCCCAAGAAAAATCGGCGGATATGGGGAGGAACCGAGGCGGTCGTATCCTCATGAGTGGTGGCCCCGCCCAAGAGCGCACCAAGCATTCAATGGAGGTTCCAAAGGCTTCAAACGTGCTCGAGGCGGACCCGGCTCTTGTCGATGTACTCTATCTTTGGGTGCCCTCTCCGACGACAAAACCGCCCACGTGGCGCCCAATGAGCAGTGGGCGAGGACGCTCGCCGCCAAAGACCCGGCCCACGTGGCGGCTCGGCGTCGGGCGGCGAAACGCCCGCGGCTAGGTGCCGACCCAGCGTGGTGCGGCGAAAGAGTGGCGAAACGCTTGCTCGCGGCGGCCACCCACGTGGCGGCTTTGGCGATCGGGTGGCGAAGACGCCCGCCCGGCTAGGTCTTACCACACGTGGCGCCCGGCGGCGGTGGGCTAGGGCGCCTGCTTTCGCCGGCGCCCGCCCCACGTGGCGGCTTTGGCGGCGGGCGGCAACACGCCCAGCCGGCTAAGTCTTGGCCAGCGTGGCGCCGGCGAGCAGTGGCGAAACGCCTACTGCGTCCGGCGCCAAATGCACGCGTGGCGGCTTTGGCGGCCGGCGGCGTGCTTTCGCCCGGCACTGATCTTGCCCACGCGTGGCGTCCGGCGGCGAGTGGCGAGATGCCACTGCTTGCCCGCCCGCAAGGCAAAAGGGTGAAACACGGTGGCCGCCTCAAGTCTCCTTCCCCTATCGTCTGCGTGCGGTAGCAGCTCTTTGTGTCGATCTATCAAGCTGCGAGGGTTTCATTACAAGCCCATTCCTCTAACGCCTCTCACCTACATCACAAAGGGGCATCCCGAGTGGACTAGGCGAAGCCATGCGTCGGTATTTAATGAGGCTGGAGGAACGGGACAGCACGGGAAGGAGCAATAAATGTATGAAGATCAGCATGATGACCCTCCTCTTACCTACCCCCGTTAGCCTGGGCTATATAAGGGCCCTCTGGTGCATGGGGAAGAGGGGTCGAAGAACCAAGAGTTCAGCTGTAGAACCCAAGGAAGAACTTGTAATATGAGAGCTCTGTATTAACCTCAAACACTCCATAAGAATCTAACAGGACGTAAGGCTATTACCCTGGCTGAGGGGGCCTGAACCTGGGTAAAAATATCTATGTCATATTAGTTCATAGACACCGGAATCCTTCGTGTGGGAGTCTCTAGGGTTTTCATCCTCTAGGGTTAGCCAGCCGCAAAGACGCCCTCCTATCGAACCAAACCCGGTCTGTAGACTCTGGGCCTGTCAGGTGGAATACGCCGACAGTGGTGGCGGCAAGTTAGGCAAGGATTAGGTATTGGGTTTAGGGATTCACTTTTTGTCGAAAACCGCTCGAATTTCGCGAGTACCGTGCTGGTTCGGAAAAGTTTTTTGTTTGGTTTACCGTTCAAGTTCAAATTCAAATTCGAAAAATTTGGGAACTTTGAAAAAAAAATACCCAGAAGATCTCTAAAATTAGTATTAATAGTTTTATGACCTCTGGTGCGAATATTGTTTTTGAAAAAAATGAAGTTTGGAATTTTACAATATCTTTTGCAATTTTTTTATTTTTAATTATTTTTAGTTTTTCAACCTATCACTTTTTTTTGAAAACCGCTCGAAATTCAATGCTTTTCGAGTGGTATTCGACCTTTTCTTTTGATTTTTGCTTTGCTGTTTGGTCAGATTTCAAATTTATTTGATTTTCGAAACCATTCGATTTTTCACAAATTTCGGTACCGCCGATTTAGTCAAAAATTCAGGTCGAAACTGTATTGCTAACCCTAGTTGGGTTCCCTAGGGCATACTATAGGGGAGTGTGGAGTCAGAGGAGGATAGTGAGCGGTGGAGGTCGGCAGGGGGGGTGACAAGAATCGACTACCAATTAGGAGCTAGGGTGGCACTAGCAGATCCAATGGCGATAGTCGCCAGAGATGGGAAAGAAGACAACGGTGGGGAGACAGAGAAGAGGAGGCATTAGAGGTGGCACGTCAGGGAGGGTTGGGACGGCAAGGGCTAGAAGTGAGACGGAGGAGTCAGGGTTTGGGGTGCGGTGCGTTTTTATATTGGGTAGGTGGGGTGATCTGGACCATTGATTTTTCATTCGATTGTTTGAAAGTAACTGATTTTATGGAGCACTGTGGTAAATAGATGGATCCTTTTTTCTTAATTTTGATGTCCTTGCCTATCAAGTAAGGATCCAACCTAATGCGTATGCATTGATGAATCAAATACATGGGCCTTTCTACATACGAATTTTTACGGTAACTTCTACGTCTCGGAATGTTGGAATATAGATTAAGGCCCGTTTGGCAACTTGGAACGGTATTTTCTCCTAGAATCTGAAATAAATCCAACCAAGCGGAATAGGACTTGGAACGTTTCAAAGCGAATCGTTTGATTTTTACACGCCATGCTTGAATCGGCTAGCAACCCGTTCCTCCGGATTACGATTCTACAAGCGTTTCTACCAAGAATCGAACCGTTTGTTTCTACTAGAATGCGAACCGTACCAAACGGGCCTAAATCTACCATTGATTTTTCAGGGTAGTCTGAATTTTTGTCTTGCTCTAATTGTTTATAGCTACTAGCCAGGGTAACGCGCTATGCTGCGTCGTGCACGACGATGTAACGTGTAAAATTTGAGAAATTTGGTCGTATATTCGGTTTTCGTATTTTTATTAAAAAAATGGATCGTTAGGACCCATCGGTAAATCTATGAGCTGCTATAAACCTTCGACGAATCTGTATTTTTTTTAGAAAACCATGGTTGTTTTTTTAACGTAATCTAGGAAATTTGGTGCGTATTTTTGGTTTCGTATTTTTTTAAAAAATGGATCGTTAGGACATGAGCGAATCAATGGCTGCTATAAACCTTATCTGAATATGTATTTTTTTGTGAAAGCATGGTTAGGATCCGTCGATAAATCTACAATTTGCTATAAACCTTCGAATCTGTGTTTCTTTTAGAAAATCGATGTTGCCTTTTTTATGTATTTTTGGTTTTCCTCTTTTTTAAAAAAAAATTAAGCTAGGACCTGTCGGCGAATCCGTGAGCTGCTATAAACCTTCGACGAATCTGTGTTTTTTTTTCGAGACATATTTTTGTTTCTGAGCCCACTTCTCTAAAAAACGCTGAGAGGACCTAAACGTAAAGCGTTGAGGGACCTAAAGTAATCTATTTTTTTCCCGAGGTCCGTTCCGCTAAAAAACACCATGAGGACCTAAATATAAACCGTAGAGGATCTAAACATAATTTTAAATTTTTTCGGTCTATTTTATTAAAACTCACGGAGGGCGTAAGCGTAATTTCAGATTTCGAAGGACCTTTTCGCAAATATGCTGATGTGGCATGCCTAGGAGGCCTCCAATTCTCAGCCCGCAGGCGAATCAATGGGCTGCTATAAACCATATACGAATATGTTTTTTTTTGTGAAAGCCGCGGTTAGGATCCGTCAGTAAATCTACGGGCTGCTATAAACCTTCGACGAATCTGTGTTTCTTTTTAGAAAATCGCTGTTGCCTTTTTTTATGTATTTTCGGTTTTCCTATTTTTTTTTTAAAAAAGGTCGCTAGGACCTGTCGGCGAATCCGTGAGCTGCTATAAACCTTCGACGAATCTGTGTTTTTTTTCGAGACATATTTTTGTTTCTGAGCCCACTTCTCTAAAAAAACGCTGAGAGGAGCTAAACGTAAACCGTTGAGGGACCTAAAGTAATCTAATTTTTCCCGAGATCCGTTCCGCTAAAAAACACCATGAGGACCTAAATATAAACCGTAGAGGGATCTAAACATAATTTTAAATTTTTTCGGGTCTATTTTATTAAAAACTCACCGGAGGACGTAAACGTAATTTTGTATTTCCCGAAGGACCTTTTCGCAAATATGCTGATGTGGCATGCCTAGGAGGCCTCCAATTCTCAGCTCTATAAAGATAGACTAGGTAGATTTCACGCGCTACGCTGCGTGCAGCCGGTTTGGTCGCAAAGAAACATTCGTAAAGCAAAACACTCCAACGATTGTAGAATCTAAAAGCACAACATTCGTAATAGCTGATTAGATTCAGTACCATATATAATCAAGAAACCAACCCAACTAATTTATCGAGCTTAGAGAACAACTGTAATGGTTCCTATCACTAATTCTTAACAGATTAATGTACGATATCAAAAGATAACATCCTATTGGAAACTTGAGATAAACCAATAAAAATTATCTCAACATGATCCAAGTTCACCGACTACATGATCCAATTTTAGCAGTTAACCAAGCCCAGCACGCATTTCAAATTAATCTGCAGGAGCAATTCGGTGAACATGAGTTAAAGCACACAATTTTATCAATTTAGGAATGTTTTTTGTGGGGTAAATAACACTAAACACCACAAGAACCGTGGTAAAGGTAAAACAACATGAAAACTTTCCAGTTTTATGAGAAACACATCACTCATAAATTTGGCAAGCATGAAATAAAGACTATTTTAAGCGAGGTAAATGTGAATTAAAGTTGTCTATCATAAATTTGGCAGGTACGAAGTGAATATTATTTTAAGCGAGGCAAATGTGAAGTAACAACCTAAATGTTAAGACACAATCTGTGAGTCTACCGAGACAATGGACAATTTCAACAATGTTCGACATAAAATAAATTTAACTAAGTGAACAATAAACTGTATTAGAAAAGCACATACCTTTCATATCCAAAAGCTTTTAGAATCGACATAAATTCCTAGAGTTTTATAGGCTGCAGATTGTTATGAAATAGGCATAAAAAAGGAACACAATCACGTCATGGAAATCTTAAAATTAAAATGTTTATGTTGACCAAGAGCCTTACTTTTCTGACAGCTCTCTTCACACCACGCTCAGACGACAGAGTTTTCTGAGCACAAATATGGCTGTATGCAATACTCTTGACATAAACAAAATCATAGTAGTTGTTCACATTAATGCACTGTGAAACAAAATCTACATGAAACATATCTTTTAGGAACTATTCGGACAATAAAACAAAAGAAAATAGTTGAGCCACTTTAGTGTGAATTTCTCTCGAAAACAAAAGAAAAAATGGATAATACTGAGCGGTTGTGCACGACTTGGTAATGACGACGGAAGGACGGATGGGCATACACCGCTATACTGCATAAAAAGAATATGTGAAACCGAACTTTCTAAACCTTAACCACGGATAGATGTAGAAGCGTCTATATGGTTTGTATCGAAAAAGCAGTAACATTAGATCCTTTGTTAAAAATGATCTAATTACACTATAATTAGATTAATTAGTATATGTTAATGTAAAGCCATATGTTAGAGATCTGCGAAAGGTAAAATTTATAGTAAAAAGGATAGAGGTAGTATCTAGGAAAATTCAAACAATGACTATCAATAAGTAACACAATGAATATACACAGAGAATGGGATAAGTAATTCAACAACATAGTTGTATGGCCACAAATCACCAACCAAATAATCTACAATTACACTCAAGAATGCTTTATGCTCGACGCAAGGCAATAGCTAGAAAATCACGAACTATAAAAAGACATCACACAAAAAACATTAGTTAGGAATCAAGCCAAATACCCAATGAAATGTGTGGTCGTATGTATTCTCATGCATCTTGATCGCTACGTTGTCACTATCTAACAATTTTTGAAGAGTGGATATGAAATTTGTCACTATCTAACAACGATGACCATTTCAAATAATTGCTGAGATATGCAAATGTCGTAAATTGTAAATATGTAAATGTCCTAAGCTGTAAAGCAAATATACATGCATATAAAAATCTCCTATATAGAACTATCTGCAGTGCATAAATATGAAAGATTAGGCATAGCTCAAGCTCGTTAAGAAAACAAGAACACAATAGGTAGAGTAGAAACGGCATAATTCTGCAAATGGATAACGAAGACAGACTGTACAATAACAAAGATAGCTACCTTCCAAACCTAACTTAAAACAGAGATCAAATATAAATCATAATTATTTCTTTCATATTTTTATTTGTCTGGATTTCACATTGGTAAGTGCTTACCATGCCTGCGCGGAGGTGAACAGTCCCCGTTAGGTAGCTAGAGCCATGACAAGTGCATTACAGTGGCAAGTGCATTATAGAATATTACATCAAATCCAAAGCAAAAATCAAATAAATTGGAAGAAGCTAGAAGTGGCCCCAAGGAAATATCACTTTTATTCATGCCTGGATCCTAAAAGCCGCTCCTCTCACTATTTTACCATCCATTTCTTTTATTGCA
This sequence comes from Guadua angustifolia, assembly GCA_036346375.1. Lineage (NCBI taxonomy): Eukaryota > Viridiplantae > Streptophyta > Magnoliopsida > Poales > Poaceae > Guadua > Guadua angustifolia. Next base: position 33,957,127 of record CM070500.1, on the reverse strand, counting down.
CTGTGAAGCTCCTACCATCAAAAAAATGGTTACTCAAATTTTAAAAAAAACACATTACTTGTATGAGAACTTGAGCTACATGACTCGAGGACTTGAGAACTGACGTATATTCTTACAGAATATGGTGAACAATAAGATCAGCGAAATCATAATGCAAGCACCAACCTTAAAAAAGGATCTTTATGCTTGCGAAGGTCCTAGAAACACCAATCAAGTGCGATTACACGAAACTAAAAGCAGCGGACTTGAGAATTGAACCCTAAGGGATGCCCTGTCAATCGTAACTTTGTAAACAAACTAACTTCTGCACCCCACATCAGCTATGGGAAGGAAGATCTTGTCAAGCCACAAAATCATTTTCACAGTCAGTTCTTCCAAGTGCACTAAAATTTCATTGCAATATTAGAGGTTTAAGGAGTGCTCACAATAGAAGAGGCATTGAAAATGTATACTGGCAGAGAATAAAACAACAGCAAATGGCTGTAAAGCTGTCTGAAGAAAGCGAATGGAAGAGGGTGCAGCCTTTTTAGCAAAGAAAAGGATGCACCTTGGTATATGGCAACCATTCTAAGCCTCAAATCAATTTGTACAGTGGTTGCTTCCCAATCCTAAATTCCTGCATACAAATAAAACAAGTCCAAGTACAATTTCAACCTGCAATATCCCACTTTGAGGCTATGGAAGGAAAAAAATAGGGACAGATGAAAGAAATGCATAGGAAAAGCATATACCCTGATTTTGTACCAACTCTACTAATCTCCAAATCAATTTCTCGTTCTGGTTGTGTCCCTGCCCTACATGGTCACGCACAAACAAAATCCAGGGAGAGCTAGAGAGAGACGGACTAATTGAGAGAGCTGTCGTAGCCGGCGATAGCACAGAGCTGCGGATCAAAGAGCTGGGATCAAAGAAGCCACTGGATAGAGATAAGAGAAATGTGTCTGTTGCACTTATCCTACTCTCGCAAGTATTTGCCTGTAAGAACAGTCGTCCACATTATTCACAAAGTAATATAAACAGGAAACATAATATTCCTCTTAGCACAATTTTCTCTATACCTTTTTTCTTTGACTGGATCATAAAAGATTGATAAACGTTAAACATGAAGGGGGAAAAACACGGTAGGGGTGGTACGGATGAGAGTCTGGTATCTGAAGCATAAAGAATGCTTTCACAAAAAGCTGAATCAGCATGTAGATCATAATATTTTTAACTTCAACAAAACTTCGGTGTCTAAAGAACTCGAAATAAACCTATGCAGCTACAATCCTGTATTCTCATAATCTATTAAGGAAAATAAGCCAAATCAGCCATTGTCTACATACCTTTCAGAACATCCTAAAGCAGAAATCAAAACCGGATAGCTAGATTATAGAGGCATACTATATTATTTTTTTGCAGCCAATCCAAACACACTTACATTTGCGGCTTCACAAAAGAGCCTCAAGGTTAAGCATGGTATCCTATAGCATATATGGGCCAAGGGATATATGCATGATGCTGATAGACATATGAATACATGATCTTTTCATGATCACAGCCAATGTGCATATGATTCAAACATGGGGAAAAATTTCACCTAACAGAGTACTTGTTACAGGCATTGCCTCTTCCGACATCTATACGGCATGGCATATGAAAACGATGTAGAATAACCTTTAAGGTGACAAGCTGAGGCGACCTGTAATCTGAATATGTTGATAAGGGCAGAAATAGATCACGCGAATAGGAAAGAAACAACACAACAACGGAATGATATCAACAAGTAAATCTATGAAAATTCTATTTTTGATAAATAAAACTAAAACCGATTTCAATTCCAATTCCCTATTTTGATAGTAATACATACACCCTCTCTATGATAGGTTTAAAGAATTGCAAAATAGTGAGCATAATCTAGGTAAGGCGCAGGCCTATGTAAACAAGTTCACATATACAAAACACAAATAATTAGCTGAAATAAATAAATTTAGCAGCAGCAGTATTACCTATCCTAATGGAACATCACTATCAAACATCCAATCTTTATTCTTGTTCTCATAAGTGAGCACAGGCTCAGTCCTATTTTAACGATTCACCAGTCGGCAATCAGATAATCTATCTCTCACCGATTTCCCATTTGACTCAATATGATCTGTAGAAGCACAAAATATGAAAGTAAAATCTTGTTAAAACATTTCGAATAGTAGGCAGCATTGATGAAGACTCCTGATGTAAAACAAGTCTAACTCAGATTTTTAACTTACATAGATGAATAAAAGGGCCATAGAGTTATTACCATGCGAATTCATTTGTATGGATCGCATAAGTAAAAGCAAGGGCATTTCTAACTGGAAGCAATTCCAGTACACATTGTGCGACAGAATAACAGGTACACCAAGTATAGTTTGAGCTTCAAAATAAGAAAGCAAAATAATACAAAATGAAACGCCTCACTGCATGTCATGGAGGACAATAGCAGGGAAATAGTTCACAGGTACATATACAAAATGAAACGCTTCACTGCATGTCACGGAATGCTTGTTTTACAAACAAACTACCCAATTTGCAATATAAAAAGGTTTGTATACAGGTCCCGTCATCAAATCACAGAGGTACACTGTAAACATTTAGGTATGATATGCGTAAATATTGAATTCTTCCTGTATAATGCCTACCTGAGCAACCACAGAAAAAGAATCTGATGAGCCGCAATCAGGTTTACGAAATAAAAGGATTGCCGAGCAGGCTATCCACCTTGTAGACAGCGGCGCAAATTGTTAAACACAATAAATAAGAAGGGAACAACATATTCCACCAAAACAACTATATCCTAACAGCCAAAACCTGGTATCTTGCCAAAAGGACTGCTTATCTAGCTGAGGAATAATAAGCGCTGCATTCACGAAATGGGCCACTGCAACCATGTCACATATCTGCAGAGAAAATAATAAGCTCCAAATAAAGGTTGGCAACCATATTTTTAAGAAATCTCATAAAAAATTATGAATATAATGATAACAGTTATGCAGGTAGAATAAGCGTTTTTTTGTAATAACAAGCGCTGCATTCACGAAATGGACCACTGCAACCATGTCACATATCTGCAGAGGGAATAATAAGCTCCAAATAAAGGTTGGCAACCATATTTTTAAGAAATCTCATAAAAAATTATGAATATAATAATGATAACAGTTATGCAGGTAGAATAAGCGTTTTTTTGTATGGATAAACCTTACAAAAGCGGCACTGAATATTCAAAAGAATAAGGATAAATACATCAGACTATATCATCTGAGCAGCTGTATAATTATCAATACAAAAGTGTCTACATGTAAGTTAGATAAACATGAAGGTAAACACTGAGTTTTGGTGTTATGAACTTACTCTGCCTCTCATGGTTGTCTGCAATAGGGGATCGGAGAGGGAGACGATGAGGACTTGCTCCAGCGTGGAATACGCGGCGCCGCTGGCTTCGGCCCGGCTACCGACGGCGACGAAGCGAAGGTCCCTTTCTCCACTCGGTGTAAACCGTGTTAGGCAAGCCGAAGGAGCGGTCAGTGGAGAAGGGGGACACCGGCGACGGCGCGGGAAGGCGAGGCCGTCGACACGGTGGAGGAAGCCCCAGCGGAGAGGGCAAAACGCACGAGGCGGCGACCTACCGCCGGGAGCAACCTGGCGCACACCCGGCGAGCAGCAGGAGGCGGGGAGCGGAGGCGTGCACCGGGCGAGCAAGCGAGGCGGGACGGCTGGGCGGAGCAGCGAGGCGGCGGGGGACGACTGCGTGAGGCGGAGGGAGTGGAGGCGCGCACCCGGGCGGTCGGGCGGAGCAGGCGAGGAGGCGGGGACGGCTGCGCGAGTGCGGCGCGAGGATAGGGTTTTGGTGCGGGCGCGCAAGAATTGATCTGGGCCGCCCGCTCAGACCAGTTCGATGAAGCGAAGCACGAACGGCCGGATCCGCATCGACGCGAAGAACGGACGGCTGTGGGAAGCCGCGTGACGTGGCCCGGCTGAGGAGGCCCGAAATCTTCCGCCTTTCATAGATTAGTTATATTATATTATTATTATTGACTTTTTGTTTAACCTAAATTAAATCCGGTAGGAGGCTCAATAACAGTATGAATTACTTAGGTGCCGCCGGTGCGGAACGAAGTAGCCGTTGCCAGCCATCGATCGCCCTCCTTTGCCTGTCCTCACCATACTCATAATTTTGCACGCTGCCGCCTGCCGCATATACGAGCAGATCGAGGTTCGCTCCATGTCCATGAAAAATGAAAATGTGGATCTCGTTTCCATCCTGGACGACGGTTGGCAACTAGCGTCATCAAATTGGAGTTAATGTAATTTTTGGGATGAATGAACGAATAGGATTCGTTCCATATATACTGAATTAGCAGCCGGCATATATTCAGTGATTACAGAAAAACAAATAAAAAATACATCCCAAAATTGATGAAAGGCATGTTCTTTTACATCACACTCGTAACACAGCGATTGAATTTTTCTCCGCAGTAGGCAATGCCCTGATTCGGTTGCTATCTGTACTTGATTTAATTGAGAGCCGCCGTAGACCACGGACTCCGCCCAGGGATTCTAAGGTCATCGTGATGTGGATCATTGACGCACCCGTGCACACCGCGCCCGAACTCCGTCGGCTCCAGGCGCGGCGCTAGCTGCCGCTGCCACGGCGAGGATGGATGCCGGTGGGGAAAGACAACACTATTCATGTGGGAATCAAATTTTGTGAAAGAGGTATGCAAACTTAACTCTATGTATCCCCACTTCTATAGATGCCACATGTCCCTCTAACAATGCATTAATTGGAGGAGTGAGAAATCAAGAGTGGGGTGGAGTGAGAAATTAAATGAATGATTGAGATTGTACAAGATGCACACGTGACATTCATCCGAGTGGGGATGCATAGAGTTAAGTTTGCATACCTTCTCCACGAAATTTTTTTCCTTCATGTGCCCATCTGTAATTTTTTTATTAATAATATATATTCACAATTATACCCTCAAGAGAATTATATTTCACCACAATTATACCCTCAAGAGAATTATATTTCACCGTACTTAACGGCGTAGTATTATCAAATCCTAACTAATCTATTTGTTGTATCAAAAAGAATGACTAATCTCTACTACTTAATTACGAGTTGGTGGTGGTAGTCCGTTCTCTTTTTCCTCGGCATACCCATGAAATCATTATTGTCCCAATCTTCTATACATTGGCGAACGGAAAAGGTTTTAATTCGGTTAGATATGCATGCATACATGATCTGCAACATATCATACTCTTATCTCAATCAGTCAGTTCTATTTCCAAATACTGCACGGCCGATTCTTTTTCTATATACTGCACGCATATAGTTTTTGAGTTATCATATGCATCCTTTCCATTAAATATTTACTTGCATGTGTAGATAAGATCATCTTTTTTTATCTAATCACGTATGGACTTGATTCCAGCCAGCCAGTAGCATGCGCACGGCTATGCATGACGCGACTAGATAAGTTTGTTATCTCTATCTCTGCTAATTCTAATTAGGAGTTTGTGGTGGTACGTCCGTTCTCCACCCTCAACCCGACACGTGTGCGCACCCGTGTGGCTGAGTGGGAAGCGGGCAGTGGCCACCTCGGTAGATTGGATTGGATCATCCTGTTGCGGGAGGTAAATGCATATACATAACTCATTTATTACTTTCCTTTCTCCCATTGATCTGGCATTCGAATCGGCGGCGATTGCTCCCGGTGTTTTTCAGATTGGATTGGTTGATTCCCTTCTGAAGGAAGCAGAGATCCTATACATGGAGTTGGGTCTCTTTTCGTCTCTTTTTCTTTTGTTGCCTTTTTTATTCAACGATTTCTTAATCTGGATTCCATAGATATCTCCTCGGTTGCTGAATCTATATAGCCCTACCGCTTCTTACATCTCTTGCAGATGTGCTGAGCTTATCCGTTGAGCGGAGATAATATGCGACCTTCTTGATCTCGTCGATGCAACGTAGGAGTAGGCCGCCGATGGTGGACGGCGAGATAGGTTGGCAGCACTGCTAGATTTCGTCGCGGTGGATGCTGTCAATAGGTTGAGGAAGGCGCTCGCGGGGAGCGGCGAGGAGGCGGTGGAGCTGGTTGATAGGGTGGGGCTATAGTATGACCAGAGTAAGGCATACGAGTCATGCACGCTACTGATAGTGGCAGCCATATACGAATGAAGTCTACCTCTTCAATGCTTTTATGCCTATAGGACAGCAGGTAATGCCTCTTTCAATCAATCGATCGATCTCGAATTATAACGTTACAAATTTACAATCCCAAGTGTTGTGATGTTATTATTTAAGTTTGTGAAATTAAAGATAATTTTAAGCTCGAGTTTGTAAACAGGTGTTTAGAATTTGTATGCTTCGATGAATTGATTTAAATATTTAACCATTGCATATTCAGAGTGAACATTATTATTCAGATAAAGATAGTACTCTTTGCAAATAAATTTTTTATCGCAAAGTGAGTTTCCGTTGCATCGTACGGGCATATGGCTAGTTTATATTAATTGATAGGTATTTCCTCTGTTAATTTTTATAAGACGTGGTTTGACTTAGTGTCATATAATTTATGTATTATTGGACTAATTGTTAACCAAAATTTACAAACTTAGAATGTCGAAATAGATTGACATCTTATAAAATTTAACAGAGAGAGTAATGTACAAGAGCTCTATAGCTCCTCTGTGCACCATATTCTGCTAGCCGTTCCCTTACTTTTCGATCATTTTGTTCTCTCTCCAGTGATCTGAAACATTTATACAGCCCCATGAGCAAGTCATATTACTACGTATCACAAGAGGTAGTAACAATTAAGGGTTTGTTTGGAACACGTGATACTAATTAATAGGAATTGTAAAGGAAAGAAAATATCGATGTTCTATTTTGTGCTTCTTGTTATTCAAAATTATTATGAATATTCCCAACAAATCTCTAAGTTTGTTAACAATACTATCTTAAGACATAATTAGGATATGCACAACAGTGTGATATCAGCTGTCTATATGCTTTATCATGCAGTGGCGTATCCAGGATTTTGGGTATGGGTGGTCCAACTTGGCATAAATTTTTTAAATACCGTAAATCTAACATGCCAATATACAATACAAGTATAGAATTTACCAAAAGTACATCATGATATATTAATAAAGTGTCTTACGAACATATTAAAATCAACAACTAAGTATGAAATTTGACTTAAAGAAACTTACACGACTACAATAATTTGAAGAAGATTACAGTACTACTTCTTGTTGGGTCTACGCTTTCTAATGGCCATGAAAGTGTCCATTATATCTTCTTCATTCACTTTAAAGAAAATGTCTCGCTCAATGAATGTGACTAGACAATCGCCCAAAAGACTATCACCCATCCTATTTCTCAACTTATTCATGATGAAATTCATAGCAGAAAATGCTCATTCAACACTTGCCGTCATTTATGAGTTGAGATAGCACGAATAACATTTCTAATCGCATGCTGCTGCCAATGCCTTGCGGTTATACTTGGGGGTGGTTCAGGCTTTGAACTACTGCTGCGATGGCCGACAAATGGATTCTCACAAATCTTTTACAGGAGCGCAGTGTACTCTTTCTGTTCGTTCGTTATGGCCAGAGTGAAAAATGGTTTGAACAACTCTTATAACAGGGTACAATTAGAACTGCGACAGTTTTTGGGTGGGCGGGCCCACGCCCACCCTCTAGATCCGCCAGTGTTATCATGTAAGATTTTTGCTGACATGTCTCTTTGCAAAGAGTCGATCATATAGACAGCATAAAACACCATTATTTGAGTTATTGTCTATAATAAATACTTTTTCATACCATAATTAAAAGATTATAAAATCTCATAGAGACAATTTTAAGATACCTTTTATTATAGAAACTGTTTTTAGTTTTATCTTTAGATAACATAAAGAGTATATACATGCTCTTAGCATGAAAATATTATGATATCAAATCCTAGAAAATCCACAGTTAAGTCATTCTAACATGGAATATAAAAAAAACATTCAAAGCGTTTCAGCGGACAAAACGAGTGCCACACATATTGGAGTAGCCAGTTAGCCACCCAGTCGAACAGGCAACAGATTATATTCCAGGGCAGTACACAATACAGAAGGATGAGCTAAAAGTTTGGAAAAGGGGCAAAAAAATATTCAAAATACTGAGTCAGAAATCACAGACCCTTCAGCACGATATTGTTCTCTTTGAAAATTAAAAGCAAGATATAGATTCTAATACCCGATATGTTTTTGCATCTTGCTATTCGGAGATTATTCAAACGGAGTGCTCAATGGAGGAAATAAATGTAATTAATTCTTCTCCCCATCAGCAAGCATATAAGCTGTGGCGGTCTAGTCTTCGGATTGCTAGTCACTAGTGTGTGCGTTTTTCTTTTTATTCTTGTTTGGCTGTGTGCTTAAGATAAGCAGAGGCCAGAAGCAATTTCAAGGACTTGTATTGTCTCGATGTAAGTTTCTTGAGATTAATAAAATTCTTCCTTTTTCAAAAAAACAAATAAGCTGTGCGCGCGGACGTGTAGTACTTACCGGTTACAAACTTGCAATATAGGCTACGCTAATCTCTTTTAGCAAGCAGTGCTAGAGCTTCAGCTATAATCAGCTTATTATTTGCTTCTCTGTCCAAGTTTATAGGACATATTTTTTTAATAATGTTATCTCTAAATTAAATATATGACATATTTTATATACTAATATAAAATTAATGTGATGTTCTTTTTATACCTCTAATAAATATATAGTTTTACTTAAGATTGTCTACAGTGCATTAAGCAAGCATTGAGTATAGTCTCTGTGTCATGACAAAATACGGCTTATAACTGAAGGGAGTAAATTACGTAGAAGTGCTAGACAATCTGTTTTGAGGTACACCGACCATGGACGCTATGAATGACCATGTACACTACTATATATGCTAAATGAATCCTAATTGGATATAAACTCATAGGGTGGTTATGGAGAACCAAAGCAACCAAGAAGCTACAACTCAACTCAACTGATCCAAAGTAAGAGGTATACGAGATGATTAGAGACTAGATTATTCTTTAGTACTAGATCCTTATATAGGGTGAGGATTCGAGGGTCATAAAACTTTTAAAAGGTTACGAGAGAGCAACAATTTTTTATACTCTTTTGAAATTGTACTTAAAAAATTTGCAGTCGATTTTGTCAAATCTTTTTCTTTCAACGTGGTTGTTTTAACATCGTTATTTTGATCCTATCTATGAGATTCATTGTTGGGACCCGAATATACAAATCCGGATCCTCTGTGTATTCTGCATTACTTCAGAATCACACCAGTGTACACAGTTTCAACATAAATGAATATCACAATCATACACAACGAAATTGTTTGGTTGAATACTGCATTGACTAATTATTAGTCATTAACGATAGTTAGGCTACGATTCGGCGAGTAGCACCGAGGATATTTCTCAATATTTTCAGCTACAAAATTTGCAAGCCTCTGGTGAAATTCACTCCACATGGCAACTTTCAGTAAATTTATTTCAAGGTGTAAACCATCCAAATCCAAATTAATGTAGTGGCATGATGGTTGCACCTTTAAGACTGAACCATCAGTAGTTAGTACTAAGGTACACCTTCCTGTAGTGCCTAAAACCATGTATGCAATTAGATATGCACCACGCGTTCATTAGCACGCGCTAGCAATATAGAAAGCCACGACAGAGAAGTTTCTGAGAATAGGAAGCCGGGACTGATCGCCAATAATGAATCTGAACAAGTGCCTGTGTGGTCTCCAATTGTACACATGATCAGCGGCGAGCAGTAGTGTCCTGAGACCAGTTGCGAGTCGCCATGCAGGGATGTCACAATTGACAAACACTGAACCTTCTGTCAATAAGCTAGACGGGCGTCCGATCGAGTGCCGCACGTAGCAAGTTGGGTCGCGACACGACCTGACTATCTGTATATATCTAGCTATGCTATATAGATCGAGCAGGAATTGAAGAGAAGAGATAAAAAGGCGAGATCCCCACTTCCCTGGGACACAAGTATTTGTTCCGTTGGAACACTCGTTGTGGCTCTCTGTGCTCTGGCTCGGTTATGCCTTATTCTCCATGTTTTCCCCCTCGACCGCACAAGAGAACCTGCAGCTAGCCAGCCTTTTCTTCCATTCCACCCCTATAAGTACCACCCCTTCTCACTCTCCTCTTCTCACAAGCCTAGCTAGCTGGCCACACCCATCGATCGCTATTCACTAGCTAGCTCGTCTTACCAGGTTCAGTTATAGTTAGATCAGTAGATAGCGAGTGATAATATATAGCTGGATGGCGTCCATGTCGATGAGCTCGTCGAGGCAGCAGTGGACGGCGAAGCAGAACAAGCAGTTCGAGCAGGCGCTGGCGGTGTACGACAAGGACACGCCGGACCGGTGGCACAACATCGCGCGCGCCGTGGGGGGCAAATCGGCCGACGAGGTCAAGCGCTACTACGAGCTGCTCGTGGAGGACGTCAAGCACATCGAGGCCGGCAAGGTGCCCTTCCCCGCGTACAGGTGCCCCGGCGCCGGCTCCATGGGCGGCTACGAGGCCGACAGGTGAGGCCGGTGCGGGACCCTCCTCCACAGCACTCCGGCTTAATTTTGATTATAGCTTTCCGATCGCATAATTGCTTACTAGATTTCTAGTTTATTTGCTGTTATGACACCGACCGGTTTCGGCAATCACGTCCGACGATTTCACGAGTCCACCAGTGGAATAATAGCCAAACAAAGAGCCCTCTCCACGATCACATTATTTGAGGATAGTTAGTCTGTTGAGTAGGGCTTTCGTGCTTTCTCTTCTGATATAAGTTATATAAATTTTGAATCAAACAAGGAGTAAACAATCACTATCAGCTCTTTATTTATATTTTAATATTTATACAATTTTTAAAAAGAAAAAGATAAAAGCATCTCTATACCATATTCAGTAAGGCTTCAGCTTAAGGGTATCTTGGAGCCCAAGTCGGCCCAAATATGTTAACGAATTTTGGGTTTGTCCTATATATAATTCCAAGCTAGTTTCGTACTAGATTGTCATGCCACGCTGAAGTTAGTAGAAAAAGGTTTCTCGGACTTTTTAAGTTGACCGCCTTAAAGGTTCAAATAAATTAGCTTACCCAAATTAATTAGGCCCTCAAAGTACCGTTATTTGAGACTAACCTCTATTAGGTTCTGCGACACGAGGGAGGTCCCTCGCGCGAGGGAGGTCCCTCGCGCGCAGGGCCGACCGATGCCTCTGGTACACACCGTTCGATGGGATACGCGTGTGCTCCGTTCGCTCTGTCCCGCGTCTCTCGGCTTGTGCACTCGGCTCGGCGTTCTTGTTTTTGTTTGGCTCGTCGGCTGCTATGGCTCCATCGCTGCAACGCAGGCGTAGCCTCGCTCCAACACAGCGTCGGCTCGATCCGCCTCCTATGCTCGCGTTCCGCGCTCGCCATCAAGCGCCGCCACCATAAAAAACACTAGAAAATTTTCCGCGGCGTAACACGCGTGTCGTTTTTTTTAGAAAAATTTTCTTTTTTTTTACGATTTTTTTTAAATTGTCGAAATAATGAGCGAAACGGCTGAAAGAATACAAATGAAATCACATTTTTTTCGCATCTATCTAGGGTTCTCTCATGAAGGATCCATGATCGTGTTAAATCGAAAAGGTCATTTTCGTAAAAAATAGCCGGAATGATCGAAACGGCACCACGTTTTTTTCCGGTATCTATTTAGTGTCCTCTCACGAAATAATCTTCCCCTCACAAAAAATCACAAAAAATCGTGTTTTAGTCCTTTTATAAATTACGAATAGGCCCTTCACAATTTTTTGTGAGGGGAAGATATTTTTCCCTAAAATCACGTTTGGGTCCCTCGTGCGCCATTTTATGGAAAAAAAACTCCCATTAAAATCAAATCGCGAATAAGCTCTTTTTTTAATTTTTAAGGATAGCGGATAGGTCCAAAAACGTAACAAACAGGTCCTTGCTCCTTACGTCTAGGTCTTTTCTCCGTTTTTCTCGGGAAAAAAATGTTTTCGTCACCAAAAATATTTGTGCAGCTCTATCTCTAGACTTTTTTCCTACCTCGATTTCCCACCTCGATCTCTGATATTTTTTAGAACATGTATTATTACTCGGTGAACGCGTAGAGTGTTAGGCTCGACAAAAGAAGGTTGTCATCTCTAATAATTTTCCACCCTTTTCCCTCTAGACTTTTTCCCCACCGTGGTTTTTCAGCTCGGTCTCCAATATTTTCGAAATAATTCGTCGAAAGAGATATTTTTACAACTCTATCTCTCTATTTTTTCCCCGTTTCGCTCATTATTTCGACGATTTAAAAAATAGAATGCCGCCGAAAAAAAAAAGATTTCTCTACGAAAAAATAGCACGTGCGGCGTGTTACGCCGCAAAAAATTTTATGTTCTTTTAGCCGTTTCATTCATTATTTCGACGATTTAAAAATAAAAAACTGCCGAAAAAGAAAATTTTCTCTTAAAAACGATATCGTCTTGGCGTGTTACGCGAAAAAAATTATGTTCTTTCAGCCGTTTATTATTTCGACGATTTAAAAAATAAAACACCACCCAAAAAAAATTTCTACGAAAAAAATGACACGCCGCCGCGAAAAAATTTCTAGTTTTAGCTACTTTTGAGCACCGAGCCGAGTGCACAAGCCAAGAGACGCGGAGCAGAGCGAATGGAGCACACACGTGTCCCATCGAACGGTGTGTACCAGAGGCATCGGACGGCCCTGCGCGCGAGGGACCGCACACCGTCCCTCGCGCGAGGGACCTCCCTCGCATCCTAGGTTCTGTTGGCAAATCAAAAGCTACGTCTGCTGACTTATCATATTGGCATTTGGTACCGGACCGTGTGGCACATATGCTGCATCAGCGCATCGATCACTGTATGATTAAGATGCACTGGGTACTTGCTGAACAAGTCCATTTGCCAGCTCCTGAAGTAGTTATGCATTGATGCGCTTTGTATGTCCATTTCATCAACTTTTAGACCGGAATCTCCATCATGTATGAAACTATATAAAGTTGTATATATGCCGCTGATCTGAGGGAGTTTTAGATTTTTACTTTTTGCCGCAGGCTGAAGCATCTGAAGATCTAGGTGGCATGAAGCCACATGCACCATGATGCATGTACGTACATGGTGCCTGTACATACACACGGTACACCGCTATGTGGTGCGTGCGGATACCGTAAGCATCGATCCGAGCATGGATGTGAATAATCTCTAGTTAATTTGTAGATTCGTCTATCTCCAAATCTCCCATGTACTGTCCATCGATCTCATGTGCACCACATATATTTCAGTAAAACGAAATGAATAGTATTGCATTCTCGCATCTAAATAGTTCTGTTGATGTTTTTTTTCAGCCGTATAGTTCCAAATATTTTTAGTGGAGCTTTGTTTTCCGAATTGTGTATTGTGTGCAGGACACAGTATCACGTACTAACCCGTAATTGATCGACGTTAAAGTGTCATGCAAACATTTAAACACTTGACGCAAGTACTGTGCAGAGTGCATAGATATCTTTTCCCTTTCTTTTGATGGTAAGGCACACACACCCCACCTTTGATATAGAAAACTCTGCTCGCGAAAAAGAGTTCGAACTCGATCGTCTATGACTTTTAGAAACGAGAACATCATTTTGATATATGGATAAAAGCAATATTATGACGTAAAAATGAATATATGTATGACTTTTCCCATGTGAGAGGTGCTTCTATTTTTTTTAACAGATACACAAACATTAAAATATGAATGAAGGGTGGATAGTAATTACTTACCCTTTTGCTTGTTTTAATATTTATACGATTTATATTAGGAGGAAAAGCATTGAAGTACTGCTTATCCTATACTTATTTATTCATTAAAAACACAGATAATGTAAACATGCAAAACAACACCGCAAGATTATGAACAATAAAAAACAGTACGTTGTATGATCGAGGTCGTGTTGTCGATGATCAAAGCTCTCAACTCACCAATGTAAAACAATAGACAAAATAAGATATAGTCCCAACCTTCTAGATCTCTTTATTAATCTTTTGTTCATAAGTCTGTGTACAGTACACACTATAAAGCCCTGTCCCTCCTCATATAGGGGTAGGGGAGGCAGAGTGCCTTCTCAAGAATAAATGATATTTGACTAAACTAGTTAATGTACCGCATGGGCTGGCTGTCCTTGAATCGTACATACGACCTTTTCTAAAATTTGAAAACTTTTCGTGTCCTGCTCGCTTTGAGCTGGCTGACAGGCTCGGTTCAAATTTTTTTCATTTAAATCCTTCAAAAAATTCGTAATTATGTATCAGTTTTTTCACGTTTTTTTTACAAAGAGGGCCTTAAAAAAACGTGAATATTTTGTGAGGGGATCCTAAATAGATACAAAAAAAATAAAGTGACGTTTGGATCATTCTGGCTATTTTTTGCGAGAAGGATCTTTTCGATTTAGCACGATCACGGATCCGATTCAGAAAATCGCAGATCTTTTGTTAGAGGACTCTAAATAGATATCGGGAAAAAAACGTAGTAACGTTTCGATCATTCCAACAATTTTTTGCGAAAAGGACCTTTTTGATTTAACACGATTGCGGATCCATCATTAGAGAACCCCAGATAGATGCGAAAAAAACGTGATTTCGTTTGTGTCCTTTCAGCCGTTTCGCTTATTTTTCCGACAATTTAAAAAAAACACCACAAAAAAAAGAATTTTTTTACAAAAAAAACAACACGCGCGGCGTGTTACGACGCGAAAAATTTCCTAGTATCCTAAAGTTCATAAGAATTCCTCGCCAAGAGGCCGGCCACATCGTCTTGCGCGGCTCGCGCGGGAGCCGGCTCGCCCTTTTTTTTCGCATATAGGTCTTTTAAAAAATACGTAATTACGTTTAGGTCATTTTCACGGTTTTTTATGAAAAAGCCCTTCTGGTTTAGAACAATTAAGAATCTTTCGTGAAAGGATCTTCAATAAATACCTAAAAAAAGAGAGTAGTTACGTTTAGATTATTCCAGCTATTTTTCGCTAAAAGGATATTTCGATTTAGCGCAATCGGGGATTCTTCATGAGAAGACCCCAGATAGATACGAAAAAAATGTGATTGCGTTTGTATCCTTTCAGCTGTTTTACGCGTTTTCTCGATAATTTAAAAAAATACCACCAAAAAAAATAAAATTATCTCTATGAAAAAATACAATAATACGACGTATCACATCACGAAAACCTTCCTAATAGACTTTAGTTTGGTAAAGTATCCACACCTTATCGGACCGTCGAAACCAGCACAGTACATACACAACATAACCCTGTTTTCTCGTTGTTTGTGAGGCTAGCGGCCGCAATGATTTGAATAGAAAGGAATTGCCTCAATGCCATCAGCGGCCTAATTGTAGTGGTATCGTTGGTTTTTTTACTATGGAACAGAGTAAATTTATAGATAACTTGTTAAATAGTATTGTATATTAACTCTTATCGAGTTTACTCAAACCAAGCTCAAACTTGAGCTTCTCTTATTTTTGAAATTATTGTATCTTAAATTGCTAATTATTACCTAGATTGGACTTAGATAAAATCCTGGGCAGATAAAAAATTTGAATCATTCAAAAAAATTATCAAAATAATTGAACTTACTTTTTTATCTTTAAAAAATCAAAACCAAAATAAACAAAACTAAGACAGTAACCTTATTAAAATTTTATAAATTTGCTCGAGTGTAATCATGACCTAAAGTTTTTATGAGAGCTTAAGAATTTCCTCAAAACCATTCTTTAAAATTTTCAAAAATTTTAAACTTTTTGGTTTGCCCAATCAAATCTATGGAAGCATTGAACTTCATTTGTTATATTTCAAAAATAAAAAACAAAAAGAACATAAATGGTACAGTACAATTGTAAGAATTTTATAAATTCACTAGAGTGTAATCATAATATAAAATTTTTATGAGTTCTTAAGCATTGCCTTAGCATCCTTGCGCAAAAGTTTAAAAAATTCTAAACCTTTTGTGGCTGCTCAAGCATATCTATGTATTGATCATCACGCTTTTATAATAACGTAGCACTTTCAGAATTTTTTAGAATTCTTAAAGCTTGATCATCATCTAAAAATTTTATATAAACATTTATGATGCATCAGGATCATTGAAAAGAAATTTAAAGTTTTTTAACTTGGTTTAAACCATTTTTCATTCGGTTGAAGTTTGCTGGTAAGGCTTTTATTAGGACAGTAGCACTGCTAGTATTTTTAAAAATTTTAAACTTGATAATCATTTAAAAATTTTATGGAAACATTATTGATGCATCATAACCATGCAAAAAAATTGTCAAAATTCATAACATGGTTTGTTCTATTTTCATTCGGTTCAATTTTACCAGTTAGCCTTTTATCAAGATAGCACCACTTTCAAAATTTTTAAAAATTCATGATGCTCAATTATCATCTAAAATTTTTATGAGAATATTAGTGATGTGTCATAACCATCCACAAAAAATTTAAAAAAATTGATATGTTTTGCACTATTTTTCGCTTGGTTCAATTTTACTAACATATCGATAAGATTTCGATATTTCTGGGAGAAAACCAAAAAATCTCGGTTGAAAAAAACCATATTTGAATTTTGTTTTTATATTTCATCCAGAATTTATTCAAAATTATGAGATCTTAGTGAAATTCAAAAAATTTTGAATTTCGCCCACCGAGATTTTAACCACAAGATTTCAAACCCTGTCTGGGTGTCAATCCTAGAGAGGGCCAAATTTGCGGATGGCTCAACACGGCCCGACTCATTTATCGGGTGGCACAGCCCGTTTTGGCTCATCTAATAAACAGGTCGTGCCATGCCGACCCACTTGCCTGGATGCTGACCCAAGCACGGCCCATTGGCCTAACAGGCTATGACGTGCCAACATGTGTCCTCACGGGCTGACGGGCATGGCTGGCTTGTTAGAGCCAAAAAAATTCAACAAAGAAAATTAAAAAAATATTAGAAAAATTAGAAAATCGAACAAGTATGAAAAAATACCAAAAATTTTGAAAAAATTCAAAAAAATGGGAAAGTTAGAATAATTTGAAAAACACAAAGGATATAGAAATTTTTTAAAAAAATATATGGAAATTAAGAAAAAGCTAAAAATATGAAATAAATTCTAAAATGAGACAAATAATTAGAATTAAATAATGAGCTTTATTGATGTTTGGTTCCTCGTTAAAAATTTTGCCAAGTAAAGACTCAATATGAGAAAACCTTGGTAAAGAAAAAAGAGTACAGTCTATAGCTCAGGGATATAGGAAAAAAAGTAAAGATTACAATTATTTTTCTTAATTATCTTAATAAATATTTTCAAACGTCTTCGCTAGCTCAACATTTTTTGTAGTGTGTTGAGCTCGTTGATCAGCTAGTTCCTAATCTTTTCACAATGAGAAGTATTTCCACCATCATTTGACAGATTTGTTCTTCTCTCCTTAATTATTCTTCCGGATAAACCAAAAGCAGACTTTGAAGAACCGTGGAGACAGGAATTGTTAACACATTCCGTGCTAATATGGAAAGCACCGGATATGTTATCTTATGCTCGTGTCACCACTGCAAAATGTTGAAGTCCTCCTCTTGTTGCTCTTGGTAGTTGACAGTATTGCTGTTAAGATAGGCAGCTAGCTCCCCACCACTTGATGTGTTCGCATTTGACATTGTTGTAGCCAACTCCTTGAGTAAGAGCCACCTGAACTCATATCTTTTCCTGCACAGTTTTCTTCTTACCTGTTATGAGTGCTGGTGGAGGTCGCTACATGCGAACTCCAACAAACTTCTGATCATACTATAAACTTGAGATAAGTTAGCACAAACATTTAAAAAATAACTATAATAATCAGTACCTATCGTATTATTAGAAGTGAGAGAACATTAGAAAGTCCTCAAACTTTAGCTCTAGAATCTAAAATAAATGTAAATGCATATAATATAGGAATTTCTTTCTAATATTTCAAAATTTTAGTTTTCATAGCATAAATAGATGTATGCAAAATATTATCATTTTCATGGTTTCTTAAGTGGGTAGCAATTTCTAGAATATGATACATAATTAAATGAGAGGTTGAGTAATAAACTCTAGATAAAGCAACAGTAGAACCATAAAAAAGTTCCAAAAATGACAGCAAGTATTTAGCAACAAACCAATATTGTTCTGTGAGTAGTGGTTGATCATCTAGTCCATGATAGTGCGTGTAAAAACAGAAATTGTTCTCTTATAGGGTATGAGAGACTTAACCACCAAATAAGTAGAGTTCCATCAAATAGGCATATCCAAACCAAACTTATGCGGACACACCTCTATTCTAATATAATAAGTCTTATATGCTACTACTCATTTATTTTGATTATTTAAGAAAGATATTGCAGTGTGAAAAGGTTCAATGTACTGGTCTAACCTCTTCTAAGCAGATTTAACTATAAGATTAATAATATGACAAGCATAACGCTGATGTAATAAGAAAGATTTATCATACGAATCAAAAATCGGAGTAAGAATACTTATGGAAGAAGTAATTGCTCAAGCATTATCAAATATTATTGTAAAAATCTTATCAGTAAGGCTAAAATCTTCTACAACTTTATAATATAATTAGCAATATTTTCACCAGTATGTGCTACATCAATTAATTTGAATCCTATAATTCTTTTCTCTAGTTGCCAATCATTGTTTACATAATGAGCAACTACACTAAGGTAATCCTCTTTAACCCTACCACTCATATGTCTAATATCAAAGACACAAAAAAGTACAACTACTAAATTGCTCTTTTAGCTTATTATGACAATTATTATAGTATTTAATCAAATCTCTAGTTGTTGTCTGTCTAAAAACTGTAGAAAATCTAAGATTATGAAGGTCCTAATATAGTTTTTCAAATGCAGGTGACTCGCCAAAGTTTAAAGGAAGATCTTGAAAAGTGATTAAACGACAAAGAGATTCACGAGTTACCTCGGGATTGTGGTCCAGGTTACATACTGTACGGTGGGGTTGTACTGCAGTTGCGTCTGTCTCAAAGGTACCTTTGTTTTTCTTTTACAGCTCTCAGCATGTCTCTTAAAGTGCCCCATTCCACTTATAGGTTTCACAGTTAATTTGTGCTTGCAATATTTACAAATAGCATACCTGCTCTGAACGTCATCTGATGTCTCGAAAATCTTCTTGAAATCTTCTCAGACTCCCGATGTACTGTGTCTTGATTTTTTTGCCCCGGTGCTTACCGACGCAGTAGCAATTGTAGAGCCTGAGAATGATACAGGTATTGCCGCTTCTTCATCTTCATAGGATGCAAGAAGCTCCTCGGGTGAAATCCCAAAATTAGAAACTAGAAAAGACAAAAATCCCCGCGCTCCATAAAGAAAATTGCAAGAAATAATTATGTTATTAGTACTTTAATATCATTTAAAATACTAAAAAATAAATAATTAAATCACAATTATTACTTTGATTTTTTGACAGAAGTCAGAAACCGAATTTTGAATTTTTAGCGAAAGCTATTTTGAATTTTGCCAAATTACCACCAAGGGCAAGAAAATTTTCACAAAGGAATTTTTTAGATAAAGGATTAAAATCCGGCCTCTGCAATTGCACACAGCCGAGTTCTTACAAATATCACATCCGCATAGCATTATTGAATAATAGAGACAAAGAGAGTGTAAAATTAAAAGCAAATTCTATAATTGTTTCTCCATCCATTCTTAGAAAAAATGTCCAACGCCACAACCTCCAATGCATTGCAAATCAGTCGAATGGTCTCCCTGTTGTTCTCAGACTGCAATAGAGCCCAAAACCGCATCCAGCATGTTCCTCTGAATGTAGCCTTTATTACTACCAGCCTGGATCGCAGAGCACTCCCCCTTTTCATTGGATTGCTTAGCGATAATATCATCAGGAACCTTATCCGAAGCGGTCAGGAAGCCCCTGAGATTCCAACACTGGCGCCACCGGAAGAACACCGCGACTATTTGAATCGGCATGGCCCCAAAATCTTGAACGCGAGCACGGACTCCATACCGTCCCACGACCACGCCCTTGAAATCTTGGGGAACGAAGACCTCCACGAGCAGGATGAAGTTGACCATCATAGCTACGACCATGAAATCGATCGCCACCAGCATCCGCCGCAGGCCCACCAGCCCAACCGGCCCAGCACCATTCAAATTCGAATGAATGATAGGCGAACATTTCGGGACTAACAAAACAACAGGAATCGAGCGAAGAACACGCTGACTTGATCCATCCATCAAACTTTGAATAGATTCTTAAAGCATCGTTGCCCAATATACTGACACATCCGGTTGCATTTCACGAGATTGGATTCAGAACAAAGGCGAGATTGCCGCAAGAGGACTAGAATTTGCCTCCCAACAAAATAAAAAAAATCGCGACAAACGCATCTTCTCCAAATTTGAAGAAGAAAGACGATACCTTGCACTATCTAACTCACCTGCGAATTGCACCTCCTTTCATCCAAAAACATTTTGAATGAAGGCCATCCGAAGGAACGAGCACGACCGCCATGGCGTCGCCTCATCCGATCCTTCCTCTCCTCCCAATTGGAAGAAACTATCCGATCTTGCTCGATCCGCACGACCGCCCAACATGGAGCCAGCCGCCTCGGCGCCATCGCCGCAACGCGGCGGCCTGACCCACCAACAAGACGCCTCACAGATAGAGAGATAGATCCAGCCCGCCGCCAATCAGCTAATGCGATCGGCCGGCCAGATCCATGGGCGAGAAGATCATGCTTTGAGGCTTCATCAGCTAAAAACCAGTTTCACGAAAAACCGGTTTTTGACAGGAAATGCTCGTCTGCCCATCCATCCGGTCTCCCCATTGTTTCTTTCGACTGCCCTTTCACAAAGGAATGAAGAGAAAAAGTTTGCAAGTTTGTTGGTAGAGAAATAAGGGAGGTTGTCACCCTATTTGTAGGAAACAATTTAGAATTTTTTAGATTTTTTGAATTTTTAAAAGTCTCCAACAATTATAAAATGGCTATTCTAGGAATAAATGGTCCAAACAAGCAGTACCAGGCTTAATCGTGCTAGGTTCATATTGTGCCGACCGTAAACAGGCCGTACCGTGCCGTCCCAAGACCGGCACATGCTTGCGGGCCTTGCTGGTATGATCTATTTACAATTGGACTGAGCCGTGCCTAAATTGTATCTACAGTAACGTGCCTTGGGCTGCCCACTAGGCACGGCACATTTGGCCGTGTCTGGTCGATCTCACGCGATTCCCCTCCCCATGGAAGTTGGAACCAATGAAACACCGCCTCCTTCCCCCCTCCCTCCCTCCCAAATTTGCCCAGCACCATCCCAACCCAATGGCGAGCTTCAACGCTGCCGGCGCCGGCGTCACCATCCCCAACACCAACAAATCCCTCGAGGTGCGTGCGCGTGGCCACTGCTGACCACCGTTCGCCTAAATGGCTATAACCTTCTCGATGGGTCGTTTTCATTGGGGATTGCTTTCGTTTTTTGCTGCAGGTGAATCCGGCTCCCGGGGACGCGGTGCCCAGCCTCAGTTTCAGTCCCAAGGCGAACTGCGGGTGCCCCGTTCGCTCGTGGATGCAGGTTCGGTGCTGGGAGGTCCAGCCTGGTGGCCAATGCCAAGCGAAGGCGTCGATTTCGCACGATCACCCTGTATTCTGGTTCTCCTTAGCATTTGCTTCCGTTAGTTCATTATGGATGTAGAGCTCTTCGCTTTGGGCCTTTGTGGGACTGCTAGATCGCTCTGGTCTTGCCTCCATGAAGGTACTGGGACATTCGACAACCTTAGCCAGTGCATTTCAGCAACTTCCTGAGCGCTGCTGTGCTCTCTCACTTAGTTAGGGCAGTCCTAATGCTCCATGTCAGCTAGTTTTCATAGTATTAATAGAACTGCCACATAAGTAAATTGGTGACATGGCAATAGAGTTATTGAAGTGAGAGAGGGAAATCGTTTCTCATGCAGGAAACTAAGTCCTCCTGTAGACCGATGCGCAAAGAAACTAGATAATTTGCGTTGGGAGCAGAATCGTGGTTTCCATCCCCTTCCTCCTGGATCCGATGCATGTATGAAGTCATTAAATTTTTCTCTACATAGAAACTACTATGGAAACTATGTATTGGAGAGACTAGGTCTAAGTGAATATTTATTGCACTCTCTCCTCTAGAAACCACTCATGGAAACTATAGGTTGGGATTGCCCTTATCCTCTCATGGTGGTTGGCACTGCTGATCGCAACGTAATAATATTCAATGTGCAGAATCCAGAGGTTACTTATAATATCTTTTGTGATGCTATAGATGGTTTGGGTTGTATTCGGGTTATGTACATGGATGCAGTGGAGGAGCTGTACACAGTTTATATTTATATAGTGTTAACACATTCTATTTTGTAACTCAACTACTTGCTACTATAATTCAATGTCCACGTAGGCACTTTCTGACTTTTCCTAAGTCTACTTTTGCCTCTCTTTTTTTGGTGCTATTACATCTTACATGACAATGATATTGTTTCATTAAAGTACTCTTACCCTAGTGAGTAAATTTTCAATATTACCATTGCCCTTGCATACAGTGCCTCAGTTCATTTTATTTTCAACGAGTCAGGTGTTTTCAGTGGTTGTCTAAAAGCGGTGTTTTCAGTGGTTGTCTAAAAGCAGTGTTTTCAGTGGTATGTGAAATGGATTGAGGCATTGAGCAAATAGTTTGCCCCTCTTTGTTGCTGATTGGTTCGATAATTTGAAACTGCGATATACCTGTCATGGTTAGAATCTCTCAATCATGTAGGTGTTAGGTTTCCCATTCCTCATGTGACGAATATTTAGTTGGAGTAAAAGATAGGTACGGTGGAAAATTGACAAGAACATATCTTTTAACTTGAGAGTAAATAAGCAATGAATTGCTGTTGCTTGTCTCATCCGATTGAATTTTCATGTGTTTATCACTGCAATAATGTACACACACATATATATATCACAAGATCTAAATGTTATTTGCACATTTGACATCCTCATTACCTTTTAACAGGCTGAATTTAAGAGGATTGTCATCTTTGAAACCCCAGACAAGGTGTCTTGCTGCATTTCCTGATCAACAAGGATTTTTGGCAATGCCACTTTTTATGTTTGATCCAAATGTGTGGTACCATTTGCTGGTTTCTTCCAATGACTTTAGCTCTTCCATTTATGCCATCTCTGTAGTTAACTAGTACTGTAACACTCTGGCCTAAATTTTGCTCAATATCCAGCCCGCTCATGGAGCGGACCCACGCACACATAGTACCTTGCTTACACTTTCATTCTCGTTTTATGTAAAAGAGTTAATTCGGATGTGCTATGTTTGAACTTAACAGGCATTATATACACATAGTATCCTGCTTATACTTTCCTCCTCATTTCGTGTAAAATGGTTAATTCGGAGGTGCTATGTTTGGACTCAACAAATATTATGGCCCTGTTTGGGAGAGCTCTAACTCCCAGTTTCAGCTCAGATCTGAAACTTATAGGCTAAAATAAAGTGAATTAAGTTTATACTTTTAGTCTAAAATGTAAACAAGATGATCTACCTAAACACTCTTAATGTACCTACAGCTCCAGCTCCATAAATTTCTGGAGTTAGAAATACCCTGCTCCACCAACTCCACAGATTTTGGTGGAGCTGGAGCTGTCCCAAACACCCCCTATATACTACTATAACTCACTTTAGACAAGCAATATGGAACTAATCCCACCACTGCTCTACATGGGCCTTAACATTAATAAGCTGGGGTATTATATTCACCTCCCCTTAAGGGCTAACACCCTTGGTAGCACACCATATGCACGGCAGATGCTTAGAACCACCCCTCAATACACGTTTGTGTGTCTAGTGCCAGCACATATGTAATGTCGTGTGTCGACTTTGGACCCACACATGCAATGCGACATATGCCCACACCCCTGTCCCGTGCCTATACAACAAAGGTTGATACTCTAATACCATCTGTAATACCCTAGCCTAAATTTCACTCAATGTCCTAGTCCATCGTGGGGTGGACCTATACATGCATAGTACCCTACCTACATTTACGTTCTCACTTCGTATAAAAGGATTATCCTAGAGATGTTATGTTTGATCCAACAGGCATTATATACTACTACAACTCACTTTAGATAAGCAATGTGAGGCTAATCCTACCACAGTACCACCGCTCCACATGGGCCTTCACATTAACAGGCTGAAGTATTACAAGTACATACACCTACATTCTGTCCTGAGTGAAATAGTCAGAGGCTTAACTAGGCGTTGTGCACCTAACTTTAAGTGTGCCCACGAATGGCCTCCAATCAAACACATAAAAAAACTCTTAACCTTAGGATTTGATTGCTACTAAAACATAGAGGTCCTAAATTTAAATTGAGATTTAGTTTTACAGTTACATAAAACAAGTGAATGCAATAAGTATTTCCCCAAGTACTTATTAGAACTGTTGTGAGTGCTGTGTTGATTTTGTCACCATTCAATTGTCGAGTGCTAGGTGGCAATTGTTATATAAATCACTCAATTTATCTCTCGTACAATGGTACATCTGCAAAATCCACCCTTTTAGAATTGTTTAATTAAGTCTTTAAAACAACTGAGCCTGCTATTAGAAACTCTGCTAATTACTCATGGCATGTTTTATTATTCTTGGTGAAAGTGAAACCATTTCTCCATATTTGTCAAATAGTCCATAGAATTTATTGACCTCACTCTGTTCTCCGTTGTACACTTTATTCCTTGTTCTTTTTCATTTGATACCAGTTGTCAACTGCTTCTGTTTTGTGCTTTAGTTTGGCTTACTTGTTTGAAGCCATTACATTAGTGCTCTTTGTGATAGCAGATAAAAGGTCAATTATTTCTATTTTGTTAAACCTTTGGTTAACCTATAACTTGTTTTGAAGGTTGGATCCATGGAAGGACGAGTTGGCGTTCATCATGTGGATCTCAGCAAAGCAAAAGCTGTACATTCAAATGTCATCGTGATGTAAATGAGATATACTCTGTTAACTCATTTAACTTTCATCCTGTAAGATCCTTTCTTCTATAATATTTTATTTAAATGTTTTGGTTAGCTACTTCCTGCGATTGTAGGAAGATTCTTGACCCCAGATAGAAGACATCGAATGCTTTAATCTTTTTCAAGCCGTGGATGTCTATTCAAATTCTAATATCTGAATGCTTGCCAATTGGCTTAGGATCAATGATAATCATCAGCTCTCTTCAACTAAGAAGTTTTAATTGTCATGCTATGAAT
Source organism: Guadua angustifolia (assembly GCA_036346375.1). NCBI lineage: Eukaryota > Viridiplantae > Streptophyta > Magnoliopsida > Poales > Poaceae > Guadua > Guadua angustifolia. Next base: position 33,931,786 of record CM070500.1, on the reverse strand, counting down.
TCCATCCAGGTGCACCGTACATTTGCCACTGCAGGCTCTGATGGAGGTTTCAACTTTTGGGACAAGGACAGTAAACAAAGACTGAAGGTCTATTTTCCCTTTTGATTCTTTTATGTTGTTTCTCCCATTCTCCATCGGTGCAGAATATTTATTGCCATGCTTTTAACATATATTTTCAACACGACTCACTGTGTGAAACTGAGTACGAAAAATTCATAATGCAATAGCTACACAGCATTGATGTAAGATGATGTTGTGAACTAGTAATACCTTAGTGATGTCCTCATGCTGCCAATTCTATAGTTGAAAAGTCAGATTGATCTCAACAAGAAACCTTAGCCTGGAAAACACAAAATATGTTGAAGTTGTACACAACTCAAGTTCTATGTTGGTGAACTGTGAAACTGCTCATGCCTGTTAAAGGTACTTCATTTTCTTATGAGAAATTAAGTAACCCCTTCACCGAGTGTGCTAATCTGCTATGCTACGTCTTACTTTGTGCTTCGTTTTATGCCTTGTTTGGTATCAAAGAATTGTAAAATTATATGCTTATTGTTAACAGATCCATACAATGTTTTTATCAATGAACAGATCCATACTAGTATTGTCCATACATGGTTTGCATTCTTCGAATTATTATTCTGAAAGTCATGCACTGTATTGTGTTCTCTCTTGCTTATATATGTACACTCAAAAGTCCAAATTTTGCTGATTTTACCTAAATTAGTTAGGTATCCTATGATTGGAGCAAGGGTGCTGAGAAGCATAATCCTTCTACTGCAAAAGCATATATTTTTCTGCGTAGTGTCCAGGTTTGTGCTCTTTTACTAAATGCGGTAGCATATTGAGGTGTTTGATTGATTTCAAAAGTGCTTATAATGAACATTTATAATGAACTTGGGCAATGTCTCAGAGTTCTCTCTGCATTTTTTTATCTAGAAAGTTGCACAGAACTGCTTTGCTGTTAATATGGGCTAAGCTATAATTGGTTGAATTGAAGTTTCTAGTTTCTACATGCTAATGTGATTTAAAAGGCGAGTTTGCCATTCACAGTTCGCCTGATTTTCTGTTAACTAAATTTTTTAGCGTTTGGATTAGCTTTGAGATATGTTTTGCTTGATTCCAGATTGATCAAGTGCTTAAAAAATGTGAATTACAATTATGAATATACAAGTCACCTTAGCAATAGACAGATCTTTAAAAGATTACGTATTGTCATTGCCATTTTCATTGGTTGATGCCAAATATCGTTTGGCTGACCCTTTTCTGATAACTGCTCCTTGTTGGAAAGTAGAGCTGGCAATGACATGTGGACGTTTGGTGCCCGTAACCTGGTAATGAATCCGCTCACTGATGCTAATTACCCTGTCATGTGCCGGACGGGATACAGTAAAGACGGCGGGCATGCTGGCGTGGGCGAGTGTGTTGAGCGTTTTACTTGTTGGGTTGGGCTTTGTTTTTCTGTAATGAGTTGATTTTACCTTGTGTGTGAGTGCAAGAGCCCAGGTGTAACAGCTCCTGAACTGAGTATATAAAGGGGCTGAGCAGGGCATCGTGGGGGTGAAGAAAGAATACCTTTGTCCTCATCTGACCTCATCTGTTCTTCCTTTCCCAGAAATCTATTCCTCTGACTCGAATTCTCTATTTCCTGAATCTTGTGCTTGCTGGGATATCACATTTGGTATCAGAGCCTGTTCTGATCATTCAACTGAGTTGTAAAATTTTCCAGACAAGGGTTGAGGATCTCGGGTATCAGAATTTGATCCTGAGAACCTCTGCAAAAACTTCGGTTACCTTGCCTGGTAAACTCGGTTCATGTGATCTGACGAAGCGATCTGGCGCCCAAGAAGAAGGTAGCGCAGTGGGAAACAAAGATGGCGACCGCACTGGAGTCGGTGGAGAACAAGTTTGAAGGGATCAACGCCCTATCGAAACAAATTCTGGACGATGTTCATGGAGTAAAAGCAGAGGTGGGCGAGGTGAGATCGGCGGTGGAAGTAGTTAAAGGACGGGTGGAGATACTGGAAACGCGGCGTAGCGCCGATCATAACCAGGTATCGCCAAGCACCTCTTTACCATCCCCGTCCCACTACCATAGAGCTGGCAATGACATGTTGACGTTTGGTGCCCGTAACCTGGTAATGAATCCGCTCACTGATGCTAATTACTCGCATGAATGTTAACAGCTCGTGACTCTTTTAAGGCATTTCTTAATCCATGAGACTCTGACCACATCGTTTATTAACAAAGGTTGCATTTTCCTCAAGTATATCATTACTGTTGTTCTGGTAGCTTATACCGTGCTTTAGTTTTTCTCTAGTTTTAAAGCGCCTTTGTTTGATTCATTCAGGCGAGGTTCAGACGGGTTGCTGGCCAATCAAAAGTGGCGCAGGTTGGGCTGTGGACAGCAATAGGGCATCCGCAATAGTGCCTAGTCGGCTATCTATAAGAAGTCCATATCAGCATCTATCCTATATGGCAAGCAATTAAATGAAGAGAGAGAGCGCTGCTATCTATAGACCTGTAGATTGTCTATTAATTAAATAAAGAAAGAGAGAGCACTCTATTAATTAAAAATAGCTATAGATATTTATATAGATTCACCATTGCAAGGATTTACTATAACATGGTATATAGATAATATAGATCTTACTATAAAGAGCAATTATCTTTAACCATTGCGGATGCCCTGTTAGCGTAGCGTTCCACAGCACTATGCACTGACGGCCGTTGCCACGCTGCTGCCATTTGGCGTAGCTGGTGGGTGGCAGGCGTTGTTTGGATCGGGCCGGTCTTACTCTTAGCCTGCTGCGCTCTCTTCTTCGTGGATTTGGCTTGGCGTTGGCATGTCATAGGCTGCCCATCTGCCCAGCCGGCAGCACTGTCCTGTGTTCGTTCGCTTTCTAGGCTTTTGCGTGTGATGGCAAGACACAACGGGACACATATAGCACACCGTTACAAGAACCAAGGCCCAGGCGAACTTCTACCAAATAAGTGTCGTATATCTCGGCCAAAGAAAAAGAGTGCTACTACTGAACGGTATATCGTTCCAACGGTATAACAGGTTTCACTGGATTTCATAGCTAAGTTTCACAGCTAAGTTTCGCAACTAGGTTTCATAGCTAAGTTTTACAGCTAAGTTTCACAACTAGGGTTCATAGCTAAGTTTCATAGCTAAGTTTCACAGCTAAGTTTCACAGCTAAGTTTTAAGCACTAGGAACGGTATACCGTTACGTAGTTTTTCTGAAAGAAAAATCACTTCTAGGGAGTATCCCCACTATATATAACAACTAAGAGCATCTCCAGCAAAGCCCCTAAACCTTAAAATAGGGATTTTAGTAAAAAATACAGATCCAGCTGGGCCTCTAATCCAACTCCTAAAATTAGGAGGCCCCTAAATTTGCCTCATCAGCCCCAATTCCCAGGGAGCTCCTAAATCAGCCCCTAAACCTTAAAATAGGGAGTTAAGTGAAGGATGGCTTGCATTAGTTTGTCACCGTCAGGCGTGTTTTCTTGGATGAGTTGCAATCATTGATCTCGTCATTGAAAATTTTAAATATCATGTTTTGAAAATTTTAAATTTAAATTTTAAATATCATGTTTTTAAATTGTAAATGTTAATATGCTTACATTCTATGTATTACAAATATTTTTGATTGAATTTTAGTGGTGTCAAATGAAGATTATACATAGCGGATATGTCAAAATAGGAGAAAAAGTAAAATAGGGGTTGAGATTTAGGAGTTGTTGCTGGACCTGTATTCTGAAAACAGGGCCTCAAAAAATAAGAGAAGTTCCTAAATCAAAAATAGAGACCCTGTTTTAAGAGCTCTTGCTGGAGATGCTCTAACAATTGGTACCAAACGGGTGAACAATCGTCGGTTGAACTTCGGATGGCTCTGCCTCTTCCGTGTGTTTTTAGCAGCAGCCAACCAGCTATTGATGTAACCATACATGAGTGGAGTGCAGGGTAGGAAGGCATGGGAATAAGCGCCTCCGGCGCCTTTTGGCATTTTTCCCTTCGCTATCATGGTCCTGTGATCTATCTCTAAAGTTTTTACCATCCCTAGTAGGTACTACTAAATTATCCTTAAGCTCTTCAAACTTTTGGTATCTCCAATATTTACTTCTGGTATATCTTGTTTTTAGATCAATGTATGTATATTTTGGTATCTCCCGTGAATAATAAAAAGCCTCCTAACTGTTATGTTGGACTTGGATAGGAGTAAGCCATTTCTGAGTCTGTAGCCTTCAGAAGGGCAGTGGTCTTTCCATGGTACCTAGGTTCAAAGTTCGTGCAGTCAGGGTCACAAACTGCTGTTTGTTCTATTTACTCTGCTCTTTAATGCGTAGAAGAACTCCTGCCTTAAAAAAAACCTATGACCATCTTGTTTCTACGGTGATATGTAAGATAATCGGATCAGTGGTCATTGTCTACAAATCGAGTTCGTTGTGTAAGATAATCGGATCAGTGGTCGTTGTCTACAAATCGAGTTCGTTGTTAGCGAATTGGGACTCGAGTTATGGCGCGCACTATAGCATGTCAGCATGTGGCACAAATGTTGTGCATTGGCTTTTGGGTAGTCTGCGGTTGCCATATCTAGTGACATAACCTTTACTTTCGGTAATAACTTTTTTAGATGTCATCTTTAAATGTATACAGTTGATATTTCAAAACTTTGATTGCTAATATATATATATATATATATATATATATATATATATATATATATATATTTTTTTCCGTACTCTAAAGTACGTATCGTAGGATCGAAATATACTAATGTAGCAATCGAGGGGGTGAATGATTGCGTGAAGCTAAAATCAAATTTTCGATCTTTTCAAACACCCCAATTTAAACTCAAATTGCTTGAAGACCAGGTTACGAATTAGAGATCACCTCACGCAGTTCGGAGACCAAGAGACCAGTCCCAAGCAGCACGTGAGCAGTTGGGCGAGCACAAGGACAGTTGGGCGACCACGCGCACAGTCTGGGCGAGCAGACCAATATATGTCTACTAAAATAGAGATTCCCGAAGATCCAGCCGTTGGATTGATGTGAAAATTTAACTGTAGAAACTAGACTTAATTCCGCAGCTAACACAAAAAGAATCAGGTCAATCGGATCTACGGAACTAAAGTTATGTCCTTCGCAAGGTGACTGAACCCGGGCGACCACGCGAGCAGTCGGGCGAGCAGGATATCAATCTGGGCGACCGCAAATTACAGAAGATCTAACCATTGGATTGATGTGAAATTTTAACTGTATAAATTAGACTCAATTCCTAAGTGAACAAAAAAAGAATCAACTCGATCGGATCTACGGATCAAAAGATATGATCTTCGCAAGATGACTGAACCAATTAGCGATCTACTGTTTGGCGACCAGGTTAGCAATCTGGGCGACCACGAATTGCCAAAAATCTAACCATTGGATTGATATGAAATTTTAATCGTAGAAACTAGATTCAATTATGAATCAAACCCAACAAGAATCAATCCAATCGGATGTACGGATCAAGAGATATTACCTTCGCAATTGGACTAATGCATCTAATGACGAGGAAACCAAATTTCACCTTCAAGGTTGTGACGGACCAAACACCAGAGAGGGTTTCAGTTGCCACGGATCAATCTTCTAATCACCAAAAGCAAGATCATGTCCAGATCATCATCTATCTTCTGGTTGACTTGATGTATGCATGCACGATCGAACTTAAACCCTAGAACCGTAAGAACATCTCTTCACAATGCATGTACCATGCATATGAAGTATCTTTCGGAAGATTGATTTTTTATTTCATTGTCTAAAGTACTCCAACACAAGAGTACAAACCCTAAAACCTCGAACGCTAAGAATAAACAGGACACTCCCTATTTATACAGAGCAAACACACGAGATTGAATACAACTCCACTTCCAACATGGAAAGAGTTCAGATTCATCTCAACTTGGCCTAACATGACCAAAAATAACTCTTGCACGATGCAAGAACAGAGAGATTGAATACAACTCCACTTCCAACATGGAAAGAGTTCAGATCTATCTCAACTTGGCCCAACATGGCCAAAACCAAAACTTTGCACGCATGATCACCCAATTCGCCATACATACGTGACTAACCAAATTTCATATGCATGTTCTCAGTCCCGAACGCCCCGCATGACATCCTTGACCACCAAGACCTCGATTCCTCCCTCGAACCTAGTCTCGAACCTCGCCTCCTCCATGAACCTAGTTCCGTCCCGCCATCGACCACGTTCGCCTCGAGCAACACCGCACATGAAGTAACAAACAACGCGTCCGAGCACAAGTCCACGACTTGACTCAAGATTAATCCATGCAACCACTCACATGAGTGCATTGCATTAAGCAAAACTCCATCATGCTATCACCAAAGATGATAATCATCTCAACATAGCACATGCACAAGCACCACACATGCCATAACCAAAATCACTTTACAATGCCAATTTCACCATTCAACCAATTTTTCATCACATGATCTCACAATCTCCCCTTGATGAAAACATTGGCAACACCATTTGAAACGAACATTGGCATTCACCTCACAATGGCAACACCATTTTTAAAAGAAGTAAAGTGACCAAAAGACGAAAGAGAAATCTCCCTACAAAGAAGAACAAAAATCTCCCTTATCTAAAAAGAAATCTCCCCTAGCAAAAAGAAAGACTCCCCTAACGTAAAAGAAGAAATGTGTGTGTGAATGTGCAATGTGTGACCAAAAGTTTCTCCTTTGACTCCAAACTTTCTCCCTTTGACAATGGATTCATCAAGAATGCAAAAGAGAGCAAAAGAGAAACTTCTCCCCTTTATGTTGATGTTTTTTTTTTATGTAATCGAGCATTATGAATCACGCACAAATGTAATAACTGATCACCAAGTCATGCTATCAACAAGATTTGCACCTCAAATCTACACATAAACAATGTAGAGTAAGCATAACTAGAAATCAAGTACTATTAACGATTTTTGCATGACATGATCTCCTTTCTCAACAATCTTAAAACCCGAAAACATTGAATTTTGTGCACTTTATTTGTGCTTTGAAAAACTGATTCATTACTTTGATTGCAACAATAACAATTGCAAGGAATTACATGCACCATCACCTTACTTTTCAACCATGCCAAGCAATCACAAGCTTAAGGTTTCATGGTTTCGGTCATACACAACCTCTTCCAAGTTCATATCATAGTGCAATGATAAGGGTCTCAGTAAAGAAGAAGTGCGACAAAGACATGACCTTGTTCTTGCATTTATCAACAATCATTTTTGTTTTAGCACTTAGCTTTCATATTTAGCACTTTTTCGAAAGGGATCAAGATAGCTAAGAAAGTTCAACCATGACAAGATTTAATTCAAGTTGTCATTCCATTTAAAAAGTCATGACATAAACTACACCATATATGTATAAATGAAAGTTGCGAAGACCCTTGTAGCATAAACATGGCTTCAAATGACATATGTGTATGAAATACAATGCTCAATAGAGTTTTATGTTTTTCATTTTTTGTTTTTCATTTAAGAAACATACTAAATAAAAAGCATGTTACACCATATTACAAAAACTCCCCTCAAAACAACCATCTTAAAAAACTTCTACGAACATCACTTGAAAGGATTAAATTGAAAACAAAAGGTTGAAAGAACAAACCTCTCCAAAAGCAATGAAAGAAACTTTCACCAAAAACATTAACTCCCCTCAAATGAATAACCAATGAAATCAACAGAGAGGAGATGATGATACATGTGCTTGAGTTATCATGATATGTTCACCAAGCATAAGCACGAATCATGATAAGTGAATTCAAAGCATGAAAGGCATGATATAAAATATAACATTATTGAACATGTCAGGAATACAAATGAGCATATGTACAAACATCTCATCTAATGTCACAATTAGATATCTCGTGAGTGTAAAAGACATGAGTGTAAAAAAAATAGCTCACAATGTAGATGAATAATTATTGCACATGCCTCTTGAAAACCATCTCAAGAGTGAGAACTATCCAAGTCTTGATCCTATCTTGCAAAAGACCAAGATCCACTAAGCTTCGCTCTCCAACCCATTCCCGAAAACCTACATAGCACAAGAAGATGTCGAGGCCTCGATCAAGTTAGAAATAAAGTATTTAGAAATCCATCTTGAGACACACGACAGTAGGCACAACACGAGTATGCTTGTTCACAAAATCAGATTTGCCCTTTCCCGTGTTTCTTGCAACAAAAGATGTTTGCATCACCCTAGGCACAACACGAGTATGCTTGTTCACAAAATCAGATTTGCCCTTTCCCGTGTTTCTTGCAACAAAAGGTGTTTGCATCACCCTAGGCACAACACAAGTATGCTTGTTCACAAAATCAGATTTGCCCTTTCCCGTGTTTCTTGCAACAAAAGGTGTTTGCATCACCCTAGGCACAACACGAGTATGCTTGTTCACAAAATCAGATTTGCCCTTTCCCGTGTTTCTTGCAACAAAAGGTATTTGCATCACCCTAGGCACAAAATGAGGAGTAAAATGTGCCTTCCTGAAATTAGACCTAGCCTTAGTCTTCTCTTTCTTTTGCTGTTTGGCTAGTCTAAAGCAAAAATCTACTAAGTGTCCATCTCTACCACAATGAGTGCAAGTGTACTTAACATGATGTTTAGCTTTAGTAATAGAAGTAACATTTGCATTCATCATAGTAGAAGATAACACACCAAAGAGATTTGAAAATCGCTTTCTTAGGCTCATTTGCAATCTCAAGTTTTCCTCTTTCAAGTGTCTTAACAACAAAGAGGAGCATGCGACTTATAATGAGCATAAGAATCAAAACCTAAACCTTTGTGATGAGTAATCGACTTTTGTTTGATCCAAAATCATGTTTAGGTTTTTCTTTCCGAAGAGTGAACCGTTCTAAAGATTTTTCCAAATAATCAACCTTTTGAGAAAGAGTTAAACAGCTTATTACATGGAACGCCCACTTTTCCTTTCTGCTTATGACAAGTTGAACATGAAAGAACCTCATGAGTGAGCATAGCATCCGCATTTGAGAAACCCTAGCATTTGCATCATGCAACTTCAATTCCAAAGATAGCACATTTAGAACAATGAGTTGTATCATGCAAATCAACAGATGAACAACTAGCGTTTTAACATGTTTCTCATTTTCTTTCTTTTCAAAGATTGACTAGTTCTAACAAAGAAACATGTTCTTTCCTAAGCACGAGAAGCTCATCAGAATTAAGTCACATGATTTGCAAGCATCATCATCGGGAATCAAAGATTTAAGTCTAGCAATTTCAGCATTCAAGGATTCCACAAGAACATCATGTTTCTTAATCTTCTTGTTGCGTTTGTCAAGCAATTTTCCAAGACGAACAAAGAAATAGTTAATTTATCGTGAAGAAGGTTCTACCTCATTGCAATCATTGTCATGATCGCCCTCGGTGAAGCTTACATCACTCCTAGCCATGAGACACAACACCGCCAATTCATGTTTGCTTAGAGTTGTTGTATCATCTTCACCGCTTCTCCTAATCCACATCACTCAAATTGACTTGTTCAAGAGCGAAAGGACCCGGTGGACAACTTGTCGTTGATGAAGCTCCTTTTCTTTCTATTGCTTGGAAAGAACTTCTTCTTCTCTTTTCTTTTGTCATTGTCCTCTTCTCTTGATGCTTTTCCTGCAAGCTTAGGACAATTTGGACGAATATGGTTGAAATCACCACACTCATAGTATCTTGGAGGGCCACCACCAACTCTCTTTCTTATTCTCACATTCTGCAAAGCTTTATTAAATCGAGAAGAGAGTGATGCCAAGTCTTCTTCTGGAAATTCCTCAATTTGTTCATCGGTTAGTGAAGACAAGAAGGACAAGACAAAACTTGAAGAAGCATTATTTTGAGACATGCTAGATTGAGAGGTCAAAGCAATTGATTTATAATCAGTCCTCCTAGCAAGAACATCCAATTCATGAGTTTTTAGCTTAGAGAAAAGAATATCTACAAGAAGGTCACTCATGACAGCTTGATTCTCTAATAGATGTAACTTTCATCTCCCAAATAGACATGTCCAATGCACCAAGCAATTGTCTAGCATTAGTAGCCTCATCAAAGTAAACTCCAACAAAGACGTAAATTGCTAAGGATCTTATTGAAACGCAAAGAAATCATCTAGTGAATCACCGGGCTTCATCTCAAATCGCATGTATTCTTTCTTATATATGTCTTGCCTAACCTCTTTGATAGTGTTAGATCCTCATGATAATCACAAAGAGATTTCCATACCTCATATGCAGACTTGAGATGGATCACGCTGATCAAGTCACTTCTTCCCAATCCTTGAATGATCAAGTTTCGTGCTCTACTGTTTGCTTCAACATGTACTTGATTGGTGGCATTGACTTGATCATTACCAGGAACTTGATATGGCTTGTACACCTTCTCCCAGATTGCAAAGCCTTGAGCTTGAATGTATGCCTCCATCTTCGCTTTTCAAAACTGAAAATCAACACCATCGAAAATACAAGGTTTTGTCGAATACCTATCCATCGCTACGATTTCTAATTACCAGTTAAGATCAATTAGAAAAACCTTGCTCTGATACCACTTGTAGGATCGAAATATACTAATGTAGCAATCAGAGGGGGGGTGAATGATTGCGCGGAAGCTAAAATCAAATTTTCGATCTTTTCAAACACCCCAATTTAAACTCAAATTGCTTGAAGACCAGGTTACAAAATTGGGAGATCACCTCACGCAGTTGGGAGACCAGTAGACCAGTCTGGGCGAGCACGTGAGCAGTTGGGCGAGCACAAGGACAGTTGGGCGACCACGCGCACAGTTTGGGCGAGCAGACCAATACACGTCTACTAAAATAGAGATTCCCGAAGATCCAGCCGTTGGATTGATGTGAAAATTTAACTGTAGAAACTAGACTTAATTCCGCAGCTAACACAAAAAGAATCAGGTCAATCGGATCTACGGAACTAAAGTTATGTCCTTCGCAAGGTGACTGAACCCGGGCGACCACGCGAGCAGTCGGGCGAGCAGGACATTAATCTGGGCGACCGCAAATTACAGAAGATCTAACCATTGGATTGATGTGAAATTTTAACTGTATAAATTAGACTCAATTCTGAAGTGAACAAACAAAGAATCAACTCGATCGGATCTACGGATCAAAAGATATGACCTTCGCAAGATGACTGAACCAATTAGCGATATACTGTTTGGCGACCAGGTTAGCAATCTGGGCGACCATGAATTGCTAAAGATCTAACCATTGGATTGATATGAAATTTTAACCGTAGAAACTAGATTCAATTATGAATCAAACCCAACAAGAATCAATCCAATCGGATGTACGGATCAAGAGATATTACCTTCGCAATTGGACTAATGCATCTAATGACGAGGAAACCAAATTTCACCTTCAAGGCTGTGACGGACCAAACACCAGAGAGGGCTTCAGTTGCCACGGATCAATCTTCTAATCACCAGAAGCAAGATCATGTCCAGATCATCATCTATCTTCTGGTTGACTTGATGTATGCATGCACGATCAGAACTTAAACCCTAGAACCAGAAGAACATCTCTTCACAATGCACAGCCGCCAGACATGAAGTATCTTTCTGGAAGATTGATTTTTTATTTCATTGTCTAAAGTACTCCAACACAAGAGTACAAACCCTAAAACCTGAACGCTCAAGAATAAACAGGGGACACCTCCCCCTATTTATACAGAGCAAACACACAGAGATTGAATACAACTCCACTTCCAACATGGAAAGAGTTCGTATCTATCTCAACTTGGCCCAACATGACCAAAAACAACTCTTGCACGCATGCAAGAACAGAGAGATTGAATACAACTCCACTTCCAATATGGAAAGAGTTCGTATCTATCTCAACTTGGCCCAACATGGCCAAAACCAAAACTTTGCACGCATGATCGGCCCACCACGCACATACGTGACTAACCAGCCTTCATATGCATGTTCTCTAGCCCGAACGTCCCGCATGACATCCTTGACCACCAAGACCTCGATTCCTCCCTGAACCTAGTCTCGAACCTCAGTTCCTCCATGAACCTAGTTCCGGTCCCGTCATCGACCACGTTCGCCCTCGAGCAACACCTGCACATGAAGTAACAAACAACGCGTCCGAGCACAAGTCCACGACTTGACTCAAGATTAATCCATGCAACCACTCACACGAGTGCATTGCATTAAGCAAAACTCCATCATGCTATCACCAGCATGATAATCATCTCAACATAGCACATGCACAAGCACCACACATGTCATAACCAAAATCACTTTACAATGACAATTTCACCATTCAACCAATTTTTCATCACATGATCTCACACGTACTCCCACCTCTAATATACCACTTAAATAAACACTTTATACTCCTTTATCACTTTCGGTATACTCCAATAATAATTCTAAGATACTCCAATACAACATGATTAAAAAAATTTCATCACACCCTTTATTTTTTTTGCTACATACCCTTTTCCATATGTATAAGGAATATGTAAACAAATTATGCTATAAAAGGTAGATTTTAATGAAATGTTTCATGAAACTCACTTTGGAGTATCTTATAATCGAGATAGAGTATACTCAAAAGGATAAAGAGGTATAATAACACCATTTAAATGGTATATTAGAGGTGGAGTACATACACCTGTGAGTATGAAATCATTTCCTATATATATATATAATTTGACATGTGATTTTTTTCATAAAATATTTCATGTTATTATGTTTTTGATAATTTTTATTTATATATAATTAGGGGAAAGTGACGTCTAAAAATTTATATTGGGGAGCATGTTAGGTAAAAAGACAAAGGTAGCAACCGTTAGCACCACATTAGATTAAGCATGTGTACTACTACCTCTGCGTCAAATTATAAGTCATTCTAGGATTCATGTTTGTCAAATATTTTTTTAGGTTTGACTATTAGTATATACAGAATTTCTTAGATCCATCATCAAACATACTTTCATTATATATAACTATTTTTATTTGAAATAACATATTTTATTAGAAATTGTTAGCCAAAATTTCCTAAAGGACTTACTCTCCCTCCGGTCAGAAATTCGTCATTTTGAACATATGTTTTTTAACATTATTCCATCCCACGTGTAGACGAAGTTATACCTCGAATTCAGGATCTCCCGTTGTAGCTACTATGTCAAATGAACCCGGAACACTAACTCCCTTGTGAACAAGCTTCCTTTGTTGGCTCACACGTGATAATCCATCTCCAGTCTAAGGAGAACTTTTGGGTGCTTCAGCTAAATCATATCAGAGTCAAAGGAGAGGAAGATAGAAGAAAGAGGTATGTATAGCTAGCTATAGCGACAGACAAGAAATAAGGCATTGGTGATGAGGAAAAATGCTGCATATGACACGTTTGTGCATGTGTGAACCATCAGATCATAAGGAAAGATGCCTCTCGGGGCATCTGAGAATGATTCGTGAGAAATAAGGCATTGGTGATGAGGAAAAATGCTGCATATGACACGTTTGCGCGCGTGTGAACCACCAGATCATAAGGAAAGATGCCTCTCGGGGCATCTGAGAATGATTCGAGAGAAATAAGGCATTGGTGATGAGGAAAAATGCTGCATATGACATGTTTGCGCTCGTGTGAACCACCATATCATAAGGAAAGATGCCTCTCGGGCATCTAAGAATGATTTGAGCCGTATGAAGGGAAACTCCCACATATAGTTGGGAAGTTCCACATGTGCACATCAGAGAAGAAGTTTATATGGCCTCCTCCCATCGGGGATGACGACTCGAGACGGCGAGAGAGAGGGCGACTCGGAGAGGACGGCCGACGAGATCCGTGGTGATCTTCATCAAGAGGGCTCTGAGGTGCGTCTGCTTCCTCTGGCGTCGACACCTGGAAGGATCTCAAGGGGCCGTTCGCACCTCTGTGGCTCGGCCACGGTTGCATCCGAAACGGGATTTTTTGCCGAGTCTGTGGACGGCGGAGGGCATTTTTGGGAGAATGCGGTGCTGGGGTCCAGGATTACGCCGCCGCAATCTAAGGACCCAGCTGCAGCGACGGAGGGAGAAGAGGAGATCCTCGATTTCTTTGGTCAGCTCTGGTCAGTTCCTAGGATCTCCTCCTCTCGCGTTAGGGTTCAGACGGCGCGTGAGGCGCTTGTCTGGATCCAACGCGATCTCCTTGCTTCTGGTAAATTTTCGGTGCCCGATTGTTTTCTAGCCTCTTCTAGGGTTCATCCTCTCCCTAATCCTCGTTCGCTGAATTTTTCCAAAGATTTTTGTGGAAAAGGGAAGGGGAATCCGTCTTTTGCGTCGGTGTTGAAGATGGCGGACAATGGCCGAAGCCAGTGGGGACGTGGAGGTGGAAGAGGGGGCTATGGACGTGGATGGCGCCCTCCTCCTCCTTTCGGTGGTGCGTGGAGTCAACAAGGCAGATTCCAGCGATTCCAGAACCAATGGTTCCCGTCTTTTCAGGCTCCAATTCGTCCTTAGCAGAACCAGAATCAGCGACAATAAGTGCAAGGCTTATCGGGTAATACTGTGAATCCTCTCTCTGTGAATCAAGTTAATCGGGTGGAAAATCCCCAATTGGAGTCAGTGGTGGTTGAACCTCAGCATGCTAACTCCATATGCTACAATTGTGGTGAACCGGGGCATTTAGTTGGTAGTTGTAAGAATCATAAACTCTGTTTCATCTGTGAAGAATCCGGGCATCAGGTTGATGTTTGCCCAGTCAGACGTCAGCCACATCAGTCTGCTATATATTTAGGGAGTGCTACTAACGGTTTGGGTTTTTTTCATTTGGAGGTTCCTGAAGCTAGTAAGTGTGCTATGTTCAGGTTTAGTAATTGTGGGATTATCACTATTGATCAAGGTGAAATTTCTCTGGTTGAGTTGGAGAAAAACTTAGCAGATATATTTGATGCTTACTGGCCTTGGCAGGTTAGACAATTGGAAAATTTTAGGTTCCTAGTTCGTTTTCCCCCACATAAGAAGGTTTCTGATTTGGCTTTACTTCCTAGCTTTAATCTCAATAAGGCTGGGGTGATTGTTTATGTTGAAGTTTGGAAAGGGGAATTGGATACTTTTGATGAACTTCAGGAAGTTTGGGTCCAAGTTAGAGGTATACCCCCTAAGTGGTGTACTTGGAAGGTGTTTGATCAAATAGCTTCTTGTTTTGGGATTCTTTGCAATGTTGATTGGACTGGAATGTTTAAAACCTTTTATGAAGTGGTGAGAATACAGATTGCTTGTAGAGATCCTGCGAAAATACCTCAGCAAAGGCTGATGGGTGCGGAAAAGTGCTTGTTTATGATTAATCTGCTTGTGGAAAGAAAAGAGGACTTGGATTCAATTGAGGTTAATGATCAATATGAGGATAATGATGATAATGATGATGACCTTGATGATTTGGGTGAAGAGGAAAAAGAAAGTGGAGATAGAAATGATAAAATGGATACTGAGCAAGGTAATTCAGCAATTCAAGCTTTGTCAGGTTTGTCTTCCAAACAAGTAACCAAGACTGAAAACAAGAGTTTGGGTGTGGGTAAGGAAAAAACAAAGCAAGGTTGTATTACAGGAGATTCGGAGTGTGTTGAAAAGTTGGTTCAAGTTCCTGGCAATGTTGAAAAGAAGAGTTGATTACAGTTGTTTAAAAATAATGTGAAGGAGGCTTTTAAAAATGAAAATGTTGTTGATGAGAAATGTTTTGAGTTGCTGAGGGATTTGGAGATGATTGATTCTGAGGAGGATTTTGATGATTTCAAAGGGAAGTGTTTTGGGTATCAAAACCCGATGGAAGCTGTCGGGTTAGAGAATTTTGAGCTGCCGCTTGAGGAAAGTCTGCTAGATCAGCATGTATTTTTGAGTGCTCAATCTGAACAAAAGTTAACTGACAGAAGGGAAGAGATCATTGTAATGGAGGATGAAGTAATGGAACAAGCTAACAGAAGATCTGAAAATCAAGGCAGAAGGATGAAGTAATGGAACAAGCTAACAGAAGATCTGAAAATCAAGGCAGAATAATCAGCAAAAGACAAAAACAATGGGGTCCTATTCCAAGTAAAAGAAGAAGCAAGAGGTTGGAAGATAAGGGCAAGACCATTCTGCAAAAGGCTCAGGAACTGCAACAACTAAAAAACTTGGAGGGCTATCACAAACTTAAAGGTATTACAGATAAGAGTTCTCTTGATTCCCTTTCATTTTGTGAGTTAAATTCTTTAGCAAACAAATTTGATATTATGTTGGGTGGTTCAGATTTGGAAATATCTGAGAATATTGCTTTGTGTAAGGAAATTGATGCTTTAAGAATTGATAGTTTTGATAAAAAAAATCTCTGTGGGAGATGGCTCTATGAATGAATGTGGTACTTCAAAAAATACTATTGAGGGTTGCTTGATAAATGATAGTTCTTGTGAGTTGTCTCCAGTTCCTCTGAAGGAGGTTCATGGAGAAGGTTCTGAGTTGGAAGGATGGACTACTGTGGGTAAATGTAAACGGGGCAAGCACCCCAGGAAAAACATTGGAAAATGAGGGGTGTTTTTGTGGAATATTAGAGGATTAGGGCAGCCGGGTAAGACACAGTGTTTGATGGATCTAATGCGAAATCACAATGCAGATTTTGTAAGTTTTCAAGAAACTAAACGGGAGGACTTTAGTGTTTCCTTCCTTAATTCTATCAGTGGTTCTAAGGTGTTTGAGTGGCAATGGCTTCCAGCCAAATCCACTGCTGGTGGTATTCTGGTTGGTGTAAACACTGATGTGTTAGAAATAATTCGTACTAGTATGAAAAATTTCTTGGTTCAGTGTTGGGTTAAGAATAAAAGGATGATTTTGTGTGGAGATTGGTCACTATGTATGGGTCTCCTTATGATGAAGGGAAAATGGAGTTTATCTCTGATCTTCACGAAACTTTACTTGAAGATGATCATACTCCAACATTGTTGGGGGGTGATTTTAATTTGGTTAGGTATCAGTCTGATAAGAACAATGGAAAAGTTGATCACAAGTGGTGTGATAAATTTAATGAGTGGATTGATATATGGGGGCTTATGGAATTGCATTTGGTGTGAGACATTTTACTTGGGCTAATAATCGTGATAAGTTAGTAATGTCTGTGATTGATAGGGTGTTTTGTAATACTTCCTTCGAGGAAAAGTTTCCATTAGCCATTGTTTCGTCCCTGACTAGAGTGGGTAGTGATCATACCCCTATTTTGTGGGATGCTGGGGAAGGGAGTTGCCATGTTAAACCTAGTAACAAATTTGAGAAATGATGGCTTCTTCATGAAGATTTTACTCAAGTTGTGTATAGAGCTTGGAATATTCCGAAAAGAGATAAGGCTATTGATAATTGGCAAAATAAAATTAGAAATCTTAGAAAAGTTACTAAAGGCTAGAGTCTAAATGTTAATGCTGATATTAGGAAGAGGAAAAGGGTTTTATTAGACGAAATTGATGAAATTGATATTCTTTCTGAATCTAGACCCCTTACTGTTGGTGAGGAGGATATGCTTTCTTTTATTAAGCATGAGATTGGAAAATTTTGGGAGATAGAAGAGACTAAAGCGAGACAGCGGGCTAGGGAAAAAAATATCAGAGAAGGGGACAGGAATACTAGATACTTCCATGCAGTGGCCAATCAGAGGAGAAGGAAAAACTTTATTAATGTGCTTGAGGGTCCTAATGGACCTGTGCATGATACTGATAAAATGCTTAAAATCGCGTGTGATTACTAAAAGTCTTTATTTGGTTTTGAAGCCAAGCCTAATATTAATCTGGGAGATGATTTTCTTAGTAGGAGTGAGATGATTGATGTTGAAGATAACAGGGATTTAGAGTCTCCTTTTTCTAAAGAGGAAGTTAAAAAAGTAGTTTCTGAGTCTTATTCTGATGGGGCTCCTGGCTCGATGGTATTCCTTTTATTTTTTATCAAAAATTTTGGGACATTGTTAAAGAGGATCTGTTGGGTTTGTTCAAAAGTTTAGAAAAGTGTGAGCTGGATGTTTCTAGGCTTAATTTTGCTATGATTTCTTTGATTCCTAAAGAGAATAATGCTAGGAGTACTAAACAGTTTAGACCCATTAGTTTACTGAATTGCAGTTACAAGATTATTATCAAGGTTCTGACTAATAGGATTGGCTCGATCTGTAATAGAATTATTATGCAAAATCAATCTGCCTTTATTAAAAATAGATATATTTTAGAGAGTGTGGTGACGGCGCATGAGGTTATTCATAAGATCCATCAGGATAAAAATAAGGGTCTGGTTCTTAAACTGAATTACGAAAAAGCATATGATATGGTTAACTGGAGTTTTCTTATTGATATTCTGGGTAAAAGGGGTTTTGGGGTTAAGTGGATAGCCTAGATTCATTCTATCTTAGGTAAAGGTTTTGTGGGGGTGAAAATTAATGGTGTGGAGAGTAATTTTTTCAATACTGGTAAGGGTTTGAGGCAGGGAGATCCATTATCTCCAATTCTTTTGAATCTAGTAGCTGATGTCTTTTCTCATATTCTTCATAAAGCTGCTAATAGTGGGATAGTCAAAGGTTTATGTGATGATTTATGCTCTGGGGGTATTATGAGTTTGCATTATACTGATGATACTATTTTGTTCTTGAAGAATATTGAGAACTATGCTTTGCATCTTAAATGGCTTCTTATTTGTTTCGAACAAATGTCTGGGATGAGGATTAACTTTCATAAAAGTGAATTGATTGCTATTGGTTGTGATGATGAGGAGATTGGTAAATATGCTAGTATTTTTTGTTGTAAGGTTGGTAATTTTCCTATTAAGTATCTTGGTATCCCGTTCCATCATGACAAATTTAAGAGGGAGGATTTTTAGCCTCTTGTAGATAAAATTTTGAAAAGAATTGCAGGTTGGAGAGGTAAACTTCTCTCGTATAGTGGGCGGTTAATCCTTATCAAATCTTGCTTAGCCAGTATTCCTCTCTATTTACTGTCCTTCTTTAAATTTCCTAAATGGGTTTTAGATCTCATCAATTCTCATATGGCGAACTGCCTTTGGAATGATAATGAAGGGTATAATAAGTTACATTTGGCTAATTGGCATCTAGTGTGTATGAAAAAAGAGTATGGGGGTCTTGGAGTGCCTAATTTAAAAGATTTAAACTTGTGTCTTCTTGCTTCCTGGATTCAAAGGTTTTGCGTCAATGAGGATAAGATTTGGAAGAATTTGATCAAATTTAACTATAAAACTAAAAACCCCAATATCTTTCTTTCTGATACTAAGCATGTACCTGTCTTTTGGAAAGGGGTTGTTTGGGCTATGCAGGCTACCAAATTCGGGTATAATGGTTGGTTGGGAATGGAACTAAAGTAAGGTTTTGGGAGGATATCTGGTTTGGCAATTCGTGTTTGGCCATTCAATTTTGGGATCTTTACGTTTTAGTTAATGAAAAAGGCGCTACGATTGCTGAAATTTGGGATGGCTCTAATGTTAAGTGCTCATTTCGGAGAACTTTTTGATAATATGTTGATCAGGTGGTTCAAGTTGGTTGAAGTGGCGAATACTTTAAGTCTTACTAGTGATGAGGATGCTCTGGTTTGGCAGTATAATAGTAATGGCATCTATTCGGTTAGATCCCTTTATGCTATCATAAATTTTAGAGGTGTGTTACCGGTGTTTATTCCTGCAGTGTGGAGTTTGATTGTGCCCCCTAAGATTCATTTTTTCCTCTGGCTTATCTCTCATAACAAAATTATGACTAAGGATAATCTGTTGAAAAGAGGTTTGAACAAAGGTTCTTGTTGCAGCTTTTGTGATGAACTAGAATCTGTTTTGCATCTTTTCCTTGACTGTGTTATTGCTAAAAGTGTTTGGAACTTAATTGGTAACTTTTTTGAGTTAAGTATTGGTTATAGCTATGAATCTGTGGCTCGCTTTTGGATTAGTAATAAGAAAAATGCTGCTTTGAATACAATTTGTGCTGCTGTTCTTTGGAGCTTATGGAATGTTAGAAATAACTTGATTTTTCGTTGCCAGTGTTGGATAAGTATGAAAACAATTTGGAGAAGGATGTTCATTGCGTTGAAAAGACTAGAGGCCGCTGTACACGCACAATATGATGGTCAAGTTGAACCAATTTTGCAGGGAACTGGAGATCAGGCTTCGAGCACGACTTATGTTGGAGTTGGGGGCTTCGCATTTAGGAGATCAAAACTGAAGATGGATGGAACTTAGGAAGAAAGCAACATATTGGAGTTGAAAGCCCGTGGTCTCTTTATTAGTAACTTGTTAGATTAACAGTGGTATTGAGGGCTTGGTGTTTCTGGAGTTGATGTTTTTGCTTTCTGCCTGGCGGTTTTGGAAGTGTTAGGTTGCTGGTTGTTTCCAGTTTTTGCCTATTGTCGTTTGATCTGGTGTAAGCCTTTAAGTGTGTTGTTGGCTGGAGAATATGTGTGTTAGGAGTGGTTGTTGTTGGATGTGGTTTTGCGCGTTACTGGTTGTTAAAACGTTGTGTTTTCAGTTTCAGTAATGGAATTGGGGCATCTCTTTTGATGTCCTGTTGATCTAAAAAACTCCCACGTACAGTTTGTTTTGGGGGGGAAGGAGCCCGACAGGGTCCCCCCACTGACTTGGCCCGGGCCTAAGTGAAAGTGAAAAAGTGAAGTGGTGGGCCTACCCATCCCAACCTGGGGTATGCTGGGATTTGCATGAGCTGCACCTTCCCCTTCGATAGCCTCCACTCTCTCCCCTAAATAAGTTAGGCTCCGTTAGCCTGGGTTGAAATGGGGATAACGAGTCAGCGATTGAAGCCCCAACGTTTTGCCAAACACTAGACAGGGTAAGTTCTGTAAATGTGTAGAGCTAGGTATAATAAAACTTTTAAAACTTTAACTATCAATATCTTTTAAATATTTAAGTCATTAGCCTAGGCTGAAATGGGGATAATGAGTCAACGATTGAAGCCTTAACGTTCTGCCAGACACTGGGCAGGGTAAGCTCTGTAAATGTGTAGAGCTAGGTATAATAAAACTTTTGAAACTTTGACTATCAATATCTTTTTAAATATTTAAGTTGAATATACGAAAATCATATTTGAAACTCTATGACCTGATTTGATATGTGATTTTTTTTCATAAAATACTTTCATGTTATTATATTTCTGATAATTTTTACTTATATATAATTAGGAAAAGTGACGTCTAAAAATTTGTAGTGGAGAGCATGTTAGGTAAAAAGACAAAGGTAGCAGACGTTAGCACCACATTAGATTCAGCATGTGTACTACTACCTCTGCGTCAAATTAAAAGTCATTCTAAGATTCATGTTGGTCAAATATTTTTTTTAGGTTTGACTATAATTAGTATACAAAGAATTTCTTAGATCCATCGTCAAACATACTTCAATTATATATAACTATTTTTATTTGAAATAACATATGTTGTTAGAAATTTTTAGCCAAAATGTCCTAATTAAAGCTTGCTCCCTCACAAATATGTCGTCTTGAACATATATTTTTTAACACCATTCCATCCCATCATCTCGCCGACAGGTTCGTGTAGAAGAAGTTACACCCCGAATTCAGAATCTCCCATTGTAGCTACTATGTCAAATGAACCCAGAACACTAGCTCCCTTGTGAACAAGCTTCCTTTGTTGGCTCACACGTGAAAATCCATCAGCAGTCTAAGGAGAACTTTTGGTGCTTTAGCTAAATCATATCAGAGTCAAAGGAGACGAAGATAGAAGAAAGAGGTATGTATAGCTAGCTATAGTGAATGACAAGAAATAAGGCATTGGTGATGAGGGAAAATGTTGCATATGACACGTTTGCATGCGTGTTAACCACCAGATCATAAGGAAAGATGCGTCCCGTTTGGGGTGGAGTTTCACAGGTCCCCGACTGACTTGCCCAGGCCTAAGTGAAAGTGAAAAAATGAAGTGCTGGACCTACCAATCCCAACCTGAGGTATGCTAGTATTCGCATGAACAGCACCTTATGCTTCGCTAGGCTCCACTCTCTCCCCTGAATAAGTCAGGCTGCGTTAGCTTCGGTTTAGATGGGGATAACGAGTCGACGATTGAAGCCCCCAACGTTCTACCAGGCACTGGATAGAGGTAAGCTCTATAAATGTGTAGAGCCAAGTACAATAAAACTTTTGAAATTTTTACTATCAATATCTTTTTTAAATTTCCTCACAAAAATATATTTTTAAATATTTAAATTGGATACATGAAAATCATATTTGTAGATTTATTTTCAAAAGTACTTCCATTATATTGTAATTTTTTCATTTATTTTTGAAGCAGACATCTCCTTTTGACCTGCTTGCCCTAAATAAGCAGAGGACGAACAACTGCCAGCTTGCAGACAAGCGGACTTGTCACCAACGAGCAAGCTAATTAAACATTCGGCAAACATAGAGAAAGCTAGCTAGCTAGCAGCAGCCTCACAGATCGGTTCAAATTGTCGTACTAGGCACCCAAATAAGATTCCAAGAAAACCGGTGCCAATTCCCTTATATAAAAATGAAGCTGACTAGCCATGTGATTTGAATCTGTTTGTATTAACAAAAATTGCATTTAAAAAACTGATAGAAAAAGACGAGCAAAGTAAGTGATAAAAAACTTTGTTCTTTGTTCCTCTTATCTTTAAGAGGAGAGCTTATGAAAAATATAATCTTTTTTTAGCTCACTAGCCATCCGCTGAGAGTTTTCAGGCTTAATGCCGATATTTTAACAACAAATCTAATAAATATAATTGTAGTGGTTGGTGTATTATTTTTTTAGAAAAAGAGTGTGTGCGAGTTGTCTATTTCAAGAATAGATTGGATCGTGATCAAGATAGCATTATTTCTAACCTTTTTCAGAAACAAACCCATATGGACAAGCTTGAAGGAATATCAACTACCTGAAACGGAAAGAATTTTCCTCTTGCCAAACTCGACGGAACAGCCCAAAAGCGTAGAGATATTTGGGTGCTTTAATCGGGACATATTCCAAAGCATCCATAACTCCTCTTCTTCCGATGAAGACAAATCTACCATGTTGACTTCTTGATAGCCAGGAGTCTAGAGGTGGGCACTCGGATCGGGTTTTTGGACCGGTCTGAGACACGACGTCACATCCGGTTCAAAGTCCAAGTCGGCACGACACTATAGCATAGACCATGCCAGGACTCGAGAACCGGACACGATGGGTGGCACGGCTTGACACAATACTGTAGAATGGGCCATAACGGGCTCGATGACCCAAGACATGAGGAAGAAACCTATCATGAAGGTCACCGACTAACAGAGCATGAGCGCTATAAATGCACTTAGCAGTATGGACGTCACCTCTACCGCCGACATCTAAGAAAGATGGGCAAAAGGGGAGAACATGTCTCTCAATCTCTCTTAACTCTCTCTCACCCGTCTCTCTCAATCTTTTTCACTTATCTCGCTCACTTTATTTCTTGTCTATGGCCCTCTCTCTCGCTCGTGTTCAGTACATCCCCTTGCTCTATGTAACTATTCAAGAATAAATAAATTTTAATTCTTTCTCTCATAATATTTGGGTTCACTGCCTCAACTCTATGCGTCTCCGGCTCCTTTCCTCTTGTTGCAATAGTGCAAATGGGTCAGGTCTAGGCCAGCAAGGCACGAAATAGACACGAAGCATAAATAGGCCGTTCCTGGGCTTGCTGAAAGCCAGCTGAGCCAGCACGGCACAGCACGGCGGACACGACGGGTCGTCGCGGTCTGGCACGGTTCAGACACGAATCACGATAGACCTATGCCAGGTCAGCCCTATACGGCACGATGCCCACCTCTAGCCAGGACCTATGTTTGAGATTATTATATATACTATGTAAACATAGTTTCAGTTTCGGCAAGCGCCGTCTGGCTGTGGCGATCAGCAACGTTGGGACAGGCGAGCAGAAAGCGGGGGAGAGTATATAAACGTAGTTTCAATTTCAGTTTCGGCGAGCGCAGTCTGGCTGTGGCGATCGAGCAGCACGCGGGGAGAGTCTTTTTAAGTACAAGAATTTTGGGAAGAATCGATGGCTTTGGAAAGGGTGGAAACTGTGCTGGTCTTCCTGAGGATCGGTTGCCTCGTCTTCTCAGTCGCGGCTTTCGACGTTGCCGCCTCGTCTCCGCCGTGGTTCACGGCCTTCGTGTAAGTTATAACTTGCCTGATTATTATTTGTTGTAGCCCCCGTGTTGCTGCCCAATGAACTGACCGATTTGAGCCTTTGGTATATACGTATGTCTACATGCATGCATGTGCGCAGTTGCGTGATGGTGGCCATGCTTGTCCAGATGGCTTGGAGCTCAGCGCGGCTGTACAATCAGGTGGCGTGCCGGTGGTTCGGGAGGACGCAGTCGCGGAACAACAGCGTCACTCTTATAGTAATCGAATGGGTAAATTGATTAATCTTCACCCTTCTATGATATAAGCCTATAACTACTATATATATGTAGCTGTCAGAATTGTGCAAAGTAACATCTAAAAAATTCTGTAAATTACATCACATCAGATTATAAATATTAGTGAAAAGAATCATGAAAGATGTATGTATATATGTAACGTATACTGGATATACAGCCAACAGAACTGTAGAATTGGATAGACGAAACAGGTAGAATTAATTCCCATATATAAAATAAGAAACAGATAGATTTGTCTCGTCATTTTTCTTCTTAGCGTGGAAAAATGTGTATGTGTATACAGTGTATACAAACATCAACACCTATTTATCACAGAGAAATTGCAGGTTCTGATGCTAGCAACCTTTGGCACGGCTTGGTCTGCCGTCGCCGTCACCGTGTACCTGAAGATAGACTCCCATCTTTGCAGCAGCTACTCCCCAGGGGTGTGCCCGCTGTACGTGGCCGCCGCCGCACTGGCGCTAGTGGTTGGGTACCTAAGCTTGGCCATAGCGGTGGGAGTGTTCTGGGTCGAGGGATCACGTCACCGCGCAAACTAAGGTCATAGACAGTGGTATATATATATCAGTTGTATGTAAAACTATGCTAAATAGGATTTTATCTGATGTAGAGAAGAGAAAAAGTTATTATCTACTATTTAACATACGTCTTATAGACAGTTTTATATTTTAAACTTATGGTAAAATTGCTGTGCTTACCTCTTTAGTAGTCGATATGGTTCATATGCATTGTATTCTATATATTTTGTTTCACTTTTTTGAACATAATGTGTTGCAAATTTTTTCTTACCATAGAACTAGGTAGAATCATCATTTAGTGATGCTCTGATGGCATGTGCATAAGAGATTCTCAGTTTTATCAGCGCAGGGTGCTTGGAAACTACATCCACTGCGGCTGCCTCAGTCCCTGCCTCCTGCGTCTCCATCCGGCGTCACCATGTAGTGCACCACTGTGGCGTCTCCTTCCCATTCTAATCGCCGCCTCCTGTGTCTCCATTCCGCACCTCCTTCCCGCTCTGCCACCCCTCCTACCAGATCTAGAGGAGATTGGAGATGACCTTTCTTTTCAATCATTTTGATTTTTTTTTCGAATGGTTTCTTTCAATGTGGTCAACGAAGAGTCGTCAGTAGTAGCATGATTCACCGGCGAGAAGGAACGACCGTTCATGTCCGTAGCCATGCCACAGTCGAGCTGGAATTGCTAAAGTTATGCAACCATGACAACTAGTGGAGTAATGGCTACTATCATTGCACATGGGTATGATTGAACTACAATCTGTTATGTGTAAGTTTCTTATATCACTACTACAGAAAGACTCATATTAGACGCTTTAGACCAGCGTGATCTTGTTCCTATACAAGATCAAAGTGAAAATAGACCGCATATGATATTCTTATTCGGGAATGAAGATGAAGTGGAAGATAAATTAGAGCATGACAACTTTTAGAACAAACTATTGATGGAATTGGATTGCCTTGGAATCTATCAACATTAGAATAAGAAAAGTGATGAAAGTGCCACAAATATTCATATTTTAAGACCCTCCTCATCAGATAAGCTGTTGCCTCAATGCATTTAGGATGTTTTGATATTCAATTGCAAAATCGATAACTGGTTGTGTCTTGTAAATATCATTGCAGAAATATCTAAAGAGAAGAAAATTTCAAACAACAGATGCTAATCATGGAAGTTCTGCCAAGAGAGGTAGGGAAAAAATATTAATATTTCATAGTTCAAGACAAGAAGACCTTACCACAAATATGATAACGAAATATATATTTCATAGTTCAGATGACAATACATTAACAAAATATGATATATACCACAAATATCAACAAGGTACATTGAGAAATCTCATTATTTCATAGTTTAAGACAAGAAGACCTTAGAATTTTTTCATGTCTGCCATCATATGCAACATAGCTTCTGCAACAGAGGCTTTTCGGTTCTCTCTGAAGTTTCACAACTCCAGTACAGTGCAGATTTATTTCACACCAATAATCGTTTGATCCCCAGTCATATCTCTTAATCCCTACAAAAGCGATCATATTATTGTGAAAATGGTGTCTTAGTATATTATTAGTAACTGTGTCGAATTAAATACTATAAACCTTTATATTACCTCTATAACTCGGCTTTGGCTTCTTCCAGTACTGCATTAGCCCTGCGGTCCTTAATGATGAGTGCCATGTTAATAGATTCAATATCTTGCAATTTGTGATTTATGTCTTTCAGTCCTTCTTTCATCTCATAAATCTTTTCAGTTAACTCGAACTTGCCCTTCAGTTGTTTAATCTCCAGCTCAAGTTTTTGTTTAGTTTCTAACAGCTTCTCTATGTCGTCCATTTATTTTTCTTAATCTAAAGTTATAATTGGTTTTAATTGCATTATATTCAAGATCTAGCTTAGTAAGAAGAGAATTTGAAGTTTTTTAGATCTAGCTTGTAGATCCATGTGTTCTTAGTGATCTAAGGTTAGTAATTGGTACTAATTGCATTATATTCAAGATTTAGCTTGTTTGGTAAATGGGGAATTTAAAGATTGTTTAGAGCTAGCTTGTAGATCCATTTGTTTTTGTGATCTAAGATTGTAATTGGTTCGAATTGCATTATAACT
Source organism: Guadua angustifolia (assembly GCA_036346375.1). Classification (NCBI taxonomy): domain Eukaryota; kingdom Viridiplantae; phylum Streptophyta; class Magnoliopsida; order Poales; family Poaceae; genus Guadua; species Guadua angustifolia. The sequence continues at coordinate 33,904,723 of CM070500.1, read as the reverse complement.
TGGTAAGGAGAGAATTTGAAGATTGTTTAAAGCAAGCTTGTAGATCCATATATTCTTAGTGATCTAAGAGATTAGTAATTGGTTCTAATTGCATTATATTTAAGATCTAGCTAGTTTGGTGAGGAGAGAATTTGAAGATTGTGTTTAGATCTAGCTTGTAGATCCATTTGTTCTTTGTGATCTGAGATAGTAATTGCTTATATAATTATATTATATTCAAGATGTAGCTAGTAATGCATAATTTATGATTGTGTGTATGCGTAAACCTAGTGTACTTCAATGTTTAACATTAATTGTTATATGCATAGCGTAGATGGACCGAAGCTAGATGTACGTTGAGAATTGTGCGAGTACAGAGTATATTAATGGTGTCTTCGCTTTTAGAAGAGCTGCAAAGGAGGATATGTTTAATAAAGATGTACAATTTATGTTTTGTCCGTGCATTGACTGTAAGAATCTAAGGATGTTTAGCAACTTCACGTTTCATGTTAGCCCACTAAAACCTTTCTTTAAGATCTTGATACATCTTGGCACTTCCCAGATGAATTGAATACTATGAATCATGAGCTTCCTCAACAATTAACTGCTTAAGCTCCTTATTAGGTACACAAATTTGACTTTTAAACCACATAATACTCTAACCATCCAAAGTAAAATCTTTGGCTAAGCCTTCATGCTTCTTAGACTTGATTCTATTGATCTTCTCATCATCCTTCTATCCATCTCTGATCTAATCTTCTAGAGTTGACTTCTCTTCCAAAGTAGCTAGAAATCCTTATGCTAGAAATCCTTATGGAACAACTTCCAATTTCAACTTCTGAAATTCCTTGCATAACTCTGGTCTATTGTTTAACATCAGCATATTAGCATTGTGGCTTTTATGACTCATAACATCAAATACTACATTAGCTTTTGCAGGATGGTAGTGGATTCCAACATTATAGTTCTTTATCAATTCCAACCATCTTCTCTGCCTCATATTGAGATCCGACTGAATAAATATATACTTCAAAATCTAGTAATCTTCTGATGTAATAGCATTTAGAAATCAATTCAACTCATTTTGAATTTCTTTTGCATAAACTATGTATTGTCGAATATTTATAGTATTGCAATTAACCTTTATTACAAAATGACACAAACCTAGTTGAAATTCAAATATTTTTATATATTTGGGGTCCTGGAGGTATAAGGATTTCACTAAAATTATTTTCATTTAATTCTAAGTATGTTTGCATAATTTTTATGTATAGCATATATGTAGGCATTTTTGTTAAATTTGAATTTAAAATTCATCCATTGTTATTTAAAAAAAAATTTCATATTCTGGAAGTACTTGATTTTAGATGAATTTAAAATTTTGTTTCATTCTATTTGGATTTAGAATGCAAAAGATATTCACATTTGAAGTTGGCTCGGTTATGAAATTAGGAGAAAATCAGAAATACGCTTTCATTATTTGGAAACGGCTTTTCATTCACAGTTTTATTTTAAAACATAGCTGACTAACATGTGGGGCCGTTCGGTCAGTGAGAGGAAGCAATTCTGGAGGCACTGGCTGACACGGGGGACCCGCGCGAAATAGAGCCGAGAGCAGAGGAGGTGGTTTCCATGGCTGCCGGTGGCAAAAGGATGCCAGAGATGGCGAGCCTCCAGTGCAGTGAGCATCACCAGTCCCGTGCTCACCCAGGGGTGGTACCAATTCGGCCAGAGTTGAACAGAGACATGCTGCCACCGAGGTGGAGCGGCGGCGCCCAAGACGTGCCGGTGAAAGACGGCCGGTCGAGCGTGATGGGTTCCGGATTTTGCATCAACAAGTTCTTAACATTCCATTTTACCTTCTTTTAATGTCGAAGGAGGTTTGGGTGAGGCTGCCACCATGCGTCGTGGTTGAGGAAGAAGAGCAGAAGGCGGCAGCTAGCTACGGTTGATAATTCCTGAAATTAAAGAGGGTTTTCAACACTCATGAGATGCTAATGCTGGACCTAGAAGGAATTGGAGAATGGATCAGTGTACAGCCTCAAATTGGGCTTGATCCAATTCTAGGGTCCTTCGGTCCGTGGGAGAAAATGGGGGAAATTGGCATTGCTCAGTGGATGAAAAGAAATGATAGCAGAGGGGAAATGAAGTGCAGACAGGTGCGAACTTGGGGTGCTATTTATAGGCGAAGAGATGATGTGGATGAGCCCAATCTCAGTTAAGAACTTGACGGGAAGAACCAGCATCTGCACAGGGGAGGTATGGCTGCGGCAGAGGCAGTGAATGCGCGATTGGACGGCAATGTATGGCTAAGCAACGCGAAACACAACAAGGCTGCGGCGTGGCAGAGACTGACGTGGCTAGAGCTCATGGGCAACATAGGCTACAACAATGGTTGGGCTCGGCTTTGGGGCTTCTGCGGTTGGAGGAGGAAGATGACTGGTGATTTCACTAACGGGTGGCCCCAAACAGAGAATCGGTGTAACACCCCGGTGCCAAATGCACCGCGAATGCTACCCAAACCCAATTAAAAGAATGACACCTCTACGAAAAGACTGAAAATGAATTCAATCTGTAAACTCTTAAGCAGGCTTAAAACTAAGCCACCGATATTTACAAAATTTCGACATGACCTCTCTAGAACAGAGGACATCCACTCAGCAGACAAAAGAACGATAGCAGTCATATATTATATCAATCAATCAAAATAGGAAAAAACATTCTAGCAAGTCCTTAGTTAATCAATCACACCTCCAATAGAAGTTAACAAACTCAAACACGAACAACATATTACAACCTCATTAATTACATCCAGAATTATTGAATTTGTTAAATAAATTGTTGAAGACCGAAGTCGTGCACGTGATACTACCCCCAACCAGACGAATCAGCTTCACGGTACCTAAAATAGGAAGCAACAAGCGTAAGTTTAAGACTCAACAAAGTGCAACAAAAAAGAAACGCAACCGAATCAAACGAAATACCAATACTTTGAAACGTAACATATTCAAATACTTGACTAAACTTGGTAAATAAATGAACCGGAAATTGATTCCAAATACCACAACCATCTCAAGAATTATTTAAACTTTACTCATACCTCGATAGCCACTTTTGGATGAGTCCACGACTCAATCCTCAATCTATAATTGCCATTAGCTCCACGATTAACCATTAACAGTTTTCATTCGCTGCCTTCATGCTCAAGTGCACAAAACATACACAAGAAGAATCTCATATCCATACATCACAATCAACTCATTAAACATGATTCATCATTGTCATTGCAATGCAGATGCAAATATGCCATACAAAGGAAGAATCTCACATCCATACATCACAATCAACCCATTAAATATGATTCATCATTGTCTATACAATGCAGATGCAAATATGCCATACAAAAGAAGAATCTCACATCCATACATCACAATCAACTCATTAAACATGATTCATCATTGTCAATGCAATACAGATTTCACAATTTTCATGCATATGATGCATCATGCATGTCTCATTTCCTCTTTTAGTACATACCGGTATTGCCGAATGCACACCCGTCGGTGTGCACCCTCTCATTCCCCTTCCACCCCGTGGTGGAGGGTGCCTACTCTTACTGACTCGCTCCCATGCAACCACGTGTACGGGACTACGAGGTAGGACTTTTGTACTCACTACATGTGAGCACAGAGGCCCGCATCAGAATGGGTCGCCTCTTCCATCATGAATGCACAAATGCAATTGACATAAACAAATTTGCAAACTACATTCATTTCTCACATTTGCATAGTCATAGCCAAATACATAAACATCAGCCACTTCTCACATCCAGAAATTACCATTCACGTTCTCAACACTCATAATCACATCCTCAACGCTCATAATCACATTCTCAACACTCAAAATCACATTCTCAACGCTCATAATCATACTCACATCATCACTTCTCGAGTAATTACTAATTCCATCTATCTTGATCATAAATCAAATCATTTTCGCAATCCAATCCCATACTTTCAGTATTCTGACTAGCCTATCAAACTAGTGAATCTGAATATGAAAGTAAAATTTAGCAAGATGTCATTACGGCATCTAGACGAAATTCATTAAACATCGCACATAACATTCAATCCAGAGATGCAGCATAATTCCATGATGGCAAGACATATAAAATTCATCAAACAAATCATTACACGTTCGAACAACGATACACTTGTATCAGATTACTTACCATTTTCATCAAAAGACAATTACCTTACTAGACGTGCTTATAAACACGAATGCAACCATAGCGTAAGCATATACATAACACAAGCAATCAACTAAATACCGTATAAGAGGTATACGGGTTACACTTGCATATAAACTCGTTTTAAATAAAAGCATAACCAATTAACCATTCTCATTCATCATATCGCATGCAAAATCAAACATGACAATATTAAAGCAATACATGGATAACTGTATTATTGTAAAACCTAGTGGCCACCTAAGCCACAACAGATATAATGCACTTGCCTTAAACCTCTGGAAACTGGGTGGCGAGAAGTTGGTGCCACACCTGGGGTCCCACCTCCTGCAAGTAGAGGCAATCCACTCAAAAAACATGCCAACCAAACAACCGCAAGACTTAGCGCGAGATCGACTCTATAACCCACTCCGAAATCCCGAAAAACAAAAAATCTGACCAAAGGGGATAGCCGCTTTCCAACGAGCCAAACTTTTGATTCACTAACCAAATGGAGTGAACTCAGCTCCTAATTAACCATAAGAGGATGACCTCTAGTTATCTCAAAGACAAACATGCAGGAGATACCTCGAGGGCCTCCAAATCGAACACTAAACTCCGACCAGAAAATGGAGCATGCTGCAGATTTCCAATTTCAGCACCTAGACTTCTAAATAGGTAACTTTTGATTGGCTTATTGAATTTTTGAGTTCTTGTGCTCATAACGACCGTGAGGAGACAAACTACACATATATCACAACCATTCACTCAGCCAATGCACCCGCAGTTCCTAGATCGAAGATGAACACAAACTGCCAATCGCGACAAGAATTGGACAGCACTCGCTAAAATAGCCATAACTTCCAAACGGCTGAACAGAATTTAGTGATTTCAGTCTCTATTGAAAGGTAATTCGATTATCTACAACTTTCACAATAGCCAGACCCCCAGGAAATGCTTGCAGAATTTTCAAATAGCGATTCTAACAGCGGGACAGAATCTGGCTTAAACAGAAATCTCCAAAACACTCTAGACTCTAAATCCCTCAACTAAATGCATTGCAAAACAAGAACCCTAGCTAAGCATTTCATCAAACACCATGCATGCAAGCAATCTCACCCCCAAATTTCTAGGGTTTTACCTCCAATCTTACTCATGGAGGAAAGGGAGGTGGAGGAGCCGAGGCAGGGCTGGAGGGGAGGGCTTGCTGCCGACCGGAGGGGGAGTCGCCGGAGCTGCTGCTGCTACTTCGGCAGCTGCTGCCATTGCTTCGATAGGGGGAGAAGGAGGGAAGGGGCGCCGGCCAGAGGGAGTCCAGGATGGCGCTCAACCGGAGGGAGAGTCGTCGGAGGGCGCCGGGGAGGGCAGTGCGGCGAGATTGAGTCGGGGAATGAAAGCCGGGCGCAGAGAGACTGGAGGAGTCACTGGGGTTTGGGAGAAATAACAAAATGGCTGGCTCCCCTTTTGCCTTGTGGGCTATTAGGGTTAGGGAAAAAAAAGCTAAAACTACACAACACTTCCAAAAAACACATCCAATAAACTCCTTGATGAAACCAAAATCTCTTCAAGTAAAACTGGCCGTAGAGAATATACGGCCCGGAGAAAACATCCTTCCGAATAAATCCTTGGATTTAACAAAACAAGCAATTCCGGCCAAAAACCCTAGAAATACGATCTACGGTATTACAATCGGCTCCATTGTCGGTGACAAGGATGCGCAAATGGGTTTCGCCAGCAAGCTGAGCCACTCTTGATTCAATGAATCAGTTAGCCAACCAGTCAATAAATTATTTTATAATTTTTGAGTGATTTTTAGATAATGTTATTCATACTGTAGAAATTTCAAATGAAAATATTCTGTATATAATTTATAAAGATTCTGACAAGGTACAGAGCCACTACTACAGAAATCATCATCACAGACGGTTCGTAAACGTCATCAGAGACGGTTTTGTGAACCGTCAGTAACAATAGGTCTGTGATGAAGGAGATCATCAGAGACGGTTTTCCACCCGTCTGAGAAAATTATCATCACAGACGGTTATGATTTGAAACCGTCTGTGATATGTTAGTATCACAGACGGTTTTTATTTAAAACCGTCTGTGATAGCTAAATATCACAGACGGTTTTAAATCATAACCGTCTGTGATATTAACATATCACAGACGGTTTCAAATCATAACCGTCTGCGATGTAAAGTTATCACAGACGGTTACAAATAAGAACCGTCTGTGATGTCCGTTTTTTCCCCCACCCCCAGCAGAACCTCCATTATTTATGCTGTTGTTCGAAATTTCCATCAATATTTCTACTTGATATTTACAAGGCACAACCAGTTATAGATGTGGTAATTGAATATCTGCACTTCCTATATGCATTGTGGCAACAGTTTGTCCGATCAGGATAGACTTAAAATATAAACATTTGTAGCGCTTTTTCTCCCTTCTTATGATAATGTTGATGGAACTCGACTAATAAATCAACCCAAGACCCGCACGCAGCATGGCGAGGTGGCAACAACCATAGAGTGCTTGATCGAACGACACCTTTGGAGTGTGTGATTTGCTTCATGCCATACGAAGTGGCCTTGCGCAGAGTCACCGTCGTGCCACGATGCAGAGTAACCGGAACGGCATACTCTTGCGCAGCGTCACCGTCGTGCCACGGTGGGAGAACATGGTACTTTGAAAAAATTTGTAGATGTACTTGATAGATTACTCTAGGTAGGGTAATTAAAGATTGAACAAATGTGATTGCAAGTCGGGTCTTCCATGTCCGGAAGGACTTTGGAACACCGACTTGAATGGAGAAGAGGAGGCGGGAGGAAGCCGATGGACGGTGAGTGCAGCGGAAGAAACTGACAAACCAAGGGAATCGCCAGTTCTTGTCTTCTTCCATCACATCATCGCTTCCAAATCTGGCCTGCCTCCAGGCAATGGATAGGGGATGCAGACGAGGTGACCTATCGTCGCTTGAGTACTCTCGATCAATGAAAGAAGAGGAGCGAGAGGAAGCCTATGGGCCGATGGTGCGCGGAAGAAGACAGCAACCAAGGGGTTGATTTATTAGTCGAGTTCCATCAACATTATCATAAGAAGGGAGAAAAAGCGCTACAAATGTTTATATTTTAAGTCTATCCTGATCGGACAAACTGTTGCCTCAATGCATATAGGAAGTGCAGATATTCAATTACAACATCTATTACTGACCGTGTCTCGTAAATATTGATGCAGGAATACCTAAGTAGATGGAAATTTCGAACAACAAACCATAAATAATAGAGGTTCTGCTGAGGGTGGGGGAAAAACATCTAGGTCCAACAAGCAAGACATTGTTAAGTTGTTGCATTCAAGATGAGCAAATATGTATTAAGGATAATATCATGTGACAATACAATGAATCGTACAAACAAGAATAACCGCAAGTTTTGGACATATTTTCCGAATTAATGAATACCATTTGACAATTGTACAACTCCAGAAGTTATAAGGCTGCGTGGAACGCGCCGGTTTTATTTATTACTTCCGTGAGCAGGAAGAAACAAACTTTCCCTCTAATGTTGCTCAAATCGACTGATTCAACGCAGTTTTAACCATACTGCTATTTTTTTAGCGACGATGGTTTGCATGTTGTGGCAAACATAAAATCCACATAGGTTATTTCCGACCTTCTTTGGCATCGCAAATAAAACCTACGGTTAGTTCTAGAGTCACTATTAGGGGTTTGAAATAGAATTGTTGTGTATAGCGGATCTGGAAAGTTCAAATCATGTCTGTAGTTTAGTCCAATCTTTCACGTGTTTGAATGCTCTACAAGATTGCAAAAGGTTAGCCTAAGCCATTCCAATAGCAATATAAACCTGGAACAACTTACACGACCATGTACGGAGGAAGCGTGATTACTGTGAGTAATTTTGCGATAGGTACCAAGTCGTGGTTTCATACGTCGGAATCAAGGTACTTAACCGGTTTGTGGTGGTTCAATTACAATTAGAACCAGTGAAACCTATACAGTATATCACAATGGACAATGAATGAAACAGAGTTGTGTGCACAGTACAGACCAAAGTATAGCATGTGGTAGCACTTACCTTAGGTTATGGGGTATAAGTATGAGTTCTTTATCTTTTTGTGCTAGCAATGCATCTGTGACGTATTCCTCGACCATGTTTATATCATCATCCATTGTTTGCTTTGAGACTATATGTGGGTCGAGAAACCGATCGATAGTTTCTTCCATGTCGCTTCAAGTTGCATGTATCTATATATACAAAGGCGAATTATATATATATTGGAGGACATTTATCACTATTAGGCGAATGTAGACTGTGATAGCACACACTTACAAGGTCCAAATCTTATGAGTCTTGGCGTCGATGGCGTCGAGGTTGTAGAGATGGAACAAGTCGTAAAATCGACCGTGAAGAAGCCCCCACGAGTCGTTGAATAGATGTTCATACTTGAACATAACGCCGATACTTGTTATGCGTTCACGCTCGGCTTTCCAGCTTCTTGGGTGTACCACTTATGCAATTGTTGGCAAGATATACTAAGTGAAGTTGCTGCCTTTCGTTAATAACAGCTCTCTAGCTTGTATTGTTTAGCCAACTCGGCAGATGGATAGTCGACTTGTTCTTGCCTTTCTTTCTTCTGTTTGCCCTTGCCTTTCTTTGTTTTGTATGAACCCTTCACGGAGAGGAATGGGCAGAAAGAGGTCAACGTTATGTACATCAAGTGGAGTCTCGCTCTCGATCGCTGATTTGGTAGCCAATCGATCGACGGCGATACAATAGGCGAATCAGATCGTCGCGGTTGTTGCATGACAGAAGGGACGAGCAGGGAGATGTCGCTGCTAGGCCATTGGATGAATGTGCCAATGGCATCCCCAAGTTTCACGATCTCGTCGTTTGGCGGCTTCTGTAGATCGACAATTTTGAAACTATCAAATACCCCGTCCACATTGACCTTGGTGAAACCCGGCGCTATGATGGTACCGTGCACCATGGTCCCCTTTGGGGATGGATACGCCATGCCCCAAGCAGCCGTCAGAGGAACGGTGCCATTGCTAATTCTCACTTGGAGATTGCACCGCGTGGCCACCTTAATGTCACATACAGGATAAGTCCCGCTATGTTCATCTATGTCACTTGGAGGAGCGGATGCCTGTTGCTCTTCACAGGCGATGGGGTGACTTCGGACATACTACGGGGCTTGTGCAGTATTTCTTTCTTGATTGGTGAGCCTTTCCTCGAGGATTCGTATCCTTTCATAAAATTCTTCTCTCAGTTCTCCCCTCAACTCTTCTCTCAACTCTCCTCTCAACTTGTCCTCCAAATTCTTTATAAGATTTGACTCGCGCTCGGCTTTAGTTCTCTTCTTACTTCGGTATATGTGGAAGTCGTCTGGGAATCCGATTTTCTATGGAACAAAAACCCTTTGCCTCTTATGCGACCGGGTGTTCCTTGTTTCCCAAGGCTATGGATGGTGCATCTTTCTCTCTCTCTGGGAAAAAAAGCCATCGCACGATTGTGTACTCAACGCTACCGCAAGATCCGGACAAGTTATTTCACTTATGAAGTCATGGACTAATTACGTAAAATTGGTAGTTCGATTTATATATTACGGCGTTGGCGGACTTCCTCGTCATGGGGTTTACAAAGGAGACGGTTGCGGAGGGCGTGGCATCGACCTCGCTCGCGCTCTTAGCCAATCTCGCACGCGTTGATCTGTGATCGATGGAAATGGCGCGATACCCTCCTCGTCCTCCTGTCCCATTGCGCTCTCTTCCCGTGAGCGGCTGCCTAGTCTGTGGGGTGAGTGTTCCTTGCTTGCAAGGCCTTGTTTGCTTCAATCGTGGCGCATTGCAATTCGTTTGTGGTCTTCATCCCAACAAAACGCCCCACGTGTCCTCATCAATGAACCCATACTTGAGTATGGAACCAGATCCTTCTTGGCGTAGTCTCTGGCGTATGCTTGAAGGTCTTCCATGCCTTTCCCGCCGCTAGCGGTGCATACCGTCGCACTAGGGGCGGATTCTTCGGAATGTTGAGCGATGAAAGAATTTCCGTTAGCAAGGCATTGCGAGCCTCAATAGTCACCAACCTCCGGGAAGATAGCGTGATCGGAACCCGTTCGAGCTACTATCCCACACATACTCAAATGCATTACGCCTTTTTTTGGCTTTCTAGGGCCCCATCATTTGGATCGATCTCTGTAATGGTATATCGGTCTGTTGGCCTTTTGTTTGGTCCTCTTGCAGCGTGGGTCGATTCTTCTTTTGAGGGCACATCATGTCCTTCAGACGATGGATTAGAGGACGACATCTTCTTTACAAGTTAAAATAGTTTCAGGCGAACTAAAAGTGAAGAACAAATAAAATCACATTAGAGTGAATGAGTTTGTGGATACCATGGCTTGTTATTAGCCTTTTAAAAGAACTAGCCTAAATGGCTTGTTATTAGCCTTTTAGCAAAAGAAGCGAACTAGGAGGTTGCCGAACTTAATAAAAATTTCGGCAGCACCTCCCCTAAAACTAGGACATCCACACAGCAGACAAGCAGAAGAATACATATGGATTCAACCATTTGACAGTTAACAGAATAATAGAACAGAAGCTCAGGATCTCACATATGAACATGTACATTATTACGAATAAAGCAATTAGCATAAAGCTCATATTGATTGTTTGAATGTTCTCAGATGTCGGGTTGCCTTAAAAGGCCCTCCTCGCCACAATGGACAAGTAATAGACTAGATTGTGACAACTTTATCTCAATAACAGATTTAATACTTGACAGGTTAAGTATAAATCTACTCAATTGGTTATCTTATATGCATATTCACTAACTAAGCATATAAAGACAGTTTGCAATAGACAACCAAAGAAATCAAAACTCCACTAAACCACCACCTAAGCGACCCTCCAAACTAATTCTTTGGGGCACCAAAAACAACCACGGCACCATCGCTCCTAGCCAACGAACAAAGACATTTTAACTAGTTCTTGGCTCTTTGGCAGTAAACAACCGAAAAACAAACATCATCCTTGATCACCAGCAAAAGACCTTTTCAACCAACATCAAAAACTCGATTCGATCAACCACTCTTTCAGCAACCTCAATCACTTGCCGAACTCACACTAATCAAATATATATATATGAAAGTGAAATTGACTGCTAAGATTTGTTGTCACAATTAGTCTATTCCATCCCCTAAATCATCACTGAACATTAAGCCCACACGCAAGGTCCCAAAGCCGCAGATCGACTGGCCCCTTTGCAAGACCGAAAAATAGAGCAAATGGACAGGCAGTGCCTCCAGATCGAGAAACGGCCTCTAGCTCGATGGCTAGTCCCTAGAAATACTCACGGTTGAAGCCCGAGATGCACAAGAACACAGCCGAGAACACGTCGATGCCGGGAGGGCGCCGATCGAAGGGAGGACGCAGAGGGGAGGACGCCGAGGGGGGAGGACGCCGAGGGGGGGGAGGACGCCAGAGGGGGAGGACACCGAGGCCGGTGGAGGACGCCGGAGGGGGGAGGACGCCGAGGGGGAGGCCGCCGCGGGAGGCAAAACATCTCAAAGGGTTAGGGTTTGGCCTGTGTGAATGAGCTCTGCACGCGGGGAGATATATAGAGAGAGCACATCACGACGGTTCTATAATATAACGATGCGTGATAAGATATCATGACGGTTCTATAATAGAACGATGCAGTGATGTTGAATATCCTGAGCGGTTCTATAATATAACCGCTGCGTGATGTGAAATATCACGAGTTCTAAAATAGAACGATGCAGTGATGTTTAGATATCCTGAGCGGTTCTATAATAGAACCGCTGCGTGATGTTGGCGACATCACGGATGGTTATATAATATAACCGTCTCGATGTTGAGATATCACGAGCGGTTAGGTAACATAACCGTCTGCGACAAATAACATCCTGTTGTTATGTTAAAGAACCGCTCATGATATATCTTGCTCAACGACATTCACTTGTCGGTTCGATTCAATCGACTCTTATGCATGCCACTTTGTTGTATCTTACGGGAAAGTTGTCTTTAACGAGAATATCGATATCTTGTGGTTGAAGTGGAGATTCTAATCCTCAATTCAAACCCTAAAATCGAGAGCAATCACATACAACTATTTCCATATTGCCAAAGTAGACATGATTACGTTCTTATACTTGCATCTTTTCCATCAATCCAGATGCTTCACAATTAAGCTACTTACAAAGATCATCACAATCATATGTACAAAGCATGATGGGTCGTATCATCTTTACAATAGCATTAATGTACGTAATATTATTACACATGAAAATTAGTAAGCATGATGACAATGCACCCTTCTCATAACTACGCCGCCACATGCTTATTCTTTTGTACGAAAATTAGCCCTTCATGATGATCGACGCGTGTGTAGCTTGCTTCCTCGTGTTGTTCTTCTAGGACCAGGATGTCCTTTCCGATAGGTGGCAACTCATCAAATTGATTGTACTCTTCCTCATCTACTACATTCTCAACTCGACAATTCTCCTTTTTCCTGAAGAACTACGTGGCGCTTCTTGTTGGGCGGCCGGGTTACATAGAAGACTTGAACAACTTGGTTAGCGAAGTACGAATGGTTCATCTTGGTATCCGACACGTTCGAGGTCCACATAGTGATGCCATTTTTGTCAACCTTCACGTCTTTGGAGGTGGACCCATGACATCGAAATAGGGAATCTTGAAAAGTGCGTGGTCGAGCTCCCATATCTCCTCTATGAACCCATAGTAGGAGCTCCTCGTCAACCCAGCGGTATTATTGAATGCATCTATGCGGACACCGCTGTTCTGGTTTGTGCTCTTCATGTCCTGATCTCTAGTGTAAAATGTGTACCCATTTAAGTCATATCCTTTCCATGTGACAAGCTGTAAAGTTGGTCCTTTTGCCAACCATGTCGGCGTGTCATCGGCGAGCTCCCATGATAGGTCGCTCCTTCAACCATTTGTTGAATCAAGGTTATCTTGTCTCGTGATCCAAGACTCTGCCGTCTTTGGATTCATTGCCTTAGCCATTGCTTGTGCTTTCGACGATATAGGCCGACACTACTGCCATGTGTTGCAAAACCGTGAAATGGGCTCGAGCATACGCAACCGAATCAGCGTGATTGCTTTCCTTCCGATGGTCCCGATACCTGGAGCCTCCCTCATGGCGAGATCGAGGCACACCTATTGGTTCGACCGGGCCATGTAATCGACGCAGAACTCGATGGCCTCTTCATTGCATAACCTTCGACAATGCTACCCTCCGGACGAGATCGATTCCGTCGTAAGACTTGAGAATTCCCATGTACCTCTCGAATGGGTACATGCTACGTGGAACACTTGGCCGCATATCTTTATCTCGTCACAAGGTGAACAATGAGATGGACCATGATATCGAAAAATGATGGAGGGAAATACATCTCAAGATTACATAGAGTCATCACCACCTCGACTTGCGAGCATCTAGTCCCGGGATCGATGACCTTTCGGCGATTGTGTTAAAGAAATAAAACACCTAGTGATTGTCTCTCGGATCTTGACCGGCAAAATACTTCTAATTGCGACAGGGAGCATCTGTGTCATCAGCACATGACAATCATGAGACTTCATGCCGGTTAATTTCAAATCTTGCAATGAAACAAGTCTCTTCATGTTGGAGGAGTAACCGGACGGAACTTTCACACCATGCAAGCACTGGCATAGTTCAGTTCTTTCGGCCTTTGACAGAGTATAACAAGCAGGTTCCAAATCGTCGGCCTTTATCGGTCTCTTTTGGTGCTAATTCAGGTCTTATGCCCATATCGACCAAGTCAAGCCGTGCGTTGATACCATCCTTTGTTTTACCCTTAATGTTGAGTAAGAGACCAATCACGCTGTCACAGACATTCTTCTCTACGTGCATGACATCGATGCAGTGGCGAACTTCTAGGTGCTCGGTAAGGGTAGGTCCCGAATATTGATCTCTTCTTCCGCATGCTCTTTTCACGGGTACTTGACTTACGTCCTTTCCATACGCAACATCCAAATCCTTAACAATGTCATGAACATCTCTCCGCTCAAACGCCTTGGAGCTGGACCATTTTCGTTCCTTCCGTCGAAAAGTTGCTTCATCTTGCGATATGGGTGATTCCTCAGAAGGAACCTACGATGGCGCATGTACACGGTTTTGCGGGAGTGATTCACCATAAACTCTCGGTATCATCTAAGCGGTGAGTGCGGGCTTTGGTTCCTTTTGTACTCGGCACAGACAGGTTAGCAAGGGTAGAGTAATCATTTATGGTGCGAGAACAACAAGCGATTACAAAGTAAAGTTCTCTCGTTTATACGCATCCCATCGTGTACCGGTAACCCACAGTGTTTTTAGATCTTCCACCAATGGAGCTAGGTACACATCAATATCGTTCCTAGGTTGTTTCGGTCCTTGGATAAGCACTGAGACAACATAATGTACTTCCGCTTCATACACAACCAAGGAGGAAGGTTGTAGATCTGATTTACGGCCAAGTGCTATCTTGCATTGCTCATGTTACCGAAAGGATTCATTCCATCTGTACTCAATCCAAACCTTATATTTCTCGGATCCGCACCGAATTCTTGAAAGCTCTGTCGATGTTTCTCCTTTGGATGGAATCGGCAGGTGCCTTAGCATTCCATCATTCTTCGCTCCTCAAAGTGCCAACGCATAGCAGTTTTGCCTCCTTTGGGTTCGCAAACAAACGCTTCAAATGGGGAATTATAGGCAGATACCATGCCACCTTAGCAGAGGACCTTCTTTCACCTCAATGCTCTCGCCATCATCATCTGAATGACTCTTACGCTTGTACCGGATCGTTGCACACGGACATATATGCAAGTTTGTGTACTCTTTGCGGACAGAGGATCTGATCGTTTGGACAGCATGTATTCTTTCTACTTCCATTCCCAAGGGACAAAGAACACCTTGGCTTTGTAGGTGCTTGTCGGCAACTCGTTTCCCTCTGGAAGCATGTCCGCCAATAGGCGTAATAATATTGTGTGAAACTCTTGTCGGACCAACCGTTGCTTGCCTTCAATTTGAGTAGTTGAAGCACGGATGATAACCTTGTGTATTTCAACTTGCACCCTGCGAACAAAGGTTTCTCCGAGTCCTCCATTAAGCCCTAAACTGTCCATATTCCTGTCATCAAGGTTTCCTTCGCATCGCGTAGCATCCGATCCAAATTGTCATCGTGCAACCTGTCCTCATCGGGCACAATCGATATGATCATCCGACATATCATTGACATCATCGGCGATATTAACACTACTTGCTGCTTCACATATTGTGCTCTTCGCCATGACGGTCCAACATGTATAGCCCTTTTGAAACCCCTTGAATCAAGTGTGCTTCGATCTGCCGAAGTTTGAAACATCTTGATTTTCGCAATCAATGCACGGACATGACATGAATTGCACCCCTTATTAAACATATCCTCCTCTGCAGCTCTTTTGAAAGTGGAGACGCCATTAAGGTACTCAAGACTCAGACGGTTCTCAACAGACATCCACTTCGATCCATCTCGCTACACACACATGTAACACTTAGTGTTAAATATTAAGTGCACTGGTGTAGTGCGTATGCACACATTCTTAAACTAATTATGCAATTACATACCTTAATTACATCACAAAGAAATAATTAACACAATTCAAATTAATCTTCAATATAATAATGAAATTAGAACCCATTACTAACCTTAGATCACCAAAAGACTTGAATTGATCTATAAGCTAGATCTAAACAATCTTTAAATTCTATCTTAACAAGCTAGCTAGCTACATCATGATCGAATATTATATTATGCAAATAGAACCATTACTAGCTAACCTTATTCATCAAACAACCAACACATGGTTCTAGCTACAAGATAGATCTTAAAAATCATCAAATTCCTCCTTATCAAGATAGATGTTGAATATAATGCAATTAAAACACATTACTAACCAAATATCACAAACAACATATGGATCCAGCTACAATTAAACTAGATCTAATCAAACAATCTTTAAATTAATTCGTCCTAACAAACCCGGATATTGAATTCGATGCGCATGCAATTAGAGAACTCATTACTAACCTTAGATCACCAAAATCAAATGAATCTAATATCACCCTTGAAATCAATGGCTTTCTTTCAAAAATCGCCTCACTTCCACAAATTAGCCACTAAGCATAGAAACCAAACCCTATAAGCGAAGTGGATGTGGATCGAGACTCTATTTTTATGGAGACGGTATTATCACGACGGTTTTATATTACGACGCGTCGTGATACAAGAATATCGAGACGGTTTCTAAATATAACCGTGCGTAATGATTATCAGAGATATTACGACGGTTGTGTTATATAACCGTCAGGATATCCTGCACGGTTTTACTTGAAACCGCTGCGTAATAATCTTGTAGCCATCACGACGGTTATATTTAGAAACCGTCTGTGATATTTCTTGTATCACGCAGCGGTGTAATATAAAACCGCTCAGGATATATGCACCGACGGTTTGAGTACATAACCGCTCAGGATGTTCCATATTACGACGGTTTTTCAAAACCGCTCGTGATCGTCTTGTCGATATAAGCCTCATTTGTAGTAGTGAGCATGATTTTAGTTTTCTGTTTTTAAATTTTTTGGGAGTTTATATCTCACAAAAAATTTGTGAAATTTTTTGTAGAATTCCTTTTAGTTACAGGGTTCTTTAGTAAAAATTTCAACTCTAAATATTTTGTATTTTATTTAATGAAATTGAGACACTCTCATTCTTGGATTTTCAAATCCTTCTATAATCAAAATTTTAAATATACTAAAACTTGTTATTAATTTTTAATATTTTTACTATTGACGTATTTCTCATATAGAGAATTATGTAAAATTTTCAAGTCTAAATAATGTAATATTATTTTTATTAAAATTTGACACTATCACTATTGTTAGTCAAGGTTCATTGAATTCCTTCATTTCATACTTAATTGCTTTGATATGACTTTTTAAATTTATAATTGAGTTAATGGAGACTTCCTGAGTTTAGATAAAAAATTTTATATATTTTATTGGTATATTCTTCTATTCTATTCTTTTCCCTTATTACTTAAGATTGTAAAAAAGATTTCTTCATTGAAGCAAAAAGCAAGAGAATCCAGGATAAGTCAATAAAATCTAGAAAAAATAAAAAAAAAGCATTAGTTGGAATTTTGAGGTGAACTTTTATTTTCAACTATATTTTATTTAATTTAGAGTTTGATATTATGGATTATCCTTTTACACCACTACACAAAAGCTCATCACAGACGGTTTTGTGAATCGTCTGTAAGCAAGTGCTAGTGATGACAAAGAGTCATTGCAGATGGTTTTCCAACCGTCTGTGAAAAAGCTCATCACAGACGGTTCCACTTACAAACCGTCTGTGATGTGGTATGATCTCAAACGGTTCCACTTACAAACTGTCTGTGAAGTGGAATATATCACAGACGGTTCCAATTTGAAACCGTCTGTGATGATGCCCTCACCATAGACGGTGCCGCAGTAGAAACGTCTGTGATTTGTACCTATTCACAAATGGTTCTTCGTTAGAACCGTCTATGATGTTGATTTTTTATTTTATATTAAATTTTAATATATTGGCTAGCCTCAGCAATTGCTAGCCATGCCCTCTGAAACAAAAGATAGTACACAGCATGACTAGCATATTATTATGACATAAATTTAGAAAATGTACTCCAATTACATGTTACACAACGTACAGAGCATCCATTTCATATATCAACTTACATATTACATTACAACATGTGTACAACACATCCATTTTAGAAATCAACTCACATATGTACTAACCAATTGGATTCAGAAGTAGAAATGACAAATTCACAGCACAAGGTTCACAAATTAATCTGAATGTACGGTAAGTAACAAATTCAGAACTCATGATTCGTTGAGCTTTGAGTAGCATCTGCCCTGTGGATTTAAGACCTCACACAGCAAGAAGGCACAGAGCTATCCTTGAATAGTTAGTAGGTCAGCCTGTTCCAACGCAATTCAAGCGCATTGCCAAGCCTGTCAAAGAGAAGAGTAAAGTCTCGCGTGTATATAAATTAATAAGTGGAGACAATTGTTGCAAGATTGACAGACCTGTATGATATTGGTCTGCTTGGAACCAACAAGGAGTGCCATGTTGTGGCAAACATAGAATTCACATAGGTCAGTACCCTTTGGATGCCGGTGGCACTGCCAAAACATAATAGGTTAATGAGTTCCGAAGGTATTATTATGGAGTGTGAAGGATTATTACGTATACTATCGGATACCAGAAACTTAAAAGTATGCGTTAGAGTGGCTGGGCCCTTCTTGTGTGGCCCTCCCCTCGATTTGTAGACACCGAACGATGTGTCGAGAAAATCTCTGATAGGCTTTAAATCGTGGGTACCACCCTTTTTGGAATCAGGGTAAATTACTCGATTTTGTCTCGGTATAATTATGAGAAGAACCTAGTGATACCTACACAGGTATGTCGTTATGGTCACTGAACCTAACTTCGAGTTGTGATATATAGTAGAAATCAACGAGTATATCATCTAGACAAAGCACTTACCCCGGGTTGTAGGGTAAAAGTATGAATTTTTTATTCGAATGAGTCAACAGTACTTTTTCCATGTACTCATAGACGACCTCTTTATTTTCATCCATGGTTTGCTTGGGCACCATGTGTGGGTCGGTGAAACCCACCGATTGTTTCATTGCTGCTACTTCCAGGATCATATATCTACACATACAAATCAAGGATGATATATATATATAACATTTATCGGTGCGTCAGAAATGTAGATGGTGATTGCACACACTTACATTATCTAGCATCTTATGAGTGAGGTGTCGAGCGCTCTGAGGTTGTACAGATTGAACAAGTCGTTGAAGCCGACCACGAAGACACCATCTAAAACCGGTGTAAGAAATACTCCTCCTTGAAGCTCACCGAGATACTCGTTGTCCGTTGTGCCACCGGCTTGTTGGCTTGTTGCATGTACCAGTCTTGCAATCTAATGCATCTAATGAAAGCGTCTCCTTACGCTCATTCGATATGAACGGTTGTCTCAGCTCGAATTGCCGCACCAATGGGGCAAATGGAAAGTCGTCGGCTGACGTGGTCAATTTCGATTTGCCCTTGTCTCCACGTCCCCTTCTACCAAACTTTGTCTTCATAGGAGACTAGTGGGCCCTTACTGTAGTAATGATCTACGCGTGACCGGACACGATAGCTGATTTGACAGGCTCCTTCAGTGCATGGTATGGTTCCGGTAGTGCTGGTAGCTCCGGCGCATCATGTGGTGCCTCTTGGACTGCTTGTAGCTTCAGTGCTCCTAGGTAGGCATCAAAGGAGATGTCCTTCTTGGGCCACTGGATGAATGTGCCGATGGCATCCTCTAGTGTGACGATCTCGTCGTTTGGGGGTATATCCAGCGTGACGGCCTTGAAAATTTCATGTACATCGTCGATATGAACCTTCGCGTAGCCCGGCTCTACAGTATGACTGTGCACGACTACCCCTACACCGGATGCATACGCTTGTCCCCAAGTAGCCTGCATGGGAATAGAGTCGTTGACAAGCCTCACTTGCATATTGCAAGGAATGGGCACCTACATAAGGGTACATAAGTAATTAGCTAACACGTCCAAAATTAAAAGTGTAGGTAAGGAGCATTGCAGACATGTTACTAGGGTGTCATCAGGAGGAAATTTGGCTTCATCCAGTCCGTCTCAGGGGCGAACGCGCAGTTGCCCCAATGGTTGGTTGGGCTGAACTGCGCATGTGCTTCTTGGGCTAGCACGTTTCGTGCCTGCCTCTCCTCAGCCACCCTTTGCTCCAGCCTTTCCTCAAGGCTTCGTAGCTGATTATTGAACTACGCTCTAAGCCTTTCCTCAACCCTTTCCCCAATGAGGGCTACTAACTGTTCCTCACACTCGGCTTTGCTTCTCTTCCTACTCCGGTACGTGGTCGAGTCCTGTGGGAATCTCAATTTTCCAGGAACAAAAACACTTAGGCCTCTAGTGCAACCTAGGTGCTCATTGTTTCCCAAGGCCATGGAGAGTATGTCTTTCTCTCTGTTCAAAGTGAAAGAGCTCTGAAAAGATTCTGTGCTCAATGATATTAGGTGTTGGGACACTTCCTCATCAGTGGAGTTTGCAAAGGACACACCGTCCGAAGAAGTGTGACGTGACCGCGCTCTTACCCAGTTTCAGGCATGCGGGTCCACGATCGAGGCAAATGGTGGCGCGATCTCCTTCTGGACTGCCTCATCGTCCTCCTCGTCCATTGTGCCATCTTACCCGCATACCCAGTTGAGCCGAGTCTGTGTGGGTGTGTGTTTTTTGACTGGACGGTCTTGTGTGCCGCACTTTGAAGCATGAACTCTTCCGTCATCTTCAACTCAACAAATTGTCCCCAAATGTCTTCAGAGATGAACCCGTACTTCAGGAACAAAGTCATTTCTTTATTGATGTAATTAGCAATGAGGACGCTCTTGAAGTTCTTCCACGCCTTTCCCACCACTAGCAACACGTACCATCGCCGTGTAGGCATGGCGTCTTGTGGAAGCTCGAATGGCGTGAATATTTCTGACACCAGGTTATGGCGCTCCACATCTGTCAGTGTCTTCCATGATGGATAGGTGATGGGGACCCGTTCACGCCCAACGATCCCGCACATGGTCCGGAAAGCTGCCGCAGCCCTTGGAGGCTCGGTAGGGGGCTCATCATGCTAATTGACCGCCGTGATGGTATATCGGCTTTGACGCCTTTTACTAAGCCCTCTTGCACTGCGCTTGTTTCTTTCTACATTAGGCGCATTATCAGATCCCTTCGATGCCGAGAATTGAGGAGACACCATCTTGTATGATGCAAGGTTAAGAGTAGGTAAGTTAAGAGATGCAAATTTAAGAGAAGGTAAATTAAGAGGTATTTTGTACATGCAACACCAATTGGACAAATTGAATGAAGATTGTATTATATTGCTCTCAAATAAGGGTTGGTTGAAGATTTTAAATCTTCAAGCTTAATCACGAATGGGCTAATAATTAATTCAGTGAATAAGGCCTTGAACCCTTACCACCTTAATATGTAGATTAAGCACTTGCCAACTGAATCAACAAAAGACTACCAGTTCAGCATTTTAACAACATGATTCCGTCGTAGTACAACAGCACTAGAACTGATCCACTCAATTAAGCACACCAGTAACAGTTAAAATAACAAAGTGTATGTAGCTAAGCATGTAAATAGAACATGTACTGATATAACAATCAAGATATAATCTAATCAGCATTTAAGCGTATGGTTCAAGGCCTAGTTCACAGAAATAAATATTCTAGTCATTAGAATACCCATTATCATCATGGAGCAAGCAAGGCAAAAAAAACGGAGGGGGGAGGGCACCACCGATGGAGAGGGGAGACACCACCCAAGGAGAGGGGAGACACCACCGCGGGGAGGGTGTGGTCCAGGGGGGAGGTACCGCCGAGGGAGGGGACCACGGCCGAGGGAGGGCACCACCGAGGTAGGGCGAGGGCGCGGCCGAGGGGGGAGGGCGCCGCCGATGGGGGATGGCACGGCCGAGGGGGGAGGGAGCCGCCGACGAGGGAGGGCACGGCCAAGGGGGGAGGGCGTCAGGGAGAGGGGCTCGCAATAGCATGTTTATCCCAGACGATTCAATCCCAGAACCATCTGGGATGGGCCATTGTATTATTTTTTTGCCGTGCAAACATATATGTCATGTATTAAAATTAATCATAATACATACATCTCATTTTGTATAATATACACCTACTTAATTTTAATCAATACATCTCAGTAATTTATACATGTCATTAATTAATTATAATACAGGAATATTTGGTATACATACATGAAGTCCTCATGATGACAACACTTGCTTATTCTTTTGTACAAAAATTAGCTCTTCACGATGATCAACACGTGTGTAGCTAGCTTCCTTAGGTTGGTCTTTCTGGATTGTGACGCCGGTACCAATAGGAGGCAACTTGTCGAACTAATTGTATTCTTCCTCATCTACCACATTCTTGACTCCAACAATCCTCCTTTTTTCCTGAAGAACAACGTGGCTCTGCTTGTTGGACGGGTCGGTTATATAGAAGACTGAACAGTTTGGTTGGCGAGAACGAATGGTTCCTCTTGGTATTCGACACATTCGAGGTCTACAATTGTGACGCCATACTTGTCAACCTTTATGTGCTGCAGGTTAACCCAACGACACCGAAATAAGGGGATCTTGAAAAGCACATAGTCGAGCTCCCAAATTTCCTCAATGAACCCATAATACATGCTCCTCATCGATCCAGCGGTATTCAGCGCATCGCTGCGAACACCGCTGTTCTAGTTTGTACTCTTCATGTCCTGATCTCTCGTGTAAAATGTGTACCCATTTAAGTCATATCCTCTCCATGTTACAACCGTAAAAGCTGCCCCTTTTTCCAACCATGTCAATGTATCACCTGACGTGCTTCCAGTAATGGGTTGTCGCTCCTTGAACCATCTGTTGGGCGAAGGTTAT
Organism: Guadua angustifolia; assembly: GCA_036346375.1. Classification (NCBI taxonomy): domain Eukaryota; kingdom Viridiplantae; phylum Streptophyta; class Magnoliopsida; order Poales; family Poaceae; genus Guadua; species Guadua angustifolia. Next base: position 33,881,913 of record CM070500.1, on the reverse strand, counting down.
CTTGTCGATGATCAATACTCACCACGTCGATTCTCTTGTCGTAGCCAATTCTTGTGCTCGTCGATATACGAGGCCACAACAGTCATATGTTACAAAACTGTGAAATGGGCTTTCGCACATGCAACCGGATCAGGCGTGATTGCTTTCCTTCTAATGGTCTAGATGCCCTGGAGCCTCCTCTCATGGCGGGATCGAGGCACACCTATCGGTTCGACCTGAGCCATGTGATTCACATAGAGTTCGACGACCTCTTCGGTTGCATAACCTTCGATAATGCTACCCTCTAGTCAAGATCGATTTCGTACGTAGGACTTGAGAATTCCCATGTACCTCTCGAATGAGTACATGCTACGTAGAAACATAGGCCTGCACATCTTTATCTCTCTCACAAGGTGAATAATGAGATAGACTATGATATCGAAAAACGATGAAGGGAAATACATCTCAAGATTACATAGAGTCATTACCATCTCGGCTGCAGAGCATTAAGTCCTTCGGGATCGTTGACCTTCTAAGCAATTGTGTTAAAGAAATAACACATCCTTGTGATTGTTTTCCGAACCTTGGTCGGTAAAATACTTCTAATTGCCACAGAGAGCATCTGTGTCATAAGCACATGGCAATCATAGGACTTCATGCCAATTAAACTCAAATCTTGCATCGAAATAAGTCTCTTCATGTTGGACGAGTAACTAGATGGAACTTTCACACCATGCAAGCACTGGCACAGTTTTGTTCTCTCGGTCTTGGACAAAGTGTAATAAGCAGACTCGCAGTATGTTCAGCCTTTATCAGTCTCTTTTGGTGCTAACTCAGGTTTGATGCCCATATCGACCAAGTCAAGCCGTGCATTCATACCGTCCTTTGTTTTACCCTTAATGGTCAGTAAAAGACTAATTAAGCTTTCACAGACATTCTTCTCTATGTGCATCATGTCGATACAGTGCTGAACTTCTAGGTGCTCCCAATAAGGTAGGTCCCAAAATATTGATCTCTTCTTCCACATACTCTTCTCACGGGTCCTCAATTTACGACCCTTTCCTAGCGCAACATCCAACTTCTTAACCATATTATGAATGTTTATCTCGCTTCAAGGCTTTGGAGCTAAAGCGTCTTCGGTGGTGTCGTCGAATTGTTTCTTCATCTTGCGGTATGGGTGATTTCTCCGAAGGAACCTACGGTGACGCATGTACACGGTTTTGCGTGAGTGATTCAGCCAGACACTCTCGGTGTCATCTAAGCAATGAGTACATGTTTTGGCTCCTTTTGTACTCTGCCCTGATAGGTTAGCAAAGGCAAGATAATCATTTATGGTACAGAACAACAAGCAGCGCAAAGTGAAGTACTCTCGTTTGTGAGCATCCCATACTTGCACCCAGGAGACCACAATGTGTTGAGATGTTCCACCAATGGTGCTAAGTACACACCAATATCGTTCCCAGGTTGCTTCGGGCCTTCGATGAGTATAGACATCAATATATACTTTCACTTCATACAGAACCAAAGAGGAAAGTTGTACACAAAGAGATTTACAGGTCAAGTACTATGACGACTGCTCATGTTACCAAAAGGATTCATTCCATCTGTACTCAATCCAAACCATATATGTAATATCCCCAATTTCGGGTTTCTGCTAAAAGCTAATTTAAAATAATTAATTTCAAAATTTGGTATTTTCTTGGTGTTCTAATTAACCTGGCATCCATATCCTTCCGAAATTAAAGTTCAATCCTTTATCGTCCGCAAAGTCAGAATTCCTAATTCCGGTCCTTATTCGAAATTTCACCTACATTTCAAAATGCTCTAAAAATCCCAAAACTTATTGATTAGGTTCCAAATATTTTTAGGAATTTTCTCAAGATTTTTGGAATCTCTTTGCTATTTTATCTCTCGCGGTCTTTCATCATAATCAGTATATTCGTTTCGGAATAATCTAAATTAAAAAATTCATTAAAATTCAGTGAAACTAATTTTATTGGGTTCCAAATAATCTCTAGTATTTTTACAAATTTTTCCATAATTTTTAGATCATTTTTACTATTTTATTCCTCGTGCTTTTGTCTCTTCATTTCTTCCAACCAACGAGAAAGCGACACATGGCATGTCACTGTTCATCGTCTTCTTCCTCCCGTCAATGCCATGAGCAGAAATTTCAAGTTTTGACACCATATTCAAATGCTCATAACTATCTCCACGATTGTCCGAATCCAGTGAAATTTGAAGCGTTACAACGGCGTTGTAATGGAGATTGATTACCCTACCGTTGCTCATTCTAAAATCAAGTGAAATGGTCGCTGCAATCAATTCTTTGCCGTTTCTTGTTTTAGCCATAACTCTTCCATTTCTTCGTCTCTCTGAGCGTGTGAGTACCTCAAACGAGCATATTGACGTTCTCTACACCATGCTCACCTTGCCCCTTTGATTCTATATCATTTCCCATCCCAAAACTCGAGAAAACCGTACGCCCGACGTCCTCCAAAGACACCGACGAGCCATCTCTTGTTCCGGTGAGTTTATAGACAAACCAACCACGTCACTTTGTGCCCCTTGCTTCCAGGAACACAACCATTCAATCGGATTTGATTTTCGTTGCAGTTTGACCTCGGATTTCGAGTTTGTTCGTTGTCGGCCGTCGCTCCGTTCATCGTCGATTTCTTCCGATTGGGTACGAACTAATTCAATTCCTTGCACCCGTAGACTCCCCTTGATGCTAGCTACACCGTGCTCACCTTAGTTTTGAGAAATTTTGCATTTTCGGTGAGTTTGAGCGTCATCTTGACGGCTCGTTTTTGGTCGCGGTTTTCTTCTTTGTAGTGGTTTCGCCGTGCCTCGCCATGCCGCCACGATGTGCTCCGGCCTTGGCGCCACCTTGCCTCCTCCGCGCCGCCCTCGGTTGCGCCGAGCCCGAAACCCGCCGGCGCCGTCGCCTGCTCGCCTCCACATGCGCCGCTGGCATACGCCGTTGTCCACTCCTCTGCAGCCGCGCTCTGAGTCGCCTGATCGGTTCATCACCGCCAGCCACCGCCTCCGGTCCACGCCGCCCTTGTTGTTCACGGCGGTCTTCTTCTTCTTTGTTTTTCTCCATGGCGCTGCTCATTCCTCTGTCTGGCAAAGCAGAAGCCTTGTAACCAGGGCTACTGATGCCATTCTAACCGCGATTTTAGTTCTTGTCAAACTTCCTTTGACCCGTTCTCCTCCATCCGAACTCCGAATCGAGTGATTCAAATTTCTAAATTCATCTAAATTCAAGATCTTTCTGCCAGTACTAATTTTGTAATTTTTGGATTTATCCTATTTAATTTTATTCATTTGGTTGTACCGTTTTACGCGTAGCTGAAGAGTTTGCCGGATCCGTCGACGCCGTCGTTGACCCTCAAGACTTCGACACCTCCGCTGTAATTGAAGGCAAGTCTCCTTGACGCACATTGATCCTATGGTTTGCAAATGTTTTACAAAAGTTTTATACCATGCATTGCTATTTATATGAAGATGATGTTAAATATAGGTTGGTAGTTAATCCGAATTGATAAATACCACCTTGATGTTGAAATCCATGTTCATTTGTAACCCTAGATTGCTGTGATATATCATGATCATATTAGGTTGTGATATATTTTGTTTAGTGCGTTAGATGAGCTTAGTTGCGGAATTGATTAAAATACCTATGGATGGGTTGCTTTGAAAATGTTGTTGAAATGTGTTTTATTGAAATCAGTAGCAAAGAGATTGCTGCTATGATTGCAAAATAAAAATAAAATAAAAATGGTTTAGGCTGGGGCGGAATGGTTTGTCGGGTGGGTGCGAGATGGAGCACTTGGTTCGGTTTGTGAAAGCCGCCTAATCAATTTAAGGACCGACGGTTATGATTGCCCATTCTAAGCATTACCGTGCAACCACATGTCAAATGGGCTCGACACGGCTGAATAATTTGTAGAAACCTAACTTAGACTCACGGATGGTGGAATGTGGGTGCGATGGAGGCAAGTCGTATTTCCCCACACAGCGCAAGAGGGCTTCTATCTTTGGCGAGATGGAACCCTAATAGTGGTGAAACCTCGGTGGTGAGTCGGGTTAGGCGTATACATTGTAAAGGCCTTGTCATGATCTCTCTGCCGGCACACCAAAGGAAGTGTGTTAAGAGCGCTTGGCATTAAAGAGATGATCATGTCTTGTGGGTAAAGTCAGACACCTCTGCGAGTTAAATCTATTGAATAGCCGTGTTTACGGTCAAAGGCAAAGCGAAGAATGCTTTCATCTTGGTAGACTTGGTTTTGGTTTTAGAAATAAGCGATGTTTTGTTTTGGGATTCGGGAGTAGATGGAACTCTCGGATATATATTTGGCAGATTGAGTCAATCAGGTAGATGGAACCTATTTTGATCATGACAGATAGAGTCATGAGTTGGTTTACCTTAATCTTTTAAACTGTGCGGATAGAGCCTTTATACTAGTGATGGTAGATAGAACATTCACTAGAATATTAAATAATTCAATTGTTAAATAATTGTTTAAAATGTGCATTGTGAAAATTATTATTATGTATGGTTTGATAAAACTTGGCTTTATGCAAAAGAACCTATTAAGCCTTTCCTTGGAAAGCCCTACATGTTGCATTTTCCTGACTTGCGAGTATGCGTTTGTACTCACATGCTACACACAAAATTTTCATCGAGAACTACCAAGATGCGTTGAAGGCAACGAGTTCTATCTTGAGGAGTTTGATGAAGATCGCCAGGATAACTAAGCGCTCTCCTAGTTGTCGCTTTGTGGTGTTTTATGGGTTTTATCATTTTGTTATTTGTTTCATTGCTTTGTGAACTCGGGTCATGTGACCAGTGATGTAATAAATAGCCATGTAGTTGGTACTTTACATTTATGTTATTACTTCGTTATGTTCTAGTTATGATTATCATTTGCTTCCTTTGTGTGTACTAGCAACCGATCCGGGACTAGTCTTGAAATACAGGAGATTCCGGATGGTAACTGGGGTCTCACAGAGGTGGTATCGAGCTTTGAACAAGCTGTGGGGCCTTAACTTAGTTAGAATGGCAAAGCCTTAAGGATTAATATTTTTATAAAAATATACTTATAAAATTTTAAGTTCCTCTGCTTCTATCTTTTTCTCGTCTTAGCGTCTTGTTCTTACCTCATCCTCTATTTAAAATTTGTTTCTTGCCCTTGTCTTGTTTCAAAATTTGTAGATGTTAGTTTACATCATTTTTGCATAATGGTGGAGGATTCTGTGAGGAGCCTAGTGAAGAGGATTCTTCTCCTCGTGTTCTGAGGAGGTGAAGGAGCGATTAGTTTTAGTCTTTATCTGTAGCACTTTTCTTTTGTCTACGCTAGAACATTATTAATTGTGTGTGATGGGTATATCGTGCTTCTAAGCATTTGTGATATAGTCATCTTAATAAAACTATTTCGATTTAAATAAAGATTTCAGTTGGTGTTTCTTTTTGTGCTGTTGTTCTTGTCGGGGATGTTGTTTAGTTTCCCTGTTTCCTTATCTTTGCTTTTCCCTCTTTCCTTGTGCTTTCCCCGTCCTTGGTTTCAGATGGAGAACCCAGGCAGAGGTCGTGGCAGAGGAAGGAGAGGAGGTCGTGGCCGTGGTCGTGGTCGTGGAAGAGATCAAATCCAGGATGAAGTGCCGATAGAACAGCAGCAGTTCAATGAGAATAACCGGGCACCGCCACCTCCAGCGCAGTAGAACCAAGTGCCACCCCCACCGCCAGCTCAACCACCAAGCATGGAGCAAATGATGGCCATGCAACTGCAGATACTCCAGGCCTTGGCGTAGAACGCTCTGAACTTCGCCTCGGGCGGCCCTGCTCAGAAAGCAAATTTCGGCCCCCATGATCCAAGTTCGGGAGTTCATGAGGACAAGACCTCCCACGTTATTTGGATCGGTGACCCTATTGAGGCGATGGTGGCTCAGGATGTGGAAAAAGCTTTACAGTTCGATGTAATGAATTTGAAAGTGTTCATTTTGCTTCCCATCGACTTAAGAACCTTTGCCGGTTGGTGGGAGAATTACCAAGTAGCCCTTGCAAATGCTCAATCCATAACTTGGGATGAATTTGTTGAAGCTTTTCGGGCTACCCATATTCCCAATGGGATTATGGAAATGAAGAGAAGAGAGTTTCATAAACTGCAGCAAGGAAATCTCTCGGTTTCAAAAAATATCTGAATAGATTTACCCAGCTGTCCAGATATGCTACTGAGGATGTTGCCACTGATGAGGCAAAGATCTGGCGCTTTATGGAGGGTCTTGATCCGAATCTCAAAGTGCAGTTAGTCTCCAATGACTTCCCCACATTTCAGCATATGGTGAATAAGGCTTTGGTTCAGGAGGATGCCCAAAGTCAGCTGTATGAATCTAGGAAGAGGAAGATGGCTTTTCAGGCTCATCGTGGCGCCAGCAGTTCTAGACCACGTTTCTTTCAACCTCACCCCATCAGACCAGTAGTTTCTAGTGCTCCCAGGACTCCTGCTCCAGTTCAGCGCCAGTTCACTCAAGCCCCTGCTAGCAACGCAGGAAGTCAAGTTCTGAAGAACAACACGCTCTGACATGAATCCAAAGGCTTCAATCTGAGAGATGGGGCATTACGCCAAAGAATCGCCCGAAGCGTCGGCATGAATGACCCCGATTCGGTTCAACTTGGGAACTACTCCACCAGCGCCCGATGCAGCTCAAGGAAGAGGAACGCGCGAGACTCACGTACTCCTCGCACTATCGGAAGAGGGCGTGTTAACCATGTCCTTCTTGAAGAGGTCCGGGGCCTTTTGGCGTGGTGTATGGTAAGTTCTTTGTCAACTCGGTACTGCCTCGGTTTTGTTTGATTCTAGTGCAACGACTCATTCATATCGAGTATCGGTAAGAAAGTATGGATGGGATACTGATTCAACTTAGAAATCCTTATTAGTTCAATACCTGTAAAGAACTAAGAACAAGCGCTATTGCCCAAAAATGGATATAATTATAAAGGGTAAAGTTCTAGCGAACTTAATATTATTGGATACTAAGGGTATAGAAGTAATCCTTGGAATGGGTGGTTAACCAAGTACAAGGGTCGGATAGATGTGCTAGTAGAGCTATCTCCTTACTAGTCTGAGGGAATTCGAGTGGAGTTCCTATCTAATCTTTCCTCTAAGGGGTAGTAGCTTTGAACCGTCTAAAAGGTACATCTTTGGAAAATGTGCCAGTAGTAAATGAATACCCTGATGTATTCCCGGATGATTTGCCCGGAATGCCACGGACAGAGATGTTGAGTTCATAATTGAGTTAGCACCTGGTACAGCTCCTATCTCAAAAAGACCTTACCGACTACCTGCTAATGAGTTAGCAGAGATGAAGAAACAGATTGAAGAACTGCAGGAGAAAGGATTTATAAGGCCAAGTTCGTCACCTTGGGGTTCACCGGTAATCTTTGTTAAGAAGAAGGATGGCAGTATGAGAATGTGCATAGATTACCGATCTTTGAATGAGGTCACAATAAAGAATAAGTATCCTTTGCCAAGGATAGATGATCTATTTGACCATCTGAAAGGAGCTCAAGTGTTCTCAAAGATTGATCTGAGATCAGGATATCATCAATTTAAAATCAGAAAAGAAGATATCCCAAAAACAGCTTTCACTACCCGATATGGACTGTACGAGTTTACAGTGATGTCCTTTGGATTAACAAATGCGCCGTCCTATTTCATGAATTTGATGAATAAGGTGTTTATGGAGCTTTTAGATAAGTTTGTTGTCATTTTTATTGATGACATTCTTATTTATTCCAAGAATAAGAAAGAGCATGAGAATCATCTGAGGGTAGTTTTGGAAAAGCTCAGAGAGCATCAGCTTTATGCTAAATTCAGTAAATGTGATTTTTTGTTGAAGGAGGTTGCTTTCTTGGGCCATGTCATCTCGGCTGAAGGAGTAGCAGTTGATCCTGCTAAAGTGAAGGCCGTGCTTAATTGGGAGCAACCCAAGTCAATCCCAGATATTCAAAGTTTCCTTGGTTTAGCAGGATATTATCGACGTTTTATTGAAGGTTTTTCCAAGATTGCCAGACCACTCACCCATCTACTGAAGAAGGAGAAGAAATTTGAATGGACTAAGTCCTGTGAACAGAGTTTTCAGGAATTGAAAAAGAGGTTAACTTCAGCACCAGTGCTTGTTTCGCCAGATATTCATAAGGATTTTGAAGTTTACTGCGATGCCTCAAAGCAAGGCCTTGGATGTGTTTTGATGCAAGAAGGTAAAGTCATAGCTTATGCTTCAAGACAACTGCGACCCCATGAAGAAAACTATCCAACCTATGACCTAGAGTTAGTGCAGTTGTGCATGCCCTCAAGATTTGGAGGCATTATTTGATTGGGAATCGATGTGAGATCTATACAGATCATAAGAGTTTGAAATACATTTTCACTCAGCCAGATCTCAATTTGAGGCAGAGAAGATGGTTGGAATTAGTTAAAGATTATGATATTGGTATCCATTATCATCCCGGAAAAGCTAATGTAGTTGCGGATGCTTTGAGCAGGAAAAGTTATTGCAACAACGTTACGGTTCAAGAAAGTCAGCCAGCACTCTCTGAAGAGTTCAGATGCCTCAACCTGGAGTTGGTAAATGAAGGTTGCATTTTCAATGTTGAAGTGCATTCAACCCTTGAAGATCAGATCAGAGAAGCTCAAAAGGATGACAGTGGTATAGCAGAAATCAAGAAAGGTTTCAAGGAAGGAAAATTTTCTGAATTTCCAAGGATGAGAAAGGAACCATTTGGTTTGGAAAAAGAATTGTCGTTCCTAATCAGAAAGAAATCAAGGATATAATTTTGAAGGAGGCTCATGATTCTGTTTACTCTATTCATCCGGGAAGTACGAAGATGTACTTGGATTTGAAGGAAAAGTATTGGTGGTCCAATATGAAAAGAGAAGTTGCTGATTTTGTATCACGATGTGATATATGTCAGTTGGTAAAAGCAGAACATCGAGACCGGCGAGTTATTTACAACCCTTGCAAGTTCTGTTTGGAAATGGGAGGAGATTGGAATGGATTTCATTACGAACTTCCTAGAACCAAATCTGGTTATGATTCTATTTGGGTCATTGTGGATCGGTTGACAAAAGTAGCACATTTCATTCCTGTGAAGACAACATATTCTGGTGATAAGTTAGCGAAAATATATATGGCTAAGATTGTGTGTTTGCACTTTGAGTGCCAAAGAAGATTGTGTCGATCGAGGTTCCCGGTTTACCTCAAGGTTTTGGCAAAAGTTGCATGAGGTTTTGGGCACAAATCTAAACTTGATCTTCGCTTACCATCCTCGAACGGATGGTCGATGGAAAGGATAAATCAAATACTAGAAGATATGTTGAGAGCTTGTGCTTTGACTTATAGAGGTTCTTGGGATCGAAATTTACCCTATGCGAATTCTCCTACAACAACAGCTACTATCAAGTTTGAAGATGGCACCTTTTGAAGCTCTTTACGGAAGAAAATGCCGAACACCGTTATATTGGAAAGAGACAGAGGGTGGACAAATAGTAGGACCTGAGATTTTGAAAGAAGCTAAGAGCAAGTCAGAGTGATTCGTGAGAATTTGAAAACCGCCCAGTCAAGGCAGAAAAGTTATGCTGACAATCATCGCCGAGAGCTAAGCTTTGAACCTGGTGATCATGTGTATCTTAAGGTTTCACCTCTCAAGGGAATGCGTCGTTTCAGAGTAAGTGGGAAGCTTGCGCCTCGCTACATCGGTCCATTTCCAGTGGTAGCCAGAAGAGGAGAAGTTGCTTACAAGCTGGAGCTACCTCCGCAATTGCCGGATGTGCATGATGTCTTCCATGTTTCTCGCTTGAAGAAATGTCTCGAATCTTTGGAGCATCGATGTCAGTATGAAGAGATGGAATTAAAAGAAGACATCGTATTGAATATCCAACAAAATCTTGGATGAAGCTGAGCGTCGAACCAGAAGCCGAGTGATCAGGTTTTGCAAAGTTCAGTGGAGCAATCATTCCGAAAAAGAAGCAACTTGGGAATGAGAAGAGGATCTCAGAGCCGAGTTTCCTGATCTCTTTCTTTCTCTGTCCGAATCTCGGGGACGAGATTCCCTCTGAGGGGGGTAGGTTTGTAATATCCCCAATTTCGGGTTTCTGCTAAAAGCTAATTTAAAGTAATTAATTTCAAAATTTGGTATTTTCTTGGTGTTCTAATTAACCTGGCATCCATATCCTTCCAAAATTAAAGTTCAATCCTTTATCGTCCGCAAAGTCAGAATTCCTAATTCCGGTCCTTATTCGAAATTTCACCTACATTCCAAAATGCTCTAAAAATCCCGAAACATATTGATTAGGTTCCAAATATTCCAAAATATTTTTATGAATTTTCTCAAGATTTTTGGAATCACTTTGCTATTTTATCTCTCGCGGTCTTTCATCATAATCAGTATATTCATTCCGAAATAATCTAAATTTGAAAATTCATCAAAATTTAGTGAAACTAATTTTATTGGGTTCCAAATAATCTCTAGAATTTTTAGGAATTTTTCTATGATTTTTAGATCATTTTTACTATTTTATTCCTCGCGCTTTTGTCTCTTCATTTCTTCCAACCAACGAGAAAGCGACACGTGGCATGTCACTGTTCATCGTTTTCTTCCTCCCGTCAATGCCATGAGCAGAAATTTCAAGTTTTGACACCATCTTCAAATGCTCATAACTCTCTCCACGATTGTCCGAATCCAGTGAAATTTGAAGCGTTACAACGGCGTTGTAATGGAGATTGATTACCCTACTGTTGCTCATTCTGAAATGAAGTGAAACGGTCGCTGCAATCAATTCTTTGCCATTTCTTGTTTTAGCCATAACTCTTCCGTTTCTTCGTCTCTCTAAGCGTGTGAGTACCTCAAACGAGCATATTGACGTTCTCTACACCATGCTCACCTTGCCCCTTTGATTCTATATCGTTTCCCATCCCAAAATTTGAGAAAACCGTACGCCCGACGTCCTCCAAAGATACCGGCGAGCCATCTCTTGTTCCGGTGAGTTTCTAGACAAACCAACCGCGTCACTTTGTGCCCCTTGCTTCCAGGAACACAACCATTCAATCGGATTTGATTTTTGTTGCAGTTTGACCTCGGATTTCGAGTTTGTTCGTTGTCGGCCGTCGCTCCGTTTGTCGTCGATTTCTTCCGATTGGGTACGAACCAATTCAATTCCTTGCACCCGTAGACTCCCCTTGATGCTAGCTACACCGTGCTCACCTTAGTTTCGAGAAATTTTGCATTTTCGGTGAGTTTGAGCGTCATGCCGACGGCTCGTTTTTGGTCGCCGGTTTTCTTCTTGTAGTGATTTCGCCGTGCCTCGCCGCCAGCGGCGATGTGCTCCCGACCTTGCGCCGCCCTCGGTTCGCCGCCGAAACCCCACTGCGCCATCGCCGCTTTCGCCTCCATGTGCCGCGCTTTGCGGCGCCGTTGTCCAACTCCTCTGGCGCTGCGCTCTGAGTCGCCCGACCGTTCATCACCGCCCAGCACCGCCTCCGGTCACACCGCCCCACCGCTGTTCCCTGGCGATGCTGCTTCTTCTTTGTTTTTCTCCATGGCGCTGCTCATTCCTCTGTATAGGCGCACAGATGCACTGTAGCTTATAGTGCCATTTCACAATTTCGCGATTTTAGTTCTTGTCAAACTTCCTTTGACCCATTCTCCTCCATCCGAACTCCGAATCGAGTGATTCAAATTTCTAAATTCATCTAAATTCAAGATCTTTCTGCCAGTACTAATTTTGTAATTTTTGGATTTATCCTATTTTATTTTATTCATTTGGTTGTACCGTTTTGCGCGTAGCTGAAGAGTTTGCCGGATCCGTCGACGCCGTCGTTGACCCTCAAGACTTCGACGCCTCCTCAGAATCAAGGCAAGTCTCCTTGGCGACATTGATCCTATGGTTTGCAAATGTTTTACAAAAGTTTTATACCATGCATTGCTATTTATATAAAGATGATGTTAAATATAGGTTGGTAGTTAATCCGAATTGATAAATACCACCTTGATGTTGAAATCCATGTTCATTTGTAACCCTAGATTGCTGTGATATATCATGATCATATTAGGTTGTGATATATTTTGTTTAGTCGTTAGATGAGCTTAGTTGCGGAATTGATTAAAATACCTATGGATGGGTTGCTTTGAAAATGTTGTTGAAATGTGTTTTATTGAAGCTGTAGCAAAGAGATTGCTGCTGTGATTGCAAAATAAAAATAAAATAAAAATGGTTTAGATTGGGGCGGAATGGTTTGTCGGGTGGGTGCGGATGGAGCCTTGGTTCGGTTTGTGAAAGCCGCCTAATCAATTTAAGGACCGACGGTTATATTGCCCATTCTAAGCATTACCGTGCAACCACATATCAAATGGGCTCGACTGGCTGAATAATTTGTAGAAACCTAACTTAGACTCACTAGATGGTGGAATGTGGGTGCAGGATGGAGGCAAGTCGTATTTCCCCACACGGCTCAAGAGGGGCTTCTATCTTTGGTGATGGAACCCTAATAGCGGTGAAACCTCGGTGAATGAGTCGGGTTAGGCGTATACATTGTAAAGGCCTTGTCATGATCTCTCTGCCGGCACACCAAAGGAAGTGTGTTAAGAAGCGCTTGGCATTAAAGAGATGATCATGTCTTGTGGGTAAAGCTGTACACCTCTGCAGAGTTAAATCTATTCGAATAGCCGTGCCTACGGTCAAAGGGAAAGCGAAGAATGCTTTCATACTGGTAGACTTGGTTTTGGTTTTAGAAATAAATGATGTTTTGTTTTGGGATTCGGGAGTAGATGGAACTCTCGGATATATATTTGGCAGATTGAGCCAATCAGGTAGATGGAACCTGTTTTGATCATGACATATAGAGTCATGAGTTGGTTTACCTTAATCTTTTAAACTGTGCGGATAGAGCCTTTATACTAGTGATGGTAGATAAAACGTTCACTAGAATATTAAATAATTCAATTGTTAAATAATTGTTTAAAATGTGCATTGTGAAAATTATTATTATGTATGGTTTGATAAAACTTGGCTTTATGCAAAAGAACCCTATTAAGCCTTTCCTTGGAAAGCCCTACATGTTGCATTTTCCCAGACTTGCGGAGTACGTTTGTACTCACATGCTACACACAAATTTTTCATCAGAGAACTACCAAGATGCAGTTGAAGGCAACGAGTTCTATGCCGAGGAGTTTGATGAAGATCGCCAGGATAACTAAGCGCGCGCTCCTAGTTGTCGCCTGTGGTGTTTTATGGGTTTTATCATTTTGTTATTTGTTTCCACTGCTGTGAACTCAGGTCATGTGACCAGGTGATGTAATAAATAGCCATGTGGCTGATACTTTACATTTATGTTATTACTTCGTTATGTTCTGGTTATGATTATCACTGCTTCACTGTGTGTACTAGCAACTGATCTGGTTCTAGTACAGAAATACACATGAGATTCAGGATGGTAAATCTGGGGTCTCACATTATATTCCTCGGATCCACTGTGAATTCTTCGAACCTCCTATTGATGTTTCTCCATTGCGTCGAATCAGCAGGGTGCCTAATCATTCCATCGTTCTTACGCTCATCCAACTGCCATCAAATCAATTTTGCTTCTTTTGGATTCACAAACAAACGTTTCAAATGGGGAATTATAGGTAGATACCACGCCACCTTAGCGGGAGGTCCTTCACCTCCATGCCCTCGTCGTCGTCATCCAATCTATCTTTACACTTGTACCTGGATACGTTGCACACCGGACATACATGCAAGTTTGCGTACTATTTGCGGTACAGGATACAGTCATTCAGATAGGATTGTATTTTTTCTACTTCCATTCCTAAGGGACCAAGAACCTTTTTGGCTTTGTAGGTGGTTGTCGGCAACTTGTTTCTCTCTAGAAGCATATCTGCTAACAGACCTAACAGCACCGTGAAACTCTGGTCGGACTAACCGTTGCTTACCTTTAATTTCAGCAGTTCCAGCACGGACGACAACCTTGTGTATTTGGACTTGCAACCCGGGAACAAAGGTTTTTCCCAGTCGTCTATCAAGCCCCAGAATTTTACATACTCTCTCTCATCACGGTTCCTTACGTATCCGTAGCATCGATCCGATTGTCATCAATCTGATCGATATCATCCAGAGTATCGTTGACGATATCCAGAGTATCGTCGACTTCGTCCACGATGGTAGTACTACTTGGTCCCTGCGTAATCTGCTCTTCACTGTGACTAGTCCAACATGTATACCCCCTTTTGAAACCTCGTGTAGTCATGTGTGCTTCAATCTGCGCTGGGTTTCGAAACATCTAAAGATTCTCATAGTCAATGCATGGACAAGGCATAAATTCCACCCCCTTGTTCGACATATCTTCTTTTGCAACTCTTCTAAAAGCGGAGACACCATTAATGTACTCAGCACTCACACGGTTTTCAATGTACATCCAGCTTCGGTCCATCTACGCTACATATGTAACAATAGGTGTTAAATGATGAATTAAGTACTCTAGGAGTGCTCATGCGCATATGTGCTACATATAGACTAAATTTCTACTTGCCGATTAATCTATATAGTTCCTAACATCAAAAAAGAATGAATGGATATGCATGTAAGAACCAACTACTAATTTAGATCAAAAAGCACAAATGGATCTACACAAGGTTATGGAAAATATATCTACTTTACATCACAAAGAACAAATGAATCTATAACAAGCTAGATGTAGAACACAGATTCATTTCCCCCAAGCTAGATCTAAAATGTAATTCAAATTTGTAGTAATTACTAACCTTAGATGACCTAGAGCACAAGGATCTACAATTACTACTGCAAATCTAGGGTCTCTTTCACTAGAAGGCCTCTCAATCACAGCCACCTCAGATATATCTAGGAAACCCTAAAAATACAGAGGCGGTTGAGGCTCTCTGTTCTTTTATAGAAAACAGAATTGATCAACCGTCTGTGATGTTAGGTCACATCGTAGACAGTTTTTGCACAAAACCATCTTTGATGTCTCTACATCACAGACAGTTTTATCTGCGATTATATCATCGCAGACAATTTTATCTGCAAACCATTTGCGACCTTGCTTCGTCTTCTCAATGCAGACGTGCGTAGTGTTTCGAGTTGATCGTTTCATCTTCCGAGAGAATTAAAACCATCTGTTCAAATTTCACTTAGAAGACTGTGTTCCAGGCGGCGTTTCATTTCCCCAATGCAGATCGTTAATTGCAATTCCACAGCTATAAGAAGAGAGAGGCTTATCGGCCGCCTCTACACTCGATCGATCAGCAAAACAAAGAAAGCCCCTCCGATCTGACACCACCATGAGCAATCGAAAGAGCCCCTCCGATGCCTCCTCTGTTGGCTTCGCTGGGCCTTCGACTAAGGCTCCGCCATCGCCACCGCCTTCTCCTCCGACAAACCCTTCGCCTTCGACAAACCCTCCCCCTCCGCCACCTCCAAGACCCCTACAGGAATGGCTGCGGTGCCACGCCGGTGCCATATCCATGAATCTGCCGGCCGCACATTACCTGTCGCGTCCGCCTCCAGCCGCGTCGGGCAGCACACCTCCAGCCGCCTCCGCCTCAAGCGTTGTTGTTAGGCAGAAGCGTCTGCCACTAGCCTCCTCCTCCGATGACGACGACGATAGCTATGACTCGTCGGAGGGCTATCGTGACGGTTGGGAGCTTGAGGATGACCTAGACAGAGCTAGGTCGAGCGAGGACCCAGACGGTCGGAGCGACGACTCCGACTCCGACAACGATGAGTCGACTAATTAAGTAGTCTTTTTTAAACTTTTGTAGTCTTTTGTAGTTAAACTTTTGTATCCAGCAACGAACTAGTTAAACTTTTGTATCCGGAAGAAGCTTGTATATAATACAATAGTCATTTGCAAGGCATGTTTCGCGTGTTTACTATTTTCAATTGATCATTATAGACGGTTTGTGCATAAAAACGTCTGTGATGAGGGAAACATCACAGACTTTTTTATCTACAAACCATCTGTGAAGTTATACCTATAATCACAATCGGTTTGTGGATAAAACCGTCTGTGGTATTTCCCTCATCATAGACGGTTTTATCTACAAACCGATTGTGAACTTCTCGCTTTCATTGCAGACAGTTTGTGGATGAAACCATCCGCGATAATCAGACCTTACAGATGGTTTCAGCCACAAACTGTCTGCGATGTATCTGAAACAGATCACAGATGGTTTTCTAAAAAACCCGTCAGTGATGACGTGTCTAATATAACCCCTTTTGTAGTAGTGTTATTAAGGTTTGATTTCAAGGTATTGAGATAGAAGATAGTATTTTAAATCATTCTCTCAATTTTAATTAAAAATTTTATTTAATTTTATTTTCTAGTTTTAAATTCTTATTTTGAAATTTTCAGGATGTTTCATTGGAGGAGTATAAGGAGGACACGAGTCATTAGGAACCGAGTCTTGTCAGTTGCTGGTGATAAACTGATGGGCAGTTTACGTCTTCTATTTTCCACTGTATTGTCTTAGTTTTATTTTGAGTCTAGCCTTGTGTGGCTTAAAAATGTAAGTTGGTCATAAGATCATATACTTAGTTATATTCAATAAATAGAGTCTTTTATATTATTATCGCTGTGTATGATGTGATACTTACCAATGTTGAGGCTGTGTGTACTAGTGTGATCTTAGACTAGTGTGGTAAACACAGAAGGTCCGAATTGGTGAATTTAGGTCTCAACATTCTCAATGCTGGTGATGACCTTCGGCAGCCTAAGCGCTAACCTCAAATCGGATGGGTATCAAGATAGAGGCTAAACTAGAGACTAACTCACGAAACCGCGAGTACCGGCCTCTCCCTTTTTATCTAGTGCTGGCTATCGGGACCGTAACCAATTCGTTTGGTGTGCTCTTGATCAGAGCGCCTCCTATGTGAGTTGTGGTGGGCTTAGCCCTAACAAATCTCCCGGTCTATTAGCTCCAAGTCGGTGATCACAGCTAACAAAGCATGTTATTTTCTTGGGTTTTGATAAACATCACCCAGATGTTTTCTTTGCTAAAATCACCCAAATTTGGGAGTATCTTGCAACATTTTTGTTCAACTCTTGCAACATTTTTTTACGACGCATGCAACATTTTTTTTCAACGCTTGCAACATCTGTTTACTGTGCCGCATTTCTATTGTTGTCGGTGATTTTCACTTGACAAGATTCCGCTGACGGAGTAACTACTCCCTGGACGAAAAATATGGTTCAGTAGAGGGCATCTTCGTGGCTGGAAACCCTAATGTCTCTCGACGATGGATTTCGGGAATCAGCAAATTGATGGACACAACGGTTTACCCAGGTTCAGACCCCTGGTGTGGGTAATAGTCCTACGTCCTGCTGGTTCTTTGTTGAGAAAGTGGGGAAGTGTTTACAAGGGTTTTCTTCTATGTCTGCTTCTCTATGCTCTCTGTTCTAGCCGACCGGCCCCCTTCTTCATGCACCAAGGCGCCCTTATATAGACGAGATGGCCAGGGCATGGGGGACGGTGATGCTATGCTTATCTACAACTTATTAATTGCATCCATCATTCCAGCCTCCACGTCGACCCATGACTCATTTATTAAGCACGCCTCCGTGGTCTTGTCATTCGAACCTCATTTAATGTCGGTGAGTGGCCTCGCCCGGTCCGCCCGGGACACGATGCCCCTGCGACGGGTTTGGAAAGAGGCGTCAGAGGGATGAGCCGTCGTCGTGTCGGTAGCAGAGTCCTTCATGATTAATGACCCTGACACAAGGTGCCAGGGGAGGGAAACTTCGAGGCGAAGCCTCCCTCTCATTCCTTTGGTTGCCTTCGTGGCCTGACAAGGGGGGCCCGAACGCCCGCCCTCGTCGAGCCGCCGCGCGAATACCGCCCGGCGGCGAGGCGTGATCGCCAGTTGCCGCCAAGGCCCGCGGACTCCTCGCCTAGTGGGTAGGTCGTGCTCGCCCGCGCCGCCCGAGTGCCATCACGAGCCACCCGCCCGGCAGCGGCGTGTCGCCAAGTTGCTTGCCCGAGGCCGCGCAGACTCCTCGCCCGATGGGCGAGGTGTGCTGCTGCTCGGTTGCCAGTAGCTTTCCCGCAAAACGCCCGCCCGTGGCGGCGTGATCGCCAGTTGCTTTCGCCGAGGCCACGTGGGCTCTCCACCCGCGGCGAGTGTGCTTTCGCCCGGCTGCCCGCTAAGTGCCACGTAAACGCCGCCCGGCAGCGAGTGTGTCGCTAAATTTGCTGCCGCCAGGTCACGTGGGCTCTCCGTCCGGTGGGCAGGGCGTGCTCGCCCGGCTGCCCGCCAGGACGCCAAACTGGGCCAGGCCACTTCTTGGGCCTATTACTTCTACGGCGGAGAGGGTACCCCGGTGCAAAGTACACCGACAGTAGCCCCCGGGGCCGTCCTGGAACGCGCGCCAGTTGCTTTTCAGATCTTATTTAATGCTAGTGCGTTCCTGGATGGGCCTACTACCTCTGCGCACGCAACCGCTTCGCTCCTCCCCACTTCCACCGATTTTTCTTGGGACCCGAAACACCGCGCCTTTTGCCTGATCGCAAACCGTCTTCACAGGGTGTCTCTATATATATGCACACCCCGACTCAATGGCTCACACCTCTTGATCTTCTTCACATTTCGCCCTTTGCTTTTCCGCCTCCTTTGCTTGAAAGACTTCGCTCCTGCTACAATGGTGCAGCCTCTTCATAGACACGGGGGCGCCTCGGCCTTCCACGCCCACATTTATTCGAGAACTGCTTAGCTTCTGCGCCTTAAAAATATAAGGGTGGTACGGATGCGGGAACTGGAGTAACCATTCGCTTCACAAACGTCCTATTGCTCCGCAACACTCAGCCTTCTTTTCCTTCAAATCTCCGATGGCTTCTTCCCGCTCCTTCTCTACTGGTAACGAAGCTCCGCCGCTGTCCTTCTCTGCGGAAGAGCTGGCATTTGGTCCCGGGGGAGGAGGGCCATCGGCGCCCACGGACGAGGAGGTCTTCCTCACGGAGCTTTGGGCCGACTTCGAGCTCGCCATGGCCGAATGGGCCGAGCTGGACACCACCGCCCGCGACGCCACTGCTGTTGACGTGCTAATTGATGCCATCCCGAAGTTTGTTGAGGCGAGGGATGCCCTTATTTAGGCAGTTCAACGCGCGCGCGGCGCTTAGATTTGAACACTACCTCGGGCCTCCTTAACGAGCTTGGATGCTTGATCGCGCTGCGCCGTCTTGATTTCTTCGAGTTAGGTCAGTGCCTCAGCATTTCTTAGCTATCATGACGCAAACAACAATTATATATAAATCATGCGTGGTATCAACAAATAGAGCCCTAAGTCTTTACACACGATTGTCACTAGCTTCTGCCCCCTTCGGAACTTTTATCCTTATGATCTCTTAGAGCTTAATCACAGCATCGTGTGGCAAAGTAGCAGGTTCTCAGGGGTGGTATAGGGCTTGCGGCGCTCGCGGAGACAACCAGTCAGTGCTTTGTGGAGCTGAACCGAGGTGTACGGGCCGCGTTTGAGTCGTATGCGGACTTCGACCCCGATCACCGGCTCGCATGCGCGAACAACTGGCGTCTCCTTTTACCAACAAGGAGTCGGGTTCGAGCGCTAGCGACAATCGCGTAACACGATCAACGGGTGCGGGCGTAAAAAATAATGAGTCGATAATGCCAAATGCAAATAACTTATCGATTATAGGCCATTGGGCAACCATTTCACATAGCCACATGGAGATTTCAAGGCGGCACGGCCGCCTCCTCGTGCCTCAAGACACAAGCCTTTGGTCGAGCCACCGCTACCCCCTTGGCGAGGTGAGTGCGAATTCGCCATGACCGGAGGCGAAGTCCATTCGGACGGAAGGCCGGAATCCGCCGGAGAGATGGCCGGATGAGCCAACCACTAGACCCCTACCTTGCGCGCCCCTGTCGGCGATTTTCACCTGACAAGATTTCGCTGACAGAGTGGCTACTCCCTAGACGGAAAATATGGTTCGGTAGAGGGCATCTTCGTGGCTGAAAACCCTAATGTCTCTCGACGATGGATTTCGAGAATCAGCAAACTGATGGACACAACGGTTTACCAAGGTTCAGGCCCCTGGTGTGGGTAATAGTCCTACGTCCTGCTGGTTCTTTGTTGAGAAAGTGGGGAAGTGTTTACAAGGGTTTTCTTCTATGTCTGCTTCTCTATGCTCTCTGCTCTAGCCGACCGGCCCCCTTCTTCATGCACTAAGGCGCCCTTATATAGGCAGGCGGCTGGCGGGGGGGCGGTGACGCTTATCTTATCTACAACACATTAATTGCATCCATCATTCTAGCCTCCACGTCAACCCACGACTCATTTATTAAGCACGCCTCCGTGGCCTTGTCCTTCGAATCTTATTTAATGTCGGTGAGTGGCCTCGCTCGGTTCACCCGGGACACGATGCCCCTGCGACGGGTTTGGTAAGAGGCGTCAGAGGGATGAGCCGTCGTCGAGTCGGTAGCAGAGTCCTTCATGATTAATGACCCTGACACAAGGTGCCAGGGGAGGAGAAACTTTCGGCGAAGCCTCCCTCTCATTCCTTTGGTTGCCTTCGTGGCACGACAAGGGGCCGACGCCCGCCCACTCGTCGAGCCACCGCGAGCCACCGCCCGTGACGAGCGTGATCGCTAGGCTGCTCGCCCGAGGCCATGCGGACTCCTGCTGGCGAGGCGGCGTGCTTTCGCCCGGCTGCCAGGCGCCACGCCGATCACCGCCCGGTGAACGAGCGTGATCATCGTGCTGCTCGCCAAAGGCCACGCGGACTCCTCGCCCGGCGAGCGGTGTGCTCACCGGCTGCCGCCCGCAGCGAAGCGTGTCGCCAGTTGCTCGCCGAGGCCACGTGGGCTCTCCGCCCGTGGCGAGTGTGCTCGCCCATTGCCGCTAAAGCGCCACGCGAACGCCTCCCCGTCGGCGAAGCGTGATCGCCAGGCTGCTCGCCAAGGGGCCACGTAGGCTCTCCGTCCGGCGGGCAGGGCGTGCTCGCCCGGCTGCCCTCCAGGACGCCAAACTAGGTCAGGCCACTTCTTGGGCCTATTACTTCTACGGCGGAGAGTTTACTCCGGTGCAAAGTACACCGACAACTGTTATCAAAGAAAAATGTTGCACACGTTGGAAAAAAATGTTGCATCCGTAGAGGAAAAATGCTACAACGCGTCGGAAAAAAATGTTGCAAGCGTTGAACAAAAATGTTGCAAGAGGCTCCCAAATTTCAGACGCGTTGCAACATTTTTTCCTACGTGTGCAACATTTTTTTCCAATACGTGCAACATCCGAAAATTTGGCTGGTTTTTTTAGAGAAAACATCCGAGTGATTTCTAGACGCACCCTATTTTCTCGAGCATGTTTCTAGAAAGTGCATATTCATGGGTAAACATATTGCCTATGTCATTTCTTGGGTACATGATTATTACTAACACATCATTACGATCTGAATATTATCACAATGGGATGCTTAATCATGGAACTGGAGAGAGCTCATCCTCTCTCGGGCAATTCTTCTGGCACTCTCCGAGCGTAGGGTAGCACTTGTTATTCGTCCTGTTGTGGCAACAGAACCATCCCTCCTCCGGCGGGATTAAGCTTTTAATGCATGGTGTCACGCCGTTGAGCTTGATTTCGTTGCTTCCTCCAGTCATCATGTTGCGCCCCATGCCCTCAATGCTTCCACCTTAAAGATCAAAAGGAGCATATATAACTTTCCGACATAAAACGAAACTAGTATGAAATGTATCTGTGTGCATGCGTGTCGAAATCTACTAATGTAACCTTGAAAAATCGATTCAAGATCTTTTCTTTTGTGAAAGAATGAATACTCAAGATCGACGAAACTACTTATAAATCAAAATGAACTGTCTTACAAAAAAATGAACTTTGATAAATTACGTACCGTATATAGGAATGGCAAAACAACCAAATAAAACCAGGGAAAGTAGCAGGAGTACTTGGCTACTTCGCTTCATGGGCTTCGCCATATGTGACTTTTGTGTGTCACCTGGTTGCTCAATGGGTAATATATATAGCACAACAGTAATTAATACTGGCATTAACTATTGTTGCAAAATTTCCAAGGCGTCCATGATGGTGGCTTATCCTATCGTCTAATCTTTATTGCCACTGCTAAACATAGAAAAGGGCTTATCGTAACGTCTAGCTAATAATGCTATAGCTAAACCTTGCTGGTTAATATATAATTTCTGGTTCTCATATCTTCACGTTTTCATCGATGTTTTTTTTAGCTATTATATTGTTGTTTATCACTCGACGTATGGCAATTTCAGAGGAAGAACAGTTAGGATGAAAGCCTCAAAAGGTTTCCAAAAGCTTTTACGGCCATAAAATTAATCTAGTGCAGACGGATGTTGGTCTTCCGTATTCTGACGCATTTTTATTGGATACGTGTATTCTTGAATGCAAATA
The DNA here is from genome assembly GCA_036346375.1 of Guadua angustifolia. Lineage (NCBI taxonomy): Eukaryota > Viridiplantae > Streptophyta > Magnoliopsida > Poales > Poaceae > Guadua > Guadua angustifolia. The sequence continues at coordinate 33,859,467 of CM070500.1, read as the reverse complement.
TTATTTCGGATTAATCCCGGCGAGAATACCAAAGCCACACAATCTAAGTTTAAAATTGGCCATGTGTGAACATACCTAAAAACACAAATGGATATCGGATGTTCGCCCAACTCATTTCTTGATTTATCAATATGCACCTCTTTCGTTTTAAGAGCAAGAAGATCTCATAATAATCTTAAATTCTAGAAATTCTCATATTAATCGGAAGAAAAAGAGAAAGATCTCTACCGCTTATTTTGGTGGAGCGAGATTATAACAGTGCAGATTAATATATCATATACAACAAATACAATTGTATTTCAATAATTGGAAGTAGAGTTGTATATAAAAAAATGATCTCTAGCACTTATTTTGATAGACCAGATTATAACAGTGTAGATTAATCATATACTAGCCATGTGCCCGTACGTTGCAATGGAAACTCAATTTGCGATAAAAAGTTTATTTGCAAAGAGCACTAACAGTGGTAAAGGTAGGTAATTAAAGAGCAGTAGCAAAGGTGGTTAATTAAATAGCAGTGGCAAAGATGGGTAATTTTGATGAAGTGAGCGAAAAAAACTCTTGCTTTATATAGTAGAGATAAATAGAGTTATATAACAAATACAATTGTATTTCAATCATTTGAAGTAGAATTGTATATAAAAAACAATTGTATCATAATATCTATACACATAGTTGTGCAGGTAAATATGCTAGTTGACTTAATGCAATCCCTCTTATTGAGCCGCATCATCAATAGTTTCAGGGGTGCTTGGTATCCTCCGTAACCTCATTTTCCACTTCCAGCTTGTTGCTGAAATCCACTCCATTACATGCTTAAATCCACTCCACTAGGAATCTCTGGATATCAGAGGAAGTGTTTGGCCAGAAGGTTGCCTCTGGATCCAAGAATATGAGAATTCTAGGGAAAATTTTCTATTTTACCCTTGGCTTTGGTACTTCTACGTTGTTTTTAACATATTACTAGCTTATATTATTTTTCTTTTGTATGTCGTTATCTCGGACATTATTTCAATTTTGTAAAACTTTTTGGCAAAAATATTTGGAATTTACCATGGTATGCATATGAAAAATGTTTTCCTTCTTTCAAAACCTTTTCGGTGTTAAAGAGAGTAAAGTTAAAGCCCTAGTTTAAGGAGATTTCTCCTCAATTTTTCCTTATTTATGGTTTTCTTTAAAAGGTGAGTATTCTTTCCAATCTCTTCAATTTTGTACTAGGTAATTCGATATGTCACTAAAAGAGTTTAGATTGCACTGGAATTGTGTGTATCCTATCAGATTTCACACCCTTTATTTGATAAATACACATCTATTTATATTTTCAGTACTATCATGTTAATCTGGAATTATTATTGCTGTAATATGATGAATGTTAGAGTTTAGGTTGCGTAACCTACGTCTCCCGTTCGAGAGTGCCTTGTTTATAAATATGGTAAAATAGTATATTTATAAAAAGCACTCTTGAATTGTTCATATTTTTTGGACAGTTCGAGGATATGTGGTTTGAACAAGTTTCTAAGCTGTTGCACAACTACAGAGAAAATTTTAGCATCATCTTTCTGGTATTCTCTAGATACACACTCTCTTGACTTGCCGTCGAGTGTGTATTTAGAGAACAGCAAAGAGATGCTGTTGAAATTTTCTCTAGAGTTGTACAACAGTTTGGAAACTTGCCCAACTACATATCCTAGAATGAAATTAGGATCTAACCTAATTAGAGATTAGGAGTTATTGTTGGTACTTAGTTGGCCAATAGATATACGTTTCTTTAAAATCATTCAATTCCTTAACTTTATTAATGCATCCACCCTTATTTTGTTCATTGAAGTCAAAAGAATTACAAGCTTACTGCATTAGGTAATTTGATACCATCGTTGATGTTTTAAATGTATATCTTCTAATTAGGGAATTGAAAGCTCTTAATTAGAAAAGAAGGTATCGGAATTAAAATTATATATCTTGGAACCCGTCCACTATTTTGCAATGATAATTAAATAATATCTAAATATTTGAAATAGCTAGCTACCTATCACTCTAGTTTTTTCTTAATTTAGTGTGCGTAGTTTAATTGTAGATGGAACGTGAAGAATGGATGTATCAGAAAGCCGTGTAAGTGCTGAATTATATAGGGGTGTTAAGAAGTTCAAAAAAATTACAGAAAAAGACATGGTGAAGAGGGGTCTAAACTTCATGTATTGTAACTACCACCCATTTTTGCATAAAATGCAGAAATGAGAATCTCATGTGCATTTAGTACTAGTCCCATGATCAGTAGTTAGTACGTATATTTACAACAATTGGAATCACAACCACACATTATATTATTAAAGCAAAAGCTATTTATACAAAGTAATCTTACAACTTAGAGAATATAGCACTAAAACAAACAAAATCTTGTAGTGTGCCCATCCGACCCTGCAGGCAACAGAAAAGGCATAATCCCTAGAAAGATTGCGTCATTGAATTTCCCTTATCCCTGTGATGGAAAGATATCTTCAGAGGTTCGCTAACTTTTGCACCTAAAACAATAGATTAAGTATGGTTGAGTACTTTCATACTCAGCAAGACTTAAGGTTGTATTTGCAAATGTAGTAATACAGGTTAAATCAAAGGTGGTTTCTATGGTTAATTTGCATAAAGCAATATTGAATTTATAAATCAAGTTATCATTTGCAAACGGAATTTGTAAGAGCAAGTTTGATTGATAAAAAAATAGGTAAAGCAAAAGTAATACTCACAGTTCTTCGCGAGCAACGTATAATCCAATCCTTCCATAACCATTCCTTGCCAACACGGGGCATAACAAATGAAACCAGGCCCTTTTAAAAATAATAAAACATTTAACTAGTGTCAGTTCACCAAGTCTCCCACAACCGTGGGCACGACTAATCGATTAGATATTCACTCTGCAAAGGTGTACAGTTTTACCCACAAGTCATGATCTTTTTTTTACGCATGTTTCACGCACCTTAGGCGTGTGGCTATAATGTTCATGATGAAAACCTTTACATTAACTAGGTTAACTTTGCACCAGCCCAGTGACGATAAATCCATATTATGGTAGAAGAACTCAGAGTATAGACATGATGAAACTCTCCATAGCATGGTGTACACTGTTGCATTAGTAAGTAGAAAACCCTACAAGCAGACCTAGAAACGAATGACTATGCTATCTCTTGCCTTCCATAGTACAAAGTTAAGCTAGATAACTTAATTGGTTTAAGATTGTCCCACACCAACACTTGCAGTTGTACGGAATTATCTTGGATCATACAACACTATGTTCGGTTCTTAATTCGATACAGGCGATACTTCTCCCCATGGTTATCACGGCGCCCCAGCGAGGCGAGTCACCTCTGGGGCGCCTTGATGCCTAGGCGCCTAGGCGAGGATTAGGCTCCAAAAAAAATGTTCAAGTTAGCAGTAGTAGAAGTACGACATCAAACATTCATAGTAGCAGTCAAATGAGTTCCAGTCCAAAAGCTCTAGCCCATTCCAGCGTCAGCCCATTTGCCCATGGTGCTACAATCTGCGCTAGCACTCCCAGCGGCCACCAGCTCCATTCAGACACGCAGCCATTCCCGAGTCCCGACTTTTGCCTCGCTGCTTCCGCTCTCCCTCGTCATTCACACTCGCCGCCCACTCCATCCCAGCCGCCGCCGCCGACTCCTCTCCTCTCTCTGTCGTCGGCGACCTCCTCCCTCCCCCCTACGGCAGCCGACTCCTCTCCCCTCTCCTCCGCCCCTACTTACGGCCGCTGCAGATCGGGAACAGTGGAAGCCAGATCTAGGACGAGATAGGGCGGCGGCAACCATATCTGCTGGCGGCGGCACCTGGATCTTCTGGGCGACAGCGAAGGAGGCGATGGTGGTGTGGTGGAGACGCCTCGGCCAAGCCGGATCTCTTCTCTCTCCACAGCAAGCCCAGCCAGGCGAGGCGACCGACCAAGGCGGTCATCCTCCGACGACTGGACGCCTAGGCGGCGCCTAGGCGACGACTTAATAACAGTGCTTCTTCCTACACTACGTGCAAATCCATTGGCACAACCGGCTATTGCCACTAATCACCTGCATCAAAACCATAGTTTTGTTTTTGGCTTTAATCAAAATACCAGTAACCAACAGTGTCATAACCAACCTTTTTAAATTCTCAAGAAGCAATTTTGAATTAATCATCTATGTCGTTGCTAATTAAGCATGGTTAATATGCATGCGCATATACCCAAGTTGATATGATGTATTATCTAACCCTAGTATATAGTTATCAAGGTTCACATATCAATATTCATTACGGATGTCCCAAGAGCTTATAGGTATATCTACCAATACCATAAATTAGCGAATTTACAGAAAATAAGTGCATGCATAAAACAATTTGATAAACAAAAGGAAAAATTAAATACTGAGATCAATATGATCAAAGGGGTGCTTGCCTTGCTTATTTATTGTTTACGACGGAGTCTTGGTTGTAGCCGGCATTGTTGATGATGGAGTCAGCGACATCAAGTTCTACACATCGTTCAACTAGCTAGAAATATAGCAAATAATACACTTCAATAAGGGCAAAAAAAGACAGACAGAAAATCAAATAAAATCTTATTATAAAGAATAGATGGTTTCTTTTATAGATCATTTATTCTTGTTTTACGGATTCAAGAGGCTAAAATTGTGTGTTCTTGTATTTATAATTTCGAATTCTAGATGCTAAAATTATTTAGATTAGCAAAGAGATTAATATAGCATTAGCATAAGATATTGAGTTCTTAATATATAGGATTCAGATGCAAAGCAATATTATATTGGAATTATCTTCATGTTCAGGATGGTTAATTTTTTAGGGTTCCCAGCAATTAGCTCTTCATGACTCATGTCGTCTTTACTTCATGCATACACACATATATATACATATATTCTTTTATATGGGTGAAGCTTATAATCTTAATGTGAGATAAACTTGTGCACAGGATAATTATCCAGGGATACTAATTAGCTGGTTCCATGACCCATTTTTGGATTAGACTTATGCATATACTACTATTAGCTACATACATGCATTAATCTTTTGCACTATGGTCATGATCTATCTATCTATCTATCTATCTATCTATCTATCTATATATACACATATTCAAGATACCTTCTGTCAGCTTTATACATTGAAGTCAATTCCATTCATTTTAATTTTCTTTTGCACAAATTATGCACTTTTGAATATCTAGTACCTTAAAGTTAACCTTTATTAGAAAAAGATTCAAACTAAATTGAAATTCAAATATTTTTACATAATTGATCTTCTGTAACATCCCAAAATTCAATGCATGTAATATATAAAGGTTTGAATTGATTTTTGATTTGCATTTGAGTTTTAATATTTTCTAGAATCTCTGGGTTTTCTGAAATTATCAAAAGCATTTCAAATATCTCAAACAAGGGCTATAAAATTTTGAACTCAAAATATCCAATAGCAATAGAACCTGTAATTAATTTGTTTAAACCCTGAGTGCTCTCATTATCATCTCTGGAAAGATTTATAAAAATTTAACCCATTTATCAAATTATAGAAAATTAAAATCAGTAAGCTGAATTTTGAAACAAAAGCCATGTCATAATTGTATAAAACTAATTAAACATGATCTTGATCTAAAAATTTTATAGTATCATCTTCAGCATATCATAATCCTTCAATAAAATTTTCTAATTATTTTGATCTAACTTTTGCCCTTAGAAAAACAAAAACAGAGAGACCAATAAATCAATTAGTTAGATTGTCAAAATTTTACAAGATTCCTTGTGTTTGATATTAAGCTGAAAATTTTATGGAAACATCAGTATCTCATGAGGCTTCTCCTAGAAAGTTTTGAAAATTTTTAGCTTAGTTTGGATGCCCAATTAAATCCATGACCAGTTGGTTGTCAGAAACTTAGAAAGTCGGTTCTCTTTCTCCCTCCTCATCTCATTGCCTTGTGGGCCCTCCTGATCAGCCCTTGGTTCCCCTCTGACTTCCCTAGCCCACTGGCAGCCGCAGCGAGCCTTGGTCCCACCTGCCAAGGCTTGCTCCCCCTCCCTCTTCTCCCCTTGTCCTTCGCGTGAACTCGAGCCTATGCTGAATCGTTGCCGCGGCAATGATTTTGCTGGAGTTTCCTCACCACGGCAGCACCTGGGCAGCTGTTTGTAGCTAGCCTTTTCCGCGCTGCGTAAAGGAGTAGCCGCTCGCTCTGGCCAACCCTCACCATGGCAGGGCATTCTGCAGAGAATTGCTGCCACGGCAGAACTTCAGCGGGCTGTGGCAGCGCTTCGGTTTCAATTAACTCGATTCAGTTCTTCTCAATGCTGAGCCAAATCCTGCCGCCCAGCTCCACCAATACCTTGTCGCGATAGGGTTTGACCTCACTTTCTCTGCCACGACACCATCATTTTTATTGGGATTGCCCCATTCTTGCCCATGGACCGGCAACCTCTTGCCATACCCTGGTGCTGCATTGCATTGCCAAACTCAAGCCACAACAGAAGGTTTTCAGAGAAATCAAAGTCATGACATTGAAGCTATGTGAACTCGACCAACTCTTGCGGTGCATTCACTATCTGTCTCATCGCTTGTAACCCAGCTCACCCATGCAATTCGCCATACCCTGCTACCCTGAGCCAGTCACAGCCAGCCATGTCCTGCCACTACCCATGCCACTCTCCGTAGACTTCTGTCAAGTCCCCGTTGTTCTGCCGAGCTCACGTGTGCATGAATTCCGCGGAGGAGATGAAGCCAAGCCAGCCCATTCCTCTTCGCCCAGCCTAGACTTCTGACCGATCAGCGAGCTCCACAGCTATAAAACCCTTGCCCAGCTCAGTCATGCGTACCTGTCCGCTTCTGGAGCTAACTGCCCTTGGCTAAGGCTCGAGCATGGCCATTGATGCCCTTGCCAGTGAGCTTCAGAAAATGGGCTAAAAGCATAAAACCAATTTGCGACGATACGTTGAGACTCAGTTCAATTCTTCTGGTCTGCAGGTTCAATTCGATGCCCTGAGCACCTCTTCACCTTTGGTTGTAGCTCTAAACACTTGAAGCACTGCGGCCGCTCCACCTTTCTTCCTCCACTCCGGCGCACGGTGGCAGAGTAGCTCAGTCAATCTCCGAACCAACCAAGTAGCAAAATGGAATCCCCATGCTTCCTTTATGCTTAATCCCCCATCAATTGGACACAAGCCGATCTTCCTTTTCCCTCCGGCCATGCGCCATTTCCACCGCCACTCACCACCGGTGGTAGCCTTCCTCCGTCGACTTCGCCACGGAAAAACTGGTAAAATGGGTTACACTGTGTCCATTGATGCTTAAATTTCACTTGCCAGAGTTTAATTCCACTCGATTTGCTAAATCTTTCGATCGACAGAACTCGCCCCAGCCCCTCATCGGCGGTGGCCTGCTTAGGTGGACGCCGGCCAGCGCCAAGGCTTTCCCTAGGTGCGTCTTGCCCTGCTAGCGCTGGCCAAGCCCCAAGATGGCCGGCACCGGCCGCCCCTCGTCGTCGGCCAGAACCTCCCCAGAGACCTCTATTTTCTTCCGCTGGCCTATGGGACTGAATTGGCAGCCGCCGCATCTATGTCTACTCAAATCAGTGAAGGTGCTTTCAGTGTACAAAAGCGTATTACCCCTTCTTCCATTTAAATTCCAACCGCACATCATTCATCTATTAGTAACTTTTGCATTTTAATTCCAATTCCATCAAAATAAATTTATAAATTTATTTTTAATTCATTAGTTTCTAAATATGTAAAAATATTTATTTTTGGACCTAAGATTGAATTATTTGAATTCAAATTTGAAATAAACCCAAGTATGGTTGCTATTAAAGATACATAAACTAATAATACTAAAATCATGAAATTAATTCTAGAGAATTCTAACACCTAAAGTACTCCATTTATGTAAATATATTTAGATTTGGAACTAGTTGGTATCAAATTTGAAAATAGATTTGTTTTCAATGTATAAGAATAAAAATAACTAAAACATGGACCATATAAACTCAACTAATGGTAAAAATAATTCTTGGACCTTAGTAATATCATAATACCCCTGTTTATGCAAAAATATTTCATATTTATTTAAGTTGGGATCAAAGTTGTAACTAATCTTGCTTTAAATATATATAGTATATGAATAGGTGGTTAGCATATAAATGAAGTCCATAAATAAGCTGCAAAAGGTAAAAAGAGGTTCATCAGGACCAGATTATCCACTGCAATGAAAATAACAGTAAAAAGTTATAGTTTGTACGTAGATCCTTAACCAAAATATGCTTCTAATGCAAAATTGTTTAAGGTCAAGTATTATTCATTCGTAACATGCAACATAATGACTAATAATTCTAGTAATCCAAATATTTTTTGCATCTTGAATTTAAAATTATAAATTCAGAAGTACATAATTTTAGCTTCTCAAATTCGTAAGACAAAAATAGATAAGTTAAAAAGGTAACAATATCATTGTTTAAACCTAAAGTTGTTAGTAATATGTATATACACATAAAATCAACCAAACGTGAGTATAATCATGCAACTTAAATATTAAACCCTAAATCACATTTGTTCTATCGTAAGTTTCTATTTGGTTTTTTGTTTGTCTTCTTTTTACCCTTGTTGAAGTCTATTATTTGCTATATTTCCGTTAAACGACGTATAGAACTCGACGTCACTACTTCCATCATCAACAACGTCGGCTACGACTACAACTTCAACGTAAACAACAATTAAGCAAGGCAAGCACCCCCTTTGATCATATTAATCCCAGTGTTTTAATTTTCATTTTGTTTTATCAAATCAATTTATGCATGCGTTCATTTTTTGTAAATTTGCTATATTGTGGTATTGGTATATATACCTGTTGTCTCATGAAACCTCCTTGATAAGTATTGACATGTGAACCATGATAAACTTAGAAATTAAAGTTTGACAATATATAATATCAATTTGGATATATGTGAATTAATAATCATGCATAGCCATGCTTTAGATTTGGGATGAATAAATTAGATAAACTGATCATTGGAGATATTGAGACATGATGATAGTGGTTTGTATTTTGGTTAAAAATGAAAATAAAACTATAGTTTTGGCGATGGTGATTATGGCAATAGCCAGAGGTGCAAGAGACTTGTAACACCCGGCACCCGTGTCCTTAATACCCTTTCTAGCACCAAGAATCACAAGACACTAAGGATAATTATTTAGCAAGCGATGAACACTAAGAGGTGGTCGAACTTATTTAAAAAATTTCGTGACACCTCCCTAAAAGTAGGACATCCACTCGTGAGACGAAACGATTGCATCTATAAGATATCATTCTAGCGGGTCCTTAGTTAACCAATCACACAAGCGATAGAAAATTAATCAACCTACCACATAATTATTACGGGATAGGGACTCATTAAACATAACCGCAAACAACCTTTTACACAACTACTTCACGAGCTATTAAGATCAAAATTAAGAATCATTGTGATGGAACGGTGATGCTGTGAACATGATTGTGCTACTACCCCCATCCATGCATGCCGGCTTCAAAACACCTACAAACATTAAATATCAAGCGTGAGTTTAAACTCAGCAAAGTACACGAGAATAATAAACCCAATGTATCGTAAGGGAAACAAAAACTTAACCATAAGAGCAAACAATGCAAATAAAACAATATCCGGACAACAAGCATTCATACCCATTTAAAGCAATAACTGAGAGCAAGTAAGGCAAATAAAATGATATCCGGACAACCAGCATTCATACCCATTTAAAGCAATAACTTGACCATACCCAAAAATTTACTGCAATCAAGTTATCATCTTGATAATAAAACCACTCAACGTAAAAGAGGCATCACGTGGCTCTAAGTCACTACGTTTTCCGACTCAATCACCCCTTGTTGCAGCTCAAACCATTTTCATCGACTTTATTCGAGTTAAAAACTCAAATTTCACTCCACGATATTCATACAACATAATTAGCAAAACAAAGAAAAGACATGCGCTAATTCATCAATTCAATTCATTCTCCCCTTTATGGGTTGAATCCACGACTCAACCTTCAATTACTATAATCACCATCCATATGACACACCATTTACCACAACACTCAACATTAAAGATGCAATGCACATGAATGCTCATTTCCATGTTACGTGCAGAGTGCTAAGAGTGCCCACCAGTCGGTGTGCACCTCACGTCCCTTCCATCCCGTAGATGAAAGGTGCCTACTCTTCTTGTCGCTCCCATTCACCTCGATGAATGGGACTACGAGGTAGGACTTTCATGTTCACTACGTGTGAACACAGAGGCCCGCATCAGCATGGGTCGCCTCTTCCATTATGAATGCATATCATGAATGCAAGAATGCAACATCAATTATCAACTAAAACACACTCCAATCAACGATCCTCAACAAATACACATTTCAATCAACATACTCAACTAAAATTCCCTAGACGAGGCACAACTAAATACATCTCTTGTATATTAACCACAAGTGTCCCGTGCCCCATTCTCGCTACTTTCGATGCAATATTAACAAAGGTGCGATAAATTCACCGAGATTAAGGCTTACTAGTGGCCATCCGAATCCACTAGTTAATCACGTCATGAAGGGCGGTCACCAATATAATTCATACTTACAACAATCAATAGAAATTAGCTATGAACAGATAATTAACAACGAACGACTCAGTTAGACACACAGCTTGGTGTACTTGCATCCATCCCCTTAACCTTTTAATCTTCATAAACATTTTCATAAGATGAAGCACTTTCTAGCTATATCCAAGCAAAACTTACCTCTTGTGTATTCATCGGCAATTACATACGCTAAGAGCAAACAATCGATTAATCCTCCTAGCCACAATCTAGGGAATGCACTTGCCTTTTACCGACGAAGAATGGAGTGGCACACGGTTGAGGCCACTCCCGACAGAACCTTCTCTGCAATTAAACAATACTCATCCAACTCAATTTTTATACACACTCGAAACAAGCGAGAAAAGAAAACAACTCTTTTGCACACATAAAGCCCTAAGTATATGATTCTATATCACAATAAAATGATCAATCGCGATCTCTTGAGCATCTTTGCGATAGAAAGAGGGATATTAAGGTATCAACATTGCATGACCTACATAATAGTGGGTCCACTACTATTACCAAGTCACATTTCCATGCAAGGCAGAAAAAGGGGTAACTGGATAAAGCATTTCAAGCATAAGGATGACACAAATTCGAGATAAAGCATGAACACTCTATAGAAAAACTCATGGTAGTAAAAAAAAAGATAACAAGTTGTAACGACATGATCTTAGCACCATGAGCTTATACCCAAGTACATGATCAGTAAATAACTAGCTCCTATTTTAATTAGCATAAGAATATCACATAGACAATATAAGTCGAAGTGCAACACGGGACCCTCATGTACCTAAGTCACCACGGGTAGCTTTACTCAACATTGAAAAAGGACAACACATCATCTTAAGCATGCATTAAAACATGATCTCATATGTAATATCTTGACCTCTACATCAATATTAGCATGTATTCCTTTGCAAAATAAGTGACTTCTACACCACTCATTCAAAAAGAAATCATGCAAGAACAAGTCTACCCTCTGATTTAAGCATGAATACATGAGGCCTCAATTGACCATACCATTCTCTGTTACTAGAAATCGATGCATGGCGGCATTCATCTTCTGACTAAACATACAAGCATTTAACTATGATCTCGATAGCTTAGTACCGAGAGTATACAAGATTAGATTCTTGAAACAATTAAACAACTCCTTGGCGATGTACGCGATCACTTATACAATAAAGACTAGCGGGAGCATGCATTAAAGCATAAATGCCATAAGCTTAAGAGGCATAAATTTTTAAATAACTAGAACAAGCAGCCACCATACTAAAGTTTATGCATCAGAAACTGTTCATACATCTCTAACATGTGGGTATAGGAAAATCACATGCAACACACAGTAGGATCATATAATAACATAAATTCAGAAATCATCAAAACAAACTTTATGCCGTAGATGAATAATAATCATCAACTAGACAATAGCAAGCCTCACGGTTATAATATGCTAGCCTAACAGATACGTAAGTAAACACAAGGTTTCGGTATGGATTGAGTGTATAAATATACACAAAACTCAGCACTTAATCATTGAGACATAGCACAAGCATGCACAAAATCATTTCATTCTCATGAGGACTTAGCTAGGCATTTCATCAAGCACTACAGGCAAGCCAAGCGAATCCCCACTTCCTAGGGTTTTACCTCAAATTTTGCTCGAGAGATTCATGAAGGCGAAGGTGGGGAGGCCTTAGGAGGCCTTAGCCAGCAGCATGAACGAGCAACTGGCTTCAAGGCCCAGGCTAAGGCCTTGGTGACGAGGCCTTGTTGTGTGGCGAAGCCTTGCAAGTATGTGTGTGTGTGTGAAGGCCTGTATGTGTGGCAGCGTGTGTGGGCTGGCCTTCGAACAGCAGTGAGGGAGCCAGGCCCAGCGGCTCGGGTGGGAATGAGCTAGGGAGTGGCGGTGGAGCAAAAGAAAAAAAAAAAACTAGGGTTAGGAGCCCTCTCCTCACATGGGCCAACACAAGCCCAAAGCGGCCCACACAACCCAAGCACAGCTCAAGAAAATTAGGAACTCAAATGGAATTCTTAAATTGCTACACTGGAATATTACAAGACTTACACGTAGTGTAGGAGGAGATTATCGCCCATGTCGGATTAAAGACCGAATTATTGTGTTGTTTTCAAGCCAAGAAACACGTACAATCACAAGTGCTGGTATGGAACAGTTTTAAACTAATTAAGTTATCTAGTTTAACTTTGCGTGTTGGTAGGATGTAGTAGTATGGGCTATTCCACTATAGATAGCTCGAAGGGGTGCCCACACCATAGTGATGGGAACAACGCTTGCTGATACAACGATATATGTCATGCTATAGGGAGTTCCATCATATTTATGCTCTGAGTTTTACTGCCATAGTATGGGTTTATCGTCACTGTGCTGGTGCAAAGATAACCTAGGTAATTCAAAAGTTTTTGTCATGAACATTTTGGCCACTACGCCAAAGGTGCATGAAACATGCGGCAAAAAGAAAAGGTCATGACTTGTGGATAAAGTTGTATACCTCTGCAGAGTGTAAATCTAATTGATTAGCCACGCCCATGGTTATAGGTGCCTCTCTCGCCCCTTCATCTCCAGCCACCTTTGTTTACTTCTCCTATGGTGCTCCTCCTCCTCTCCCTTGAGCGCCCTCCCTCCTGGCTAGTCTTGGCTGGCCCTAGCTCCTCCTTGGTGCCCTGGCCCTACCCTTCCTCATAGTTGAGTTCCCTTGCTGCCCTGGTGGATCAGCTAGCAAGGAGGATTGCAGATCACGCGGTTTGTAGGGACAGTTCGCATCTCGATGCTGATCTCATGGGTCTTGGGAAGGTACAATTGTTTTACTAGGTGGTGTGGGTTTTGGTTGCTATAATCTGATTTTGCCTCACTAGGGTTTACTATTTTAATGTTGATAGGGTTTATTGTTTTAATATTGATACTAATTTTGATTGGAGGAAGATAAGATCTGGTATAGTTCTGATCTCGTACAGTGCTGGTCGCGATATTAGATTTGAGTTTCAAAATATTTATGATCATTTTCTGAGTGGTTGGTTGTCCTGAAAGTTGTAGATCATTGTTTTAAGTTTAATTAGAGACTAAGAACATAAATTTTGGTTAAGTGGTTTAAAAGTTATAGCCTATTGAAGAACTGTTGTCCAAAAATCCATGCCTATTAGCAGCAGCTGCAGTAATTAGGTCTAATTAGAGGCCGAATTAAATTATTTCAATAACTAGAGATAGCTAGGAAATTTTCTATAGATTTCAACAATATCATCGTTTGCTTAATTTAGAGTTGTATAAAAATAGTTACAAAATTATGAAGTCTACTGTCTAGGTTGTTGACAGATTGGTTTTTTGGGTTGAATTTGAGAGATTTGTTTTTGTCATTGAAAATGATGGATAACTAGAATATTGTAGGTATTCTTGTGTAGCTTTTATAAAGTCTATGAATTATTATTTTTGGGCTTTTGAGTTAACAATTATAGCATTCCGACTGTTAGGACAGCAAGAGGGTAATTGGTTGTCGAGAAGGGTAGTTTATTCCAGGGATGGTGTGTAGTTGCGTTATTGTTATTTTTGGTGTATGTACTGTTGTGGCATGTTTTTTGAGGTGGTGTGTTTGTTGTAGATGGTGTGGCTTCAAGCTCACGCCCCTCCTCTTCACTTGGTAAAAAGGCAAGTATATCGTACGACCGAAGTTGGTTGAATTGGACTTTGGGTTAAATGAATGATTTGCTATCTTGTTGAATTTATTTATAAGATATGTGGTTGCTATTTTATCATGATTGAAATTATTATATGATGGTGAGAACATGTTGTTTATGGTTATTAGTTAGTATGGTTGCATGGTGAATTTAAAATCTGTGTTACTATGCTGCATCATTTGCATTCATGACAAGAAAAGAATTCGAGTCAGGTCAATGAGAAAGTCATATGAGGGCATATGATTAATCTGGAGTACTCTGTTTCAAGACCTACTAAGTAGTCCCATCCATGGGGATGGATGGGAGCAAAACTTACTTGTAGGCCCCTCCACTGGGATGGTAGGGAAAGAAAGGGTGCGACACCGACGGGTGTACACTCAAGCTATACCGGCATAGGCTATGAAAAGTGCATTTTTGAGCATGAAAGCATGATGCATTGCACATGAGAATAATTGTACGGATCTTGAATCATGTTGTATCTTGCTGTTGAGAAAATTCGTGCCTTTCATAATTGTATGATGTACTTTGCTGAGTTTTGAACTCATACTTGTTTATTCACTGATTTAATTAGGTACTTTGAGGAATTCATACAGAGATGGGACTTAGCTTCACCACGTCACACATATTTATGTCTTTCCATGATATATAGCTTTATAGCAATCTCACCTTAATGAATAATTTAGATAGTACAATCATGGATCAATGTTTAATATTTGGGTGTGATCTATTTGGTCTTGATGATTAAACTATGATATTTGTTGAGCATAATCTTTGGCCTAGTTATATGGTGTTGATGTTGCTGAAATTAATTTCTAGAATGCCCTTATAGTCGCTACTATATGCATGAGATTAAAGTTTGTAGTTGCTTATTTTATTGTGCCCATGTTTGTGGTTCATGGTTTATTTAAGATGTGAGATTTGTATTTAAGATGCTTGCTGAAATTTGCATGTAAATGGAGCATTTATTAGAATTTGTGGTTATTGTGGTGATGTTTAGGGTACGTATCGTGCCGGGGTGTTATAGTTGGTATTAGAGTAGGTTTTAGGTCTGTGGTGCATGAATGCATTTAATTACTCTAGGGTAAACTAAAATTATGATTTGAGAAATTAAAAAACATGGCTTAGGTATTTATTTTATAAAATTTTGCCATAGGACAATAACCTTAAAATCTGATTTAGGATGGTTAATTAACTTAAAACTTGAAACACTATATTGCACAGTAGAAAGGGTATGGGTAATCATTGCAAAATAGTCTGTGATGAACCCCATCATCACAATCGATTCTAGCTTAGAACCGATTGTGATGTGCCTCCCATCACAATCAGTTATGAGCTCAGAACCGATTGTGGTGTGACCCCCATCACAATCGGTTCGATTGTGATAACCATCTATCACTATCGGGCAAAAACTGATTGTGATAGTTCTTGCTCATCACTATCTAACGATTTTGTATCGCCACCAAAATCGATTGTGATGACGAAAAATAACCAATTGGAATGTACATTCATATAGTATTGATCATTATGTAATCGCATATAACCAAGTTAACATTATGTATTGTCTAACTTTATCCTAGGGCTATCAAGTTTCACATGTCAATATTTATTAAGAAATTTTCATGAGATAAGGTTATATCTACCAATACAACAATATAGCAAATTTACTGAGATTACACACATGGATAATAGATTGATAAAAACAACATAAATTAATTTAAATACTGGGTTTAACATGATCAAAGGGGGTGCTTACCTTGCTCAGTGTATTCTTGTACTATATCGGAGTCGAGGTCAATAGTAGCAACCTCAGAAACATCAGTATCTACACATGATCGATATAAAATAATGACAGTAAGAGGAAAAAAGAAGTTAAATAATACCAAATTCAAAAATAATTTAAATAGAAGGTTCTAGTAATAAAAAGATTTAAATGCCGATTTATCATTATTTGGGTTCATTTGTTTGAGTTATAAATTTTAAAGTTTACATTACAAGAGACTTGGTTTCTAATAGGGATTAAGTGCATAACATGTTTACTTATAACAATTTTGCAGCATTAGGTGGTCTTGACCTATAGAGCATTCAAAAACTGGTTCCATATATATTAGTACTTATTTGTGGGTTTCATTTATATTCTTACCATATGTGCATTGAAAACAAGGTCATTACAAACTTGGTCCAAACTTAATTAAATCTAAAATATTTTTGTATAAATAGGGTTATTACAACCTTAACAAGGCCTAGGAATTGGTTTCATTGTATTTTAAATTTGTATGCGCTAGTTATAGCTATTTGAATTTTCAATGCACTGGAAAATAACCTATTTACAAATTTAATTCAAACTAGATTCAAATCTAAATATTTTTACATAAATGGAATGCTTATGGTCTCAGGAGCATGTAGAAATTTATTTCATCATTTTAGAAGTAAGGGTTTAACAATTTCAAATAGTGACCATATTAGGTTTATTCAAATTTTAAATTCAAATATTTTGCAAAAAAATTAAAATAAAGTATTTTTGCATATTCTGAAATATTTTAATTTTATATGAATTTATAAATTTATTTGACTCAATTTGGACTTAAGATACAAAAGTTATTAAAGTTTGAACCTTTAGGGTTTGGGAAATTCACTGGAAATAAAATACGTTTTCTATATGGCGGAAGCATATTCTTTTGTTTTTCAGATTTCTCTGTTTTCTTTTAATCTCAGTGTTGTGGCTGACAAGTCTAGCCCTAGGAGATGACGGGATGACGGGACCCAAGGAGATGGCTTAGTGGCCAGGAAAACCGGCTGGAGCGGCTCAGCGATAGTGGCGAGCGGTGGAGGTGGTCGACCAGGAGGGAGGCAGAGAGGTGATGGTGCTCGAGCATTAGGGGGATGAGCATCAGTGAACCCAAGAGAACTCATTTTGGGGCCTTACCGCAGTGGAGGTGGCTTGAAGCGAGTTGGCGATGGTGGTCGGTAGTAGGGAAGAAAGGCGCAGCCAAGGTGGTGCTCCAAGCTATGTGAACTAAAATCAAGCAATACGGTGTTCTGTAAGATAGGAAACTGCGCATATTTTCCATTGATGAAATCATGTTTATAGCCTTTGCTTATAAAGGGACGTGGAGGCGCAGGTTTCCTAATGCCAGCCGTGATCGCGCAGGACTCGGCGGCAGATACCAGCCAGCGTGCATGCATGCAGCGACAACGCGAGAATCAAGCAGGCGGGCGCGTAGATGTAGCGGCTAGGATGGAAGACCGGGATATGCAAGTGATACGCATGGATACGGTGGTTGAAGTCCCGTAAGCCTTGCGCTAACAGCCCCCCGCAGTCGTGACGTCGGCATCGTGGACGTTGAGACTGGACCGAAACTCAGTGAAGATAGACGTCGGCAGGCCCTTGGTGAAGATGTCAGCGAACTGGGATGTCGTTGGGACATGCAGCACACGAACAGGTCCAGTGGCGATCCGTTCACGGACGAAGTGCAGGTCGATCTCAACGTGTTTGGTGCACTGATGTTGGATTGGATTAGTTGACAAATAAACCACGCTAACGTTGTCACAATAGACAAGCGTAGCACGGGGCAGCGGGCAGTGAAGCTCCATTAGCAATTGGCGTTGAGCCGGCGCTTGGATGAGGCTTTGGCACCGAGGCGTACGGCATTGGCGACGGGACATCTGCCCAATTGGCGTAGCCATGAGGCTTTAGCAACGGCATTGGCGACCGCCCTGTATTCTGCTTCTGCACTAGATCGAGAGACAATATTCTGGCGCTTGGATGACCAGGAGACGAGGTTGGCACCGAGGAACACAGCGTAACCAGAGGTAGACTTGCGCGTGTCGGGACATCCTGCCCAATCGGCGTTGGAGTAGACAGTTAAGTCTGTAGGAGAGGACCGGTGCAGAAACAAGCCATGTGACAAGGTGTCACGCAGGTATCTAAGGATACGCTTGACGGCAGTAAGATGCGGCTCCCAGGGATCATGCATATGGAGACAGACCTGCTGAACTGCATAAGTAATATCCAGTCGTGTAAATGTAAGCTACTGAAGTGCACCAACCAAACTCCGGTAGTGTGTGGCGTCGCTAACAGGAGGGCCAGCAGATGCTGAGATCTTCGGCTGAATATCCACCGGAGTAGTGCATGGCTTGCAGTCCGCCATACCAACACGATCCAGAATATCCAACATATACTACCGCTGATGAAGGAACAAGCCTAAGGCGCACTGCTGCACTGTAATGCCCAAGAAGTGATGCAAGTCACCAAGATCCTTCATGGCGAATTCCTGCTGGAGGGCACGGATGGTGCGGTGAAGGAGAATAGGTGACGATGCTATTAACACAATATCATCCACGTACAATAGGAGATAGACAGTGTCGGAACCACGACGGTAAATAAACAGGGAAGTGTCGGACTTAGCCTCCACAAAACCGTGGGTGAGGAGGTGGGAGGCAAACCGACTGTACCATGCGCAAGGTGCCTGTTTAAGACCATAGAGTGATTTGTTGAGGCGACAGACATTGTCCAGTCTGGACAGGAAGAGTCAACAAATCCTATGGGCGAGAGCAGTACACTGTCTCGGTGAGAGTACCATGCAGGAACGCATTCTTGACATCCAACTGATGCATCGGCCAGGTCTGTGAGAGTGCTAGAGAGAGAACAGTGTGAACAATGGCAGGCTTCACAACAGGACTGAATGTCTCATCGTAATCGACACTAGGCCGTTGGGTGAAGCCACGAAGAACCCAGCGTGCTTTGTAGCGTTCCAGAGTGCCATTAGACTTGAACTTGTGACGGAAAATCCACTTCCCGGTGATAATGTTGGCCTTGGACGGGCGAGGGACGAGGTCCCAAGTGTTGTTAGACTGCAAAGCTATGAATTCTTCTTCCATTGCAGCGCGCCAATTTGGATCGGCCAGAGCACTGCGATATGTCTTAGGGATCGGTGACAACGCGTCGGCATGAAGGTTGAGCCGAGTGATGGGTAGCCGATACCCCTTCTTCCCGTGAGTCACCATGGGATGATCATTGGCAATGGGAAGGACAGGAACTGCTCCGGAGGGGGGTGGGGATGAGGCCTGAGCGTTGGCCATATGTGACGTGCTGCCGGGGGCGCTGCCTGGTGATGCGCTATTGCGGTATGGCGACGATGCGAGAGGTCCCGATCGTGGGGCCGTGCTGGCAGAGGGCGGCAACGGTGCCGCGCTGGTAGGTGACTGTGGCGTAGCTCGAGATGCTGAGGAAGCCGTGGCCGCACGTGGCACGTGAGGTATTGGTGGGATCGGTGGCGGGTGAGGTGCGTTGGTGGGTTCCTAGTCCTCGTTGGAGGGTACCGATGTAGCACTTGAAGCGTGGGGAGGGGCTGCTCCATGCACAACCTGAGCACCGAGGGGAGCACCTGCAAAGGAAAGATTGGATGGTCCGATGGGAACCGATCGAGTCGCATTAGCGGTTAAGAAATCAAGACTCCCAGGAGAGGGCTGCAACTAAGCGAAGGGAAAGGTGGACTCGTCGAAAGTCACATGACGGGAGATGATGACTCTATTTGACGAGAGATCAAGGCACCGGTAACCCTTGTGATCGAAGGAGTAGCCAAGGAAAACACATAGGGTGGAACGAGGAGACAGTTTGTGGGGTGCAGTAGGAGAGAGGTTTGGGTAACACCGACAGCCGAACACCCGAAGGTGCGCATAGGAAGGATGTTTGCCGAATAGGGCAAAGTACGGGGTGGTCAGGTCGAGTGTTTTTGTGGGGAGACGATTAAGTAAATATGTGGTGGTGTGGAGGCCCTTGACCCAATAAGATGGGGGGAGGGAGGCTTGGAAAAGAAGTGAGCGCACAATGTTGTTGATGGAACGAAGGGCGCGTTCGGCTCGCCCATTTTGCTGGGAAGTGTAGGGGCATGACATACGAAGGGTAATGCCGTGGGTGAGGAAGAAGGTGCGAGCGGAGGAGTTGTCGAACTCGTGGCCGTTGTCGCAGTGGATGTTCTTTATCATGCATCCAAACTGCGTAGCCACATAAGAATGAAAGTTAGCCAGTGTATTGAACGTGTCGGATTTTAGGCGCAAAGGAAACGTCCAAAGATAGTGTGAGCAATCATCAAGAATAACCAAGTAGTATTTATAGCCGGACACACTGGCAACAGGAGAGGTCCATAAGTCACAATGAACAAGATCAAAAAAATTGCTCGCACGAGAGGATGAACTGGCAAAAGGTAAATGGGTGTGACGACCAAGCTGACAAGCATGACAAAGAGAGGCGCTATATTCTTTATTATACTTAATAAGGGAGCAACTGGAGAGTTTGCCGAGCGCCTTAGAACCAGGATGGCCGAGACAGCGATGCCAAATATCGGAGGGAGCGGTGAGGAGGGCGCATGACGAAGATGATGCTGGTAGGTGCAAGGAGTAGAGTGGTCCTGAGCTATTGCACCTGATGATCACGTTCCTGGAACGAAGATCCTTCATAGAGAGACCAAATGGGTCAAATTCAACAGAACAATTATTGTCAGTGGTAAACTGGCGCACAGAAATATGATTTTTAATAATGTCGGGAGCAACCAGAACATTATTATCATAAAAAGGACCAGGAAGAGTGGTGTGACCAGTTTGCATGACAGGAAGAGTAGACCCATTTCCAACAATGATAGATGAAGGAGTAAAAGATCGAGGAGGTTGGAATGAGGAAATATTACCAACATCAGATGTCATGTGAGCTGAGGCCCCAGAGTCCATGACCCAATCGATTGAAGCTGGAGGTTGCAGAGTCATGGTGTTGAAGGAGTTGGCGGCGATGGTCCCATACTGCCGCGGCGACCATGGCGTCGTTGGTGAAGACGGCACCTGAATAGCCGGGATTTGCGGCGTTGGCGTACCGGGTATCCCAAACTGCCAAGGGGGAGGATACCCGTATAGGCCTGGCGCCGCAAGCATGGCATGTTGCGGTGCACTGCCACTAGACGATGGCATACCAGTGCGTGGAGGGGCCAGTGACGAGGTGTGCGGCGGCCGGGGACCAAGCCACATCTTTATTGTGCCGGTCCACGGATTGTAGAAGGACGGCCAGTTAAGCGACGCACCGGCGTTGAAGTTATGGCTGCCGGAGTTGCCGGTGGCACTACCGCCCCCATTCCCGCGGCGACGGCGACGTCCGGTCCCGCCATTGTTCCCACCTGAGCTACCTGTAGTGGAACTACCGGTGCCACTGGACCGACTGGGCGTGTTAGTCCCACTACTCGGCTTGCTGGTGGGCTGAGTGTTTGCGATGAGGGCGGTGGACGGTGTCGTGGAGGACTTCGGCTGCATGGTGATTTCTTGAGCAGCGGTCGTATGACGTCAATGAATAGCGGAGCGGTGGCGACGCTTGAGGAGGGCTACCATGTATTGGAAGCGCTTCGTTGAGGCCGAGCAAGATGTTAGGGCGAGGTGTGGTCTTGGGCGATCTCGCCGAGGTCGCCGGCGCTATCTGCCATGCTTTTCATCTTGCGACAATAATCTGAGATTGAAAGATCACCTTGAACGAAGTTTCGAAACTCGGCGTCGAGGTGTAAAGCTCGGGTCTCCCAGTTGCCGAGGAATTGTTGCTCAAGGCCGAGCCAGGCGGTCCGCGCGGTAGTGCCTGGAACGTGCACCACCTCCATGAGCTCGGGGGAGATCGTGCCATAGATCCAGGAGAGGACGAAACAATTCATGCGCATCCAGGCAGGAACATCCCGAAGCACTAGGTCGGACAGGACATGATCCATCAATCCGTAGCGACCAAGAGTGAGAAGCATCAGCTCTCGCCACTTAGTATAGTGCGGGGAGAGAGGATCGAGAATCACCGGCACCAAGGCTTTGACGTTCAGGACAGCGGCCGCCTGAGCGTGAAGAGTTGCGACGGCAGAAGCTTCGCTGGTGAGTGCGTCGGTGACAGTGTTGTCGACGGTGGAGGCCGGTGATGGAGGCACGTATGACTGCCCAGAGGACTGACCGGCGCGTGCGCGTGCGTCGACGGCAACACGCTCGAGAGCCACTGCGGTGTCGCGCTCACGCTCAAGGGCCTAGGCGGCGGCTCGAACGCGCACCTGCGCATCAGAGGCGGCGCGGGCGGCCTCATCAGCAGCATGAGTGAGCGCTATAGCTGCGTCGTCGTCGTGCGACGTGGTGTCTAGATCAACCGGCGCGGTGGTATCGTTGGCCGTGGCCATGGCGAACTAAAGATGGAGCGAAAGCGAGGCACATGAGATTAGGTCTTCTGATACATGTAAGATAGGAAACTGCGCATATTTTCCATTGATGAAATCATGTTTACAACCTTTGCTTATAAAGGGACGTGGAGGCGCAGGTTTCCTAATGCCAGCCGTGATCGCGCAGGACTCAACGGCAGATACCGGCCAGCGTGCATGCATGCAGCGACAACACGAGAATCAAGCAGGCGGGCGCGTAGATGCAGCGGCTAGGATGGAAGACCAGGATACGCAAGTGATACGCATGGATACGGTGGTTGAAGTCCCGTAAGCCTTGTGCTAACATGTTCAAGGGTTGCTTAGGATACAACAAGGCCAATGAATCGTCGAATGGCTTACTGGGCTGCTCAATTGAGTTGTGGCCCAATTTCTGAATCTTTCTAGCAATGGGGAAGATGGAGAAGCAGCAAGCTTGGCTCGGGGTGGATCCGTGGATGGAGCTCAAGAGGGATGTGGGAAATCAGGTAGGGCATTGGTAGCTTAAATAAGCGAGGCAACCGACGTTGCGTCGTAAATTCAACAGAGATCAATGACGGTGGCGTAGAAATTTGGACAGCGAGCAAGGTGGCGCGGTGGAGCAGTTTTTCCAGGTGCAGGGTAGCGCAGGGTATGGAGATGGTCGTGCCGTGGTAGGGTACTAGCAGGGCATCGTATATGGCGCAGAATTTGGTTGGCACTGATGTCCTATGCTTGTTGAGGCAGCGTTCTCACTAGATTTCTCGTCACAACAAGGTTTGGGCAAGGTGAGGCATGGCGGTGCTCAACTGAGAAGAGACAGGGTTGAGGTGTTCGGGTTCAGGGTAGCAAAGCCGGTGCAGGGACTGGATTGGGTTCGCACGACGTAGTGAGTTCGTCATTGGAGCTTCTCGCACGAAGTCATAATCTGTCGAACCCGGTCGTGGCAGCGATTTCTTAGGACTTTTCTTGCCACGGTAAAGATGAGGCAAGAGAGGAGTAGTGCCAGCCTGCAAGGTGAGGAGAGCAGGGTGTCCAGGGCAGGGTAACACTGCCAAGTGGGCAAGGGAACTGGGGAGGTCCCAATGGGCAGTGAAACAGGGAAGAAGCAACTAGAGTTTCTCAGTTAGGGTAGCACAGGGTTCCGGATTTAATTAAGCTACCAAACTTGGTCAAAAGTTTTTGAAACTTTTTTGCATGGTCTCAAGGAAACCCTTATTCTACCGTAAAAATTTCAGATCATGAACTTACTTATGCATTTTATTAAAATTCTGAAAAGCCACTATGTCAATTATTTGTTTTCAGATTTTTTTTCTGAGGTATCAGTTTAGGTTAATTTCATTTGGAGATTTTTTTCTAGATGATTCTATGAGTTTACGTAAGGTACCATAAAATTTTAGATGATGATCAAATCTGTGCATTTTTATAAAATTCTGACAGTATTTTGTTAGGTCATTTACATTTTCAGATTTTCATTTTCTAGAAACATAAAATATGATCTAATTCTTCTTAAATTTTTTTTGTTGGTCCCTTTAGTGTTGTAGATGATGTTATAAAAATTTCAAAAGATAACCATGTTCGTATATTTTTAAATAAATCTGACAATGTCACTATTACTAGTCATCCAATTACTATTTTTTATTTTATATCTACATTATGTACTTTCAAACTTCTTTGAAACATTTTAAGGACATTATGGAGATGTCCTAGGATTTTAATAAATTTTCTTTAGATTTTATACTTATATGATTTTAGTCTTCATATTTTTGAAACAAGGATTTCAATAATATAAAATGATTTCATTAAGGCATTAAATGCTTTCAAATGTTTCTAAAATTGTTTGGAAAAGTTTTGGAGTTATCTTTGGATTTAATTATATTTTCTCTAGATTTTTTCCCTCATGTGAATTTGAACTGTGCCATGCCTGTCTAGACCCAGCCCATTTGCAATATGGCAACAAGAGGAAAGGAGTCAAACGCATGGAGTTGAGGCAGTAGACACAAATATTATAGAAAAAAAGAACTAAAATTTATTTATTCTTAAACAGTTATAGAGAGAATGGGAGATGTGCTAAACATGGGCGAGAAAGAGAGAGAGACAGATAGACAAGAGAGATTGAGAGAGACGGGTGAGGACAGATTGAGAGAGATGAGTGAGAGAGAGCTAAGAGAGATGGGCGAGAAAGAGCAGCTTCTTGCACCATCTCTCAATCTCTCTCAGCTTTTTCTCCCCTCTTGCCCTTCTCTCTCAAGTGTTGATGGCGAGCTGGCGTCCATACTGCTGGGTACGTCCATGGCACTCACTCTACGAATCAGTGACCTTTATGCTAGTTTTCTTCCTCATGTCCTGGGTCATCGAGCCCGGCATAGCCCATACTACAGTGTCGTGCCGGGCCATGTCACCTATCGTGTCCGGTTCTTAAGCCCGGCACAGCCCGTGCTACAATGTCATGCTAGCACGACCCACTTCATATTGGGCTGAAGTTTGGGTAAGGCCATACCCACCGTGCTTTGGGCTGGTCCAAGAAAGCCTGACTCGAATGCCCACCTCTATGTGGAACCTGTATACTCCCATGGCTACTACTGTTGCCCCTGTCTCAGCTCCAACTGCTACCTTCTAACGGTGCTGCTGTGCTTGTTGTTGTGCATCTAGACCTTGAGTAGTTGCCTCCACACCCTGACCTACATGCAAAACTGCTCCACCGTTGCCTCGTCCTGCTACTGGATCCTCCACCCGCCGCACTCTACAAAGGCCAACGTCTTCTCCTCCTGCTCCAGTGTGAACGTCGTCCGAGACCGCCTCTGTGACGTCGGCTCCAGCCCTCACCGCGTACTCGGACGCCGTACGTGCTACTGCCACAGTTGGGAGTGTGGTGGGGGAACGGCAACCACTACTGCAAGTGCTTGCTGGACGCTGAGCGTAGCGTGCGCGCATTTGCGGCTAGCAACGGCAGCTGGGCTGCTACGCCTGCGTGGCCTGGAGAGGAATCGCTACGGTGGAAGCTGTGGTGGCAGCCATAGGCCAGGCAGGTGAGCGGGTCCTCGGGGGGAGGCTGGCATGAACTCCCAACAGCCGTCCACGACGTGCCCTCCCGCGGCTGCCGCTTGGTTGTAGAGGCACTTGTGGTAGTGGCACCTCGCCTCGGTAGTCGCGCCCATCGGTTTGTTTGATGGGGTGCTGCGGTGAAGCAGCATGGGCGGGGAGCCAGCACCCACGTCAGCCACGTCCTCCCGCCTGTTGAATTCCATTGCACGTATAGATAGAAATACAATGTGCATATACACGGGTGGACGCGCGGTAGACAGGCAGCATGAGGCTTGTCTTAAGCTTGCTCGATAGTCAAAGTGCACCACTCCACGGCTAACGCTTACATTTTATGTGGGAGAATAGCATGTGTACGTGGTGATCGTGGTGTCGGGGATAGTTTTGGTTATGGTCAGGTGAGGTTTGGTTTGGAGTGGAGTGGTGACTTGCCGCGTCGGCGTTGCTGTTTCCCACTCGCTATGTTGAGTTAAGGAGGGAACTAGCAAAAACCCACCGACAGTGATAGGCTTACACTCTTCAGCTACGCTAGGTATCCCTCGCCGACTGATCCATCGCTAATTATTGCTGGCCTCTTGCCACACCAACCATGAGCTTGGTATAAAATGCTAACGAGCACCGCTTTAATTGATAGTGGTTACCTTAGGTGGCTGGCTTTCTTTTCTATTTATCTCTCTTTTTTCTAGGTTTTCCTATTGTATGTTGAGTTTGGAGCTCAAATTTTGTAACATACTGGATCATATAATGGCACATCTACTCAATCTATCTTTGGAACATTTCATAACCATTTGCATGATATCTTAAGTAGGAAGTATGTGAGCATTTGAGATGGACTGGATATGATCTGATATCTTGAACAAAGCAAAAACAAGACCACGAAACCGTCAAAATGCAAAACTTTAGTGTTTATCATGAAATACAATATTAACAATACTGGTTCACATGGCTAATTATTATTTTAAAAGTACACAATAATTTATTGTAGTGACTTGTGTCATGGGGAGTCATCATGTTGCAATAAGACCTTCACACTACGTACTGACAAAGCGATGATACATGTAATTAATCTCAAAATATCAGGAAAAGACCAAGTGTTCTAAGGGTATCAATCCTGTAGTGGTTATCCTTCTTATAGTTCCTTTTTCTGTGAACCGTAGCCAAGATTCGTGCTATCTTCCTCTGACTTGCTTGCTCCAATCTCAGAACCAACGTTGGTGCCACCCGAAGCACCTACAGCAGCATTACCACCAACATTTGTGTTGCCCCCGAAACCTCCATTGAAACCAAACTTCAAGCCAGTGTGTGCTCCTATACCAGCATCAATACCACCACTGATACCCTTGGATGCACCAACTCCAACACCTGTGTTAGCACCACCATTTGCACCAATAACAGTATTAGCACCTGCATTTGCCTTGCCTGATGCACCGAAATTGAAACCACCACCAATACCACCATTTGCTCTAATGCCTGCATTGATACTCTTACTAGCTCCAACATTAGCATGGGTGTTAGTACTACCAACAACATTAGCACCAGCATTGCCACTACTCCCTACTGACGCTCCAAGACCACCACCTATGCTAGCACCCTTAGAAACACCCATATTAGCACCACCACCACCAACGTTAGCTCCAACATTGCCATCGCTAGAAGCTCCTATCGCAGACTTAGCATTAACACCACTTGAAACTCCAGTGCTTGCACTACCACTAATATCCTTGTTAACTACAATACCACTACCTCCATTAACACCACCATTGGCACCACTGTAGGTATCACCGCTCGCACCAACCTTTGCACCCTTTTCAGCAACACCACTAACTCCAGCGTTGCCACCGACACCAATACCCACACCACCACTTACTTGTTTGCTAGCACCAATGTTAGCACCAATTCCTTTACTCACACCAGCACCTCCACCAAGGCTAGCATCTCCAGAAACACCTACACCAGTGTTAGCGCCAACATTGGCATTACCGCTTCCTGAGACACTTCCTCCAACATTACCACCAATCCTTGCACCACCAAAAGCACCTCCGCCAGCACCAACATTGGCACTCTTGCTACCACCAATATTTTCTTCGACACCACCACCAAGTTTAGCATCTCCTAAGACACCAATACTAGTATTAGCATTGGCACCAATATTGGCATTGCCGCTTCCTCCTACATTTCCTTCGATACCACCGCCAATTTTAGCACCACCGGAGATACCGAGACTAGCATTAATAGCAGCATTACCATCTAGATTTCCACCAACACCACCACCAATTTTAGCACCTCCGGAGGCACTAGTGCCAACACCAACACCAGCATTAGCACTGGCCCCAACATTGTCATTTTTGCTCCCACCAACATTTCCTCCAACACCATCACCAATTTTAGCACCTCCTGAAACTTTACCACTAGTGCCAACACTTGCACCAGCATTGGCATTACTGTTGCCACCAACAGTTGCACTGGCACCGACACCAGCATTAGCACCAGCAATGACATTGCCACTACCGCTTCCACCAACATTTCCTCCAACACCACCACCAATTTTAGCACCTCCTGAAACTTTACCACCAGTGCCAACACCTGCACCAGCATTGGCATTACTGCTGCCACCAACATTTGCACTGGCACCAACACCAGCATTAGCACCAGCACCGACATTGCCACTACCGCCTCCACCAACATTTCCCCCAATACCACCACCA
The DNA here is from genome assembly GCA_036346375.1 of Guadua angustifolia. Classification (NCBI taxonomy): domain Eukaryota; kingdom Viridiplantae; phylum Streptophyta; class Magnoliopsida; order Poales; family Poaceae; genus Guadua; species Guadua angustifolia. The sequence continues at coordinate 33,831,205 of CM070500.1, read as the reverse complement.
AGTCTAGTACCCCCAGTGATACCACTACCAGCATTAGTACCAACATTTGCATTGCCACTACCATCAACGTTTCCTCTAACACTGCCATCAATTCTAGCATCTCCAGAGACACCAGCACCAGCACCAGCACCAACATTGGCATTGCCACTCCCACCCACATTTCCTCCGATGCCACCACCAAATCTAGCACCTCCAGAGACACCAACACCAGCATTAGCACCAATGCCAACATTAGCATTGCCGCTTCCATCCACATTTCCTCCAATACCACCACCAATTTTAGTACCACTTGAGATATCGGCACTAGCACCATGACCAGCATTTGCACTACCAGTGCCACCTACATTTCCTCCATCACTCCTACCAATTTTACCATCTCTTGAGACACCGGCACCAACACCGACATCTGCATTACCACTGGCACCAACATTTGCATTGCCACTTACACCGACATTTCCTCCAATGCCACCAGCAATTCTAGAACCTCCAAAGGCACCAGCACCAGCACCAATACCAGCATTAGTACCAACACCAGCATTGGCATTACCATTTCTACCAATATTTCCTCCCATACCACTACCAATTCTGGCATCTCCAGAGACACCAACTCCAGCATTAGAACTAGCTTTGGCATTACCAGTAGCACCTCCATATCCTCCTGCACCACTACCAATTTTAGCACCTCCAGAGACATCAGCACCAACATTAGCATTACCACTGCCACCTACATTTCCTCCAATGCCACCACCAATTTTAGCACCTCCAGAGACACCAACACCAACATTAGCACCAGCACCAACATTGGAATTGCCACTCCCACCTATGTTACCTCCAATGCCACCGCCGACTTTAGCGCCCCCAGAAAAATGCATGCCAGCACCAGCACCAGCATTAGCATCAACGTTTGCATTGCCACTCCCATCTGCATTTCCCCCAATACCACTACCTTTTCTAGCACCTCCGGAAACACCCACACCAGCACCAGCACCAGCACCAACACCAACACCAACATTAGCACCCACACCAACACCAGCACCAGCGTGTGCATTGCCTTTGCCACCGCCATATTCTCCTGCGTTGTTGCCTACGTTGCCACCACCAGACTTACTTGCTTTAGCTCCAACCCTAGCATCAGCACCAATATGGATATTGCCATGTATGCCCCCAGATATGCCAATCCCAGCTCCACCCGCAAAACCACCAGCAATTCCAGTAGCAACTCCTGCTGCTGCTCCACCAGCCACTCCTACAAAGTAGATAAAGCCATTATTTTGCATTTCATATGGTAACAAATTGTAAACAGACACCATAACCTAGCTTTAAATAATAGCTTGATTAATTACACTTGTTTCTATTCATTACATTTGTGCTTTTGTTAATGTAACTGATTTGTGGTTACGTAAGACCTATGTTAAACTGACCCTACATGTTTTAACGATATTTTTAAGGTTGTATTTTTACTACAAAGATGGATTACATAAACCTTGAATTGATACTTGATAGAAGTATTAGTAGACATTACCATTGCAACCTCAGCCATCTTAGCCATATTGGTAGCCATTTCTCCTGCAACTTTGCCAAGGTCATGAGCCACTTTCGCAAGATTTCTGCTTTGCCTTGGCTGCCATTTCAACATCTTCTGAAACATCCTTCACATGTGCTGCAGCCCTTTTGAGAACTTCTTGCTTAAATTTGAGCATTGCTACAATGTCACCAACAGCAGTTTTGGTGTGTTCCTTTGCAACTTTGGAGAGGTGCATTGAGACCTCGCCTGCCATATGGCTCATTACCTCCGCCGTCTTCTCCAACAACTCCTCTTTTAGATGGATCCCAATTCTTGCATTGCCGATGATGTCCTGTATGTGTTTCGCCGTACGCTTGGCGATTTCTTCTTTGGCCTTCAACACAAGTGCAGCGTCAGCTGCTGCCTGGTTGACATGATGCTCTACTCTTTTCCCAAATTCCTTGCCCATGTCTTTGCCATGTTGTGGCTTCTTCTCATTCTTCGCCCTAAGCCAAAAAAAATTGTTAGCATATGAAAAAAAAAGAAAATAAATAACCACACACATACATATACAACGATATAATGGATAAACATTTATAAGAAAATTGACATTTGCAATATACGATTTGGATCTAACACAATCTATTATATATTAAAAGAACAAGGCATGTATTTTAGAGTTGATAAAAATAGAAATAAGCTAGAAATTCTCACAAAAAAGAAAATATCTAGCCCTTAATATGGTGGACCCTAACTAAGTTGAACACTAGTACCCATTAGAAATTAAATAAAAATAACAAAAAAGAATAAAAAATAAAAGGAAATTAATTATTACTTTTAATTCCAATATAAGTGGAAAATATAAATTTTGGTGTTATTCTGAATTAAAATTCCAAAAAATATGCTAATTGGAGGAAAACATAAAATAAGGTAAGGAATTTGATTTGTGTATATATAAATTATTAACTATTATATAATAAAAGTCGATGATATGTTTTTTAGGTCATCAAGAAAAATCAGAATATGCTATAATTATCCAAAAAAAGAAATCATTCTAGGCATTTATTATGTGGACATCCATGGAATAGATGGATTAAGAGGTGATAAATCAACAGGTGTTCACTCGACTACAGTTGTATAAACAATGTGATGTGCATTAAAAGAAGTATTGAAAGAAAGAGATAAACATTGCAATAATAGAATTAAGAGATGATATAAATGAAAAATGTTATGGTACGCTATGTTTACTGTTTTGCTATGTAAGTATTTGAGGAAGAAAGTTTCGGTCACATGTGGTAAGTATTGGAAAACAGAGTAAGTATATTCTTTCCTATAATATATAATAATAAAATATCATAAATAAAGTTCTGCAAGAATCTATTTTCTACAAAGCAAAATCACATATGTATTATCAAAACATTTAAGCGTCTTTAAGAATGATACACGTGTAATAAGTGCAAGAGCCACCTTCTTGGCCGGCTATATAATGATGTAACGAGCCATCTATAATTTATATGCATGCAAATGGAGATGGAGGACGACATTTCACCGTACCGTCGTCCATATTCCGGTTGGCTATGGGCCAACCCCGGCGTCAACGTCCATGATGAGATGAGCAACACTAGGAGAACTACCGTACTTCTGCAAAACTTCCCCATCGTTGAACTTCTCTTACTAAATTACCTACGCCCTCTACTTACGGATGTTTTAGTCTAGGATGAATCTGAATGAGTGCAAGTATATATATATATAGGGATGGAACTCTCCTCCTATGTTTGGTTGTCTTTTGACCAAGATAAGTGGCTGCAAATAGTTGTGTGGACAAGAATGTTCTCCGGATCAACTGGAATTGGTCTGTTGGACAATGCGGAGAGGCTACTACCCATTCATGTCTTCGAGTGGATCGGAGGCCGAGAATTTCCAGAAGAGGGCCATACAATCAGAAGCGAATTTTACGGAGAGCCACGGTACGTAAGAGATGAATTAAAACTTGGCAAGATTTGTATATAGACTTAAGTTCCTTGAGTTGTTATAGTGTACGTGCATCTAGGAGGCCAAGCTGCCCTGTTTCGTTTTGCAATGCAGTTTTGGTGCCTAGGGGAACCCGCGTCGCCACTAGCTATTTCAACATGATGCAATATTTCAAAAATCTAAGAAAAAATCATAGATGTAGTTCACGTAGAGTTATGTAGACATGCAAAATTTCAAATTCTAATTCACCTTTGGTATTAAGAATGTGCACTAGAAGTACTGCTTGCCTTTTTTTTTCCTACTAAGAACGAATTTAAAATTAAAATTTTGCAGGTTCATATAACTTTATGTGTACTATATCCATCATTTTTGGTATTTTTGAAACATTAAATCATGCTGAAATAGGTTTTTTTGCTACAGGGGACACAGGTTCCTGGACACTAGTGAATTTTCCTTCTTTTTGACTCTATCCTGCAAACTGCATATCATTGTAAGTAATTGTAACCATTTTGCCAAAAGGAAAAACGTTCTGCAAAGAACAAAATGTTGTGGTTTCTTGACCCCAGCGCTCTATTGAAATTGGAAAATGTAACTCTCACAAGTTAATAAAAACTTTGACACGACTAGTTTGACCGTAACCTCAAACTAACAAATTTAAAACACCCTCCTGAAATATCAAGTGTCATCTTCTCTATCTACCTCTATATTTCCCCTTCCCTCTCCGAACTCACTTCTCCCACTCCCTTCTTCCTTCTCTGACATAAAAATTTAAAATTATAATAATTTAACTTTGAAAATTTTAAATAGTAAGTTCCAACTTAAAAAAGATCAACTTGGAATAATTTAAATTTAAAAATTCAAATAAAAAAGTTGCAATTCAAATAATTTTAAATCACAAAATTTAAAATTAGAAAGTTTCATCTTGGAAATTTTTAAATTGAAAATTTTCAAATTAGAAAGTTTCAAATACGAAAGATTCAACTCGAAATATTTTAATCAAAAAATTTCAAATCAGAAATTTTCAACTAGAAAAGTTTGAGTCAGAAAACTTTTGGTTTGAAAGGTTTTGATTCAAAAAAAACTTTTGGTTTGAAAAGTTTTGATTTAACATTTAACTCAAAATTTTCAAATCGGAAAGTTTCAACTCGAAAAAAATTATGCCAAAAAATTGCAAATTAGAAAGTTCCAACTCAAAAAAATTTAGATTGAAAAGTTTCAATTCCAAAAGCTTTCAATTTAAAACCTTACAGATTGAAAATTTTCTATTTAAAAAACTTTTGGTTCAAAAAGTTTCTATTCAACAAAATTTTGTTTTGAAAGGTTTCACTTAAAAAACTTTTGAAAGTGATTAAAAGTACTTGTTTACAAAAACTTGGGGGAAATTTGAAATATAAAAACTATTTTGAGTTTGAGAGGAAATAAATAAACGAGAAAAGGGAATGGAGGTGTTGCCATTTATCATAAGGATAGGGTCTTGGGTACGACTATTTTGAGATTAATCTCAAACTAACAAATTTAAAATCACCTCCTTATGATGTCATGTGTTATCTTCTCCATCCATCTGCTATTTCCTCTTTCCAACTCACTTCCCGCACCCCTTTCTTCCCTCTTGTAATACCCCAAATCGTTTACCAGGATTTTTCCTCTCACCTAACCTCATCTATCCTTCCATTGTGTGGCTATCATTCCTCCTGGCCAGATCTTTTCTTTCCTCAACCAGTGCCGACTCCCTCCCCCTCTCATTTTCTGGATGAAGCGTACCCAGGCCGGCTTCCCTTGCTCCTGGCCGAGAGCCCCCTTGCCGGCTGCCTCCCGCTCCTCCCCTGGCGTTTGCTCCCTGGTTGGCGCTTGCAAAACTCCCCAAGCCGACGGCGCCGCCTCCCTGCTCCTTCCCCACAGCGGTCGCCGCCTGCAGCAGCGTGCCCGGTGGTGGCCTCCTTCGTGGCGCCCTCCCCTCGGTCGGCCGGCCCTCCTGCGTCCTCCTCCCGGTGGCCGAGCCTCCTGGCGCTTGCTCTCTGGCCGAGTTCCTCCCGTCGGGCCGATGGTGCATGCAAGAGAAAGCGGCCGGCCAGGTGTGGCGACAAGAGCAGCAGCCGGCGACTCCCCTCCGTGAGCCTCCTCTCCGTGACAACTCCAGGCAACGGCGGCCTGCAGCCCTCCTCCACCTCCCTTTCCTCCATGAGTGAGATTGGAGGTAAAACCCTAGGTCTTTGGGGGATGTTAGTGCTTGCATGCAAGGTGTTTGTGTTAATGCCTAGCTAGGTTTTCATGAGAATGTTTGGTATTGCTTGCGAATTTGATTCCCGGTAAATTATGAGCTAGAGGTACTGGCATATTTGAAGTAGATTGTAGTGCATAGTTGAAGGTGAAATTGATCAACAGTTTGTTCTTTCTCAGTACCTTGATGGTGTATCGACTCACGATGGCTTTGTGCATGAAGTGGAAATGCTATGGGAGTTTATGTGTTGTGATTCGTCCCCTAGTTAATTGTGAGCTAGATATGTTTAATTTTATCTTTAATAGTCAGACATTTGAGCTATTTTGTGACTGTGGCTTATAAGGTATTCATGTGTTCTATGCATAACCTTGATGTTGAGTATATTCATGTATGTTTGTGAGGAACCTATAAATCCTGTATAATGTCATCCTTTATGAAACCTGTCAAAAATATTGGGGTGAGCAGTGCCTTATTGATGTCATAAACCCATAAATGCTAGAGTTGTAAATCTAAATTAAATTGCTTTATCTTCTGATGCGATGAACCATAGGCATAATCGTCTTTGCTTTATTTAAAGTCATGTGCAGGAAGCGGAATCAATAATATTATCATTTGAGCTTGTGCTAATTTATATTAAAGTTGACAACCAACACCAATGTTAGGCTGTGGCGAGGACTACTGGAGTAGATCACGCTTGTAGATAGATCTGGTTGATGCAAACACCGTCGTCTGAGAATATCTAGTGTTTCGATAGAAATTGTGATCTTAAGCTATTGTGTAAGTTTTGCTAGAGGTTGAATTAGAATCTTCCGAATACACAGATAAAGTGGGAGAATTTCTTGTAGATCATGATAATGTCTCCAAATGCTTAATCGGTTTGAATTGAATTAATTATGAGAAGTTGAAGTGAGCTATCCGTTTTAGTAAAAGCGTTATGAACTTGGTTCATTGAAAAATATGGAGTTAATTGAGTGTAATTATGAATGTTTAGCTGATTTGAATTGAATGTTGAACTTTCCGCTTGCTATTCTTTGTTTCGGTAGTGGGTCTTGAGGTTGCCTCGACCCCGTCGCTCGTCTGCAATAAAAAGGCAAGTGCAACCCCTAGAGTGTTATTAGGGTGTTAAATGCTTTGTTTGCGATAAGATTATGAAACTTCTAATGATGTGGGTATGTTTAATAGCATATCTAGCAATTGTTTTTAGTATGGTGATGAAGATGGATGAATGTTAGCAAAATGGTAAGTAAGTTATTCAATTCCTATTTATTGCATTGCATTACGAATTTTATGAATGAGTATGGTTACGTTGATGCAAGTAACAAAATGATGAATGCGATTGAATGATAACGTGTGTGTTTATATTCGGGTTGGCCGTGCTTATAAACATGTGTATGACCAATGTGGAGTTGAAATAGGATGAAGCGGGTAGATCATTCATGTCAATTGCATAATTGCATTCATGATGGACGAGGCGTCCCATGTTGATCACGGGCCTCGGTGTTCACCGTAGTGAGCACAAAAGTCCTACCTCGTAGTCCCATTCATCGAGGTGAATGGGAGCGAGTCGATAAGTAGAGCCCGCCAGATGGGTGGGATTGAGGTGCACACGCGGGTGTGCACTCAACTCTCTGATATACGCTATGGCAATGTGCATTAGGAGCATGCATGGTGCATTCATTTTATAATTTATGAGAAAGAGGATGAGAGCATAAAAGTATTGCATTGTGTGATGAAATTGGTAGATGTTAATTGATGAGGCTGAAGTAACGGTTGAGTATTGAGTCTTGGACTCGTCTTGAAATGATTGTTGAGGTATGAGTAAGGTTTATTTATGTTTCCGAGTTGGAGGTGGTAAGTAGGGTTAGTTTCTACTTCTTTAGCTGGATAATTTCAATTAAGTAATGGTTATAGCAAATGGTGGAGTAGTCGTGTTCTTACGTTTTGGAGTTATATGAATTCAAATTACTCCCTTTATTTAAGGATGTCAAGTAAAGGATCTATTACTATATATTTTGAAGTCGTTGTATTCTAATCAAATTCATTACTTTTATGTTTGATTGCACTCTGCTGAGTCTTGGACTCACGCTTGTTGCTTCTTGTTTTAGGTACCTTGCGACAACTTCATTTGGGATGGGAGTAATGCGACATTACCACGACCAGTCATCACCACCGCACTTAATTAATTTATAAAGCCTGGTTGTAAATAATGGTGTTGTAATGTGTTGCTCGTCGTGCTGGAGTTGTCAATTTCTATTTGGTTGTGTGATTGATTATCTAAGGACTTGTTAGATGGTTTGATTCTATTTTTTTCAGTTGGATATATTATATAAGCGCTATTGCTCTTTTGTCTGCTGAGTGGATGTCCTAGTTTTAGGGAGAGTCTTCTTTTTTTGTAAATTTCGGTGACTTAATCGTTAAACCAGTTTAAGAGTCGAGGTTAATTCTGTCTTTTCACTAGAGGTGACATTAGTTATTCAAAGTTTTGGTAGCATCCGTGGCGTGTTTAGCGCCGGGGTGTTACACCTCTCCAATACAAATATTTAAAATTAAAACATTTAAACTTTGAAAATTATAAATAGGAAGTTTCAACTCAAAAAATTAAAATAAAAAATTTACAAATTAGGAAGCTTCAACTCGAAAAGTTTCAAATTAGAATGTTTCAACTCGAAAAAAGTATCAAATCAAAAAAGTTTCAACTCAAAAAGTTTTAACAAAAGTTTTAAATCAAAAAATTTCAAATCAGAAAGTTTCAACTCGAAAAAATTAAATAGAAAAATTTTCAATCGGAAATTTACAACTTGAAAAGTTTCAACAGGAAAGTTTTAAATCAAAAAATTTCAACTCAAAAAATTCCATCTCATAAAACTTTCAATTAAAAAATCTTTCTATTCAAAAAGTTTTGATTCAAAAAACTTTTGGTTCAAAACGTTCTGATTTAAAATTCAAGTTGACAAAATTTCAACAAAAAATTTCAAATTCGAAAGTTTCAACTCAAAAAATTAAATAAAAAATTCAAATTAGAAAGTTTCACCTCGAAAAAATTCAAATTGAAAAGTTTCAACCCTGAAAAATTTAAATTCAAAAACTTTTAGTTTTTGTTTCAAAAAAAAATCGTGCATGAAAACGATTAAACGAAGCTGAATGGCAAGACGCATCCTCTCTCGCTCTGTTGCTCTGCGCACGTGATGTGTGTCGGTGACCACATGCCAAGATCACTAAGAGCGACCGCAAAATAGCAATTCTGCTAGGTCTTTGAGGAGGAAGAAAGAATGTGATACTACTTATCATAAGAATAAGACCTTTGAGGGGAAGTTGTTTACACTTGTCACTAAAAAAGGAGCCATTAAATTAGCAATTCCTTAGAAGGTTTGTTCTCATAATCTGGGCAATATATCCAGTGTCAACCCTCTTTATCATGAAAACTTCGTGAAACTCACATATACAAGTTTTAAAAAATTCTCAAAAAATTACCATATTTAGGGAGGATCAGCTTTTAAAATCCCAAACTCGATCAATCACATTTGAAATATATGAAAAAGACAAACAGCAAGACGAATAGGACTAAACAGTGAAAAATCACTATTTAGGTTGAATTTGTCTTTTCTGTATCTTTCAAATACGATTCAGTTTGCCCTTCAAATTTTACAAGATCATAGAAAATCACCTCCTCTAAGAATGGTAATTTTTTGAGAATTTTCAAAAAATTATACATACGGATTTCATAGAGTTTTCACACTAAGATGATTTTTTACTGGATATGTTGCTTATTATCTAGACAACATATTAGTGTAAACCTTTTTACTGTGTAAACTCCAAGAAACTCACATGTAGTAGTTTTAAAAATTCTCAGAAAATTACTATACTTAAAGGAGGTAAGTTTCTACAATCTTATAAAATTTAAAGACCTTTATATCTTTCAAATATAATTGTGTTTGGTGTTTAAATTTTACATAATTGTATATCCTCGTCTCTCCCTTTTCAAGAATTTTTCAAAACTTTCGCCGATAGATTTTACGGAGTTTTTAGAGTAAAAAAGGTTTACAACGATATCTCTATCTCACATTAGTCTAAGTATGTATATGTAATATCTAGAAATAAAAAAAAAGAAAAGGTGGGCCCCTCGAATAAAAGATAGCTACCTTCGAGACTCGAGCTACCCAAAGGACTAGTAGCAGTGCATGCACACTCACATCACGAACGTACACCAGACCAGACACCACCAAAGCTAACCTGTTACCTCCATACCGCCGGCGCAGGCCAAAACCAATGTGCCGAACTGCCGATAGAGCCAAGAATCACGACGTGTGGAATCGCGAACCGGACGGACGGAGATCTGGAGCAGACTAGCAGAGCAGCTCACTGGCGCGCGCGGACGGACGGACGGGTGGAGCGAAGGAGTTCACGAGCATCCCACAAAGAGCCGCGCACGAGGACAGCCCTAGCTGGAGACTTGACGCTTCCTAGGGCCCCCGCCCGTGCCTTTTTTCTGATCTCCCATGCTAATCAACCATATCGTCATGTGCGTTTTTATTTTGTGACTGCATAGCATGCTATAGCACCAACTGCAGTAGTAGGCTAGCCGGCTATCCCAAGTTTTCAAATTTCATTTTTAGATGATACCACGGAGGTGGTTGAAATCTGAAATTTTAGTGAGATTTCAGGATTAGTGCGAAATCATCGAAATCTTGATTAGATTCATCGAAATTACTGTAACAACTCTAATTTACAAGTTTTTTCTCATTTCATCAAGATTTAGAATCTCAGCCCTAGCTAAAACTGAAATTTTGCTAATTTGCCTAGATTTTAAACCCTGGGCTAGCCCTCACAGGGTCCAAAAATGGAACGCCTATATGTACATAAGGAATTTTTCTAAAAAATAAAGCATGAAAAGTAAAAAAAAAAAAATAATAAGCCAGAAACAATAATAAAAGTAGACTACTGTCGCTGTTCAAAATAGCGGCATAGTTCTATCGCCATTCAAAATCGTGATTTAATGATGTGGGCGTCGTGTAGGATCTCTATCACCGTTTTGATTAGCAATAGAACTCTGTCGCCACTTGAACTAGCGACAAAACTCTATCACCTTTTAAAACAGTGACAGAAATATGACGCTATTGTAATACTGCAAAGCCTCGCCCCAAATTTTGGGCCTTCCGCTGGGAGTGTTTTGGCCGTCTGGCAGGTACTCTCAGAGGTGGTTGGTCCATCTGGGAGGTTTAGGGTAATGGTTTTGGGTTTGGGAGGGGTCTTTTTGGCATTTCCCCTCTCCACCTACTTTTCACCTAACCTCCCCTCTCCATTTTCAATTGTGTGGCTGTCATTTGCTCTCCCCAACCAGCCTCTACCGATTTTTCCCCAACCTTCCCGAGCTCCCTGCCGATTCTGCCTCCTCTCCTGGCTCGGCAAGCCGTGAACAATAGCCAGCCAGCAGCTCGGCACCGGCCAAGCCCCTCCACCTCCTGGCGATTTTCTCCCCTCCCCTTCTCTGATTCGAGTGCCCCAAGGCAAGCCCTCCTCTCCAGCCGGCCGGCCCTCCCAGGCGCCCTTCCTTCCCTGGCGCTTGCTGCCCTCCCAGGCCGGTGCTCCACTCGGTAGGGCTGCTTCCTCCTCTCTGGCCGGCGCCCTCTGGCCTGCCTCCTGGCTTGGCGCCCTTCCCTGCCAAGGTGGGTGTGAAGCAATGAGGCAATGGAGTAGTAGCAATGGTCGATGTGCAAGAATGGAAACCGTAATGTGACCACGGTGCCCCACCATCGAAGCGGCGACAATGAAGAAGTAGCATGGCTCTTTCCCCCCTTGCCTTCTTGTGGTGAGAGCTCAAGCAATGGAATTTGTGGTATTTTGGTTTACTTGTGCATGCTAGGTGTTTGTTGAAATGCTTAAAAGTTTGATTGTATGGTATTGCACCGTGTTTTTGAGTGATGATCTGTGAGTCCTTGAGTTAAGCATATTGCTTCCCTTACTAATGGTATTAGCTCATCTATTGCAATTATGAATAAAGATCTGAAATGTTTTAAGGCCTTATATGACATTGTGGTCAATCCTAGCCATGGATTAAAAATCAATTCTTTTACCAACCTCTTGCTGTCTACATGATAACTTGAAAATGCCTGTGTTGATATTAGTTGAGATATGCAAGGGATGCTACTGTTTTGCATTCTTTTGTGCTTGCATGGCATAAGGCCCGAAGTTGTCGGTGCACTGAGTTAATGAGGCATATATATATATATATATATATATATATATATATATTTAGAGGCAGTAAGAAATATATATATATTATTGGGTTACGCATTAATATGTGGTTAGGGTTGTAGGATTGAGGGTTGTAGGATCCGACTCATATGTATAGATGCTTTGCTCAATGATGATTAGATTCAGGAATTGTGTGTATCCTTTGTTTGTTCATTGAGACATAGAAAAGGGTCGAGGTTGCTTTACGCAATGGTTAATCTGTCATTTGAGTAGTTGTATACAAAAGCTTAAGTAGAAACCATAACTCTTAAAACCTTGAGTACAATTTGAATTCTTGCTTGATTGAAAGTTCAAGTCTTAATTCAGTTGTAGAGTATCTCTTTATGTCAGTCATTGTGCATGGCTTAGGAAGATCATATTTTAGGGCCTTATCTCCTTAGTTAGCTAATTAGTTCAATTGTAATATTTTGACTCTTTTGGTGGAAGCTGAGAGCACTATTAATCAATTATTCCTTAATTTGATTCAGTAGACATGATTCATTGCGTAGTTGGCATAAATTTCATGATATGTTGTTATTCAGATGTGTTAGTATTTTGTTTAGCCAATTATTTTGGATTGATACATTTGCATATGAGATCATGTTTATTGTACCTTATTACCTCCCTGATCACTGCATTATGCTTAAGTTGGTGTATTATCCCTAGGCAATGTTGAATAAAACTACCCATGGGGATTTAGATATGCAAGGGTTCTGTGTTGTGATTGAGTGATTGATTGATTGATTGGTAGGTAATTTGTATCTGTGGTTGATTTTGGATTTCAGGAGGAGTGGCCTCTTCTTTGCGCGCCACTCCGCTTCTCCCGGTAAAAGGCAAGTACATCGAGTTGTGTGCTTAATTGAGTTGTTCGTTGTTATTTATCGGTCCATGGCTAATTTCTATGGATTGTGGTAAGTGTTAGTTTTATTGGTGATCGTCCCTTCGAGGACATGATTAGCTATTGGATTCGAGTGGTCACTAGTAAGCTTTAATCTCGGTGAGTTTATTGTACCTTTGTTAATATTGTAGTGAGTAGCGAGTATGGGGTACGTGGATACTCGTGGTTGATTTACAAGAGTTGTACTTAGCGTGCCCGTCTGGGAATGGAATGGTGTATGTGTGCGAATCGATTAGATGATTATGAATGTAGTTTGAAATTAATTGCATTGATTGCATGACAGAATCACTGTAATGTGTTGCCATGTCTGATTGTTGAATCTGATTAGATTAGTACCGCTGGCAACTTATGAATGTGAGAATTGGCTATGTTTATGTATGTGGTTATGTTAGTGTTGGCAATGAATGAAAGGGTTGCATTTCATTCATGTAAATTGCACTGTGCATTCAGTAAAGGAAGAGGCGACCCATTCTGATGCGGGCCTCTGTGTGTCACACATAGTGAACACGAAAGTCCTACCTCGTAGTCTCATTCATCGAGGTGAATGGGAGCGAGACAGTAAGAGTAGGCACCTTCCACGGGATGGAAGGGACGTGAGGGCGGCAGTACCGGTATGTGTATCGAGAAGAGCATTCATGTGCATTGCATCATTAATAATGAGTTTTGTGGTGATGGTATGTCAGGGAAGATTGTTTTGAATTTGATGAATGAGTGCATTTCATTGCCTTGCTAATTAGGTTATATGACTATCGTGGAGTGAAGTCGAGTTATGAACTCAACCTAAATTGATGAAAATGGTTTGGGTTGCAAAAAGGGGTGGTTGTGTTGGGAGACGATGTGATTTATGGTTTTATTACCAAGTTAATGTCTTGATTTCAAAAATGTTGGTGTGGTCAAGTTATTGCTTTAAAAGGGTATAAATGCTTATTGTTCGGATATTGTTTTATTTGCATTACTTGCTCTCAGTTATTGCTTTAAATGGGTATAAATGCTTATTGTCCGGATATTGTTTTATTTGCATTACTTGCTCTTAGTTATTGCTTTAAATGGGTATAAATACTTATTGTCCGGATATTGTTTTATTTGCATTACTTGCTCTTATGGTTAAGTTCTTATTTTACTTACGATAAATTGGGTTTATTATTCTCGTGTACTTTGCTGAGTTTGAACTCACGCTTGTTATTTAATGTTTGTAGGTGTATTGAAGCCAGCATGCATGGATGGGGGTAGTAGCAAAATCACGTTTTGCATCATCACATTTCTCTCATGTTGAATTATAGTTATGATATTAATAGCTCGTGAAAATGCTTGTAAGGGGTTGCTCGCGGTTATGTTTAATGGGTCCCTGTCCTGTAATAATTATGTGGTGGACTCTTCTAATTTCTTTTGGCTGTGTGATTGGCTAACTAAGGACCTACTAGAATAATATTATCGAACTACAAATGTTTTCTGTCTGCTGAATGGATGTCCTACTGTCTAGAGAGGTCATGCCGAAATTTTGTAAATTTCGGTGGCTTAGTTTTAATCCGGTTTTAAGAGTTTTAGAGGTTGTTTTCAGTCTTTTCGAAGAGGTGTCATTGTTTATTTAGAGTTTTTGGTAGCATTCGTGGCGCGTTTGGCGTCGGGGTATTACAGTTGGTATCAGAGCGGGCTTTAGGTCCGTGGCATGTGAATTTAGCAAATTACTCTAGAGTAAACTAAAAATTTTGCTGCGTGAAATTAGAAACATGGCATAGGTTTCTAGTCTTTAAAAATTTGGCCTTAGGGCAATAATCTTAAAATCTGGAATAACGTGGTTCATTAATTTAAAACTTGACACACTCTGGTGCACAGTAGGAAGGGATGGGTATCATTGCATTACGCTTAAATGTTGCATTTAAGCTTTGATGATTGAATGTTAAATTATTGTGCATATTGCTTTGATTATAAAAGGATTGTTTGAATCATTATGTTTTCATCCTCATACTTTTGACTGTGTTAAGGGTCTTGGATGTTGGTGTGGCCGGTTAAAGCCCCCTTTGAAGTATGAGAACCTCTCGAGGTGAGGGTCGTCGTTTGTGTGGCATAATTTAGAGAGTGAGTGGAGAAGGTCGGTTTCTTTTGGGCTTCATTCCTTTGGAGGCAAAGAGGAAAGTTTGGTGATGAATCCTTTCGGATTCTTTTACCGTTCTGGAGTTCGGTTCTTTGGTTTTGTTGGCTATCGTGGGTTGACTTGTAGAGAAAACTATTGTAGTTGTTGTTCTCTCCATTTAAGAAGGTTATTGAAGTTTTTTTTGGTGCAAAACTTAAGTCGTGTGGATCTTCGGTGTTAAGGTTTTATCGAGAAGGATTTGGTTGATCATTTGGTTTTTCCCATGCATCTTTTTCCTTCCTGGAAGTTGTAAATCTTGAGATTTGTTTAAGAGTTGTTTCCCGTTGGAGTTTGGAAATTCGAGAATCGAATTCTCTTATGATTCATGGTTGAGTTTTCTGGAAGGAAAGATGGTTTTTGCCGTTGCTCATGCTTAATAATCGTGGTTTTCTTTAAAGGTTGAGTTCGTGACACGGGGACGTTTAAGACGTTAAATGTATGATGAGTTGCTAGAGAATTCAGATGATGTGGGTTACTGATTCTGTTAACGTGAGTGTTGGTTATATAAAGGCACCCAAGTTTATTGTGTGGCACAGAATGATCTACTCCATGTGAAATTAAAGAATGAATATATATATAGAATGGTTGTATGAATGATGGGTTTTTCCTTGTCATTGACAAATGTCTATCTAGGAGTTTATTTATGGAATATGGTGGGTGGGTATCACATCGAGTTGTAAAAAAAACGTATTTATTGGTTGAATGAACTGGAGATATTAAGCTGTGGACTTTGGAGTTACACGAAAGGTGTTAGTGATTAAGCTGAAGTCAATGTTGAAAAGATGTGTTTTAAGCTGGGATTGGACAGTTGTATAAATAACAATTCGTCATGGTTAGTAAACCGAAGCAAAGGATGACACACGCCCTATGTTGAGCTAATTGATAAGTTATTGTGCTGAAGCAGGGGGGAACGTGGTTCCCCTTGTTGATTGTCATGAGAGAGATTTGGTTAGGGTTTGATGATGCTATGACCAGTGATGGCTATACGAATAGTAGGAAGTAATCAAAGAAAGTTTGGGTTTTGTAACTCTATGTTGACTAGAGCCGGATTTGATTGAAGTGGTTTTGTTGGGAACGCGTTTCCTTTTCTCCTGAGGAAGAATGGGATGGTTATGGGTACAGATGCTTAATTTGAGAATCGGTTTCCTCTGCCAAACGTTGGTCTTGGTTTAATGCGAGAGATTTTGCTTTGGTTAAAGTAAGCTGTGTTGTTTCTGGGTTTTATAAGAGCTTTTGTCAGCGATTTGTGTCGGGTTTCTCTTTTAATTGGAGGTCTCCCCGAGGTGAATGTTATTGCATTGATTGAGAGTGTTAAAGGCAAAGTTATATGATGTTCGAGAATCGGGTCTTCTCTTGCAAATTTGGCTTTGGAAGAAGAAAATGAGTGATGATTGGGCTCTATTAAGATCCTCACTTAGGTAGATTTTAATGCTTTGGGTTCAAGATGATGTATGTGGTTCATTTGGTCAAAACAGGAATTGTATTTCCTTTGTGTTCTAGCTGGAGTTAAAGGATATGAAAACTTATGGTATAGTGTTGGGTATAATAAAGAGAATTGAGTTTTCTGTGGTCATTGGGATTGCAGTTGTAAAAGTTCAATGCAGTATTTTTCTTGAAAGTTGTGTTCTCCTTGGTGTGCATTCTATTCCATTATTTGAAGAGGATGAAAGTGGTTAGCTTTGCTAATGAGAATCGAGGGATTTCAGGTGGATAATAATTGAGGATTATACTTTTGATGTGGTTCCTTGATGGTGCTTGTTTAACCCTTAGTAGTGAACTACTTGGAAGTTGATGGTTGTAGCGAAGGATTTCATAATTGAGTGTGTAGTGTTCTGTAGTGAACATTTACCCTGGGCAGTGGTCCTTTGGGGTGAGGTAAGCTTAGTAGAAGGAATAAATAAAATAAAATAAAAAAATAATGTGGAGATACGGCATGTCTTGCTGCTAGCTGGAGCCTCCCGCCATGTCAGGAGGAGATGTAGTATGTGGTGTGAAAGCTGGTGTGTGTTGAGTATGTTGCCCGCGTACCGAGGATGAGTGGCCAACATGTGGAATGACGTCCTCCTCCCTAGGCCTCCTACATGATGTCAACTAAACGATGCACTAAGACTTCACGATTACCCAGTTTCTGAATTGCTTGTAAAAGTTCGCCCCCATGTGCCGCTTGCACCACCTGCTCTACAAATCTATCTATGGAGTTGGCTCGTCTTCACCTTGCTGCAACTGTAGAATTACCTTCAACAACCTAGGGTGACGATCATGTATTATGCAAATCCGAGGTCGATGGCTGACGACTTCGACTTTCGTGTACCTTAGACACCAAAGCTAGCTATCTATGTTCTTACTCTCCACGAAAGCCAGCACAACGGGAAGAACCTGATTGTTGCCATCTACTCCAAGGGCAGTCAAAATTTGCCCCTTGTACTTTCCAATCAAGAATGTACCATCCACGCAAAGCAACGATCGGCAATGTCTGAATGTGTTGATACATGCACCGAATGTAAAAAATGCTCTCTTCAAAACCATCTTCCCTAGGAAGCGCTACAAGGGCTAATCGAAAATATCCACAACTATCCTAGGATTCCTTCCTTGAATGGCTTGAAGTATGCTGGGCAGGTTATGGTATAAGTCTTCATACATACCGAACCAAGCTTCGAGAGTTTTCTACTTCGCCCTCCAGGCCTTCACATAACTAATGGTGTACTGGAATATATGCTCTATTGCATGTATAATAGAATAAGACTCCACATCTAGGTTGCCAATGATCTCTTTGTATATTACGTTTGTAACAAAGTCTGAAGAGATATTTCTACGCGATTGCATAGACTCTGTCATCACTAACTACAATTCACAAATTCACAGCACAAGGTTCACAAATTAACCCAAGTGGTAACTAACAAATTCACAACTCATTAGGCAGGCTGGGGGCACTCGCCTTCTGGATTTATGATCTCCCGCAATAAGAAGGCACAGAGTTGTCCTCGAATTCCTAACAGATCAACATGTTCCAACGTAGTTGTAACGCATTTCCAAGCCTGTCGATAGGAAGACTAAGGTCTTGCATGTATATAAATTGATAAGTACAAAACAATTATTGCAAGATTGACAAACATCCAGGTCATTGGTAGTCTTTTTATCTATGAGAAGTTGTATGTTATGGCAAACATAGAATCCACATTGGTTAGTACCCTTTGGCTGCTGGTGACACTGCCAAAATAGAATTGGTTAGTTCTGTATGTATTATTACAGAGTGTGATATAAGATCATTGTGTACTAGCGAATACTAGAAACTTATGAAACATACTTCAGCTACGATGAGTCCTTGTGTGGCCCTCTACGATCTCTATAGACATTAAATGACATCTCGAGTAATTTTATGGCAGGCATCAAGTCATGGGTGCTGCCCTTTCTGGAATCAAGGTAAATTACCTAGTTGCCTTTGTATAATTATAAGTAGAACCTAGTGAAACCTACATAGAAATGTCGCCATGATCATTCAATCTAACTTCGAGTTGCGAGTAAAGTACAAATCATCAAGTATAACTACTAGTGAAGCACTTACCTCGGGTTGTAGGATAAAAGTATGTATTTTATTTCGTGTTGAGCCAGCAAAGAGTTTTCCATGTACTCCTCGATAACTTATAAATTTTTGTCCATGGTTTGCTTGGACACCATATGTGGGTCAAGGAGACCAACTAGTTGTTTCTCTTTTTTTACTTCAATGATCATGTATCTATATATACAAAAGCAACGATCATATATATATATAGGTATGACATGAATGTAGACTATGTTTGCACATGCTTACAATGTCCAGCATCTCAAAACTGAGGCTTCGAGGGCGTCGAGGTTGTAGAGATCAAACAAGTCATTGAAGTTGACCACGAAGAAGCCCCCCGATGACTGGTGTAAGAAATGCTCCTCCTTGAAGCTAACTGAGATACTCGATACCTGTTGTGCCACTAGTTTGTTGGCTTGTTCCATACACAAATTTTGCAATCTAATGCAAGCTATTGAAAGCATCCGCTAGTGCTATTTCGGTACGAATAGTTATCCTAGTTTGAATTTTGGCCCAATGGAAAGTCAAGGGACTCCATGGTCCACTTTGATTTACAATTGTTGCTGCCTCGCCGTCTATCATAGGTCGTCTTCATGGGAGATGGCTAGGCCTGAAGTGAAGTACCGGCTTGTGCCGTACACGGCACAGTAGCTGATTTGGTGGCCTACTTCAGTGCAGCATGTGGCTCCTGTAGTGCTAGTAGCTCTGACGCAACAGATGGCTCATGTTGTGCGTGTAGCTCCAGTGCCGCTGGACGGTCATCGAAATAGATGACCCTCTTAGAGTACTAGATGAATGTGTCAATAGTATCTCTTAGTGTTACGATCTCATCATTTGGGGGCATCTTCAGCATGATGGCCTTACAAATTTCATGTACACCATCGACATCCACCTTCGTGTAACCGATGCTACCATGCGACTGTGCACAATCGCCCATGACCAGATGGATACATGCTTCAAAGTAGCCTACAGGGGAACAGAGCCATTGGCAAGCTTCACTTGGAGATTGCACTATCTATGTAAGGGTACACAATTAGCTAAGATGTCCAATAGGTCAAACTTTGGAGCATTCCAGACATATATATTACCTAGATGTCATCGACTTGATATTTGGCATCCTCCATCGACACGATATTTGGCATCCTTCATATATGTCTTAGGGGTGGACATGTAGCTGCTTCGATGGTTAGTTAGACTGAATTGTGTCGGTGCTTCTGGGGCTTGCGTGGTCTATACTTGCCTCTCCACAGCTACCCTTCGCTCCATCCTTTCCTCAAGGTTTCTTATCTGGTCATTAAATTGTGCTCTCAGCCTTTCCTTAATGATTACTACTAGCCGTTCTTCGCTCTCAAATTTGGTTCTCTTTCTACTCCGGTACATGTCAGAGTCTTGTGGGAATCACATTTTCTAGGGAACGAAAACACCTTTACCTCGCGTGCGACCTGGTTGCTCCTTATTTTTCAAGGTCATGAAGGTTATATATTTCTCCATGACTCTCTAGAAAGAGCCCTAAGAAGATTCTGTACTCAACACTATCTGCATCCAAGATCCCAATATGTTATTTCACTTATGAAGTTATATACAGACTAATTACAAACTATGTAGTTCGATATCTTACCAGATGTTAGGACACTTCCTCATCTAGAGGGTTTGCAAAGGACACGCCATCCGAAGACATAGGATGTGACCTCTCACTTACCCAATTTCGGGCACACAGGTCTAAGATCGAAGCAAATGGCGAGGAGGCCTCCTTCTAGATTGCCTCGTCGCCCTCCCTGTAATACCGCAAATGGTTTCTTCCAAGGTTTTTGGCCGGGATTGATTTTTTTTGTCATTTCTCAGTTTTAGCTTTCTTCTCAGAAATGTCCTGAGTTTTGCCGATTTCTTATCGGAATGGATATTTTCTCTGAGCTGTTTAGTTTGCGGCATGTTGTCGATTCTGACAATTTCCATTTCGCGTCATGAATTAAATTATTTGGATCGCGCTAATGGTTAAAAGTTGGACTTTGTTTTTTTTATTAGGAGGGGTTTTTAGGACTTTTCCTCCCCACCTAACATTATCTCTCCTACTTTATTTGTGTGGCTAGCATTGCTTGGGGCGCTGCTGATTTTTCCCATTTCATTCTTTGGTGAGGCTTCTTTCCTCTCATGGCGCCCTTGCTCTTGCCACAGCCTCTTGCCTGATGTCGCCCATTTGCTTCCCATAAATGTCGCCTGGCCTCCGACATCTGGCGCCGCCCTTCTTGCTCCTCAGGTCGCCCTCCACAGCTCGAGTTTCTCTGGTGGCGCCCTCTTCTCTCCCTGCGGCGGCTCAAGGCGGCCGGTGCAAGGCAGCAGGCAGTTGCAGCCAGCGAGCGAGCAGCGAACAACCCAGTATTAGGGCAAGGAGCGATCGGCGGCAGTGCAAGGAGGCAACACGGCGGCAGTGCAACAAAGTCAGGCGGCGGCGATTGCGGGCCGGTGTTTTCCCTCCGGCGGTTCGGCGCCACCCGACCTCCCTCCGTGACCTTCCCTCCCCTCGTGGTGGGGCCCCTCCTGCCCTTCTGTGGTGAGGACTCTAAGCCAAGATTGTATTGAGATGTTGGTTTTAGTATGCATGTCGGTGTTCGATGAAATGGTGTGAGGTATATGCATGTGTAGTGGTTCTTACTTGGACCGATTCGAGGCGGTGGATTGATTGATCTTTAGAAGGGGTAATTATGTTGGTGTTAACAAGAAAACTTAGGAATGCTAATGTTGCCTTAAAGAGCTTTTGTGATTGTTTCTTTGTATTGTAGTATCTTCTTGGATCGAGTGCGATCACGATTGTTGATTTTGCATATGTCATATATTTCTCTTGCATGAAAAGTTGAATTGGAATGCCCGTTATTAAGTTGGCGAATGTTTTGAAGTGAGGAGGTAGATGAGCGGTGTGCTTAGGTCAAATTGCTTACTTCTTGATTTGATTTACTTTTGGTATATCTTTGCTTGTTAATGGTTGTTCTTATTTTGATTTAGTGAGCTCTTCCAAATTCCCAGCGGTTGTCTATCGGTTATAATATTATTTGCTGTTGGCAACAAATTCTTGTCATTACATGGCATTTGCCTAGCTCATGAGTGATGTGTTAATAAGGATACTTTTACTGCTATTTTGTATCCTAGAGGTTGAAAGTAGTGTTCATAGCTAAAGATTTTGTATGATTTCGCTTAAAATGGTGAAGTACCTAGAGTTTTAATGCCATAGTTAAATTTTGAATTGTATAAAGTCCCATATCGAGTAGTGGGCTATTATACTCTTATGTAACCTTGCTTCCTTAATTTCCGATAAGTTCGTGAATGTGACAATTGTGCCTTGCCCTATCTTGGATTTACGTCCTCTAGGGTTGGTGGTTGCTAAGCGCTGCAATGGGCGTCTGTTCTCGCCGAGGTTAAAGGCAAGTGCAACCCTAGAGTGTTATTAGGGTGTTAAATGCTTTGATTGCGATAAGATTATGAAACTTCTAATGATGTGGTTATGTTTAATAGCATGTCTAGAAGTTGTTTTTAGTATAGTGATGAGGATGGATGAATGTTAGCAAGCGGTAAGTAAGTTATTCAATTCCCATTTATTGCATTGCTTTACTTAAATTATGCGAATGGGTATGGTTATGTTGATGCAAGTGTAGGGACAAGCTTGCACTATAATCACCTAGTTGGTAATATCTGTAAATTTAATTTACCTTATAGAAATTATGTGATGCCTTTCCTGAATTTTTTCATGACTTTATTTACTCTCGAATGAATCACATCTTTGGGAAATAGCAAATAAACCGGTACTTCCTTATTGGTTATGGCTATGTGTGGTGAAAATGAATGAGGATGAAATGCATTCACGTCAATTGCATAATTGCATTCATGATGGTCGGCGTCCCATGTTGATCACGGGCCTCGGTGCTCACCGTAGTGAGCATAAAAGTCCTACCTCGTAGTCCCATTCATCGAGGTGAATGGGAGCGAGTCGATAAAGTAGGCCCGCCACGGATGGTTGGGATTGAGGGTGCACACCGACGGTGTGCACTCACTATCTCCGGTATACGCTATGACAATGTGCATTATGAGCATGCATGGTGCATTCATTGTTTTGATTCATGAAAAACGGATGAGAGCATAAAAGCATTTCATTGTGTGTTGCAATTGGTAAATGTTGATTGATGAGAAGGAAATGACAAGTTGAGGATTTAGTCGTGGACTCATCTTCGAGCGATTATTGAGGCGTGAGTAAGGGTTTAATTCGTTTAGAGTTGTATGTGGTAAATGGGGATAGATCTTGCTTCTTTTCTTTGGATGATTTTCAATTAAGTAGTGGTTATGTCAGCAGATGAAGTAGTTGTGCCCTTATGTTTGGTTGTATATGAATTTAAACTGTTTCTTTTATTTACGGATATCAATTAAAGAAACTTTTACTTTATGTCTTGTAGCATTTATATTCTAGTCGAGTTCATTATTTTTATGCTGATTAAGCTTTCTTTGAGTCTTGGACTCACGCTTGTTTGTTTTCTTGTTTTAGGTACTTTGAAGCTGGCTCGTTGGGTTGGGAGAATAACCACGCACACGACTTCGGTCTCCAGCAATTCGTTTAACCGATTCACTCAGTCTTGATGTATCTAATAAGATTGTAATGTGTTATGCGTCGTGGTGGGGTTTATTAAATTCTATTAGTTTTGTGATTGGTTAACTAAGGACCTGCTAGAATAATATCCTACTGCAATGTTTTCTGTCTGCTGAGTGGATGTCCTGTTTTCTAGAGAGGTCATGCCGAAATTTTCTAAATTTCGGTGACTTAGTTTTAATCTGGTTTGGGGAGTTTCAAGGTTGGTTCAATCTTTTAGTAAAGGTATAAGGTTTAGGTTCTTTTGGTAGCATTCGCGGTGCAGTTGGCGCCGGGGTGTTACACTCCCTTCTTCATTGCACAATCTTACCACCGTACCTAGTGGTGCTGAGTTTGTGCAAGTGAGAAAGAACAAGGTACCATTTGGTATGAGAAGCGATCTGCATACTAGATTAGAAAGACCACAAGGAGTTGTTACTCAAAGAAGCGCATGAGACTTTATACTCCATTCATCCTGGAAGTATCAAGATGTATTAAAACCTTAAGGAAAGGTATTGTTGCCTTAGTATGAAGCGTGAGATCACAGACTATGTTGCTCTTTGTGATGTCTGTCAGAATGTCAAAGTAAAACATCAGAGGTCAGCAGGATTGCTACAGCCATTAAAGATTCCAGAGTAGAAGTAGGAAAAGATTGGTATGGATTACATTACCGGACTTCCCAATACCCAAGGAGGTTATGATTCGATCTGGGTAGCAGTGGATCGACTAAGGTAGCTCACTTTATTCCAGTAAGGACTACCTACGCATGAGATAAGTTGGCAAAGTTATATATGTCAAGGATTGTCAGTCTTCGTGGAGTACCTAAGAAGATAGTGTTCGATAGAGGAACCCAGTTTACCTCTCATTTTTGAAAGGGTTTGCAGGAAGCCATGGGCACCCATCTTAGATTCAATATTGCTGCCTATCACCCTCAAACTGATTGACAGACTGAGCGTGTGAATCAGATCCTTGAGGACATGTTAAAAGCTTGTGCCTTAACTTATGATGCCAAGCGGGACAAGTGTTTACTCTATGCTGAGTTTTCCTACAATAATATTTATCAAGCCAATCTACAAATATCTCCTTTTAAGGCCTTATATGGAAGAAAGTGTAGAACCCCTCTCAACTGGAAGGACCCTAGAGAAAAACAATTGTTTGGCCCTACCATACTATAAGAAGCCGAAGAGCAAGTTCAGCTAATTCAAGATAGGTTAAAGATAGCTCAAACCGGATAAAAGAGCTTTGAAGACAATCATCATCGAGATTTGAGTTTTGAACCTGATGACTATATTTATCTTAGAGTCACCCCTCTCAAAGGAGTTAAGAGATTCCAAGTAAAAGGAAAGATTGCCCCTAAATATGTTGGACCTTTCAAAGTCTTGGAACGAAGAGGAGAGGTTGCCTGCAAGCTTGAGTTGCCCCAAACTTTTACCGGAATCCATGATGTGTTCCACATGTCACAATTTAAGAAGTGTCTGCGAGTGCCAAAGGAACAGATGTCATCGGCAACCATTGATTTGTAAGAGGATCTCACTTACAAGGAGCAATCGGTGAAAATTTTGGATGTGGCAGAACTTATCATGAGAAGCAAGACAATTCATTTTTGTAAGGTTCAGTGGAGCCACCATTCAGAAGAGGAAGCTACCTGGGAGCATGAAGAGGATGTTAAATCTGAGTTTCCTCATCTATTTTTTAGACAGCTTGAATCTCGGGGTCAAGATTCCATTTAAGGGGGGATTATAACATCCCAAATTTGAGCTTTGGAATGTTTAGTAATTAAAATGAACTATTTTCATTTTTTTGCCCAACTTAACTAAAACTTAATTTGAATTTTTCTTATGTAAAAGATTTAATTTGACTAAAGTTGGGTTTCTTGTGCTTTAAGGAATTTTTTTTGTAATTTTTGAGTTTTTTTGAATTTATTTGAACTTATATTTATTAATTTAAAAAATGATTTATATTTTGAAAATCTCTTCAGGCCATTTTCTCCTGCAGCCTATTCCTATTCTTCACATCTCCTAGCCTGCTTCACCTCCACCTTGGCCCATTATTCTCGGCCAGCCAGCCCGCACGCCACGACCCGGTTTCCCAACCCTGCCAGCCTGTGTGCCGCCCGCGCTGAAACCCTAGCCACCACAACGTAGTCGCCACGTCGCGCCGCCCTCAACGTCCGGGTCATTCCCACCTCCCGAGGCTATAAAAACCATGGGGAGACCTCGTGTCGCCTGTGCTATATATGTTTGGTAAAAGAACAATCTTCTCCTTTAATCATAAATAGAAAGTATTCAATTAGAATATGAAAACGTGACTCCATTGGTCTTAGTTATTCTTTGGGACGAAGTGGAAGAAGGGCGAAGACTCTCGAACGAGGAAAAGGATCCCTTCGAAAGAATTGAACGAGGAGCCGTATGAGGTGAAAATCTCATGTATGGTTCTGTAGAGGGACAGAAGGGGATAGATCTATCCTGATGGTAGTAAGAGTAACAATACAGTCTATAATGCTATGTCAACAGGTATAGTAAGGAAAATACTACGTAAAGAAAAGGGGGGATATGAAATATCCATAGTCGATGCATCGGATGGACACCAAGTGATTGATATTATACCTCCTGGGCCAGAACTTCTTGTTTCAAAAGGGGAATCGATCAAGCTTGATCAACCATTAACAAGCAATCCTAATGTGGGAGGGTTCGCCGCTCCCGTGAGCCCCATCGGGTTCATCTCGATGCCCTTGTCTAGATCCAAGCCAAAACGAGGCTGATCCATCGCCATTGTGCTGTCTACAGTGTTGTCTTCCCCAGCATCAGTGAGACTTTGCCGTGGTTCCTTGCCGGAGCTGAGCTACGAGACCGAGCCGACGTGGATCCTTGTGAGCTATCCATGTGTGCTATCACGTCAGCCTGGTCGCCGTGTTGCCCAATTAGCCGCCCCGTCATCGTAGCCACATCAGCTTCCACCACAAGATGTCGTGTCGTATACCTCGGCCCTAGCAGACCGCTTGTCGCCGATCAAGCAGCTTGCATCATCCGGTGCCGGTGCACCGATAATGGCGCAAAGGCCATAGACCTAGTCCACCCGAATCCCAACTGACATCAGCATGACGAAAAAAGAGGATTTTTCTTTAGAAAATAATTCAAGAAAATAATCTTTTTTATTTTAATGAATTTAATATTTCATAAGCCTGTTCTTTTTTTGTACAAACTCCGATTGAGGCGATTCAAATTTTTAATTTTTTCCAAAATCAAGCTCTATATTCTAGTACTATTTATTTTAAAATTTGAGTTTGTTTGAGTTTCTATTTGTTATTTACTTATATTTGTTGCTTTCTTTTTCCGTAGACGCTAATTAATCCCGGGGGAGCGAATGGAGAATTTGAAGATCAAGACTCAATAATAGGTCAACAACACAAGTTGTAACCTTTGATCATGTTGAACCTATGTTTGAAAAGTATTTTGTTTTATACAATTGTATGCTATTTCTGTACAATGCTTATTTGCTGGGAATAGTTGTGTACCTAATTGACATTATGACACCTTGATTATTGGAATACCATGTATCCATTATTAACCCTAGGTTGGGACATTATTAGTTAGGCATGATCATATTACCAACATTGGGATATCGTAGCTATACTTAGATATGCTTAGTTGTATGGTAGGATTTATATCATATGTTGAATAATGTTAATCTTGACTTAATGAGATATGGAATTGTGGCCGATAGCCATTGTTGCAAAATTTGTTGTACCATAGTAAAGTTTACCATTGG
This sequence comes from Guadua angustifolia, assembly GCA_036346375.1. Taxonomy (NCBI): domain Eukaryota; kingdom Viridiplantae; phylum Streptophyta; class Magnoliopsida; order Poales; family Poaceae; genus Guadua; species Guadua angustifolia. The sequence goes on along the minus strand of CM070500.1, from coordinate 33,804,319 downwards.
TCTTGGTTGAGCAAAACTGTTTTCCCTCGGACAATTGATTGTGCAGTAAAGGGGGTGCGTTGGCACATTTGGGATGTGGATGTCTTACTTGAGACAATTTAAGGACTTAATCTTGTGTGCCATTGAACTGGGCTTAACCGTACAACCACATATCTGATATGAGATATACCTAGTTGATTAATTTGCAATGTCTAAATTTGAGTACTACCAATTCGTGATCTCTCTGCCGACACACCAAAGGTAGTGTGTTAATCTGGAGGAAAAAGTAGATGATCATATCTTATGGGTAAAGTAGTACAACCTCTACAGATTGTAAAACTATTTGAATAACCATGTCTGTGATCATGGATATGCCCGAGAATTTCACATGAGGTATAGAGTGTTTCATAAAATATTGAAATGTGGAATTGTTGGAATGTGAACGGGGAGTTCACTATTTTTTTATTGTCTAAAGTCAACACTGATGAATTTAGTAGTTTGATGATTGTTTTAGATAGTGTTGGGTGAAGTCTCACCAATCTGTTCATATTGTCTACCATTGATTTGCAGGTTATTTATTATCCTTTCATAAATATGGTTTGAATCTATTTATTGTATTTGAATTCAAGTTATTGATTTTTGCAAAAGGACCATCTGACTATTCTTTGGAAAGCCTTGTATGAATGAATATATTGCATCTTTTCCCTATGGTTTGCTAAGTACTTTTTGTACTCACGGCTGTACACCTTCTTTAATCAGTTGTTGAGGAAGGGTCACGAAATATAGAGATCTATAAATAGGATTACTACGAGGACTATGTGAACTAGGAAGGCGTTCCCTAGACGATTGCCTGTGAAATGTCGAATAGCCCAAGTTAATAATTTGCTACTTTCTTAGTTAATTTGCTGTATAGAATGGTATTTTATTTATGTTGCCACTGTGTGCACTAGCGTGATTCTGGGCTAGTGTAGTATACATTGAGGGTTTTAGATTCGTAAATCTGGGTCTCGACACCAACCACTGTCTAATTGTATCTTAAAACTAGAGTTCAACTTCTGTTACTTAAAAAACATGTCAGTTCAATTTTAGTAGGATGTTCATCGATTTAAAGAACTGGAAATAGGGAACATACACCTCAATGAAACTAGTACAAAATTAGGATCAAAGGTTCGCAAAAGGATACATAATGTCTTCCAAATTTAAAGTGAGAAACATGCCAAATTGATGTGCACTAATAGATTTGAGGATCAAATTTAAAGTCAGCATAACAAAACATACAACAATCAAATTTATAATAGGTGAGCAAAGTTTTCTAAAAAAGTTCTCTTTTGTGCAGCAAAGATTCAAATGAGTTAGGACCATATATGACCATTTTAAGACTCGAAAGGACATAGCTTGTTGTTTAAGTGGCATGATTGTGTACTTGACAAACTAGCATATGAAGTTAAGCATGACAAGGAAATTCATCTATTATACAATCCAAATATCTAGTTGAAGTAGACAAGAGTACAAGACCATAAGGCAACGTGGTGAATTGAGATCATTCAACCATCCCTTCTCATAGAACTGATTCTTGCAGCCGATCACTGTAGGCCATAAAGAAAGGGAAACAGAGAACATACACCTCAATGAAACTAGTACAAAATTAGGATAAAATGTTCGCAAAAGGATAGATAATGGCTTCCAAATTTTAAGTGAGAAATAGGCCAAATTGATGAGCACTAACAGATTGAAGTGAAGATCATGCAACACAAAACTTCTAGGCACACAAGGAATTTTTTTATGATGTGGATTAGTACTATGTAGCACCCTAATATGAGGAGCCCTAATGCACAATCACTAGAAAAATATGTTATAGATCAGAAATATATACATATGAGCACATAGCATTAGATATAGTGTAAGGACCCGAATTCACCCATTCGAATCCACTGTGTTTTACCGCACTATTCCCAGGATCAACGCTAGTGCACACAGTTTAACATCGGTAAGCACCATATCATACACAACGATAAGAATAATAAGACTTCATTTATTTAATATAACTAGTGTATGATCTTATGATCACTTACATTATTTTGCCACATGAGCGAGACTGAAGTAAACTTAGACAAATGCAGCGGAAATATAGCAAAAGACGTAGATATCCCATTAGTATACCACAGGCGACTGACAAGGCTTGGCCTAGTGACTCGTGTCCACCTGAAAGTCCTCCTCCAAAAACGGCGATGATTCCTCCACTGTTGTTGGTTGTTAAGCAAGGGTGAGTACAACAGCACGTACTCAACAAGTTGTGCACAGAATGCAATCCTATCATAGCTATATGCAGGCTTATTCCAAAGGAATGGCTAAGTGGTTCATTTGCAGTAAAGCAACATTTAAGAACACATACATAACATAGATTGAAAAGACAGTAAAACAAATAATAACAAGTAATAGATTCAGTGCTTCTCAAATAAACCAAGTTTTCCATCCTAAATCAAGTTCCATTATTCACATGGCATCCTGCCATCCCAAACAGTTGTTCATTTTAATTAACTACCCCTTGACTGTAATTCCCGAGCTTTGCTCAATACCGTGAGCACGACTATCCGAATAGTTTGTACACTCTGCAGAGATTATGCACTTTACCCACATGATACAACCATGCACCACACAGGCGAATGATTATAACAAAACCTTTATAATGCATCCTCTTAACCCCGTGCTACCCACTGAGGTTTCAACACTGAAGGGTTACACCACCACCACAGGGCCCCCCTCTTGCGCCATGTGAGTTTTCTCTGTACACCCGGACTCACACCACCACGATAGCACTCAAGCTAAGACTTTGCAAATTAATCAGCTAGACTGCCCCATAACAGACATGTGGTTGCATGATTGACTCAGGTCAAAGGCTCGCAAGGTTAAGACCTTAGGATTGATTAAAGCAAGACTTGCACATACCCTCAGCTCCATTGAGCCCACCCTGGCACACTTGCCCCTTCCTCTTGCTTCAATCTAAAATGATTACCACCCGGTTGGTTAACAAGCACCACGTGCTTCTCACAAGTCAACATCGTTGTGTGACTCCTCGCCACGACAACTCAATCTCTTTGTGTGACCACACACGACACACAAGTTAACATCATTGTTCCATATTCCATTAGTCAAAATTAATACTCAACATTTCATGTACATATGATGATGTGGCATGGCTAAGCATTCTAATCCGATCTAACCATCCATGTTGATTTCATTATTAACCAACTATAGTAAACCAACCTAAGGTAACAAGTGGATTATGACATACAAATAACAAGGTAGGGTATAGTTCAAAGGGTACATTAACTAATCCCAGAATTAAGTTGAAAACATTTATACACATAAAATATCATGCAATAAAGTAAATCAAAATAGCAATTTTGCAATCATGGATGCAACATGATCAAAGCACAACTTGCCTTGGTTAAGCTCCTGATCTCGGTCTAGAAATTGTCCTTGAGTTGCAAATTCCTCCTCCGAAGCCTCGCACAATTCAACGTCTACGCGAATCGAGAAGAAATAGCAAATAAATACCAAAACCAAAGAACAAATAAACTCAAAAATTCAAATAAAAATCACCATTGGATAGATCTCAATTTTACAAATTTTTAGGAACTTGAATCACCTCAATCGGAGTTCGTATGCAAAAGTTATAGCGTTTAGAAGTTTGAAAATAAATTAAATTGAATTTCTAGATTTAATAGAATTATTTTAATAAAGAAAAATCCGAATTAATGCGTCGGCTAACATCAGCATGGCGCCGAGTCAGTACGGGCAATACGTGGCATAATCCGGACCGTCTAAAACCGATCCAACGATTCACAATTAATCCACCACGTGGCTAAATGTCAACCATCCAATCTAGATCGGACGACCGATGCTTTACCGAGCGGTTTACTATGCACTTAAATGACGTGGCTCAATCGTAGCCCTTCATCTACGATCGGACGATGGCCACTTACCCGTGCAGTTTACTATTCCCCAAGATGACGCGGCTTAATCCGGTGCGCTCGATGAAGATCCGACGGTCGGCAGTACTCGGGCTCGGCGATGGCTTCACGGCGGCGCTGGTGTACCGGACTCAAGGAAGACGACCATAGGTGCGGCGTTGCGGCGATCTCCGGTGGTGAAGAAGTGGCGCAACAGGTTTGCCTCGACACGACGAGTTCGGATCTGTCTTCAATGCGGCGGAAGAGAGTCTCTATCGGCGGCTATGGCTCGGCGAAAACCTTCGGGGCTCCGGCGAGCTTGCGACGAGTCCACGGGCTCCTCGAACGCCGGTGCTTCAGCGAAAAGGCGTGGATACTTCTGATGAACCTCGGGCTGAAGTTCAAGCCCTTAAATACCCCTCGGCGAGCGTGCAAACTAGGAAACTACGGCGGCGGTGGTGGAGTTTGACTCGGATACGGCAGCGGCACGAGTTCTAATCGGAAACGACGACTAGCGATCGTGCGATCTTGATCCAACGGCCTGGATAGAACGAGGTGTCCGAACCAGTACCGATTGCTGATGGCCGTGCAATAAAGATCTAACGGCTGTAATCGCTAGGGTTTCCATAATTGACGTGGCTTGATGAAGGCCTTCCGATCGCGATCCAACGGTGCCTGACGGTGGCGGCGTGAGCGTCATACGATCTTTGGGCGGGCCTAGTATTGTTCACAACGATTTACTCCGGGATTTTTAATTAAAATAAATAAGAAAATTCATCAGAAAAATTCCCAGAAAAATCTCAAAAATATTTTGAGACATCTTGGACTTAAATAAAATATTTTTGGCAAAACTTTATTTTAAACTTTCCTTTTTATAATTATTTCTTGATAAAAGGCAATACATTTTAATTCCAAATAATTCCAATAAATCTCAAAAAATCCAAATAAATCCAGAAAATTCACAAAAATCATAAATTGCATTAAAATAATATTAAATAATTAAAAAGCTAAAATTTAGGATGTTACATATAGAAATGTAAATTCTTCACAAAGCATTATCAAGAATAAGCACATAGCACATAGCACGAAATCCAGACCAGGGGGAGTCGGGGAAGAGGCGGCTCTAGACCAGGGGAGTCGGGAAAGAGGTGGCACGAGAGGAGGTGGGCGAGACAAAGCCAGCATTACGTGGGCTGAGGTCGCGGGATGAAGCTGCCACGGGCGGAGGTCGCGAGACGAAGCCGACACAGCATAGCACAAGCAGAGGGCAGTGTGGACGGAGGTCGCAGGACGAGGCCGGTGCAGGCAGAGGCGGACGATGGCTAGGGTTGCAGACGGAGGCTAGGGTTGCGGAGGCGGATGGCAGCAAGGGTTGTGGGACTAGGACAGAGGTCGCCGGATGAGGGGAATTCCATTGGGCTAGGGTTAGGAGAGGCTAAGCCAGTTCGACCTTATACTCACATCATCATATACGGTTTTGGCCTTGAACCGTTTGTGATGACTATGTTAACACAAAACCTTGTTAGTAAACTATTTCGGAACATGCTCTTTTGTAACTTTTGGGTTCAAGAATATTGAAAGATAACATAGTTGAAAAATAAGTTTCCTTTCCATTAAAATAATATTATATTAATGTGTTAAGTTTGTATCATTAGTGAGTTTAACTAAAATAGATTTGTATGAAATTCTAGCAGAAGTTGATACAGGCATGCTAATGAGTATAGAAGTTAATACAAGCATACTAAGTATTCTCTTATGAGTTGAAATGTTAAATAATGAGTATTATGAAATTCGAACTGAGCATGCCAGAAAAATAACAATAGGGCCTTGAATCGTCTGTGATGAGTAGTTTGGAATGAAGTAAGTGTTGCTGCTTCTATTTTGTAAGTTCTTTTGTCATGATTTTTTTAACTATAGTATAGACACAATAGAAAGCTACATGGCTTAATTATTCATCATTCTTGGTAGGTACATATTTCAATTAGGAACTAAACATTAGCACTCAAGTTGTTAATTTTGTAAGCAGAATTGTCTCTTGACAACTGAGTTCCATACACACACACACACACACACACACACACTTGCAAAGATTACACTACAACACAACATCAACGACAAACTATCCTTTAAGTAAGGTATATATTGACTAGACATTCATAGCTAGCTGGTTAACATTATAATACAGGTACACTTAAAATAAACATGACGATATCATCATAACTCCGCTTACTTATTTTTGTATAAAAATTAGCCCTTCACAATGATTGACACGTGTGTAGCTAGTTTACTCAGGTTGTTCTTCATGGACCATTATGTCGTTTTCGATAGGGAGCAACTCATCAAACTGATTGTATTGTTCTTCATCTACTACATTCTCAACCTCGACAGTCCTTCTTTTCTCTAAAGAACTACATGGCGCTTCTTGTTGGATGGGTCGGTTACATAAAAGACTTGAATAACTTGCTTAGCGAGTACGAATAGTTCGTCTTGGTATCTGACGCATTCGAGGTCGATAGTAGTGATGCCATACTTGTCAACCTTCACCTGCTAAAGGTGTACCTAACAGCACTGAAATAAGGGGATCTTAAATAGTACATAGTCGAGCTCCTAAATCTCCTCTATGAGTCCATAGTACGAGCTCCTCGTCAACTCAACAGTATTGAATGCATCTATACAGACACCGCTATTCTTGTTTGTGTTCTTCATATCCTAATCTCTTGTGCAAAATGTGTACCCATTTAAGTTGTATCTTTTCCATATTACAACTGTAAATGTTAGCCTTTTTGCCAACCATATTAGCGTATCACCTGACGTTCTCCTAGTGATGGGTCGCTCCTTCAACCATCTGTTGAACTGAAGGTTATGTTGTCTCTTGATCCAAGGCTCCTGCCATGCTGAATTCTCTTGTCGTAGCTAGTTCTTGTGCTCGAGAACACTACAGCCATGTGTTACAAAACTATAAAATGAGCTTAAGCACATGCAATCGGATCAGGCGTGATTGCTTTCCTTCTTATGGTCTCGATACCTTGGAGCCTTCCCTCATGGCGAGATCGAGGCACACCTATCGGTTTGACCTGTGCCAAGTAATTGACGCAAAATTTGATGACCTTTTCGGTTATATAACCTTCGACAATATGCTATCATCTAATTGAGATCGATTCTGTAGATAGGACTTGAGAATTCTCATGTACCTCTCGAACGAGTACATGCTACATAGGAATACAGACCTGCACATCTTTATCTCTCTCACAAGGTGAACAATGAGATGAACCATAATATCGAAAAACAATGGAGCCAAATACGTCTTAAGATTACATAGAGTCATCACCACCTCGGCTTACAGAGTATCTAGTCCTTCGAGATCAATGACCTTCTAAACAATTGTGTTAAAGAAATAACACACCCTTATAATTGTCTTCCAGAACTTGATCAATAAAATACTTCTAATTACGATAGAGAGCATCTGTGTCATAAGCACATGGCAATGATGAGACTTCATACTAGTTAAGTTCAAATCTTGCATCGAAATAAGTATCTTCATCTTGGAGGAGTAACTGGACGGAACTTTCACACCATCTAAGCACTAACACAGTTCAATTTTCTTGGCCTTAGACAAAGTATAACAAGCAGGTTCGTAGTATGATCCGCCTTTATCGGTCTCTTTCAATGCTAACTTAGGTCTGATGCACATATCGACCAAGTCAAGCCGTGATTGAACCATCCTTTGTTTTTCCCTCAATGTTCAATAAGAGACCAATCAAACTATCATAGACATTCTTCTCTACATGCATGACATCGATGCAGTGCCAAATTTCTAGGTGCTCCCAATAAGGTAGATCCCAAAATATTTATCTCTTCTTCCATATACTCTTCTCACGGGTTCTCAATTTACATCCCTTTCTAAGAGCAAAATCCAAATTCTTAACTATATCATGAACATCTATCCCACTTAAAGGCCTTGGAACTAAATCGTCTTCGTATATTCCGTCGAATTGTTTCTTCATCTTATGGTAAAGGTGATTCCTCCGAAGGAACCTGTGGTGACGTATGTACATGGTTTTGCGTGAGTGATTCAGCCATACAGGCTTTGGCTCCTTTTATTCTCTGGCCCGAAAGATTAACAAGGGTAGGATAATCATTTATAGTGTAGAACAATAAGCAATACAAAGTTGTCGGGGACTGATAAATTTCTGACAAGTCAACGCATGGTCAATGGGGTACCTGGCACGGGGCAATCCAGCGAAGGCCTTCGACCATGACCTAGGCATGTACAGTGGACTCCGCACGACCTTGAGTTTGAGCGGTGAGAAGTCTCCTCTCCGTTCGACCTCGACCTTGGCTCGGGCGTGCGTTTACTCGGCGGTTACCAAGACCTGAGTAATGGCATCAAGGCAGAAGTGGGCGGTGTTTCCGGAGCAGTTACAGCCCACTTTCAATGCGCACGAAGGCCACTCCCCCGGGAATCTCTCCCGTCCGTTACAAGCGGCATTCGAGAGGATATAAGGACGCGCAGGACATAGGTAAAACACAAGGAACACACTGGCAATAGTTGGATAGATACCCACACACGGAGTGCTCAAGCTCGAGCTGTGTACACACTTTGTATTCCCCATTAGTGAGTTCCTCCACTCCAGGAGAAGACTGGACGTAGAGTCATTACCCTCACGGGGGCTCGAACCAGTATAATTTCCTGTCTCCTGCTCGCTGACGCCACACCTCGACCTACATCCGCACCGTCGTTGAACGAAGTGCTTCTTGGGTCCTACACTCACATTTACCCCCCTCTTCACTTTTGCGGTCAGGCGATCCCGATCGTCGACAACTGGCGCCCACCGTGGGGCCCGAGAGCTTTGTTCAACCAGAAGGATTCCCGGATTTCCAAGGCATGGCGTCCTCTGTAGCAACGCGTTCCACGAGCTCGGGCTCGAATGTGGCCCTCGAGCATGGAAGTTCCACATCCCTGTTCTCCCCCTCTCCGCCGCTGCGAAACCGTTTCGTTCTCATGGCCGCTAGCCATGACGAGAGCATGGAGGAGGGGTAGCGTAGCCCGAAGACCCCTGAAGATGCTCGCCGGATGGCCCAGGTCGCCATCAACTAGGCCATAACCGCCCTCCGGCGAGAGGAGCTTGAGAAGATTGGAACGTCCACGGGGCGTTCCAGACTCCCTCATTCGAGCGAGCGCCTCCAGGCAATCGCACGAGTCATGTCTGATCCCGCGCGTCCGACGTCGGGTTTCTTCGGCCGAGCTCTCGCAGACGAGCTCGACAAGGCAGCCACCGAGGCTGCGCCACCGCAGCGCCAGGGCCTTCCTGCCGGGTCCCGGTCATTGAGGAGCGACGGCAGCTCCTCGCGCAGGCGCCAACATCCTCGCCGGTCTCCTGCGCACCGGCAGTCTCGAGGCCTGTCTCGTACACCGCCTCACTGTCGTTCCTCGAGCGTGACTCCAGACGGGGTGCGATGACGACCAGCGTACAGTGACTCCCGCTCGAGCAGCGGCCTTTTCCCCGACGTTCCCCCAAGGCGTCGGCGGGTCCATGATCGCCTGCAGTACCTCCCGGGTGATGCTCGGGCCCATCGCCGCGGCCGTCGAGGTCGTAGGGCGGGACGCCAAAGCGATCGGGAGTCTAGTTCGATGAGCGGCGAGAACCTTCGGCGCGCCCGTCCCTGCCAGATCACGTGCACATGCGGCATACTCCGACGACCTTCGACGGGTGCAGTGGTCGGCTCGCTTCAAGCCCGCGTTTATTGAACGATTCGACGGGATGAAGAACCCTGATGAATTCCTCTCGATCTACACCACCGCCATCCTAGCCGCGGGAGGCGACGAGTACGTGATGGCCAACTACCTCCGGCCCGCCCCGATTTGTCTTTGCACTGGCTCTTCAACCAGAAACCAGGTACTTTTCACTCATGGCGCCAAACCCAGAGCGCCCTTCGCTCGAATTTCCAGAGTTGCTACGAACGGCCTGGTAGGGAGAAGGACCTGGACCGGGTGATCCAGGGAAAGAATGAACCCCTCCACGACTTCGTGCGGTGGTTCATTCGCACCAGGAATTTGATCCCTAGTGTGTCTGATGAGGCCGTGATCAAGGCCTTCAAGTTTGGCATACGCGACCGTCGCCTCACCAAAGACCTTGAGATCACGGCGAGGCTCACGGTCGGCAAGCTCTTTCGCATAGCGGAGCGCTACGCGGACGCGGACGACGCGGTCCGCTGGAAGCGCGACTACGACCAAGGTAAGCTTGGTGTCAATGCAGGCGAGGCTGGTCCCTCTAATGCCAAGAATGCCGACCAGGGTACGACCGCCAAGAAGCGGAAGAGGGATCGCAAGCGCGATGGTGGTCGGCCTCAGGTGACCGTTTCGGCGGACGGTCGCCGTGAGGTTATGGAAGTGCGAGACTCAGCCCAGGAGAGGCCCCGCTCCAAAGACAACCCAAGCGGACCCGGCGAGGCGCCACCGACCTCGGCAGACAACCGCGATGCGGATCACGACAGGCCGACGGCTACCCACAAGGTCCTGATGGGCGGCCTCGGTTCGATGAAGGTAAATTTTGCCTGTTTCACAGGACTCCGGGTCACGACCTGCGGGGCTGTAGGGCCTGGCAGGCCAAGCTCGAGGCCTTCTACGACGGGCGTGGAGAGATGCCTACGCTCCCGAGGGAAGGAGATGAGCCCGAAAGGGTAAACACCGGTGAAGACCAGCCGACCTCGACCTGGACTTCCAGCAAGGCGACAGCCGGATCGACATCATCTTTGGTGGCTCTTGGCAGACGATCCCGATCGCGAGATCAAGGATGATCTTGTGCGGTTTATCGAACCACCACTGGAAGTCCATGGACCAGCCCTGCAAATGGGTCGGGGCGATGATCACCTTCACGTCGAGGATGCCCCCCAAGGTATGTCGAAAGACCTCAAGATTGCCTTGGTCGTGACCCTGACCATCAGCAACACCGTGGTCGGGAGGGTCATGGTCGATAGTGGCAGCTCCCTCAATTTGCTGCTGGCTAGCGCGCTCGACCGGATGCAGATTCCCCGGTCGAAGGTCAAGAGCATCGCGATTCTGTTTTTCGGGATCGTTCCTGGGAGCTCGACCACTCCTTTGGGACAGGTGGTCCTGCCTGTCACCTTCGGCGCTTCGAATAACTTCCGCACCGAGCTGATCACCTTCGAGGTGGTCGAAGGTGATCTCCCCTACAACGCCATCTTGGGGCGCCCTGCCCTGGTCAAGTTCATGGCGGCCAACCACTACGGTCACCGCTGCATGAAGCTCCCAGGGCCCAGTGGCATCATCACTATGTGCGGCGACCTCAAGGCGGCGCACGGTTGTGAGACTCAAGCCCTGGCCCTCACCGGCATGCTACCTTAGCGGGGCCCAGAGGCGACGGTGAAGAATGCCCGCCAGAAGGCTGCGATCCAGCCCAGTGGGGCCACGAAGGCCGTGCCGCTCGAGGAGGGCGACACGACCAGGTGCGTCCATATATCGGTCGGGCTGGGTTCCAAATAGGAACTCGAGCTCGTCACCTTCCTCCGCGCCAATAAAAGTATATTTGCTTGGGAGCCGGCGGACATGCCGGGTGTTCCGAGGGAGGTGGTCGAGCACAAGCTGCAGGTGCGATCCGACTGCCGGCCTGTGCGCCAGAAGCTGCGGCGTTTCTCGCCGGAGAAGGTCGCCATCATTAGAGAAAACCTTGACAAGCTCTTGAAGGCCGGGTTCATCCGCGAGATTGACTACTCCGAGTGGTTAGCCAACCCGGTCATCGTTCAGAAGAAAGGCGGAAAGTGGAGGATGTGTGTGGACCATACGGGGTTGAATTCGGCATGCCCGAAGGACAACTTTCCACTCCCGCGCATCGACCAGATCGTCGATTCCACCACGAACGCCAGGATGTTAAGCTTTCTGGATGCTTACTCGGGATACCACCAGATCAAGCTGGCGGTTGACGATGAGAGCAAGACTTCGTTCATCACGCCGTTCGGGACCTACTGCTACACGACCATGTCATTTGGTCTCTGCAACGCCGGCCGGACCTTCCAGCGCCTGATGACCAAGACGTTCGATCCCCAGATCGGATGCAACCTCGAGGTCTACGTGGACGACATCATCGTCAAGAGCTCTTCCGAGGGCAACCACGTTCAAGACCTTGGAGAAACCTTCGCCAACCTGAACAAGCACAATATCGAGCTCAATCCGAAAAGTGCGTGTTCGGTGCTGCTTCGGGGAAGGTGCTCGGCTACATGATCGGGGGCTCGGGTGTCGGCCCAAACACGGAGAAGATCGAGGCAATCGAGAAGATGGCGTCCCCGACCTCGGTGAAACAGGTACAATGCCTCACCGGCCATATGGCCGCCCTTAGTCGGTTCATTTCAAGGCTTGGCGAGCGTGGGTTACCATTCTTCAGGGCCTTGCGCAAACAAGGAAGTTTCGAGTGGACTCCCGAGGCGCAGCGGTCGTTCGACGACCTGAAGGCGTATCTTTCAAGCCCCCCTTTGCTTACCACTCCACAAATGGGCGAGCAATGCCGCTTATCTAGCGACCACCGCCAGTTGTTAGCGCCGTCTTGGTGGCCGAGCGGGATGCACGGCAGCATCCGATCTACTATGTTAGCGAGGTCTGCGGCCGGCGAAGGCGTTACCGCGAGTTCGAAGCTCTTGTATGCCATTCTCATAGCTTCACGCAAGCTCCGGCACTACTTCCAGGCGCATTTGGTGATCGTCCCGAGCAGTTTCCCGCTCGGGGGCATACTGAGGAACCCGGAGGCTGAAGGTTGCATTGCCAAGTGGGCCATGGAGCTGGAGGCGTTCGACGTCTGGGTCGTGGCGCGCACGGCTATCAAGTCGCACGTGCTCGCTGACTTTGTGGTCGAGCAAACGTCGCAGCCCGCTCCCGAGCCCGGGGTCGAGGAGGAGAAGCCCTGGATCATGTACTTCGACGACTCGAGGTCTTTCAAGCGCTCGGGGGCTGGAATTCTCATCCTTACTCCGCGCGGCGACCGGTTGAGGTATGTGGTTCGTTTTGGATTTTGTTGACGCCAAAAACGTGAAGAGGGTTTCTGGTTGCAACACACCGGACGAACACCGGGTTCAAGTGTGCGCGAGCGTGCCAATCGATTTGACCCTGCAATCGATAAGAGAAAGAGTTGTAAAATTCAATCAAGCCGATCCTCGAGGTGAATCGGCTAAAATCAAGAATCGGCCAGAAAGCCGATTGGAAGGGTAACTAGATTAGCCGATTAAGACTAATCCGGGGTGAAAGGTAGATCGATTCTGAAAAGGCGATGCGCAACAAGACGTAACAAATCAAACTGAAAAAAGCCAATGACGATCAAATAATCGGCGATCGCAACTTTATTTGATCGATGTCGACTTACGAGAGAAAGATTACAATGCTAAAAAGATTAAAGACTACAGAAAGTAAAAACTGGTAGATGTGTTGATTGATTGTGGATGCCTCTTCAAGCAGCCCTAGCGCGCCTTATATACCCCCTAGTTGATCCGAGTCCTGATCCAACACGACGATGCAATCCGAATCGGCTTCGTAGTTTCCTATTTGGACTCTATTTCCAAATATCACCTGCATTATCCAATTCTTCTGAGGCGTTCCGTGTTGTATCAAAACTCACGTTTCTTCTGCCGGTTCTTCTCGTAGCCTCCAAAAACTGGTGCAAACATATGCCCCCCATTTTTGGAAGATAACTTGTTATCTTTCAAAAATATATCGACTCCTTCGTCCATCGGCTTCCTTATGGCTTGGTTACTGCGCCAATAACTGTCACTTTGATTGCGCCGTAAAAATCTCGGTGCGGTTTAATGGCAGGTGTCACCTCGAATTCATTTCCCGCCATTTTACTTTTTATCGTGCTATATATATGCGGGACCCCCACGGTCATTTTCACACTTTCCTGCTCTCGGACCTCCTGCAATCGGCTTTCACTTTCCGATCGACTCTTCTGCTCCAACTCTTCTGTGCCAGCAACCAGGCCTCCTTTCCCTCAATCGGCTGAATGGATCCTTCTCAGGTACTGATTCCAATTCCTGAAAGCGAAGATCAATTCTATCTAGGACCAGTAGGAAATATGACCGCCGATACAGTTATTAACAAGGAAATTCCTAGACTCCCTTTGTCGGCTAAAGGTTACAACATAGCAGAGTGGGGAAAAAGCTTTAGAGCTTGGCCGACGGCTCTCAAAGGTTGGAGAAGCTGGTTCATCCGAGTATCGGCCCAAAAGAGGTCTGAATGGGAAAACATGGGCATAGCTGAATGTCTTCCGCTAAGTCTTGAAGCCAATGAGCCCTTGGTGGCCACGGCCTATTACTTCTGGTCAGACACTTTCAATGCTTTCCTTTTCCGGACTAGCCCCATCGGCCCAACCCTTTTAGACATAGCAGAACTTTGCTGTCTTAGACCAGATGGAGACCAAATATCGGCTTTCAGCGGCAAGCCAAGATATAAGTTGATCCGGTCAAAAGGTGAGGGATGGTCCAAATATATCAAGCACAATAACAAGGTCAATGGGCTCGTATCGGATGAAGAACATGTAGCTTTCCTAAACCTATGGCTGGATCGGTTTCTCTTCTGCGGTGCTTCTCTTGGGCCAACTCAAGTATGCCAATACATAGCAGAGCAATTAGTGGAAGGCCGTCGGCTCGCGCTTGGCAAGATGCTTCTTGGAGCAGTGTATCAAATGATGCATATTATCAGAAGTCGGCTTTTTTCTGGTTTCGCTCAGTTTATCGTCGGCAACATTGGTGGTCCTTTGTGGTTCATCTAGCTCTGGTTATATAGCATATTCAGCCGATCACTTATCTCCGAACCCCTGGAAGACTCGGCTTTCCCTCACGAGGATTATCCCGAAGGCACCACTCCGCAGTATAGAGCCAGTCGGTCTCATGGAGAGAGGTTGGTAATGTGTTCCAGCGGCGACACAAGAATCACCCCAGCCGATTTCAAGAAATACTTGTCCTTTTTCCTAAATTTGGACAACAAAATTTTCAGCCAACAGGACTTCTTCCCTTACCGTAACGCGGCCGATTTTCAATGGCCCTCCTTCCTTGATCTGGATGCTGATAGTTCTTCAATGTCAGCATCGACTATAGAGTTATATCGGATTTTTATTTCTCCTTGCATCCTCCATGTCGGCTTGAACTCTCGTAATAGGACTTTCCAGCCTTCATACGAGTTCTATCATCCTTCTGTGTATGCCCGCCAGTTAGGTTTTGGCCAGGTGATACCTAGTTTTCCTCTCCTGGATCGCCTTCAACCAAGATCCAAAGTAAAAAACACCGTTCAAGCTGAGTTGCTTCAAACACTATCCGATGAACTTTAAATCACCTTCTTGCCACATTTCGTTCTGAACTCCCGCCGAGCCGGTCATTTTCCGACTTGGTGGGCGCCTATATCAGCAGCCCTCTATCTGGATCATACACCGTCGGCTATTATAGAGAAATTTCTACCAGACTTTCATGAGCCGACGGTAGTTTCTTCTAGCAGCAGCAGTTCGAGGGAAGATAGCTCGGATTCTTCCAGCTTGTCGGGTTATACTAACTCGTCTGTAGCCGTAGAGGTATCGGCTTATTTTCAAAATTTTTTATGCCTGCATATTTTGATCCCTCCTTGATCATCTAAACATTTTACTTTCTACAGGATGCTGCTGCGGGAAACAAGGCCATCATTGATCTATCGGCTGGTGGATCCAAAGGAAAACGGCCTCATCAGGCGACAGGCTTGACCGGCTATACCTCTGGTAATCTTGGAGTAAACAGCCCATCACTGTCGGATATTGAGAAG
Source organism: Guadua angustifolia (assembly GCA_036346375.1). Lineage (NCBI taxonomy): Eukaryota > Viridiplantae > Streptophyta > Magnoliopsida > Poales > Poaceae > Guadua > Guadua angustifolia. Next base: position 33,788,602 of record CM070500.1, on the reverse strand, counting down.
GGAAAAAAGCCTAGTAAGTATTTTATTATTATAGCCGAAAAATAACTCCTGTTTATAACCTGGCTCATCCCGTACTTTATTTTTCAGAAAAACCCAAATCCACCAAGGTCCCAGCCAAGAGACAACGCAAGGAACACAGCGCCACCAGCTCTCCTCACCTGTCGGCTTTAAGCGCAGTAAGTACTATTTCCCCTTTACATTTTCCTTAAAGGGTTACCAGCCTTCTGTGTTACCAAACGTGTTACCTTCTTTTCAGCCGACTGAATCAGTCCAGGCGGCTGGTATTTTAACTGAACTCCAAGGGACATCAAACCAGTTGCCTGCCGCCCCCCAGTCTCCAGCTCCGCTGCTTGTCCCATCGGCCACCCTTACACCTGATATTGCTCCGGACGACTTGTCCAATCTTCTTGGATTCTCCTTGGATGAATTGGTTGATCCAGAGGTCATGGCGACGGACAACTATCCTGAAGACATCCGAAAAATCCTCGACGTGTCTATGAAGGCATCGGCTTTGGTGGTCAAATCGGCGCCCAACATGCAAGAAAAATTGAATCGGCTATTTTTTGAGATCACTCAACCTGAAGCCTCGATTTTGGCCAACTGTCAACCTATCCGCGACGCAATGGCTGCTGTTGAGGCCGATCTTCCAGCCGCAGCTATGAGCGCTCTTCTGAATGTGTGTCATTTGGACGAGAAGAAGGCGGAAGTCGATGCGGCCAATTCGAGAATAGCTCAGCGCCAGGCCCAAGAAGCCGATCAACATCTTTTAAACAAGTTGATCGCTGAAGCAAAGACTGAGAAAAAGAAATACGATGACACCGCAGCGTCGTTCATGGCCGCCAAATCTTCCACTCAAGAACTGGAGTCAACTAAAAAGCGACTTGAGGAGGAACTGGCTAGAGTGAACCAGCAATTGACTGACACCCTTGTCAATATCGACGCAATGGCCCAAAGCTTGAAAGACTAGAAGATTAATATTGGCCAGGCTGTTGCACGGGTGAGGGCACAATCGGCCAAGATTGTTCCGGTTCCTGGAGATGCTAAGGCCGATGAAGATCTTGTTTATGGCATCACAGAAACTTTGGGCAAGGTTGCTGCTGCGTTGTTTGGTCTTGGTGCTAGAATCCCGGGGTCTGGCTTGTAAGTTTGTTTTTGTTGCAATCAAACAAAGGTCCTTGCTTGTGATACTTTTGTAATCGGCTGTCTAACCGATAATATTTGCTTTGTTTAAATCGGCTGTTTAACCGATTCGTTCCTTCATTTCTTATGTACCTTAATTACGCACCGATCCAAATACTAGGGTAGTACCGCTTTAGATACCTTCCGTTGATCGCCTTAGGTAACACTAGCCCCTCAAGTGTCTCGAGTATATACGCGTTTCCGCCAACAAGCCGATTTACTTTATACGGCCCTTCCCAAGTGGGCGACCACTTGCCGAATCGATTATCTTTAGAACCGATCGGCAATATTGTTTTCCAAACTAAATCGGCTTCGCTAAAGGACTTGGGTACAACTTTTTTATTGTAGGCTCTTGCAACTTTTTCCTTATTCTTTTTAAGCCGATTTAAAGTAACCAGCCTCAGTTCTGCCAAATCATCCAGGTTGTATAGCATCAATTCTTTGTATTCATCGGTCGATAGATTGTTCTACCTCGCTACTCGCATCGACTCAATATTTATTTCTACGGGCAAAACGGCCTCTTGGCCATATACCAGCTGATATGGTGATAATTTAGTCGATCCGTGAAATGCTAGCCGATAAGCCCACAAGGATTCTGACAGTGTAGAGTGCCAAGTCCGAGGCCTTTCATCAATTTTTCTTTTAATCAGCTTGATCAACGTTTTGTTAGACGACTCGGCTTGTCCATTGGCCTGAGCGTAATATGGCGATGAGTTGAGTAGTTTGATGCCCAGACTTTCTGCAAAATTTTTGAACTCGTTGGACATGAACACTGTCCCTTGATCGGTTGTGATAGTCTGAGGAATACCGAATCGATGGATTATGTGTTCATTAACAAAGCCGATGGCTTCCGTGCTGGTGACCTTTTTGAGTGGAACGGCTTCTACCCATTTTGAGAAATAATCTGTGGCTGCAAGAATGAATTTATGGCCCTTGCTTGAGGCTGGGAATATTTGGCCGATTATGTCTATCCCCCATCCTCTAAACGGCCATGGTTTAACAATCGGGTGTAAAGCCGATGCAGGTGCAAGTTGCATCGCCCCAAATTTTGACAAGTTTGGCACCCTTTATAATATCTCAAACAATCTTCCAAAGATTGTCGGCCAAAAATACCCAGTTCGTCTTAGGATCCATTTCATTTTGTGGGCCGATTGATGCGCTCCGCAAATTCCTTCGTGAACCTCACCCATAGCCACTTTTGCCTCTTCCTCACTTAAACATCGCAGAAGCAGTCCTTCTAAGGTTCGATAGTATAATTCTCCTTCTAGCACGACATACTTTAGTGCTTTCTGGCGAACCTTACGTGCAGTAGGCTTGGATGGATCCAATAGGTAAGTTTTTATTTCTGTCCTCCAGTCGGCATTATCAACACACAGTACTGTTTTGTCAATTAATTTGAATGCCCCGTATCGGCTGTATTCCTTGTAGCCTGAAGCTGCCTGAGCCAAGGTGTTGGCTTTTTTGTTCATCTCTCTGGGCACATAGCTGATACGGAACGATGTGAAAGTATTGATAACCTCAAGACAATGTTCCAGATACTTTGATAACACCTCATCATTGCATTTAAATTCCCTTTAATTTGTTGCACCACTAGTAATGAATCACCATATGCTTCTATACTACTTACCCCAATACTATCTGCCAACTGCAGTCCTTTGAGCAAAGGCCAGATTCACTTGGTTATTAGAGCATCGGCTTTTGAGTCGATATGCAAACTCTATGTCGTGCCCTTTTGGCGAAGTTAGTACAATACCTATTCCACTTCCTTCCTGGCAAACTGACCCATCAAAATACAGTTGCCACGGAGCTACATCGACCATCCCTGCCATAGTGTCGTGTCCCGTTATGAAATCGGCTATAGCCTGCACTTTGACAGCTTTGGCCGATTCAAATTGCAGATCGAACTCGGTTAAGGCATAAGCCCACTTTCCAAGTCGTCCTTTCAGAATCGGAGCAGATAGCATATATTTGACTACGTCGGTTCTACATACTACCACACAAGTTGATGCTAACACATAGTGTCTTAATTTTGTACAAGCAAAATATAACGAAAGACACAATTTCTCTACTGGAGGGTACCTGGTCTCGGCATCCAAGAGTCGTCGGCTTAAGTAAAATATCACTCGCTCTTTACCATCGACTTCCTGCGCCAATACAGCCCCAATGGTCTCGTTTTCAGCCGATATGTATAGTTTAAATGGGACGCCCTTCTGTGGTGCTGCCAAGACTGGCGGTGACACCAAGTATTGTTTTATATCGTCAAAAGCTTTCTGCTGATCGGCTCCCCATACGAACTCCTCATGATCTTTCAACTTTAGTAGCGGTGTAAAAGCTTGAATCTTACCAGACAGATTCGAGATAAACCGTCTTAAGTAGTTGATTTTGCCGATCAGCTTTTGCAACTCGTTCTTGCATGTCGGTGGTTTTGTATTGGCTATGGCCTTGACCCTGGTCTGGCTAACTTCAATACCTCTTTGATGTACCATGAAGCCAAGGAACTGACCAGCCGATACGCCAAACGCGCATTTCAAAGGATTCATCTTCAGGCCATGAGCCCTTGTATTTTGGAATACTTTTTCCAAATCGGCTAAGTGCTGCCAATCTTCTTTAGACTTAACAACTACGTCATCGATGTAAATCTCGACGATATGGCCGATTAGGTTATGAAAGATTAAATTCATGGCGCGTTGATAGGTGGCGCCTGCGTTTTTTAAACCGAATGTCATCACTGGCCATTCATACAACCCTAATGCGCCAGGGCATCTGAAGGCAGTCTTGGGAACATCGGCTTCCGCCATGAATATCTGGTTATACCCAGCATTACCGTCAAGAAAATTGATAATCTTGTTGCCTGATGCGGCATCGATGAGCATATCGGCTATAGGCATCGGGTATTCATCTTTTGGTGTGGCTTTATTCAAGTCTCTGAAATCCACACATACTGTAGTTTTCCATTTTTCTTCATGACAGCACAATGTTAGATACCCATTCAAAGATATCGGCAAGGCCTTATGAATTTGGCTTCCAGCAACCTTTCAATTTCTTCTTTTATTATATCATACAACTCTGGATTAGAACGGCGAGGAGGTTGCTTATATGGCCGATATCCCGGCTTAATAGGCAGCCGATGTTCTACTAACTCTCGGCTTAATCCAGGCATCTCATAATACTCCCAGGCGAAACAATCCCTGTATTCTCTAAGTATTTTGACCAACTTATTCTTATATTCTAGATCTAAATTTGCACTTATAAAAGTTGGCCTTTTTCTATCGCCTTCTCCTATATCGACTTCTTCAAGCATATCGGCAGAAGTAAACCCTTGGCCTAGTCTTTCGTTCTGGAAATCTTCGATAGCCTCACTTGAATTTATCGTATGCCGATAGCTTTTCACTTTATCTTGTAACATTTGGATCATTTCTGACTCCATCTTCTTAATACTTCATTCGCTCGATCAAACGTGCCTGGCCTGACACTGATCGGCGTAAAGCCTGACTTTCCGATGCATATGAAATCACAGTCGTCTAGTGCCTTACCCGATATGCATTCTGCTTCTTCGTGTGGCCAATTTGCGTCGGAGCTGGCCATGGCAATATGAGCCGATGTATCGGCTGAGACAACCTCGACTTCGTCTCCGTTCCATTGGACCAGGAGTTGGTGCATTGTTGAGGGTATACAGCAGTTCGCATGTATCCAATCCCGTCCGAGAAGCACACTGTAATTTCCTTTTGCCTCAATCACAAAGAATGCGGTCGGCAAAGTTTTGCTGCCGACGGTTAGTTCTGTAACCATCACCCCTTTTGCTTCAGTGGGATCACCGGTGAAGTCATTTAGCACCATGTTCGTCTTGATCAAGTCTTCATCGGTTTTGCCCAACTTTTTGCAAGTGGAGAGTGGCATTAAGTTTACAGTAGCTCCTCCATCTACAAGCATCCTGGATATCGGCTTTCCGTTGATAAAGCCTTTTAGGTATAACGGTTTCAAGTGCCGATGAGGATCTTGTGGTTTTTCGAACACCGCATCCTGTGCGCCTAAGCATAATTGAGCGAAAGTATCTTTAGCCGATTTGGTCTTGATCTTGAATTCGGCTGGCAGAGTGAATACCATGTTGATATCCATGGGGGGAGTATCATTTCGAACTATTGGGGACAGCAAATCATCTGAGGAATCTGATTCATTGTCGGCTTGTTCTTTTTTCCTCCATTCCTTCTTGGTGAGTTTTATTGGCCGTAGCTCGTTAAAGGTTTTATCCCTCTGTTTTTCTTCCTCGGCCTCTCTTATTTCCTGTGTCTTTAAGCCCGGAGCCGTCATGCGTTGATCGGCTAAGCCCAATCGGGCACCATCTAGGTTTGGGTTCCAGCGGCTTGCGGATTTTACCCACCAAGTTCTCAGCTGGCTCTTTTTCCCTGTCTTGATTTGGTGTGCCCAGCCTCTCTCTTACTGGCTTCTGTGTTCTGGTTCAGCTTGATCTGTCGTCGGCCTGAACAAACGTTCTTTTACCAATTGTTTCGCCAATTTCTTTGAGGTAATGCTCCATGGGGCATGATTTTGCGAGACGGTAGATCCACACCCTTTCCCAACAGAATTGCCAAAAGGACATCTCGATGAGCTCTTTTCTGCAGCGTCTAGCCGATACAAATTGTTTGGCGAAACACATCGTTAAACCAATCTGACCCATTTGGTCGGCGAGCACGCTTCTTCTCTGCCGATGGCTTATCCTTTCATATTTTTCGAGCAAGCTGTGAAAAAGTTGGCTTAGGCTTGAATGTTGTTTTTCGTGGCGAAGATCTTTCGGCTTTGTACCATCGTCCGACTTGCAATTCCCTTTCGGCTTCACGCTTCTCGAATTTTTCCATCTCGATCGGCTTCAATTTGAAGTGAGCCGATCGTTATCTTCGATGTTTCTCCTTTTGAGCTCGACTCTATGTCGACATGTCGTAGTTATGGGTTGTTTCTCGACAATTTGTTTTCCTTGCGAGCAATCGAACCATGTTGATTGGGAAGGATTGACATCGACTTCCATGGTCGGCTCTTCGCAAACTTGAGCCGACCATCTTCGATAGTATCAGATCTGTTGTGAAAGATATTGCAATCGTTAGTGTTATGGGAAAAAGAATGATGCCACTTACAAGATCGGCGTTTCTTGATTTCGCTTACCGATGGTATGGTATGCCCTTCGTAGACGTGTCGCTTTCTCTTGTAGCAAAGATGTCGAATATACGGTCACACTTGGATACATCAAAAGTGTATTTAACCTCCGACTTATTCCTAGTCGGCTTAAGCCACGAACAGATAAGTGGCTTTTTAGAACCTTTTATCCATTCGGCTATATTCACGTCTGCTTCATCTTCAGAAGTTTCGCTAGAACTATACTCGACCATATTTATTTTAGCCTTATCTTTTCCGTTATTTAGTCTAATCTTGTCCTTGAATTCTTTACTTAAGTATCGGCCTTCTTGTGCCGATACACGATGGATCAGATGGCCTAGATCTGTGAACTCCTGTCCAGCAAGCTTCTCTTTAAGCGGAGGAATTAGCCCCTGAAACGCTAAATCGGCTAGTTGATTATCGGGCAATACTACACTGAAGCATCGATTCCGTACTTCTCTAAATCTTCTTATGTAATCACAAGCCGATTCGCCAAATTTTTGCCTGACAAAGACTTAAATCTGAGATTCTCAATTCCGTGCTCCAGAGAAAAAGTATTCATGAAATCGGCTCTCTAAATCGTTCCAAAAGTGGACCGAATTTGGAGGCAGATTCGTAAACCAAGTAAAAGCAGTCCCTGACAAAGACAAAGGGAACAGTCTAATTTTTAATCCGTCAGATTGAGCTGCTCCTCCACACTGGGCGATAAATCGTCCAACGTGTTCCAAAGTGGTGACCGAATCATCCCCTGAAAATTTTGCAAAATCGGGAATCCTAAAGTTGTGGGGGTATGGCATTCGGTCAATGTAATCTGGGTACGGCTTCCTATAGCCGATCGTTCTTCCTTTGGGCTGTAAACCAAACTTATCCCTTAAGACCGCAGAGATCTGATCAACCCAGTCAACGTTATTGGCCGCTGGACCACCAGGGTTTGGCCAATCGTGATGAGTGTCCTGCCCCCCGAGTGCAAACTCGGCTGGTCGGCTGGCCCTAGCCGATGGGTACTGTTGTTGCCATGATTCATACCCATCGGCTCTAGCGGCCGGAACCTCAGGCATTGGAACGAACGGCTCTGAGTATGTAACTACTTTATATGGAGCCGGATCTCTAATTTGAAACTGCCCCTGAGGTTTACAGCTTTTCTCCAATTCAATCGGCTGAGGAGCTGATTGTCTATGGGAGGTTCCTGACGCTGATGGATCTATCTTTGCGGCGTCTGTGTACGCATGGTAATGAGTAACGGGGCTTGGGCGAGGATTTGCTGGTGCCAACACGGTAGGTTGGGTCGGCATTAGTGAGGGTACAGGTGCCGACACCTTAATTGTGTTGGTGTTTGGTGCCACAGAATATACGGGGTACGTGGGAAGTGGCTGTAACGGATCCAGCAATCCCCCAGAAGTTGCCAACTCTTGTGCAATCATTTTTACGCTATTCTCGATCATCGGTTTTAAAGTTGTGATCAAAGCCGATGATCGATTAATTAACGCATGATGCACAGATTGTTCAATCATGATAGATAACTCAGCTTGAGCTGGCATGTATCGGCTTACCGGAGTTGACGCGACGCCAGCTTCGCCGAGCGGATTGATCGTCGGGAGCGCCGTCTTCTGAGTAACTCCTCGTCGGGTTTTCTGATAGCAACCCAACATCAATTCCTCCAACGCAGCTTTTCGATCTTCGATCTCCTTGCGCTGCTCTGGAGTTAAGTCCTCCATTGTGGCGGCGATGATTGCCTCCGTATTGACGTCGGCTGGAGCGATGGACTTGTTTGCAGTCATCTTCCCCGATCGGTCCCACCGGGCGTGCCAAAAATGTGTTGACGCCAAAAACGTGAAGAGGATTTCTGGTTGCAACACACCGATTTAACACCGGTTCAAGTGTGCGCGAGCGTGCCAATCGATTTGACCCTGCAATCGATAAGAGAAAGAGTTGTAAAATTCAATCAAGCCGATCCTCGAGGTGAATCGGCTAAAATCAAGAATCGGCCAGAAAGCCGATTGGAAGGGTAACTAGATTAGCCGATTAAGACTAATCCGGGGTGAAAGGTAGATCGATTCTGAAAAGGCGATGCGCAACAAGACAGAACAAATCAAACCTGAAAAAGCCAATGACGATCAAATAATCGGCGATGCGCAACTTTATTTGATCGATGTCGACTTACAGAGGAAAGATTACAATGCTAAAAAGATTAAAGACTACAGAAAGTAAAAACTGGTAGATGTGTTGATTGATTGTGGATGCCTCTTCAAGCAGCCCTGGCGCGCCTTATATACCCCTAGCCGATCCGAAGTCCCGATCCAACACGACGATGCAATCCGAATCGGCCAGTAGTTTCCTATTTGGACTCTATTTCCAAATATCACCGCATTATCCAATTCTTCCGAGGCGCTTCGTGTTGTATCAAAACTCACATTTCTTCTGCCGGTTCTTCTCGTAGCCTCCAAAAACTGGTGCAAACAGATTTCCAGCGACCAACAATGTTGCAGAGTACGAAGCTCTCTTGGTGGGCCTGTGGGCCTGCAAGGCCCTAGGTGTGCGCCGGTTGGTTGTAAGGGGCGACTCTCAGCTCGTCGTCAATCAATACAACAAGGAGTACTAGTGCTCGGAATACTCAATGGCCAAGTACCTCGCCGAGGTGCGTAAGATAGAGAAGTGGTTCTAGAACCTAGAGATCACACATGTGGCTCGGAAGGACAACTCCGACGCAGATTTCCTCTCCAAGCTCGGGTCGTCTGACGATGAAGTCCCTCCCGACGTGATCCTGGAAACCCTGGCGTTTCCCTCTATCTCCGACAAAGGGCCCTCGGTCGCCTACATCGAAGGTACTCCCTCCTAGGCCGAGCCGATCCAACGTTTCCTGGCGACGGGCGAGCTCCCGGCCGGGCCAGCGGAAAGAAGCAGGATCAAGCGTCGGGCGAGCTCGTATAAGCTCGTGGACGGCAAGTTTTATCGTCGGAATATCTCTGGCATCTTGACTAAGTGCGTTACCACGGAAGAGGGTAAGTACCTGGTGCATGATATTCATTCAGGTCTCTATGGGGCACACTCTTCTTTCAGACTATGGTCGGGAAAGCTTTCCGCATGGGGTACTATTGGCCAACATCACTTCAGGACGCCCGTAACATTGTCCGCACCTGTCGAACCTGCCAGTTCCATACTCGGAAGTCGCATCAACCCGCCTATGCGCTCCAGACCATTCCGCTCGCGTGGCCCTTCTCGACCTGGGGGCTGGACATCCTCGGTCCTTTTCCGCAGGAGACCGGGGGGAAGAAGTTTTTGTTCGTGGCTATCGATACCTTCACCAAGTGGATTGAAGCCGAACCCGTCTCGACTATCACGGCTCGCGCGGCGGTCAAGTTCTTCCACCTGTTCGTGGTCACCAGGTATGGGGTTCCATGCAGAATCATTACTGACAATGGAACTCAATTTACCAGTGAGCTGTTCCAGGAGTACTGCGAAGACATTGGCACCAAGGTATGCTATGCATCGGTGGCCCACCCGCAGAGTAATGGAGCAGTGGAACGCGCCAACGGACAAATCGTTCAGGGCGTCAAAAAGCGAGTGTCAGATGAGCTCGAACGACACGGCCAGACCTGGGTGGACAAACTTCCCACCGTCTTATGATCTATTCGTACCACAGTCAGCCGAGCAACAGGGTCCACATCCTTCCGGCTCATGTTCGGTACCGAAGCCGTCTTGCCTCCTGAGGTTACGCTGGGCTCTGCCAGGGTTAGCTTGGTCGATCAGATCGACTTCGAGCAAGAGCGGTCTCTTAACCTTACCCTAGCGGAAGAAGTAAGATGCCGTGCACTGCTACGATCGGCGCACTACCTGCAAGCTCTTCACAGACATGCGTCTCGATCGGTGCGACCTAGGGAGCTCCTTGTTGGGGACTTAGCCCTGAGACGGATTCAGGCACCGTCCAACACCAACAAGTTATCCCCATGGTGGGAGGGCCCCTATAGAGTTGTTTCAACAGATCGCGACGGGCTTACTCTGCTAGCGATGCCCGACTACAGAGAGCTCTCTAGCTTGTGGAATATTGACCACCAAAATTCTATGTGTAACATTTTTTACCTCGAATTTCAATAAAGCTCTTGTTCAATTGTCATTATTTATATTTGCACACCTTTTCTTTTTATATTTTGTGTTGGCTTGAGCTCAATTCTCTCTGAGCCCGACCTACGGATGAGCGCGCTTGCTTTTTGCCCAGGTGTCGCGGGCTTGTGCTTCACTCCCAGTGGTCGAGTTGCGTGTAAGCCGAATCTCTTCGCATCTACACTCCCGCTGTGCCAGGGTTCGATTTAAGCCCGTGGCTGGGTCCAACGGGCAGTGCGCAAATCGTTGTCATAGCTTTACTATAGATCTTGAGTTTTTCCTTGTACGACCATGTTTTCCCCCGTGGGCCCTTTTTGCAGGACTTGGTCTTTGCAGAGTTTCTAACTTGCGCCCAAGGCCGGCGTTGCACGACCTTGAGCCCAACGGGCTGGATCAGTTATATCACGAGCAGAAAAGGCTAAGTGCATGACTAAGGAAAAACTTTCGTTTAAGCAAAACAAGATATTAAGCTGTTCTTGCAATAAACACTGTTTTTTGTTACGCAAAAGTCTTGCTTATAAGAATTCTAGCCCTATTTACAGATCAGCCATCTCACGGGCAAGCTTCTCCTGCTTGAGCTCGGCGACCTTGGCCCTCAGGGTCGAGAGCTTGCTTTGGAGACAGAGGGCTTCGGTGGAGGCTTCACCGGCGCGCCACCGCTCGTCTTGAAGTTGGGCCACGGCACTCTTCTCTGCCTTGCTTGCTCGGCCCAGCTTTTCTTCGAGCTCCTTCACCTTGGCCTCAAGCTCGGGGGACGCCTTCGCCAATGAAGACGCTGGCTCTGCGGCAGCCTTCACCAGCACTTCAGCCTTGGCCCGCTCGGCTTCGAGTGCCTTGGCCGACCGCGCGTGCTCTTGCTCCACGGCCTTATAAGCATGGTCGCACTCGGTGGCTCTGGCCTGCTCGAGCTCAGCCGCGTGAGCAACCTCCTGCGCCTTCATCGTCTGGCACAGGTCGTCGAGCTCTTTGGTCCTCTATTCGGCCTCTTCCTGCTCGACCTCCAAGGTCTCAATGAGTCGGGAGCGCTCGACCTCTCGCACCTCCACCATGTTCAGGATGCCCCTCAGCACGTCGGTGTGCTCCTGAAGGCCTTGTAGTCCTTGGGAGACGTGGCGAATTGCCTTCATGGCAGGAAGGATGGTTCAGATAAGAGCAGCGGCAAGGAGAGCCCGGGCTAGCGTATTGCAGGATGCGCGAGGGGGTCCTTACCTCACAAAGACGGCTTTCAACGTGCGCACGGGTGAACTCTTCGCGCTCGCTGCCCGATGTTCCCGGGCCCGTGCCGACCTTGATCGTCGCAGGGACACGGGGGTCAGTGTCTTCGGGTGGCACGCCAGTGGCGGCTGGGCGTTCTGCCACCACCCCCTGGGGGCACAGCTCACCACCAGGGATGGGCTCGGCAGCGACACCGGTCCCGACTTCCATGGTTGGGGCTCCGTCCACCTCCGACGCTAAGGGAACATCGGCCGGATCCACCGCGCGAATTCCCGCGGCGTGGTCGTCGTCGGTGGCCTCAGGTGCCACGACCTCAGCACCTGATGCAACTATGGTCGGGTAGGCCTGGGGTGCTTCCGCGACTGCGGCCGGGGGGTCTTGGGCACCTTCCTCTGCGTCGACCTCAGTGCCCAGGTCGGCCACGGTCGGGCAGACCTGGGACACCTCCACGGATGCGACCAAGGCGCCCTGGGCACCTTCTTCCGCGTCAACCCCGGGCGGGTCAAGCAGCGGCGTCGGCCTCGCCGCCAGTGTCGTAATCCTCGCTGGTCACGGGCTGGTCCATCTCCTCGTCCGGATCATCGACCCTTGGTCGGTCGCCGCGGGGCCCGCCGGGGTCCGTATGATTACGCTTGGCTCGAGGGACGGCGGAGGCCAAGGACGAAGACGTTCTCCTCCTCCGACAACCCGGACTCGCCCTGGATGATAGTCATTGTCAATACGGGCAGGTGTTGAGCTCGGGTGCTCAAGGTCTGCGATTAAGAGCAACTGCTAAGCAAAGAAGATAGAGGGAATTTAGAGGTGAAGAACCCAAATGGTGTACCTGAGTCAGTAGCCTCCGCTTCGCTGGGGGCTGGCGGGGCTCCCGGTGCCCTGCAGGGGGGACGGAGTCTCTCCCTCGGGTTCGGGTTCTCGGGGCCGACGCTGGATCCTGAGCCCCGGTCGAAGTCTGGCTATCCTCATGGCGCTCTGTTCGAGGGAAGGGTTCAGTGTCAAGATGAGGGAGCACGGGCGAGGAGCTCGGGGGCTCGACCAAGGGCGCTTACCGTCGTGCGGTCACCCCACTTGACATGTGCTTTCTTCGGGTTTTTTACACCCGCTCCATCCGGGGCTGGTCTCTTGCTCGCTTTCTTGCCCTTGCCTTGGGCAAGGGCAAGATATTCCTGCTTTCCAAAGAGCTCGAGTTTGTCCTTTGGAAGCAGCAAAAGTTCAAAGAGGGATCCAGGTGGGCAAGGTCTAGAAAGCTTGGTCTAGGGCGGCCTACCTCGGCTCTCCGGCGTAGCACATTCCTCAGCACGGGCTCGTCAAGGGTGTAGTCGTGCGCGGCCTTCCCGAACATCTCGTTCATTCGGGCGGCGATCCAGGACTCCTTCGGCGTTGCTGAAAAGCCCAACTCATTAAGAGGACTAAGAGGGGCAAGTCTGAAGCAAATTTTGAGGCAAAGCAGCCTAGCAGTCTCCCTTCGTGGGTCATGTCGTCTCGGCCTTGGATCTCGTAGAAGGGGTGCTCCCTCCTCCACAGAGGGAACACCCGGCCTCTCAGAAAGTCATTGGCGATGGCTTGCCCGGTGAGGCCTCGCGTGGCGTAGATATGGATGGCCGCGATGGCCTCCTGGTCGTCTTCCAGGTCGCCCGACTCCGAGGTCTGCTTCTTCCCATTGAGGGGGGTACCGTCGAACTCCAACGCGCCGCCCTCGCCTGTTTCAGGTAGAACCACCGCTCGGTCCACGGGCCAAGGGAGTCGTGGGGGCGCATATGGGGGAAGGACCACGGGATTTCCGCCCGCAGCCGAAAGTAGAGGCATCCGACCACGGGGTCCTTCCCGGTGCGGAAAAGGGAGAATAAGCGGAAGAAGAGCGAGGGGTGGGAAGGATTCCAAGGAACCCCTCGCACAGGTGAGAGAAGATGGAAAGCACAAGAATGGAGTTGGGTACTAGATTGATCAACTCGATCTCGCATACGGCGAGAACGGCTGCGAGAAAGTCGCTCTCCGGCGTCCGCAGGCCGAAGAGCATGTAGTGCTCCGTGCTGACGAGCTTGTCATCCCGCGGCTGCGGTTCGGTCTCCCCATCTGGCAGTCGCCATGTCCACGGGTCCAACAGCCCCAGGCTCTCGAGCTCTCTCATCCTTGTCGCCGTCAGAGAACTTTTCCCGAGCTTGGTCATGGCGGTTGAGCGGGAGTTTTGGTCAGAGGAGGAAGGAGAGTTCGAGCAAGGAGGCGAAGGCTACGAAGAGGCGGAGAGTTTGGAGAAGTGGCGGCGGTTTCGAGCTTTATAAGCCTGGAGTGCTACAGGCCGGCGAATTGGGGCATCTCGAAGGGCGTGGCGGTCAGGTGATGCGACAGGAGCAATTTAAGGCTGCGCGGTGGAATCGAGGTGTTGTGAACGGTTCCACTATCTGGCTGTGTCCGTACCGGGGTTTCAGAAATCAAGAGGCACCAGGTGTCATTTCGTCAGGGCCTGGCGTTAGGTTTCCGCTCGACCTCGACCTCAAGCTCAAAGGTTCCGGAAATCAGTCCCGTCTGTGGAGTCCCAAGGTCGGCCCGTGTCTCAGCCACGACCTTGAGCCTCGGGGGCTAGCTGTCAGGGACTGATAAATTTCTGACAAGTCAACGCATGGTCAATGGGGTACCTGGCACGGGGCAATCCAGCGAAGGCCTTCGACCATGACCTAGGCATGTATAGTGGACTCCGCACGACCTTGAGTTTGAGCGGTGAGAAGTCTCCTCTCCGCTCGACCTCGACCTTGGCTCGGGCGTGCGTTTACTCGGCAGTTACCAAGACCTGAGTAATGGCGTCAAGGCAGAAGTGGGCGGCGTTTCCGGAGCAGTTAGAGCCCACTTTCAATGTGCACGAAGGCCACTCCCCCGGGAATCTCTCTCGTCCGTTACAGGTGGCATTCAAGAGGATATAAGGACGCGCAGGACGTAGGTAAAACACAAGGAACACACTGGCAATAGTTGGATAGATACCCACACACGGAGTGCTCAAGCTCGAGCTGTGTACACACTTTGTAATCCCCATTAGTGAGTTCCTCCACTCTAGGAGAAGACTGGACGTAGAGTCATTACCCTCACGAGGGCTCGAACCAGTATAATTTCCTGTCTCCTGCTCGCTAACGCCACACCTCGACCTACATCCGCACCGTCGTTGAACGAAGTGCTTCTTGGGTCCTACACTCACATTTACCCCCCTCTTCACTTTTGCGGTCAGGCGATCCCGATCGTCGACAAAAGTGATGTTCTGTTATTTGTATGCATCCCATACCTGTACCACAGGAACCCATAGTGTTTTCAGATCTTCCACCAATGGTGCTATATACACATCAATACCGTTCTCAGGTTGCTTCGAGTCTTGGATAGGCATAGACAATAAAATGTACTTCCGCTTCATAGATAACCAAGGAGGAAGGTTATAGATACAGAGATTCATGGGTCAAGTGCTATGATGGGTGCTCATGTTATCGAAAGGATTCATTCCATATATACTCAATCCAAACCTTATATTTCTTAGATCTGCACCGAATTCTTGAAACCTCCTATCGATGTTTCTCCACTGGGTGGAATCAGCAGAGTGCCTTAGCATTCCAACATTTTTACGCTCCTCCGAGTGCCAACGCAGCAGTTTTGCCTTCTTTGGGTTCACTAATAAACACTTCAAATAGGGAATTACAGGAGGATACCATGACACCTTAGTATGAAGTCCTTTCTTCACCTCGAAGCCCTCGTCGTCATCATCTGAATGATTTTTATGCTTATACCGTGATGCGTTGTACATTGGACATACATGCAAGTTCTGTTCTCTTGTGGTAGAGGATACAGTCGTTTGGACATGCATGTATTCTTTCTATATCCATTCCGATGGGATAAAGAACATTCCTAGCACTGTAGGTAGGTGTTGGCAACTCATTTCCCTCCGAAAGCATGTTTGCTAATAGATCTAACAGCGTTGTGAACCTCTGTCGGACCAACTGTTGTTTGCCTTCAATTTCAGCAGTTCAAGCACAGATGACAACCTTGTGTATTTGGACTTGCAACTTAGGAACAAAGGTTTCTCTGAGTCGTCCATCAAGCCCCGAAATTTTTCATACTCTCGCTTATCATTGTTCCCTTCTGTATTGCACAATATCTGATCCAAATTATCATCGTGCAACCTATCCTTATCGAAAGAACAATTGATATCATCCAGCAAATCGTTGACTTCATCAGCGATGTTAATACTACTTGTTCCTATATAATCTGCTCTTTACCATGACTGGTCCAACATGTATACCCCCTTTTGAAACCCCTTATAATCAAATGTGCTTCGATATGCACTGAGTTTCGAAACATCCTCGGATTCTTGTAATCAATGCATGATAAGACATAAATTACATCTGCTTGTTAAACATATCTTCCCCTACAACTCTCCTAAAAGCAAAGATGCCATTAATGCACTCGTCACTCGTACGGTTCTTAGTATACATCCAGCTTCAGTCCATCTACACTACACATAGCTTTTTTGCATAGCCTTAGATGGAGCTATGAAAGACTCATCCTAAGCCTTGGAGGGCAGAAGATGCAACCATGACATTCACAAACAATTTGAGAAATGTAAGGTGTGATATCCCATCTAGTTAATTACGCATGCAAGCCAACTGGAAATTAATATTTAACTTAATTATCAAGAATTTGAGTAATCCAACTATCAAGACATGTCAAATCCTTTACTATTTTGAAGATCAATGGTCTATGATGCCTTAGAATTACATACACACATTTGGTAGTTAACCATCAATTTCTACAATATATGTGCAACAAAATTATGTCAAATGTTTAATTAATACTTGCTATAAAAACAAGTATCTTCAAATCACTCTTTACCAAGTTAGCTACATATTGAATATAATGCAATTAGAACCCATTACTACCTTAGATCACAAAGAACAAATGGATCTACACCAAGCTAGATCTAAATTAACCATCTGCAACTCCCACTTTACCAAGCTAGCTTGATCTTGAATATAATGTAATTAGAACCAATTACTAACTTTAGACCACCAAGAACAAATAGATCTACAATAACTATTCAAATCAATTGTCTCCTTTCACCATATCACCTCATAGCTGTAGTCACCGCAAAGATAGATCCGATAACCCTAAAAACACTAAGTTCGGTCAGACCTCTGTTTTATATACTTAGTAATAGTCATCACAGACAGTTTTAGCCAAAAATCGTCTGTGATGTGAGTTATATTCACCACAGATGATTTTTGGATAAAACCATATATGACATGAAAGTACATCACAGACGGTTTCAACCAAAAACCATTTGTGATGAATGCAACTCACATTATAGACGATTTTTAGTTAAAACTGTCTGTGATGTGCTTTCATGTCATAGACAGTTTTAGCCAAAATCTGTCTATGATGGTACCGATACACATCACACATAGTTTTTAGCTAAAATCGTCTATAATATGGCGTCATCACTGACTGCTATTCCAAGACTATATGTGATTATATTTAACACAAACGGTTTTTGAAAACCTTCTGTGATGAGGAGTCTAATATACTCCTTTCTCTGTAGTAGTAGATGGTCGTGCTAGCAAAACTGTCTGTGATTAATTTTAACATAGGCGGTTTTTGAAAACCATCTATGATTAGATGTCTTATATAAGCCTTTTATGTACCAGTGACACTTTCTAAAAAATTGGGCAGTAGCTCTGGTAATCATAGGACTTCGCTATCTTGTTCCCCCAAATGACATTCTAATCATATATAAGTCGTCTAAATGTGCCTAATCAAAATAGGATATATAAAATGAAAGGAATTGAGTGGCATTTTTCTAGCTATTAGACCATGTATGGATTATCACACGAATTTCGTATAAAACTCCGCATCCCATGAAATTGGACGTTTTCTTTCTTTCAAAATTTCTATATTCTAGATGGGCCGCAAAATTATAGAAACATAAATGCACTTTTCTAACTATTACTTCCTCCAGTCATAAATATATATCGTTTTAGATATCAATACGGTCATCAAAACACCACTTGGACCACTAATTGTTATTGTAATATATTTATAAAACCTAATAAATTATATTATTATGAAAGTACTTTTTAAGACAAATCTACATATATTTTTCATGTATCTAATATATATTTAAAGGATATTGATAGCCAATTTTTTGAAAGTTTGGCCGCATGGATCCTAAAATAATATGTATTTACGGCCCTAGGAGGCCGAGGTTTAGGCCTGCTTGGAGAGCTCAGATCTAAAAAAATTCCGATAGGCTAAAATAAAGTGAATTAAGTTTATATTTTTAGTCTAAAATGTAAACAAGATGATCTACCTAAACACTCTTAATGTAGCACAAATTTCGGAGCAGATTTTGGTGGTTTAAACTCTGTTTGAGGAAAATGCAAATTAAAGAACCACTCCTACGTAGCTAGCTAGCTGCAATTGCACGCTGTACTGCTGTCATAGAGAATGCGGTGGTGCACGCGTGTGCAAATGGACAAAATGACCGAGGTTGTCTCTTATGATCTCTGCATTAATTCACATATAACTAAGAGTCACATGCCAAAGCTGGTTCCATGCTCCAATGCCTTGGCTAAAACATACGCATAATTTACAACCCTAGGGCTCTTTATTTAGCGATCGATCTACCCGGTCGGACAGACACATGCGGAAACGGACCCGAATCTGCATGCATGCTTGCTCTGTCGTATCTGAAGACTGTCAGGTGGATTGAGTTGGAGCTACTCGTGAGTCTTGACATCTTGTGAAACAATATGTACGTACTTGCTACTTACAAGGACTTGTAGTATCGTTACTATCGCACATTCCTGTGTCGTGTAGTTTTCCTTGCTAGCTACTTGTAAGATGTTTTTATATGCATGCAATACGTCGTTGCATTTTGAATTAATAGCAGATTTAATTACTCGCATCAGTTATCTTTGATCGATATACAACTCTCTACTTCTTATGATTAAATACAATTGTATTTATTATATAACTCTAATATCTATATATGATTGATATGCATCATTATAATCTGACCTTATCTATATATATATAAAAATAACAGGTGATATCTAACGCACCTCCTTGGTTTTGATGGTAAGAAAATCCCATAACAATCTTAAAATTCTAGAAATTCCCACATTAATCAAAAGAAAAAGAGAATGATCTATCATTTATTTTGGTGGGGCCAAATTATAACGGTGCAGATTAATCATATATAAATACTAGAGTTATATAACAAATACAATTGTATTTCAAATGGATTTGTATATCTGATAGGGTCAGACTATAATGATGCAAATTAATCATATATAAATACTAGACTTATATAACAAATATATAACAAATACAATTTATTTCAATATTGAAAGTAGAGTTGTGTGTATCAAAGATAATTATATCATAATATCTAGATATGCAGTTGCGCAGGTAAGTCTACTAATTAAAATAAGTGGTGGAGATTCATCTTTTTTCTATTAATGTGATAATTTTTAAAAAATTTTATTGCTATCAAGAGATTTTCTTTCCTTAAAACGAAATAGCTGCCTTGAATAACACCAGTTTTTTTATGCATATGGATCAGGCTTCAGACCCTGTCGGTGTTTGCTTGTCTTTCGGTAGTGAGCAGCTGCTGCTAAATGCCGATTTATCGTCAAACCTTGCAGGTTGCAGCGATAAAGTGGCATTTTGTGAAGCTCTACAGTTGTCATCTTTAAACCATTATATATATATATGGGGAAATTAATATCTAGTGCAAATGGATATTCAGTACTAAAATGCTAACATCCATCGTGGGTTATCTGATCTATCATGTGTG
Organism: Guadua angustifolia; assembly: GCA_036346375.1. Taxonomy (NCBI): domain Eukaryota; kingdom Viridiplantae; phylum Streptophyta; class Magnoliopsida; order Poales; family Poaceae; genus Guadua; species Guadua angustifolia. The sequence goes on along the minus strand of CM070500.1, from coordinate 33,769,140 downwards.
GCTCAGATTAAGAATGATGGAACCCCTGTTACTTAAACAGTTTTGCAAAAAAAACCCTCTATTTCCCTCCTCATTCTATAAGGGGCTTCCACCACTCTCAATTTGAGTCGCACATGATAGATCGAATAGCCTACGATGGATGTTAGCATTTTAGCACTGAATAGACATTTGCACTAGATATTTCTATATATATATAGGAAGCCTTTTCTGTACTCCCGGGAGTATATATCCCACCTCTAATATACCACTTAAATGAATACTTTATACTCTTTTATCACTTTCGATACACTTCAATAATAATTCTAAGATACTCCAATGCGACATGGCTAAAAAATTTCATCATAGCCCTTTATTTTTTTGCTACATACCCTTTTCCATATGTAAAAAAGGAATATATAAACAAATTATATATACTATAAAGGGTGGACTTTAATGAAATTTTTTGTGGAACTCACTTTGGAGTATCTTATAGTCAGTATTAGAGTATACTCAAAAGGATAAAGAGGTATAACAACATATTTAAACGTTATACTAGAGGTGGGAGTACATACACCCAGGAGATTGGAATCATTTTCATATATATATATAGAGAGAGAGAGAACGCATGGACCAGCAAGTCAATGAGAGCATATAAATAGATTCTTGTAATGAATTATGTAGGTGTGCCACAACTAGAAAATTTTCGTTATGATATACATTTCACATTATAATTCTATAGTCTTATATCGTGATTTCGTAAGATTACAAATCCAACGCATATATTTGAAATTTATTAAAAGAACAATACAAATAATTGTAAAGTCTAAAAAACTACAAACCAAAATGTTATTAGAATCAATTCATGATCCATTAAAGAGGTGATCTTGTAACATTTCATAAATTTTTAAGGGTGCTAGGGCCTGGTACCACCCCTGAGGTGTACAATAAAAGAAGAGATAATTCATACTATACCACTTTAAAAGTTACCACTTAGGAAATGCTACTTATTATCTCAATGGCATACGGCTCCTAGACCCACATATGATTAAGGCAACGATTGATATTTTTTAAATTACCAACGAATAAAGTGGTATAGTATAAATTATTTATAAAAGAAGAATGCAAATTGATGCTTACCGGCCGGCGAAAGTACCTGGCTGAGCGTAGCATGTACCGTAGAAAGGAAAAGCTAGACATGTAGCTAGCCACACACGCCTGTGTTAGCTAAAGCTCCTGCGTCCCTGCTAGAGCAGAGTACGCCAGCATGGGTGCTGGCCTGCTGGGTGCCTGGTGATCTCGACCATGGCACGTGGAATATGCAAATGAGTTGGATTCAGGGCCTCCTTAATTGGTCTGTCTCTTGCCGTCACAAGATCTACTACTAGTGGGGTATATTATTAGGTTATTTTCGGTGGCAAGTTTCTTTCACGGTTTTTAGAAGTGCTATGTCATCTAAAGAGATTTAGATTGATAAATAAAATAAAGTCTTCTAATGCACAGTTTCATTTTGCGGTTTCGTAGGCTAGCCATGACATTTAATTGTTGCATGGTGTTATGATCAAATGTTCCATTTTGTGCATTTTCATTCGGTTTCAGTGCGTGGGAATACGTAGGATAAAACGATGAGCTCTCAGTGCAGTTTCATTCGGTTTCCAATGTGTTGGAAACGATATGCACTCGGTTTCAACCAGATGAAACTCATCTTCTCTCTCTCCTCATAATTTTTTTATCATATCGCTATTTTTACTAATGTGTCATCTCATTAAATAATAATAATAAAAGTCCCACTATGACTGGCCTTACTCGTATACCTTAATCTTTTGCTGCGGTGTCGAAGTCGTATCGAAGTAGAACTAGTACTTTTCAAAGATTATTATATATATTTGTTCCACTACAAAAGGCGCTTGTACGCATACATCGTTCATTGTCGGTGTAAATCAGCTCCTAAGAGAGCTAACTAAAATCTGAGGTCACCATCTCGATCTGCAAAGCTCATGAAATTCCACGAGCCATGGCTGACGTACGAAGTCACCAACCGAGCCGATCGAACACCCTGAATCGGGAGACGCTCGATGGACGGCGCCGGCCGGGTGGTGCCGCGGTGGATCGGTGCCGGTGGGATGGATGGATGGTTGAACAAGCAGTGGAGCAGTGGAGAACTGGGGATCGATCGACGAGTAGCTTGGCGTCTGCGTGCCGTGCAGGCCCCGCCCACAAGTGGCTAGTCCGGGCGGGCCGAGCCGAGGTGCGTGCGGACAAAACAGGACGCTTCCGCCCGTGACCGCTGGCGCCCATGTGACCAGGAGAGCGCATGTGCATGCATGCCTTTCGCTCAGCGCCATGCACCCGCGCGCCCGCTCGTCTCCTCCTGCTCTCTCGCTCTCTCTCTCTCTCTACCCGTCTCTCTCTAAAGCGGGCGGTGGTTGCTCGCTTTGAGCGAAACGACGGCCGGGACAGACGGAAATGCATGCATTCGTGCTGCTGCGTGCGATCATTCCTGGCCACACATCGATCATATTCCAGCCGCATACTGCGGTTCAAATTTCCGCTCGGTTATTCCTAGCCCACGAGAAGAACTCTGCTCTGTCCGATTCGGTTGGCTTTGTTTGTTAAGTCCCGCCTTCACGTGTGCTTGCCCAGCACCATCCTCACAGACGGATTCGAAACAGCACTCGGAGTTCTACACGACACGGGCAGCATGGAAATGGCAGTGCCGATAGCACGAATTATATGAACTTGTATTGTGTTGCCTTTGTGAAATGTAATACTAGTTCTAAGATATGAAAACGTAAGGAGATCCATCGGAACTAGGACTGACCGATGTGCGTAAGCTCAAATGAATTCGTAAGCTCGGTCTAAACTCTCATCGACCTGTCGACCACTGGGGTTAAGATTAAGAACTACCTCTCTCCTCCCGTGTGCTTCCGAAACGGCCTAGCCATGGCTGCTAGCTCATGCATGGGTGATGGGCCCCAAACCGGTCACTCACATGTCTGCCTTTGGTTTTTGCAACCGAAAGTGAGCTCGTATACACATAACTGCGTGTACAGCCGGGGCGTGGCAGAAACGCAGAAATGTTCCTTAAATTGAAAAGAAGGCAGACTGACACATCTTTGGATTAGCGTACGAAAATCCTGCGTATCATTGAACACGAGCACGAGCCAAGGATGCCGAGTAACAGACATCCATCATGAGCTAGGCACCCATGTCAATCTGGGTAAATGTTTAAATTCTTTCATGTATGATTGTGATTTTAAAATTCTGCAAAGGAAGTTAGTTTTTTGGAATTTTTTTAAGATGCCTATTATGCTTAATTCATGTGACCTTGGTTCGTAGATTTCATCGACTTGAAATCTGCGGTAGGTTACCAAAATGTGCTGTACCATTTTAGAACGAATATTAGAAGGGAAACTAGAAGTTTATCTCACGTAAACTCATTTAACAAATTGAAGCGTCTTTTGTGATCACCAGCTTTCGAGGAAACTATATTATGGTCCTACAAAACTAAAATTGTTTATTTTAGCTACAATTCACTACTCATTGTTTCTTGGAACTGCAAACATAACAAAATACTTTGTTTGAAAGAAATGCATGTGCGTATGGGGTATGAGTTAAATTCGTACATCCGTAATGTGGAATATGAATTTTTTTTAGTTTGCTACGACTGCTTTGGATTAGCTGCTAAATTGGGCATACTCTCCCTCTCACGCTCTAATTGCACGCCATCTCTTGGACCACTAGAAAGAATCAAAGCAACATATACATAATAAAGGATAATGGTCCACAAACAATAAATTCTGTTTCACCAATAAATCTAAGAGAGGTGCTTCCATACTTTCTTTTTACAGTTACACAAATATTAAAGTATGAATAAAGGGTAGATGGTGATTATTTACCCCTTTTATTCGATTCAAGATTTATGCAACTTGTATTAGAAAGAAAAACATCGAAGAATTCAGTAAAACAGGAGTCCAGATAAAACTAGTAAAAGCCAATTAATATGGATCCTATGGTATATATATGGGATTGTAGCAATGACTGGAGAAGGCTAATTAATTTTGTGACTCATTCACCGAAAAGTTCTCACTGAATGAACACGGTAAAGGAAATTGCAAAGTATATATGAGTATGGTGATGAACAGAAGTAACAAGAAGACGCTACAAATTCCCTGCGCAGTTACAAAACCCTTGCATGCACGTGATCAGTTGGGGCTCCATTTTTCCACTTCATTTGACGCAAACATGGCCGCCTCTGAAGTTTGCTATTTAAACCCCTCCCTTTCCCTCCTCACAATCCACACACACTGTATTCTCCGTCTACCTCCCAAGCACATACGTACAAACACTTCTCTCCACACAGCAAATAGATACAAACAGAAGGATGAAGCTCAGAGTAAAAGGCTTCGGCCTCCTTGTCTTGCTTGCTCTTTGCTCCACCATTGACGTCTGCGATGCAAGAAGAGGCAAGCATTGGAGGCCTAGGAGCTCACCAAGCTCCTCTCTGTTGAAGAGAAAAGGCAAAGGAAGGAAGGGTAGCTCCAACCGGCAACACGGAAGCAACCGGCCGAGCCCGAAGCAACCGGTCATCCCTCCACCAAGCCCTGGTGTTGGCAAAGGATATCAGAGTCCATACCAACCAAGCCCAATTCCAAGCCCAAATGCACCTGTAAGCCCGAGCCCTAGCCCTGCTAATGGCACTGGACATTGGGGTCCCAAACCTCCAACTCCAAGCTGTGGAAAGGGTAATCAGCCTCCATCGCGGCCGCCGCCAGCAGCCCCACAGGGCACAGTTTTTAACGTGGTTGATTTTGGAGCCAAGGGTGATGGAGTCACGGATGATACAAAGGTCGACAGCGTTGCCCGTCAACATGCTCTCTTTCAAACTAACATCATATTTTTTTAAAGCATTATGCATTCTCTGAGTGAGAATTTCTCAATAGCAATTCTTTTTGTCCCAGTTTGCACCGTTCATTTCTTCAGTGATTCACGGTAGGCATGTCACGCATGAGGGCTCCGTGTTGATCAGTCCCAGAACCTGTCATACATGGATATTCTGATATTAGAGTTTAGCATGCTTGTGCTATGCGGAAAATTTGGGGTGATTATGTGGAAATGTGCACTTTAGCATGCATGCAAACATGGGTTGATTCGCCAGAGCCATCAGCCCATCACAGCATGTGATGATGTACATTTATTCGTTGCCTATGATCATCGACTATTACCCTCACATGATTTCCAGTGCAGAGCCCATTGAGATTGTCACTAGCGCTATAATTTTTCTGGAGTTAGCATTTTGCATGACTGCATGTGTTGCCAGCAATTTGATTTGTTCCTTATTTTGGGTTGTTCTTTTCTTCCCACATGATTGACTACATCTCATGCATAAAGAGATGTCTTTACACGTCTATAGCTGGTTACTATTTTTTTTTATTCGAGGAGTCATGGAAGGGAACAGACAACAGAGTGGGCACCAAGTAAGTTAGGGCTCACAAGAGGAGAACCTCTTCTGTAGTCCTAGTACTACACTTGCTCAACACTCAACAATGTACAGGGTTTATTTTCAGCAATAAAAAAGCTTTATTGCCCCCATCCTTTCTTTTTTGTTTGGTCGTAAACTGCTTCTCATTTCAACACGGCAACCAAAACCACTGGACGACACGGTGGAACTACAGACTATCCTTTGCTTAGGGATCTGAGTTTTATGAGTGTGTTTTCCAGTTGGGTTCATTTTATAGTACTAGAGTCTAGAGGATAGTGGCTTTTCAGAACAAGCTTGAGCTAAACGAGTGTGCCTGCATTTTTGGTATGCAGGCTTTTGAAGCAGCGTGGGCTGCTGCGTGCAAGCAGGGGCATCTACAGTTCTCGTACCATCAGAACTAGAGTTCCTTGTTGGGCCGATCTCCTTCTCTGGACCTTACTGCAAACCAAACATTCTGTTCCAGGTAACTCTGCTCCTAGTCCCAATGTAGATACTCCGAAAATGCTTTCCCTTTGATAACTTCGTAGTCTGAACTGAACTACACAACTCTTTCTTCGTAAAGATCACGACTAGATTTTTACATCCTGTGCACGCCCACCTAATTCTAAAGAAAAGTTTATATGCTCTATATATATATACCATCTTAAGTACAGTTCAAAAAAATATATACCATCGTAAGTTGTCTTATATATGCACCAAAAGAAACTCGAAGTTCAAGATAGGAACATGTCAAAAATTCCTAGGCTTACATTTTGCGGGATAGAAGAAAAAACATCAAAAAGTTTCATGTTTAACATGATCTCAAAACCGGTTTCAAGATGTGTGATATTTGTTTATCAGAAAAAGAGGAAATTTTCATCTAATTTGATCAGTGTACTGAGTGCGGCAAACCGCAAACTTGGCAAAGTAATGAAACACAAAATATGATGGTGTTAAATGATGTGCTCATTTTGCAGCTGGAAGGAACGATTGTAGCCCCAACCAGTGCTAAAGCCTGGGGTTCTGGTTTGCTTCAATGGCTTGAGTTCACCAAACTAAATGGAATAGCAATTCAGGGCAATGGCATCATAAATGGTAGAGGGCAACAGTGGTGGACCTACTCAGACCCAGATGACGACCACGATGTTGACACAGTAAGACATGTAGTATATCATTATATGTACACAACTCAAAAGTTGGTCAATTTAATTGCTTACCTCAGATATTTTCCAGCAGTACAATGAGGAGCTCGAGAGGATGCCACAGATTAAACCTACAGTAAGATCACTATCTTAGTGCACATTTCTTATTGCATACCAAAACAAAGTCCTGAAAACTTTGATTCCATTCTCTGACGCAGGCATTGAGGTTCTATGGTAGTTTCAACGTCGTAGTAGCTGGTATCACTATTGTCAACAGCTCACAGTGCCATCTCAAGTTCGACAACTGTCAAGGAGTAATGGTTCACGACCTGACAATATCCTCCCCTGAGAAGAGTCTCAACACTGATGGAATACACCTGCAGAACTCCAAAGATGTCAGCATTCATCATACCAACTTGGCTTGCGGTAATTCCCTTTATAACTAAATTCTAGCAGAGGTTAGAGCCTGGGCATTTAGGGTACATTCATAATGCTCGGCAATTGTGTTTTGCCAAACTATTGCACACATGAAACGAACCGTCAACAAGAATTTGAGAACACAACACAACTCATATGTTCTGTAGATACGAGGCCCAGGAAAAACTGAAAGCCTGTCCCTCTGTTCAGTACATTACGCAGTACAGAGGGCAGGTTTCAGAATTATAAGAATACATTGGAAAACTGTGGGCAAGAGTACTTGACGTATCGAACTACCTTTTGCAGTTACTCCAAAATAGTAAGCATAACAGTTAACATGACATCTTTATCTCATTTAATGCAGGCGACGATTGTGTCTCCATACAAACTGGATGCAGCAACATAAACATACACAATGTGAATTGTGGTCCAGGCCATGGAATCAGCATTGGTGGACTAGGCCGGGACAACACAAAAGCATGTGTTTCTAATGTTACAGTAAGAGATGTCAACATGTTCAGAACTATGACTGGTGTCAGAATCAAGACCTGGCAGGTAAGCTGATGCATGTAGGTACAAATAGAATCCTAGTTCAACAGCACAGACATTACATTATGACAAAGAAAGAAAGAAAAAAACTATCCTGTTCACACACCTGGACAAGCAACTTGGTTAGGAGGATTTTCAAAAAGATAAAAAAAATGATGATGTTAAGCTAAATCATAATACTTACTGGCCTAAACAAATTGAACTCACCTTGCAGGGTGGTTTAGGGCTGGTTCAAGACGTAAGGTTTTCGAACATACAAGTCTCTGAAGTTCAAACACCTATTATCATAGACCAGTTTTATTGCGACAGAAGAACATGTACAAATCAAACATCAGCGGTGGCAGTATCAGGCGTTCAGTACGAGAACATCAGAGGGACATTCACAATCAAGCCTGTTCATTTTGCATGCAGTGACAGCTCACCTTGTTCAGGGATCACTCTTACTGGAGTTCAACTCAAACCCGTACAAATACCCCACTACAACCTAAACGACCCATTCTGCTGGCAAGCTTTCGGAGAACTCTACACTCCAACCATCCCTCCCATAGCTTGCTTGCAGATTGGGAAACCTGCTGGGAACAACTTACAGTCATACCACGACATATGTTGAAACACAGAAAGTACCTTCATCCATTGATTGGTGCTTATCCATGGGTGGTCGTTGTGATACTTCCGACCCCTTTGCACCATTGCTTGGTGGTGTGCATATATAGTTGTTTTTTTAAGTCTTGTTATTATGGCATGTGTCACCTTTTTCTTTGGCCGTATTCATCCTTGTGTGAAGAGGCTGGATTGTTCCTTTATCTAAAAAAAAATGTGTCACCTTTCCATCAAAGCAAATATAGATATTTTCATATCAAATGGTCATGCAGCATGAATATGTATTTGAGTTGAAAACAATATTGAACATACTATTCTAATTTTCTACGAAACCCAGATTAAATGCTAAAAACAATATAAAACAAAATCTTTGTACATTGATACATGATATTATGAAGTAAACATACCGACAACACATCACTTGGTAAAGGTGAAGCAACTGTTAATGAAGTAGGCAAAGGATTCTAAGGCAACGTTCAATGTACAATCTTGAATAATCGAATCGATACTCACAAACAGATAGCTAAAATATAGAAAAGGTTTATATTACCAACATATATACTGATGAATAGAAAGGAAAACAATACTTCAGCAATTGGACCAAAGAAGCAGAAAACTGTTTTTTAAGGAAACTGGAAAATAGTTAGAAAATTGAACAAATAAAATATAGCCACTTTCTAGGAAACAAATGATAACAGCAATTGCAATGTACAAATTCAATATTCAATATATGTAGCGGCATAGAGGGAAAAGGAAATGTGACTTTGATAGGTTTAGCTGGAAAAATTTTGTCAAATGATTAGTAAAAAATGTTCCAAAGAGACCAAAGCAATTGTAGAAGAATAATACACATAAATAGGACAAGTGAAAACTCATAAGAACATTACATAGAAGTGCCCGTTTATTAATTAGGTTATAAAAAAAGTTCATGATTATGCATTTGTTACCCTCTTTTCTAGCATTATACCTCAGCTGTAATCAGATATTTTCAAACACACATGGAGCCAATGAGAAGGTATCATGGATTCATGGTAGATTAGTACAACAACTGTTGAACCTTAACAATGTGATATCACTTCCCTCAAATATCAATTCCCATATGCTAGAGTCTACTATAGAAGTATAGAGAACTAATGACAACCTGCTACTGCTCTCTAGTTCAACAACAACGGAAGCACATCAAAACGAATGGAAAGAAGCCATCCTATGTTATGCATCATTTAAGAATACTAAACAAGAAGAGCTCCAGAAAGAAAGGTAAAAGAAATAAAAAGTTTGTGCAAGGCATGAGAAAGTATACCATTTTCCTAAAATGATAATGTTCTGGTGATAGTTATCAGGTCTTTAATGACCAATATATTTATGTGCCACGTTCTGACAAAACAACTATAAATGTTCTAGTGATATCAATGGCCTTGAGTGAGCTATACACATCAAATTTTCATAAGAATCATGACAAAATAATAGAGAAAAGACAGCATATACATCCTTACTCTGGAACTCTACAACAATATCATGGTACCATATAGAATGAGAAAAACCAATAATCAATAAAGACAGAATGGCGATATAGATAAGAATCACACAGTAATCTCATAAAAGATGTTGTCATGCAAGAACAATTATGTTTCTTCCTATTGTTGTCAACCAAACCATTATTAGGGAACATATGGACTGGATGGGGAATTTTCATTTTTTATACTCCCTCCAGTCTCCATTACTTTTCATTTTAGCTCCACGCAAACAGAACAAGAAATGAGCTATGCCTTAGGTTTTGACATAGTTTCCTCTCTTAATTATATACCCATCTCTCTAACATCACTACCAAAACTAACTTGCCAAAATGTCGCCTAAAAAAAATCAAAACTACAAATATTTGCAAACCAAACATACTAAAATGGGATCCATTTTGGACTGGAGGTGGTACTACCTCCGTTGGCCACATTTTTTAGCTTTAACCATTATTATTTAAAAGTGTGTACAAAGATCACATGAAACCATATTATTAAGGAACTCATATCATACATAAAGATATGCTAATAAAAGACGGTGTAAACATGCAAACTGAGATGTTGTTAGCAACACTGGCTTTCAGGTAACATAGTTACTGCTAGCAACGTATGATCAAACAGACAACATTCCTTATTTATATTGGTCAAGCAACTCTCAGAGACATTTGAATGTGTGTGAGGGTGTCTGCATTAGGTTTGCCCCAACAAAAAATCAGCTCTTAGTGATTTGTCAAATAAACATTGTTATGCCATAAAAAAGAAAAAAACATGGGGTCATATGGCCATGTTATAACAAAGATATACTAGCATATAATGTGTTCCCAGTATAATACAAATGCTGGCCAACAAAAACGATTCATCTTCATGTCATTCTTACCAGCCATGAATCTCATTATAAATAAGAAACACATTTGTGTTTAGGTTATTTGTTTGTTAAAAGCTAAAGTGAGGATGAAATTTCTGGTTTCTATTTTTTTGATTTGAGATAACAGTGTCATTACATGAACAATCTCATGGAAAAAAGAGAAAGTACAATATCTCCTAATAATTTTAAATATGCAAACACATATATCGCTTCACGTATTCATCTTTGGAAATAACATCTCATTCATAACTAGTAAATTCAAAACTAGAATGACAGCAGTATATGTTGTACTGGCATAACCAACTGTTCCACACACTCTTCAATGTGAAGCTCGGCTCGATAATGTATTTGAAAATTTTCCAGAACCTGTTCGAAGAGTAGCAGACATTAGGTTTTCGGCGTTGGGCTGTTAACTAACAGAACATGACAAGTCGTCCAAATTACAAAGGTATTAAGATGAAACAGTCAAACAGACCTACGAAAAGTCTTCATCTTGAACAAACTAATGACATCCTTTGTCCCTTCGCAGTTCTCAGCAGTTTCAGGGCTTACTAGTCCTGTGCTTTCCTCATATTTCTTCTCTAGATTCTATTGTAAAAGAAAGAGTTTGACTTCATGCAAGCAAAAGTTGTAAAACAATCATTTTTTTTTTTAAAGAGCAAGCAGGAGCTCTGCCAGATGCATTAAGGAAGGGAGAAAGTGCAAATCAGTTTACAGGGGAAAGCGAAGAACACAGGAAACGAAGCGATCTAAAAGCAAGAAAGGAAAATACATCCCAGGTAGGGAACGGGGAACTGGACTAGAAACATATGGCGCTACACATCGCAAAGCACTATGTCACCGCGAAAGCAAAATAATCATTGCATAACAAAATATGAATACAGGCATGCAGGACTAAAGAAATATTTATGCACAGGTTATTCGTTACAATTACATATGGAATGTGCCTTAGCTGATAGGATGCTGAGACGGAAAATTTACACGAGCATTCTAAAAGGCTTTGACACACCAAAAACTCAATCATGTAACTCCAGCCAAGAAAAAGAAGAATGTATTAAAAAAAGGGTAAAAATATCATGTCCTGAATCAGCTCTAATGATAACAGGTAATTGAGGAGTGCTTCCATGCTATCGCAAAAAGTGAAAAGCACAAATGTTAAGGCACATTATGCCATTAGCAGGGGCGGAGCTGGGCCTCGGGCCACTCGGGCCTGGGCCCGAGGCCGAGCTCAACTAGCGAGTGATAACCCTAGTACTGGCTACAGAGCGCCGAATGCCGATCGCCCCAAAATCTGAGTCCCGACCTCGTCGCCCGCCAAAATGTGCTCATGGCTCCGCCTCCCGTAGAAGCGTTCCGCATTGTCGCCGACTCGGCCTTCCACTTTGCGCGCCTCGCCGAGGCCATTCGCCGCCGCCGCCGCTCGGCCTCTCGCTGGGCAGGTTCGAGCCAAGCGCCATTGCTTCCGCCTTCCCTTCTCCCCCATCCCGTCAAGGCCGAGCCGAGCCACAGCGGACGCCGCCACTTCCGACCTCCGCCTGCGTCAGGCGCGGGCGCCGGTCGCCGCCGCTCCTCGCCCTCTGGTTCTTCTGGCCGCCGCTCTGCTCGTGAATGGCCTCTGCGGCCGCGCCTCTAGGCGGCCAGGGTGCTCTGCTTTCGTGAATGGCGACTTGGTGAGTGGAGTGGAGGCCTGATGAATGATGATTCTTGATTACTGATTTGTTAGTTGCTCCGACATTGATTACTGACTTGTGTTGCTTCGATATTACTTGCTATTTGTTAGTTGTTACTATATGAAAAACTGAAAAGGATAGCTCTGGTATCTAGTGATTGGTGAAATGGTGAATTTGAAAGCAACATGTCTTAGTTCTCACTGTCATTGTTAAGGATCATCTTGAGTGTTAATGTGTTATGCATTCCTATCTTGAAATTTTTTATCATGCCATGTTGTTATTCATTATTCCTTGCGTTTCTATATGATCATAGTTTGCCTTTCAATGCAGCATCGTAATGAACGACACGGGCTTGATGGAACATTTTTTGTCGATCTTAATGATTATGATCAAGAAATACTTCTTAGCTTTGCTACAGGTAATACTATTTATTAGAATGATTAAATGAACTTAATTGTTTTAACATAGTAGCTTGGTATAGCGGTTCCTTAATCTTTCATGGCTGACATGGAATTTGCATCACTGTGTGTCTGGGAGTAGTTCAAATTGTAGGGCTCCATAGCATTGAATTGTGTTCCTTTTTTATTAGCTGACCGGTTAAAATGGACCCCACTATAGATTATGTGTTTTTGGTACCGCTCCACTAAGCTATATTAACCGGTTAAAATGAATTATCGTATTAACTTTTGTACTGCTCCACAACGCTATATTGTTTTGGCGTTATCTATTTTGTTGAAATCTTAAGCATGGAGTTCAAATTTATTTTTAATTATGTATTTGTGTTGTACTTTTTGTTATACCTCAATATTCGTAGTCTTTGACATTAAGATTTAAGAATAGAGTCTTAGTTTTTGGCCCGAGGCTTTTCGAAATCCTGGCTCCGCCACTGGCCATTAGGGTCTAATTTGCGTCAACCCACTACTCCATTAATTTAGGATTTGTACAATTTAGTTTTTGAGACAGCATAGAAGAATTACTACACAGTTGTCATGGCGTCGCCTAGTCGTCGCCAAGGCAACACCATGGTGTCCTGTAGGCCGGAAGGAGATGCCATGGCCATTCGCCCAGGCCCCAGGACTTAGGCGAGCACCTGGGAGTGGGAAAAGCCCTTCAAGAGTTGGGTTCCACCAGAGACATGCAGAGAGAAAGCAGATCGGGTCGGGGGACGCCGCCACCGCTCCACCGCCCAGCACCTGTGCCCGCCAGCACCAGCACGGTCGCCACCAGCAAGTCAGTCTTCTTTTCTCCCTCATTTCTTCTCACTTCTCCTCATTTCTTCTCTCTTTGCACAAGCAAGCTGGTGTTGTTGGCTGCCTAGCTCGCTCTGCTCTCACTCTGCTCTTGCTCTGCTCTTGCCTGCTCTTGCTTGCTCTGCTTCTTGCTCTGCTCTGCTCTGCTCTTGCTTAAGGCTGTGCTTGCTACTTACAGATGTCTGGGCGGCTAGGCATGGCGGACTTATGGCTGTGCTTGCTGCTTACAGACCGTCTAACTATCGCCATGGCGGGTGCCTAGGTGTCCAGAGCACGCGTTGGACAAAAGATACGGCGGGTTGCGGGATTTCAACGCGGGCAATGGTGCATTAAATAACGCCTCGATGTCCGTATCTGTTGCGAGATACGTGGAGGGGACTGCGGCGGTGGTGATACAGCTTGACGACGTGGACATATCTCAACAGTCCGCGTGGCAGGCCATCGTCGGCACAAGAAATGCAAGCGATGTAGAGGAAACGTGACCATTGGATCTTGATCCGACGGCCACGATCTTAGAGTTTTCAGCGGAGCAAGTTGCATGGGCCAATGTGGGCTGGGCTGGCAGTGCGGAAAACGGGCCAGCCTGCTAGGTTGCGGTCTGGCACTATTCACTGAGATTTTAAATCAGTTTTGAATAAAAAATAATTCTGATAAATAAACAAAGACCAACTAAATAGCAAAAATACTAGGAAAAATCCAGAAAATTTTCATAAAATATTTTAAAGCATTTGGAACTCAAATAAAATATTTCCAACAAAAGATCACCAATAATTTTTACTAAATAAATAAAAGATAGCAAAAGGCTTAATTCCAAAATTTCAAAAGGAATTAAATAAAATCCCGAATATTCAATAAAAAGGAAAAATCACACTAAATCCAAGGAAAAAATCAAATTTTGGGATGTTACAACCTTTTATAGAAGGGTTCTAAGGAAATGGTTAAGCTCTCATAAAAATTTTAGATCATGATCACATTCCAACGAATTTATAGAATTCTTACAAAGGTACTATATCATTTATGTTCTTTCTATTTTTGATTTTTTAAATATAATAAATGAAGCTCAGTGCTTCTATAGATTTGATTCAGAAAACAAAAATATTTATGACAATCAAGACCTCTGCGTCTTCGACGGCGTGGAGGACGGCGACGAATACTACGCCCGGCGATGGCGTGGGTGGTCTTGGCCCGACCCGAAGGCCCACACCGCCGGAGTCTTTCCCCGGGGCTGCGGTGCTAGGCGTTTCCTCGCTTCATGCCGGATACCCTCGTTCACGAGAAAGGTTCGGCGACCTCTGTGACGATCAGGGCGCTCCTGATCGTCTCGAGTTCAGCCATGAGACCGCGTCATACGACACCACTTAGGCGTCACCTACGCAGTCTTGGTGCTCTCGCAGCGTCTGCATGGCGGGAAGGGAATGCGATCAAGAAGAGCGGCGGTCTCTGATGATTCCCTCCATCACCGGCCGCGTTGGCGACGTTCACTCGGAGTTGTCCCCGGGCGGGAACCCGGCAATCATCCACCACCAACATAGCGGGGGCGGTGTGGGCCGAGACCGAACTCGCGAAGATCCAGCGAATACCGCTCCGAGAGTACGCGCGACGACGCCTCCGAGAGTCGCCCGTCGCTCCTCAGAGCGCCGAGCGCCTCCGCACTATGGCGACGATCGTGCGCGGCCTCCGGAATCTCTCCATCCAAGCGGACCTAGCGGCCATGGGTGCGCTCGTGGCTGAGAACTTGGAAAAACTCGCCACCGACATTGGGCTCCCGGACCGCTGGTACTCTGCGACCCCGGAGTGTTTCCGGAATTATAAGCACCACTTCCCGGTGCCTCCGGAGCCTGCTCGGGAGGACCGAGGAAGCGGCTGCCGACATCGTGAGGGCGCTTCGGAGCATTTCGAACGACCTCACGGACTCATGCGGCACGATCCGCTGCTCACGGCGCTCCATGTGCTCCCCCTCGAACCCGCCGTCGTCGCGCGAGCATGATAGTGTGTTCTCTCACCTCAAGTCGTCGCGAAGGACGCTGAGCCCCGGCCGCCACGATCGCCACGCACAGGGGAGTCGCCACGGCAACCCGACATTGGTGTGCGGCCTTTTCGGCATCCTCCGCGATGTTAAGAGGCCGAAGCAAGTTCAAGCCCGCCACATTGAGCGTTTCAGCGGACCCGAATCCCGCGAGTTCATCTCAATCTATTCCACCGCCATCCGGTGGCGGCGAGAGATGAGGGGTCATGGCTAACTACCTCCCCACGGTCCTCGGCGGTTCCGCCGGACATGGCTTTTCAACCAAAAGGAGGGGTCAATCCGCTCATAGAGGCGCTCTCGGAGGCACTCGGGCAAATTTCGAGTTGTTACACTCGCTCGAACCTTGGCGCGACCTCGAGCGTTTGATCCAAGCGGACAAAGAGACGCTATTGCGACTCCGTCGAAGATTTATTAAGGTAAGGAACTCCATCCGAGCATCTCGGATGAAGCGGTTGTCCGGGCATTCAAGTTTGGTGTCCGCGACGTCCACTTCACACAAGACTTGAGATCCACCACGACTGTCGGCCAATGAGCTGTTAAAGTATGGCCGCGCTCTGAACGCCGGCAATTTGTACAATGGAAGAAGGCGCTCAACGAGGGCAAGCCGCCGCTTGACCCGACACAGAAGGCCCTCGAGCAAAAGGCCCTCGGGCTCCGCGAGAAGAAAGTTCAAGAAGAAGAAGAAGTCACGCCGCCGGATTTGGTGGCGGCCGTGGAAGCTGACGATCCGCGCCGCCCATTCGTCGGCCTGAAGCGGTCGAGGACGACCGCCCGCGTCGCCGCGACCGCGACGACAACGATCGAGCCGGAAGACTAGGATCGCGAAGGCCAAGGTCACGGCGGCGGATCGCGGCGAAAGGCGCCGCAGCGATCGCTTTGCGCTCCACCAGTGGCCGCCACGACCTCCGCAGCTGCGGAGACACAGGCGTCCGCTGGAGAAATTCTACAGGGCGAAGGCCCCATGCCGACTCTCCCAGCAAGGGGAGAGCGACAAGGGCAAGGGTCCGTGGGCGGCAGCGACGACATGGACTACTAGGAGCCCCAAAACCACATCGCGGTCGTGATAGGGGCTCCTCGGCCTACAATTCTTGCGAGGACTGAAGGAAGCCGCGACGGAGGTCGGCCACATTGCTCAAGGCAAGCCACCGTCTGCGGCTCAAGTGGTCGAGCTGCCCTCACCTTCTCCAGGGCGATTGTCCCTTGGAATGACCAAACCAGAGGCTCCGTGGTCGTGAGCCCGACCATCAACAACGCCAAGGTCGTAGGGTTCTCATCGGCGATGGGAGCTCCTCGGACCTCATATCCGCCACGGTCTGGGCGAGATCAGGTCCCTCATTCCAAGATCAAAAGCATAGCCGTCCCATTTTTGGGATTGTCCGGCACCTCGATCAAGCCTATCGGCCGGATCGTCTTGCCTGTGGCGTTCGGGGCCTCGCGAACTTCGGACCGAGTGGTCAACCGGTCGTAGACTTGGTCGACCTACAATGCCATTCTAGGCAGGCCCTCCCTTTCCAAGTTCATGGCCACCACGCATCACGCCTATCAATGCTCGAAGGTCCGGGACGAAGGGCAATCACTTGTCAAAAGCGACCCGCAGGCGGCCTGAGCTCGCGACGAAGTCTCGACATGGTCGGGCAGCTGCCTCAGCGTGGGCCCGACCAAGCGCCAGCGCCCTCCCGACCAAGAGTTACCCTCCAGCCCGGAGGAGAATCCAAGGCGGTCCCTCTAAGTGAGGCCGACCCGACCAAGGTGTTCCACATAGGGTCTTCCCTAGACCCTAAATAGGAACTCGAGCTCGTCACTTTCCTCCGGAGCAACGCGGGCGTGTTCGCCTGGGAACCGTCCGACATGCCCGGTCCCAAGGGAAGTGATCGAGCCTGAGGCTAATGTTCGGCTTTGATAAAAGACTGTCGTCGAAGCTCGAGCGATTTTCCCGGAGAAGCGAGCAATTATCAGGAAGAACTCGACAAGCTCCTTAAGGTGCAACCGTTCGGAGAAGTCGAGCACTCGGAGTGGCTGGCGAACCGGTGATCGTCGAAAAGAAGGGTGGCAAGTGGCGCATGTGTGTCGACCACATCGGCCTAAACGCCGCCTGCCCGAAGGACAACTTTCACTTCACGGCGCATTGACCCGGTGGTGCGCGATGGCGAATCTCGAGTGATGAGCTTCCTGGACGCCTACTCGGGCTACCACCAGATTAGCTTGCTCCCCGAGGACGAAGAGAAGACCTCCTTCATTACGCCCTTCGGCACGTTCTGCTACACGACCATGTCTTTCGGTCTACGGAACGCCGGCGCAACCTTCCAGCGCCTGATGCAGAAGACCTTCCGGGACCAGGTAGGTCGAAACTTGGAAGTTTATGTCGATGATATCGTAGTTAAAAGTAAGCTTGCCTCGGGTCACGTGTCCGACCTCGAGGAAACCTTTTGTAATCTTAATAGACATCGAATAAAGCTTAACCCTGAAAAGTGTGTCTTCGACGTGAGAGCAGGTAAGGTACTCGGGTACCTTATTGGGCCACAGGGCATCGACGCTAATCCGGAGAAAATCGAACCTATCGAAAGGATGCGCCCCCCGAGCTCCATTAAGGAGGTGCAAACCCTGACCGGGCGCATGGCAGCCCTGAGCCGCTTCATTTCCCGGTTAGGCGAGCGCGGCCTACCCTTTTTTAAGGCGCTCCGCAGACACGAGGGCTTGTGCGGGCGGAAGAAGCTAATCGCTCGCCGAGGAGTCAAATAAGATACTGTCGGCCCCCGACCTTGGCCACACCCAGGTCGGGGAGCCACTCCTTCTTTACCTCGCGGCGACACCCCAGGCCGTAAGCGCGGTCTTGGTGGTAGAGCGAGAAGGGATGCAGCGTCCGGTGTATTACGTCAGCGAAGTCTTGCATGGACCAAAGGAGCATTACCCCGAAGTCCAGAAGCTCTTGTACTCGCTGCTCGTAGCCTCGAGGAAGCTGCGCCACTACTTCCAAGCTCACAAGGTCGTTGTCTCAACCGACTTTCCACTTAGGGAGATCCTAAGAAACCAAGACGCCAGCGGTCGGATAGCAAAGTGGGCCATGGAACTCGCAGAGTTCGATGTCCACTTCTCTCGCCATGTTTGTCAAATCGAGATCTTAGCGAACCGTGGCGGAATGGGCGAACCCTTGACCCGCCACCAAGACCCATTTAATCCGGGATGGCACCTGGACCATATATTTGACGGGTCCCGAGCCTTGGCGCTCGGGTCAAGGGCGTCGTCTTGGTATCCCCTCGAGGCGCCTCCAATACATTATCCACTACGCCGCGCAACAAACAACGCGCGGAGTATGAAAACCTCTTGGCAAGACTCACAGTGTGTAAGGCGCCGAGTCCAACGCTAATCTGTGAAAGGTGATTCACGGTTTGGTGCGTCAACCAAGTCAATAAGGAGTGTCGGTGTTCGATCACTTAATGGCACTTTACTTGGTTGAAGTGAGGAAGATGGAGCGGTACTTTAGAAATTTGAAGTACTCTACATCCCGGAAGGACAATTCCTGTCGACCACCTTTCCAAGGTCGGTTCTCGCAGATGCCCGCCTCTCAGGCGCTTCGTTGAGCATTTGCACAAGCCCTCCATTCCTCTCAGAGAGAGGCAACCCCTCGGATGCCATGCCGCCGGGCGCCAGAGAAACATCTGCACAAGCCCTCCATTCCCTCTGTAGAGGAGGCACAAGAGACGTCTGAACGCGTCTCCTTCCTCGAGCATGGTGCAGATGGATGGCGCCATTCATCCAATACCTCCACACCACGGACCTTTGCCGAGGAAGAAGCGGAGGTTCCGGCTCAAAAGGCGATCCTCTGCCTACAAGTTAGTCGAGGGTGCCTTATACATAAAGAGCACTTGAGTCCTCTCCAAGTGTATATCTCGAGAAGAGGGCAATTTCCTTCTCAAAGATATCCACGAGGGCATGTGCGGGGCTCACTCGTCCTTCCGGACGCTCGTAAGCAAAGCATTCCGCCTGGGATACTACTGGCCGACAGACTCTGAGGCGATGCTCGGCGCCGTGGCTACTTCTGTCGGGCGTGCAGGCCCACGCCCAGAAGGCCCACTCACCAAACTCTGCTGCAGACTATCCCACTCTCATGGCCATTATCGACCTGGGGGGCTGACATTCTCGGGCCTTTCCCCCGTGGTCGAAAGGGTTGCAAGTATTTGCTCGTAGCCATTGACACTTTTTCTAAGTGGATCGAGACCGAGCCGGTATCGACCATTTCGGCTCAAGCAGCCAAGACATTTTTCCGCAGCAACGTGGTGACACGTTTCGGGGTCCCCAATCGCCTCATCACGGACAATGGCACTCAGTTCACCAGTGAACTATTCCAAGCCTACTGCGAGGACATCGGAACAAAAGTCTGCTTCGCCTCTGTAGCCCATCCACGAGAACAGCGGAGCGGTAGGCGAGCGAAAGCAAACGCCAAATCCTTCAAGGGATCAAGAAAAGGGTCTTCAAAGACCTCTCCCGACTGGCCGGGTCATGGGTGGACGAGCTTTCTTCCGTCCTCTGATGCAGGCGCTTCCACAATGAGCCGCTGCTTCTGGCGAACGCCCTTCCGCTAAATCTCACGGTGCCGAGGCCGTCCTACCTGCCGAAATCGTGCTCGGATCCCCAAGGGTTCACCTGGCTGACAGTATCCACCAAAGTCGCGAGCGTCGCCTCGACCTCGACCTCGCTGAGGAGGCGCGTGTGAGGGCGTTGCTCCGATCCGCCATCTACCAGCAGGCCCTTCGCAGGCACGCAGCCAAGTCAATCCGGCCTCGCGCCCTGCAGGTCGGCGACCTCGTCCTCCGTCGAATCCAGGATTTGTCGAAGGCCAACAAGCTCTCCCCCAGGTGGGAAGGCCCGTTCACGGTCGTCTCGATAGCACGCCCGGGGGCTGCCCGCCTTGCAAGGCAAGACGGTCGCGTGCTCGTGAGCTCATGGAACATCGACCAGCTGCGCAAGTTCTTTGTCTAAAACTGATGCTTTCTTTTGCGCATTGTATATACATCTGTTTTCTTTTTTAAGAAAGTGGCACTTTTGCTACGCCCGCGCAAATATCTGTTTCCCCAAGATGCTGCGAATGCATATACAAGGTCACGCGCAGTCTCGCGCAGGGGCATACTTTTTATTTCTTTCATGATCTTGGCGGCGTAGTTAAATCAGCGAGCGCACCCACATAAGGTGCCACGACCAACACACCGCCAATAAAACTTCGCCACACAGGGGCTTCGGCTAAATAAGCCGACCTTGGTCGCGATGAGCTCTCCATTGCTGCGATCTTGGTCGCCTACAGAATGACCCCTTAGTCGGTCCGAGGTTTACTTGCTTGTGAGTTAAATGCCGTCGCGCACCCTCTCGAGCGAGCGTCGTCTTTCCTCACTTCACGACCATACTAGCGCCACGGGCAAAGGCTATGCGCCCCGAGCATCAAGGAAGCCTCAGCCTTGCTCCTTCTTCCCCCCAACCAAAACCACTTTCGCTCCTCGGAGAGGCCTGTACCTTGGTCAGGGGGGGGCGGTCTTTCCCAACTCTCCTACGAACGAGCCTGTGCTTGCATTATAGGCGCACGGCCCTCATTCGCAGCGGGGGCTAAGGGAAGAGCGAGTTGCCTGCGCTCGTATCATTTCAAAAACTCGACCAAGTACTTCGTCCTATCTTACTAGCATAACGTTGTTTCTTTCTCAAAGACGCGTTATCATTAAGTTGCGCACTCCGGGCTAGCGTCGTCCACGCGTCGTTCTAACCTACGGCCGACCTACTCCTTGCTGTTTGCTTCATGGTTTTTGTTCTCAGGAAAAAGCCGGGCAAAGACAAAAGAAGTACTGCCCCGGGGCAACCCTTAAGAAAAAAATAGTTACATACTTGCCAAAGCACCAAAGGCCATCAAAAGTCGCCAGAGAAAGGAAAAGAAAGAAATCCCTACACTCGGGCGTCGCTCCCTTGAGGGCAGCGGATAGCTTCGCCTCGGTTAAATCGATCTTGGCCTCCTTATCGATCAACTTCCGTGGGCCCGCGACCTTCGCGGGCTTCTTCATGAGCTGCTCGACCTCTTCGTTTCCTTGTTACGCAAGGTCGGCCCAGCGCCTTGTTGCGGTCCCAACTCCGCCACCTTCGCTTCAAGGACGCCGGAGTGCTGCTTCATCGCCTCGAGCTCTTGTTCGAGCTTGAGGGCCTTCTCCCCAGCGTCAAGGGACCGCTTCTTTTCCCGCTCAATCTCCTGCTCGAGCGTTTGGATCTTCTCTTTTTCAGCGGCAGCACCTTCCTTGGCCTGGTGGGAGCACGACCTTTCTTGCTCAAGCTCTCGCTCGAGCTCGAGGATCCTCTCCCTACCTTGGGAGACGTCCTTCTCCGCCTGGTGGCATCTGAGCACGAGCAGCCTGTCCCTGAGCTTGAAGTCGGCCAGCATCTGCTCAACCTCCGCCAGGCGGACCTCGTGGTCGGTTAGCAACCGGGCCGTTTCCTCAGGAACCTCCATTGCTGCGTCGAAGCCCTCCATGGTCTTTTCGAAGACCTGCAAACCAGGAGATTTCAGATACCATCCCGGAGACGCTAAGGAGGGGAACCACGACGAATGCAAAGAGAAACGTCCTCACCTGATCAAGGCACGCGCGAAGCTCATTTAGGAAGCACTTGGTGACCTCCCCCCTCGGAAAATCTGCCAACTTCGGCAGGGGGCTCCGCGTTTCCTGTGGGCCCTTCCAGAAGGGCGGGTTGGTCGAGGATGAAGAATCCTCCCCCTGGGCATGAGGTTCGCCCTGGGGTACCAAGGCCCACTCGTGAGCGGCGCTCTCGCTCACGGTATTCTCGCTCACGGTATTCTCGCTATCCCCCTGAGCATGTTGTTCGCTCGGGGGTAAAACATCCGCCCAAGCATGCGGTTCGCTCGGGGCTGGTGGCGACTCATCCCGGGCATGCGGTTCGCCTAGGGACTTCACGCCCTCATCTTGGGCAGGTATTTCGCCCACGGGCACCGTGCCTACACAGGCGCCTTTTCACTCGGGGCGTCAGGCGGCTTCTCCCCTCCTTCCACGCTCTCCGCGCGGGGATGGTCGGGAAGCCCGCCCGAGGGTAGCATTCCCTCTGGGGCGGGAGGGTCCATCTCGACCCGGTCGTTGGCGACGAATTTCTCCACCGCCCCGGCGGCGTCGGCAAGCATCCCCGCTAAGGCACGATCAATAACCTCGTAAGCTATCCTGCGATAGTCCGGGAAGGCCATACGAGCTACTTTCGCCCACGTCGGGGGAGTGGGGTTAGCTCGGGCGCGCGAAGCAAAGAGCAAGAAAAGTGAAGGAGGGCAGATCCCAAGACTCACCTTCGTTAGGGCCTTCATCGCCGCCCAGTACAGGTTCCCCGCCGCAATCACCGCCTCGGCTCTCCTCTCCGCGGATTGAGTGATCACAGCCAGCGAGGTCGGCCTTCTCCATGTCGATCTCGACCAAAGCACCCTCCGAGCTTAGTGCTTGGCCTCGGTGGTCGCGTCGAGTTAGCGATCGCAAGGGCCCGTCTTTCTTGGCTTGCTCGACCTCGGTCCTCGGTGACGAGCAAGCATCTCGGCGCTTGCCGCTCGGCTGCACCATCCCTCGATCGATCTCCTCTCGCCTCGTCTGCTCCACTTGAGCCGTCGTACTATAGTGCTTCACCAGATCTTCAGCGACTTACCTCCTCCTTCCGGTGGCGTATTCCTTGTGGGGCCGGCGGTCCTAATCGCCCTTTGCCTCTTCGACGCTTGCGGCGATCGCCGGTGGCGGGGCGCTCCTCTTGCTCCTCGAGCCCTTGGCCCGGGAGGCGGGGATAAGCACCTCCTTGCCGCCCGCCGCGCGGCGCTGCCACCGCCGATTCGAAGCGATCCTTTCTGCGAGCAATTCACGATCACGCGCCGAAGTGCTGGGGCGCTCTCCCGACATGAAGCGCAAAGAAGCCTACCGCCGCCCGCTCGAGCACGTTGCTCGGCACTTGCCGCTGAGCTCGAGCTCCTTGCCTTGGGGTGCCGAGCAGCTCGGACACCCTCTTCTCCGTCGGTCGAAGTCGGGATGTTTCAAACCCGAGCAAGCGAAATCGGCTGAGCACGGAATGGCGGAGGCAGGGCGAAGAATCCTCAGGGTCGTGGAACTTACAAGAGATACCCTCTCGGGTCACGTCATCCCATCCGGTGATCTGGAAGAACGGGTGCTCCCTCCTCCGCAGAGGGGACACCCTGTTCCGGAGGAAGTCACGAGCAATGTCCTGGCCGGTGAGCCCCATCTGCGTGAGCTCGCCAATCGTCTGCAGCGTCCGCTCCTCTTCAGCGCGGCATTGGCCGGGCGCGATTCTCAATGTGCCACCGCGTCTCGGTAGCGCAAGGTGCTCCTCTCGCTTCCGCAGATAAAACCAGATTTTGGCCCATCCGCCACCGAATCTTTGAGGAGAAAGGGGGTACTCGTGCACGGCTTTGCTCGGAGGCGAAAATACGGAGCCGACAACAGAGTTGCCCGATGCAGACGAACAAGGAATAAAAATGAAAGAAAAGGCTTGGTGTGGGAAGGGCGCCCACGAAACCCTCGCAAAGATGGGTGAAGATCGTCGGGACAAGGATGGAGTTGGGGTTCAAATGGATAAGCTCGCACTCACGCTTTAGGAGCACGGTCTCGTGAATTCGCTCTCGGGCATCCGGGCAGTTGGTGATGTACAACTTCGCGCGCGACTATCCGTCGTTACAGCAACACGCGCGCCGCCTCGCCGGGAGCCGCCAAATACCGACGCCAAGGTACCAAGTCTTAAAGCACCGGAGCCTCTCCGCTGGGCTTTGCTCACGCCAAACCGCCATCTGAGGGTTGGAGGAAGGGCAATGGAGCGGCGGAAGGAAGTTGGAAGAACGGCGCTTCCTCGGTCTAAATCTGAATCGTGGGGAAAAAGTTTCTAAACCGCCCACTTTGATGTTTGTAGGCGGAGAAACCGAACGGGCGGGAGAACCGTTCCGTGTGCCGATGGTTAACGTGGCGGCTCGGTTCAGGCAGCTTCTTGTAGCGCGATTCTCCAAAAGCTGCCAGAATCGTACCCGCTAAGGCTTCGCTGGGAAGGAACCGTCGCGTTTTTGCCCCCTTTGGTCCCCCAAGGCGTTGGCTGGGATAACCCTTGGGCAAATACGCCCGTTCCCGATCAAGCGTTGCTCGGATGCTGCGGTAGCTTTTCACCGCAAAGATCCTCGTCCCCGAGCAAGCGTCTCTCGGATGCTGCGGTAGCTCTTCACCGCAAAGTCCCTCGTTCCCGAGCAAGCGTTGCTCGGGTGCTGCGGTAGTTTCTCACCGCAAAGGCTCCTTGTTCCCGAGCCGGCATTCGCCGTAGGGGCACCAACCCCTCTGAAAGATTCTGGAGGCTCAAGGCGGATGCCTCGGCAAGGCAAGTTTCCCCCTTTAGCCTCGGGGGCTAGCTGTCGGGGATTGGTTATTCGCCTAGAAACGACCATCGCGACCCGGCCAAGCTCCTGCCATGCCGTGCATTCGAGCATGGTCCCTCGTCACGTTTCCCCCGAGCATGCCGGCCTTCGCTGCCAAGCCCCCCCCCCCCGAGCATGCTTGCTCGGGGGCACACGACCTGTTGACCCAGTCCGCCGAAGCTGCCTCAGAGTCCACCCAAAAGCCGGGCACGGTCTACGAAGCTGATCCGGCATTAACTACGGGGCCGTCCGTGGTCTGCGCGCCCGCAATACACGCTCGCTGTACCCACGTCACGTGGTGCCCGGCGGGTGGCGCGGCAACGATCTGCGCTGCCCAAGAACGATGGAACGCCCCGCAATGAATGCTTTATGCAGTAATCCCTATAAATACCCTCTCGCATGCAGGATTGTCTCTCTCTCTTTTTCTGGCTAAGTTGGCTCCACTAGACCTTCACTCTTACTTGTACACACACTTGTAACCATCTTCATATATCAGTGCAACTACTGGACGTAGGGCTGTTATCTCCCCCGCGAGAGGCCCGAACCAGATAAAAAACGACCTCTTGTGCCTTACGATTGTCTTGGTCGCCTCGCTCAGAGCTCGGCAGGCCTCGAACGCTTCACCTGGCGGAAAGGGCCTTAAGTTGATCCTCATTCAACAAGTAAGCTCGGCGGGGGATCCGTTCCCGAACCGTCGACAATTTATTTATTTTTATAATTTTACATAATGGTTCTAAGGTGATTATTAAGCTCTCATAAAAATTTTAGATCATGATCATACTCGAGAAAATTTATAAAATTCTAACACGGTTACTATTTCATTTATGTTCATTCTGTTTTTTGAATTTTTAAAGATAACAGATGATGTTCAATTCTTTTGAAAATTTTTATGTATGATCCTACACTTCTAAATACTAGGGATGGCAACAATCTCTGGTACCTCCGTCCAGCTCAGTGGACCGGACCAAACCCGAAATGTGGACCGGACCGACCGAATCGATCCACGGGTCCAAACTTGACCCGGACCGACGGGTACCCGGACCCGAATGGGTACCCGGACCCGATTTTGGACATGTATTATTACGTTGATTCCGCTTGATTAGTACGTTGATTCCGCTTGACTTCAATCAAAGTCCTTCGTTCCTTCTGGACTCAATCAAAGTCCTTCGCTCCTCATGCGGCAGCAACAAGTGTCCAACGCGCCAACTCATGCACCAAGCCGCCAACTTGAAAAGAGATGGAATGGCAAAAATCAGCGGCAGCAGGATTCGAACTCAGGCCCGGCTAACTCATGCGCAAGTGTGCTACCAACGCGCCACGCACTAGCTTGTGCTCCTTCTATCCTTCACATGAATATATTATTTCAATATTTCGGGTCCGGGTTTGGGTACCCACGGGTCCAAAATGAGACCCGGACCCGGACCCGGACCCAGACCCGGACCCGAAATAATATACCCGTGGGTCCAAATTTGGACCCGACCCATCGGCCTGGTACCCAGTGCACCGGACCCACTGGTATTTTTGCCATCCCTACTAAATACAGTATCATAAATTGTTTAGAGTATGATAAAGCTTGTAAAATTTTATAAAAAACTTACAATGTTTTTACCAAAATTATAAAATATCTCAAAAATTCATTTTTTTCAACAAATTTTCATGGAAGATGACTTTTTAAGGGTTAATGGGCCAAATCCAGCCCTCAAAAGTCAAAATCCGATCATAATACCAGAGATTTCAGTGAGATATGGCAAAATCTCATTGAAATTTTTGAGATTACTGTAGAATTTTTTTTCAAATTTTTTTACCCAGATGGAATTTTGGATCCCGTCCCTGGCCGAAATCTAAGATCTTGGTGAGAAATTCCAATAATTCACCGATTTTTGTAACCTTGCCATCGAGTGACTTGAGTCAATCCGGGTCATCTACTTCCTTTACCAAACAGAACCCCATTTTTGTTTCTTGTATGATACATTAAGATCATCATGGATTGGACAGGGTAGGCTCGACTAGGGTTTCAAACTTCGTTTTCGGATCATATCTCATTGTCGAGGGGATCGTACAAAATTTCGATGAGATTTTAGAATTTCAAATGAAATTCAAATCTGGTAAAAAAGTTGAAATTTGATTAAAATTACCGAGATTTCAGCCAAAATTACAGAAATCTCGGTAAATTTGAACCAAACAAAAAATGGTTCAAACCGCATTAGAAAATTTTAAAATTTATTTGGATGGTCTTGACACATTGCTAATTTCCTATAAAATTTTAAGATAATGATTAAACTTAATGAATTTTAAAAATTTTGGGCAGTTACTGTCGTGATAAAAGTCTTACCATCAAATTCGAACAAAATAAAAACCAATTTAGAATTTTTTTAAAAAAAATTTGAATGGTCCTAATGCATCACTAATATTCTCATAAAATTTTCAAATAATGATCATGCCTAAGAAAATTTTAAAACTTCTAACAATAATACTATCATGATAAAAGCCTTACTAGCAAATTTCAACCGAATGAAAATTAGTTCAAACCAAGTTAGAAAATTTTGAAATTTTTTGGATAGTTTTGATGAATCACTAATATTTTTGTAAAATTTTTAGATGATAATCAAGCCTAAGAAATTTTAAAAACTTCTAATAGTGTTGTTATCTTGATAAAAGCCTAACTGACTACATGTATTACTTCTATATATTTAATTGAGTAATCAAAAAAGATTTAGAAATTTTTAAACTTTTAGAAAAGGGTTTTGAGATAATTCTTAAACTACCATAAAAATTTTGGATCATGATCACACTCGAGCGAATTTATAAAATTCTAACAAATTTCTATCTCATTATGTTCCTTCTGTTTTTGATTTTTTAAAGATAACAAATGAAGTATAATTTTTTGGAATTTTTGTATGATCCTAGACTACTAAATATGGTACCATAAATTTTTAAAGTATGATTAAGCTTGTATATTTTTATAAAAATCGATATTTCTATTATTTTTATAAAACATCTCAAGAATTCTATTGTTTTCAAATATTTTCATAGAAGATAATATTCTTAAGGGGTATTGACCCAAATCCAGTCCAAAAAATATTTTTCTAAAAATACTTTAGCATGCTAAATTTTTTAAAAAATATCTTATTCGATCGGGGTTTGAAATCTTGTCTCCGGCCGAAATTTTGCCACGATTTTGAACCCTAGGCTCGACACATATTCTTCCACCCCATTTCGCCCTTTCACTTTGGCCTTGTTGGAAATGGAGAAATTTTTCATTTTTTTAGAAATGAAACTGAATGTTTCCCTTCCTGTTCACTCCAACTGTCTGCTTTCTTTTCGCGAGTGATGTGCATCTTTTCCCCCACCAGGAAAACGTGCCTACAGCTAAGTACCACGGGGCCCACGTTCGTCATCGCATCTGTCAACACGTAGCTGGCCACGGTGATCCGTCGAGAATTCGTCTCCAAATCCGGCAGGTCGCCTAACCCGTTTCAAGCTCCCGTCGGAGCGGAGCCACTTCCATTTCGGGGCTAATTCAGTCTCAAGAGTGGTTTCTCACTGTTTGATTAATCGATTGTATGCTAATTAAACAGGCAAATTAGGACCTTTTTGAACTTGGGAAATTAAGGCTGTTAATTTTGTCTGGAAGGCAAGGACTTTGTGACAAGCTAGCATCCTTAACGTTTGAGGTGGTAATTAAGCGTACTGAAACTGTAGGCTGCATGTATGCATTTCAAGTCAAGGCCCAATAGATAGCTCCTAACTTAGTTAATTCAGAAGACCAATTTTCAGTTCAAATATTTTTGCAGTTAATCTAAATTGTGGATTAGGATTTTTTTTTCTTCATAAGTTGGTCGATCAATCAGTTTGGAGTTGGTTTAGACTTGTATTCGCCCTCCCGAAATGGAAGCACCTCAAGAGAAAGCAGCCTTCTCCTTTTTCCCAACAAGGCAAGGTTTCGAGCTGCAAGCCAACCACCACTTATGAGCATGTGGTTCCAACATAAACATGTGCTTAATAGATGGTACCAATCCACGCCCTCGGCGCGTCTATATAAACACAGACGCCGGCCTGATCAACCAAGATTCAGTTAAGAGAGCAACAATCCATCAGTCCAACTCTGTCTCTGCTCTGCTCTTGTCGACACACTAGCAAGTGCAGTAGCAACTCAGTTCAAGAAGCAAGCTGACTACGATGGCCAGGATGTGCGGCCGCGCCGGCGAGTCGGCGGTACGCAAGGGCCCGTGGACTCTGGAGGAGGACCTCATCCTCGTCAGCTACATCTCCCAGAACGGGGAAGGCTCTTGGGACAACCTTGCGCAGTCAGCTGGTAAGACTCAGTGACAAATTTGTACTATACCTAGCTTAGCTACTAGCTTCGTCATGCTCTCACACTAATTAATTTGTTCCTACAGTGGCCAATGGCATATTGGCGATTTGGCATTGGCATGCCTTCTTGAGAGTTGAATGACCGAAGCTTACAGAGTTTTTTTTTTGTACGTGTGATGTGTCAATTCGGCAAGGTCTGAACCGGAATGGGAAGAGCTGCAGGCTGCGTTGGATGAACTACCTCAGGCCGGGGGTGCGGCGCGGCAGCATCTCGGCGGAGGAGGACATGGTCATCCGGGAGCTCCACGCGAGGTGGGGGAACAAGTGGTCCAAGATCGCCAAGCACCTCCCCGGCCGGACGGACAACGAGGTCAAGAACTACTGGAGGACCAGGATACAAAAGAAACCGCACAAGACCCAGCAGCAACCGTGCCAGAACTCCATGGTCATGGCCACAAGCGAGTTGGCATCCACGTCGGCGTCGACCAGCTCCACCGTTGGAGATGGCTACATGCAGACGAGCGTCCCTTACCCCGACCTGGGCTTGGCCGCCGACCACCTCGAAATGGCCGATGTGGACGCGATGACGACGCAGTTCTTCTCCTCAGAGTTCACTGAGAGCTTTTGGAACGTTGTCGACAACTTCTGGGAGACAATGCCGGTTTCAGACACAGTATGAAGCACTATAGACAGAGCACACTGCAGCAACTAGCTAGCTATAGGAAGAAAATATATAGAACTACCGAACACGATGTTATATTTCTGTGCTTGTATAAATTATAATGCTGTTTCGCGAAGCTATTGATCTTGCCTGTTGTTCTTGTCCCCTTTCTCGGTTATGTACTTTTTGGCGAGGTTAAGCTCTGCACTTTGAGGCTAGCTCTGGTACTTCATAAGCTAGAACTCAGAATTACTTGCAAGTATTCCTAAAAGAAAAAAAAACTTCCAATGAAAGAAACTGTACTTCCTTTTCCTTTTGGGCATGTGCATGTCGCAATCTGTAGTACACCAGTACGAGTAGTAGTACTAAAATTGATCCATGTATTTATTTATCGTTGATCCATTATTAATTGATGATGCCTGGTTGCTCTGAGCCTCTGATGATACGAGTGGACAACTGAACATGGTTAGCAAATGGATGTGGACTTTTAGGTTCTGTTTGGTAGAGCTTCAGATCCTAGCTTCATATCAGATCTGAAATTTATATGTTAAAATAAAATGAATTAAATTTATATTTTTAGTCTAAAATGTAAATAAGTTGCCCCAACTAAACACTCTAAATATACTCACAGCTCCAACTCCATCAGATCAACGGATCTGGTGGAGCTAGGAATACTCAGCTCCACCAGATCTATGGATCTGGTGAAATTAGAGCTGTACTAAACACAACTTTAATTTCTGACAAGCTCGATCATAGGATCATCACAATCTCTGAAACCAGCAACTGGGCGACCTTCTCGCCCTTCCCTCGCGTCCATTTTCTCATTCCATGCTAACTATCAACATCGACAGCACATGACTTCATGTTCGGATAGAAAGTAACCGCGAAAGAGCCTTTCCATCTATGAGCATCGATCGAAGCGAATGTGTGCGCCACATTTCTATTGTTCGAATATATCTATTGCACTTAAAACTTTTCAGTATATTTTAGCGAGCTGTAGGCCTTACAGAGGAGTTTTACGATAAAAAAAATGGTCTAAAAAAACTACAGGGAAGAATTGCTCAAAGAATCACTACTTTCGCTGTTAGGCAAGCTGCTCGCCGTTCCTTGTCTTTCTTTCTATCCAAACTTTTGCCTTTTGCTGAATGCACAGCCAAATGTGGAAGGGAGCATAGGAGATTTCGAGAGCAATGCAGGAAATGGGAAATTTGACACGAGGTATACAACGAGTGTCTGATCAACAAGGAGGTGCTCGAGTTGTCCATTTCAGAAAATAAAAACCGCTGAGGTTGAGAGAACAGGTGCACATGCATTCGTTATCTAAAACATGCCAAAAAAAAAAGCAGTAAAGCCTACTGGGTTTCAATTGAATTCGTGACATGTCATGTTAATCGAGGTAACATCTTTGTATGCTAACTCCACGCCTTGATCACAACTTTTTGTTGATTGCTCGCTGTGTGAAAGAAAAGAATTGGGAGAACTCCACACGCAGGAAGTTTGCGCTGTGCTCTGTTATATATTGCCCGTGCCGGACTATGAACAGTATCCGGGAATGGGCTGAACTGATTACAACAGAGGTAACAGAAGAATCAAAACTGACTCCCTAAATCTAGGACTTACAACTGAACTTATAATAGACTGCTGTGATTGTTTCAACACCCTCCCTCAATCTTAATCCTCTAAAATGGATTAAGATTGTTTCTAAAGTTTACAAAACTTTGCATTGGAAGTGCTTTAGTAAAGATGTCGGCAGTTTGATCCCGAGATGAAATGAATCGGATTTCCAACAATTTCTTAGCAACTCGTTCCGTAACAAATTGAAAATCAACTTCTATATGCTTGGTACAACCATGAAACAAAGGATTTGCCGACAGATATGTTGCGCCCAGATTATCACACCACAAAGACAATGGTCTTGACTGGAATACTCCAAGCTCCTTCAGCAAAGATTGAATCCAAATGACCTGTGCTATGGCATTTGCTAGTCCCATGTACTCAGATTCAATACTTGATCTTGAAATAGCGTGCTGCTTGCGTGAGTTCCAGGAGATCAGATTTGTTCAGAAGAATACTGCAAATTCGCTTGTCGATATCCTATCATCTAAGCATCCTACCCAATCTAAATCAGTGAAAGCACTGATATGACTTGAGCTTGATTTGTTGATGTGCAGTCCTATGTCTTGAGTATATTGTAGATACCTCAGAATTCTTTTCATAGCCGACTAATGGTCAGAAGTAGGAGACTGGAGGTACTGACATACCTTGTTGACTGAATATACTATGTCAGACAGAGGTATTGTCAGATATTGCAATGCACCAACAATACTCCTATACTTAGTTGCTTCAAATTCATTTAGCGGCTCACCTTGTGTTCTTGACAACTTTTCTATTGAAGCCATGGGTGTTGAGATGGACTTACAATTTTCCATGTGCGCTCTCAAAAGTATATCACCAACATATCTTCGCTGTGTCGAATGATTCCATCCTTCTTTGGTATTACTTGATTCCTAGAAAATAATGCAGGTCACTCATGTCCTTGACTGCAAAATCTCTATGCAGTTCTTTAATTAGATCTTCAGTTCTGAACCAAAGAGCTTGCAATGATAATATCATCAACATAAATCAACATGTAAATAATACTTCCATTATGATTGTAAACAAATAATGAAGTATCTGCTTGTGATGGAACAAAGCCAATTTCTTCAAGCCTTGAACTGAGCCGAGAATGCCAAGCTCTTGGCACTTGCTTGAGTCCATACAGGGCTTTATCAAGCTTGCACACATATTGCGGGCAGTATGAGTCTTCATAGTCCGGAGGCTGTTTGATGAAGACATCTTCTTCTATTACTCCATGCAAAAAAGCATTTTGAACATCAACTTGTCTTATATTCCAACCACAAGAAATAGCCAAAGAGAGGACTAGCCTTACTGTGGTAGGCTTTACAACTAGGCTAAAGGTATCTTCATAATCCAAACCATACCTTTGCTTGAATCCTTTTGCAACAAGTTGCGCCTTATATCGATCAACACTGCCATCAACTTTGTGCTTCAATTTAAATACCCACTTGTAGTCTATCAGGTTTTGCCCTTGCTGTCGTGGTACCAGATGCATGTATGATTGCGCATCAAGGCTTCACATTCAACATCCATTGCTTGGCACCACTTGGGATCTTGAGCTGCTTCTTCAGGAGTAGATGGTTCGACCACAGTAGCATTGAATGCTATTCTCCCCTTGGTTGAATATCTGATAGTTCCATCGATGTATTGCTTGGGCTTCTAAATGTTGTCTTGGAGTTTGTTACACATACCCTAACGTTGTGACGGTTGCATAGAATTGGTGTTGAAATCAGGACATGCACTATCAGTGATAACATGACTAGTATAGTAATAGCAGTATCATGCATATGGTCACTGGCAGAGGCAGAAGAGGATGTGTGACTCTCATGAGAAGATGAATGAATCTGATGCTCCAAGTGATCAGAAGATGATATGTGATTCGGATGAACCGAAAGATTTTGAGGTAACAGAATGTTTTCTTATTGAAAGGAATGCACCTGAGCTACATTATCACCGGCAAAAGGAAACAATTTTTCATCAAAAACTACATCTCTTAATATGTAGACTCTACCCGTGGACTTATCTAAGCACTTATGGCCTTTGTGAAAATTGTTGTACCTGATGAAAACGCGTTGCTTTGAGCGAAATTGCAATTTTTGCTTATTATAGGGCTGTAGATTGGGCCAACAAGCATAACCAAAAGTTTTAAGCAATGAATAATCAAGTTTTGAGATAAGCAATGTTTCAATTGGCATATAATATTCAATAGTCTGACTTGGTAGTCTATTTATCAAGAAACAAGCTGTATTGAATGATTCGTCCTAGAATTTCAAAGGCATAGATGCTTGAGCCAACAAGGATAGCCCTATTTCAACAATTGTCTGTGTTTTCTTTCTGCGGATCCATTTTGTTGATGAGTGTGTGGATAGGAAACCAAATGTGCGATAACTTTTTTGCTAAAACAATTTATAAAGGAAATGATATTCACCTCCTCCATCAGCATTGCGAAATATGATATCATTCTAGCGAGGTCCTTAGTTAACCAATCACACATCCAATCGACGGTAATAAATGCCTCCAGGACGAACAGCACATTACAACCTTACTAATTACAGCCAGACTTTACAAGTTAATTTAAATGAGGTGGTAGTGACTGAAGTCATGCACGTGCTACTACTCCCCCCATGCATGCACGTGCTAGAGATAAATACTAATCATCTTTAATCAACATTTCAAACAACCTGAAAATCTAGTATGAGTAAAGACTGAAGACTAATTTAATAACATACACTGCTAGTTATTCATGACATTCGCATTGCAGACCATACCTAAACCTTGGTTAGGAATTAGAGGTCTAAAAGCGATTTACTTGAGTAATGCAATGACAAGCATATTATGGTGCTTATGGAATCCTAAAATTTGAAATAACACATGACCTGTTCTCGGCTCATCTTTAGTCATGTAATCACTACACAGGTAAACAATTTCTGTTTTAATCATTACAAGAGTAACATACAACAAAAGCAGATAGTGCCATGCTTAATTCGGGAGTGATTACAATTAACATAATACTAAGGTATAAATAAACCTTAAACCTTTTATGTGCTTTACCCATACATTTTAAACCACGCATACAAGCCCAACATAGGACCATTTTCACTGTACCTCATTACTAGCATTTCTATGAGCACAAAACATTGAATCAGTGCGCAAAGAGTAGGATCGCTAGCAGTAATAAAAGATTTTTGCTAAACCACAACACACAAGAGATATGAATAAAAGCATATGCAATCTAATGATGAGTAACCATCACATCAGTAGCTAAATTTGGACATGAATCACATAATGAAATCTATAACCATGTCTACACATCTATACAAGCATCATGTGCATACACAACTCTCTGACCCTATGCTTCAAAACATCAGTACACCCAACCCACTAAAGAATCCATTTCTAATAATCGCGCATAAGGATCAACCTCAGCACTTAATCATGCACACATGAATCACTGGGACACAGCAAAAACATGCAAAATCAAATCATTCTCATAAAAACCCTAGCTAGGAATTTCGTCAAACACCTAGCAAGCACCGAAAATACCCAATCTAAAATACCTTGAAAGCCAATCCATGGAGGAAGGAGGGAGGTGAGGGGAGCTGTCGGTTGCTACTGCTGATGCTGCCGTTGCTGGGAGGGCACCGTCGGCCAGGAGAGGAGCAAGGCAATGCCGGCCTGGGGGGCGCAGGGGAGCTGCCGTCGGTGTTGCCGGGCGCCGCCGCCCCTACTGGCTGCTGCCGAACCAAGAAAAGCAGGGGAAGGCGTCGATCCAGGAGGGCAGCCCGGCCGGAGCAGAGAGGAGGCGCAGGGAGAGGAGCTCAAGCCGAGTCGGCAGGCGGGAGGGGAACTTGGATTCGGGCGAGAGGGAAACGCTGTGGATTCGGCAGACCTGGGCAGGTCTTAGCAGGAAAGAAGGGGGCTTCGGTAGGAATGGCAGTGCCTGGGACAAGCGCCAACAGGCTGGGCAAGGCTCGGCTGGCACTAGGAAACCCCAAGAAAAATCGGCAAGGTTGGCAATGGGAAAGCAATGGCGACCACAAATGAATAGGGAGGTGGGGTTAGGTGGAAAGTGGGTGGAGAGGAAATTCCAAAATACCCTCCCAACCCAAAACCTTACCCACAACCTCCCAGATAGACAAACCTCATCTGCGGATACACCTTAAACGGCCCCAAAGACGCCTGTCTGAAGCGCAAAGGTTGGGGCGAGTTTTAGCGATATTACACTCTCCCCTTAAAGGAATTCGCCCAATTCAAGAATGCCAACTAAGCAAAATAGAGACACAACGGTCTTAACCTTCTTTACCACCTCAAAACACACTCTTAAGAACTCCAACGACTCAAGCGATAAACCAAAACCACAAATCCAACGATTTACAAGACGATTTGACTTGGCTCAATTAAGTGCAACTTCCCATGCAAGAATTCAGTCAAATCAATCAATAGGTCAAAATCCCAAGGGTCCTTGCCCATTGAACAGAGATGATTTTCTTATTTAGTAAGCATTAAACATGTTGTTGAAAGTGAACAAAAACATGAGCAACATCTGACTTGAACTTGATTGGATAAAACCAAACAAACTTGCTAAAGTCATCAGTAAAGCTAACATAATATCGGTATCCTCCGCCTGAGGTGAGGACAGGACCCCAAACATCAGTGAAGACAAATCCTAGAGTAGTAGTGGATACATTATTTGAGGAAGGAAAAGGAAGTTGATGACTATTTGCTTGCTGACAAGCATTACAAGCATAGGTATCACTCTTGTCTTTACTAACAGGGAGATTATTTGTATGAAGAATATGATGGACTATAGCCGAGAAAGGATGACCAAGTGAACAGTGCCACAAATCTGGAGAGAGTTTGATGTTATTGAAAGCTTGCTTGCTCAAAGCAGAGGAAGAAGTCACCATTGGATAGAGATCATCTTCACATTTCCCTTGAAAAAGAAGCTTCTTCATGTCCCGGTCCTTAACAAGAAATAGTTCGGATGAAATTCAAGGAAAATGTTGTTATCTGATGTAAAACGATGAACTGAGGCTAAGTTTTTGTGACTATTAGGGACATGTAGAACCTTGTTCAACTTTAAGGGACGATCAGAAGAAGGAATTCAAGTTTGACCAATATGTGATATTGCCATACATGTACCGTTTGCCACTTGCACCTGGTCCTTGCAATTGTATCGTTCATGCATAGATAGTTTATCAAGATCTGAAGTGATGTGGTCTGTTGCTCCCGAGTCAACATACCAATTTGCATCAACACCATAAGATGGTGTGGTTGCTAGAGTTGCGACATGATTCTCCACTGCCTGGTAAGAATGATCAAAGCGATGATAACACTTCAATGCCTCATGACCCATTTTACCACAAACCTGGCACTAAAGTCGATTTCCATTGCCATTGTGCATGGAATTGTTGTTGTTGTAGCTGCCGCACATAGGACTATTACTGTTGTAGCTGCTGCGCATAAAGCTGCTGCTGTTGTTGTAGTAGTTTTGTCTGCCACGATCACTACCATTTCTTCCTCTGCCTTGCAAGCCATCTCAACCTCCTTTGTTGTTACGCATCACAATATTGCCAGAGATCTAAAATGTACTATTTTGTTGTTCTTTGTGCATCTCAAAACTCAACATGTGTGCATACAACTCAATAAGGGAGATAGACTCAGTTTTACTTGTGATAGATGTCACCAAAGGAGTCATAATTTTCTCCAAGGCCAGCCAACATATACAACATTATTTCATCATCTTGCAACGGCTGCCCAATTGCTGATAATGTGTTCTTGACTTTATCAAAATAATCAGCAATAGATGAATCACCTTTCCTTATGGTTGATAGTTACATGCGAATCTGCATAATTCATGCATCAGAACCAGACACAAACATACGTTTTAGTGCCCCCAGACTTCAGCCAAAGTGGAGAGAAAAAGAACATGACCAAGAATCTCTGCTGAGAGGGAAGATAGCAGAGCACTGAGCACAGTCTGATCTTGTTGCAGCCATTGATGATATGCTAGATTAGGTACTTGTATAACACCATCACCTGTCATCTGCGTGATGAACTCTGCAGGTTGGGAAATGGTCCCATTGACATAGCCAAGCAGCTGCTGGCTCCATAGGTATGGAAGAAATTGAGCCTTCCACAGCAGATAATTGGAGCATGTCAACTTTAGATTGATTAGATGGCTGAAAGATGGAGTTGGAAGTAAACCAACGGAGTTGGAGATGGTGTTATTTGTGGTGGAGGACATTGAGGAACTAGAATTTGATGAACTAGACACAATTTTTATGTGGTGTGTGGCTCTGATACCATGTGAAAGAAAAGAATTGGAAGAACATAATTGGGAGAACTCCACACGCAGGAAGTCTGCGCTGTGCTCTGTTATATATTGCTAGTGCCAAACTATGATCAGTATCCAGGAAAGGGCTAAACTGACTGAACTAATTACAACAGAGATAAAATAAGAATCAAAACTGACTCCATAAATCTAGGACTTACAACTGTACTTACAACATATTGCTGCGGTTGTTTCAACACATATTTTCACTTCATGCACGGATGTGCCACAAGAATTCAGAAAGGGCGAGTCCTAACAACTTAGAAGCATTTCTAGTTCATAGGAAATTCTGATTGAGTAATTGGCCCAAGATTTCAAGGACGGTCTAACCTCTCTCTTTTGGTTAGAACTGAAATCAGCACGATTTTAAATACTTCAAAGGGCATAGCTTTCACACAGACACTCCAAAAAACATAAAACTTGAACCAGGATTAGATGATAAGCTTAGGGACCTAAAACACAAATAGATTTTGCTTCAACAAAAGAAAGTTGGAACCTTTTGGCTCTCAAGGCTTTGCTGCATCAAAACCAGTTTTAAAATATAAAATGACATAACTTTTGAACTAAAGCTCCAAATGAAATGAAACTTTAATACACACTAAGATCAAAACCTCGGGAAAATATTCCAACAAGAGTTTCTTCACGTCCTTACCAAAATTGGGACATTTTCTTACTTGATTATACAGAATCAACGAGCAGGAATCTCTAATTGATGTGTGAGATGTCCGATCTTTCACGATACTACACACACAATCTTACAAACTAATCTGAAAATATAGAATTGCAAGAACAAAACTTCAACATAATCTAGAAATGATATATTTCCAACTTGCGCAAAGATCAATCTCCCTCTTCTCTCTTGATCTCTCTCCCTCACGACAAAACAAAACAACTCCCATCAACTCGCACACACAAACATGTCCTAAGGCTTTTATCTTTATTTTATATATCTAAATCAAAACTTCAACTCACTATCTCTAAATTTTACAAAAAGGGAACGCGAATATATAGAGAGCACATGGGGGGTGTGAAGGATCAGATGCATCAAGTGGGGTGTGAATTGGTGCAAACTAACACCTAAAGTTAAATTTTGTTTTTTTATTAATTCTAGAGATTAATAAAATAATGATTAAACTAAAAGAATCAATCTAGGATAATGGATCTAAGACTATGGAAGAAAATTAGATTAAACAAGTAAATTAGAAAGCAAGTGTACGAAAACATAAAAAACAAGAACATGTAGATCGGAATCCATACTCACAAATTTATTCCTCAAATTAGGAATACATAACATGCATAAGGATCCTTTTACATGAAAACACAACTCTCAAATAATCTCTCAGTTTTTCTTATTTTTTTCTCTTTTTATATTTTTCCTTCTCTTCTTTCTATTGTTACATTATTTTTTTAGCTGCCTCGAGGAGCTTCCACATATAAGCTGCTGGTCACGTCCCCTCTGCTGTAGTACGTCACATGCACAAACTCTAGACAAGGTTTCAAATCTCATTTTTTGGTTGACATCTCGGAGGTGACTGAAATCTAAAATTTGGCTCAGATCTTGGAATTTCAAACAAATTTCAGACGAAATACAAAAATAAAAATTCAAATCTGGTTTTTTTGCACCAAAATTTTTGAGATTTCGCCAAGAATTGCCAAAACCTCAGCAAGAAATGCCAAGATTTTGGTGAAATTGAATAGAGTAAAAAATAGTGAAAATCATCTTGAAAATTTTTGAATTTTTTTTATGGATGGTTTTGACACATCAGTAATGTTCCCATAAAAATTTAAGATGACTATTAAGCCGGAGTAATTTTTAAAATTTAGACAGTGCTATTGTCTTGATAAAACGCTGACTAGTAAATATGAACCAAATGAAAAATGGAACAAACCATGTTAGAAATTTTTAAATTTTTTATGCATAGTTCTGACGCATAACTAATATTGTCATAAAATTTTCAGATAATGATAAAGCTCAAGAAAATTTTAAAAATTCGGATAGTGCTGATGTGCTAATAAAAGCCTTACAGACAAACTGTAACCGAATGAAAAATGCTTCCAACCATGTTGCATCTTCAAGAAATTTGGATGGACCTGATGCATCTTTGATATTGCTATAAAATTTTTAGATAATTATCAATCCTGAGGAATTTAAAAAAATTCTGATAGTGGTACTATCGTGATAAAATCCTAATGATCAATAGATTTGCTTGAGCAACCACAAAAGTTTAGAATTTTTGAAACTTTAACAGAAGGATTCTAAGGCAATGCTTGAGCTATCATCAAAATTTGGATCTTGATCGCACTCCAATGAATATATAAAATTTTTAGAAGGGTACTGTAAAGTTAAAAATTTCGGTAGCATTTCGACTGATATTCGAATTTTAAAGGTTACAGTTGGAAACAATCAATATGTATTGGCATCACAAATGATAGGCGTGAAATAAAATTGATAAATATGACAATTCATCATACACACACAACAAATATGATCATACATGAGTATATTCACCACATATATGACCATGCAACGGTGATTAATAAAAGTGAGAGTTACCTACTTAAGCACAGATGACGCTAGAACGCAACGCTCAGTCCTAACCACCTGCAAGAGGCATGATTGATGGATGAGTATGTAGTATGAACATATTACAAGAAGATGCATAATTAAAAGGGTAGGATCATGCAAAGCATGGATAACAATACGTTTATGTACCTATGAGTAGTAGTACACGCGTGGTGCAAACTTCACCTCCTCGATTGATAATGATCTCGTGATACCTCATCTGGTGTTGTTGCTTTCACTCTTCTCTTCTCATGTTCCGCGGTAGCTAGGCATACTTCCAATGTTCATAATGAGCCATCCGGTTGGTATGATTCTCTGACTAGTAAAGGTACCTAACAGATGTGTCTCGTGCGTATGGATCGACGTAGGGCATCGAATCATACGTAGGATGCTCATTCGGGAATCCCCAACGTTTGAAGACTGGCTACTAGACTATGAACCAGCGTCATCCTGGGGTTGTCCTACCTGTCGCCCACCTCCACCACTCGGCGTGCCCTTGCTCATTACCCACATGATCTGCCATCACAAGAACTTGGAACGAAATACAAAAGATGCCAATGAGGCCATGAATCAACAATAAAAATATTATTTGTGATAACTAAATGCAAAGTATCCATTAATATTATCTTGAAGAATTTAAATGAAATGAACATAAGCTCATACATGCCACCAAACCATTAACACGTGCTTACTGCTCGTGCATGCCACTAACACATGCTATTATGAAATGTCATGTCAATTTTACCTATGACGGTCATAGACTCATAGTCCCTTTTTATATAAGTAACACTCCATTTATGGATTGCTAAAGTTATGCACTGCTACTAGCTAGTTATTGTACATACTAAATATGAAAAGAGCATACTAGTTAGTTATTGTATATGTAAAGAGCATACACTAATGAACCAAAGCAAAATATGCCTCATCCTTCTATGACTATTCATACACTGCCCTATTGATTGTTGAGTGCAATCTACAATATATATGCATGGTTTATTGATCATTCATGCCATTTACAATATATATATATATATATATATATATATATATATATATATATATATATATATATATATATATGCATCGATCATTCATGCAATATATATGCATTATTCATCTGCCAGATGCAATAATACACCAAATCTGGCTTAGAACCAACCAAATCCAGTACATGTACTCCATAATATGGCCCAAATTACTAAGATTTTGCTGCAAAACAAGTGTTACCCATAATCTCGATCAGAGGGCCAAAATCTCGCTCCAAACTACCGAGATTTTGGTGTAAACGGCCGAGATTTCCTTTGTTTTGGTCGGAGATGGCCGGAGATAGTGAGGGTGATAGGGAGAGGTCGGGTAGAGTTGGTTTACTACGAGAGAGGAAAGTGAATGAGCTGTGTCGGAAGTGAATGATTGAGTCTCCATTAAATCTGTGTGATTGACATAAATAAATCAAGTAACTCCTCAGTACTAATACTTAGCAGCAGCTTTAGCTTAGTTGGCTAAGTGCAAGGCTTGCAAACCTTTGTTCCTAGGTTTCAATCACAGCCACGACACTTTTTGTGCAAGTTTTTTTGGCATTATTCTGAACACAAAAAAATTTGAAAATTTTTGTGAATAGTCTGAAGCATCCCTAATGTTCCCATAAAATTTTTAGATGGTGATCACACCTAACAACTTTCCAAAAATTGTGACAATTTTTGTGAATAGTCTTGAAACATCCCTAATGTTTCTATAAAATTTTTAGATGGTGATCACACCTAACGAATTTCCAAAAATTGTGATAGTGCTACTTCAGAGAGAGTGCATGCTTGTACAGTTTACAATTTTTCATTGAGCAAATAAAATAGGTTTGCATTTTTTGAAACTTTTAGAGAATGGTTCTGAGCAAATTCTTAAACTCTCCTAAAAATTTTAGATCATGATTACACTTGAGAAAATTTATAAAATTCTGACACAGTTAATATCTCATTTATGTTCATTAAGTTTTTGATTTTTTCAAAGATAACAAATAATGTTGAATTCTTTTGAACATTTTTTGTATGATCCTAGACTTCTAAATATACTACCATAAATTTTTTACAGCATAATCAAGCTTGTATAATTTTATAAAAATCTTAACATTTTTCTTTTGAAATTATAAAATATCTCAAAATTTTGGTTTTTTAACAAATTTTCATCAAAGATGACTTTCTTAAGGATTATTGGGCCAAATCCGATCAAATCTAGTCTTCAAAACTCAAAATATGATCAAATTTCCAAGATTTCGGCTAGATTTGGTGAAATCTCACCGAAATTTTCAAGATTATTGTAGCATTTTATTTTTTAAATTTTTTTATCTAGCTAGTATTTTGAATCCCATCCTCAACTGAAATCCAAAATCTGGGATGAGATTTTTGAAATGTCGCTTAATTTTGGAACCTTGACTCCATGCACCCTAGCCGGGGTCCTTAGCCAGCACGTAGAGCTCCGTGAGGCACATCACCGCCTGTGCCGCCTCGGGAGCGTTGTTGCTCCTTTTTTCCTTACATCGCCTCGGAGCTATTAGGGCAGTCCCAACCCATGGTGTCCATGAGTAGTGTCTAGAGAAGAGGGAGAGCAATAAACCAATGCATAGCTTCCCAACCCATGGTTTCCATAAGTAGTGTCTAGAGGAGGGAGAGAGCAATAAAGCAATGCATGAGAGCAATAAACCAATGCATGCACCACAAATACTGACTTTGGTAAGCAGAAATGTCCAACCCGATTTTGCTAGTTTCTTGAGTCTTGGTACCATGTCGACCCAGTTTCTTGCATGAGACACGGTTTCTTCGTTTTTCCTTCTCTCCTTCCTTAACTCCTATGCCACATCGATTTTTGCTTAGTTAGCGTAGTAATTAATTCTATAGACACCAATGAGGTGGAGGGTTGGGAATGCCCTTAAGCCATCACCTATTGGACTCCCCTTTATACTCAAGGCCAAAACACCCTAGCTTATTAACCTTAATCACTTATCCACTAATCTTATGTATGTATACTCATATGGCCCAAGTAGGCCCGTTATAATACATGCGTACATGCAGCCCAGTACTCACATATGCAAGTGCATGGCCCACTCGCTTGCATGGCGTGTTTGCTGCTCTCACGTGGTTCACTCGCCTGTACACCTCGCTGGGCGCTACATTTCATCGTCGATTCATGTGGACCTCTTCGTGTCTCGCCTTGCTGCACTCTCATGGCTTGCATGATGCTCCCAGGCTACGTGCCCCTGCAAAGCTTCTTCCTAACATGTAGTTTGCGTGTATCATGCACAACTACATTGTACCTTCTATTACAAGAGAAATAATTGCCATAGGACCTCACAAAACAGTTTTTAAAAATTTTTAACATATTTTCATAAATTTTTTCATTTTCTAAAATTTTTAATTTAAATTTAAATCCTATTGATTTACTGAACAGTACCAGAAATCGACCATGTCGATACAGCCGAAAATCGGGCGGTAGTTTCAACGGTCGCAACAGGTTGATTAACAATAATATCATATCAAATGACAGCTGCCTGTTTCTTTGTACGGTGTGGTACCCTGCAGATACTACCTTGCAGACTACGGTGCAGAGATCAATCAAATTGCGTGATTCTAGAACAATCCGAGTGATGTTTACGTAAGCGGTGACGAACCAAGCGCCCATGGTCCAAGCATCTCGATTCTCTTTTTATCTCCTGTAGCAGCATACGTGAAATTTTTATTATTTTAGCCTGTCGTGTTTTTATTTTTGAGAATAATCTCTATAAAGATAAAATTGTAAATCTACCTCTCGCTCGGGGATTCCACGGCTTTAGCGCGCTGCATAATTTTTCACTTTTTTCCACGCCCGGGCCCACCTGGCCACGCACGGGAGGCTCTGCTCCAGGGCTCGCTTCAGGTTGCTGGCGCCTTCACGTCGAATCTCGCCGCTTTTCCCACCTGCGCTCATACAAATAGGGTCCAGGTGTGCAGTGCTGGGTACTGCTTCACCCGATGCAGTGCCCCAAGGTCACGACAAGCCCCCTCAGAGCGCCTGATTTCGCTTTTACGCCAGATCGCCCGCCCCCTCCTCCTTCTGCCACGCACCTCCAATGCAGTGAAATTTGTCGGGCCCTCAGCCTTTCATTGGCATGAGTCAAGCTCTCGAAGACGGCCCTAGGCAAAAGTAGCATCTGATTTTTCTTTATGTCACCTCCATCCATCCCGTCCGTAGCGTCGAAAGCATCGCATGGCATTCACTTCTCCTGCATATGGCCTCAGTTCCCTACTACAAATTATGACCGCTACGATGTTTTACATCGATAGTCGGTG
This sequence comes from Guadua angustifolia, assembly GCA_036346375.1. Lineage (NCBI taxonomy): Eukaryota > Viridiplantae > Streptophyta > Magnoliopsida > Poales > Poaceae > Guadua > Guadua angustifolia. Next base: position 33,724,456 of record CM070500.1, on the reverse strand, counting down.
AGTGTAAGAAACAAGTGCTAGAGCGAGGGAGTTTAGAAGTTTTTGAGGGAGCTAAGAAAACTGAGAGCGCAAAGAGAAAAGGTGGAGGAAAGAAGGATCGGAAAAACAAAAGCGGTAACAAAATTTATATATCAGAAATTTGGAGGAATTTAGTCGATGTTTATAATTTGGTGGTATTTATTTTTAGATTACCTTTGTTTCGTAGTATTTGATTGAAAACAGAGCGGAAACGAAATTTATAGATCAGAAATTTGGAGGAATTTAGTCGATGTTTATAATTTGGTGGTATTTATTTTTAGATTACCTCTGTTTTCGTAGTATTTGATTGGGGTTTTTTATTTTGCAAGTATTCTGTACGAAGATTATTTTGTGCGTTGTTTGGGCTTTAGTGATCTTCAGCACAGCTTCAGAAAGGTTAGTATGAAATTTTCGAGAATATTAGTATAATAATAGTGTAGTATTGGCATAATTAGTAAATAATTAGTGTAAGTAGTAGTACATGAAATCTCAGTATTAGCACAATGAGTAGTACATGAAATGACGGTAATTGTATAATAGTATTACATGATATGACAATAGTAGTGTAATGAGTAGTACGTGAAATAGGACATGATCGGTGTGATGTTAGTTGAAGTACTAGTATGATAAATGACTATATTGATGTAACGAGTAGTTCATGAAATGATGATAGAAGGTGTAAAGATTGGTGTGTACTTAGCGTAATTTTATTAGAATTAATAGTACATGAAATAATGGTATTTGTACATGTAATAACAATAATAGTGTATTTAGTAGCATGTAAAACAATTATACATGGTGTAAATAATGGTGTAATGTTAGCGAAATATTATTACGAATATTGCAATTAGTGTAGTACTAGTAGGATATGAAAGATTTAGTATTGTGTACAATGGTAGTAATATTTTATAATGTATGATAATTGTAACAATATTTGGATAATATTACGAGAACAATCGTGTGATTGGTACAATAATAGTACAATTAGAAGTGCATGATTTGATGGGATTAATACGTTATGTAGTACTTAAAATGACAATGTTAGTAGAACAAATCGTATATTAAATGACAGGAACACTACGAAAAGTAAAAAAACTAATAATTGGTGTGATGTTAGTGCAAATAGTATGACATGAGTAGTACAAGAATTGATGATACAAAGCATAAAAATAGTGATAGTTGCATTTAACAGGGTGACGTGAAAAAAAAATTGCATTGTTGTGTCGTACTACTGATTACAGAGGTGACGAACTGTACATTTGGACATAATGCGCGTGTGTCATTTGCTATGGTAGGTACTACATGGCTGATATCTAAAATTTATTTGTGTTTTATGGCGACGACGTTGTTCGAGAGGGTCCATATGGGGTGGACCTTCCAAACTACGAACGGAAGGTGATACGGGCTCCGGGTCTGACGGAGATGGGCCTGGGTGAGCTTCGTACGTGCGGAGCTCATTTGATAGGGACACCGCCCAAAAGAAGCTTGTAATCGAGGCCGTTCATGCTAGAGCTGGGGGGGTTCGACCGACTATTTGTGGGCGCTGTGTAAGATCGTGGGAAGTGCACAGTGGGGGAATACAGAAAAATTGTGATGAACCCTCTTGCACAGATACACCGTCGCCCGATGGTTTACATGCACTTTCTGGACAGAGGAGAAACCTCAAGTCCTCATGGTAGCGGTGGTGGTGATGCCACCGTCGAAGCATCGTTTGCGAGCATCTAGGAGGACACTACTACAGATGAATTTCAGCCAAATAAACACATTGGGTGGTGGTAGTCTGCTCGCATTAACTACCATGATCTCTTGGAAGATCTGAAGGATGTAGCAACATTCGATGATGATGAGGATGTTACCATAGATAGCAGTGGAGATGATGATGCAGCTCCCATCGGTGGCATTGTGTCCACTGATGTAGAGTATGTGTCTTCACGCCTCGATGATCTAGCGATGTCTTCCCTCGTATTGTCGGACGAAGGCAGCCATGGTTGGGCCTTCGATCAGGACACTCTTTGTGGCAACGCTTCCCTACAAAGAGTGTCGTCCAGTAGGCAATTGTGAGACATGCAGTGCACAACAGCCACACGTACTAGGTGTACAGGTCCAACCTAGATACGTACATTGTGAAGTGCCTCGATGCTAATTGTCCCAGGAAGATTCGTGACCAAAAATTCAAGGGCACGAGTTTGGGCTTCAGGATAGCCGTCCTGACGGATCACACTTGTGTGTTAGCTGAGCCATTGTAGAAGCACAGAAATGTGACGTCCTCATATGTGGCCAGCCTGATTTCTCACTTGGTTATGGCGGACGTGACCATTTTGTCGAAGCTACTAATGGCTGATGTGGTTAACATGGTGGGATATCCTGTTAGCTATGGTAAGGTGTGGCAAGCGAAGAAGAAAGTAAAAAAGATGATGTACGGCTCTTACGAAGAGGCGTACAACCTTGTTCCACTAATGCTTCACCAGATTGCTGAAACCAATAAGGGGACTTACATCAACAAGATAGAAAGACTGCACCCCATGAAGTGTACGAACTATTTCATTCTGGACCGAGTGTTCTGAGCATTCAGACTAGCTATTCAAGGGTTCAAGTACTGCCGACCTGTGCTGACCATAGACGACACTTTCCTTTTTGGCAAGTACAAGGGCACCATACTGATGGCTATCACCACCGACGCGAACGACCAGCTACCCCCGATGGCTTATGCTATCGTGGAAAGTGATAACATGGAGAGCTGGTTGTGGTTTATAGCAAATATCAAGTAGGCAGTTGTCCAAGACTGCCCGAACATGTGCCTCATCACAAACAGGCATACTGGATTAATGTCCGCCATCAGCACCATGTAAGGGGGTACACAACCATCGTACCAATAGAATGATGTCATCAATCGATGGTGCATGAGGCATCTTGCTGATAACTTTCATAGGCAGTTTCAAAATAAGGAAGTGATGAAGACATTCAAGAGACTCTGCATGCAAAACCAAAGGTAGAAGTTCAAAGCAATTTGGAGAGTGCTAGACGAGGAGACCTCAAAGCACACGATGGAGCCAGTAGAGGCCCAGATCAATAACTTCTCACAATGGATGTAATTCCATACTCCAGAGCTTGAGAAGTGGTCCCTGCTCCATAACACCGACGGTGCAAGGTACAGTATAATGACAACTAACATGTCAAAGGTTTACAATGGTATTCTGAAGGAGGTTCGGTCCATCCCAATCAGTGCCATCATGGAGACGACCTGGAACAGAACTGTTGGATACTTCGTGAACAGGAGAATGAATGCTAGGAGGCATCTAGATGAGGGGAAGCAGTTTTTGGAACGTATGCATGCATACATGGAGAATAAAATAGAGAAGGCTCGGTCACACGTTGAGCACACCATATATGGAGTTAGGCGAAAGTTTGAAGTACGTTTATGGGAGAAGTTCATCAATGGCCATTGTAGGGGCTATCGTAAACAAGCGTGCACAATACGCGATGTAGCAACATGCACATGCAACAAACTGAAACTGCTACACAAACCATGCTCCCATGTATATGCTACACGCGTGGTTCTCCGTCAGTCGTCCGCACCCTACATCTCTGAGTACTTCAGAGCCGACTATCTGTTCAGGACATGGAGTTCGGAGTTCAACTCCTACGGACTAGACATACATTATAGGGAGCTTTGGCCGGGCCTAGTGACTTGGTGCCAGAATGATAGTTTGAAGAGGAGTGGGCATGGACACTGGCAGTCACGACAAATCCGTAACGACATGGACGCTAGTCAACATGGAGACACACCTGCTCCACGGAGGTGTCAATTGTGCAGGGCAGTGGGTCATATAGTGAAGAATTGCCCTAATAGGGTTGACTCATCGAACTATCCATAGGAACCTCCAACAATGTATTTTGACGTGTGATTGCATTACCAATATGTAATTCAATTTTTAGTTTACCAATGTAAATGCACATCGTGTAATGCCATGTTATGTAATGTCATGTACCTTCATATTATGTACTGTCCTGTTATGTGGCTTGTTGTTATTTAATGTCATGTACTCGTACTGTTCATTTCATGTCGTTTATTGTCTTCTTGCAGGACATGGCTGGACACACACAGACTTTACTTGACCCATCATATGATGACAAACATCGTAGCGGTGCTCGGTTTATGGGGGATAGTCCATGACCGTTCGTTATCAGGGTCCGAGAGTCCACTGGCCCTTGGATGCACGTTGAGTCCCTTTACTACGGCATATAGGTCTGTTGCCATTTGCACGGATGATGGACATCGGGCGTACTTTCTCTTTGGATGATGCTCTGTTGTCCTCCCTTGTCAATCGTTGGAGACTAGAGACCCACACGTTCTACTTCCGTTGGGGGAGATGACCGTGACCCTTCAGGACGTTTCCCTTATTACTGGTTTGCCTATCAGGGGCAGGCCAATAGTTCCACCACCGAAGTGGCCTAATTAGAGGGATAGGTTGCAGCACTGGTTTGGTCATTCAATCCTAGAGAATAGTCAAGGGGTTCTATAATCCTGGTTTCGCTGCTACATGCGATGTCCTGCTGATACGCCGGAGTATGTAATAAGGAGTCACCTTCTGGTGTACCTGCTGTTCTTGTTCACCTGGGTGTTGTTCGCTTCTACATAGGGGGACAGCGTGTACTCGAGCTTCGTTCACATCGCCGAGGCGTTAGCTGACGCCCAACTCTACGACGTGCCATAGTTTAGCTTTGGATCGGCAGTGTTGTGTGTGATGTACAAGGGATTGTGCGTAGCATGCCTGAAGAGAATGATAGATGAGCCAGTGCTTGCAGTGTGTTACACTCTGCTTCAGATATGGTCGTGGGAGCACTTTTCTGTGGGGCGGCTATACTTCAAGGAGCCCATGGACCCGTATCCATTGAAGGCTCCATTCTACGGTGAGGGTGGGGATCCGGTTGACGAGTCCACCATGGGTACGCAGTGGACGGCCAGCCGGTTGGGATGGGCAAGAGAGGCCTCGTCAAGTCTACCTAGAGTATCATAACTACTTCGAGACCCTGCACGAGGATGACATCATATGGCAGCCATGGATGGCCCATTTCTTGCTCACTACGACGCCGCATGGATTGTCATAGCAGTGCAGCTAGGATGTTTACTACTGGCTGAAAACATGCCACCTGGTGTTTTGTCATATGGTTGAGCCACATTGCCCAGCCTGAGTGATGCGCCAGTTTGGACTTCATCAGCAAATCCCCCCTCTGGTTCACCCATCTCTACCCCAAAAAGTGCATAGATAAGTGCAATTCGTAATATTCAATTCTACGCTTTTCTACTAGCTTACCAGGATGTAATTTGGATTCGTAACCTGCAAATTTCTTTCGTTGCAGGCAATCTCAGAAGGGCCAACATAGCGACGACTAGCGCCTGATACAGTTATCATGGATCACTGTGTGGGAGTAGTCCGCCACAGAGCAGGTAGTGGCTGAGGATCGACTGTACGACCTAGAGTCATACATCGCCTACTTGGAGTGGTACGTGCCATGTATGCATGCTAGACTTACGAGACATACTCCTTAGAGACTCGAGGAATTCACGCACACTGATTGGTTGGGCCTCGGCCACCCTCTGCATCGTGCATCACAGCAGGATGACATGGTACGTGCACAACGTATGTTTTATTCATATTTCTATTCACGTCTAACCAAATTTTTGTGTTGTCCGTGCAGTTCGACCGTACGAATCGTATCATTGATGAGGCTTCCAGTGCACTATGTCAAGGGAAACACAACACTGTTATAGGCCTGCTTGGGGTAGTACATTCTGTCTTGGATGATGTGAAGGGTATCATAAAGACTATTACGTGCGGACATCATAGCGACGTCGCCGTATCGTGCTCACGGATGCGCCCAACCCCTCTCTCCAAGGTTGTCGCGACCGAGCACAACCAGAAGATGATTGAGCTTCGCTCGCTCATCTTCAGCACAGCCTGGCCTTTAGGATGCGCAAGTATGACATATATGTTTCATTTGAAAATGACGTAATACCTACGCAATGTAATTTTATTGGCCATGCCATGTTCTTTTACAGCGCGCATGCAGGGATTGCTCTTTTCTTCCATCATCATCTAGGCGCCACGATGAATCATCCGCTCCATCACCCGTATGTACAGCTGCTGAGGTGAACACAGACTGAGACCCAGACTCGCTCGATCGGGTGCAAGTTCTGGGTGGGTTACGTCCACGTTGGTACGTTTACCGCAAGATTTCAGCTTCGGGCAGACCTACACCCCCACGGTACGCACGGTTTTGGTGCAGGCACATCATCTACGCAGGCGCCACGTCAAGTACATTCTCTTTCGTTGAAGTTATTACGTGCTATTCAACATACCTTTATCCGGCGTGCCTAACATTCCTGTTTGAATCATGTTCTTTTGCAGGACGCGCGCCGGGATCGAACTTTCCTTCCACTGCCAACAAGTACAGCTACTGAGGTCGACACACACACCGACGTGGCCAACCCCCATCAGGACTTGCCACCAAGAAGTTCGGCTTGGGGTACGTTCGTGCCCCCAAGCTTACCGCAATACCCACCTCAGCAGACTTGGTTCGACTAGACCTATACCCCGTACTTCACACATGATTATGGTATAGGGTCATTGACGAATACTCATACCAAGGATACCCCCAGCAGGCTGGAACACCAAATGGGCCGTCTTAGGCCCAGCCCTGGCCGAAGGCCTCGTTGGGTCACGAAGGACCCTCGACCCTGATCAAGCCCACCAGGAGGCGGTCCGACCTGGCCTCAGGTCGGGCGCCCTGCAGGCTCCGACCTGGCCTCAGGTCGGGCGCCCAACAAGCTCCGACCCAGCGACCTCCGCCACAGGGTCGAAGATCGTCACCGGTCGACCTCAAGCTGGTCACCTGCCCCGCGAACACGACGGCCATGCTGGGGCAGGTGGCTCCTTCCCAAGGTGGCTAGGAGGCCGCCAAAGTCAAGCGCCAGTCCCTTCACCCTGTCATGCACAGTAGAGAGACACGCTCCCTCCCGAGGCGACACCAGAGCACAACGTAATCTGCGTAGCATCTCGACAAAGACAGAGGGTGCGCCCGCCTGACAGAACGCCATTGTGTCTACCAACCTGTATGGGATGAATAAGAACTCGCTACCACCAGACCAAGACCAGACTCTCGACGAGGACACCCCACCCTTTTTTATCCAAACTCCCATGTAACCTGCCCCCTCCACCTATATAAAGGGAGGCAGGACCCTCAGGGAAGGGGACCGAGACTTTGAATGGCTTTAACGAGCAACACGATCCTTACTCCCGCTCGGACGAGCGCTCAAGGCCGGCCCTTACCCCTCGCTTGTAACACCACAGTCCTCTGCGCCCAAATCAATACAGAACCACCACGAACTGGAAGTAGGGACGTTCGGCCCGAACCAGTATACATCTTGGGCTCCCTGAGTCTAACCATTCAAGGAGAGAGAGCGCGCGGCCCCTTGACTACAAATTTACTTGCCGGTATACGAAACACCGACAGTTGGCACGCCAGGTAGGGGTTTCGCGCATCATCGTTGTCATCTCCGGATTCCCATTTGCTTCCTTGATGGCTTCTTTCACCCACGACGGTGCGTCTGCATCGAGGAACTGGATTCGCTTCGGCACCCTCGACTTTGTCGTCACCCTGGCGGGAGAGCTCGTGCTCGTTTCCGCCACCTCTCGACCAGCGGCCCGCCAGATCTCGACTCCATTGCCGGTCTCGACACCTCGGCTTGAGGCCCTCGTGACGAACCCCGACGCCGAGCTTCGCTAAGTGTTGTCTTTGCCTTTGGTAGCGGCCTGACGTGAGCTCGAGCGAGCGGCGATGTCGCCCCCCACGGGCTCGCGGCTTGTGGCGATGGCCGACTATATGTCGACCTCCGTTCACGACTTGCTGGAGGTTTCCTCTAGCCATGACTCCAGCTCCGACACAGAGCACACTACGGACGAGCCATACTCTCGCGAGTGCAACATGGCGGGTGTGGCTGACCCGACCGCAACCCCTGTAAGTCCAGGAACCACCGCCCGGCGCACCGAGGCGCAGGAAGCGAGCATCAAGACGAGCGCTACCGAAGCCTCCAAGCTCGCTTAAGCTTCAGCTTCAGCCAAGAACTGAGGCTCGAAGGCCAAGCCGATAAACTCCAGCCGACTCGGAGCAAGACCACCGAGCCCCCACACGCATCCGGGCGCCGCGAGGCATGCGCGCCCGAGTTCAAGATCAATCGCCGAGGGGTCCGACGGTCTTCCGTTCTTCCCCCACGCCAGCCAGAATGTCGCCGCAGCAGCAATGCTGCACCGCGGCATCCCCGAGCTGGAAGACCCGGAGGCTAAGGCCACGCATCGTAACCTCCGGCCAGGTGGAGCGTCTTCTTGCATGCAAAGACATGCAAGGCTCCAGCCCCACCACTGGGGGCTTCGAGCCGCCGAGCTGCGGCCGCCGCTTCCGGGGCGGCGTCCGGCGAAGATGGCGCTGCACCTTGGGCTGCCCTAGGCCTCACGCACAACAGTGCACCAGTGCCTGGGCAACAGTCGCGACGTTCGCGCCACCCTCGAGGCGCGGAGGAGGGCGATAGACGAAGTGGCCCAATCGCGGGCCGTGGACATCGGTCGGCGCCACGACCGCAGCCCAAGCCCCGACGGCCCTGGGCCTCGGGCATTCTGTCAGGAGATCCGCAATGCGGATTTCCCTGCCAGGTTCCAGGCGCCTGTCAACATCACCAAGTACACTGGGGCGACAAACCCCAATATCTGGTTGGAAGATTACCGGCTTGCATGCCGGGCGGGGGGAGCCACTGATGACCTTTTCATCATCCAGTACCTCCCCATCTACCTCGCGGACTCGGCTCGAGCCTGGCTCGAGTACTTGCCCGCAAAACCATCAGGAACTGGGCCGACCTAAAGAATCTCTTCGTCGGCAATTTCCAGGGCACATACAAGCGCCCTAAGAATTCCCTCGGACTGAAGGGCTGCAGCGAGAGTGGGAGACTCTCCTCGACTACATCCGATTTCTCCCAAAGAATGCAACGAGCTCCCCGACATTTGCGACGCTGACGTCGATGGGGCGTTCATCTACGGCACCACCTCCGAAGCTCTGGTACACAAGATGGGCTGCGCCAAGCCCAAGACCATCAAGGAGCTCCTAGACATCGCCACCAACCACGCCTCTGGCGAAGAGGCTGTGGGGGCCATCTTAGACAAGGGGAAGGCCAAGCGAGAGCCCGACATCGGCCGTGCCCCTCGACCGCCCGATAAACGGAAGTGGAAGGGGAAGCAAGGCCATGAGGCCATGTGGTCAGCTGCCGACCGCCTCGCCAAGCAAAGCAGCGCGCAGCAATTCACCACTTCGAGAAACTGGACGGATACCAGAATTGAACCACGGCACCCCGTCAAGCATAAATACCAGATCAAGTCTCAAGCGCTTATTTCGGAGCCCCGCGGCAAAGGGAAGTGGGACTCGGCACCAGATGCCGAGGAAAAGAAGGCGGACGACGAGTTCCCAGAACCCGACGACTGCCTCATGATCTTCGACGGCCGACGTGCTACGCCGACAAGCGGCGGCTCAAGCTCGCCTATCGGGAGGTCCATACGGTGACTCCGCCGTACTAAATACCTCCAAAGGGTCGGAGTCGCCGATCACTTTTGATCGGACCGACCGCCTGACCACGCTCCTTAACCAGGAGATATCCGCCGTCGCCGACCCCATGGATGCGCGGTAGCGCCTCAACATCCCAGATGTTGAGACACTCGACGCCATGGGAATCCCTCGTTCGAGTCTCCGACCGAGCAGGGCGCCCTTCCACGGCGTCGTCCCTGGCCAGCAGGCCTATCCACTCGTGCAGGTCGACCTGCCCATCACCTTTGGGAGCCCAGACAACTTCCGCACCGAAACCCTCACCTTCGAGGTCGTGGGGTTTCCTGGCTCCTACCACGCCATCTTGGGGAGGCCATGTTACGCCAAGTTCATGGCGGTCCCCAACTATACCTACCTCAAGCTGAAGATGCCGGGACCACGGGGAGTGATCACCGTGGCCTCGTCTTTTCAGCTCGCCTACAACTGCGAGCAGAGCAGTTGCGAGCTGGCATCGACGATCATCGCGTCCGCCGAGCTCGAAAACCTCCGGAGGGAAACCTCCGAGTCTGCCCCCGATTCCAGCAAGTCGGGGCCAGGATCCTTCAAGTCCACCGAGAACACGAAGGAGGTCACGGTCGATCCCGAGGATCCGGCCAAGACCATGTGGGTCGGAGCCACGCTCCCCGCCAAATAGGAAAGTGCGCTCGTCGACTTCCTCCGCACCAATCGTGATGTCTTCGCATGGAAGCCCTCCGACATGCCAGGAATCCCAAGGGAAGTCGCCGAGCACTCCTTGAATATCCGACCTGGCTCAAGGCTGGTCGCCCAACGCTTGCGCCGCTTCGACGAGGAGAAGCGCAAGATCATAGGGGAGGAGATCGCCAAGCTTTTGGCTGCAGGGTTTGTAAAATAGATGCGCCACCCCGAGTGGCTAGCCAACCCTGTTCTTGTAAAAAAGAAATCTGGGCAATGAAGAATATGTGTTGACTACATGAGCCTGAACAAGGCGTGTCCCAAGGACTCGTTCCCATTGCCTCGCATCGACCAAGTCGTCGACTCCACCGCAGGGTGCGAATCCCTGTCCTTTCTGGATGCCTACTCAGGCTACCACCAGATAGCGATGAAAGAGTCCGACCAGCTCGCGACTTCTTTCATCACTCCGTTCGGCTCGTTCTGTTACGTAACAATGCCATTTGGTCTAAAGAACGCGGGTGCTACATACCAGCGATGTATACAAACGTGCTTCAATGACCAAATCGGCCGTAACATCGAGGCGTATGTCGATGACATTGCCGTCAAGACTAAGAAGGCCGACGACCTCGTCGTCGACTTAGAGGAGACTTTTGCGAACCTCTGACGGTTTCGTATAAAGCTCAACCCTGAGAAGTGTGTTTTTGGGGTCCCTAAGGGAAAGCTACTCGGCTTCATCGTCTCCGAGCGTGGCATCAAAGCCAATCGGGAGACGATCTTCGCCATCATGAAGATGAGCCCGCTCGGCAACCTAAAAGGAGTCCAAAAGCTGACAGGATGCCTTGCAGCCTTGAGCCATTTCGTGTCTCGCCTTGGCGAGCGCGGAATGCCGCTCTACAAGCTGCTCAAGAAATCCGATCATTTCAGCTGACCCAGGAAGCACAGGAAGCCCTCAACCGATTGAAAGTGTTCTTGACCTCACCCCGGTGCTTTGTCGCCCGGCAAGATCAGGAACCGCCTCCTCTACATTGCTCGCCACGACCAGTCGTGCAAGTGCTTGTTGTGGAGCGATCGAAGAAGGCCATGTGCTTAAGGTACAACGGCCGGTGTATTTCATCAGTGAAGTACTCTCCGAGTCCAAGGCTCGGTACCCGCAGGTGCAGAAGCTGCTCTATGCGGTGCTCATCACGAAGAGGAAATTGGTCCATTACTTTGACCGGCACCCCGTCTCCGTGGTGGCCTCCTCGCCACTCGGCGAAATCGTCCACAACCGCGACGCTTCAGGAAGAATAGCCAAGTGGGCACTTGAGCTCAACGCCATGACATATCGTACGTCCCCCGGATGACGATCAAGTCGCAGGTCTTGACCAATTTCGTTGCCGAGTGGACCGAAGCCAGTGCCCGGGCCAAGACCCCGAGTATCGGACGATGTACTTCGATGAGTCCTACACCAAGAACGGAGCGGGTGTTGGAGTTCTTATTGTTTCCCCGCTCGGGAACAAGCTCTAGTACGCCATCTGACTACTCTTCAACGCAACTAACAACGTCGCCGAGTACGAAGCTCTCGTTAACGGTCTCTGGATCGCTGCTCGGAAAGGTCCCCATTGGGAGGGATCTCCAGGGCCCACTCGGATAACCCGTTACTAGCTCCACGAGCACGGTGTTCAAACCAACGTGGTAAACATGCGTTAGCTCACCCCCCTCCAGGTCCCACACCTACGGACGGGGCGTATACGTGGGACAGACATCGGCTACTCCTCTCGCAGACAGCCTCACCAGATGAGGACTCGGGACGAACGCCCTCCGTCGAGCTACGACGTAAAACTAGCGCCGGACCCCGAACCTTGTTTAACGATTCGGGCGTCCGTGTTTACCTAGGCAACGCCCAGCTACGACGTGAAACTAGCACTCGGATACGTAACCTTGCCTAAGGCATCTGGGCGTCCGCGCCGACCTAGGCAACGTCGAGCTACGACGTAAAACTAGCGCTCGGACCCAGAACCTTGCCTAAGGCTTCTGGGCGTCCGCGCTGACCTAGGCAACGTCGAGCTACGGCGTAAAACTAGCGCTCGGACCCCAGAACCTTGCCTAAGGCATCTGGGCATCCGCGTCGACCTAGGCAGTGTCGAGCTACGACGTGAAACTAGCGCTCGGATACTAGAACCTTGCCTAAGGCATCTGGGCGTCCGCGCCGACCTAGGCAACATCCAGCTACGACGTAAAACTTGCGCTCGGACACCAAAACCTTGTCTAAGGCATCTGGGCATCCGCGCCGACCGAGGCAACGTCGGGCCGAATCCCGCCGACCAAGTCGTTCGACCTTCGCAAGCCAAAGTAACCCCCCAACCAGCTCTCCGACCTGCTCAGGGGCTACACCCGGTGCGCTCACAAGACCGGCCAGCTCCGCCGACTGTGTCGGTCGGACTCGGCCGACCAAGGCAGTTAACCCGTCCCGCCGAGCGCGGTGTTTATGCTTTTGGGGCCGGATAATCAGGGGGTCGACTGTGACACGGTCAGCTCAAACGCGGCTTATACACCCGGGTTAACTCCGCTGAGTCCCGATGGCTATCTCCACGAGCACCGCAAGCCCTATACCACCCCAGAGAACTCGTTGCTTCGCTGTGGCTAAGATCCGAGAGATCGCAGGGACATAGGTTCCGAAAGGGCGATTTATATTACGCACGATTTATAAATTGTTTGCGTCTTGACAGTTAAGAAACAGCAAAAGCATCAATCTAACTTGAAGACATCAAGATGGCGTATGAATCTAAGCGCCGCGCGCGCGCCTAACCGCTTCGATAAGGGCATCCCTCGCTTTGACGAGCTTCGGGACGACATCGATCAGCGCGTCAACGGCAATGGCATCGCGAGCGACGGCGTCTAGCTCGGCCCATTCGGCCATGGCGAGCTCGGAGTCAGCCCAAAGCTCCACTAAGAAGACCTCCTCGTCCGTAGGCGCCGGCGGTCCTTCATCTCCAAAGCTGAATACCAGCCCCTCCACGGAGAAGGGCGACGGCGGAGTCTCGTCGATAGAAGGAGAAGGGCGACGGCGGAGTCTCGTCGATAGAAGAAGAAGGGCGGGAAGAAGCCATTGAAGATTTAAGGGAAGCTAAGTGTTGCGGAGCAGTGGACAATTTGTGAGGCGAGTGATTGCCCCAAATGCCTGCGACCGTACCGCTCTTATATGCTTAAGGCGTAGAAGCCGAACAGGTTCAAATAAATGAGGGCGTGAGAAGCCGAGGCGTCATCACATTTGCGAAGAGACCGTGCCAACGGAGAAGGTGGGCCCGTCCAGGAACGCACTGATCAGGAAAGCACCTGGCGCGCGTTCCAGGATGGCCCCGGGGGCTACTGACGAATACTCATACTAGGGATACCCCCAGCAGGCCGGAACACCAAATGGGCCGTCTTAGGCCCAGCCCTGGCCGAAGGCCTCGTTGGTCACGGCGACCCTTGACCTCGATCAAGCCCACTGTGGGCGGTCCGACCGCCTCGTCGCTCTGCACCTAACGAGCTCCAACCCAATGACCTCGCCACAAATCGAAGATCGTCGCGGCCGACCTCAGCCGGTCACCTACCCCGGACCAGACACGATACCATGGGCAGGTGGCTCCTTCCCAAGGTGGCCAAGAGGCCGCTAAAGTGAAGCGCCAGTCCCTTCACCCCATCATGCACAGTGGAGAGACGCGCTCCCTCCCGAGGCGACACCAAAGCACAACAGAATAAATACAAGATCTCGACAAAGACAGAGGGCAGTGCGCCGCCGACGGAACACCGCTCGTGTCTACCAACCTGCATGGGATGAATAGAACTGCCACCACCGTGATCAAGACCGTGACTCTCGACGAGGACACCCTATCCTTTTTTCTCCAAACTCCCGTGTAACCTGCCCCTTCGCCTATATAAAGGGAGACAGGACCCTCAGGGAAGGGGACCGAGACTTTGAACGACTTTAATGAGTAACACGATCCTTACTCCCACTCGGACGAGCGCTCAAGGCCGGTCCTTAGCCCTCGCTTGTAACACCACGCAGTCCTCTGCACCCAAATCAATACAGAACCACCACGAACTGGAAGTAGGGACGTTCGGCCCGAACCAGTATACATCTTGAGCTCCCTGAGTCTAACCATTCAAGGAGAGGGAGCGCGTGGCCCCTTGACTACAAATTTACTTGCCGGTATACGAAACACCGACAGTCATCATCTGTGTGTGCACCATGGCAGGTATGTATGTCCAGTTGAAGTGATTACCAATGTAGAGTCGTGCTAACACTACATGGTCGCAGGTTTCTAGGGATGAGTTCTCCCAGAGGACATAAGACTCCAAGACCCCACGGCCGGTATCGGTGAGTGTTTTGTGTATTCTAAGTTACTGGTTGCACTCATTTTTGGCCACAGTACTAACAGTACATACCAATGCAGCCTCCTGGGTGGGTGGTAGACATGTTCGGCGCCCAACACCTTGGTCCCAGCCAGCTTGACGACATCCCTCGCGCAACACAGGACACACAGTATGACTTGCAGAGCACGATGCACATACCTGACCGGTTCACATACCTAGAAGACCAAGTCTGCCGTATGAGAAAGTGGCGACCGGATCAGAGTTGAGGTTTCGAGGTAGCGGCTGGTTCTATTGTTGTAATGAAGTTCGCACATGTAATTCATGTATGCCTTCGGCCTGTTCGTAGTGGTTTAAGAATGATCATCCTTATTACTTTGTCCATATGGTATATTGCTTTCATAACATACGATCGTTTGCTTTCTCACATTGGCCTGATAAAGGCGATGTTTTATCATGATTACACAACTCACGAGGAGCAGCTTTGTAAGGTCGATTAGACAACTCAAGAGCAACAGCTCTGTTGGTAGCGAGTTCTCACATCGACCTAATAAAAGCTTTGAGACAGTGCGATTCCCGAACTTTTTCAAAGCAATGTGACAACACGATGCTTGTTGCTTTCTCAGACTAAATTGACAACTCCCGTGTAGCAGCTTTTTCAGGGCGATTAGACAACTCACGAGCATGTAGCTTTGTCAGGTCGATTAGACAAGTCACAGGTAGCAGCTTTGTTAGGCTGAGTTGTCAAAAATGAAAGCATCCATCACCTTTTGCAGTGACAAGTTGTAACACTCTGCCTAATGCTTTAAACTTTTTAGGCCAATTTAACAATACTCTACCATCTGTTTGTCAGGCCGATTTGACCACACACTGTCATTAATGGATATTATCTTCTTCTCATGGTCAACAGCTGTAAATATTTTATCTACACAACTTTTCTTAATATCCTGTTTTCCAACCGTCATTGCATATCAAAGAACTAAGAGCAACCCTTTTGTACAGGAAACCATCCATGAACATCAAACATCAAGCACTTCAAAAATATCACTAGTTTGACGATCACGCCTCATTTCAATATGAGGTCTTCAAAAATATCACCAGTATGACGATCACGCCTCATTTCAGTATGATCCCACCTCATTTCAATATGACGATCACGCCTCATTTTTTGTTAATAACTAATTGGTTCTGACATGTAGTGCCCAATAACTGGTGCATGAAAAATACCAATTTGCCCGTGCGTATCTCTGTTGCCTCTATTTTTCCCGCCGAATGTATGCACTGCCTCTATAAATAGGCCTTTATGCTAGCTCCGCTTCAACATATCCTCGTCCTCATCCCATTCCTCACCTCCAAAGGCCATGTCTCAAACGCGAGCTTAGGATATCGGAGGGCTCATGCGCTTTCCACTGCAAGACAAGTTGATTGTCCTAACTTCCATATGCAAGCTAATGTGTTTTACGCCAACACTAAGGGAAATAACGGTCGGGTGTTTTACAAATGCCCTTTTTCTCCGTAAGTGAAAAGTTCATTAGCTTCCTTCTCGTAAATAAGATTTTTTCCTATTCGAGTTGTGTAATTGTTTGAAGAGATCTCCTTTATTTGCACAGCCTAAAAGTATGTTCACCTCATCACGTAGGCTGCAGGGTGCCAATATTTCCAGTGGACGGATACCATGGACACCTCGATAGAGTGTCCTACAACCACAGTACCATAAAGGATGCATCCTTCTATGGAGGAGATGATGGACCTTATGCTCGAGTAGTGGCTCAACATGCTGATGTTCAAGATGGAGCGCATTTTAGATCATGTCAGGTAGTTGGAGAAGATTGTGTGTGTGGCTATCCTAGTTGTACTATACACTATTCTTGGGAAGTAGTTCGTTTTCTACAGAGGAGACAGAGTTGGTCATAGATGCCTTTCGAAGTGGTTTCCAGAAATCATCTTTTTCTTTGTTAATTTATGTATTAGTCGATTTCCTTCCATCGCTTTCAGCTTTTTTGGCCTGATTTCACTACTAGTGGTAGCTTGTTCATGGACTTATTTAACTTATGTATTCAATAATTATCTCCTTGTAGTAATAATAGTTGTGAAATACCGAAAACATCCATCACCTTTCGAAGTCACAAGTGACATCACTCTGCCCACCGCTTTCAGCTTTTTCTGTCCGATTGGACAACATGTTGCCAGTAGCATTCTTAGCCCGATTTGAGTACTTGAGGCAACGTTTTGTCAAATTGGCCTAAGAAAGTGAGATTTCAGGTTCTGCTCATTGTGCAGGTAAATTTTTTTGTTTATTTTGTTTAGCAATATATCATGGTAGGATAGCAAAAATAATAGACTAGTTAAATTTAGAGGTTACGGATTGATTTAGCATATTTTTAGTAATTTAGTTGGTTTGTACAAATACATTTATGTAGATATATATTTTTATGAAAAATAATATATTTTCAGGAATGTAGATGTTTTTTATAGATAGATATGTATTGTTAGGAGTGTAGATTTTTTTACAGATAGAAGTAGATAGATATATATTTTTAGGAGTGTATAGTCCGACATCACTACACACAATATAGTTTGACGTGACTATTCACTGCACACTACAAAGTTTCATCGGTACACTCAGTACACACTAACTGCATGCTGCATAGTCCGAAGTGACCACTCACTGCCTACTTTTAACTCTGAAGTGACCATTTATTGCACAATATATTTGTCACTACTAACACCTTGCATGCATGACTACCTTTTCAGCTTGAATTGACTATACACTCTAGTGTTTTACTGTCCGTTTGCACATTTGAATCTTACCTTCCAATATTTAGTCCATACACCACCACTTCGAGACTATAAAAGGCTAAACTGCAGGCACACATACACAACTCCCACTCACACTTCACCATGGCTGGATCCTCTAGCAGAGCATTCTCATGGACACCTGATATGAGCAGCGTAGCCCTTCATTACACATTGAAGGTTACGCATAATGGGAAGGATGATCCGTTCAACGAGAAGAATCTAAGTAAAGTGGTGTCCAAATTGCAAGAGTGGCGTCTGACATTATCGAGTTATAAAGTGACAACCTCTAGCCTGAACCTTGTGAACTCCAACAACCACAAGGCGCACTTACAAGGGTGGCGTCAAAGGTATTTCAGGGTGTGCGAACTAGCCGACCATGCTTCTGCTACAGGTTTCTCTACGAGATTTTATAGGGTACTGATGCTACCTAATCAGTATGCATAACATATTAAGGTTAGTTATTTCCTATTTGTTCACCCTACTAATTTTTTTAGCATTATCCATAAATTCACTAATTCGTATGCTCGTCATGTGTGTTAGTCATTCCTAGAGGATAAAGAGTTGTTGAATAAAGATATCCCAGAATTTCTAGCGATGTATATGCTCTTCGGCGGGGGTGTGATGCTTGGTTCGTGTAAAAGACGCAGAAGACGATCTAACTAGAGTGTGCAGTTAGTGCGTACTGAGTGTACCGATGAAACTTTGTAGCATGCAGTGAGTAGTGACATCAAAAGACGCAGAAAACGATCTAGCTAGAGGTCCATCCAGTACTATTGTAGCAGAAAGATCAAGAGGACGTTCAACCACCACCGAAAGATGGTTTGCTCCTAACTATACAAATGACGATGACGATAATGGTGACGATTTTATGTCACCTAGATCTCGATGTTCGAACACTAACACAATAAGCCGTTTAAGCAACAATGCAAGAGGACGTTCAACTAGCACTGAAGGAGGGCTAGATCCTTTCCATATAAATAACAATGATGATGACGATTTTATGCCACCTAGGCCATGAACCTTACATCCTCAGAGTCTTCTTAATCCTGATGATATTACATTAAGCCCTATCAGATTCATACTAGTACCCCATTAGGAACCAATAGATAACTATTGTTATTTTTATAGTAGCGACCTATTCTGACAACTATGGCCATAGAATGTATGGTTTTCTGACTTAGTCCTTCATCAAAGGCATGTACCTATATTGTATCCTAGTTTTATGAATTTCCTAAGGCATGTATGTATCTTGTAGTTCACATTTCATGCTATTGTAGTTGTTGTATTTACTGCACTTTATAATATCAATGTCGGGTTTTATTCAATGTTTTACTATGATTTATTGTCAAATTTATCGCACACCGAAAGAGAATGAGGAACAACGAAATTTGAATTTTTTTGTCAAAAAGTAACTAACAAATAATTTTGTAAAATACTACATGAATTATCACTAACAAATATGAATTTTTCTGAATTTATTGAACCCTAGTTTGAACTCTAAAATTCTAGTAGCTGCCAAAATAACACTGACTTTTAATAATTAATGCTCATAAGTTACAACGAATTTTTGAATGAAATCAGTGAAAAAATGTTCATACATGTTTATATAACTCCCACACCACTTCAATTGACTGAAAATAGAATTTTTGGCCAAACAGAACGAAATTGCCTGTTGTTTTCTATTTTTGCAATTTTATTGTGAGATCGTCGATTTTTAGAAAAATAACGTTGACTGAACAATAAAAAAATCCGGCCCTTCCCAGTGGTCCCCTACCACTAGAAATAGGCCGAATCTAGCGGTAGGAGACAACTAGAAATCCCCCATTTCCAGCAAACCCATCCAACTATTTTATTTCCACACAAAAAATCCTACGCATCTGCGACCGCTTGAAATTGCGGATTTTCAGCCTTCCCCGTTCGCTAATAATTAGACAATAATTTCCCTGCATGGCAAAATTTTTTTAAAAAAATATCAGCGCTTCCGAATCACACGAACTACGTAAAAAAAATTTCGAGCATTTCTCGTCCACTGAAATTTGGCACAGAGGGCTACTTCTGGAATTTCGTCGCAACCATGGCTATTTTTGAAAAAATTATACGCAGACGGCTACTACAGTAAAAATTTCAAAATTTTGAGCTTGCAGTGCTAATTCAAAAATATTGGGAAAATTTTTAAAAAAATCTCGCTCGGTGTGCCGCGCTTGAGAGCCATTGCACCGGTGGTGCAGCGCCTCCCGCCCACAGTTTTGTCGTGCCAGGGGCTAATTCCATGAATAATGGAGACTGGTGGCTATTCTCACAAAAGAAAATTTCAGACGAGCCAAAACAATACAAATTTCTGTGTGGGGGAGGCGAAATCGAGCGAGGGGAGGGGGGTGTGGCAGGGGCACTACACCAGTAAGCAATACCCCAGTGCATGGTACTGCGGGCTACCCAAAGTGACGAAAAAGCGGTGCACGAATGCGAGGATAAAAACCGTCGAAATTCGACGAAAATTTCGGTTTTCGGACCCCCCGAATCTATATCTACCGGCCGAATTTAAAATTTAAAAAATTTGATTTTGCTACAATAAATACTACGGTAATTTCGGTGAAATTCGGGCAAATTTCACCGAAATTTCGGGTTTTTAATCCGGATTTTCAAATTTTTTGGCCGGATTTGAACGGAATGGGTCCAATAACCCTTAACAAAGTCTTGTTACATGAAAATTTGATGAAGAACTAATTTTTTGAGATTTTTTAAAATTTCGGCAGAAACACTGTCAGATGTTTAAAAACATTTACAAGCCTGATAATCATCTGAAAAAATTATGGAACCATACTTTGTTGTTTGGGATCATAGAAAAAAATTTCAAAATAATTTAACATCATTTGTTATCTTAAAAAAATCAAAAATAGAATGGACATAATTGGGACAGTAAACTTGTTAGATGTTTCTAAATTTTCTCGAGTGTGATCATCATCTAAAATTTTTATGAAAGATTAAGAACTTCCTCAGTACCATTCTATAAAATTTTCAAAAAATTTAAACTTTCTTGATTTGCTCAATAAAATCAATCAATGCAGTAAGCACTAAACTTAATTTGTTGTATTATATTTCAAAAATCAATTCATTTGAGCTAAGGATTTATCAGGCAATTCAAATATTTTTATAACTTTTTTAAATTTTGTTTTTAAAATTCATTTGAGCTAAGGATTCTTATGTAAAATTTTCATCTCAAAATATTTCTCCAGGAATTTATAAAAATTCTAACATTCAAAGTACTAGTTTTCAACTCTCTGTGTTTTGAATTTTAAAAATTCTCACATTTGGTCATCATCTGAAATTTTTAGAGAAATATCATAAGTATGTCAAGAATCTCCACAAAAAAATTCAAAATTTTCTAACGCCGTTTGTACTATTTTTCATCCGGTTCAAACTTGCCGATCAACGTTTCATCTACATAGTATCAATGTTTGAATTTTTAAAAATTCCACAGATCTGATAATTACCTAAAATTTTTATGAGAACATCTCAAATGTGTCAGAAACCTACAAAAAAATTTCAAAATTTTTCGACGTCGTTTGAACCAATTTTCAGTCAGTCCAATTTGGGCGAAATTTCGGGAAATTTCGGCGAATTTCGGTGTAATTTCGGCGAAATTTCGGAAATTTCGGTACCAAACAAACCGGATTTGAATTTTGAAATTTGAATTTACCGAATTTCGGCCGAAATTTTGGATTTCGGCTTGGAACGAAATTTTTCTTCAAACGAAAACTTGAACCCTGCGCAATGCAACGCGCCAGGGTTGCGGCACAGGCGGGCCTGGTGGGAGCAGCGCCTCCCGCGCCCAGGTGGGCTCAGGCACGGGAAAAAAAGCGAAAAATTATGCAGCGCACAAAGGCGCGGTATCCACGAGCGAGGAGGCTAGATTTGTAATTTTATCTTCATGAAAGCTATTGTTGAAAATAAAAAACAGTACAGGCTAAAACAGTAAAAATTTCACACTACGTTTACTCTGTGTCAGGATTTTCCACAGGGTGACCCATGCACGGCGTAGGCTAGTCAACCTCTTGCCAGTCGACGAAGTACAGTTTGGTGGCAGGTTGTAACAGTCACTGGGAGACGCACATACCTAATGGACTGGCCCATATATATTTTTTTAAGTCCATCCTTCTTTCGAATCTAATTATAAAATAATTTTTTCTCATCACAAAAACATCGTTAGTATCTCCTACTACACTCCTGTACCACGACAAGAGATACGTTGGTGCTCGAAGAAGCAACCTACCAAACTTTGCTACCTCGGTAGCATTAATCAAGCCATTTAATTAGGCAAATTTCATTAAGTGATTAATCAATTTCAGACTTAACGAATCGCTTAACTAGATTGTGGAGGCCAAGGCGGCACGTGATACTACTCCCAACCGCATTTGAGCCAACTTCGTGGTACCTAAACAGAAACAACAAGCGTGAGTCCAAGACTCAAAGAAAGTGCAACAAGTAGACAAAGTAAGAAATTAAACTAAGATACGCCTACTTCAAAACATAGAGTAACAGCTTTAATTGGCCTTCAGAATTAAATGAAGGCAGCTTGAATTCATAAAAGATTCAAAACATAAGAGAACGACACTCCATCATTTACCATAATCTTTACTTAACTAAAAACATCCAGAACAAAAGCAAGAATTGACTCCATTTACCGCAACCAACCTCGAACGTAACAAAACTTACCTCGCCTCAATAAACATTTCGGATGAGTCCACCCAATCCTCAACCTGTTTTTCCCATTCCTATCAATCCCATTTATCCGCTGCAACACATAATGCAATGAAATGCTATACTTTCATGCTCAAGCGCACAAAACATACAAAGGAAGAAGCTTATGTCCATACTTCACAATCAACTCATTAAACATAATTCACCATTGTCAAGTAATACGATGCAATTATGCCATACAAAGCGTAATCTCAATCCATACATCACAATCAACTCATTAAACATAATTCATCATTGTCAAGGCAAATACATGATGCAATTATGCCATACAAAGCGTAATCTCAATCCATACATCACAATCAACTCATTAAACATAATTCATCATTGTCACGGCAACATGTATGCAGATTTCACAATTTCCATGCATATGATGCATCATGCATGCTCATCTCCTCTTTAGCACATACCAGAGGTATTTAGTGCACACCCGCCGGTGTGCACCCTCTCATTCTCCTTTCCACCCCGTGGTGGAGGGCACCTACTTCCATCGACTCTCGCTCCCCATACAACCACGATATGGGACTATTTAGGTAGGACTTTTGTACTCACTACATGTGAGCACAGAGGCCCACATCAGAATGGGTCGCCTCTTCCATCATGAATGCACAAATGCAAATGACATAATAAATTTGCAAACTACACTCATTTCTCACATTTGCATAGCCATAGCCAAATACATAAACATCAGCCACTTCTCACATCCATAAATTACCATTCTCAACATTCAAATCACCTTCTCAACACTCGTATCCATATTCTCAACAAATCTTATCAACATGGTCAATCTGTCGTTATCACTCGCACCAAAGATATAATCAATTTTTCAATATAGCAAATCAACTATTCTTATTAATCCAACCTCACAACATCATTATTCACCTTCACCTATCATAGTAGTAAGCAATCTTATAAACGTGTGATGTAGCAATATGTCAATTTGATGATTATACGGGGTCCAACAAACAACCCACAAAGCATTCACTCCAAGGATGCACTGTTCATAAACGCATATATGCAAAAGCCATTCTCAACTTTCATATCCATAAGATCACATATATCATCAACACTCACATAAACGCCACAGCCGCATATCATGACAACAACTCGAGCTTTTTCCATAACTCAAATCTTATATCTTTTATGTTCCCATTAGCCTAATTATACTAGGGAGCAACAGCAAGGAATATATATAAAATGTAACCCATGGCATATTGACAAGGTATATGATTCATCAATCGACACACATAACAAACAAACATTGATGCACTTGCATATAATCTCGGTTTGAACGATAGCATAACCCATTTACCATTCTCATTCATCACATCGCAAACAAAATCAAACATGAAGATATTATAATAACACATGGATGATTATATGATTTCAAAACCAAATGGCCACCTAAGCCACAACCAAAGACAATGCACTTGCCTTTACCGACGAAAGAATGGAGTGGCATGTGGTTGAGGCCACTCCCGACGTAACCTTCCCTAAATAAAACAATATTCATCCAACTCAAATTCATACACACTCGGTACAAGGGACAAGAAAACAACTCTACATATTCACACCTACAATCTAAAACCAAAACACCCAGGAAACGCTTAAAGTGATTGATTGTCCAGATTCTAGTTTTCCACATCTAATCCATTCCATACACAACCAAACAACCCATAAGGCTCCATGGCAAGAACCCTAACCTGGCCACTCAACCACACCCCAAACCCTAGCTAGGCATTAACACAAACACCATGCATGCACAAAACCAAACCAAGCTAACATACCTCCAAGCATCTCCATGGAGGAAGAAGGGAGATGAGGGAGATGCCAGGGATGGCTCGGCTGGGCTGCAGGCGCTGCTCTGTTGGTTCCCTTGCTGGCTCGGCTGCTGGGCACTTGCTGCAAGCTTCGGCTGAGAAGGGAGGCCAAGCGGCAACAGAGAAAGGGCGCCGGCCTGAGAGGTAGGGGCGGCACCAGGGGAGAAGACAGGGGCTGCGCCAGGGAGGGAGGCACTCGGGCCATGGAGCTAACGCCAGAGAAAAAGGAGGTGTCAGCCAGGGAAACTGGGAAAAAATCTTGGCCATGGGAAAAGCAATGACAGCCACAAGAAAAGGAGAGGAAGAGGGGAAATTCCAACAATACCCATACAAAAGAATTGCAGTATTACACTATTAATCAAGGGATTAACTATTTAAAGTGAATATTTAATGGCACATTTCTGCCCAACAATGGTACCTCATTAGGAGCCTTGCCGTGGATCCGCAGCATGGAAAGTGATACGCGTCACCTATCGTATCTTTTACGGTGAGGTACGTGTCTCCTGCGGAGCCCTTCACCATGGAGGAGATGGTCATTTTCATAAATTTATTTAGAAAGAAGCCAAATTTATGGAAAACAAATGTGAAGAAGCTAGAAAAGTGACAGCTTCCTAGTTCGTTGATCTCTAGACTCCATATGGTAGGATTTTCCACTGGCGCATCCCAATTTGCTTAATTTTGCTATGCCGACCACCGTTCCTATGCAGTTCCTAGGGACTGCAATTCAAGCAGGACCGTCCGGATCTTCCAAGAGAGTACGCGGTATAGTGTTGCTGCAGTGAAAAATTGACACCTGCTACAATGAAATTGGCACAATAATTTTTACTACGATATATGCAAGAAGATCTGGAGTTCTGGACCATCATTTCTTGCACTAGATCTCTTTCCAAAATCTTGTTACGTGGGTTGGCAATTCAGATCTGTAGTCTGTTCTCTCTTAGCACTATCTCTTCTTCTCAGATCATGCAGACAAATGAGGCGAGGCAGACCCACACACCAAACGCTGCAGAATTTTCTTATCCCAACCATGTCTGCAGGAAACTTCCACAACCAATTATTTAAGTTGATTTTTCACATATTGAAACCATTGCAGATCGAGCAAAGTCCATGGCTTACGAATGGTAACTCCTTTTTTAACTCACCTTTCAGTCAACTTCAAAAACTTGCATGTGAAGGTATTGTAATCTTGGACGGCACCTCAAGAAACAGGGGATATGGAGATCACCAAGTCAGAAACGACTTACCTCTAGTCTCGCTGACTTGCTCGATGGTTCGATCCGATGACGGAAGCCTAGACGTTTCGGACCCTCTAAATACACAGCTCTCTTCCTCTAGAGAGCGTACGCTTCAGACTCTGCTTTCTATACTCTTCCTCGTAAAAGAAATAGTGCGTCTTTCCCAAGAAGACCAGCGCCGGCACGCAGCCATGGCTATCGAAGACGAGCAGCGCTCACTCCACATCCTCTTCTTCCCGTTTCTCGCCCCCGGCCACCTCATCCCGATCGCCGACATGGCCGCGCTCTTCGCCGCTCGCGGTGTCAGGTGCACCATCCTCACCACGCCCGTCAACGCCGCCACCATCCGCTCGGCCGTCGACCGTTCCAATGATGCTTCCAGTGGCACCGACGCCCCGGCCATCGACATCTCCGTCGTGCCGTTCCCCGACGTCGGGCTCCCGCCGGGAGTCGAGAACGGCGCGGCCCTTTTCACAGAGGACGACCGCGACAAGTTCTTTCAAGCGATCCAGCGGCTCCGTGAGCCCTTCGACCAGTTCTTGGCCGAGCACCACCCCGATGCCGTCGTGGCCGACAGCTTCTTCCAATGGTCCGTAGACGCCGCCGCGGAGCACGGCGTCCCGCGGCTGGCATTCCTCGGAAGCAGCATGTTTGCGCAGGCCTGCGGCGACAGCATGCTGCGTAACAACCCGATGGAGTCCTCCCCGGACGACCCCGACGCCGTCGTGTCCCTGCCGGGGCTGCCGCACCGTGTCGAGCTGAGGCGGAGCCAAATGATGGACCCCAGGAAGCGGCCGGAGCACTGGGCCTTCTTCCAGAGCGTGAACGCTGCGGACAAGAGAAGCTACGGCGATTTGTTTAACAGTTTCCACGAGCTGGAGCCGGCCTACGTCGAGCACTACCACACGACGCTCGGCCGCCGCACGTGGCTCGTTGGCCCGGTCGCACTCGCCTGCAAGGACGTGGCGGCGAGAGGCACCAACGCACTCTCGCCGGACGCGCACGGTTACCTGCAGTGGCTCGACACGAAACCGGCCGGCTCGTCGGTGTACGTCTCCTTCGGCACGCTAACCAGTTACTCACCGGCGGAGCTGCGCGAGCTCGCCCACGGCCTCGACCTCTCTGGCAAGAACTTCGTCTGGGTCATCAACGGCGCAGACGCTGACGGATCAGAGTGGATGCCTGAAGGATTCGCCGAGCTGATGGCACGCGGCGAGCGCGGCCTCATCATCCGGGGCTGGGCGCCGCAGATGCTCATCCTGAACCACCCAGCCATCGGCGGGTTCTTGACTCACTGCGGGTGGAACTCGACGCTGGAGGCCGTGAGCGCCGGCGTGCCGATGGTCACGTGGCCGCGGCACGCCGACCAGTTCTACAACGAGAAGCTCATCGTGGAGGTGCTCAAGGTGGGTGTCGGCGTCGGCGCCAGGGACTTCGCGTCGAGGACGGAAACCCGCCGACGGGTGATCGACGCCGAAGTGATCGCGGAAGCCATCGGGAGAGTGATGGGTGATGGAGAGGACGGCGGCGCGATACGGAAGAAGGCCAAGGAACTCGGTGTAATGGCCAGGGGCGCAGTGGAGAAGGGTGGTTCGTCGTACGATGACGTTGGACGACTGATGGGCGAGTTGATGGCTCGCCGGAGTGTCGTCAACATATCAGAACACAATCAAGACGGCTGATGGATGTTAATCGGACGGCTCGTTTGGAGTCGCCGCAAATTGGAACCTTTTTTTAGACCGGCTTTAACTGCGTTCTCTACTCTACGCCTCCATGTATAGAATTCTAAAAAAGATTTCTTTTCTATATCTCTTTGCTCTTCAATACCATTTTTCAAATCCAAGTCCCTATTTTCTCCTTTCTATATTATAATAGTATTTTATAATCATTATATGAGCAACATTTATTTATTATTTTATAATCGACCCATGAGGGTTTTGTTTCTGATCATCAATACCTAGATCGAAATAGAGAGAAAGGGCATGCTAGGCTATACTAGATTATTTTTACTGATCTTCTCATCTATGGTCTAACCTTCTTTCGCCGTAGGTTTACAATGAGAAATATTTTATTTTTTTGTATTTTTGGTTGATCACCTTTGTCGGTGTTTCGTATACCGGCAAGTAAATTTGTAAGTTAAGGGCCACGCGATCCCTCTCTTTGAATGGTTAGACTCAGGGAGTCTAAGGTGTATACTGGCTCGAGCCGAACGTCCCTACTTCCAGTTCGTGTGATGGTTGTATATTGCTTTGGGTGCAGAAGACTGCACGATGTTTACAAGCGAGGGCTAAGAGCAGGCCTTGAGCACCCCGTATGAGTGGATGAGGTCGGAGTGAGCTAGAGCTGTTCGTTCGTAAGAGTGAGTGCTCGTGAGCGCCTCTGGTCGGCTCGTGTATGCTTCGTCCTCCTCCCTGGGGGTCCTGCCTCCCTTTATATAGGCGGAGGGGGCAGGTCACGGGAGTTTGGAAAAGAAAAGTAGGGATGTGCTACGCCCGGGAGTCCCGGTCTTCGGTCCCGTGGATCGACGGTCCTGGTGGATCGCGAGTTCTGTTCATCCCAAGCTCTGGTTGGTAGACACAATGAAAGCGGTGTTCCGTCGGGAGGGGCGCACTGCCCTCTGTCGTCGCTCGCTGATGCCGACGCCAGCATACTGCAGGCTCGTGTCGCCGAGAGAGCGCGTCTCTCTACTATGCAAGACAGAGTGAAGGGACTAGCGCTTGACTTTGGCGGTCTCCCAGCCACCTTGGGAAGGAGCCACCTATCCCAAGATGGCTGCGTGCCACTGCGGGCACGTGACCACTTTTGAGGTCGACCGGCGACGATCTTCGACCCTGTGGCGGAGGTCGCTAGGTCGGTGCTCGTTGGGTGCCCGACCTGTGGCCAGATCGGAGCCTGCGGGGCGCCCGACCTGAGGCTAGGTCGGATCGCCCCCTAGTGGGCTTCATCGGGGTCGAGGGTCCTTCGTGACCCAACGAGGCCTTCGGCCAGAGTTGGGTCTAAGACGGCCCATTTGGTGTTCCGCTTGCTGGGGGTATCCCTGGTATGAGTACACCCTTCGTAGGTGCGAACGATGTGCTCGGCGTCTGCTACGGCAGTCGGCCAGTAGAAGCCCTGTCAGAAGGCTTTCCCTACGAGGGACCGTGGCGCGGCGTGGTGGCCGCAGACACCGCCATGGATGTCGAGCAGCAGCTGCCTCCCCTGGTCAGCCAGAATGCACTTCTGGAGGACACCAGAGGGGCTCCTTTTGTAGAGGTCTTCTCCGACCAGGACGAAGGATTTCGCCCGTCGAGCGAGGCGCCGAGCCTCGGTCGGGTCGGCGGGGAGCGATCCGTCAGTCAACCGGTCGATGAAGGGCTTCCTCCAGTCGGAGTCAGCAACCAGCACGTCGCGGCCCGACCCGGACGGTTCCGCGTCCGACCGCTCGGCAGTCGGAGCGGTTGCGCCCGGAGAGTCGGTCGGCTGCTCAGTCGGCGAGTCCAGTCGGACGGAAGGTTTGTGGAGGTCGGAGACGAAGATCCCAGGCGGGACCGGTCCTTTGCTGGAGGCGAGATTGGCTAGGTAGTCGGCCTCACCATTGTAGCGTCGGTAGCTATGGTGAAGCTCGAAACCCTTGAACCTTTCCTCGAGCTTGCGCACCTCCCGGCAGTATGCTGCCATGCGGGCGTCACGAGGCTCCGTGGCCTTCATGACTTGGTCGACGACAAGCTTGGAGTCGCCGTGTACGTAGAGTCGGCGTGCGCCGAGGTCGGCAGCGATCCGGAGACCGTTGACGAGAGCTTCGTACTCGGCGACGTTGTTGGTTGCGTCGAAGAGTAGTCGGATGGCGTACTGGAGCTTGTTCCCGAGCGGGGAAACGATGACAACTCCAGCACCTGCTCCGTTCTTAGTGTAGGACCCATCAAAGTACATCGTCCAGTACTCGGGGTCTTCGAGCGCCGGTGGCGCCTGGGCTTCGGTCCACTCGGCAATGAAGTCGGCCAAGACCTGCAACTTGATCGCCGTCCGGGGGACATACGATATGTCGTGGCCGTTGAGCTCAAGTGCCCACTTGGCTATTCTCCCTGAAGCGTCGTGGTTGTGAACGATTTCGCCGAGTGGCAAGGAAGTCACCATGGAGACGGGGTGCTGGTCGAAGTAATGGACCAACTTCCTCTTCGTGATGAGCACCGCACAGAGCAACTTCTGGACCTGCAGGTACTGAGTCTTGGACTCGGAGAGTACTTCACTGATGAAATACACTGGTCGTTGTACCATAAGCACATGGCCTTCTTCGGCTCGCTCCACAACAAGCATCGCGCTGACGACCTGGGTCGTGGCGGCAATGTAGAGGAGGAGCGATTCCCCTGGTGCCGGGGTGACCAGCACCGGGGGTGAGGTCAGGAACGCCTTCAGTCGGTTGAGGGCTTCCTGCGCCTCTTGCGTCCAGCTGAATTGGTCGGACTTCTTGAGCAGCTTATAGAGCGGCATCTCGCGCTCGCCGAGACGAGACACGAAACGGCTCAGGGCTGCAAGGCATCCTGTCAGCTTTCTAGACCCCCTTCAGGTTGCCGAGCGAGCCCATCTTCATGATGGCGGAGATCTTTTCCCGATTGGCTTCGATGCCACGCTCGGAGACGATGAAGCAGAGTACCTTTCCCTTGGGGACCCCGAAAACGCACTTCTCAGGGTTGAGCTTTATACGAAACTGTCGGAGGTTCGCAAAAGTCTCCTCTAAGTCGGCAACGAGGTCGTCGGCCTTCTTAGTCTTGACGACAATGTCATCGTCGTACGCCTCGATGTTACGGCTGATTTGGTTGTTGAAGCACGTTTGCATACATCGCTGGTGTCGGTGTACTTTACACCAAGGTACCCTCTCTGCCGTGGAGGTTATAGGCCCAAGAAGTGGCTTGGCCCAGTTTAAAACCTACGGGCCCTCGGCGAGCGATCAAGGAACACGCCTTTCACGGACGAGCTGTCCGTGGTCTCGGCGAAAGCGCTCTAGCGACACGCCGCTCGCGGGCGGACAGCCAGTGTGGCGCCATGGCGGGCAACCAGGTGAGCATGCCCTGCCCGCCGGGCGAGGAGTCCACGTGGCGGCCTGACGAGCGGACGGGTGTTTGGGCCCTCCTTGTCAGGCCACGAAGGCAACCAAAGGAATGAGGGGAAGGCTTCGCCTCAAAGTTTTCCTCCCTTGGCACCTCGTGTCGTATTACATTGTGAAGGGTTCAGCTTTACACACGACGGCGCCTTATCCTCTCGACACCTCTTACCAACCCGTCGTAGAAGCGTCCTGTCCCGGGCGGACCGGGCGAGGCCTCTCACCGACATTAAATGAGGTTCGAAGAACAAGGCCACAAAGGCGTGCTTAATAAATGAGTCGTGGGTTGATGTGGAAGCTGGAATGATGGATGTAATTAATGTGTTGTAGATAAGCATAGCGCCACCTTCTCTCCTGCTTAGGGTGGCTCGTCTATATAAGGGCGCCCTGGTGCATGAAGAAGGAGGCCGGTCGGCTAGAATAAGAAGCGTAGAGAAGCAGACACTGAAGAACACCTTTGTAAACATTTCCCCATTTACTCAACCAAGAACTCGCAGGACGTAGGGCTATTACCCACACCGGGGGTCCGAACCTGGGTAAATCATTGTGTCCACCAGCTTGTTGACGCCCGGAACTCGTCACTGAGAGACATTAGGGTTTCCAGCCACAAAGATGCTCTCTACCGAACTATAATTTCCAACTAGGGAGTAGACACTTTTTAGTGCAATCTTGTCAGGCAAAATACGCCGACAGGGGCGCGCCAGGTAGCGGTGCTAGTGGTTGGTTCATCCGGCCATCTCTCCGGCGAGTTTCGGTTCTCCGTCCGAAAGGACCTTACACCAGGTGATGGCGGGTTCACACTCGCAGCAACAAGATGCGGCGGAGGCTAGTGGCTCCTAGAACGCGTCTCGGCGTTCTCGCCGAACGAGGGACCGCTTCTCACCGCCACAGCAGGGAGACCGCGCTATGGCATACATTCATGGTGGCTCATCCACCTATCCCTCCAACGCTTCCTACAAGCGGTTGAGGAGGGAGGTGTGCACCACGGCGTCGGGCTCACGGGCGTGTCGGATGCTAAATGGTCGGAGGAGCCGATCACCTTCAGTCGGGCTGACCACCCTGAGAGCACCGCCGACATAGGTCACCTTCCGATTGTGGCTTCTCCTACGATCCGGAACGTGAAGCTCGGCCGAGTGCTGATGGACGGAGGAAGTTCCATCAACCTTTTATCCTTTGAAGCTTTTCGGGTGCTCCAGGTGCCAAACTAAGAGCTGTGCCCTGCTCTGCCTTTTATGGCATAGCCCCGGGGGCTAGCATGGTTCCCCTGGGCTACGTGCGCCTTCCTGTTACCTTTGGAGAGGAAAGCAACTTTCATACGGAGTTGGTCGACTTCAAGGTCGCTGATTTTGACCTCCCGTACAATGCCATACTTGGCCGACCAGCTCTAGCTAAGTTTATGGCGGCAACCCACTACGGCTACACGATGGTGAAGATGCCAGGACCTAGTGGTCCCATAACCATCTAGGTGGACAGGTCAAAGGCTTTGCGTTGCCACAAGCACGCACTAGACCTGGTCGGAACCACCTATGGGAAGCCGGCTGATGCCACCTTCCCGAGAACCCCTCAGAGCGCAGACCCACGCCTTGCCTGGCTCGCCCGATGAGGTAAAAGTGGTCTCCCTGAGTGCGGTAGACCCGGAAGTCTGTTTTATCGGGCGCTTAGCCTCAGCCAATAGGAAGACGCGCCATCACCTTTCTCCGCCTAATTCCGACGTGTCGCTTAGCAACCGTCTCGATATGACCGGGTCCCCAGGAGGTGATCGAGCACCGATCGCTACGCCCCCGAGGCGCCCTTGCCTCC
The DNA here is from genome assembly GCA_036346375.1 of Guadua angustifolia. Lineage (NCBI taxonomy): Eukaryota > Viridiplantae > Streptophyta > Magnoliopsida > Poales > Poaceae > Guadua > Guadua angustifolia. The sequence continues at coordinate 33,692,339 of CM070500.1, read as the reverse complement.
AAAAAATTCGCTGCCAGCACCGAGCGCCAAGATGCCATTCGGAGGAGGTAGAAAAGATGTCAGCGCAGGATCATCCAGAAGTCTCTCATCCCGAGTGGCTTGCCAACCCTGTGCTTGTCAAGAAGTCCAATGGGAAGTGGCGAATGTCGCCGATTTTATCGACCTTAACAAGGCTCGCCTCAAGGACCCTTACCCTTGTCACAAGATCGACCTTATCGTTGATTCTACGGCGGGATGTGAGCTGATGTGCTTTTTGGATGCGTACTCTGGGTACCATTAGATTAGCATGGCGCAGAAGATGAAGATAAGACCGCTTTTGTAACACCCATTGGCATTTATTGTTATGTCAGAATGGCCTTTGGGTTAAAAAATGCTGGTAGTACTTACTAGCGCGCCATGCATATCACTTTCCGTCCACAGATAGGATGCAACCTTGAGGTGTATGTCGACGACCTGGTCGTAAAAGTGAAAAGGAGCGAAGACCTGATTGGAGACCTGGAGGAAACTTTCGCCAACCTCCGGAAGAATTGTTTGAAGCTCAACCCCGAGAAGTGCGTATTTGGCGATTCTCCTGAAGTCATAGGGTTCCTTGTGTACAAAGGGGCATGGAGGTCAATCTCGACAAGATAGCGGTTATTGAGCATATGAGGCCGCTGCTCGACTCAAGCGGTGCAATGCCCGGTCTGGTCGCTCAGCCTCCCAAGGGTTTATCGCCCGACCGGGAGAGAGAAGCCCGCTTTTTCAAGCCAAGAAGACGAACCATTTCGAGGGATCGAGGAGGCTCAACAAGCGCTTGAAGACTTGAAGCAATTACTCTCCTCCCCGCCAAGCTGCGCCGCCTCAAATTTAGTGAGCCGTTGTTCTCAGACATTGCTACTACACCGGCAGTGGTGAGTGCGGTACTGGTGGCGGAGAGGGAAGGCATTCAGAAGCCAGTTTATTATATCAGCAAGGTGTTGCATGAAGCGGAGACTAGATACCCACAAGCACAGAAGATGCTGTACGCTGTCCTGGTGGCATCCTGGAAGCTGCGGCACTACTTTCAAGGGCGAGAAATTACAGTGGTCACTGCCTACCCTCTACGAGAAATTCTCGACAACCGAGAGGCGGAGGGTCGTATCGCCAAGTGGTCGGTGGAGCTGGGGGAATTCTATCTCAAATTTGTACCCCGCACCGCCATTAAGAGTCAGAAGCTGGTGGAGTTCATTGCCGAGTGGACTCCTGCCGCTTCTGAAGCTGAAGAAGCGCCCGCGCCTTCCCCTTGGACCTTGTTCTTCGATGGTTCTTTCAGACTCGAAGGCGCGGGGGCTTGAGTGGTCCTAGCCTCTCCAACTGGTGACGTCCTTCAATACGTGGTCATCCTTGACTTCAAGGCCACCAATAATATTGCCGAATACGAGGGCTGCTGGCAGGGCTGCGTGTTGCCTCAGCATTAGGTGTTCGACGCCTCCAGGTTAAAGGCGACTCCCTGCTAGTCATTAACCAAGCGCGGAAAGAATTCCAATACTCTGATCCTACCATGGCCATCAACTTGGTGGAGGTTAGGAAAATGGAATGCCACTTCGAAGGATTAGGATATATCCATATCCCTCGACGCGATAACCATCTGGCGGATGAGCTTTCACAACTCGCGTCTTCGAGAGCCTCTGCTCCGGTCGGGGTCTTTGAAGAAAGGCTCTCCCGACCGTCCATCATTACCCCCACTCCTTGTGGGGAGGACGGCTCTTCCGTCATTACCCGCCTCGGGGAGGATGGCCCACTGTTGTTGCCCTCGCTTCACGCTAGGAGAACGGCGGTCAGCCGATGCAAGACTCGGGAAAAGCCCTACCAATCGAGTACCTGGCAATCACCGTGTGATCGCCACTCTTGGCCGGGAAGGCCAATGGATGGATCCCATCCTAGCCTTCTTCGAGACCGAGAGGTCCCTCGACGATGATGCTTCACGAAAGAATAGCACGAAGGCCGTGCTACACCCTGGTAGATGGGGACCTATACCGCCGAAGCAGAAACGGAATCCTCCTAAAATGCGTCACTCGGGAAGAGGGGAGCGCTCTGCTCTCGATATTCATGGGGGCATGTGCGGAGCCATATGTCCCATTAACGCTTGTCGAGAAAACGCTCCGCCAAGGCTTTTATTGGCCTACTGCCCTCTAGGATGCTTGCGAGCTGGTGAAGAGGTGCAAAGCATGCCAATTCTTCGCCAGGCAAATTCACTGACCAGCCCAAACTCTGCAAACCATTCCACTCTCTTGGCCGTTCACGGTCGGGGCCGACATCCGGGCTGTTCGCTGGCCCACGGGCCTTTCACCCACTTATTCGTCGCCATCGACAAATTCACCAAGTGGGTCGAAGCCGAAGCAGTCCGTGCTATCACGGCTTTCGCCGCTATTAAGTTCATCCATGGATTTTCACCCGCTTTGGAGTTGCTAATCGTATCATCACCGACAACGGCACTCAATTCACCAGCGCGGCTTTTATGGAATTCTATGAAGAGATGGGCACCAAGGTGTGCTTCGCTTCGGTGGCCCATCCCAAAAGCAATGGCCAAGCTGAGCGTGCCAACGCGCTGGTGTTGAGAGGTTTAAAGACCAGAGTATTTGATCGACTCCATAAGCGGGGAGCACAGTGGACGAAAGAGCTCCCGGTTGTATTGTGGTCACTTCGGACCACACCCAGCCGGGTGACTGGCGAGACGCCCTTCTTCTTGGTCTATGGTGCCGAAGCTGTCCTTCCGTCTGAACTATCATTTGGCTCGCCACGCATCTCGGCGTTTAGCGAGGAAGAACAGGAGGATCACCGCGGCGACGACGTCAACCTTCTGGAGGTGGTCGATCGACCTGGCAGCCTTGCGCGCCGCCCAATACCAGCAAAGCCTCAGGCGGTACCACGCCGCCCGAGTCTCCAAGAGAACGCTGGCAGTCGGCGACTTGGTCTTGCGTAGAGTCTAGACACATGCCGGGCTCCACAAACTGTCTCCCCGATGGGAGGGCCCCTTTAGGGTGGTCTCTGTGTCTCGGCCCGGAGTGGTCCGGTTGGCTACTGAGGATGATCAAGAACTGGCCAACTCATTCAATGTGGAGTTGTTATGAAGTTTAATCCCTAAAAGGTCAGAAGTTCCCAATGTTCGCTGGCTTGCTATGCAGAACTCCCCGATCGACGCATGGCTAGTTGTTAGTAAAGTTGTTTACTTTAAGAGCTTTCACTTTATTTCCTTTGTTTGTCCCCTAGCGGAAAAACTTGCGCGGAGATGTCATGTATCTTGATGGCTTCGCCGCTTTTGTCGGTTCAGTGACGCCTGCCTTCGCGCCGAGCTTCCTGACGGGCGCATCAGAGTGCGAACTCGCATGTTGTCTCAAATGCGCCCACACACTCGCTTCCGCTCAACGGCACCGATGGCTCGCTCATGAGCACCGAGTAAGCCCAATATCCCTCCTGCGAACCTGCTTCCATCTCACGCAGAGCTGTGGGCTAATTTCGAATCACAGGAGCCTAAGTTTCCATGCAGGGGACCATAACATATTCATGCAGGGCCTTACGCCCCCTAATATGTTTTCTACATGTTTTGTACAATGCCTACTTGTGCTTTCAGTGGCTATGCGCAATCGCGGATGACATGCTAAGTGCGCCTGTAGCTCAGGCCGTTGAAATAACCTCGTGGCAGCTGGGTGAGCAGGTGGGCGACCACGCCCTACCCGTTCGCCACCAAAGTGTTGGCCTTCGTGACCGGTCAAGGAGCTGGTCGCCCAGTAGCCTGTAATCAGATAAGTTATGTGCATTTAGCCTTGTTGGTTTATTATTTATATCTGCACCACGCTGGATCGAATTACGCGTGATTGTTGTTAGCATTGGGAACCTGACGGCTCCTTGTTGATAAAAGGAGACGCCCAGTATTCACGTCGTGCAAAGTCGGGTCATCATGAGTGCGAACTTGGCACGGTGGCTCAAACGCGCCCGCACACCTCGGTTCCACTCAACGAAGCACCGATGGCTATCTCCGCGAGCACCGCGTAAGTCCAATATCGCCCCTGAAAACCTGCTACTCTGCCGCGCGATGTTGTGGTTGGGCTCCAAGGGATCGCAAGGATAAAAGCTCCGAAAGGACAAAGGCTAGTGACAATCGTGAGTAGAGACTTAGGACTCTATTTGTTGTTACCACACATGATATATATATATAACTATTGTTTGCGTCACGGCTGCTAATAGATGCTAAAGCATTAACCCTACCCGAAGGAATCAAGGCGGCGTGACGCGGTCAGGCGTGTAAATTTGCTGAGGAGGTCTAGAAGGGTGCTCAAGTCTAAGCGCCGCATGCACGCCGAACCGCCTAAATAAGGGCATCCCTTGCCTCAGCGAGTTTCGGGACGGTATCAATTAATCCATCGACAACGGGCGGCTACGGGCGGCGGATCCTCGCTTGGCCCATTCGCCATGGCGAGCTCACCGCCCCAAAGCTCATGCAAGGAGGACCTCTCACCAGAGGGCACGGTGGTCCACCTCCCCGGGCTAAATGCCACTCTTCCATGGGAAGAGCAACAAGGCTTCATCATCGGAGAAAGAGGAGCGGGAAGAGGCCATCAAGGATTTGAAAGGAAAGGAGGCTAAATGTTATGGGATGGTAGGAAGTTTATAGATAAGGGTCCCTCCAGCCCAAAGATCCGTACCATTCTTATATATTCAAGGTGCGGAAGCCGAGGCGCCCCCCACGTCTACTGGGGGATTGCGCCATTGCAGTGGAAGTGAAGTCTCTCAAGTAAAGAAGGCGAAAGGGCAAAGAACAAAATCAAGGAAGCGTATATGGAACTGCTATGTGGGGTGTATACATATATAGGCCTCCCGCGAAGACGGTTCGCGTTCATGTGAAAGGCACGGCGTTTCAGGTCCCGAGAAAAATCGGCGGTCGTGGGGAGGATCGAAGCGGTTGCGTGCGCAGAAGTGGTGGGACCATCCAGGAGCGCACTGGCATTAATTAAGGTCTGAAAAACAGCTGGCGCGCGCTTCCAGACGGCCCCAGGCTACTGCACATGTACTTTACACTGTGGTACCTTCTCCGCTGTGAAGGTTATAGGCCCAAGAAGTGGCCGACCCAAACCGTAACCCACGGCTTAAAGCCCATGTGCCTCCTCTCGGCGAGCGCTCAGGCCTCGGCGAAAGGGCGATCACGCCGCGCTTGCCGAGCAGTTAACTAACGGGCGCCGGCGAGCAATGGGCGAAGCACGCCCGCCGCCAAAGAGGAGTTCACGTGGCGGCCTCGACGAGCGGGGGTGTTTGGGCCCCTTGTCGTGCCACGAAGGCAACCAAAGGAATGAGGGAAGGCTTCGCCAAAGTTCCTCCCTAGCACCTCGTGTCCTGGCCATTAATTGTGAAGGGTTCAACCGACACGCGACAACGCACCATCCTCCGACACCTCTTACCAACCCGTCGAGAAGCGTCCTGCTCTCAAGCGGACGGGCGAGCCTCTCACCGACATTAAATGAGGTCCGAAGAACAAGGCCACGGAGGCGTGCTTAATAAATGAGTCGTGGGTCGACGTGGAAGCTGAAATGATGGATGTAATTAATGTGTTGTAGATAAGCATAGCGCCCACCTTCTCTCCTGCTCAGGGTGGCCTGTCTATATAAGGGCGCCCTAGTGCATGAAGAAGGAGGCCGGTCGGCTAGAATAAGAAGCGTAGAGAAGCAGACACTGAAGAACACCTTTGTAAACATTTGCCCATTTCCTCAACCAAGAACTCGCAGGACATAGGGCTATTACCCACACCGTGGGCCCGAACCTGGGTAAATCATTGTATCCACCAGCTTGCTGACGCCCAGAACTCATTGCTGAGAGACATTAGGGTTTCCAGCCACGAAGATGCCCTCTACCAAACTATAATTTCCAACTAGGGAGTAGACACTCTGTTAGTAGAATCTTGTCAAGCGAAATACGCCGACAGCTGGTATGTAGCACCCGCGTTCTTTAGACCAAATGGCATCATTACGTAACAGAACAAGCCGAACGGAGTGATGAAAAAAGTCACGAGTTGGTCGGACTCTTTCATCGCTATCTGGTGGTAGCCCGAGTAGGCATAAGGACAGGGATTCGCACCCTGCGGTGGAGTCGACGACTTGGTCGGTGCGAGGAAAAGGGAACAGGTCCTTGGGACACGCCTTGTTCAGGCTCATGTAGTCAACACACATTCTCCATTTCCCAGATTTCTTCTTTACAAGGATAGGGTTGTCTAGCCACTTGGGGTGGCGCACCTCTTTTATAAACCCTGCGACCAAAAGTTTGGCAATCTCCTCCCCTATGATCTTGCGCTTCTCCTCGTCGAAGCGGCGCAAGCGTTGGGCGACCGGCCTTGAGCCAGATCGGATATTCAAGGAGTGTTCGGCGACTTCCTTTGGGATTCCTAGCATGTCGAGGGCTTCAATGCGAAGACATCTCGATTGGCGCGGGAGGAAGTCGATGAGCCGCTTTCCTATTTGGCGGGAGCGTGGTTCGACCAAGACGGCCTTGGCCAGATCCTCGGATCGACCACGACCTCCTTCGTGTCCTCGGCGGACTTGAAGGATCCAGCCCCGACTTGCCGAATCGGGGCGCACTTTGAGGTTTCTCCGGAGGTTTTCGAGCTCGACGGACGCGATGATCGCCGATGCCACCAAGAATCGCTTCTACTTTCGCTAGCTTGTAGGCGAGCCGAAAAGACGAGGCCACGGTGATCACTCCCCGTGGTCCCGGCATCTTCAACTTGAGGTAGGTATAGTTGGGGACCGCCATCAACTTGGCGTAACATGGCCTCCCCATGATGGCGTGGTAGGAGCCAGGAAACCCCACGACCTCGAAGGTGAGGGTTTCGGTGCGAAAGTTGTCCGGGCTCCCGAAGGTGACGCGCGGTGTCGACTGCCTGAGTGGATAGGCTCGGCCGCCGTGACGACGCCGTGGAAGGGCGCTCTGCTCGATCGGAGACTCGAGCGAGGGATTCCCATGGCGTCGAGTGTCTCAACATACAGGATGTTGAGACTGCTGCCGCCGTCCATGAGCACCTTGGACAGGTGCTTTGGCCCCACGATGGGGTCGACGACCAGCGGATATCTCCCTGGTTGCGGAACGTAGTCGGGGTGGTCGGTCCGATCAAAAGTGATCGGTGACTCCGACCACCAGAGGTACTTGGGTACGACGGGAGTCACCGTATGGACCTCCCGGTAGGCGAGCTTGAGCCACCGCTTGTCGGTGTAGCACGCCGGCCCACCCAAAATCATGAGACAGCCATCGAGTTCCGGGAACTCGTCGTCCGCCCCCTTTTCCTCGGCATCTGTGCCGAGTCCCGCTTTTTCCCTTTGCCCGGCGTGGGGGCTCCGGAAATGAAGCGCTCAGACTTCGCATTCCAGTATTTATGCTTGACGGTACTGTGGTTCGACACGGCCGCCCATCGCCTCGGTGGTCGGCCGCGACTGCCGCTATTGCTATGGGGCCATCGGCGGCGCGACCACATGGCCTCGTGGCCTTGCTTCCTTCCGCCTCGCTTGTCGGCGGGCGGAGGGGGCGCCGGCCGGGCGGATTCTCGCTGGCCTTCCCTTGTCGAAGATGGCCCTCAGCCTCTTCGCCAGAGGCGTGGTTGGTGGCGGCGTCGAGGAGCTCCTTGGTGGTTCCGGGCTTGGCGAGCTGCATTGTGCACCGTGAGCTTTGGAAGTGGTGTCAGATGAACGCCCGACGACGCCTGTCGCAAATGTCTGGGAGTTCATTGCATTGTTGGGAGAAACGGATGTAGTCCCGAGAGTCTCCCGCCATCGCTGCTTGACCCTTCAGTCCCAGAGTTCCTGTGGCGCTTATACGTGCCCTAGAAGTTACCGACGAAGAGATTCTTCAAGTCGGCCCAGTTCCTGATGGTCCTCGGGGGCAGGTACTCGAGCTAGGCTCGAGCCGAGTCCGCAAGGTAAATGGGGAGGTACTGGATGATGAAAAGGTCATCAAGAGTCCCCCCGCCCGACGCAAGCCGGCAATCTTCAACCGCACACCGGGTTTGTCGCCCAAAGGTACTTGGTGATGTTGACAGTGCCGAACTCGGCAGGAAATCCGCGTTACGGATCTCCTGACAGAATGCCCGAGGCCTAGGGCCGTCGGGGCTTGGGCTGCGGTCGTGGCGCCGACCGCTATCCACGGCCTGCGATTGGGCGCCGTTTATCGCCTCCTCCGCGCCGAGGGTGGGCGTGACGCCGCGATCGTTGTTCAGGGCGCCGTGCACCAGAGTGCGGAGGCCCGGGTCGCTCAAGGTGCGGCGCCGTCTTCGCCGGACCCCGCCGGTCCCGAGCGGCAGAACGGCTCGGGTGGCTCGAAGAAGCCCCCGAGTGGTGGGAGCTGGAGCCTTGTATGTGCTACACGGCAGCACGCTCCACCAGCCCCCGGAGGTTCTGGTACGTGGCCTTGGCCTCTGGGTCTTCCGGCTCAAGGATGCCGCGGAGCAGCATTGATGCTGCGGCGACATTTTGGCTGGCGTGGGGGAAGAACGGAAGACCGTCGGATCCCCCGGCTAGTTATTGATGTACCTGACGCGCGCGCGCGCACCAGACGCGTGTGGGGGCTCGGGCTGACTCTTCTCCAGGTCGGCATGGAGTTTGTCGAGCTTGGCCCTTTGAGCCTCCACTCATCAGCGTTGCCGGAGCTCGGCGCGAGCTCAGAGAGGCCAACAAGACTCGCTGCCGATATTCGCCTCCGTGCTTCAGCAAGGCTGGAGGAGAGCCCCGAACTCCGCAGGGTCGATCTCGGTCCATCACGCCCGCCATGTTGCATTCGCGGGAGTGCGGCTCATCCGAAAAGCGCTCCGTGTCGGAGCTGGAGTTGTGGCTAGAGGAGTCCTCCAGTAAGTCGTGGACGGAGGCCAGCTAATAGCCGGCCATCGCCACAAGGTGCGAGCCTACTGGGCGGCGCGCGCCGCTGAGCTCATGCGCGCGCTGCCACCGAGAGGCGGCGCTGCGCCGACAGTGCTCTGGCGTTGTCCGCATGGGGCCTTGCCGAGGTTGCCGAGGATGTCGGCGATGGAGTCCAGGCTTCCAGCAGATGCCTGGTCCCGAGAGGTGGCGGGGACGAGCACGAGATCTCCCGCCGGGGTGGCGACGAAGTCAAGGGTGCCGAAGCGGATCCGGCTCCTCGACGCAGATGCGCCTGTGGGTGAAAGAAGCCATCAAGGAAGAGAATGGGAATCCGGAGATGACAAAGATGACGCGCGAAGCCCCTACCTGGCGCGGCAATTGTCGGTGTTTCGTATACCGGCAAGTAAATTTGTAAGTTAACGGGCCACGCGTTCCCACTCCTTGAATGGTTAGACTTAGGGAGCTCAAGGTGTATACTGGTTCGGGCCAAACGTCCCTACTTCCAGTTCGTGTGGTGGTTGTATATTGCTTTGGGTGCAGAAGACTGCACGATGTTTACAAGCGAGGGCTAAGGGCAAGCCTTGAGCACCCCTGTATGAGTGGATGAGGTCGGAGTGAGCTAGAGTTGTTCGTTCGTAAGAGTGAGTGCTCGTGAGCGCCTATGGTCGGCCCGTGTATGCTCGTGTATGCTTCGTCCTCCTCCCTAAGGGTCCTGCCTCCCTTTATATAGGCGGAGGGGGCAGGTTACACAGGAGTTTGGAAAAGAAAAGTAGGGATGTGCTACGCCCGAGAGTCCTGGGCTTTCGGGTCCCGTGACTAGTCCCCGTGGTGTTCTCGCTCATCCCATGCCCGGGTTGGTAGACACAATGAGCGGCGCCTGCCGTCGGGAAGGGCGACTCGCCTCTCAGGCGCTCGCCGATGTCGACGCCATTACGTTGTGCTCGTGTCGCCGAGGGATGGACCGCGTCTCTATTGTGCAATGACGGGTGAAGGGATCGACGCTTGACTTTGGCGGCCTCCCGCCACCTTGGGAAGGAGCCACCGCCCAAAGATGGCTGCCAGATCGAGGCGGTGTGACCAACTTGAGGTCGATCGTGACGATCTTCGACCCCGTGGCGGAGGTCGCTGGTCGGTGCTCGCTGGCGCCCGACTGCGGCAGTGCCTGAGTCATGGCGCCCGACCCGAGGCAGTGTCGGAGACACGGGCGCCCGACCGAGGTCAGTCGGATCGCCTGGTGGGCTTGATCGGGTCGAGGGTCCTTCGTGACTCCAATGAGGCCTTCGCCGAGTCAGCCTAAGACGGCCCATTTGGTGTTCCGGCCTGCTGGGGGTATCCCTGGTATGAGTATTCGTCAACCTTGTCTATGGTTCGTTCTTCTTTTTAGCACAGGTTTAGAATGAGTCACTCTCTATTTCTTCGCATATTGCATGCTATAGAAGCCTATGATGATTATTTTGTTCAAAAAAGGAACAGAAGACAACTGCAGCATTCCAGATGATAGATTATGGAGTACCAGCAAATGCTATTGATGATTGTCTGTGGATTGTAGAAAGTACTGCCATAGAGAGTCTTAACAAATGTTGATGTTGTCTTCACAAATGTAATGCCCTAGATTACTTGCATTCGGTGAGAAAATAGTATACAAGCCTTGCCATGTTGTAGATGTGATATATCTTGCATGGACAACATTTGTGAAGACAACATCAACTTCCCAAGGGAATAAGAAGAATATTATGTCCAAGCTCAAGAGGCAGCTAGGAAAAATGTGGAACAAGCTTTTAGATTTTTGCAATCTCATTTTGAAATTGTCCGAGGACCAGCACGCTTTTAGGATCAACAAACACTAAGAGATATCATGACTGCATATATCATCATGCACAACATGATTGTTGAAGATGAACGGGATGGAGGACTACTTAACTACAATTACAAAAGAATGGGAGAAAGAGTTTTGGTGTCATATGAACATATACTTGAACTCTTTGAGTTTATTCAAACTCATCGTTCCATTCGGAACAGACAAATTCATCACCAACTTCAAGACGATCTAGTGGAGCACTTATGGCAGCTTATAGAAGAGTATAATTCAGTAGTATTTCAATTATTTACTAATTTATATTTTATATGTATTGTAATGAAAATCTTTAAATAAAGAAGTTCATAACCGCTATAGAAAATAGGTTGGTAAGTTCGTACAACATAAGGCAACCAACTAAATAGTCCTATCATTAGGAAATATCACACTAAGTAGTTTGCTGTTCTGAACTCTCTTTTACAGAGTTCTACAACAAAGTTTTTCTGCTAAGTTGGGCGATTTTTTTGGATGGTTAAAATGGAAAGGAATTGTAGCTGCAAGAAGGAATGAGACTCTGCATATACTGCCAGTAGTTACTTTCCCTGCACCTGTTCTAAAAACTAAAACTGAGTTTGCTAACAATGTGTTACTGTCCTTGAAGTGATCAGCACATTCTTTGCAAGGATAGTCTAGAAATTATAGCCATCTGAATATTCAAAGTAGCAGCAATGTTATCTTCACGTATGTGACATGTAAACAAGCAAAAAGAATATGAGATGTACATGCAAAAGGAAAACCGGAAAAAAAACTAGTGTCCGTTTTTCTGAAAAGATCAGAATTTCTAAACACACTAATTTCTACTTACTATTCTTGGTGGCTTAATAGGAGACAAACATATTATCATTTATTTCTAAAGGTGTAACTATGACCGTACTGCAGAATCATGGTAAACCAAGCACAAGGCGCACTTATTAAAGAATAGTAAGCTTTGCTATCAACAAGCTCCAGTGCAGGTGATTTTTGGCTTGTGGCACATGGATCTCTGAGTTTTTAACATGAAGATAGCAGCATTTCCGAGTTGCGAAGTCCTTATATATTTGGCCATGACAACAAATTACTAGTGATTGCAATCTGCAAAATCTTTACAAATCTTCCAAGACCACGAATGAGGACTTCCCCAGCATACTCCCCAACACTTAAAGAAAGCTAACTAGCTGAGTTGTGTCCTACTTACTAGCTCTTTTGCATCACGTTTTTGCTGCCTGGTTGGTTCATCAGGAAACTGAAACACAATTCACAAATACAACAGGAATTAGACCTGATACATATTCTCTTCCTACAACAAAACTACTACTGCAGTACTATAAAACATTACACTGGAGTACTAAACCATTACACTAGAGTATCTAGAGAGCCTTCTTCTTCCTGCCCCCCGCAGACCGCGGCTCGGAATCTCCACCACTGGAAACCGGCGACAGCCGCCCCCTCACGTTAGCCCCGGACATTGCAACGAAGACACCAACTTCTCGCAACCTCCCAGAAAGCCCTCACCTTGATAAGCTTAGAACAAGACCAAACCGACGACGCATTGCAACGGAAACACCGAACTGGGGCAAAGCAAGCTCCAGGTTGGATATAACTCGCGCATTTCAAACAATCCCAAGCTCCCTTCACAAATCCACGAACAAAACCCTAGCAATCGGCGCCCGACCTCCCAGGCATTGCCAAGAAACTGCTCAGAGGCCTCGATCTAAACCAAATGCCAGAACCTTCCCACCTTGAGCTCTCAGAGGCAAAAAGGAAAGCTTATTCACGAAACCTCGAAGGCATCAGCGGGAGGCGAGGAAACAGCTCCTGGGAGGTCCCCCAGGGCAGTGTTGGCCTAGCTCCTCACTCAACACACACAGCACTCTACGCGAGATGGAGGATAAACACGCATGCACACAACACTGGTTGTTTTTCACTCGGCACCACTGCACACCAGGGGCACCCACTCACTTTTATTATCACCGCTCACTGCTCTACTCCAATTAACAGCAAACACAAGGCTTAAATAAGCCAAACTCACGCACACCCTGCAGCCACGTATTGGCGTCACATGCATGTAACAACCCACGTCCTGCCACTTGCCTCCTCCGCGCGGAGTTCGTCCTGAGGACTCGGCCAGCTCCACGATCCGCACGACCCGGTATTTCTCTGATCCACAACGCCTTCTCTGCACCACGCTGAAGACCCGGTGCCTGCATGCAGTCACTCACATGCAAGTCACGCAAACACTAACACACACTTCGTGAACCGGCTGCACACACACTTTCTGGCCGCACACACTCACGCAAACACTAGCACCGGCTGCACAACTCAGCCTTGGCACGTCACTAACACACACTTTTAACTCTAAATCACTAAACAAAATCAAGATTAATTCTAACAATCACCCTCTAATCTTGATTGCCTTTATTTTTTGCACCTCCACACCGGACTTCACAAAGAGCAGGCTCGCTGTCAACATCCGCCACGGCGAAGTTGCGCCACACCCTTGGTCACCTTCCTTGGCTCGTGGCACTCATCGCCAGTGCCCATATCATTACCAGCTTGCGCAATGATCTTGGACTTGTCGAACCTGCCGTGGTATTTCTTCCCGTCCGCCGCCATCGGAGGCCTCGCCGCTGGCGCTTTCTTCAAAGAACTATGGCCTCCCACTCTAAGACGCTGCGTGAGTCGCGTTTCTGCGGCGGCGCCACCAGCAACTTTTCCTCTTCCTTGTCACGCCGCCGCCTTTGTAGACTCCTCGAACGCTCAAGAAGCGCCCGACAACTTCCGCCACCGACATCGTCGACACATCCCCCCATTGCTCAATGGTGCTCACAATGGGTAGGAACTTGTCGGGGATGGAACGCAAGAGCTTCTCGACGACGTTTGCCTCCTCCACTTTCGCGCCGAGAGTGCGATCTCGCTCACGGCGGTAAAGGGTCACCTTCAAAACAAACTCATTAACTTTTTCAGACTCACCCATGTACATGCCATCAAGCTCCTCTTGAGGGTTTGTACTGGCCTTCTTGACGCGCTTCTTCACCCATGTTCATCTCCTTGAGAGCGCCCCACGCTCCTTCGCCGCTTCCTTCTGGATATGGCTATCACCACGGCCTCCCCAAGACCTTTTGATAATGGCGCAGAGCCATTTGGTCCATCTTCTCATCGGCTGCCTTGCCCTCCACGGCGGCCCACACTCCTTGTGCGCGCATGAAGATCTTCATCTTCACCGCCCACACCCCGTAGTTGTTCTCGACAAAGATGGGGTAACGACCACACCCCCCCGCCTCCTTCACTTGTTGCACCACCAGCTCATGGCCACCACGGCTGACATCGACGCCGCCGCCACGAACTCTAGCAGTGGTGGTGATTGCGATCCGCAGACTTCGAAGTTCGAGGCATCACCGCAAGATCGTGAGGGCTCGATACCAATTGCCGGCCTAGCTCCTCACTCAACACACACAAAGACTCTACGCGAGATGGAGGATAAACACGCATTTACACAACACCGTTGTTTTTCACTCGCACCACTTTACACCAGAGCACCCACTCACTTTTATTATCACCGCCACCGCTTACTCCAAATTAACAACAAACACAAGGCTTAAATAAGCCAAACTCACGCACACCCTCGCGAGCCATTGACATGCCACATGCATGTAACAACCCACGCCCCGCCACTTGCCTCCTCCGCTGAGTTCGCCCCGAGGACTTGGCCACCCACGATCCGCACGACCCTAGATTTCTCGATCCACAACGCCTTCGCACCACGCTGAAGACCTGGCTCGCATGCGCCACTCACATGCAAGTCACGCAAACACTAACACACACTTCGTGAACCGGCTGCACACACACTTTCTGGCCACACACACTCACGCAAACACTAGCACCGGCTGCACAACTCAGCCTTGGCACGTCACTAACACACACTTTTAACTCTAAATCACTAAACAAAATCAAGATTAAGTCTAACAGGCAGTAGATCCTTCCTCAACCCTAGCGATGGCGACGTGGCATGTGAGCCAAGAAGAAACCCTCGCCGGTCCTGGCGGGCGTGGGAGCGCTGTGGCCATTGCTCCGAGCATATGGGAAATCGGATGGGGAAGAGAGAGAGCCTTAATTTCGGGAGCTCTCTCCTATTCTCAGAAATGAGGAATGAGATAGGGAATCTATTGGAGGCTACATAGTGCTGCTTCCTTAAATTTTGGGGTAGAGAATGAGTTAGAGAAGCTTATGATGCCGACCTTACACGGTTTTGCTACTCATCCCTCACTAAAAGTTCTATCTATCTCCAGGTTTCCTAGGGCTGCTTATCAGAAAGAAAAATAAGCTAGAAATTCTTGAAGAAAAGCAAAACATGTATCTTTTAATTTAGTGAACTCTAACTAAGTTATATTATAACTGCCATAGGATATTATTATTTTTTAAAAATATCTAACTATCCATCTAGTTGTCACACCTTAGAACTGCTTAGGAATTCGATTTTGGATAGAAATTGTATATCACCTGCTTATGACAGTGGAAGACAGTTAGACAAAATAATATATAGCCTATTGGCTAAAATTAATAGAGCATCGTAGGCCACTGGCCTAAAGTTTAACCTACCAACCAACAATTGAAACAATCCCATAGAAAAGACTTGATTCTAGCCGTGACCATATACGTTATTATTGTCGAAGGTAAAAGTAATCAAGCGACTGTCTTCTTCCTCATCCTCTAAATAAGTGTCAACAATTAAGAGTGAGTACTTTCATACTCTACAAGACTTATAGTGTATCACTAATATATAATAATATGTATGGCTAAACAAAGGGTAGACTCTATGCATGCAAGCATAAAGTAAGGCTATGTCAATGATGGCTATCCTATGAGGTTCTTTTGCATAAAACTAAATTTAGTTAAAGATAATAAATAAGAGATTGTAAACAAAATTTGTAAAGAGTAGTAGATATGTATGTAAATAACAAGTATATAACAATAATAAGAGTAAATCACAATGCTCCTTGATTTTGATCGAAGATCCATTCCTTGCCATCTCTTGACATAAAATATGAAACAAAAACCTTCCCCAAGTTTTTCCAATTCAACCATTTTTGTAAAAACAAAATTTCTAACTAGTGTCAGTGTACCAAGTCTCTCATGAAAGTGATTACGGCTTTTCAAAAAGTTTTACACTCTGTAGAGATGTACAATTTTACCCACAAGACATATCTTTTACGCTTCCTTTGCACTACTACAAAATAATACAACACTATCTCTTCAATTGAGTCGGTTCCCAACTTTTCAGGAAAAACCGATAGTGATATATGATTCGGTGTCGATGGGAAATATGGCACAGAATGAGCTGATAGTGATGAAAATTGTCATCACTATCAGTTCCGAGGTTCGAATCGATAGTGATGACGATGGTCATCACTATCGGTTTTGAGTTCAGAATCGATAATGATATTTGACTATCGGTTCTAACCTTAGAACCGATGGTGATAATATCACCATCGGTTCTGAGGTCGAAACTGATCATGATAGTGCATGACCCTTGGGTTCTCTTCCCATGCTTGACTTCTCGGAGCTTATCCTCCTGATCCATTCAAATGCCAAAAGCTGAGGCGTTCACCTCGTGCTTGACCTTTTGGCTTCCCCTCCATTCTATAAAAAAGAAGTTTACTCCTCTTCGTCCGCATCACCCATCCTCCTCTCCTCTCCCACGTCGCCCATCTGCCTCCCCGAGCACGTCACCCATCTGCCTCCCCTCAAGCACATCGTTGCCTCGTCCTCCTTCGAGCACATCATCATCGCCTCCTCCTCCCGAGCACGTCGTCGCCTCCTCCCCGAGCACGTCGCAATCATCTCCTCCCTCGAGTACGTCATCGCCGCCTCCTCCCTAAGTAGTGTTAGTTGCACTAACTTTTCAGTTGGTGCTTTATGAGTATAATCATCTCCTTGTGATTAATTTCTTTACTGTTATTGCAAAGGAGCTAGACAATTTATTTATCTTGGGGGCCTTACATGTGGGAAGGCATTGTTCGATGATGAGTTAGGCTGGTTGGACTGTTTGTGATAACATTGATTAATCTTTTACATTTTGTAATACTTAATTAGTTCAATTGGTACCATTTGTTAAGTGCTACTAGATTTATGTTCATGCTCATTGTGCTTACTATTTTACTTGTGCTTGGCTATTATTATTTTATCCATGGTATTGTTGGCTATTTTTAGCATCTGAACTATTGCTGATAGTCTCTGTTTACATGTTTTTGCAGCCTGTATTGTTGTAGTTTCAGTAAGCATTCTTGAGTATTGATTCTCTTAAATATATCTTGGTCTAATTAATTAGGTTTTATAAATTATCAACTATTAAATATGTTTTTAAAGGTAAGGTTGGCGCAAATCAGTCTAATACCGTACTGGATGCTATACCGATTAGGCTCTTGGAATGGTACATTTCGGTATTGGTCCATACGGATGTACCATTTTGGATTTAATAATATATATTTATAAGTACGCACATGTTTAATTATATGTACATCAAAATTCACAATAATATTACTCCATATACATAGTAGTACTATCAAATATAATATATAGTTCAGTAGTCAATATTATCAATTCAAATGATATAACTAGTATTGCCTAACATTGGAGCCAGTATGGCCAGTATTGACTGGTATCGAGGCTGGTATGGCACATAGGGTTACTTTGTACTAGTTTAGATATAGAAATAGTACATATCGTCCATACCGCAGTAACTGGTATGGTATTGATAATTATGGATGGTACCCATGTATGGTCTATTAATCATTGTGAGCTATCAAAGTAATGTGTATGCAATTAGATATGTTAAATTGTAGTTGGACAGTCATATATGCTAAGTATGCGGGGATTTACCAATTGATTATCTGGTCACAAATAATTAAATTGGAATACCATATAATTGGCGAATGAACCCTATATGCCTAATTAGTTGAACCACACCCCCAAATTGGATTAATAAAATTATGATTACGGATCAATCATAGTGGTATAGATATGACTAGAATGATAGTTCACAATCACGGATAATTCAGTATAATGGATACATTTATGAGTGACCAGTAGGGGTGCAATCGGCTCGGATTCGGTCGGAAATCGCTCTTTCCATATCCTAAACCATATTTTTTTCCGGATTCGGAACCAGATTCGAATAGTACCGGATATGAATATGGTGCGGATAATATCGGTAGCGGATTCGAATCGAATACGAAACGGAATCGATACGGTATCGAATAATTTTTGTCGGATAACGCGTGAAAATAGGTACCGCATAAAAGCACACATATAGTACTAATTAACCAAACATATGAGTTCAACATGCAACAAGATTATCACAGTCTAATAAGTCATTTTATTGGGTGTTTGCACCACAATTTGGCAATTATGGGGAAAATCGGCAAAATGCACAAGTTTGGATAGCGGACGAAACACTTTTGGAAAGATTGGATAATGTGCGGCAGGTATTTGGGAACAGGAGTCCAATTAGGAAACTATAGCCGACTCGGACTATGTTGCCGCGATAGAATAGGACTCGGATCGGCTGACGGGTATATAAGGCGTACCATGGCTGCTTGTAGGAGGGACACAAAACAAAAAATCACATCTGCTAGTTTGTTTTCAGCTTTCGCTTTTTAGTCTTTTAGTTCTGTAATCTTCCCTTTGTAAGTCGATATTGATCAAATAAAGTTGCGAATCGCCGATTGTTTGGTCATCATCGATTTCTTCAGTTTTGATTCATTCTGTCTTGTTGCGCATCGCCTTTTCAGAATCAATCTACCTTTTACCTTCGGATTAGTCTTAATCGACTAGTCTAGTTTACCCTCCTAATCGGCTTTCTGGCTGATTTTTATCTTAGCCGATTCGCGTCTAGAATCGGCCTGATTGAGTTTCACAATCTTGTTCCTTATCGATTGCAGGGTCAAATCGATTGGCACGCCTCACACTTGAACCCGACGTTCGTCTGGTGTGTTGTAGGCCAGAAACCCTCTTCACGTTTTTGGCGTCAACACATTTTTGGCACGCTCGGTGGGACCGACGGAAGATGACTACAGCAAGTCCACCGCACCACCGATGTGAACATCGACGCCATAATCGCCCCTACCTTGACGATGAACCCCAAGCAGCAAATAAGAAAATCAAGATCGAAAAGTCGCTGGAGGAGTTGATGTTGGTCATATCGAAAACCCGACAAGGGGTCACGCAGAAGATGGCGCCTAACATTGAACCCTTCATTAAACCGACGTCAAGGCAAATTCGGTAAGCCGATATCTTCCGGCCAAGCCGATTATCCGCTATGATTGAGCAATCAGGCACCATGCATTATCAATCAATCATCGACTTTGGTCACAACCTTAAAGTCGATGATAGAAAATAGCGAAAACAATTGCGCAGAGTTGGCAACATCTGGAGGATTGCTGGATCCGTTGCAGCCACTCCCAACATATCCCGTATATTCTGTGGCACCAAATGCCAACACGATCAAGGCATCGGCACCCGCACCTTTGCCGATACCAACCCAACCGCTTCAGATTTGTTACCGCAATGATTTATATGGGGCTATGCGCCGATCAAGAACTCGATGGTAGCACAAGACACGGAAATTATATGTGTTCGCTCGCGTGGAGATAATACCCAGTCCTGTGGTTCGAATTATATGTGGCTAGCTTATAGCCGATGATGTTCTCAGATATCCCGCCTATGGTGCCCGCCCTCCCTTTATATAGCGTAGAAGGCGGTTACAATATGGAATCCCACTTGACACGAGGTGGAGATTATATCTCTTTCCTTATCCGCTATACATGATAGCTGCTAGGATTACAATTGTATTTTCCTAAGCAGGTTGGTTTCATCTTCGGTTTCCTTTGTCACGATGGCGGCTCGCTTCCTAGGCAATACCGCCTTCATGCAATGGCTTGGCCCATCCCCCCTTAGGTGGTCCTCATGGCCTGCCATGTAGATACCTGGGGTCCATATACTCCACAGTAGCCCCCGAGTGCTTTGCGATCGAGTTGCCGCCTTCCTGGTCGCAGCCCAACTGAGTCATGCTTCACGCCGAAAGTGCCTCCAGCTTCTTGATGTAGTTTCCGATCGGTTTTTTTCCTTCAACCGAAAGTGCCCATTGTAGGCAAAGAGATCGTGAAGGACTCAATAGAGCTCCACGCGTTGAATTATATCCGATCGTCAGCAGCATACCGCGCGCCCATCATGGGGCATACCGTATCCCAAACGATATGCGAAGTCAAAAACGCTTTTCCGCTCATGGCGTAAATTCAGCGCCGCTCCTTTAAATTTATTCGCCGTCGGTTGTTGATGTCATCGCTGAAGCATTGGCCCACACGCCGTCGATCCAAATTTAGTAGCCCTCAAATGAAATCATGTATATGCGGAACTTAGGCCGTAAAAACAACTCACTTTCGATATGATGTCCGATCGGTTTATGTATAACTTTAGAATTTTTACTCCTTTTCCTTATTGATTTTGAATTCATCCGAGTGGTTTTGACTTTTTTTGTTTAAGCACTCGCTCGACAAATATAGCCCCGAGCCGCCGGAGTCGCTCATGGCCCTCTTCCTGTGCACGCATTTTGGGTGACTAAAGTTCGCTGCTCATGGTGTCGAGCTTCACAACTCGGAATTAACGACTCTGGATTCATTTGCAATCGTTAAGTAAAAGAAGAAAGACAACTCAGAAAGATGTGCGCATCGCGACACTATTAGGTGTAGCCCCGACTTCATCGCTTAGTTGTGGATCAACTAAGTAGCAAGTCAATTAAATAGGAATTCGCACATGACATCTCCTCGACCGTAATCTTCATTTAGAGTTGCGCATGCTAACACTATTAGGTAGCCCCGACTTCATCGCTTAGTTGAGGATCAACTAAGTAGCAAGTCAAGAAAGCCAACAATTTTATTTATAATGACATGATTTGAGTAAATGCTGACTTAGTCGCTTTATGCTCCATGTGTTGTAGACGACAGTCGCCGTCGCTGCTCGTGGGCGCGGGCGTGGCTTGTGGTCGCGCCGGAAGGTGGCGAGGCATAGGCTCTGGTCGTCTGCGGTTGGCGCCGAGCGCAGGGCGTTAGCTTCTGGTCGCGCAAAGTCGGCGCTAGGGCGAGGCGTGGGTCTTGGCTGCCAAAGTTGGCGCCGGGCGCAGCGTATATTGGCGATGTCAAGTCGGCGCCGGGCGCAGGCGTGGGTCTTGGCCATGCTAAAGTCGGCGCCGGGAGCAAAGCGTGGTTTTGGTCGTGCCGGTTGGCGCCGACGCAGACATAGCTCTTGGCGCGGCCGGTTGGCGCCAGGCGCAGCGTAGGCTCTTGGTCGGCCGGTTGGCACTTCGGCGCAGCGAGGCTCGCGGCGTGCGAGGCGGTTGGCGCGGGCGCAGGCTTGCGTGGTCAAGCCGGGTTGGCGCTTCGGGCGCAGACGAGGTTCTGGTCGTAAGCCGGTTAGCGCCGGCGCAGCGTAGGCTCTGGTCAGTCCGGTTGGCGCTTCGCAGCGCGAGGTAAACTCTGGTCGTCGCGGTTGGCGCTGGGCGCAGCGTAGCTCTGGTCGTGCGAAGTTGGCGCCGGGCGCAAGCGTAGGCTCTGGTCGCAGCCGGTTGGCGCCGGGCGCAGCGTAGGCTCTGGTCGTGCCGGTTGGCGCCGGCGCAGCGCAGCTTCGTGGCCGCCGGTTGGCGCCGCGCAGCGCGAGTAGGCTCTTAGTCGCCGGAGTTGGCGCTTCGGCGCAGCGAGGCTCTGGCCGTGCCGGTTGGCGCTTCGGTGCAGCGTAGTTCTTGGCCGTGCCGGTTGGCGCCGAGGCGCAGCGCGAGGCTCTGGCCGTGCCGGTTGGCGCCGGGCGAGGCTCTGGCCGCAGCCGGTTGGCGCTTCGGCGCAGCGAGGCTCGTGGTCGCAGCCGGTTGGCGCCGGGCGCAGTGTAGGCTCATGGCGGCAGCCGGGTTGGCGCCGGGCGCAGACGAGGCTCTTGCCGTCAGCCGAGTTGGCGCCGGGCGCAGCGTAGGCTCTTAGGTCGTGCCGAGTTGGCGCCGGGCGCAGCGTAGGCTCTGGTAGCGTGCGGGTTGGCGCCGGGCGCAGCGAGGCTCTGGCCATGCCGAAGGTGGCGCTTCAAGGCATGGCGTAGGCTCTTGGCCGACTTAGTCCTGACAGAGGCTTGAGTTGCTTGACTAGTGGAAACACATCACTAGCCGAGTGACGAAGCTCCTGAGTTGTTGTAGTAGCCAACAAAGGCAATCAGAGGGCTGAGCGGTATAGCCCCCGAGTTTCAGAAGCAATCGATTTAATCACGGAGGGAGCGCCAGTTTAGTACTCCATGCATTATTGTGTGTCGCTTCATACCGACACTCAAGGTAATTTCTGAAACAATAATCGTGAAGGAATTTGAGTAATATCTTTTGGAAAAATTACCCGAGTGATCCCAATAATTTTTTTAAACCACTCTGGATATATATATATATATATAAATTAAGTGCATATTTAAATGCATAATTTAAATATTAGAAAGACTTAGTCGTTAGCTTTGCCGACTAAACTTGGCCAGTTCCGTGGTCGGGTGGTCGATCCTAATCAGATTTGGAGTACAAAGACGGTGTGTGCTTCTTTGACAAATCTTTAAATTGCTTTCAGAGCGGCAGAGGACCTTCCTTTTGTTTATTGATCGACCTAGTCGAACCAAAGAAGCCAGTAAGTACTGCAATCTTCTAGTCACCGCCCAACATACATGCATGAAGTTCCTTGAAATCTTCTAGTCGCCAAGCAATTCAACCCTTTAGGAACGCTCTTCAGCAATGCTTTGTCGACATAAATAACGATAAACTGCGGCCGCCCAAGAAGCCTCGTGAAGACGCCAACGATGCGCCATGCAAGTGCTCTCCGGTTTCAGCCGCATGCATGTGCTAGTTGCGTGATGAGCTACTATGCATGCCTCCGTGGGGCCCTCGTGCGCAGAGATGATACTTGTGGCTCGGTTGTGCCCTCGACGCTGGCCAAGGAAGGCGCGCCGCACGGATCCCGACAAGACAGAACGCGAATGCAGACCGGATCCCGACACGCACGGGCGTGATGGCCTTCTCCACCACGCCAGCGCGGCACGGAGAGTGTTGCGCCTTGCGCCTCGGCCTCGCACAAGAAGCGCGCGCCCGACCACCTCAGTTCCCGACGGCGCCAAAGAAGTCGCCGCTATCTGCCACCGCTGGGTCCAAGGCGACTCAAGGTGTTGCCGCCACCGCCGCCGCTTGCCCAGCGCGCCAGCGCCAGCCAGCCAAAACTCAGCCACCCATCATTGCGGCTCGGCAACACCCGGATGTAGCCTCAGAGTCTTGGACGCTGATGCTACGGACCTTCTAGTCGCTAATCAAATTTGCTACCGATGAAAACGGCCAAACACCACGACCGCCAGAGAAAAGTCACAAGATCGCCATCGAAGTCTGCCGAGATTGATCTTAGCGCACTCTCACGGGCGCGCTTAACCGCCGACGCTTGTTACCGGCTAATAATGAAAAGGGGCTACGAGCTGACCCAAACTCGATGGTAGCACAAGAACACCCGATGTATACAGTTCGCTCTCGCGGTGGAGATAATACCCTAGTCCTGTGCTCTGGAATTATATGTGGCTAGCTTATAGCTGATGATGTTCCTGTATATCCTGTCTATGGTGCCCCGCCCCCTCCCTTTATATAGCAGAGAAGGCGGTTACAAATATGGAATCCCACTCGGATACGAGGTGGAGATTATATCTCTTTCCTTATCCGCTATACATGATAGCGGCTAGGATTACAATTGTATTTTCTCTAGCGTGGTTGGTTTCATCTTGGGGTTTCCTTCTTTGCGATGGCGGCTCGCTTCCTAGGCAATACCGCCTTCATGCAATGGCTTGGCCCATCCCCCTTGGTGGTCCTCACGGCCTGCCATGTAGATACCCGGGGTCCATATACTCCACACCAACCCACCGTGTTGGCACCAACAAATCCTCGCGTAAATCCAATGCCACATTACCATGCATATACCGATGTCGCTAATCGATCCATCAAGATCGTGTGTTTATGTTCCATGGGCCTCAAACCGGATTGAGTTAGATAAAAATTGTAAACCCGGGACATCTCAAGTTAGAAATCCGGTTCCATATAAAGTAGTTACATACACAGAGCCGTTCGTTCCATTGCCTGAGGTTACGGCTGCCAAAGCCGATGGGTATGAATCATGGCATCAACAATACCCGTCTGCTAGGATAAACCGACCAGCCGAGTTTGCACTCGGGGGGCAAGATACCACTCATCACAATTGGCCAAACCCTGGTGTTCCATCGGCTGATAACATCAATTGGGCTGATCAGATTTCCATGGTCTTGAGAGATCAATTTGGCCTGCAGCCCAAAGGGAGAACAATCGGCTATAGAAAGCCTTACCCAGATTATATTGACCGCATGCCATATCCCCATAACTTTAGGATTCCCGATTTTGCAAAATTTTCAGGAAATGATTCAGTCACTACTTTAGAACATATTGGACGATATCGCCTAGTGTGGTGAAGCAGCTCAACCGATGGGTCAAGATTAGACTTTTTCCCTTGTCTTTATCAGAACTCGCTTATTTGGTTTACCAATCTACCTCCAAATTCGGTCCATTTTTGGAACGATTTAGAAAGTCGATTTCATGAATATTTTTCTCTGGTAGTTTAGAGTTAAGAATTTCAGACCAGAAAGCCATCCAAAGAAAAGTTTGGCGAATCACTTCGATTATATTAGAAGATTTAGGAGGTGCGAAATCGCCGCTTCAGGTAGTATTACCCGATAACCACTAGCCGATTTAGCATTTCAAGGGTTGATTCTCCTTAAAGAAAAACTTGCCGACGGAGTTTACCGATTTAAGTCACCTTCTTCATCGTATCTAGCACAGAAAGCCGATATTTAAGTAAAGAATTCAAGGACAAAATTAGATTAAATGGCAATGGAAAAGATAAAGCTAAAGTAAACATGGTTGAGTATAGTTCAAGTGAAACTTCTGAAGATGAAGCAGACGTGAATATAGCCGAATGGATAAAGGGTTCTAAAAAACCACTTGTCTGTTCGTGGCTCAAGCCGACTAGGAGTAAGTCGGAGGTTAAATACGCTTTTGACGTGTCCAAGTGTAACCGCATATTCAACATGTTGTTACAAGAAAAACTGATACGACTACCTGAGGGGCATACCATACCATCAGCCGATGAGATCAAGAAACGACGATACTGTAAGTGGCATCATTCCTTTTCCCATAACACTAACGACTGCAATATCTTTCGTGAGCAGACATGAGCATGACTATTGAAGATGGTCGGCTCAAGTTTGCAGAGGAGACAGCCATGGAAGTCGATGTCAATCCCTTCCCAATTAACATGGTTCAGTGCTCCGGCAAAGGAAAACACATTGTCGATGAAAGACCCATAGCAACGCGGCAAGTCGACATAGAATCAAGCTCAAAAGGAGAAACACTGAAGATAATGATCGGCTCACTTCAAATTGAAGCCGATCGAGATGGGAAGAATTCAAGGACTGTGAAGCCAAAAGGGGAATTGCAAGTCGGACGATGGTACAAAGCCGAAAGATCTCCGCCTCGAAAAATAGCATTCAAGCCTAAACCAACTTTTTCGCAGTTGCTCGAGAAATATGAGAAGATAAGCCATCGGCAGAAACAGCAGGTTCACCGACCGGATGAGCCGTGACGGCTAACAAAGGTGTTTCGCCAAATAATTTATATCGGCCAGACAACGCAGAAAGAGCTCATCAGAGATGTCCTTCCGCAATTCTGCTGGGAAAGGGGTGTGGCATTACCATCTTCAAGGTCATGCCCCATGAAACATTACCCGCAAAGAAATTGGCCGAGACAATCGGTGAAAGAACGTATAGTTAGGCCAGTACCAGATCAAAATAAGTCGGGATATAAAAAGCCAATAAAGGAGAGACTAGGGGCACTGAACCAAGATGAGAGAGAAGGGCCTACGGGGAATCTGGTTGGAATAATCCACAAACCGGTTGAACCTAAGCCTAGATGGTGTCCGACGGGACTTAGCCGATCGCAACGCAGACAGCTTCAGCGCTTGAGGACGTAGGAAATAAGGGAGGCCGAAGAAGAAAGACAGAGAGATGAAATATTCAATTAATTACGGCCAATGAAACTTGTTAAAAAGGGGTGGAGAAGAAAAGAACAAGCCGATGATGAATCAGATTCTTCAGATGATTTGCTATCACCAATGATTCGAAACGACACTCCTCCCATGGATATCAACATGGTATTCACTTTACCGGTCGAATTCAGAATCAAGTCTGAATCGGCTAAAGATACGTCCGCTCAAGCGCGCTCGGTGTACGTGATGCAAGGTTCAAAACCGCGAAGATCCTCATCGGCATTTGAAGCCGTTATACTTAAAAGGCTTTATTAACGGAAAGCCGATATCCAGGATGCTTGTAGACGGAGGGGCTACTGTGAACTTGATGCCACTCACTACTTGCAAAAAATTAGGCAAAACCAATGAAGACCTGATCAAGACAAACATGGTGCTAAATGACTTCACAGGCGATCCTACTGAAGCAAAGGGAGTTATGGTTACGGAGCTAACCATCTGCAAAGAAAACTTTGCCGATCGCATTCTTTGTGATCGGCCAAAGGAAACTACAAATAAGCTTCTTTGGACGAGATTGGATACATGCCAATCGCTGCATACCCTCGACCATGCATCAACTTCTTATACAATGGAACGGAGATGAAGTTCAAGTCGTATCAGCCGACACATCGGCTCATATCGCAATGGCTAGTTCAGATGCGAATTGGCCACATGAAGAGGCAGAATGCATATCGGGCAAAGCACTAGACGATTGCGACTTTTTATGTATTGGGAAGTCAGGATTTACGCCGATCAGTGTCAAGCCAGGCACGTTTGATCGGGCGGAAGAAGTCTTAAGAAGATAGAGTCAGAAATGATCCAAATCCTACAAGACAAAGCTAGAAGCTATCGGCATATGGTGAGTTCGTGTGAAGCCATTGAAGACTTCCAGAGCGAAAAATTGGGTCAAGGTTTTACTTCTGCCGATATGCTTGAAGAAGTCGATATAGGAGAAGGAGATAGAAAAAGGCCAACTTTTGTGAGTGCAAGTTTAGGTCTAGAATACAAAAACAAGTTGGTCGAAATACTTAGAAATTATAGGGATTGTTTTGCCTGGGAATATTATGAAATGCCTGGGTTAAGCCGACAGTTAGTGGAACATCGGCTACCTATAAAGCCGGGATATCGGCCATACAAACAACCCCCTCGACGTTTTAATCCAGAATTGTACGATTTAATAAAAGAGGAAATTGAGAGGTTGCTAGAGGCCAAGTTCATAAGACCTTGCCGATACGTCAATGGGTATCTAACATTGTTCTGTCTATGAAAAAACGGCAAGCTTTCGAGTATGTGTCACTTGAGTGATTTAAACAAGGCTACGCCTAAAGATGAATACCCAATGCCTATAGTCGATATGCTTATCGATCTTTGCATCGGTAATAAGATTATTAGTTTTCTCAATGGGAATGTCGGATATAACCAGATATTCATGGCAGTTTATGTCCCTAAAATCGCCTTCAGATGCTCGGGCGCCTAGGGTTGTATGAATGGATCGTGATGACATTCGCTTGAAAAACGCAGTGCCACTTATCGAAAGCTTATGAATCTAATTTTTCATGATCTAATCGGCCACATTGTTGAGATATATATTGACGATGTGGTGGTGAAATCTAAGGAGGATTGGCAACATTTGGCCGATTTAGAAAGAGTGCTTCAAAATACAAGGGCTCATGGATTAAAATGAACCCTTTGAAATGCGTGTTTACGCGTGTACCGGACAATTCCTTGGGTTTATGGTTCACCGAGGGGCATTGAAGTCAACCGCATAAGGATCAAGGCCATAATGGACACAAAACCGCCAACGATGCAAGAATGAGTTACAAAAGCGATCGAAAAATTAATTACTTAAGATTTATTCATTTCTAATCATTCGTAGAATTCAAGCTTTTACGCCATTACTAAAGTTAAAAGATGGTCAGAATTTTATATGGGGAGCCGATCAAGAAAAAGCCTTTGACGATGTAAACGGTATTTGGCGCCACCACCGGTCTTGGTCAGCACCACGTGGGGAATTCCATTCAGTTATATGTATCGGTGAAAACGAGACCATCGGGTCAGACAGGTGCAAGAAGTCGATGGCAAAGAGCGTAATATTTTACTTAAGCCGATGACTCTGGAAGTCAAACCGTGTACCCACCGATAGAGAAGTTGTGCTTATCCTTATATTTTGCTTGTATGAAATTGAGGCATTATATATTAGCATCGACTTGCATAGTAGTATGCAGAACCGATATCATCAAATATATGCTGTCTGCACCAATCTTGAGAGGACGACTTGGAAAGTGGGCTTATGCTCTAACCGAGTTTGATCTACAGTACGAATCGGCCAAAGCCATTAAAGGCCAAGTAGTAGCCGATTTCATAACTGGATATGATACCATGGCAGGAATAGTCGATGTAGCCCCATGGCAACTGTATTTTGATGGGTCAATTTGTCAAGAGGGGAGTGGAATAGGTATTGTATTGATTTCGCCAAAAGGACGTGACATCGAGTTTGCATATCGGCTTAAAACCGATGCTCTAATAACCGTGCCGGTATGAAGCATTGCTCAAAGAAATTATCGGCTTGGTAGATAGTATTGGGGCAAGTAATGTAGAAGCATATGGTGACTCATTGCTGGTGGTACAACAAATTAAAGGAGAATTTAAATGCAACGATGAGGTGCTATCAAAGTATCTAGAGCATTGTCTCGAGGTTATCAACACTTTCACGTCATTCTGTATCGGCCATGTGCCCAAGGAGATGAACAACAAGGCCAACACCTTGGCTCAGGCAGCCTCAGGCTACAAGGAATATAGCCGATACGAGGCATTTGAATTGATCGACAAAATAGTGTTGTGTGTTGATAATGCCGACTGGAGGACAGAAATAAAAGCTTACCTAATGAATCCATCCGCACTCATCGCACTAAAAAGTTCACAAAAAGCTACCAAGTATGTTGTGCTAGAAGGAGAATTATACTATCGGACATTGGAAGGATTGCTTCTGCAGTGTTTTGGCGATGAGGAAGCAAAGGTAGCTATGGGTGAAGTTCACGAAGGAATTTGCGGAGCACATCAATCAGCTCACAAAATGAAGTGGATCTTAAGACGAACCGGGTATTTTTGGCCGACAATGTTAGAAGATTGTTTCAAGTATTACAAAGGTGCCAAAGTTGTCAAAAGTTTGGGAATGTGCAACTTGCACCAGCATCGGCTTTATACCCGATTATTAAACCATTGCCGTTCAGAGGATGGGGGATAGACGTAATCGGCCAAATATTCCCAACATCAAGCAAAGGCCATAAGTTTATCCTTGCAGCCACGGACTATTTCTCTAAATGGGTGGAAGCCGTTCCACTTAAAAAGGTCACCAGCGTGGAAGCTATCGGCTTTGTTAATGAACACATTATTCATCGATTCGGTATTCCTCGCACCATCTGGCAACCGATCAAGGAACCGTGTTCATGTCTAACGATTTTAAAATTTCGCAGAAAGCTTGGGCATCAAGTTGCTTAACTCGTCATCTTATTATGCTCAGGCCAACGGACAAGCCGAGTCGTCCAACAAATCTTTGATCAAGCCGATTAAAAAGAAAAATTGACGAAAGGCCTCGAAATTGGCACTCTACATCGCCGAGTCGCTATGGGCTTATCGGCTAGCGCTTTCATGGGTCAACTAAACTGTCACCATATCAGTTGGTGTATGGACAAGAGGTCAGACACCGTGAGAAATAAATATTGAATCCATGCAGTAGCGAGGCGTAATAATCTATCGGCCGATAAGTACAAAGAATTGATGTTATGCAATCTGGATGACTTGGCGAGCTAAGGCCGATTACTTTAAATCGCTTGAAAAGAATAAGGAGAAAGTTGCAAGGGCCTATAATAAAAAAGTTGTGCCTAAATCCTTCTAGAAGCCGATCTAGTTTGGAAAACAATATTACCGATCGGTTCTAAAGATAATCGGTTCGGTAAGTGGTCACCAACATGGGAAGAACCGTATAAAATAAATCGGCTTGTTGGCGGAAATGCATATATACTTGAGACATTGGAAGGAAGCATATTCCCTAAAGCAATCAATGGGAAATATTTAAAGAAATACTACCCTAGCTTTTGGATCGGTGCGTAATCAAAGTATGGCACAAAGAATTCAGAAACAAATTGGTTAAACAGTCGATTAAATAAGGTAAAAATAATCGGTTAAACAGCCGATTAAAGTGTATTACAAAAGTGCAGCAAAAGCAACATTATTTTAAAACATTACATCAACACATCACAGAATTACAAACTGCACCTGTGAATCTCGGCACCTAAAGCCGATAGTGTTTGCTGCCTTAGCCGTTGTTTCGTGGACCTCAGAGATTATGTCCTCATCACCTTGGCGCACTGCAGATCCTTGAAACAAGTTTGGCCGATTGGTCTTTCACCTTCGCTACGGCTTAGGCCAATGTCGGTCTTCGACTTTTCAGAGATGTTGACGCTGTACCACCAGGCAAGGTTGTTCCGCCGCTTCTTCTTCCACTTTAGCCAATTCTCCTCGAGTCGCTTTTCGTCAACTATAATTTTTGCATGGAGGACTTGGCGGCCTTAAGGGTAGAAGAGTCTTCGCCATATTTCTTCTTCTTGGCCTTTGCATCCGCCACCAACTCATCCAAGAGGCATTGATCACCGCTTGAGCTTCGCTGAGCTATTCTAACCGCTGCCGCTTCAACTTCCGCCTCCTTTCGCCTATATGACAAACGCCCGTATTAGCCTTCGTGGCCTCAAAGCGGAGATCGGCCGACAATGTACCATCGCTATGTCGCTGGATTGGCCGAGCGTTAACAGATATTCGCCTCCGGTTGAGAAATCGCAGTTAAAAGCCGATTCAGCTTCTCCTGCATGTTTTGGCCCGATTGAACGACCGCGGCCGATGCCTTCTGAGAGACGGTGATAATGTTACGAATGTCTGCTACATAATCATCAGGGGCGATTACTTCTGGATCGGCTAGCTCATCCAAAGTAAAGCCGAGCAAGTCATCGGGGTCCATCGACTCCTCTAGCGCAGGTGCCTTGGTGGTCGGCTGAGGAGGCGAAGGAGCAGGAAGCCGTACTAGAGAAGGCGGTATCGGAGGGGTAGCAGCAGGGGCGTCTTGAAGATCGGCCAAAATACCAGCAACTTGCGAGGATGTCGCTGGCTAAAAAATTGATGAAGAGTGCGTCAGGAATCGGTATAAGAAATTCCCTTGAAAAAAAAGGTGAAGCAAAAAAGATTTACCTCTACGAAAGCCAATGCATGAGGAGAACTCTCAAAGACTTTGCTCGCTGGCTTTTGGCGGCGGGCGTAACTTTCACGACTTGGGTTTCTCTCATGGAAATTAATAAAGGAGTCAAAACTAGGCAGAAGGAAAGAAAACAATTATCGCTATAAGTACTTCATCGAAAGTCACCTTTTCGAGCTCCGAGAGTGATGGGCTTTGAATGCGAGATTACCGAAGAATAGCCGGCTTCAGCCGTCTTCGACGGTTTTTTTCCTTTAGGCCCCGCAGCCAAGGAGCAGCCAAGGAGCAGCGGTGGTTTGATGTTCAGCCGTGGCATTCTGAAAAGGGACAACAAGGGAATCAGCGGTTAAATCACATAGGCAAGAACTCAGGCACAAAGTATAAGAAAATAAGCCGATACCTCTACAGCTACAGATGAGTTAGTATAACCTGACGAGCTGGAAGAATCCAAACTATCTTCGCTCGAACTGCTGCTAGAAGAAACTATTGTCAGCTCATGAAAGTTCGGTAAGAATGTCTCTATAATTGCCGACGGTGCGCGATCCGGATAAAGGGCTTCTGATATAGGCGCCCACCAAGCCGAAAATTGGCTAGCGCGGCGGGAGTTCAGGAAAAAGTGCGGAAGATCAATAACTTGAACTCGCTTCGGCTATCTCCAAATGATTTCAGCATGAGCATGCTTTGTCACTCCGCCCTTGGTTCAAGATGACCAAGAGGGCGCATAAGGCACCACTTGGCCAAAACCCACCGACGGCATACACCGAGGGGTGGTAGAACTCATACGACGGCTGAAATGTTCTATTACGGGAGTTCAAGCCGACGTGAAGGATGCAAGGAGATATAAAAATCCGATACAACTCTAAAGTCGATGCTGGCATCAAGGAACTATTAGCATCCAAATGAAGGAATGAAGGCCACTGAAAATCGGCATCATTGTTGTAAGAAAAGAAGTCTTGCTGGCCGAAAGTCGTACTATCCAAGTGAAGAAAGAATGACAGATACTTCTTGAAATCAGCCGGAGTGATTCTAACGTCGCCACTAGTGCACATTACTAGTCTCTCCCCGAACGATCGGCTGGCTCTGTACTGAGGGGTAGTGCCTTCTGGATAATCTTCACGAGGGAAGGTTGTATCCTCCAGATGCTCTCAAATTAGCGATCGACCAAAAGTACTATAAAGCCATAGCTGAATGAACCATAATGGGCCCGCCTATGTTGCTAACAACAAACCGAAATAACCCCGAGAAAGCCGACTTCGATGACGCATCATCCGTAAATACTCCAAGAAGTATTTTCCAAGCGCAAGTTTATGGTTGTCCACCAACCGCTCGCCACTAATCGGTATACTTGTGTTGGACCCGTGGACGCCCCACGTATCACAAACCGATCCAGCCATAGGTTCAAAAAGGCTACATGCACTTCATCCGATACTAGCCCATTCACCTTGTTGTTGTGCTGGATGTACTTCGACCATCCTTCACCTTTAGTTCTGATTAGCTTATGCTTGGATTTGCCACTGAAAGCCGATAGTTGTTCACTGTCAGGCCTAAGGCAACACAATTCCGCTACATCTAGGAGTGTTGGGCCGATGGGGCCAGTACGGAAAAGAAAAGCGTTGAAAGTATCCGACCAGAAATAACATGCCATGGCCACTAAGGGCTCATTGGCTTCTGGGTTAGCTAAGCTCAAGGGGAGACATTCTGCTATACCCATTCTTTCCCATTCAGATCTCTTTTGAGCCGATATTCTTATATACCAAGCTCTCCATCCTTTGAGGGCTGTCGGCCAGGCTCTAAAACTCTTTCCCCATTCCGTTATGTTGTAACCTTGAGCCGATAAAGGGAGTCTTGGGATTTCTTCATTAATTTCTACATCGCAATGATTTCCTCTCGCCCTAGATAAAATTGGTCGCCGCTTCCTGGATCGAATTAGTACCTTTGAGGAATCCATTCACCGATGAAGAAGGAGAGGAGCCCGTTGCAAAGGAAAGTTGAAAGGCCGAGAAGTCGATTCGAAGGATGAAAGCTGATTGGAAGCAGTTTGAAAGTTGGAGAGCATGAGAATGACCGTGGGGGTCCCCCATATATATAGCACGGTGAAAAGTGAAAAGTGGCGGGAAGCGAATTCGAGGCGACGCGCTATTAAACCAAGACTGAGATTTTTACTACATAATTAAAACAAATAAGCATTAAAACAATTTTTAATTGACGAAGAAGCCGATGGATGAAGAAGCCGATGAAATTTTTGAAAGATAACAAGTTATCTTCCAAAAATGGGGGGCATATGTTTGCACCAGAATTTGGCAATTATGGGGAAAATCGGCAAAATGCACAAGTTTGGATAGCGCACGAAACACTTTTGGAAAGATTTGATAATGTGCGGCAGGTATTTGGGAACAGGAGTCCAATTAGGAAACTATAGCCGACTCGGACTATGTTACCGTGACAGAACAGGACTCGGATCGGCTGACGGGTATATAAGGCGTACCATGGCTGCTTGAAGGAGGGACACACAACAAAAAATCACATCTGCTAGTTTGTTTTTGAAAGACCATGTGGAGGTCTATCCTTGTGTGTGATGAGTAATTGACAAGATTTGAGATTGGATTGATTTGAAGTTGAGTTTGATTTGAATTGGATCTTCAAATTGAAGCAATTTGAGTGTTGGTTGCTTTTCCTAGTGCTACCGCCCGGGGCAAGAGCACCGACCATTGGGCTTAATTATGATCGATTAATGATTGTGGGATAATCATTAAAAATATCTTTGTGGGCATTGCTATGTGAAAGGATTTTTCCTTGTCTTTGATGGTTGCAGGCGACTTGCTAGGTCATGGTGAGGCGGAGGATGACCGGACTAGGCGAGGAGCTGCCGAGGTCCGAGACGGGTCCGGAGATCGCCGGAAGATGATCGGAGATGGAGTCCGGCAAGTCAAGAAGACAAGGAAAGGAGATGATGCTAGCTAGATGCCGCGTGGATCAATGAGGGCCATCGGATTGCGGTCTAGTTGATAGGTTAGCGGGTCTAGGTAGTATGCTTTGAAAACTATGCAAGAAAACCCAGTATGTGTGTGGGTTTTGGGTTAGCCCTTGCATGGATGTGTGAGTGGGTCAATCCTAGCCCTTAGATGAGTGTCCTAGGGTTGAGGGACTCATCCAAGGGTGGTAGGTGGCCCAAGAGTAGTATAAATAGGGTGGAGGGTGGCCTCCTCCTTGAAGGTTTATGTTGTTCTTTGAGCTTTGCCCACATGAAGTGAGGCTTTGTAAACCTTCCCACCAGAAATACAAAGAAATTTCTTTACATCATTGTGAATTTAAATTCGCATTTACATTATGTCTTTACTTTACATAATTTAAATTCAGCATTTACATTACGATTTACCTTCGCAATCTACATTCATGCAATTTGGATTTGCCTCCCCTCCTTCTAAATGCTGATCTTGGATGTTTTGAGTGTGTTCATATGGTTTTACATCTCTTTTGCACTCTTTGATTAAGTAGAGATCATCTTTTCTTTCAAGTTTCAGTTCTGTCCAGAACTTGTTCTTCGCGCAGCAGTTAGTATTTGATTTTTATAAAAATATAGAAAAATACTTTTTGTGTGATTCTTATTGGAGATTGTGCGGGACTCCTAGACCCATCTGTAGAAAAATTTTGGAGTTCACTTGTTGCACTGTTTGGGCGCCTTGAGGTGAAAACTGAGCCCCAAATTTTCTACTAGAAGTTCCTGACTGTCTGTGTTCATAGATTTATGATGATTTTTCTACATGGATTTTTGATCTGAAATTTGGTGGAGTTTTTCACGACTCATCTTCTCATAGGGAGAAAATTTCTCATAATTTTGTGAGCAGCAGAAACCCACCAACCTCCTGTTCAAATTAAAGACAGATTCTGGACATATCTGCTTTTGCTTTTCTAAAAGAGACTTTTGTGTCTTGGCTTGATCTCTTTTAGAAAAGAAGTATTTGAATTGATTCCTCTTTCTTTTGGACACTTGACAACCAGAATTGTGATTGAAAAATCTCTCACATATTTTATGGATAACATCCATGTAAGCTAGGGATGCACATAGTTGTCTAGTCGTTCCGGTTTTTGCGGGTTTTTCACGATTTCCCTTGCGCGATCTTTTCACGGTTTTAGTTGGAGTATTTTGGAGAATTTATTTGCGACCATTCACCCCCCTCTGTTCGCCATCTCGATCCTTCAGTTTTCAGCTTTCGCTTTTTAGTCTTTTAGTTCTGTAATCTTCCCTTTGTAAGTCGATATTGATCGAATAAAGTTGCGAATCGCCGATTGTTTGGTCATCATCGATTTCTTCAGGTTTGATTCATTGTCTTGTTGCGCATCGCCTTTTCAGAATCAATCTGCCTTTTACCTTCAGATTAGTCTTAATCGACTAGTCTAGTTTACCCTCCTAATCGGCTTTCTGGCTGATTTTTATCTTAGCCGATTCGCGTCTAGAATCGGCCTGATTGAGTTTCACAATCTTGTTCCTTATCGATTGCAGGGTCAAATCGATTGGCACGCCTCACACTTGAACCCGGCGTTCGTCTGGTGTGTTGTAGGCCAGAAACCCTCTTCACGTTTTTGGCGTCAACATTGGGCAATCCAATAAAGTTGCAAAAGTACACTAAATTTAATAACTGCTGAGGATATCCCTACGCACTAAAATAAAAGAAAACACAACCTCAAACCACACTATCAAATTTTACCCTCAACGTAATGCGAACATCCAAACAAATATGAAGCAACTAAACCACCCACACCAGTGAGTGACCAGTGAGCTACTAAATGGTGAGAATGTGGTCAACCTAGAAACCTCATTTATGTGCTACGCGTTTGCATACTCTTATATTGGTGGAATTTTAATATGTATGATTATGGATCGCAATGGGATTGCTACGACTAGATCATTACAACTAGCATAAATAGTCTAATAAGGTATGATTGTTATAATGGATTATAATCATATGCAATTAATTTAATGAATTCAATATATCCTTTTGATGAATTGCATAGGTGAAGGAGTGTGAGCCCAGTTAATATGAGAACTAATTAATTGGGTGACCCTATGATTTATAATTTTGATATGGCATGGCTCAAGGCCTTGGACATGGTGCTTATAGATAATTATAAGATATGTGGATACATAGAACATTATGGTGAAATTATCTCAAGCAAGAAATTATGGTAACCTCTTCTAAATCATTAGGAAACTTGTTGGATTATCTACTTTAATCATGTTATAATAGATTATAGTGTAGAATTCAGATAAAGCTATCGGTATGTGATCGGAGATTATTACACATGTGATCAGATTACTCATGAACCAGTCACATGAATAATTATGGGTAGAATTAAGTCATTGAGATTGTGCATAGTGGGCAACCGTGGTTGATAAAAATGTAGTAAGATTTGGATGTTGAATAGGAAGTTACCATGGAGATTACTATGTCTAATAAAAGGTATGACTTACCTAGAAGGTGTATGTTCTGTTGGGTGATTGTCCTAGGAGTTGGGAGCTGGCTCTCACATCCTTCTCATAGAGATAGCTCTTATACACGTAATTCTCATGTGCATGACCCATTATGTAATACTTGTATATATGATATTTGTACCTGAAGATAGTAACTTCGAAATCAATTACTTATATGTCATGTTAACTTTGGAGTGTACATGCTCCATGGGAGAGATTGGGGACTAGGATGACGTAATTGGTATCCCGATCAACCAGAGCAAGGCAAGCACTCTCTTTGATCATATTTGACCCTATATTTCTTCATTATGTATCTTGTGTTCAAAACTATTTTGCATGCATGTAATTTCAGTAAAAGTTGTTGTATCGGTAAGGATAGTAAATATATCCAATTGTTGCATTTACCCTATTTGGAAAAATTGATACCTTCACCATTGTTACCGTAGTAATACTATCCACTGCTCATAATTATTAGACATGGAATTGTACAATAATAATGATTGTTAGATGCTTAGATATACTTAGGGGCGGAGCTGGGCCTCTGGCCGAGAGCCTCGGCCACCTTTAAAATTCTTTTTTCGAGCCGAGGCCTAGCCCAAATAACAATGTAAATTACTATTTACACTGATTTGGGCTCGAGGCCTGATAGACATCCATCTCGCCAATAGATGTCGGGACCCGGATATACAAATTCGAAACCCTCTGTGTATTCAGCACTAGTCCAGGATCATGCTAGTGCACACAGTGGCAACACAGATGAAATATCATTCCATACAACCAATTAACTAAGAAGAAGTAAATTATTATTGAATAAAGCAAACGACCATATGGTCAAGGTTCATACACCAATGCCTCATGGCTTAAGAAACAAATAAAACTGTTGTAGCAGAAATAAGATAACTTGGGCCATTTGACATGCCACAGGCAATCGTCTGGGAAACACCTTCCTAGTCCACGTAGTCTTCATAGTACTCCTCCTCTTGATATTCATTACCTGGTCCTTCCTCAGCAATTGAACAACAAGTGCGTAAAGCCATGAGTACAAAACGTACTCAACAAGCGGTAGGGGAAATGATGCAATATATTCATGCATGGCTTGACAAAGGATAGTCATACGGTTCATTTGCAGAAAGCAATAACTTGAATTTAAAATACAGTAAATAGATTGAAGGCAGATTGATGAAAAAGTTAATAAAAAACTGGTAAATCAATGGTAGACAACATGAAAAGAATGACGAGGCATCACCCTACATCATTCGAAACAAGTATCAACCACCAAATTCAACAGTATAGCTTGAGACAACCAACAATAGTGAACTCCCCGTTCACAACCCAACAATTCCACATTTCATGTAACACTCTATACCCCGTGTGAAATCCCCGAGCTTGTCCATGACCGTGGACACGGCTATTCAATAGTTTTACACTCTGCAGAGATTGTATAGCTTTACCCACAAGACATGAACATCTCTTGGTGCAACCGGTAATAACACACTTCCTTTGGTGTGTCGCAGAGATATAATGACAAAGCCTTTACAATGCATGTCTAAACTCGGTACTACCCTCTAAGGTTTCGCCCCTTGGGGCCCCCTCTTGAGCCATGTGAATCTACCCGTCCATCTCGGAACCCACACAACCAGTTGGCAGTACTCAAGACTAGACACTGCAAATTAATCAATTAGGTCTGTCCCATACCAGACTTGTGGTTGCACGGTTAGGCCCAGTTCAATGGCGCACAAGATTAAGTTCTTAAGTTGTCTCAGGCAAGACAACCACATCCCAATGTGCTAGACAGCACCCCCTTTACTGCATGATCACTTGCCCGAGGGAAAACATTACGTTCAACCAAAACCAATGGCATCCCCTGCCATGGTAAAACAAGTTTTACAACAGTGGCCAATAGCCACAATTCAATATCTCATTAAGTCAAGATTAACATTAATTCACAGGTGATATGAGTCTCATCATACGACTAAGCAGGTCTAAGCATAGCTACGTTAACCCAATGTTGGTATTATGCTTATGTCCAACTAGTAATATCCCAACCTAAGGTTAACAATGGGTACATGTCATTCCAATAATCAAAGTGGCATAATGGCAATCAGGTGAATAGCTAGTCCCATAAACTAGCATTGATACATAAATAGCATGCAATTGTACAAAACAAAATAACTTTGCAAGCATAGGTTCAATATGATTAAAGGTTACGACTTGCCTTGCGGATCAAGCGCTGAATCTTGGTCTTCAAAGTCTCCGTTCGCTCCTTCGAAATTCGCGTCTACCGGAAAAGAAAGCAACAAAACCAAAAAAATACAAAACAGAGACTCAAACAAGCTCAAAACTCAAAATAAATGACTTTGGAAGGTAGAGCTCAATTTTAGATGAATTTAGAAATTTAAATCGCTTAAATCGGAGTTCGGACGAAGGAGAACGGGCCTCCAGAAGATTTAATTCAGAGAAAATAGCTGAAAAAGAGAAAATCCAAATTTTTCGATTTATTTTTATACGGAAAATTGAATTATTGCGCAATGCTGACGTCAACAAGCAATTTCTCGGAATAAAAATAAATTCAAAAATCCATATTTCACTAACTTGTGGGACCCACGGTCCATAGACCGAGCCCACGGCCACAGAGCAGTTCACGGTGGACCGGGCTCACAGGAACAGTGCCAGGGTGACGTCATCGCTGACGAGGATGACACACAGGCGACCAGCTGACGCGGCGGCTCACTGGGCAATGACAAAGCGGCACGTAAGCGATGGCGCGGCGCACGTGCAGACAGCTGCGCGTCATGCATCTAACGGCACAACGCGAGATCGGACGGCCACTAGGCAAGGAAGTGGCGGTAGGGACGTGGCACAATCGGAAGCATCGGCGGACGATCAGACGGGCGAGAACTTACAGAGGAAGTCAATGGCGAGCGGCGGCGCTATTCCGCTGGAGCCGAAGAAGATGACTCAGAGGACGGCGAATCAGTACCAGATCGGGCGGAAGACATAGCGGATCTGGAAGAACACAACACGACGAGTTCAACCGTGCCAACGGCGATGGCGGAGGCACACTAGAGAGGGCGAACGACGGCGGAGAAGGTGCTCGGTCGGCAAGGAACTTCGGCGAGCTCTATCTCGGTGGTGGCAGCGTCTCGGGCGACGAGGAAGGAGGCGGCGGGTGCAGCGTGATGAGGCAAACCTCGGGATGGGGTCGGCGATGCCTTAAATAGGCCTAGAGAGGCGGGCTGGGCACAAACGTCGAAAGGCGGCTAGGTTTAGGGTTCGCGACGGTGGCGGTACAACGCGACGACGTGGCTTGATCCAAGCCGAACGCGTGGCGGCGATCGGACGGCTGAGAGTCGCGGTGAAATTTGAAAGCGCGTCAGAGCTAGGCCGCAAGATGGAGGCGCTAAGCGGATCACGAAGCAAGCCAAGCGAAGGAACAGGGGTGACCAAGCCAAGGAATAGGAACTAGGACGGTGAAGGATTCGACCCAAACAGAGATTTGAAAGTAAAACCATTTTTCCATTTAAGAAATTTCCAAAAATTCAAACAAATCTGAATAAATTCAAATAAATAGCAAATAAACTCAGAAAAATCTTCAAAAATACCAAAAAAAATTCCTTGGAGCACAAGGAACTCAACAAAAACTGGAAACCTTTGGTTTGATGCACAGATTACTAAAATTAAATATTTTCATTTTTAGAAAATTCAAATTAAGCTTTGATTAATTCCAAGAAAATGCAAATGGTTCATTTTTAATTTTAAACATTCCAAAACTCCAAATTTTGGGATGTTACAATAGAGGAGCTCAACCTTAGGAGAGTGCACGCCCTAGCCATCCCACGATCCACGCCAGTCGCGTTGGAGCCAACAAGTAGAACCAGAGGTCACACCGCCATCACTCCCGCCCTAGCTGAGGTCCGTCGCCACCGCCCTCGGCCCTGTCGGTCGGCCACCGTTTCTGCCGCTGCCACACAGATCCAAATCCATTGAAGCCCATCCGAATCCAGATCTGGTCATCCCATTCCCAGTTTCCTGCAAGCCACGCCCGCCGCTTCCTCTCGTTCGCCGCTCGTCGGCCTCCACTCCAAACCCTAGCTCAGCCCGCTAGTGCTGTTGGAAGACTAGAGTCTGGAGGGTGGAGGCAAGATCCGGCGTCCGGTGACTCAGCACAGTAGCACACCGCTACCTCCGCACCTCTGCTGACCCTACCCACGGCGGCCTAACCCAGACATGGTGAAGGCATCCTCGGACGAGCTCCTCCGCAAGTTCATCGACTTGGACGCCGCCCACCACCTCATGCCGCCCAGCCGCAGCCTCGCGCTGCGACGCAAGCGCTCATTCCACCAAGTGGTGTCGGGGCTCTCCGCGAGGGACTCCGACGCGGCCGTGGTGGGGATAGAGCTGGCCATGCCCAAGAGGTGATGGAGCATCGGTGGCTAGACCGAGTGGAGGACAGGGCTGCTATTGCCGATGACCACGTTGTCTGCGCGCAAGGGCAGCCCCGTGAGCCACCCTCGCCGAGGTGGGGTCGTGAGCCTCAATCCTAGCCTCCTTGCCACATTGGAGTGGGTAAGCTAGCTAGCTCTCAAATCTTTAATTTCCCATGCTTTTCCGACCACATTGTTTGATGTTGGGTCGGTTAATTTGTGTGTGGTGCTTAGGCATGGAGGAAGACAGAGGTGGGGGTGTCGAAGCTGTTCGTCGAGAGGCACCGGACCAACCACATGTTGTTCATCAGCGACATGGTTTGAGCCACCCAAGCTGGCCTTCTTCTCCTCGATCGAGCTCTTCTGCTCCCATTGGTGGTTTCTATGAATTGCATTCGTTTCATTGGTTGTTTCTAGAATTTATAACGGAATAAAATGGCATAGAAGAATGAGGCGAAAAAACAAACTAGCTATGTATATATGTAGCTTTGGGTAGTGAGTTCGGGTTCTTTCTTGCCATTGTGTATCTGCTTGTGTTCATTCGTTTACGCTATGATGAATATCATCGTCTCGGCGATCACATTGTAAATTGAAGTTTTTAAAATGTGTATTGTACTTTTGTTATACCTAAAAGTCCCTAATCTTTGACAATAATAGTTGCTTACTCCCTCCGTTTTTTTATAATGCCTGTTTTTTGAATGGTCATGTTTACAAATATAAGACTTGCATGTAGCTTTAATAAGACCTTTCCTTCTATACCCCTATTTATTTTCTCTCATCTATGTGCATTTATTCATTACCACCCACACAAAGTATATCTTTCATCTTTCAAGACAATTAAGTGTGGGCATCTAAGTCATTTTCTCTCGTATCTTTCTTAATTTCAACGCAACCTTAATCCTTGTGCAAAATCAAAATATGCCTTATAAAAAATGGAGGGAGTATTTTTTTTGGCCCCAGACTTATATAAATCCTGGCTTCGCCTTGGCTATACTTACACCAATATTAGATAAATTAGCTTAGACTATGGTCAAAAGGTAAAGTACAAAATATTTGTGTTGTGTCCAAAGGTTGTACCTCTATTATTTTATCTATGAAATAAAATAGAAAATATATTTCAGACTTGGGCGAATGGTTGTGGAGATCAGTGCTTGTACATGAGATGTGGGTATGTGGTTGTCTCGCCCGAGCCACCAAGGACTGCATCTATAGTGTAGTTAAATTCAAGAACCAATGTACAAATCACATGTTCCTTTTATAGGAAGGCCCTAGCATAATAAGTTGTTGGGCTCTAGTATCAAACTGCAGTGGTAGATGGAAGGTTCTTAGGCTAGTGTGGACATAGAGGGTGTACTCCTTGCTTGTAGGGATCTTGCTGGGTAAGTAAGGTTTAGCAACACAATGTGTAGGCCATAGACATTGGAGGGGTATTCCATGTCCTATGTTGTCTTACGGTGCGATTTGTTCTTAGGACCGACAATGTAAAGGCTTTGTCATAGGCTCTCAAATCGAGTATCGACGGTATCGTGTGGCATGTTCTGATATGATGAGATGTTTATGTCATATGGGTAAAGATGTATGGTCTCTATAGAGTGTATGAATTTATTTAAATAGCCATGTCCCCGGTTGTGGACGACTTGGTGAATTCACCTCCATAGTAGCTTTCTTCTTTTTAAAAAAGGTCATGGTAGTGTATGGATGGGACATTCAACTGGCAAAAGGGCTTTGCCATAGTTTAATGGTTCGTGGCAGCATGCCAACGATTAATTATGCTTCATATGCTTTATGTCTATTTGATATCAAATGTCAAATGCCCTTGTAGCTTTTTGATTGCAAATTATTATTGTTATTGACAAAGAAAGCTCACTTTATACAAAATTTGAGAACTTGATAAGATAGCAACTTCAATTGATTTTCAAAATCTACCCTTGATCAGAATCCCGAACAATGTTCAATACCGTGAACACGGCTATTCGAATAGTTTTGACACTCTGCAGAGGTTATACACTTTACCCACACGATACAGTTAAACACCACCTAACAAAGTCTTTCCGAAACTTCCATCCTTGCACGCGTAACTCCCGATATAGTTCCCACTGCCCTTCTCTCTCACAGAGCAGAAGTACAGGGCCAACACATATCGTTGAAGAGATGTAAGACCGCAATGGTAAACACTAC
This sequence comes from Guadua angustifolia, assembly GCA_036346375.1. Lineage (NCBI taxonomy): Eukaryota > Viridiplantae > Streptophyta > Magnoliopsida > Poales > Poaceae > Guadua > Guadua angustifolia. The sequence goes on along the minus strand of CM070500.1, from coordinate 33,649,202 downwards.
ACCCTTCTTACCACATCCACATACCAAAACTACCTGAGGTCTCATGTGCTAAGATTTCGGAGTCATACTCAACTAGGTCTGTCCCATATCAGCCATGTGGTTGTATGAAAGACTCAGATCAAAGGCTTGCAAGGTTAAGTCCTTAGAATGACTAGGGCAAGACTTCCTTTTTCCCAAAATTTTGGCTCACAGCCATCTCATTTGCCACATGTGCTTTTTGACACACGCCCTATCCACTTGCCCCAGCCTAAAATATTTTCCTACCAAGGTTATTTAACAGTGCAACACATGTCTGTAATCACCCTTCATGTAGAACCACACAGGTCTCTACATTCCAATGTCATCACCAACATTATTTCACCTTTAACAAAATGCATTCACTATTTCTTTAATCAATGTTGCTTTTGTATTTAAAAAAATGATTCACGATATGTGCAAGACTAAGTAACTATTCACGGTCTAGCCTCCCGTGTTGGCACAATATTAACAACAAACTAATATTACCAAACTTAGGCATCAAATGAAATCATGGCATACAAATACTAGTGACAAGACGACAATAACAAATAGGTTGATTTAACTAATTCACCCAAATTATTTAAATCCATTTTTAATTGAATTAGCATGCATAGTTTAAATCAAAATATATTTTCAAAATTTAGGAGCAAAATGGTCAAAGCGTGAACTTGCCTTCAAATAGTCTGCTGGTCCCGATCCGAGTCGAGTCTTGTCTTGAAATTCTCCTCGTAACTCTCCCAAGAAATCAACGCCTACTTAAATCATATATACACACAATAAATACAATTTTTAGAGAGCAAAATCAACTCTAAAAATTCTATAAAATTCACCAATAAATAGATCTTAATTTTACAAATTTTTAGAAATTAGAATCACTTAAATCGGAGTTAAAACGCAAAATTTATAGTCATTTGAAGTTTGAAAATTAATTAAAAAGAATAAACCGAATTTCTTCATTTATTTTTATACGAAAAATCCAAAATTATCACGTCAGTACCGGATTTGATTTTCACCGAATTATTTTTGTAAAGAAAATCGAATTATTATGCAAGTATAACGTCAAAGATGACGTCAAGATTCTGAAGCCATGACCGATATGGGGCCCATGGTCTATGGATCAGGCCCACAGAATAGTAGAGGTCCACGGCGACTCGGCTCACGGGAGCGCCTCTCGGGCAAGGGGTCCCACGAACAGCTTGCTCCAGAGTGGCCGACACGCCACGGCGTCGCGATTGGCCACACGCTCGGTTTCCGCCTGCTTGATTCAATCCAACGGCTGGCGTGACCGAGTGATGCGGTGCGACACTTCAGTACCCGAGCTGCCACATGGCGACATCACAACCGCACGCTCTAACCGACGGCCGAGATGTTGCGGGCGCTTGGGACTCAAGGTGACATGCAAAGCGGTTTCATCGCTCACAAGATAAATACCATCCAAGCCACTAATTTGAAAATTGACGGCTAGGATTAGATCTATATCAAAACTACACAACTAAATTGATACCGTTCCTCTAAAATCCAACGGCTACGGTCTAACGCATCTAAGGAACACGTAAGATCCCGAGGTGGGCACGTGTCCTAATCTAACTCGCCCATCGAGAATTCTACTGGCTAGGATCTACCGCCGACCGCTCTGGTTTCTCTACCGAGGGAACACGTGGACTCACCGAATCAGTATGATGCGATCCAACGACCGACAATGCTTATGAAGCTTGGTGACATAGCCATGCATACTATATACTCCCTCCATTGGAATTTATAAGGCATCTTTTGGTTTGGCTCATAGGCCAAGAGCAAGTGTAAAAATCACTAATGTGTCCCTTGAACCATTATACAGGATTTAATTAATACATGAAATGGTGGGCAAGGAGTTAATGCATACGTGAGCTTGTGGTATTAAGGGTCTGTTTGGTAGAGTTCTAGATCTTAGCTTTACCTCATCTGAGATCTGAAACTTGTAGGCTGAAATAAAGTGAGTTAAGTTTATATTTTTGGTCTAAAATATAAAATATAAAAAAATGATACATCTAAACACTTTTAATGTACTCACAGCTCCAGATCAATAGAATTGGTGGAGCTAAGAATACCAGCTCCACCAGATTCGTGGATCTGGTGAAGTTAGAACTCTACCAAACACACCCTAAATCAGCACGCACGCACGCATGATGCATTTGCACCAGGCCAGCACTTGCACTTGCCCACTCGTCTCTTAGTAATTTCAAATGAAAATTTTGCTGCCGCCTCAATCCTAATGCATTCGAAATGAAAATTTAGATGACACCTAAATCCTAACGCCAAACGAAAATTTAACCGCCAAAACGTGCTATAAGTAGAAGTACATTTCAACGGCACAATAAGCTCTTCGATTAGCTCTGAGTGGATGGTAAGAAACTAAAAAATGTTGCCAGACCTTAATGAACTATTGCCCGAACTCAATATTAACCGTGGTATAGCTAGGACTATTTATGGCTTTGTCTTTTCTTTCTTCTACATTACAAGTAAATATTGGTTTCTTGTGTTTATCATCTTGTGGATGTTCCATACTTAAATGGGGCTATATCTGAACTTAACTCTTACGAGTCTAACCAAACTGATGGTCTTCACGATAACGCAGGTAAGCTAAGTGTTCATTCCTTTTGGTTTTGGGTCATGGTTTATATTCTTCTTTAAAAATTCATCAATTTTGTATGGCATTAATCCACACATTTTGAAGGCTAATGCGGATGGTAGATGCAAGTTCTTTGCTTGGCTATTCACCCAGGAGAGGATCCTCATGGCCGACAGGCTTGCAGCTAGGGGTTGGCCGCATAGCACGGTCTGCGTCCTATGTGGATCGGATGTCGAATCAACAAGTCACTTGCTTTTGCTTTGCCCCTTCGCAAGGCAGGTGTGGGCGCATGTATTCAGACTTAAGGCCATATCTCATGCTCCTCCGGATGCTACCTCCGTATCTCTCGGACTCACTCTTTGGTGGACCAAGGTCTGCGTCTCCATGCCAAAGCAGCGCAGGAGGGATGTAGATGGCATCGTTTTTCTCTCCATGTGGAATCTCTGGAAAGAAAGAAATGTCAGGATTTTCACGAACGTATATCGTACAGTCGACAGCGTCGCTCAAGTCATCGTCCAGGACGCCCGCCTCCGTCATAGCGCTTTAGCCATGCGTTGATTTCGTTGGTCGCGCCCTTGGGGGGGTTGCGTGTTCTTTTAACCCGCCAAGCGTGTGTTGGTCTTTCCCATTTTCTTCTTTGCTTCTTGTGTTCTTCCACTTAAACATTGTTTGCACCTTTTCCTTCTTCTTAATGCATTGGCAGAGCTCCTACCCTTATTTCAAAAAAATCCACACATTTTGACGTCGTATTTACACTCATCTTATACACTCATTTGTACGCATACTTTGAGCTGACGAGAACACTGAAAAAGCAATTGAACTAAAGCCTTGACTCTAATCAATAGATGACGATGCAAGTGGTGACGCACAACCGTCAAATGATCAAAGAAGGAACTTCTTAAGTGATGATACACGCAGCACCATTTACTCCATGCTTTTGGAGAGAACTTCTCCAGGTAAACTGAAACACAGAGTGACGATATCTGTAGGTGCAAATTTTGGCATTCCATTGAGAGTCGTCCAACGTATATGGATAGCAGGGAAGCGTGGGGGCGGAATTCATGCTGTTACCAATAAGAAGCAAGGAAATTATAGACGTAAAAGTGTGAAATCATGTGATGAAAAATTGGTTGAATGGTGAAATTGGCACTGAAAAGTGACTTTAGTTATAGCATGTGTGGTGCTTGTGCATGTGCTATGGTGATATGTTTATTATGCTGGTGAAAGCATAATGGTTTTGGTTGATGCAATGCACTCATGTGAGTGGTTGCATGGATTAACCTTGAGTCAAGTCGTGGACTTGTGCTCAGACTCGTTTTTGTTTATTCATGTGCAGGTGTTGCTCGAGGGCGAACGTGGTCGATGACGTGACTGGAACTAGGTTCATGGAGGAACTGAGGTTCGGGACTAGGTTCAGGGAGGAACCGAGGTCTTGGTGGTCGAGGATATCATGCGGGGCGTTTGGGCTAGAGAACATGCACATGGAGGCTGGTTAGTCACGTATTTGCAGCAGGTGGGCTGTTCATGCGTGCAAGGAATTATTTTCGGCCATGTTGGGCCAAGTTGAGATAGATACGAACTCTTTCCATGTTGGGAGTGGAGTTGTATTCAATCTCTTTGTGGTTGCTCTGTATAAATAGGGGGATGTGTCCCCTGTTTATTCTTGAGCATTTTTGGTTTTTAGGGCTTGTACTCTTGTGTTGGAGTATTTTAGACAATGAAATAAAAATTAATCTTCTAGAAAAGCTTGCTTCATGTCTGGCGGCTGTGCATTGTGAGAGAAGACTTCTGTTCTAGGGTTTAGATCTTGTTTGTGCATGCATGCTGGAAGATCACGTGAAGCACAAAAGTTCTTAATTGATTTGTTCCCTCTGGAGAATGATTCGTGGCAACTATAGTTCTTTCTGAAGATTGGTTCGTGGTAATTGAAGTTCTGAAGATTGGTTAGTCATAGCTTTTGAAATCAATTTTCGCCATCACCTGATTCAGTCATCTTGCGAAGGTAATATCTTTTGATCCGTAGATTCGATCGAGTTGATTTTTATTGGGTTAGATTCATAATTGAATCTATTTTCTACAGTAAAAATTTTATACCAATCTAACGGTTGGATCTCCAGTAATCTTGTTATTTATGTTTTGTCCGTCACTAGTCTGATTTGGTCCGTCACTATTAGATCGGGATTTGTTTCAGCGGTCTTGCAAAGGACATAACTCTAGATCCATAGGTCCGATTGAGTTGATTATTTTTGGGTTAGCTTTTGAATCAAGTCTAGCTTCTACAGTTAAAATTTCACATCAATCCAACGGTTGGATCTTCAGGAATTATTGTTTTAGTGAACGTGTGTTAGGCTGTTTTCATTTTGTCCGTCATACACATGCAACTCACTATCAGAGGCGAAATTTTGTCAGTCATACACATGCAATTCTTGTCCGAAGCGAAGTTTAGTCCGTCATACATGTGCAAATTTGGTCCGGCATACATGTGCGAAGTTTAGTCCGTCATACACATGCAACTCCTTTGCTACAGTAGAAATTTGGTCCGTCATACACATGCAACTCTCTGTCCGAGGCGAAGTTTGGTCCAGCATACATATGCAAATTTGGTCTGATGCAATAAGGTTCTTGTTGAATATAAATTAAGCAATCTGAGTTTGTTTGGGGTGTTTCAAAAGTCAAAAATTTGATTTTAGCTTCCGCGCAATCATTCACCCCCTCTTTGATTGCTAGATCAGTATATTTCGATCCTACAAGTGGTATCAGAGCCTAGTTCTTTTTCTAATTAATCTTAACCGGTGATTAGAAACCATAGCGATGGATAGGTATTCGACAAAACCTTGTGTTTTCGATGGTGTTGATTTTCAGTTTTGGAAAGCAAAGATGGAGGCATATATTCAAGCTCAGGGTTTTGCAATTTGGAAAAAGGTCTACAAGCCATACAATGTTCCAGAGAATGATGAAGTCAATGACACCAATCGAGCACATGTTGAAGCAAACAGCAAAGCAAGGAACTTGATCATCCAAGGACAAGGAAGAAGTGATTTTGATCGTGTGATTCATCTCAAGTCTGCATATGAGGTATGGAAATCTCTTTGTGATTATCATGAAGGTTCTAACACTGTCAAAGAGGTTAGGCAAGATATTTCTAAGAAAGAATACATGCGATTTGAGATGAAGCCTGGTGAGTCTCTAGATGATTTCTTTGCACGGTTCAATAAAATTCTTAGCAATTTGCGTGCTGTTGGAGTTTTCTTTGATGAGGCTACAAATGCTAGATAATTACTTGGTGCATTAGACATGTCTATTTGGGAAATGAAAGTTACATCTATTAGAGAATCTACTGTCATGAGTTCACTCACTTTAGATGTACTATTTTCTAAATTAAAAACTCATGAGTTGGATGTTCTTGCTAGGAAGACAGATCATAAATCAATTGCACTGACTTCACAATTTAGCATGAACAATACTTCTTCAAGCTTTGCTTTGTCCTCTTTGTCTTCACTAACTGATGAGCAGATCGAAGAGTTTCCTGAAGAAGATTTGGCACTACTCTCTTCTCGGTTTAACAAAGCTTTGCAGAATGTGAGAATGAGAAAGAGAGTTGGTGGTGGCCCTCCAAGATGCTATGAGTGTGGTGACCTCAATCACATTAGATCAAATTGTCCTAAGCTTGCAGGTAAAGCATCAAGGGAGGAGAAGGACAATGACAGAAGAAAAAAAAAGAAGAAGTCTTCACCAAGTGATAGAAAGAAAAGGAGCTTCATCAACAAAAAGGTTGTTCATCGGGTTCTTTCTGCTCTTGAACAAGTGAACTTAAGTGATGTGGATTCAGAGAGCAGTGAGGATGACACAATGGTTCCAAGCAAGCATGATTTGACATGATTGTGTCTCATGGCCAGAAGTGATAAAAGTTTCACCGAGGATGACCATGACAGCGACTTCAATGAGGTAGAACCTTCTTACGATGAATTAGCTATTGCTGTTGCTCGTCTTGGTAAATTACTTGACAAACGCGACAAGAAAATCAAGAAACATGATGCTCTTGTGGAATCTTTAAATGCTGAAATTGATAGACTTAAATCTTTGATTCCTGATGATGATGCTTGTAAATCATGTGACTTAATTTACACTGAGCTTACTTCACTTAGAATAGAACATGCTTCTTTACTTGAGCAATGTAAGAAAAATGAGAAACATGTTAAAAATGCTAATTGTTCAACTGTTGATTTGCATGATACAACTCACTATTCTAAATGTGCTATATTGGAATTAAAGTTGCATGATGCAAATGCTAGGGTTTCTCAAATGACAGAAGCTATGCTCACTCATGAAGTTCTCTCATGCTCAACTTGTCGCAAACAGAAAGGAAAAGTGGACGTTCCATGTAATAATTGTTTAACTCTTTCTCGAAAGATTGATTACTTGGAAAAATCTTTAGAACGGTTCACTGCTGGAAAGAAAAACCTAAACATGATTCTGGATCAGTCAAGGGTCAGTACTCATCACAAAGGTTTAGGTTTTGATTCTTATGCTCATCATAAATTGCATACTCCTACTGTTGTTAAGACACTTGAAAGAGGAAAACTTGAGATTGCAAATGAGCTTAAGAAAACAGTTTTCAAGTCTGCTGGTGTGTTATCTTCTACTATGATGAATGCAAATGTTACTTCTGTTACTAAAGCTAAACATCATGTTTAGTATACTTGCACTCATTGTGGTAGAGATGGACACTTAGTAGATTTTTGCTTTAGACTAGCCAAACAGCAAAAGAAAGAGAAGACTAAGGCTAGGTCTAATTTCAGGAAGGCACATTTCACTTCTCATTTTGTGCCTAGGGTGATTCAAACACCTTTTGTTGCAAGAAACATGGGAAAGAGCAAATCTGATTTTGTGAACAAATGTACTCGTGTTGTGCCTACTCGTCGTGTGTCTCAGTACTGGATTCCTAAATGCTTTATTTCTAACCCTAGTGCTGAGGCCTCGACATTTTCTGATTTTATGTAGGCTTCTCGCGCGAGGAAGGAGAACATTTGGCTAGTTGATTCCGGATGTTCACGCCACATGTCCGGTGACAAAAATTGGTTCTCCTCCCTCACTCATGCATCTCGTGCTGAAAGTGTTACTTTTGGAGATGCATCTTTGTAAGGACCCGAATTCACCAATTCGAATCCACTGTGTTTTGCCGCACTAGTCCCAGGATCAATCGCTAGTGCACACAGTTTAACATCGGTAAGCATCATATCATACACAACGATAAGAATAATAAGACTTTATTTATTGAATATAACTAGTGTATGATCTTATGATCACTTACAATTATTCAAATCACAAGGCAATAGTAAGACCAATGAGACAAATGCAATGGAAAGACAAGTAGAAGACGTAGATGTCCCATCAAGACACCACAAAGCGATCGACAAGGATTGGCCTAGTGACACGCGTCCCACCGAAAGTCCTCCTCCAATAATGACGATGATTCCTCCATCGTTGTTGGTTGTTAAGCAAGGGTGAATACACCAACACGTACTCAACAAGTTGTGCACAAAATGCAATTCTATCATAGCTATATGCAGGTGATTCCAAAGGAATGGCTAAGGGTTCATTTGATAAAAGCAAAGATTTAAGAACACATACAAGATACATAGATTGAAAAGACAGTAAAATAAATAATAGCAAATAAATAGATTCAGTGATTCTCAAATAAACCCAAGTTTCCATCCTACATCAAGTTCCATTATCCACATGGCATCCTGCCATCCCTTCCAGTTGTTCATTTTAATTAACTACCCCTTGACTGTAATTCCCGAGCATTGCTCAATACCGTGAGCACGGCTATCCGAATAGATTGTACACTCTGCAGAGGTTATGCACTTTACCTACATGACATGATCATCTCCTGTTGCCAAGCTATTAGCACACTTCCTTTGGTGTGCCGGTAGAGAGATCATGACAAAGCCTTTACAATGCATCCTCTTAACCCAGTGCCACCCGCTAAGATTTCAACACTGAAGGGTTACACCACCACAACAGGCCCCCTCTTGCGCCATGTGAGTTTTCTCCGTACACCTGACTCACACCACCACGATAGCACTTAAGCTAAGCATTTGCAAATTAATCACCTAGGTCATCCCATTCGCACATGTGGTTGCAAGTTCGACTCAGTCAAAGGCTCGCAAGGTAAAGTCCTTAGTGTTGATTAAAGCAAGACTTGCACATACCCTCAGCTCCACTGAGCCCACCCTGGCACACTTGCCCCTTCCACTTGCTTCAATCTAAAGTGATTACCCTTCCGGTTGGTTACCAAGCACCACGTGCTCTTCACAAATCAACATCGTTGTGTGACCTCCCCGCCACGACAACTCAATCTCTTTGTGCAACCACACATAGCCCACAAGTTATCATCATTGTTCCATATTCCATTAGTCAAGATTAATAATCAACATTTCATATACATGTGATGACGTGGCATGGCTAAGCATTCTAATCCAGTCTAACCATCCATGTTGATTTCATTATTAACCAACTATAATCAACCAACCTAGGGTGACAAGTGGATCATGGCATACAATTTAACAAGGTAGGGTGTAATTCAAGAGGTACAATATCTAAATCCCAATTTAAGTTGAAACCATTTGTACTCTTGAAATAATATGCAATAAAGTAAAGCAAAATAGCAATTTTTCCTAATATGGGTTCAACATGATCAAAGCACAACTTGCCTTGGTTAAGCTCCTAGTCGTGGTCTAGAAACTGTTCTTGAGTTGGTAGCTCCTCCTCCGAAGCGTCGCACAATTCAACGTCTACGCGATTCGAGAGAGAAAGCAAATAAAAACCAAAACCAAATAGCAAATGAACTCGAAAATTCAAATAAAATCCATCATTGGAAAGATCTCAATTTTACAAATTTTTCGGAATTTGAATCACCTCAATCGGAGTTCATATGTAAAAGTTATAGCACTTTGAAGTTTTGAAATTCTTGCAAAATCCTTAAATTCATAATTCCGATTTACCTGAATTATTTTTATAAAGGAAATTCTGATTTTTCCCGCCTCAAATATACGGATGCAACGTGGCAAAATATGGACCCTTGAATATCAATCTAACGGTTCCAGTTACTTAACCGACGTGGCTCACCGATGACCCTACGATCTAAATCCGACGGTGAGAGCTTACCCGTGCGGTTCACTATTCCCGCAGCCGACGGGATTTAATCTCGGCGCTCCGTTGAGGATCCGACGGTGGTGAAGTTCCCGATCAGCAATGAAGTGACGGCGGCTTGAATTCACCGGAGACGAAGACGACGACCTCAGCGCCAACTCGGCAGCACGCGCTCGGAATCTCCTGGCGACGCTGCTGTTCCTCGCGATTCCTCGGACGACGGCGCTACCGGCTCACGTGCTCACGGTTTTCTTTTTTTTTCTTTGGCTGCTCGATTTCTTTGGCGACGTCTTGCGCAGCTTAAATAGGACCGGCGTCCTTCTCCCGTGCGCTCAGAAGGACTCGAGTCCTTGGCAAACACGGCGCTGCACTAGAGAATTCGAATCGGCTCGTGCCGGAAGTCCCTTCGCGTCTGTCTTCGGCGTTGGCGCGGGAATTCAAGTCGGCGACGCTCGGCTGGTCTCTGCCTCGCCCGTACGGAAAGAACTCCGAGACTTTGACAAGTTCGGCCGCGACGCTAAAGTCCAAGCCGTCTACGCTCTGGAGAAAACGGGGAAGAGCTCTCCACGAGTCCGGATCTATGGCTGGAATTCATGCCGCGAAAACACCATCCGAACCGCACCCAAATTCGATCGGACATCAGCCTATCTCCTAATCCGGTTCAATCAATCAAATTCCTATTCCGATTTAATCCCGGAGAGAAAAAGAAATTTCCAAAAATACTTCGAGACCTTCTATCCTCAAATAAAATATTTTTGGGCAGTCTTTATTTTAAATTTCCCTTTTATAATTATTTCTTAACAAAAGCCATATATTAATTCAAAATAATTCAAATAAATCTCGAAAATCAATAAATTCCAAAAATTCACAAAAATCATAAATCGCAATAAAACAATATTTATTAATTGAAAAGTCAAAAATTGGGATGTTACAATCTTCTACTCCTGTTGTGGCAAAAGGTACAGTAAAGGTAAATGACAAGTTTATGTTCAAGGATGTGGCTCTAGTTGAAAATCTGAAATACAACTTGTTGTCTGTTTCACAAATGATTGATGAGGATCTTGAAGTATGCTTTAAGAAAAATAAATGCAAAGTTTTAGATGCTTCAGGAGACCTTGTGTTTAGGATTTCACGGTTTGGAAGAGTTTTTAAAGCTGATTTTGATGTGTCACTTTCTTCTAAGCATAGGTATCTAGTTGCCAATGTTTCTAAAGATTTATTCTTTTGGCATCGTAGACTTGGTCATGTTGGTTTTGATCATCTAACTCGCGTTAGTGGTTTAGATCTCATTCGTGGCTTGCCTAAGCTTAATGGTGATAGCGATTTACTATGCTCTTCTTGTAGACATGGTAAGATGACTACAGGTTCACATCAACCTCTTACCATGGTGATGACAAATGCTCCAGGACAGCTACTACATCTTGATACAGTTGGACCTTCTCGAGTTCAATCTTTTGGAGGCAAATGGTATGTACTGGTCATTGTTGATGATTATTCTAGATATTCTTAGGTTTACTTTATGGTATCTAAAGATGAGGCTTTTAGTCACTTTAGAAGTCTTGTTACTAGATTATCTGTTGATCACCCAGGAGCACTTAGAGCTATTAGACGTGATAATGGAACTGAATTCAAGAATTCTTCTTTTGATCACTTTTGTATTGAAAAAGGAATTGATCATCAATATTCTTCACCTAGAGTGCCTCAACAAAATGGTGTAGTTGAAAGAAAGAACAGAACCTTGGTAGAGATGGCTAGGACTATGCTTGATGAACATCACACTCCTAGGAAGTTTTGGGCTGAAGCAATTTCAACTGCATGCTATGTTTCTAATAGAGTGTTTTTGAGATCGAAGCTAGGTAAGACCCCTTATGAGCTTCGTTTTGGTCATAGGCCTAATGTATCTCATCTCAGAGTTTTTGGATGCAAATGCTTTGTCTTAAAATCTGGAAATCTTGATAAATTTGAAGCTAGATCAACTGATGGCATCTTTCTTGGATATCCTGCTCATACACGTGGTTATCGTGCACTTGTTTTGGAGACTAACAAAATTGTAGAAACCTGTGAAATCACTTTCGATGAGGCTAGTCCAGGCACTAGTCCAATTGATGCAGGAACAGGTGCATATGTTCAGGGGGAGAGTATTTTTGTTGATGATGATGATGATGTTGAGGACGAAGTGTTGATTCCTATTGCACAACCAGCTGTAGCACCTTTGGCACCTACCACTACATCACCTACAGCTGAGCATCCTCAAGCCACAACATCATCTGTACATGCTGAAAATAAAGAAGAAGGTGAAGTTTCTGAAGCTACAGCTCCTTTGCACATTCAAAGAAGACATCCACCCGAACAAATGATTGGAGATTTAAATGAGAGAGTCACCCGATCCAGGTTTATTGCTCCTGATTCTCATGCTCACTCTGCTTTTGTTGCTTTTTTTGAACCCAAAGATATATCTCATGCATTAACTGATGAATCTTGGATCAATGCCATGCACGAGGAATTAGAGAATTTTGAGCGAAATAAAGTCTGGAAACTTGTTCCACCTCCTCCTGATTTTAACATAATTGGAACTAGATGGGTTTTCAAAAATAAACAAAGTGAGGATGGTGTTGTGGTCAGGAATAAAACTAGATTGGTTGCTCGAGGTTTTTCTCAAGTTGAAGGTTTAGATTTTGATGAAACCTTTGCTCCTGTTGCTAGAATTGAAGCCATTAGAATTCTTTTAGCATTTGCTGCATCTAAAGGTTTTAGACTGTATCAAATGGATGTGAAAAGTGCTTTTCTAAATGTCTATATTAATGAGGAGGTATATGTTAAGCAACCACTTAGTTTTGAAAATCCTAAGTTTCTAGATCATGTGTACAAATTGTCAAAAGCTTTATATGGTTTAAAACAAGCCCCTAGAGCATGGTATGATAGGCTAAAAACCTTTTTACTTGAAAAGGGGTTTACAATGGGAAAAATTGACAAAACTCTCTTTTTACTCAAGCAAGGCAATGATCAACTATTCGTTCAGATTTATGTTGATGATATTATCTTTGGTGGTTCCTCTCATGTTTTAGTGTCTAAGTTTTCAGAAACCATGAGAAAGGAATTTGAGATGAGCATGATGGGTGAGTTGACTTACTTTTTGGGACTGCAAGTCAAACAAACGAAGGAAGGTACTTTTGTTCATCAAAGTAAGTACACAAAAGATTTGCTTCGTCGCTTTGGGATGGAAAACTGCAAGCCGATCATGACACCCATGGGAGGCACTTGCACACTTGATCCGGATGAAGATGGTGAGATTGTTGATCAAAAGGAGTATAGAAGCATGATAGGCTCTCTGTTATATCTCACTGCATCAAGGCTGGATATTCAATTTGCTGTGTGCTCATGTGCTCGTTTCCAAGCTTCTCCACGTGTTTCACATCAACAAGCTATCAAGCGGATCTTCAGGTATCTCCATGGTACTCAAGATTTTGGCATATGGCTTTCTGCTTCCTCATGCATTAGTTTAAGGGCATTCTCTGATGCTGATTTTGGAGGTTGTAGAATTGATAGAAAAAGCACATCTGACTCATGTCTTTTCTTGGGTAATTCACTTATTGCATGGCCATCTAGAAAACAATCTTCATTGCACAATCAACTGCTGAATCAATATGTGGCTCATTGCTAGTTGTTGTTCTCAAATTCTTTGGATAGTAGCTACACTTAAAGATTATGGGGTTAACTTGGATAGTGTTCCTCTGTTGTGTGATAACACTAGTGCAATATGCATTGCTAAGAACCCCGTGCAACACTCTAGAACAAAACACATTGAAATCGATTTCACTTTCTTAGAGATCATGTAGAAAAGGGAAATATTGTGCTTCATCATGTGGATCTTGAACATCAATTGGCGACATTTTCACAAAACCTTTATCCTCTTCTCGTTTTGCTTTTATTCGGGGAGAACTTGGGTTAGTTCATCCAATGGGATACTTTTGAGGGGGAGTTTTTGAAGTTTTTGTAATATTGTGTAACATGTTTTTTGTTTCGTGTGTTTCTTCAATGAAAAACAAAAAAAATGAAAAACAAGAAAAGTCTTGAGCATTGTATTTCACACACATATGTCATTTGAAGCCATGTTTATGCTACAAGGTCTTTGCAACTTTCTGTTTATACATATATGGTGCAGTTTATGTCATGACTTTTTAAATGGAATGACAACTTGAATTAAATTTTGTCATGGTTGAACTTTCTTAGCTATCTTGATCCTGCTAAAAAAGTGCTAAATACTAAAAGAGTGATTGTTGATAAATACAAGAACAAGGTTATGTACTATCGCACTTCTTCTTTCTGAGGCCTTATCATTGCACTTTGATATGAACTTGGAAGAGGTTGTGTATGACCGAAACCATGAAACCTTAAGCTTGTGATTGCTTGGCATGGTTGAAAAGTAAGGTGATGGTGCATGTAATTCCTTGCAATTGTTATTGTTGCAATCAAAGTAATGAATCAGTTTTTCAAAGCACAAATAAAGTGCACAAAAATTCAATGTTTTCGTGTTTCAAGATTGTTGAGAAAGGAGATCATGCCATGCAAAAATCGTTAATAGTACTTGATTTCTAGTTATGCTTACTCTACATTGTTTATGTGTAGATTTGAGGGTGCAAGTATCTTGTTGATAGCATGACTTGGTGATCAAGTTGTTCCATTTGTGCATGATTCATAATGCTCGATTACATAAAAAAGGAAAATAACAACATAAAGGGGGAGAAGTTTCTCTTTTGTTCTTTTTTTTGCATTCTTGATGAATCCATTGTCAAAGGGGGAGAAGTTTGGAGAATTTTGGAATCAAAGGGAGAATTTTTTGTTACAACTTTTGGTTACACATTGCACATTCACACACACATTTCTCCTTTCTGTTAGGGGGAGTTTCTCTTTGTCATAGGGGGAGATTTTTTTAGATAAAGGGAGATTTTGTTTCTTCTTTGTACGGGGAGATTTTCTCTCTTTGTCTTTTGGTCACCTTTTGGTCACCTTGTTTGTCTTTTTGTTTTATAAACATCTGTTCTTGTGAGGTGAATGCCAATGTTCAGGTTCAAATGGTGTTGCCAATGTTTTCATCAAGGGGGAGATTGTGAAATCATGTGATGAAAAATTGGTTGAATGGTGAAATTGGCACTGAAAAGTGACTTTGGTTATAACATGTGTGGTGCTTGTGCATGTGCTATGGTGATATGTTTATTATGCTGGTGATAGCATAATGGTTTTGCTTGATGCAATGCACTCATGTGAGTGGTTGCATGGATTAACCTTGAGTCAAGTCGTGGACTTGTGCTCGGACTCGTTTTTGTTTATTCATGTGCAGGTGTTGCTCGAGGGCTTAACGTGGTCGATGACGTGGATGGAACTAGGTTCATGGAGGCGAGGTTCGGGACTAGGTTCGAGGAGGAACCGAGGTCTTGGTGGTCGAGGATGTCATGCGGGGCGTTTGGGCTAGAGAACATGCACATGGAGGCTGGTTAGTCACGTATTTGCAGCAGGTGGGCTGTTCATGCGTGCAAGGAATTGTTTTTGGCTATGTTGGGCCAAGTTGAGATAGATACGAACTCTTTCCATGTTGGGAGTGGAGTTGTATTCAATCTCTTTATGGTTGCTCTGTATAAATAGGGGGATGTGTCCCCTGTTTATTCTTGAGCGTTTTTGGTTTTTAGGGCTTGTACTCTTGTGTTGGAGTATTTTAGACAATGAAATAAAAATCAATCTTCCAGAAAAGCTTGCTTCATGTCTGGCGGCTGTGCATTGTGAGAGAAGACTTCTGTTCTAGGGTTTAGATCTTGTTTGTGCATGCATGCTGGAAGATCACGTGAAGCACAAAAGTTCTTAATTGATTTGTTCCCTCTGGAGATTGATTCGTGGCAACTATAGTTCTTTCTGAAGATTGGTTCGTGGTAATTGAAGTTCTGAAGATTGGTCAGTCATAGCTTTTGAAATCAATTTTCGCCATCACCTGATTCAGTCATCTTGCGAAGGTAATATCTTTTGATCCGTAGATTCGATCGAGTTGATTTTTATTGGGTTAGATTCATAATTGAATCTATTTTCTACAGTTAAAATTTCATGCCAATCTAACGGTTGGATCTCCAGTAATCTTGTTGTTTATGTTTTGTCCGTCACTAGTCTGATTTGGTCCATCACTATTAGATCGGGATTTGTTTCAGCGGTCTTGCGAAGGACATAACTCTAGATCCATAGGTCCGATTGAGTTGATTCTTTTTGGGTTAGCTTAGGAATCAAGTCAAGTTTCTACAGTTAAAATTTCACATCAATCCAACGGTTGGATCTTCGGAAATTATTGTTTTAGTGAACGTGTGTTAGGCTGTTTTCATTTTGTCCGTCATACACATGCAACTCACTATCAGAGGCGAAATTTTGTCGGTCATACACATGCAATTCTTGTCCGAAGCGAAGTTTAGTCCGTCATACATGTGCAAATTTGGTCCGGCATACATATGCGAAGTTTAGTCCGTCATACACATGCAACTCCTTTGCTACAGTAGAAATTTGGTCCGTCATACACGTGCAACTCTCTG
Organism: Guadua angustifolia; assembly: GCA_036346375.1. Classification (NCBI taxonomy): domain Eukaryota; kingdom Viridiplantae; phylum Streptophyta; class Magnoliopsida; order Poales; family Poaceae; genus Guadua; species Guadua angustifolia. The sequence continues at coordinate 33,632,858 of CM070500.1, read as the reverse complement.
TCCGAGGCGAAGTTTGGTCCAGCATACATGTGCAAATTTGGTCTGATGCAATAAGGTTCTTGTTGAATACAAATTAAGCAATATGAGTTTGTTTGGGGTGTTTCAAAAGTCAAAAATTTGATTTTAGCTTCCGCGCAATCATTCACCCCCCCTCTGATTGCTAGATCAGTATATTTCGATCCTACAAAAAAGGATTTACATTGATCAACACATCCGTGATGTGCCTCTCAGTGAATGCAGAACTATTCATGATTTAGCGTGCTCTTTGCATATCCACTCGAGCACATTGTTTCAGCGTCTTAAGGAAGGTGAATTAACGCGGCAAACAAACGATATAAAGTTCTATTTGACTGAAGAAAACAACAAAGCTCGAGTCCACTTTTGCATCTCAATGCTCGACGGTGACAACATACCACATGATCCAATATTTAGAGGGATGTACAACATTGTTTACATACTGCAGATGAGAAGTGGTTTTATATGAAAACATGGTATACGAGGTGAAATTGATTGCATGCATTCTTTGGAACTTCAATTGGCATGTTGGCTTACCAAGAAAATAAATAAAGGTCTTAGAGGAAACAAACCACCAGATTTGCTTTGAAAACCGTGTGCACCCTATATTAATCAACAAATCTAAAACCAAAAGGCCCTATATTAATCAACGAAGGGAGTACCTTTTGTTCAAAAGTCTTGCGGCTTGTTGAACAATATCAGAAGGGACGCTTCCGAAAGTAGACAACTCTGGATCGTTGATGTATTAGGTCATAAATGCATTCAAGCCTTTCCTTTAAGTTTCAATTGTTTGTTTGTAAGTCAAATTCCGGGCTAGTAGCCTACAATACTCTTTAAGATTTCATCCAATAGGTCATATTTTACTCTTAACTTTCTTCAACTGAACTTCTAGGCACTTGTGGGAAAAATGATGACCTTGCCGAGTTTTGAGGCATCACAAAAAGCCTCGTAAGCAGATTTCTCTCCAGTCCACCTTAGACAAGTAATAGGCTAGTTATGTACTCGTGGGCCTATGACCCTTATGGGCTTGCCTATTGGGTTAATGGGCTAAGGCATTACTGCTTATAGGATATTTGGAATATGTTTATCGGATATTATCTTATTAAATTCTAGGATAGCTCTGAATCCAGTAGATACTTCAATTCCTAATCCGATCTTATATCTGGAAAACTATTCGATCCTAATTCTGAATCCGACAAAACATACTGGATACTGCTTACTTTCCAAAATTCGCTCCGTCAATCAGGAAATATTCAACCCGATTGCACCGTTGTGGAGTAACAAAATTTTTTTATTTAATATTTATTTTAAATCTTTTTTTCAAAACTAATCGACGGAATTTAAAAATTACAAAAATACACGCCTGTCGCCCCATACTAGGGCGATAGGTGCCTGACCTAACGGCGAAATTCGAAAGTTTAACGGAAAAACTAAAAAAAGTTAAAAATGCAATTGGCAACTGTTGGGGCGATAGGTACAATGCTACAGTATCTAGCGACCAACAGTGCTACAGTACCTATCGCCCCGTGTTTGGCCGATTGGTGTTTTTTTTTAAAAATTTTTATCTCTGCCGTTAAACTTTCGAGTTTCAACGTTAGGCCAGGCACCTATCGCCCCAGTATGGGGCGATCGCCCCGTACTAGGGCGATAGGTGTGTATTTTTACAATTTTTAAATTCCGTCGATTAGTTTTGAAAAAAAGATTTAAAATAAATATTAAATAAAAAAATTTCGTAGAGTAACCTCAAACCCCGCTACGGGCGGATCAACTCCCATGATAGCCAGACCCACGGCCCAGGGGGAGGGGCCAACCCAAGGCCCAGGTCAAGGCCCGGTAAGCCCCCGGATCAGGCCATGCCCCCAGGAAAGCCGTCGCGTACCGCCTCCTTGCTTGCGCCTTGAGACGGACTACCTTTCCTCGAGCGAGCATGTTGATTGGTTTCGGGAGTGCACGTGTGCAACCCGCACTCTCCTTCGCATGTCCGTATCGATTGAATTTGGAGTGAAAATGTTGATCAGGAGTTGTCCAAACTCCTCGAGCGACCATGTGGGTTGAGGCCGTACTGATTTAACATGGTCACTTCATTCCCAACTCCCTCGTTCGCATTCCGAGGGGTAACATGCATGTTCGATAACGAGTGTCCAAAGTTTACTGTCCAATCTCGTATCTGCATAATTTTACTGTGAGTTGAATTTGGATCACTAGACTGTAGCAGAGAAAAAAAAAACTCGATCCAACTTTATTGATGCAGGAAAACAGCCTACAAGATGCAACTTTATCATCGCACACCCTCTCTGCCCCTTCCCATCCACACGGACAGTCAACGACTCTTCGCCTCATCGAGCGGCATGGGCCGCTGAGTCCGAGGGCATATTGCGCAGTCAGTCCTTGGCCCTTGCTGCAATCCTTGCTCGTCCATCATTACCCGTCATGCAAACCCAGTTAAACTGCCGTCAAAACCATCAGTAGCTACTAGCTAGCTCTGCAAATCCTTCTCTTCGCACTTTACTCAAACGTGACGGGGTAGTAGTCGTCGTACGTGCACCTCCTCCTCGAGGACATCAGCCTCGCCAGCTTCCGTTTGTAGAGCTCGAACCTCGCCGGCCGGTCGTCGTCGGAGCTCTGCACGGCCGCCGTTCGGCTCGGTAGCCCAAGCTGGCGCTCCAGCTCGGCGAACTCCTCGGCTCTCTGGATCACATGGTCGTAGCAGATGTACCTCCCACCGGCCGTGTTGTTGCTCATTGCCTCGTACACCCGGACGTGCGCCTCGGCCACTGTCTCGACGTTCGCGGTGGCGAGCAGGCCTTCAGCAAGCATGGCACCGGCTCCTGCAGACTTGCAAAAACAAGCATGTCCGTGTGCTTAGAACTGTTCACTTAGGGGCTATTTGATTGCCTGGTTCCACGCAGTTAGACTCGCGGGAGCCAAGGAACCAGTATTTGGTTGATCGTTGTATCGCGTGAGTCTGCACCTACGCATGCAAGATGGTTGTTTGGTTGCCTGCGCGTGGTGCGGATGCCAGGCCAGCACGATGCACAAAGCACTTGCAGCCTGCTCGTGGGATACGAGCTCTATGACCGTTTCTCTGGAGTCATGTTGGGACAGTGCAAACTCCCGTGGCCAGGCTCATGCGAGACGGCAACCAAACAACCCCTTATTTAGCCCATGTACCTTTTTTTCAAATATAGCCCTTTCACATGTATATTTGCAAAAATAGGCATCTTTTCTATACAGAAGGTGTAGTGAGTGACACATGCAGCGTAGGCAGGCGGGCCAGACGGCCAGACAACATGCACATAGGCGTGTGGGTGCAAGGTGGGCAGCACCGTGGCTGGGCAACGTGCGCGAGGGTGGACTAGCAGCACGGGAGGCAGCGTGCACGGGCGTAATTGTGTGCGGGCGGCCAACGTACAGGAGCGTGAGCGTGATCGGGCGGGCAGCGTTCATGATCGGGTGGGCAGTGTGGGGGCAAGCGCACGTGGGGGCGAGTGCGGGAGGGCAGCTGAGAACTAGCTACCGCCCTCGGGTAGCGTAGAAAGCATCTCCCATGCTCCCTGGATGCGGTTCCGCATCCTGCCACGCCCATGCTCGCTACCGCAAGCTCGGCCATTTTTCGTGGTCCCCAAATCTGCGAAGTGGGAGAAGGCTATTTTTGCAAATATATGCGCTGTAGGGCTAGATTTGTAAAAAAATGATACAATGAGACTAGATAAGTGAACAATTCTTATGCTTATTGCTTAAAAAATCGTGTTGTTTATAATTTTCTAAACAACTGATACTAGTTGGTGCGAACCTTTGAGGTATGCAATGGAGGCGGTAGAGTTGCAGCGGCGGAATCCCGGTCCGGTGACCAGCCCAGGGCAGATGGTAACCAGTTTCAGATCTCTTCCTCGGGCTGCCCTCCAGGCTGCCTTCTCCGCTGCCGTCTTGCCAAGTGCAAACCACAGCTGAAATGTTTCGATTCATATCACATCATTAGATTGCTTAATTTCCACAAAAAAGGAAAATTTGGTGGGTGGAAAAAATATGTATCCACGATTGCGAGTGCATATCTGTATCTGAAATTGACAAGAGCTGAACGCATGCATTCGTCGTGAAGTAAACATTCGGTGGATTTTTCTGGTCAATGGTTGTGTGGATTTTCAGTGAACAATTTGGCTAAGCATTACCGAACCGTATGATTTGAGAATATCGTGCTATATCTGAATGCAAAACAAAAATGCATGAAGTTGCAAACAGAAATTCCGCGCTTTTAAAACTACTACCGAGTTCAGATTCTTGCGATCACTCACCTTATTATCGCGGCAGAAGCTCTCGTCGCTCCAGCAGCTCTCATCAATGATAGTAGGAAACCGTCTGCCATGATGGTAATTTTGCCTCCACACACATGCTAGCAAGGAAGAGGTGAAGACACACTTCCTGACGGACCCTGTCCTCACGCATGCTTCAATCACCCGCTCTGCGGCTTTGGCTTCCAAGCTTGCCATATGTTTCTGTTAGAGTAAAATTGACAGTGAAAAGTTAAGTTCATCGTCATACGGTTTGATGCTGCAACCAACATGTAATATTCCTGTGACTACTAAAAAATTGACTAACCAAGAATGTTGATGAGAGACCACACAATTTACTAGTAAAAATCAACAGATAAAATGCCTTGCCTAGTGCCTACTACAGATAAATTGCAAACCGTGAAGTGATTGATCTAGTGCAAGCTACAGAATCAACCAGCATCTGATACATTAAGCAAGTAAGCTACCATATGTAATGTTGACTCCCCTAAAAAATGTAATGTGGATGAGGCACGAGAGACAGAGAAAATGTAAAAGCCATATCAATGCCTGTGCTAGAGTATCCGACGAAATAACGTGCATTGAATGGCCTCCGAAACAGGGACGTGTAATCAACAGTTCAACATGGGCGATGCAATCAACAGTTCAACATGGGCGATGCTTCACGTGACGAGGAAAATACGGTTGCTGCTGGTGACGACTTCACATAGGAAACGCAAGAGATGTTTATTAGGTAGCATATAGCATACACTAGTAAAAAGTAGAGTTCTTTTACAGTGGATTAAAATCAATATAACTCGTCCATTCTTTTGAATCTAATGGTTGAAATCAATTTAGATTTAGTTATACTACCACCTATAGTATTAGTAGTAAAATTCAAAGAGGGGTAAAAGGGTAAAAAATTCCGTCATACTATTTGTCCTTTACGGTAAGACACGTCCTATGATCCTGATGAATAGCGGATTAATGGATAAGTAGCCTCTGAAGATCATCAGGTATTCATGAATCCAAAACTGTGAAAGAATTAGAAAAAATCTAAAATATCCTTAATGAATGGATAGGAAAAGTCTAGAATACCTTTGAGGAATGTATAGTTAGATTTGATTTTTACTACCGCTACTTACTATCTATATTATCCACGGTAAAATTTCTCAAATAGTATAGCACGTAACTGGAGGGCTGTATGACCCTTATCTGTATTCTAATTGCGTTGGTTATAACAAGTCCTCTTGAGCAATTATCTGATCTGATCACGGCTCCACCGTACTGAACTGAGTGGATTCGGTGGTTGCATTGTCCAACTCTCGTTGCTAAGTGAAGCCATATCATACTTAAAAACCTAACAGTATCTGTTCCTATCAGGTGGTAAGCCTGGCCTCCTTCCTTGGACAAGTGATTTCTGTCACTGAATTAGGTGACTGAGTTGATAGGCGTGCACCTACCAACGTTGTGTTGGGCAAGCCCGGGGCCCCGGGTTCATGGATTATATAGGTGCAAACCAGACTAAATTGATACCACTTGCCTAGAGGATTACCGCCCATCGCAACTGGAGGACTTCAGGTCACTTATCAGTCAATAGTGCTGCCTTCAGGATCGGATCGGATGGAATGCCAAGATGTCAAAGGTAGCGCGTTAGGAAGGTACAACTCGAAGGTCTAAACAATACTTTTTCAGAGAAAGCTCCTTAATTTTTGTTCCTATTGTTCCTTCTAGTGTAAGCCTCTTCCTACCTATCCTTGCCTTTTTGCAACTAAAATATTACTACTCACAAGACGCCGCTCTTTTTTTCCTGGCCAGTAGCCCAGTAAAAACTAGAGCATCTACCACTCTTTCACACCTCAACGCTGGAGTACCTGGAAAAGAAAGCGAGATACGTACCATGTTGCTATATCTAAAGAACTAGAAAGATTTACCGACGCAACTACGCGTCCAGATATTATGATAAAATTGTCTTTGATATACAACTCTACTTCTAATGACTGAAATACAATTATATTTGTTATATAAATCTATTTATATATGATTAGTTTACACCATTATAATCTGGCCCACCAAAATAAGTGGTAGAGATCCTTTTTTTAATATACAACTTTACTTCCAATAATTGAAATACAATTATATTTGTTATATATGATTAATCTGTATTGTTATAATCTAGCCCCACCAAAATAAATGGTAGAAATCCTTCTCTTTTTAAACCGATTAATGTGAGAATTTATAAAATTTAGGATTATTATAGGATTTTCTTATTCTTAACACGAAAGAGGTGTTTTAAATACCACATGTTATTTTTAGATATATAGATGTGATCAGCAAGGTCACAAATTAACTTTTCGTGGTAGGTGAAACAGGTAACATCAGTCGTGCACACCACACCGGCCAACGATTCTATAATGGATTACCATGGCCTTGTATCAATATCAGACTATCTTCTATTAAGTATCTAGGATAGGAAGGCAAGAACAGTCTAACAGGCTCTTACTTGCGACACAAATGTTGCCGCGTCTCGAACAGGACCTCACAAGAATACAATATCGTTCTGAGGCATGACTGTCTCCACGTCACCACGTGTGGTGATTCACTGTGCAGACGGCCCTGGAGACGCAAACTCTTGTGCTTAAGAGCATATCCAGCAGAGCCCCTAAACCAGCTCCTAAACCTTAAAATAGAGAGTTTAATAAAAAATACAGATCCAGCAGGGCTCCTAATCCAGCCCCTAAAATTAGGAAGTCCCTAAATTTGCCTCCTCAACCCCAATTCTCAGGGAGCCCCTAAACCTTAAAATAGGGAGTTCTTAAAGATAAACCAGGAGATTGAAGACAGGGAAATACATGAGAGGCTTCGAGATGATCTTATTGAGCATTTGTGGGCAATTCACAGCACTTCGTAGTTTGATTCATTGTTCGGAGTTTCTATTTATCTATTTATCATGTTTTTGAAAATTTTAAATTTAAATTTTAAATATCATATTTTTAAATTGTAAATGTTAATATGCTTATGTTTTATGTATTACAAATATTTTTGATTGAATTTTAGTGGTGTCAAATGAAGATTATACATAGCGGATATGTCAAAATAGGAGAAAAAGTAAAATAGGGGCTAAGATTTAGGGGATGTTGCTGGACTTGTGCTCTGAAAACAGAGCCCAAAAAAATAAGAAGAGTCCCTAAACCCAAAATAAAGGCCCTATTTTAGAGATTTTGCTGGAGATGCTCTAACTGTGTTATCATTTCTCTGGCCCTAGTGTCCGTAGCAGGCATTAATAACGAAAATGACCTATCTCTGTTGCCCTCAATTATTTCAGAACGGTCGTTTCGTGTCAATTCATTATTTAATTGAATCGTTCTGCAGCTGTTACTTACTGCCTGATGTAGCATGCTGTACCTGGTCTAATCATAATCTTTCTTTGATCCTACACCAATCATTCAATACGACCTTCTTTGATGTTTAGTTGCGCCATGTGTTAGATGGGAGCATATACCTTCTAGCACTCCGACCTGCTTGCTTCGTCTTGTCTATTTGACTACTATTTTATTTCGTTGACTATCCTTACCAATTTACTAGCAAATTCTTGCCTCGGCAAAATTCCCAGTCTACTGTTAACTGCAAAGCCTAACCAGTTTGACTTTGAGATCTTCATGTGTGCAAGTGCAAGCTTGTGTTTCACGCATGTTTCTTCTTCTTTTGCTTTGAACCAAACGAAACAAAGCAAAGCAGAGGTACTTGCCCTTGCCTGCCTCTCTGTGATTCGTACCATGAAGCTTTTCTAACGTGACAACTTTAGGGGAGAGAGATATTAGAGGTACTACTACTAGCACAAGTTTAGGAGTTTGGTGTGCTCACCGTGTAGCCGGACATGCCCCCCGGATCCACGAATGCCGAGGTGTGGAACACGCCGGAACAGCCGTCAAACGCCCGGTGCAGGCTCTCGGGGTCCATGACGTTCGCCATCACCGTCCACACCCCGTCCGTGCCATCCTCGCCGAACATCTCCATCTCCCTCAGCTTGTCCAGGTCCTCTGCCAATAGCACAGTGCCAATACATGTCAAAATTCGCAATCGAAACTGCCTGCGAATGGGAACTGTTGTTTCTGTTCCATTCAATTCATAGCAGTACAAGAAGTGCATCACTGTGTAAATGCCAGAGTCAATTGGTTCACTTAGGGTGTGTTTGGTTGCTTGTACTAAGTGATATATGTATGAGATAGTTCAAAAAAATGTCATCTATATATTTGGTTGTTTGAATGGAACTATCCCGTTCCGGACGGTGTGATACAAATTTAAGAAATATTCCCTGTAGATGCTGAACCATTCCATTCACTCAAAACAATAGAACCAAATGGTACAAGACTATCCCATCCCATTTAACCTCATCCCACTAACCAAACACACCCTTAAGTCACAGGCTCACAGCTACATCTGGTTTTCCTTTTCTTTTATTAAAATGTCGTTAATACATCGTTTCTGATCAGTCTCCATAAGAGTTCTTTCAGTGAATTAACATGGATGCTTAGCCAAGATTAACTTTCGGTTGTCACATCACTGCTGATGACGCAATAAGGATAAGAACGATAGGAAGGCTACTTTAGCAAATAGCAACTCCATTCCTATTCCCTTCAATTCTTCCTAATAGGATTCATCGGAACTGCAAAAATATCAAAGATAGTTGCTAACTTACTATCATTAGCACAGTCATACAGGACGATTCGTATTCTTCTGAGTCAGTCCAAACAGTAAAAAGATAGATAACATTCGTTGTGCGTGTGTTTTCAATCAGATTAAGAAGGTCGACGGAAGCTTGGATCTTACTGCGATACGCTGGAAATCTTCCTCACCCATTGTAATCTTATCCACCGTTTCTTATCCACGACATTGGCGCACAGAACGCACAGCGAACTCTAGTACTAACAAAACGGCTAATGGACAATACATTCGTGTCAGAAAATGACCGCAGCTAAGCTATCATCAGCTGAGTTTTCCAGATGGCCCATTGAGCAAAGTGGTAAGTTGAGGTGAACCTATCAGAAACCCAACGCTCTTGTCCTGTCGTAGTTCTCCAAATGAATTATAGTACCATTATTGTTCGCTTGTCAAAAAGGTTTTCTGCTTTCTTGCTAGGGAATTAAGGGAACGGCAATGAAAAATTTTGGCTCAGGAAAGGTACACAAACTGCACATCACCTGCCCAACAATTTGTTAGCTGATGTGACGGATCAAAAATCTCCGCACAAAATTTGGTTCAACTAAGCAAATTTGGTTCACCGTGCCTGCCTTAGCCCTCTTGGGTGCCCCCTCTGCACCTATGTTCTTTGTACCTGAACTCTGGTTCCACTTTTCTTTAATTCAATCACGGTACGTCATTTTCAAAAAAAAAATAAGCAAATGTGACCTGTTAGTAGCACGTTGTTAAAATGGGTGGCAGAATTGGAGCACCAGTCCAAAGCTAACCATTATGTAATTGACCTGAACATTCCCATTGTCTTGTCAAAAATATACGGTGCTGCCGTGGAAGATAGTCTTTTCTGTGAGTGTTTGATTTGTGGACTAATTCATCACCAACTGGACGAATCATACATAGGCTTGAGAATTTCGACCAGTTTCCACCTTCAAAGCAACCAATTGACCAATAGGAAGGTGCGAACCGGAAAAGCAGGGGAAAGTATTAGGGAACGCCATACGCATGACATGAATACATGATGGACGTCAGTCTCCCAAAGATGGCGATGTTATCAAGCCGAATGCATCCAGAGAACGTGCAAACTAACATAATTAGTTAAGTACTACTCCATGCAGTATAATATTGCGGATAGTTTTATATGGTCAACGTTCAATATTCAGCAGATAGTTGTTTGCGTACGTCTTAATTAGTCGCATAAGATTATACTACAGTATCTTCCATGCATTCTAATCCTACCTGTTAGCATTTGTTTTTTCCTTTCCCGCCTTGGGCAAGCAATTTAGATCGACCATTTTCTTCCCACGTCTCTTTTGCATGTTTCTTTCGGTCATTTACTAGTAGGTAAGTTGATTGGATTCACATAGCCGGAAATAATCATCGATCATTAGGTAAGACTCTTCCGGTAGAAAAAAGAAGGGCTTATCCGCTTATGTCTGTGAAAGCTACGTGTGATATGACCATACTGTGCATAGGAAATGGCTATCATAACCACCGGGACTCCATAAAATCGACCTGATCTTGCAGTTTGTCACTCCAAAGGCGATACGGGATAGTGCAGTAGTTACTAAACTCCAATGGGCTTGTAAGTTAAAACCGAAATAAGAACAAATAAGCGAACTTGTTAACGAGTAGCTAGACAAAACAGGATGCGGAATTGCGGAGCTACTACATGTTGTTCCAAGTACTACATTATATAGATAGATGTCCACGTATAGCCGGTATCTTTCCCATTAGGATGCACCATATTCGCCCATAGTTAGCAATGTGTGCACGTGAGCTGATTTCACATCTCACTTGTTGTAACCGCGAACCACGCGGTGGATTCACACCGGTGAACGCTGGGTTTCTGATTTCGTGGAGAGAAAACGCCTCGAAAGCCACCCAGCCACGGCAAAGGGTAAACGCCACTAAACGGTAGAGAGAATCTAGCTGGGCTTGAGGCTGACCTTGGGTCTCGAGGGCGAGGCGCACGGTGTAGCCGTGGCGGAGGAGGCGGTCGACGACGGCGAACCCGACGAACGATATGCCGCCGGTGACGCAGACGGTGCGCGGGCCGGCCGCGCCCCCTCGCCGCCGGGCGCGAGCTTGAGGTCGGCGTCGCCGGCCGAGCGGCGCCACCCGGCCCCGGCGGCCGCGCCACCGCCCCGTGGAGCAGCGCGGCGCGCATCTCCTCCACCTCCGCCTGCATGCTCTGCGTGCTCCGCAGGACGCCCATGCCGCCGGATCGCCCGCGCCCCTTGCTGCGGCCTGCTCGGGTTCGCCTGCCTCTCGGTGGTGGGGGTTGGTTTGCAGGTGTCACCGGCTGAGTGGTGGGTCGGGTCAGGTGAGCGTAGCGCGAGGTCGATAAATAGGAGAGGACCTCTTGCCACGCGCGGTTCAGTTCGGGTAGGTAGGCTCTGTGGGGCCGGGTGGTCAGCAAGCCCTGGGTTACTAGTACCGATATACGTACCGGCTTCGCGATGTGAATTTTCAGGCTCGTGAGGGCAGTTGCGCTGCGCGGCTGGGATCGCTTGGCCGTTCCGGTCTGACGGCCAGCAGATTCAGAGGGCGATGCAGACTTGCAGAGAACCAAATCGTCATCCACCAACTCCCTGCTACATGTTTTAGAACCTCCAATTTTCTATCCTGTGGTGGCGATGACCGACCACGATCGATCACGAGACTTTCAGGGTTTACTTATGTTCCGTTTTGTAATGCCTTTTTCGTAATTGTGTTGAAGAGCGGTTGACAAATTTTGTAATAAGATCGGGCTGTATGCTTTGGCAGAGACCGGAGATAACCCTTTTTTCTAAAAAAACTTATGTTCCGTTGCTACAGCTACAGATTAAAAAAGAATTATTATACTGCATGTTCTAAAATAATTTGAACTGTTTTTTTTCGTCATATGATGAGTGTAGCCATCACAAAAGATAAAACTTTATACATTTTTTTATGTTTCTGTACACTCATAATGTGAAGCCTGTCGATGATCGTTGCATCTTGAGTCTGTATGCATATATGGAAAGGCCCGCGTACTTTTGCAAATTACCATACAAACCAAAATGAAACAAAATAGAAATAGACGATTTATGACAAAGATTAAAACTGTTACATAAAAAAAATCTTGGATTTTAACAACAAGGTGAAAATAAAATCATTCCTGTGATCACTTGGTTCCATCAAAAATTTTAACATGCTACTGCTCTGAGAAAGACTAAAATTGAAAGTTTAGTTCGCTGAGAAAATTTGTCCGGCTGAAATTCTCATGGCTGGCTGTGAAGCATATGCAAAGCACACACTTGCAAAATGCACACAAACAACCCAAGCTTTGTGTTGTTCTTATGTAATTTGCTTGATCATATTTCCATCAAGATTCCTACACTAAATTGCTTAGTTGAAATACGAAACTCAAATACAAGCAGCCCTAACATAATACATGTGTGGGTCCCATCTATACAATCCGAATTATAAAAATATAATCCCCTTCTCTATCTCCTCACTCTAGCTATTTTCTATGCTTCTTCCCCAGGATGCAATGCCAGATCCGGCATCTCCCTCCCTATTGGTAGCCGGATCCGATGTGCCACGATCATGCCATCATCAGATCTGCCTTTCCAAATCGCGCCGCCATTAGATCCACTCATTCGTGGGCACCCTTTGTGATTCTTCCCCAATGACGGTGCCATCACATGTAGCTTATGGCAAGCTCAAGTGTAGTATGGCCCTCTCTCGGTCCGTCATTCTCCTCGAAAACGACAACGGCAGCTAGGCCAGTGGCCCTTCCGTTCCATCGTTCACAATGATAGTGACAACGAGGATTGTCACTCCTCCTATCACAACGGCATGTTGGCGGTGGTGACGAGGTTTGGTGATGGCGTGATATAAACCAGTGGCCCTTCCGTCCCGTTGTCCCCAATGATGGTGGCAGTGAGGCCTAACACTCCTCCTGTCACAATGACATGGCGGTGACATTTGATGATGGTGTGACATCATGCACCAGTCCCATCCAGCCGAGCCTATACATGTAGGAGACAATATGTTGGATGTGGGTACCGAGGGATTGAAGGACAACAAGGGTGGATTGCACGGACACCAAGCGGTGTTGGCGGCAGGTTTGATGTGGCTACGTGGGCGATGGCATCCTTCAGGATGAAGATGTACAAGACAAGCTGCTTCTGGTGATGGTTGAGTTTATTGAGATAAGCTGAATTTGTTAGGATGCCCTTCATTAATAGAGAAAAGTTTAATTTTGTTGAGATAAAGGTAAGGTGGTAGTTAATTTGTTTGTTATGAGGCCATTTTTTGTTTTTTGTTAACAAGTTTTTAGGGAAGTTAAAGAGGGATTTGAGGAAAGCTGAATGGAGATTTAGAAGGTAAAGAAGACATAATTTATCATCACTATATTTTTTTATAATAGTAGAGATATATCACATGACACTTAATTTGGAACTCATAGTGCCTCGTCATCAAAGACCACACTTCTTAGCTTTGCAAAATTCCATAACCTACATAATACCTATATTAAAGGTGGAGGTTTGATCATTTGCCTGTTAAGTAGGTGGAAATTGATGATTTGCGCCATGATGCATCACTCATATGTGACCATAAGCCCCACATGTGAGTGAGGCATCATGGGGCAAAATCATCAGGTTCACTGGAAAAATTGGGCAAATCATCAATTTTTCCATTAAAGGTGGAGGGATTTTGGCTCAGTCGGCCCCTCTACATCACCTCTTTTGCGGGAGCTCCTCCAAAAATTTTAAAATTGCATTTAAGTCCTTCTATCAGCTCTTTTGCAAAGAAAACCTTCTGAAATTCCAGAACTACGCTTAAGTCCCTCTAAAAATTTCAAAATTGCATTTGAGTCCTTCATCGGCTCTTTGGAAAAAACCTTTTCAAAAAATCTGAAATTTCATTTAGCTCCTCCCGCTACCTCTTTTGCAAAAAAAACTTGCGATTCCGTAAGTTCGAGTCTAGCTCCTCCTCGAGCCCTTTAGTAAAAAAACAAAAACTCGTTGTTTCAGAAAAATTCATCCAGATCGGGACCACGCACTTTTGCAAAAAGAGTCCTTGAGGTTCTGAAAAATTGCGTCTAGCCTAAACTGAAGTTCGCTTGACGTGGCGTGTGCTGTGCGGTTTTACCTGATTCATAAAGAAAAGCTGAGACTTCTCTGGCTAATGCTTCAATCCACTTGTCGTTACCCTCGCACTGTGTAACGACACGCGTCCGCATCTAGTTGTCCTTAACTTCACCAGGTGGATTGTTTCAGCACATCAATACCATTAATTATTTTCCATGGACCAGACCGAGCCACCTCAGCTCTTCTCCACTAACAGAACACCTCCCCCACCAACCCATGGCTGCTCTCTCTAATCCAGGAACCAATCTCATAAATACAGCCCAAACAAAAGGAGCCACTGTTGGTCCAAGAATCCAATTAATAAAACCAAACGAGCCAATCTTATCGTTTGCAATTTATTTGGGAGGGAGTTAATGCCATGTGAATCGGGCCCACATGCACAGGACGATGCATTTAGTGTACTAACCCTGTTTGGCTTTTTTACGCAGCAATAGCCTGGTACAAGTGTTTCTACGAAAATAAGCCTACAGACCAGCGTGGAGGGACTGAGAGGCAACATGTGTAACAAAAATAGGTTAGTAACAAACCGGAGAAAGCATTTTTTGTGGGAAACATATCCTGTGCAACCAGAGAACTGGTGAAACCACGGTACAACCTAACTAGAAAAAGTTTCAAAAAATTTTGAAAAAAATCATGGATGTACATCTCAGCTTACCCCATCTACATATAAAATTTCATGATCAAATTCGTCATGTGCTAGAAGTTACAAAAAAGACAAAGTTGATCATGAATAGTAACTGTTACTGTTCATGATCAAGTTTGTCTTTTTTATTACTCTTAGCACAGGACGAATTTGATCATGAAATTTTACATGTAGATGGGGTAAGCTGAGATGTACATCCATGATTTTTTTCAGAATTTTTTGAAACTTTTTTAGTTGGGTTGCAAATAATTTCACCAAATTGCTGATTGCAGGATATTTTTCCTTTTTTGTGATCCTCTATCGTAGAAGCACCTCCTACGCCCCTTTCGTAGCACTAGCCTTCTCGCACACCACGCGCTAGCTTCCACGCATGACATCGTGCCTCCCACGCCAATATATATACCATATAATACATCCAGTCATGGGTTGCTGCCAGTGACGGATCTAGGATTTTAAGTTAGGATATGCCGAGCTAATACTATAATATACAATTCGGTAAACAACTACAGATGTTGTTGAGAAATTCGGTATATGAGTATAAAATAACTAGAAACATGACAATACAAGTATAAATTACAATATAAATAGTTCGAACATTTTAAGTATGAAATATGTATAAAAGAAGCTTACGCGTCACAATAGTTCAAAGAATACAATATTACTTCTTGTCCTTCTTGTCTGGTCACCGCCTTCTAATAGCTATGAAACTCTTGATTATATCATTTTCATCAACTTGAAAAAAAATATCTCGCTCAATAAACGTTTCCGGAAAAGAGATGAAGCAGCAACAGTCTTTTTTGCTGCATGTTTCCGGAAAAGAGATGCAATGTCTTCGTTCCTCTTCATAATTCAACAACTCTACAAACAAAAAAAGCAATGCATTAACAAGCAACTCTCTAGTCTTTAGCAAAATAGCAATTATATTTGTTTTTACTCTATAAATCAATTAGCAGTCTTGCACTCAAATCACATGTAGGATCGATATACACTAATATAGCAATCAGAGGGGGGTGAATGATTGTGCGGAAGCTAAAACAAATTTTTATTGATTCTCAAATCACCCCTAAACAAATTATAAAAAACTGCTTCGGTTTCAACAAAAATAGACTGACATATGTTAACTAAAACAGTAATTTCTGAAGATCCAACCGTTAGATTGATTTGAAATTTTAACTGTAGAAACTAGATTTAATTTTGAACTAACCCAATAAGAATCAGCTCAATCGGATCTACGGATTTAAAGTTATGACCTTCAAAAGCTGACTGTATAAGATAATGATAGTATTATAGATCAGATTGGACCGAATCTCTGAGGTATACCATGGCCCACTCGGTATACCTTGTAGATCCGCCTCGGCTGTTGGGAGCACAGGGAGTACCGAAATCTTGAGTACATACGTGCAGTCTTGTTGACTCTTCAGAGCCTGGGACTGGAGGCTGGGACCACGCGAGACACGTCCGCTCATTCTTGACGCCTAGGGATGGCAATGGGGACCGTTCCCGATCCCAATGAGGAATTCCTCTATTAGAGGCGGGTATGGGAAGAAATCATCCCATGAGGATGGAAGCGAAAATTATTCCCCGTTGGGGATGGCGAGGGCGGGAATTTTTTCCCATGGGGACCCGATTAGGGATCAAATTTAGTTTAGTCCAATTTAGTTATTAGATTGCAAACATATTCTCTAGCGTATCATATTCACATTTTCATAAACGGGACAACATAATCTTCAATGAATACATGTATTCCTTTTTTTCCTTATCTGTTGATATGATTTCAGAGTTGAAATGGCTATAAGAGCTCTTCTCTTGTGTGAAATTTTCGCGGGGATGGGTCCCCAACGGGGCCCCGATACCCGAACGGGGATGGAGACGG
Source organism: Guadua angustifolia (assembly GCA_036346375.1). Lineage (NCBI taxonomy): Eukaryota > Viridiplantae > Streptophyta > Magnoliopsida > Poales > Poaceae > Guadua > Guadua angustifolia. The sequence continues at coordinate 33,616,241 of CM070500.1, read as the reverse complement.
GGAGATTTTCTCCCCCGAAACGGGGAACGGGGATGGGGACGGGAAAAATTTTGGATCACGGGGATGGGGACGGGGAGGCACTCCCCGACGGGGAATGGCCCCGTTGCCACCCCTACTGACGCCTCGACTGTTGACCGCTGACCGCTCGACTGCCGATCGCTCGACTGCGCGAGAGAGTTCGCCGTCAACCTGTCCTCAGTCCTCGTCTCTCGTCCAAGCCACGACGGCGCGATGCGCGAGTGCTGCAGCCTGCAGAGCAGTAAGTGACTAAGTGTCTGACTCCATGCATGGCTTGTCTCTTGAGTTGTTTCCTTTGTTCATTAGAACTTTTAGCTAGTATGGAGAAGGAGAACTACGCTAGCTGAACAGTAGTAGACTAGTAGTGAACAATTTGAACTTTCGTAGTTCAGGTGTCTCAATTAGGTCAGGCTCTAATGATCCTGAAGGATCCATTTCCTAATCAAAAGGTCTTGACACTAAAATCCCCGGTTGTTCCTGAGTTTTCGAGAATTGTGATTTCCCAACAGGGCGTGTACATTGACTAGCTTTGCCTAACATAATGTTCGCGAAGTCGTGCTTCTCAACAATTCTGGCCTGAAGACTGAAAATCTCTGTTCTTTATCAAACAAACTTTTCATTCTTTCTTTCTTGCTGCAGTTTTTCTGCCTATTCAGATTTTTTATGTAGTTCTTCTGCTTATCCAGCTTCAGTGAGCGGTATAAACAAAAGTAACCCAGAGAAGATGCAGAAAAACTGCAGAATGTAGATTCAGTGAATAGGCAGAAAAACTGCAGTATGTAGATTGTAGAACACAGTAACCCAGAGAAGATGCAGAGAAGTTTTGTCTGAATCTATTACGTTCAATGAGAAACGAAATGCATCATTTTTATAGTTACTATATATGAATGATTTATGATTAGCCTTGCCTTTGCAGAATTGTAGTAATGCAGTTACTTGCACTATGGAGCTTTAGCTGCTCGTGTAGTCTGGCCCTTACCATTTGTTGCGAAAATCGAAAAGGCACTCATGGGTAGAATCACCGAGCACGATAAAAATTAAATTGACAACCACGACGTCGAAATTTTTGAAATTTTTATGGAGGTTCCTGATAAATCAGTGATATTATCATAAAAATTTCAAATAATTTGAAGATCTGAACAATGTTTTTAAATTCAAACAATAAAGTTTGATTGTTACTTAACATTTGAAAATTTCATTTTATTGTTATGAACATTATAGATGTGAATTTTCAAAATTTTATGGTCGATAACAACTCATGTTATGAACACTTAAATTATTTGTTGAACATATATAAGGGCACATACAATCAAAAGTTCCGATGAGAAAATAAGCAATAGATTAGATTATATTAGAAGGGCATTACAATAGTGACGTAAATTGCTTGATTTAACTAACTAACGTAAAGCACTGTCATCATGGTGGAACAAATGATCGTTCCGCCTATCGTGGTACAAATGAATGATGTAAGACATTTTCGCGATATTACCCGACCTGTTCTAATATTGCGACTGTCCCGACACCGCCGATCCCTACTATGAAAGAACTCCATGGGGATCCGCAGGTTCTAACCGTCGCCGATTGGGTGGCCTATGCCGACGCCTCGGTGTGTAACATTTAAATTTTTTTTTTTTTTATGTGGATTCCTCCCTCCAGACAGGGCATGTCATCCCGATTCCCTGGCCCCTATGTTAATACCACCCGTTCCCGGCTGGTCTCAAGAACGCCAAGGATGTGTTATGTCTTCATGCGGACCTCGGCCGCTTCCCCTTGTCCCTTCTTCTTCGAGAGGAGGAACCCTCTTGCACCTCTGGTGTGTTGTCCGTTAAGCGGAGACATGCGAGACGCCTGCTGCTTTTCGCCGACTCCACTATATGGTGCAGGAGGTGTGTGTTGGGCTTATGCTTGACAACCGGGCGTGCCTGCAATCAATGCAAGATGCCCGCTTTGGTGGTTGCATAACACCGTAGGCGATTTGGGTCCGCTTTTCGGGCGGTAGTGGCACCACGGAGATGGTTGCTCCCCGGTTATCCCATGCAAAGGTTACGAGATGTGGGTGGTACGCCTCTCGTCCACCCAGCTTGAAGTACCAAAGACCGCTCATCCTCGCCAAGGGCACCGTAGAATCTTCGGTCCGCTAGATCACCGTGGCGGTATCAACCATCGCCTCCGCACCATGTACGCAAACGTCGGGCTTTGGTGGCCCCGAGGAGGTTCCTCCTTTGACTTGTTGATGTTCGTAAGTATCCTTTTGAACTCCCGTATGCGATGAACTGGTTTAGAACTACTACTTTGTGAGTTCAACATGAGTATGTCGCATGAAACTCACCGATCGTTGGCCCCTTGCACACCGCCCTAAGCTCGGGTCGATCTAGAAAAGGACATATCTGGCGGCCTCCCACCGGGTGAAGTTCTCGGGCGGCGCGGGGTAGTTGTCGTGGCGCTTGTTGAGAAATTAGTAGTCACGCCGTTCGACCCATCGATCCATTGGAAGAAGCAACACCGCCCTCGTCTTTGAGAAAAGAAAGAACGATGCATGAGATGGTAGTGTTACCTCAGTATTGTGTGGACGCCAAGAGGTTTACCACGCGACGCGCAAGCACAAAGAAGAGTGGCGCTACGCCGCCTCTCCATGGGTAGATTGCATCATCTTCGCCGCAGAGGTTGCAAATGATTTGGGTCGGGCAACCCGGCAGAATTGGGCGTTGACGCCATCGGCATCCGGATATTCGGCGGAGGACTTACGCTGTCAAGAGGCGACTTGAGAACGACATTGTGTCCTAATTTGTGTAGATTCACCGACGCTGATTCTTTGTTTGGTCATGTTGGATGTCTACCCTTCGCCATGTTTTATAGTGGTGGTGAGGGTTACCTGCACGACGGCGGTCACCCATCATCAAAGCAGCTGTTGTCGCCTCACCGAAAAGCGGGTGCAGCGTGTTGTCGCTCTCACCAAAAGCCGGTGCGCTGCGGTTGTCGCTCTCGACCGAAAAGCTGGTGCGCGCGTGTTGTCGTCTCACCGAGCGTGGTGCGGGTGCGCTGTTGTCGCTTCACCAAAAGCGGGTGCGCGTGTTGTCGCCTCGGCCGAGCAACGTGGTCCGTGAGTGTTGTCGTTTCACCAAAAGCGGACGTGGCAGACAAAGAAGATTTAACGAGGACGCGCTAGCAGTAGGTCGTAGGCCTCGCCGAGAAAGCTATTGTGTGCGGCGGTTGTCGAATCGATCTGAAAAAGTGGGCTGCAGCTGCGTGTTGTCGAATCGGTCCGAGAGCAGCGCAACGCGTTGTCATGTCGCATTGATATCGGAAAGGTAAAAAAGCGTGAACATCACTATTAACATTGTAAAACAAGACGAACAAAATAACAAAGCGAGAACAACACTCTAAACAATGTAGAATAGTATAAAGTCGATTACAAAAGTAGGACAAAGATCCTATCAACGAGTCCCTAGTCGGCCCCACCCTCCCACGACGACCCTCTTCTACCTACGTCTTTGGGCGGTGCATCGCAAGAGGGCGAGGTGAAGCGCTGCGATGGCCCCCCGCCCGCTCTGCGATGGCACCGCCCGCCCGTAGTCCGGCGGGTCAGAACGCCGCACCGGCCGACGGCCGCGGAGGCAACGTGTACCAAGGTACCGAACTCCGCCGCGTGAATCGTGGTTTGCAGGGTGCCACAATCGTGTCTTGCAGTGGGGCCGCTGTCACGGCTGCGCAGAGGCAAGATCTGGCTCGGCACCAAGAACCGTCCGCGAAGAACTCCCCGCCGACGTGGCTCGAGGAGTGCGCCGACCGAGAGAACTATCCTCCACCTCAACGTAGCTCTGCGCGTTCGATAATACCTTTTAATTATAGTTACGTGATGCTAAAACTCAACGTAAGTAGCTCGACTTACGGGCGTGGGGACCATGGTCTCGAGCGGCTGGTGCTCGCCAACGGACCCTCCGGCCACGCCTGGGCCGGACACGAAGGAGTGGAAGCCGCACTCGCCTCCGCTATGTAACGAGGAGCCGGGTCGCTGTGGGGTGTAGGCACGCCGCGCGTCTCGAGGTGGCACGGCGGTAGCGTCGACGTGGCGACAAGAACCCAACTCCACGATCCTGCCCAGCCAGCCACCATGCGCCCTCAGCCTCGCCATCTCGCCCAATGAGATGGCAACTCCGTCCGTAGCTGGACAAGACATCGACCTGCGTGTGCGGCTCCTTAGCGTGGTCCACCGCCACACACGATAAAGTGATATGCATATGGACATAGCGTTAGGAATACGTAATGTAATTTACAAAATTAATACTTACCATGGCGTGCATGGCGCGCTGCGCCCTCGTTCGGGTACAAGTCAACCACGCTTAGGAGCGTGGCGCGCGGCGAGCCTCCGCCACCGGTAGGAGACGAACACGTCCGGCACGCATACGGTAGCGAGTCTTCAGGTGGGGCGAAGTCGTCGTAAGGTGTGGCCTCATCGACGACGTCTTGCTGCGCCGCCCCATCGCGCCACCACGGCTCCATCTGTGTAGCAAGGTGGGCAGTTTTCGAGGCCATGGGTGGCGACCAAAAGAAATCGAAATTATTAGACATACGACGTAACTATTTCACATATTTTAGTTCGGATAACTCACGTGTGTACGGGCAGTACACGATCCCCCAAGAACAGGACCTACCGTCAGAGGTTTAACTGCTCGAGACTCTTCGGCGCGCTGTAGTCCTCCACGAGACGCCGAGGACGATCTTCCTCGTCGCCGCCAGAAACCCCCGTCCCGACCGCAGCGCCGAGATCCCAACCGGCCGCTCGTCTCGACACGGCGCTTCGCTATAGGGTCCTGCACTACCGCCGTCAAGGTGGTCGAACGCCTGCGGAACGCAGTGGTACGCCAACGAGCATTCGCACTCTCGCCCACCGTGGCCGCAAAAGGAAAAAAATATGTTCAAGCACATGCGATCGCAAATAAAATTTGATAAATGCAAGTCAAGAAAGTAATTACCGTCGCCGAGTCCAAAGCGAGCCCACGGCCGCGGCCGATGTCGCCGCCCGTACATCTCTTGCGGTGTACACTCATGCGGAAGACCAAGGGTCGACCCATCGAAGCGCCGAACGACCAAAGCCGAGGAGTAGAGGCATCCCAAAGGTTGGCGGTCTTGTTCACCACGCACGCTGCCGCAAAGGGCGCGCACGTGCAGAAGAACCGCCAACCCTCAGACACCAAATGGACTCGGTCAGGTCAAGGCGGCGTCCGCGATAGCCCGTGAGGCTATCCACCGTGCATCGACGCTGTCTCCGTGGCGTGGTCGTGAATATGACCATCCCAAACAACCAAAGTGTAGGCCTCCAAGTGTCGGTCCACAGTGCACGGCGTGGGGTCCGCCGCCATGTGTCAGATTCGTGATAATTAACATATAGTAATATGTTAATAATGTTACAAAAATTAGAATAACATATACACGCATAAGCACTCACCTCGAATCGGCTAGCCACCTCCTCAACGGCCGTGCTTTTTCCTAGCGAGGGGTATCGCCGGGTTAGTGTGAGCCACTCCGGCGAACCTCTCTCGCAGTCACCGCCACTCGCAGAGCCACCGAGGGTTCGACGGTGCCCGGTGATCGGCAACCTGTAAGCATGGCGACGCCCCGCAGGGTGACCGCCACCTCCCGAATCAGTGGAAAGTGTGCGCCTCCGGCGCCAACGGTCCACTAGACAAGACAAGAGGGCTCGGTCGAACGAAAACGCCGTGATCGCTCGGACCGTCGCCGCCCTCCGCAGATCCTCACCACCACGGCCACGCCCTCGGTGAGGACTCGATCATGCGAAGTAGGAAGCAACCCAAAGACATGCCAACCTATCGACATGTAAATTCAATTGTTAGAAGAAATGCAATTGTGCAAGAATGAAACATGTAAATGTAGTGCAACTCACCGGCGAGAAGGCCGGGTGGAGCCGCCAAGGTCTCGCTGCACACGGACCACGCAGCAGAGGCACGTGCTCAAGGCCCCGTGTGGTGTGGATTTAACGACGCAGTGTTGTCGGTCCAACGAAGAGTCAAGGAGTGACTCGGCCTCGGTGCTCCATCCCCGCAAGTAAACGTAAAAACAAGACGATTAGTAATGTAAACAAACGACAAACATATTACTTAATTCAATACAAAAACATGACGAAGGTACAATCAGAGATAAACGATACATATTACGTAATTCAATACAAATTACATAATTCACTACATAAACATGATGGAAGGTCCAACATACTGCAAATACCTAACATAGGATAAAATGGTACATATTACACAATTGAATACACATTACATAATTAAATACATAACACTAAGTGCATTATGCTGTTTTGTGCCCGTACTCACCGTGACCGAGAACACCTCCTAACAGGCCACCCACTTCAGATTCATCCATGTCATTGCGAATCGCGCTTAGATCGTGGACGGCCACCGCTGGTGCACACCTCCGCAAATTTGCATCCGGTGAGACATATGCGCACATCCGTGTTAATGGCGTGAAATCACCATGTGCTCAAAACCACGGAACTCACCGGACCGGTATTGACAAAGATGACCCTTCAAGTAGAAAGTGGACACGACATTGCGCCGTGTTCATCCCAATTTGCCCACAAGCCGCGATCACATGCGGCAGAGAATATGAAGAAGTCTTGGCTTGTTGCGTGCATTCACACCATCCAAAGGCCCCTTGGCCTAAGTTAACCTCCCCGTAATAACCGCCGTGGTCGGTTCCCAATCCCCTTACACCGGAGAGTCACTTGCGCGGTACTCGGTGACTCGGGTTACGCACCATATGCAACGAGCTTTCTTGCGCGTTCCTCCATGTAGGCCATCATCCGCGCGACAAGATGGCGCTTGCAATGTCGTGGCATGCAAGATACCTCCGCATGCCTTTTTCTCGAAGTACCCAACGATGCGTGCAAAGATGCCTTCCAGATGGCCACAAGTGGTAGCGACGCAGCCTCGATGACCCAATTGTAAACCTCGCTATATTCGTTGTCATGACACCGAACCTGTTCAAACATATCGCTTAGCACGATAACTCTAATTGTTCAATCGCCACAAATATGTTAATTTAGTATACTAACTCGGCGCCCAAAGTGTCATGGAGCAATGCCCACTTCTCCAACGGCTCGCCTCTATCCAAAGGCGAAACACTTAATGTTTCTTGACGATCGTCTCTCGATTTGGAGGATCGAAAGCCCGAGGGGTGATAGCCTTTGGGTGGGCAATCGTTCTGCGTTGCTTGGTTGCTTCTTCACTCTTCAATCTGTGCGGTAGTGTGCTTGTCCAACTCGGTCAATATCGCTGAACTTACGTGCTCGGTTCTCATTGCATAACCTCTTAAATAGGTTCATCGCCTTCTTATTCTTGAACCGCCTCGAAAAATTTGCTCCCAAATATCTCATGCACCATTGCTCGCATGTCACGCCATGGAAAAGGCTCATCAAGGTCCTCCCAGAGAGTCTTAATTGCGAAATGATACCTTTATGGCGGTCATGGATGATGCACACGCTCGGCCGATCACGAACTACCCCGAACTTCAAATGTCCAAAAACCACAACCACTATCCTGGTTCTCACCCTCAACAAATGCAAAGGCCAATGGAAGTATGTGGTTGTTCTCATCAATTGCAATTGTTAAGAATCGCCTTGTATTTCCCGATCAAGAAAGTACCATCGACGACAAAGAATGGACGGCACAGACTGAATGACGCAATGCAAGGACCCAAAGAAAAGAAAGCTCGACGAAATATCGAGACCCGTTACCATCCGCTTCACTTTCTTCAAAAGCGTGTACGCGTGCCGGTTGGTTTCCTTCAAGACATCAAGCACACGAGGTAGGTTACAACACGAAGCCTCATATGTGCCAAACCTCTTCTCTAATGCCTTTTGCTTCGCGACGCCAGCCATCGAGCAACTTATCCGGTACTTAAATGTTCTCAAGATTGCTTTCAATATAAGAACACTAAATGTCCCACTTCTCGATGATCTTATTGAACATCACGCTAGCGATTACACCGATTCAAGTTGCGGTGTTTCACCGTAACATTTTCTAGTCTGCATGTGTGCCCATCTACTCGTGATGCAATCCAAAATGTCTCGCGACTTCGGATTGTAAGCATGTACTCGAATTCACATCCTTCGGTTCGCACTTCATCGTATCTATCCGATCGACAAAACAACTCGGAACTCTCTGCTGCGATAGTGCCTGACATCCCTCCGCCAACTTCAACTCGTAATTGTTTGCGAAAACTTGATTCAAATGAACGGCATTGCTACCATACTCCCAACGCGACTCATGCCCCCACAAAACTTCCATACTAGCTTTGTTTTTCCCTGCTCCACTCGTCAGTGATGGGTACATCCGCTGCCCCAAAGATTACTATGCATTTCATCATCTCCTCCTCTTCCTCATCTTCGTCAATGTCATCATCACACTCCAACATTTCAGCTTCATCTTGCCTCGCCATATGGTCCACCAACTCCAATTGATCAACAATTTGTTCGATTTCCTCCCCTTCATCTGCCTGACCTTCCGTAGATGTCGATCCTCATTATCATCCTCATTGCTACCTCCTCACCGCACCACTACTGAACTTGTTCAACAGAGTCGACGCGTCTTTACCACGCCGCTAATAATCACCTCTTCTCTAGGGCACGCCTTTGCCAAAGATTACACATTCAAGGCTAGATCCCTTGCACCACCTTAACCATTTCGCCACAAGTACGTCCGATCTATTTTCTTCAACTCCCACAGAGCCGTCACCCTTACTACGCGTGAATACGACTTGAATGGTAACAGAGTAAACACTTGCATCCAGGAAAAATATTTGGTCAACCAAAACTTTATATCACGGATGCTAACTCTATCGAGACATAAGTGTTCGCCATTGTGATTAAAAACCGCTCAAATCAACACCATTTTGCCCAATTTTTATTTCACCGCCGCCATAATATACCCTAAATTTCATCAGCATCCAGATTATTATCATGATTTACATAAACAAAATTAATTTCTAGATCACCGCTAACATTTAATATCACTAACTAAACAAAATTAATTTTTATAACACTCGTAACATGTCATATCGCTAACCTAAACTAAACAACGCTAATTAACAAGAATATCTAACTACAAAGGACAAAATTTTATCACTAATTAACAAGAATATTAACTAATTAACAAGTAATATCACGACCGAGAATATTACTAACATTGAATATCTAAATCGCTAATATTCTCGCTAACATTGAATATCTAAATCGCTAATATTCTCGCTAACATTGAATTTCTAAATCTAAATCGCTAACATTGAATAGCTAATTCACAAAAATATTAACTACACATCTAATTATTTATAATAGCCACTATCAAATTAAAAAAATTACAAATCGATTTAATTTACCTTGTTTTTTCTTCTTCTTTCTTCTTCCTTCTTCTCCCTCTTCTTTCTTCTTCTTCCTCCCTCCTCTCTCTCTCTCTCCACCTCTCCCTCCCGAGCGCTCTCCCTCTCTCTACCGCGCTCTCTCCCTCTCTCTGCCGCGCTCTCTCCCTCTCTCTACCACGCTCTCTCTCTCTCTCACCGCTCTCTCTCTCCTCTCTCTCTCTCTCTCTCTCTCTCACTCTCCCTCTCCCTCTCTTCTCCGATCGATCGCTTCGACGATTCATCGAGGCGCGATCTCCTTGTATTAGTCACGAGTAGTCGCCACACCGCTCGGCGATTATTAGTAGTCGCCACACGGCTCGGCGACTACTAGTAGTCGCCAAACGGCTTATTATTACTAAGTAGTCGCCGGCGGTGTGGCGACTACTCCCCGACTGGCGATAACCGGTCACCACCGGCCGACACGGATTACGGTATAGTCGCCAAACCGCTTGGCGACTATCCTATTATCGCCAAACCGCTTGGCGACGACTTATTATCGCCAAACGGTTTGGCGGCCGGATATTATTTCTGCAATTTTTAAATACGTGTATTAATGTCGCAATTTCAATTAAAATAATATTATTTAAAAAAAAATTCTCGGGTAGTCTGTAGAGATCTTGAAGGCGAAGAACGGGCCATTTAGCTACTGCATGCTGAGTGGGTTCAGACGTTCAGTGGTATGTACGTTATACCATGCACATGTAGACACCTTCCTCCAGTCCTCCTTGTTTGATCGATGCATATAGTTGATGCTCATATATATATATATATATATATGTATCTATATATATATATATATATGTATGTATGTATGTATATATGTATGTATGTATGTATGTATGTATGTATATATGTATGTATGTATGTATGTATGTATGTATTCTACATTTTTGAAGGTACATACATGATACATCTACAACGGAAAAATGCGATGCGAAAATTCAAACGATTGCACATTTGTTACTTTTAGTTTTGCATACTTGGGCTTCTTTGTTTTTAATTGTTAACCTGATGTTGATTTAAGTAAAAATATTGAATCAGAAATAGAGAATGAAGAGGAGACTGACATCCTATTTCCAACCACAACCGCAATCACAAGCTAATCAAACACCTACATCAGAAACGTTTGAGGAAAATAATAATGGTGTTGGTGTAGAACTTAATCCAGATGATATTGTTGTTGATCCGGGGTTTCGTAAACCGATTGAGGAATTCAATGTCAATGTCCGAGATGCTATTAGAAGGGAGTACATGCAGTTGGGACCATGCTAAACATTTGGACATGATTTTCCATGAAAAGGATAAGGAAATCAAATGAGGAAATTTCAAGAATCATGGTTTCAGAGGGTATGATTGGTTGAATATAGTGTTGCTAAAGATGCCACATTTTGTTTTAATTGCTATCTCTTTAAACAATCTAGAGCTGAAAACTTCGGTGCTGGTGCCTTCACAGAAACTTCGGTGTTGATGCCTTCACTGCTTAATTTTTTTATGTGCTTAGTTTTCGCTGTTTGTATGTAGTTTAGTGCATTAGAATTTAGCTTGGGGCTTGACGAGACTCTAGCTCCACCACTGTGCGCCACGCATGCACGGCAACTTCCATTCCTACGGTCTCCTAGCCGGAAGGTGTTAGGTATCGTCTCCTGATCTTTCCGTGATGGAGAATGAGGCTATTTTGTAAAAAAATTGAAAGGAGTTATTTTTGAAAAAAATAAGAAAAGAGGAGGAGGCCAAAACAGTAAAAAAAAATCCACGGCGGGCGAAACAAGTTTCTCTGCTTCCGGAAGCACGCGAGTGGCCTTTCGACACGCTTCGAATGGACGCATTGATGGTACTACTACAGAAGAAAATTAAGCAGCCTCCAATGGACGCAAAGATTCGACGCGAATGCAAGAAAGGCCTAACACACAGGAGGATTAGCAAGAGCTGAGCCAAGGACGGAACGGCACATATAATCCGTCACCTAGTTGCAACTTTACCTTGAAAGTTGAAAGGCCACACTGGCTGTAGCGCGCTTTGTGCTTCCGCGCCCGCGCAAGCGTGCTTCGACCGCCGGGTCTGCCGCGTCCCACCGCTGGTTCCGCACTACACACCCATGGAAAGGGACACACGTCGTCTCTTGGTTTCTCCACGCGAACTTTAGAGTCTGTTTGCATCCAAATTTGGCAGGTCTGATGTCGTAGAAATCGGTTTTGGTAAGGGATATATCGGTTATAGCAAGTTGATGCGGTTTCGGATTAGAAGGCCTCGATCCTAAGGAAATCGAGTCCAATACGGGCAGAATAGGAGATTGAGAAGGATACGATCGGGCTTTACATGGTAAGGAGAGATTGAGGCCGATACGGGTGATTGAGGAAACCGAGAAGGACACGTTCAGACCGAGTGCTATATAAGAGGTCCAGAGGCGAGAGGAAAAGAGGCCCAGAGCCAACCCACAAATTTACACGTTACTTTTTATCTTCTGCATTAGGTTTAGATTAGAACAATCCCTCTTCAAGTCTTGTACTCAAGTCTTGTACAGATCTTTTGTCGAATAATACGAGTTGCGCGATCGCTGGTTATTGTTCTTCGCTGACTCCTATCCAAGTCTCGATTTGTTCGCTTTTCTGCCAGATCGCCTTCTCGAGTTTATCGCGCTTTTACCCTTCCAAATTAGCCTTCATCGGCTAGTTGTTACCCTTAGTTCCATCGGCCCTGAGTCGATTGATCTAGGCCGACCAGCACTTTGGTACGGCCTTAACGATTCACGCCCTTGTTGATTGTTCAGTCAAATCGACTAGCACGCCAAGAAAAGCTGAACCCGGTGTTCGTCTGGTGTGTTGCGATCAAAAACCCTACATCACGTTTTTGGTGTCAACACATTTTGGCACACCCGGTGGGACCAAAGAACCAATCTACGGGATGAATGCAAACAAGTCCATCGCTCCAGCTGACGTCAACACAGAGGTGATCATCACCGCCACAATGGAGGACTTGACTCCTGAGTAGCGGCAAGAGATCGAATAAAGAAAAGCTGCTTTCGAGGAGATGATGCTGAGCTGCTACCAAAAAACCCGACGAGGGGTTACCCAAAAAACAGCTCTCCCAACGCTCAACCCTATCGGCGATACCAACAAACCAGCCGATCAGGTAAGTGGATACATGCCGGCTCAGGCCGAGTTATCTTCTATGATTGAGCAGTCGGTACATCATGCGCTGATCAACCAATCATCGGCCTTGGTCACAACTTTAGGGTCGATGATAGAAAACAGCGTTAAGACAATCGCTCAAGAGTTGGCCACGTCAGGAAGTCTGTTAGAACCATTGCAACAATTTCCGACGTATCCTGCCTACACGGGGGCGCCAACTAACGTGGCAGTTAAGTCGGCATCAGCAATTCCTGCAATGCCGACTCAACCCACGGTGCTGAGACAATCCGATGGATTCACTCAGTACTATGCATATACCGACGCAAAACCCAAAGACGTCGGCTACGCTATTGCCTTCGGTATCTCTTGGTGCCTATACCCAATCGGTTACACAGCCGAACGAGCACATGTATAGGCCGATTCCGATCGTGAATCAGGCGACTCACAAAGTGGTTTCCTACACGGAACCCTTTGGACCCGTGCCAGAGCCACCTGCACCTAGAGCCGATAGACGTGATCAAGCGCCACAACAATACTAGGAGGTGATACCCAATCGGCAACCCGAGCTAGCACTTTCGGGGCGGGATGTCGCTTATGGCCAAAGGCCTGTCGGAACCCGAGTTGGCACTCGGGGCAGGATGTCAACCGGTCGACCACATCTCGACCGTATTGAGAGACCGGCTTTGGTCTGCAACCAAGGGTAGGACGATCGGCTCAAAAGCCGTGCCGGATTACATTGATCACATGGCCTATCCACGCAATTACCGAGTCCCGATTTTGCCAAATTCTCGGGGATGATTCTCATACTACTTTAGAACACATCGGACGATTTATTGCCCAATGCGGTGAAGCTGCCCAGTCCGACGGGCTGAAAATCAGATTGTTTCCTTTGTCTTTGTCAGGAACTGCGTTTACATGGTTCACAAACTTACCTCCAAATTCGGTCTACTTTTGGAACGATTTGGAAAAACGATTCCATGAGTATTTCTTTTGCGGGAACCTAGAGTTGCGAATCTCCGACCTAAGTTCCGTCCAACAGAAGTCTGGAGAATCGGCAATTGAGTACATTAAGAGATTCAGGAAGGTTAGGAATCGGTGTTTTGGTGTAACTTTGCTCGATAATCAGTTAGCCGATTTGGCTTTCCATGGGTTAATTTCCCCATTAAAGGAAAGATTTGATGGGCAAGAATTCACTGATTTGAGTCACGTACTGCACCGAGTATCGGCTCAAGAAAGTTGTTTATCTAATAATGACAGCTTTAGAGAGGAATTCGATAAAAATGAGATACAATCGGCTATAGAGGGTGGTCGATTACAATTTGCAGAAGAGCCGACGATTGAGTTGGATCCCAGCCCGTTTTCTGTGAACATGGTTCACTGTTATGCAAAAGGGAAAGAGCTGATACAAGATACTGAACCTGGTCGACAAGTACAGTTGTCGAGATCGGTTGAAACCAGTCAACAAACCGATATGAAGACGGACGACGGTAAGGAGATGATACAAATCATAGTCGGTTCAATTCAGATTGAGACTGACCGTGAAGGCAGGCACTCCAAGATAATTAAACCAAAAGAAGAGCTTAAAGTCGACAAGAGGTACAAAGCTGAGAGATCCATACCACTGAGGAAGCCAATACAGAGGCATCGACTCCAACACCTCCGGACGCAAGAATTGCGCGAAGCCGACCAGGAAAAGCAAAGGAACGAAGCGTCATGTGTAAAGCGAAGCAAGGAAGATGGAGCGCTACCGCGCATGAGCCGCCGAAGGATTCATGAGTGCAGTATTCCAAAAGCGGTGGTCTCAAAAGTAAAAGATGATGCAATGGAATGACATTTTACCAAGAGAAGCGCGGTTGGAAAGCTGATTTGACATGTAATTTTGGGGCATGTTTAAACATACCCCAAAATCGGGGGGCATATGTTTGCACCCAAATTTGGCAGGTCTGATGTCGTAGAAATCGGTTTTGGTAAGGGATATATCGGTTATAGCAAGTTGATGCGGTTTCGGATTGGAAGGCCTCGATCCTAAGGAAATCGAGTCCAATACGGGCAGGATAGGAGATTGAGAAGGATACGATCGGGCTTTACATGGTAAGGAGAGATTGAGGCCGATACGGGTGATTGAGGAAACCGAGAAGGACACATTCGGACCGAGTGCTATATAAGAGGTCCAGAGGCGAGAGGAAAAGAGGCCCAGAGCCAACCCACAAATTTACACGTTACTTTTTACCTTCTGCATTAGGTTTAGATTAGAACAATCCCTCTTCAAGTCTTGTACAGTCTTTCGTCGAATAATACGAGTTGCGATCGCGGTTATTGTTCTTCGTTGACTCCTATCCGAGTCCGATTTGCTTGTTTTGCGGACGCATCGCCTTCTCGAGTTTATCGCCTTTTACCCTTCCAAATAGCCTTCATCGGCTAGTTGCTACCCTTACGTTCCATCGACCGCACCGATCGATCTAGGCCGACCAAAGACTTTGGTATCGGCCTTAACGATTCACGCCCCTTGTTGATTGTTCAGTCAATCGACCGCACGCCGCAAAACTAAACCCGGTGTTCGTCTGGTGTGTTGCGATCAAAAACCCTACATCACGTTTTTGGTGTCAACAGAGTCACTAGAAATTAATACAATAAAAAGTCAAATAAAATTAGTAATTTAATTTAGATTAAGGGTGTGTTTGATATGGCTCTAGCTCCATTAGATTCACGGATCTGGTAGAGCTGGGTGTTCTAACTTCACCAGATCTGTAGAGCTAGAGCTATGAGTACATTAAGAGTGTTTAGATGAATCATCTTGTTTACATTTTAGACTAAAAATATAAACTTAATTCACTTTATTTTAGCATATAAGTTTTAGATCTCGGTGAAATCGATCTCGAACCCGCCAAACAGCCCTAAATTACTAATAGAAAGTCAAATAAAGAGACAAATAACTTTAGAGTCATTTGAAATTAATACAATAAAAAGTCAATATAAAATTAATACAATAAACAATACTTGAATTTGAAATAACAAATAAATAAATTGCAATTTGATTTCCGCACGAACTTTGGAGTAAAAATGAAATTCAAAATAAAAATTAGTAGTTTGATTTGAATACGAATTCAAACCTAAAAATTCAGAATAAAAATAAAATAAAATTAGCAATTGATTTCCATACATACTTTAAAATAAAATTGAAATTTGAAATAAAAATTAGTGAACATGTTTGAATACTTAATTCCAATGAAAAACTAATAATTAGAAATTAAAAATTAGCAATTTGATATCTATAAGAATTCTAAGTTAAAATCCTATATAGCTTAAATTTGAAAAATAAAATGAAAAGAATAACAATTGGATCAGATATGATTCCAACCAAAAACTATAAAAATAAACTTCATGCCATGCACAATCCAACAATATGCAAATTTAGAATAAAAAACAAAGGATAATTAGCAATTTGATTTTTATATGAATTCCAAATCAATTTTATTTTCATATGAATTTCAAATTAAAAATGAAACTCAAAATAAAAACTAAATGAAAATTAGTACTAGCGCTTGTATACAAATGACAACCTAAAAGTTTAATTTGGAATAAATAATAAAATTAAATTAAAATTAGTGGTTGGATTTGTGTACTAATTCAATCAAAAATTGGAATTCAAAATAAAAATAAAATAAAATTTGTAATTTGATTTAGATTAAAATAAAGAGTCCATGTCAAGTATAATAAAAATAAATAAAATTTAGAATAAAAAATAAAACAAAATTATCTATTTGATCTCGATAGAACTTCAAAGTAAAACTAAAATTTAAAATAAAAATTAAATTAAAATTATTAGTTGGATTTGTATACGTATTCCATCCTAAAACTGAAATTCGAAATAAAATGACAAAAGAAGCCACGACGTTCACTCTTAAGGTAAAAATTACCACATTAATCGGTGAAAAAAAACTACACCATTTTGATTAGTGTCCGGATGGGTTTCTCCGTGTACTATTCCAATTAAGACAAGGAAACAAAACAAAGAAGGCAACAATTTGAAGGAATCCTATTCATATTGTAAGAATCAGAGTAGGCTGACTTGTGCTTGCTGAGAAAGATACTTAGTAGTTCAAATAAGAGGTGGTCGCACCAAGGTTCCAAATTTCGTTTTGGAGCCAAAAACCGTAACCCCGGTGGTAGCGGTTTTCGTGAAAAACCGTACGAAAACCACGAAAAACCTAACAGTTTAGAAATTCAAATCAGTTTGAAATATGGTCAAATCCACAAGTGAAAACTGCAGTTTTTGAGCGAAAACCGCTCGGTTTTTGCGAAAAACCAAGCGGTTTTTGGAGAAACCGTGAAATCCGAGCTAGGTTGGAAAAATGTGGGAAAAAATCCAAAAAATAGAAATTGCAAAAAAAATGTTGTAAAATTTGTAAAAATAAGGGAAGGCTAAAATTGAGTAAAAATGTAATAAATATATAAAGAAGGTATGTGAAAACGTGAAACAAAAATCAGTATTATCTCTCCTAAATATGAAAAATTTTGACATGATCTTTGCTATATTTTAGACAAATGAAAGTTGCAAATTATTGAATTAGGCATTTAGTAATAATATATCAATAAATAATCTTTCATTGCAATACTACAATCACACAAGTGCAAAAATAGGTATTTACATAACCACATAGCGATATCATTTGTAATTTCACTACCATTCACTTGTCAATAACATTCAAATATAAATACCATTCACATTTAGATAACTTTCATTTGAAGTTGTAAGGTCGGCATATCTTCGGCGTCCTTCCCGCACAAATGCTATATTGGACATGCATGGACGCTATGTTAGTATAATATCAAGTTGCAATGAAATGAAACATGAATAAGACATTAACTTCGGGGCTACGGGTAGTATTGTTGTATGTACACTTGGTTGGCCACGTTGTATTCTCGCAGTGAACATCAAGGTCAATCCTCATATAGCTAGCAACTCTGCCTTGTAATCATGCCGTTTTGCCTTATCCATGTGCTTGTCGTTTGCCATTGTTGATACAATATGACATAAAACTCAGAGTCGTGCCACTCGTCTCGGCGATGCCATAGGAGCTAGAGCTATCCTGTGATGCTCAACTAACATGTGGTGTGCCTTTTCCCTTTACCTTTCCCTTAGTAGTTGCCCTCTGTGATTGAGGAGCTCCATGGTCTCTATCCTGTCTGCATGAGTGTATTGTGACTCCTCTGTAAATGTGAGGAGTTGATGCTCTTCTGATTGGTGATTGGCGGGTATAGGGGTATTTTCTCCGCCATCTGTGTCCGTCTTCGAGCTGCTATCATTGGACTCTTGATATTGCGGGCTCCGATGATCCACAGTCTCAATGGAGTCATCACTCCCTACATGATGAGGCTCATCTGCGGGTTGCCTCCCCTTTCTCTTGGAGAATGCTATCCTTTTTGTTGTATCCCATCTCGAGACTGACTGATGATTCCTCTTCCTTGTATGAGTGTCCCCGATTGTCTTGTCTGCCCATTTGGGGATATTTTCAGCCCCACTGTCCTTTCTTAATGCAAGCAGAGTGAACCAGATCTATCACAAGCTATGATGGAAGAGGGTGAACCAGTAATCTTGAAGGAGCACCTTAGCCAATAAATTGCATGCTTAATGTTACTGTAATTTTTAAATGTAAAAATGAGAAATTGTACATATGTTTTACAGTTCACACAAGTTTTTCAATGCATCAATTGACTTTCTTCGTTCATCCAGACTCCGATTTAGTGGTCAAGTGCTTGGATATTTATAAAATTACTAAATCACATGGAATATTTACCTCTTCTCCAACTCTTCACCTTAGCCGAACGGTTTACTTGCAAAACTAATCGAAATCTGTTAATAATCGAGCAAAAACAGAAGAAAAACCATGAAACCCATTTCATCTTGCAAAACTCGACTCGTCTGCAAAAAATCGCAAAAAACCGACTGGTATTTGAGCCTTACCAAGCAAAAACTGAGGATCCTCCGATGGTTTTGCACCTTGCGGTGGCCAGATCTGGCCTACGGCGATGCGGACTAGAAGGCTCCTCAGTGGGGCAAGTGGCTACATGTTTGGTGTCTGATTCTGCCTCCGTGCTGTCTACTGGCAATAAAAACCATCGGGTGGGAGAATAAAAACCGCCGGGAGCTTGTATGAGAGTTGGTTTAACTGCCCTAACTATGGCAGAATATTTTCGAGATGTTAATAAGCAAGACGTGCTTCTATTCATCGATAATATCTTTCGTTTTGTTCAAGCAGGATCGGAGGTATCTGCTTTATTAGGGAGAATGCCCTCTGCAGTGGGTTATCAACCTACTCTTAGTACGTAAATGGGTTCTTTGCAAGAAAGAATTACTTCTACCAAAAAGGGATCTATAACTTCGATCCAAGCGGTTTATGTACTGCGACGATTTGACCGACCTCGCCTCGCCACAACATTTGCACATTTGGATGCTATCGCCTTACTTTCCAGAGGATTAGCTTCAAGGGTATTTATCCAAAGAAGAGATCCTTTAGATTCAACCTCAACTATGTTATGACCTCGGATCGTTGGCAACGAACATTATGAAATCGCGCAAAGAGTTAGGCAAACTTTACAACGTTACAAAGAACTTTAGGACATTATCGCAATTCTTGGGTTGGATGAATTATCGGAGGAGGATCGTTTAATCTGTAAGTAAGAGCATAAAAAATTGAACGCTTCTTATCACAACCGTTCTTTGTGGCGTAAGTTTTTTCTGGGTTCTGCAGGAAAGTATGTTGGTCTTGCAGAAACAATTAGGGATTTCAACTAATCCTTTCCGGAGAATTAGACGGCCTACCCAAACAAAGGCTTTTTATTTGGTGGGTAACATCGATGAAGCTAGCACGAAAGCTATAAACTTAGAAGAGGAGAACAAATTGAAGAAATGAAATTAAATCTTTATGTACTAACTCCTAGCGAATTATTTGGGATTGTGAAGTGAAAGAAATCATTTTATCTACTAATAGTGGCCAAATTAGGCGATATGCAAACCACGCCCCCATTAACACAAATTGTAGATATGGGTCCTTTGAGAATCGCCTCCTCAACGACCAATGGTTAACGCATTTACGTGGAGCGGTTTTGCGAGAATAGTTAATAATGAGATCATCATTAGTTTTTAGCGGAACAGACTCTGGAAAAAACTACTTTAAGTCCCTCTACAATTAAAAAATACATATTTGTCGAAGGTTTATAGCAACCCATGAATTCGCCAACGGGTCATAACCACGATTTTCTAAAAAAAACAGATTCGTCGAAGGTTTAGAACAGTCCATAGATTCGCCGATGGGTCATAACCGCGGTTTTCTAAAAAAATAGATTCGTCGAAGGTTTATAACAGCTCATTGATTTGCTGACGGGTCCTACCGACCCTTTTTTTAAAAAAAATACGAAAACCGAAAATACTACCAGATTTCTCAAATTTTTCACGTTGTATCGTGACATAGCGTGTTATTCTGGCTAGTTGATATTAATAGCTGGTAGCCGTAGCCGTCGAACCGCTCTTGCCCTCCCCTTTCACTTCCACAGTGGTCTTCTTTGGCCGGCCCACTCATTTCATTCTCAAGCTCTCTGAGAAGAGAGAATTCGATTCTTGTAGAGGCAAGATTTAGGGCATGTTTGGCAGGGATTCAGCTTCTCCAGATTCTGAGAATCTAGTGAAGCTGAAAATTTTAGCTTCACCAGATTCATGAAGCTGGAGCTGTGAGTATATTTTAGCCTATAAGTTTCAGATCTCAGGTGAAGTTGGAATCTAGAGCTCTACCAAACAGGCCCTTAAATGGATGTACCGTGATCGGTGATGATGCCTACGGCTGGCGCTCCGGAGCTCCGAGCCGTCGGGTGTGGAGGCAAGCCATTGGTTCTTGTTAGGTTGAAGGAAAGAACAAACAAATATGTACGTTAAATTTGGATGGGATTACTCGTGTAAACAAATATGTACGTTGAATTTGGGTGGGATTACTCGTGTCTGGTGGTGTCTAGAGTACATGGGGTCACCGACACCGGAGCGTGCTGCGGGGGAAGAGAATGAGACTAACAATGCCTGTTGGCCATCGCCCATGAATGCGAAGACGGAATCCATTTGGTGTTTAGTCTTTCCATTAGAAAAGAAAGAGGAAGAAGACTGATGTATTTACTTGTATGCCCTTCCTACGCAGTACCGACCTTAGATCTATCGTGTGCCATGGTGGGCGCTACCTTCAGGTACTATTGAATAACAACCGTAAGATTCCGCCCTAATGGACGGTTCATATGATTTTCAAGGACTGTAAAAAAAAAAACAAAAATCCAAGCCTCCAAGTCCGCGTACTTGCCGTATTTAAACGGAGCGACGAGCTTGCAGGGTGGTTGTACAAATTGTTCTCGAAAAGCAACTCAAACTCATCTCATCCTTCGACTTCTGGTACTAATAACATGTAACTTGTACATCTATCGTACTACTTATTGGAAGGCAGATCGTTCATTGCCTCAACTCGTTAGGAAGGTAGGAGGAGGTTTTCACAGGACACAAACCGGACCGGAAAACCGGTCTGAAAGAAGAAGCCGCCCCCTGAACTGAACGCTGGGTAGGGATCCGCTTCAGGCGCGCGCTGCTAAAAACAATCCAAATACTCCAGGCTTTGGAAACGGGAGAAATACATGTGTACATATATACATCTCTTCAATGGCCACGATCTAATAGCAACAGTACAAGTACTTAATCGGTGAACGGTGTCACCACGAAGGTTAGCATATGCCAAGCTTGTTGTTATCGATCTCTTGGAAGCGATAAGGTACAAAGTGTTGGAAAATTAACATGGCATTTCCATTGAATTCATTCTGAATTAATTCCAACACAACGCACACAACAACAACACAAATCACGTACCAAGCGTAGGAAAACTGTTCCCCAAACCGAAGCGCATGAGTGCAGAGCGGCGCGCTTGATCACACCCAGCTTCTGTAATGCCTTCCGTATACATAACCAGATTTATTTATTTATTTTTTGTTTTTGTTTTTGTTTTTGTTTTTGTTTTTTCGCGATGGCATTCGAGGAGGATTCTGACTGGCTCATCGAGTTGGTTGATTCGATGGGTCTCATGGGCTAGCACTCTAGCTGCTGTTCTGTTCAGTTGCGCCTCCTTGAACCAGCGTGGTGCTCGTCCTCGTCGGAGAAGCCGAACTCGGCGGTGGAGAGGTCGTCGGCGAACGCCATCCGCCGGAAGAGCTCGATGTCCGCTGAGTACTGGCTGGAGTCGTACGCCGTGCTCTGCC
This sequence comes from Guadua angustifolia, assembly GCA_036346375.1. Taxonomy (NCBI): domain Eukaryota; kingdom Viridiplantae; phylum Streptophyta; class Magnoliopsida; order Poales; family Poaceae; genus Guadua; species Guadua angustifolia. The sequence goes on along the minus strand of CM070500.1, from coordinate 33,594,393 downwards.
CGAGCTTGACGCCGTTGGTCAGGTCAGTCGAGCTCCCGTACACGTCCAACGATCGCCACACCTGATTCCATAAAACCATGAAGTGTTAGCATGTTTCTTTCTCTGTCTGTGTTGTCAAAAGAAAAAGGAACGAAGAGCAGTCCAGTGATCGATGCTGAAAACCTGTAATGATTCAGCATTGACACAAGCAGTTAAGCTCGACAGGATCAATTACCTGCACCATCCTCGGTCTCTTGGCGACGGAGTGGCGAATGCAAGCTGCCGCCGCCTCCACCATCCTTCGCATCTCGGTCTTCGAATACCTGCCCTCCAGTGCAGGGTCAGCGATTTCTCTGAAGTCGTCCGTCTCCAAGGCGTTCACGAGGAGAGGCCGAGCCTGCAAGACAGATTTAGCACATGCAGGAAGGTGATCAGCTGTGATAAGCCCGCAGTAACGCAAGATAAAATTGAAGATCTCCCATCCCACTAAACAGCACACCCACATACCCATTCAACTAGGCTTTCTTCTCCCAGGGGTTGAGACGCGTCCACTGGCTTCCGCCCAGTGATAAGCTCCAGGAGCACCACTCCAAACGAAAACACGTCGGATCTGTCGGTCAGTTTGCCGCTTGATGCGTACTCTGGTGCCATGTACCTGTTTAGTACATCGACACTCAGAGATGGATTTGGCAGCAGTTTCAAACTTTCAAGTCAGCGGCAAGGCATTTTTCTGAGCAAAATAAAGGCCAGGTCAGTAGCACAAAATTGGCCTGGCTAGATTCTGCCCAGGCCCGTACCGGCCCTAAACTAGTAATCGAACCAACTAAGATGTATGTGTAGACCAAGCAGACACACTGCTGAATTTGAATGCACTTGCATAAGCTGAGTTAATTAGCACGAAGTTCTTACCCGAATGTGCCCATCACGCGCGTGGAGATATGTGTCAGCGAATCGTTGGTCAATTTAGCAAGACCGAAATCTGCAACCTGTTTTTTCCCCAATCGAAGTCAAGAAATGAAAGCGAAATCAATCGTCAGCAAGCATTATTATTGGTACAAGGAATTTGATTTGTGCTGCAAACCTTTGCCTCGAAGGCGTCATCCAAGAGAATGTTGGCTGACTTGATGTCCCTATGTATGATCCTAGGATGGCCTGCAAAAGTACAAAACAAGTTGATAAAATTAACAGTCACTTAAACTGAACAATACACGAGCAAACTGCCACGTACAGTCTTCGTGCAAGTAGGTCAATCCACGGGCTGACCCGATTGAAATCTTCATCCGCTTCGGCCAATCCATCACGGGAAGTCCTTTTCCTGTAGATCACATTCACAAATTCATGCAACGCAGTTGCGCAAGACGTACGTGACGTGCAAATTCATACGAGGAAGGAAAGTAAGAGAGAGCAAGATCTAGGCTGACCGTGCAGGTGGTGCTCGAGCGTCTTGTTGGAGACGAACTCGTAGACGAGGAGGCGATGGTGCTCGGTGACGCAGTATCCGACGAGCGTGACGAGGTGGCGGTGGTGGATGCGGCTGATGATCTCCACCTCGGCACGGAACTCCTTCCCCCCCTGCCCGCCGCCCACCTTGAGCTGCTTCACCGCCACGCGCCGCCCGTCGCCCAGCGCGCCCATGTACACCTTTCCGAACCCGCCCTCGCCGATCACGTTCTCCGCCGAGAACCCGCCGGTGATGCCCACCAGCTCGTCGTACGTGAACCACGACTTGGACCCCGAGAAGTCGTACGAGTTCGTCCCGCTCGGCGACGCCGCCGGCCCGTTCGACGGGTGGTACACGTCCGGCGACACCACACCTGCATGCATGCATGCACCCGCGTTACCGCGTATCTACGTAACTTACACACGAGGACAAATATGAGCAACGCTAATGCGAGGCCAACTTGTTGGTGGACACTCACGTTCCGACACGACGATGGTGTTCTTGCGCGTGGGTTTGTTCATCTCGGCAGGCCGCTTCTTCCCCCGGTTGTTGAAGCACGCGAACAGGAACAGCGAGGCCAATGCCAGGAGGAACCCGGCCACGGCTACTCCAACGAGCACCCCGCTCGGCACGTTGCCACCCGAGCCTCCCGCAGGTGGAGCCAGAGGAGGTGCAGTCGCCGTGCCCACCGTGGGATCCGGAGGGTTTCGCCACGTGCCAACAGGAGGTCCGGAGGCCGGCATTATCACCGTCACGCCCATTGGTGGAGGCAGCATTTGCGGGGTAGAGGAAGGGGTCGCCGAAGCCGGAGGTGCCTGAGCTGGGGTGACCGGCGGCGACTGTGGCGTCCCAGCCGTCGGTGTTTCCACCGATGATGGTGGTGTTCCTGCCTGTTTGGGAGGTGCGGTAGCCGACTGCGCGTCGGGGGGAGGTGAAGGGGTTGGCGTCGCTGGTGCGGAGTTCTCTAATTGCGAAGGTGGTGGCGACGCTGGTGGTGATTGCTCTGATGGCGGTGTCGATGCCTCAGGCGACGACGGTGTTGAGGCCGCAGGCGACGTTGGTGTTGATGACACAGGCGGCGGTGGCGACGGGGACGACGGCGGAGGAGAAGAGGGAGGAGGGGACCGGCTTGTCGGCGGCAGTGAGGGCGGAGGCGAAACCGGAGGAGGTGTGGACGATGCAGAGGACTTCGCCGTTGGAGGCGATCCGGTAGTCGCGGGAGATGTTGTTACCCCAGATTGTCCGAATTGTGAAGTCGGGCTTTGGTTGCGGCTGGAAGGTGCCGGAGGAGGCGCGGACGTTGTGGCTGGCGGGGGCGGGGGCGGGGACGGGGGCTGAGGAGGCGACGGTGTCGGCGGCGGAGGAGACGACGATGCCGGCGGCGGAGGCGAGGCCGTCGACTGCGGCGGGGGCGCAGGCGGACCCCCCGCGGGGGCGGAGGCCAAGTGTTCGGCGGATGCCATGAGGACGCGCGGCATTACACAGCCGCGCGTTCAACTGAGTCGCCGCCGATGCCGACGCGTTCCGAAGACCCCCTACAGAAGCAAGAATGGCATCTCACGCGTCGGCGTGGGCGGCAGCCGGGCTCTCACACCGGCATTGGTACGTGCGGCAGATGGAAGCAACGTGGGGGCGCGCGCCAAGGGAGACGACGGAATGCGCCTCGCCTTGCCAAGAAGACGGGCGCGGTGTAATGTCGTCGTGCCTTTTCCGTTTTCCTCTGTTAGATTTTTCTTTTTTGCCGTTTTTTTTTTTCTCTCTTGTTTTTCTTGGATGGGCGGAGGAACAGAGCAGCTGCAAGGGGCGTCGAGAAATCAGGGCGGCCGTACGAGGAAACCGGCGCCAACCTGACTGTTTTAAGCTCATGACGAAGGACACCGCAACGTCGCTTCTCCCCAGCTAGACTTCTAACTGCTAACCTCTCCATGTAAGGGCCGGCAATGCCTATCTGAACCTGGGTTCGTGCATCTCCACACTCCCTTGATGCATTGAGATTCGTGCTTAAAGAATTAGGTTGGAATTTCGAAAACAGTAATGTTATGTACAATAAAGCCATCTCAGCGGGCTCTTAATCTGTATATATCAGTTTTGATCTGTGTAGAAGAGTGAGAAAAAAAAGAGAAGAGAGTTGGTTCTTATTTAGTAGCTAGTTTTGCACGATGTATAGGTAAATTATTTATGTATAAGAGAGAAAAGATAGTTATTGCACAATCTTTACAAATAATTATTGTACAAGCTGATTTTTAGCTTACTATTAGTTAGCAGTGGGCTTTGTTATTTTATGAGCATGTATAATAAAACCACCTTAGCTTACTCTTAACATATTCATATTTGTTTTGTCCTATATGGAAGAGTGAGGAAAGAGGAGAGAGAAGAGAGCTAGCTCTTATTTAATAGTAAGCATTGCATGGGAGCATAGTTACATTAGTTATGTACAATAGAGAAGAGATAGTTAATGCGCAACATCTAGAGCCAACTTTTAGAGATAACTATTATACAAGCTGGCTTTATTGCTTACTCTAGAATGACATGGATAGGAGATGGAGTAAACAGCTGACTTTGTTATTATACTTACCCTAATTGCTCTTAGCAAATTTAACTATTCCAATCACTGCTAACTTTCCCTATTGTCCGTTTGAAATGGAATGTCATGCGCTTAAGGTGCATTTTTGAGAGAAACATGTGTAAGGTACACCAAAGTAAGGATTGAAATCTTAATTTCGCTCTAAATATCGTCCGTGTTTGAAGAGCGAAATTTCGGTGAGATTTCGGCAATTCAAACAAATTCCATCCGAAATGCAAAAATAAAAATTTAAATCCAGTTTTAGAGCTACAGGTCAAACCGAGATCTCGCCGGTTTTGCCGAGATCTTGGCAAAATTGCACGGTATGAAATCTAGTCGAAATTTAGTCAAAAAATTTGAATTTTTTTCTAGAAATAACTGACACATTGATGATGCTTTCATAAAAATTTCAAATAATTATGAATTCTGTGGAAATTTTAAAAATTCAAACATGACTACTATCCTAATAAAACACTGATCGGTAATTTTGAACCAAATGAAAAATAGGAAAAACCATGTTAGAAATATTTGTAATTTTTGTGCATAATTCTATCATATCATTAATCTTTTCAGAAATTTTTTAGGTGATGTTGAAGCTCGAGGGATTTTTAAAAATTCAGAAAGCGATGATGTCCGAATGGAAAATAGTTGAAAGTACGTTAGAAAATTTTGAAATTTTAATTGATGATTGTGATGCATCATTAACCTTACTATAAAATATTTACATGATTATCAGTCCATGAAGTTAGAAATTTCAGCAGCATTTCGACTGAAATTCGGATTTAGAGAGTCACAATTGCAGACAATCGATGTATATTTGCATGACAATTAATAGGCACGAAATAAAATTGATACATATGACAATTTATCCCATATTTGCATGACAATAAAATCAATATCTATTTCCATCACGTACCTACGAGTAGTAGTACCGTTGTCGACAATGACCTCGTGATGCCTCCTCTCGTGTTGTTGTTTATAGTCTTCCCAGGTCATGTCCTGCGGTAGTCAAGTAGACTTCCAATGTTCGTAATGAAACATCGAGGTGCTATAATTTTCAGACTGGTAAAGGTACCTGACACTGACAGATGAGTGTCGTGCATACGGATCGGTGTATGGATCAGTGTAGTCAAACGACCAAGAGATGTTAGATCCGTCATAACTCTGTCTGTAATCATACCCACTTTGATCCCCTCCATAGGATATTGAACCGTATCCATTATGCTCAGTTGGGAAACCCAAATGGCGGGAAGACTGACCGCTACACCATGAGCCTGCGTCATCTTGTGGCTGTGCTGCCTGTCACCCACCCCGACCACTCGATGTGCCCTTCCCTTACTACGGATCTGCCTCTGTGAGCACCTCTTCGAGGGGCTAACCCCCTGTTGTGATCCTAGCGGTGATTGTACCTATAAACGGAGGCGCATAGTATATTGGCCAAATTTTCTCCCACCATCGCTAGGAGAGTCTATTTTTGTCGCTGAGCTACTACTAAGGCACTGTTTATTATCAGCGGGTGTATGGGTCTCATCATCACTGCCGATATCAGACTTATCATCACCCAGATCTTTTTCTTTTTCCTTAAGATGTTGGCTGCCCAATAACTTCTCCAATCCGCATAAAGCTCCTACCAGCATTTCGTCGTCTGCAGTGTCGTTAGCACGCTTTCTCTTCCCTTTGTGCGTGTCACCAATCATGCACTCGGCCCAATTTGAGGGACTCTTCTCCCCTGTGGCCAAGTGGTAAGGTCAGAAACATTTGAAGGGGAGGTCTTGAGTTCGAGTCACCTCCATGACTTTTTTCCAAGATTTTTTGGCATAGTTTTAAGGATGCAAAAATTTAAAAAAAATTGTGGACAATCATGAAGCAACCAAAATGTTCTCATAAAATTTTGATATCATGATTGAACCTAAAAAATTCCCAAAAATGTGACAGTGCTACTACACACTTTTTGGACATTAGCGCGTATGCTGGTAGAGTTTGCAATTTTTCATTGACAAATCAAAATAGAGTTAAATTTTTTCAAAATTTTATAAAAGGGTCATGAGGAAATTCATAAACTCTCCTAAAAATTTTAGGTCATTATCAAACAGGAAAAGATTTATAAAATTCTAACATGGTTACTACCTCACTCATGCTCGTTTTGTATTTTTTTAAAATATAACAAATCAACTTAAAATATTTTGAAATTTTTCTGTGTGATCCTACACTTGTTAGGATGGTTCCATAAATTATTAATAGCATGAAAATGTCTCTACAATTTTATAAAAATCTGACATTATTTCTGCTAAAAATTTAAAATCTCTCAAAAAATGGTTTTTCGACAAATTATCATAGAAGATCACTTTTCCTAGGGTAATTGAGATAAATCTGGTCAAATCCGAGTATTAAACTGCAAATTCCGGTCTCCAAACCTGAGATACTGGGCGGGCGGTATCTCGTTGAAAAAATTGAGATTTCTATAGCAATATAATTTTTTTTGAATTTTTTAATTCGGTCGGTAGTCCAAATCTCATCTAAGTTTGGAAAACGAGATCTCACAAAATCTCGTCGAGATTTCTAACCCTGCACCAAAGCATACCACTCGCTCCTAGAAAATTGTAGGGTGGTATTTGGGAGGAGCTCAAAGACCAATGACCCTAAATTAAATAGTATTTTCTCCATCTAAAAATATTGTATGTATTTTTTTATGATTTTGTCCACAAATATAAGATGTATTTAAATTACAATACAAAATTAGTATAATGCTCCCTCTATACCTTTAATAAATATCCAGCTTTACTCTACGTACATACATACAGTGAATATAGTGCTTAGAAATAATAATTAGAGATAGTTAAGTCATATTCAATATTTCTTTGGTTTACATGCTAAGAGAAAATATATTTTATAAACTTGGATGGCAGAAGTAATAAACTCACCAATGAATAATGCAGTAAGAAGAGGATAAGCTCACAAAAAATAGTAACGAGTATAATGCACCATTTTGCCAATACTAACTCCTTGGTCCTCTAAAAAGGTTCACTATGCATGAATAACAAAGCACATTATTTTTCTTCCAGGGAACTTTCGTCCTCATCAAAAAGGTGATGTGGCACAATAATAGTAATAAGTAAAAACTGTTATGAGATAGGAAACCTAAACAAATATGGTTGGGACTCTATCTCTTTATGGTGTGGTCGAATCCGAACTTTCTCCTCACGCTACTATATATATCAGGTGCCTACTTTGTAAACAATTGAATTAATAAAGCGAAAGAGAATTCCACCCTATATCGTGTGTCCCTTTGTTCTTGCTCATGTGATTGCGACGGCGAATTCTGTGATTGATCGCGTATGAACGACTACGTTTTACAACACGTTATCAACACGAGTCTCTACCACAAGGTGGAGGATCGTCGACTACATCGAACGATGACGAACGATCTACTACCGGCGATTGATCGCCTGAGCCGATCTGCAATCAACTTATCATCACGTCGGCATCCGCTCGGATTGCCGAAAAAGTCCTACGCGACTCTATCCTACGCGATAATCTATAAAAATTTTCTACAGATTGAATAAAGGTATTAAATTGGCATGATTTATTGAATCGCGTTCTTCGCTAACCTTCGACCCTGTAGATTGTTCAATCTTATCATTTGTTCATCGTGATCCTAAGGCATTTGAGTATCATACCCTATACTAAAGTCTCAAAACTTCCGGGAAGGGGACGGTGGCCACGTCACGTCTGGACCAAAAAAAACTCCGCCTCTACGTGACTTTGAGCCGAGGCTCAAATTTTAATTTATGCGTTTTGGTCCTTGACAAAATCTATAATTACGAATAGGTCCTTCACGATTTTTTGTGAGGAGAAGATTTTTTTTATAAATCGCGTTTGGATCCCTCGTGCGCCGTTTTACGGAAAAAACCTTTCGTTAAATCCAAATCACGGACAAACCCTTTTCTAATTTTTCAAGATAGCGGATAGATCCAAAAACGTAACATTTAGATCCTTGCTCTTTACGTAAAGGTCATTTCTCCGTTTTTTCCGAAAAAATTATTTTTGTGCTCCGTTTTTCCTGGAAAAAATATTTTTGTGCTCCGTTTTTTCTCCGGAAAAAAAACACAAATTCGTTTTTTCCCGGGAAAAATGTTTCCGTGGTTCGCTCTCCCTCGTTTTTCCCGGAAAAAATGTTTCCGTGGTCTGTTTTTCCTTGTTTTTCCAAAAAAATGTTTTCGTGGTCCGTTTTTTCTCCGAAAAAAAACACAAATTTATTTTTGTTCACGCGCGCGGCGTGCCCGCCGCGCTTCCTTATCTAGTTGGTCATCATTAAAAAAAAATATTGAGATAGGCCCCGAAGACTGCTAGTCGCGCCGAGGCCCTGTAGCGCCACGGTCAAGCCCGTCGTGCCGCTGCCGGAGTTTTCGGCGCGCGCCGCCTTGGCCGTCTCGCTGATGCGTCGTCTCGGCTGCCGCGCCTTGCGACATCTCGGCAGCCTCACCGTGCAACCCGCAGTCGCCGGTCGCGCCCGCCCATGGTCTCCATGCTCGAAGCGCGCACCGCCGGCACTGGCTGCGCCCGAAGCGCTCTCCCTGCTGTTCGCTGGAGTCGACGGCACTCGCGCCGTCGTAGTCTCTGCGCCTGAAGCGGGCGCTGCCATCTCTGGCCACACCCGAATCATCTGCTGCGTGCGCCCACAGCGCCGCCAGCCGTAAGTGCCGCTCCCTGCTGAAGCCGCCCTCGCACCAGACAGCAACCGCTCGTGTTGGCGATGCCGTCTTCACGTCGCGTCGCCAGAAATCGTTGCGCCGCCGAACAGCCCGTCATGTCGCCCCGACCCGTGCCGACGGCCCCGCGCGGTTGCGCATCTGGTGGCCCGCCACGCTCGCTGCAGTCGCCTAGAGTTTTGCTCGCTGTGCGCCCGCCACGCTTGTTGTGCGCTTCTAGCCACTTTTTCCTAGTCATCAATCGCCAGGAGTTTGCTCGCGTGTGGAGGAAGCTGGCGGCTAGGAAGGGGAACCCTAGCCGCCTCCCCTCTAAATCCCCGTAGGCCTTCTTTTACTCATAAAGAGTGCAGATCACATGGGCTATGCAGGCAGAAAGCAATATGGGCCAAGCCGCCTATGGGATAAAAAATATAGGAAATTACTGCATGCCATGTTTCCGTTCTGGTTTTATTGCCGTTGATCGACTTATATGCCACGCTCTGGTTTTATTTCTTTGTTGTATGCCATGTTTAATATGTGCTAAATTTTGTTTCCCATTATTAAGTAATTCTGAAAATTGCTTAGTAATTAACAGAAATGCTAGAAAATTATGGAAATAATCGAGCTATCAAAACGGTTTTGAGTTTGAGGGCATATGTGGTTGGGTCTTTGATTTCAGTTTTGAAGGAACAGATACATGACAATTGGTGTCTAAGGAAAACACACATGAGGTTAGGTTTCTTAATTGGCACCCGGAATCGGCAAGTGCTCCCTCCCTCATATGAGCCCTCGGGGCGGGTTGACCTGGCCAAGAGTCATGTTGACGGAGGCATTCATTACATGATTTCATACCCAACCAACAAGTGTTACATAAGATGTAATTAGCATTATGTCAGGTTTATTTCACATTGAAATTTATCCTTCTGCTAATTACTAATTCTGAAAATTACTTAATAATTAGCAGAGAAAAAAATTATTAGGAAAATCCTCAAAAAATTGTGATAATTATCTACTGAATAGATATAGACCATACTTCACTGATTCAATAACAAAGCATGCAAAATAATATTTTACCAAAAGTAAAATCTCTGTTTTGTTTGCATATAGGATATGTTTGACATCGCAAAGAAAGAGTTTGCTGAGCTTGCCCTGAATGGCAGCAACTATCTCACTTGGGCAATGGATGCCAAGATCAACTTGATAGCCCGATCTCTTGGAGCCACAATTTCCCAGTCTGAAGCTGGTGCTCCGGCTCTCCCTGAAACTACTAAGTGCGCAGCTTTGCACTTCTTGAGGCACCATCTCCATGCGGACCTAAAGACCGAATATATGATGGAAGAGGACCCGCTGGCCTTATGGAATTCCTTAAAGAACGATATAACCAGCAAAGATCCGTTCTACTGCCAGAGCACAACGTGAATGGACACTCCTACGCTTCCAAGATTTTAAGTCAGTGGCAGCGTACAACTCCGCCATGCACAAGATTGTTACAAAACTAGTATTTTGTGACCAGAAGATCACAGAAGCAGAAAAGATTGACAAGACTCTGTGCACATTCCATCCCAACATGAGGATACTGCAGCAATAGTATCGTCATGCAAAGTACCAGAAGTACTCTGAGCTGATATGTGTTCTGCTAGAAGCAGAAAAACATGATGAACTTCTAATGAAGAATCATCAAATCCTACCTAGTGGGAGTCATGCATTGCTTGAAGCACATGCAACCGCTCAGCAGGCTACCAGTAGCCGAGGCCGCAGAAAGGGCCAAAAACAGAAAGGGGATAAATGGAAGAATGACAAAAATCATAAAGAAAGATGTAAATCCCAGTGGAAAACAAAAGAAAATGGATCAGGTCGCTTCCAGAAGAAAGGACCAACAAATAATGCTGCTGATTCTAAACAACCATGCTATAGGTGTGGATGTACTGGTCATTGGTCACGTACATGTCGCACCCCAAAGCATTTGGTGGAGTTGTACATGAAATTCACTCGGAGATTCCAGAAGAATCAAGGGAATAAGGCGGAGGCACACTTCACTTCTCAACCTGTTGTTGACAATAAAATGGAGTTGGATGATGATCAAGCCTCCGACCCCACAGAAGAATTCAAGAAGGGCCTCCTTGGTTATGGTGATACTCCCATGCAAGAGGATGATCTCATTGGGGATGAGTTGAAAGAATTTCAGAAGAATAAAGACAAGTCCCATGAGGACGATATAAATGATTTATATGGAAACATGGAGTAGTCTCCCAGTTTTCCTTTAGAGTCGATGTCGTATTATCCTTTAGAGACTCCTTAAGAGTCTCATTTATCAGCTTAGTCTTTGTATTCCTGAATGAACAATGGTCTACGCTCCTGTTGAGCGATTATCAGTCAAATTTAATAAAGTGTGATTTTCCCAGAAAATTTATTTAATCATGTTATGCTATTTATGTTACAATGAAAAACCAAAAGTTTATGTTGCGATGAAAACCATAGTTAAAACCCCAGAAATATTTAAGATCTAGCATGATCGTCTGGGTTATTCTGGGTTGAATATGATGAGAAGAATAATAAATAATTCTGCTGGCCATAATGTAAAAACTACAGCCTTTCCTAAACCTGAAGCTTTTGTGTGCCCTGCATGTGCTAAAGAAAAAAATGATAGTTCGTCCCTCTCATCTTAAAATTAGGGAAGAATCACTGAATTTCCTGGAGAGAATTCAAGGTGATATCTGTGGACCAATTCAGCCCCTGTCGAGCCCATTCAGATATTTTATGGTCCTAATAGATGCTTCTACTAGATGGTCACATGTATGTCTCTTATCTACTAGGAACCATGCCTTTGCTAAATTAATCGCCCAAATCATTAAATTAAGAGCCTTCTTTCTAGAAGAAAGGATTAAGTCCATTCGAATGGACAATGCTGGCGAGTTTACCTTAAAAGCATTCAATGATTATTGTATGGCTCTAGGTATTAACGTAGAGCATTCTGTACCTCATGTCCTCACCCAAAATGGCCTTGCAGAGTCATTAATTAAGAGAACAAAAACTTACTGCTTGGCCGCTCTTGCAGAATAATTGGCTTCCCACCAGTTGTTGGGGCCACGCATCTGCATCTATTCGGTAATAATTCAACTCACCAAAGCGCACATCCCGAAATTTCCCGTTCTTGAGATAGTGCGTGGAAAAAAATTAAGTATTTCCCATCTGCGAAAACCTAGCTGTGCTGTATACATGCCAATCTCTCCACCACAGCGTACAACCATAGGACCTCACTAGCAGTTGAGGATCCATGTAGGTTATGAATCTCCGTCATGTATTAAAATACCTAGAGCTTATGACAGGGGATCTGTACACGGCTCAGTACGCTGATTATACTAAGGATATTTTTCGGCATTAGGAGGAGATAAGTACCACATTACATAATGCCTAGTCCTTAGACCCACGCACTAGAAAGACCGAACTTGAAGTTCAAAGATAATAAATCTGCAATAAATAAGCTAATAATCTACCAAATACCTTCACTGGTCGTAAGTGAGTGAAAGATCTCATATACCTGAAGTATATGCAACTGAAAGAGTGGAGATACCCTAGAAGGATATTGAACCTACTCTTGACCCTCATGATAAGAAGAGGGGGAGGCCTCCAGGTGCACGGGACTTAATTTCGTGGAGACATCCGCAGAAGTAAAGAACCGAACAAATGAGAACATTACCCATAACAGTGGAAGAAGCTCAACTTGATGTTGAGAAAATCCCTGAAGTGAGCCATCCTGGAGAATGGTAACATTCCTGAAGTGATCCATCCTGAAGATGATAACCCAGCGTATATTTGCGCGCACAATTCCACGTTGGGAAGTCAGAACACCCAGACTCCGTCGTTGTGGGAAATCACGAGGAGCTGAAAGAAATTTATATAGATATATCCCAGAAGTAATGCAGAAGAAATGAATAAAAGAAAAACTATAATTGTCGACATATATTTGCCTCTAAAATTGCTAAAAACTGGATCCAAATCCAAAGTCTATGGCAGAGTGCCAGAAGCGCTCAGATAGGGTCAAACAAAAGAAGCAATTGAGGCAGCGCTCGCTTAATAAGAGGAAAGTTTCTGGTCCTGTTGACTAAATATTTCCTAAAGTGATTCCCTGCAGGATCAAATGGGTTTTTCATCCAGAAGAGAAATGAAAATACCTAGGTGGTGAGATATAAAAAGCGAGGCTTGTAGCACAAGGGATCACGCAGAGACCCGGCATCGATTACGATGAAACCTATTGTAACATTCTGTTTCTGGATCTCCTTGTGCTCAAATTTCAAAATACGAACCCATGAGATTTTATTCAAAATTAATTCAGCTTAAAATTGAATTTTCAAAAGTCAAAAGAATTTAATTGATTAATTTATAACTCAAATTAATTATTTATTATTTTTATTGGGTTCCTTGTGCTTCATTTTATTTTTCTGTATTTTCGGGAATTTTTCCGGATTTATTTGCTATTTATTGGATTTATTTGAAGTTTATTCGGATTTTTGTGGATTTTCTTAATTAGGAAATCTTTTTTCTGAATCTTTTTCCTCCGTGTGGGCCGGAACTACTGTTCATATTCCGCCGGCCCGATACTGTGCACTCACCGCCCGGCCCAATCTTCGCCGAAACCCTAACTCTATCCACCGTTGATCGCCGATCCAACGGCTGGAGTTCGCGCCGCCACCGAATAGTAACCCTAACCCTAATACCGTTTTGTTGCCGCCGTCCGATCCAGATCCTTCGACCCTCAGCGCGCCATGTCGCCCGGGAGAAGCGCCGTCGCCCGTGCAAGCCCTAGCGCGCGCCGCTCTCGGCTTCCGTGCCTTTACACGCGTCCCGAGGGTATAAAACTTAGCGCCGCAGCCTCCTCGAGATTCCCCTCTCCGCGCCTCTTTCCCCTCTTCTCTCACCGGCGGAGACGCTGTGTGGAAGCCACTAGCCCTCGCCGGAGTTCGCCACCGCGCCCGAGTGTTTTCCGCTGCTAGTTCGTCGTCTCCGGTGAGTCTCTGGTGACATTCTTGGTACCGTTGAGTTCCTCATGTCCTACTCTTTCTAATCCGCACAAGTTGGTGTCCGATCCGGCCGTATTCCGCCGTTCGCCAGGTCCTCTTCTCCGTCTCCGGCGGCGGAGCGCTGTTTCCTCGCCGTCGACGTTCTCCACTCGTTGGGGCCGTCCGATCGAGCTTCATCGGTTCGGATCTGCGCCACGTCTTTCCTCCGGTAAGCCACCGATTCATCCGCCTTGTCACCTCCAGGTGTCGCCATGTAGCCGCCACGTTCTCGCCACAGCATGCGTTAGATCTGAGTGTCCGCCACGTTGCGCCATGTGTGCGCCAACTCACCCTGGTCCTCCGCGTGGTCGTCCACGTCGGCGACGTCGCGTTGTCGTGTCGCGCCATATCCGCCACCTGGCGCCACGTATTAGCCACCTCACCGCCACGTCTCTGCGCGTCCGCCGCGTGTGTGCCACGCCGCCACGTGTGCCCTAGTGCTCATATGTCCGCCACGTACACGCCACGTTCATGCCACGTCAGCCCTACTTGCACCGTGTTAGCCACGTGGAGCCACGTCAGTGCCACCTAGCGCCACGCGTTCCGCCACGTCATCACCACCGAGCCGTAGGCCGAGTCTATGACTAGTGGGCCCCGTATGTCAGCGGTATAATTATCATTTTCCGATTTAAATCGAAAATCCGAAATACAGCCAATCAACGCCCGACACGTGTCAATCCATTTATTTCCTGATTTTCTTCCATTTAAACTTCGGAAGCTCCGTTCTCCTCCGTTCGAACTCCGATTTGCACGATTCAAATTTCTAAATTCATATAAAATCAAGATCTATCTGTTGGTGTCATTTTTATGAATTTTTGGATTTTATTTATTTCTGTTTATTTATTGTTTTATCTCGTTTTGCGTGTTTCGCGTGTAGACGACGCACCGGTTGAGCGTGAGGAGCATCCAGCGGAGGTAGCAGCAGCGGGAGAGGTTGAAGGCAAGTCTCCTTGACCATATTGAACCCAAGTTTATGAAATGCTATTTTATTTTTAAATTATTGCATGCTTATTATTTGCGTATCGTACTTTAATGCCATTTTAAATGCTTAGATAAATGCCACATTGTTATAACCACATTGATATTCATGATGACAACCATTGACACCCTAGGAAAATTAAGTACTGTTAATAATAATCATTTTTGGTATTATGGGAACGGTAGAAAATGCTTAGCCATGCTTAATCACGTCGGTACCTTACCATTATGGAAATGATTTCATTCTTGATTCAAAATGAATTGTGGAAATTATGGCAATTGGTGTTGCGGTATTAATTTGAAATTAAAAGTGAAAAATGATTTAGACCGGGCGGATTGGTTGAATGGCGGTGCGGGATGCACAAAATTTTGGAATGTGATTGTCGCCCTAGTCAATTAAGGACCGTCGTGTGTTACCTTGGGCCATGCATGCAGACAACCACATGTCTATATGGGTACAACTCTGCTAAGTAATTTGCATGTATCGTTATTTGACTTCGCCATTTGGATGTGCGGTTTGTCGAGGGTACTTGCAAGGCAAGAGGGGCTTCGATCGGCGGATGTAGCCCTACCAATGGTGAAACCTTAGCGCGTAGTCGGTGGCGTATATGCATTGTAAAGGCCTTGTCATGATCTCCTTGCCGACACACCAAAGGAAGTGTGTTACTGGCCTGGCAAAACGGGTTGATCATGTCGTGTGGGTAAAGTGTACCAGCTCTGCAGAGTCTTAAAAACTACTTGAGTAGCCGTGTGAAAGTGCATCTAGGCACTTATGTTATTTTGGTGATTAATGACAAACGCATATAATGACAATCTATGTAATTGTGTAAATGCTTAACTTAGTGCTTAACAAATGACAAACCTCTAATATGATTATATTGCTATGAGACTAACATGTTCATTGCCAAGTTGAGTATTAGTCTCATCTATTTATAGGAAAATCAAGTGAATGGTTAAGCAAAGATAAGGTATGCAATCTCGGTATCCCTTCCATATTTGTTATTGCATTCCTTTTGTGCAAATGCATAGTGAACTCCAAGTAGTATATTGATTGTATATATGCACATTGGTTCATGTCATATTTATTTGTGCATATATGTTTATTTGAGTTCATTATGTGCTTTGTTTTTGGTATGTATGTATTAACTAGAGTTAAACTTCATATTGCTATAGATTGACTTGGTGCATGCATGTTTTAGTTGTATATCTTCTCATGCAATTCTCTTAGTGAAGTTTAATCTAGTGTTGGATCACATATTTACTCTTATTCCAAATATTAGTCGCACATGTACAATTCGTGTATATTCTATCATGTGCTTCATTTAAATAAAGACTGTGATCCTTGCCATGATTTAATTGACTCATCATATTGGCAATTATCTCTCTAGTGCATATAGATCAATTACATATTCATCATGATGCACTTAGTAGAGAACATTTCTTATGTCAAGTGTTTCCGGTTATATTATGCCTCTTTATATGAAACACTTGTGGTACTTAATTGCTCAAAAATATCAATTTATTCACATCTATCGAGCTTTTGGGACTAATGTCTTTCATGAGTGGTTTGGGAAGAATTAGGTCCCGTGTGTGTATGATGACCAAGGTATCGTGAAGGATGATCGTTAAGTCGAGGTCAACAAGACGGCGGTGTCACCAAGAGTTGAGGACTAAGTCAAGATCGACTTGGCGTGGAGATCGTCGAGAGAGGATGATCAAGTCAAGGTTGATAGGACGAGAGTCTCATGAGGTGAATCGAGTCAAGTTGGACAAAGGCGAAGACGTCATCAATCATTTGGTAAAAGACATCATGCACATTGCATCCACGGAGAAGACGGCATGCGGATTGAATGTAAGACTTAGATTTCTCGCTTGAATTTGAGTCTAAGGATTGCCGTACTATTAAGAGGATCTTGTCGTTGAATGAACTTAGACAAGTCTCGAGTGCTCAAGTTGTCTAAGGTTGTGAGAGTTTCCCAAGTCACCCATGAGTGCCTAAGTGTAGGTTGGTTGGGGTGAGGAAAAGAGTTGGTGTAAGTTGGAGAGCCAGTTTGCGGTCTCTATGGATTCTTTGTGAGTCCAGCTCTTATCTCTGTTGTGATTTGAGTAGTGAGACCGTGTTGGTTGAGTAGCCTTAGTGGCTAGCTTTCCAAAGAGTCCAGCTTTGTTAAGTTCCGAGTCCGGAGCAAAAGTTGTGCCCTTTTGGGTTTGCCTTGGTGGCATGTTAGGAATGTCCGAACCGGAGTTGAGTATCCGAGCTGACCCTCTCGGTTGGGCATGTGCTGGTATGTTCGGAATGTCCGAATGAAGGTTCGGAGTATCCGAGCTGACCCTCTCGGTTAGGGTTGTGCTGTTGTGTTCGGAGTGTCCGGACTGTGTGTTGAGTGTCCGGACTGTGTGTTGAGTGTCCAAGGAGTGTTCGAATGTCCGAACCATGTGGCTCAAGGCTGTAGATTCTCTGTTAGGACTATCCGAACTTGAGTTCTTGACCGTCCGATGTGACTCGGGATTGAGTTCAAACGGCTAGTTTTTGAGTTGGCTATAAAGCCCACCCTTTATGGGTAGCCGTTAGAGAAGAGTGGGGGATGTTTTGGTGAGTTGTTGGGGAGTGTTCTTGGTGATCTTGAGCCCCACAAAGCCCCTCTACCCTTAGATCTTAGTGATCCCCTTTGAGAGAAGGGTTTGGGTGAGAGATTGGGTGAGATTAGTGTGTTGAGCACTTGAGGCATCTCTTTGTGAGTTCTTCGAGAGTATTTGTTACTCTTGGAGGTTGAGGACTCCTAGGCGGCTAGGAGGTCACCTACGAGCCACCGGTTCTTCGTGTGGTTGGCCGAGGAAGTTTGTGAAGGTTCGATTCCGCCTCATGAGGAAGGAATCAAGAAGTGAAGCGGCGAGTGCAAGGTGCAACACCGGCTTAGCGGGTTGAAAGAGACCCCGTGTCTTGTGTGACCAGCCATGCAGTGCAAGTGCAACACCGGGAGGAAAAGGGTTGAAAGAGACCCCGGCTCAAGTGTGACCGAGCCGCCTCAACGGAGACGTAGGATCCCCTCAAGGATCCGAACTTCGGGTGAAAAATCTTCGTCTCCAAGTTTGATTCTTACTCTTGCTTTAATATTTGATTTTGAATCTTGAAATTGCCCGATCTACTTTTCTAGTGAGTTTTCGCCAGATATTTATTTGCCTCAAGTATTCTAGGCTAACTAATTTAATTTGGTGTGTTTAATATTCCCCAAATAGCCTAGATCTAGATTTGCGAGTGTGCTCTGGAACATTCTAATATCCGAATAGATTTTGGATTATCCGAATCAGTTGAGAATATCCGAATACAATCTCGGACTATCCGAACTATTCGGACAATCGAGTATTATTCGGACATTCGAAGGTTCTCAGATTCATTGCAATTTAGTTTAAATTTATAATTCGCCTATTCACCCCCCTCTAGGCGACATCCCATCCCTTTCAATTGGTATCGAGCTAGAGCTCTCGTTTTATTAGACTTAACCGTCTAGAGAGTTAAAGATGTCGACTAGAGGAGTAGAGCACTCACACGATCCACTTATGCTAGATGGCACAAATTATGCTCATTGGAAATTAGTTATGACTTCTCTTTTTAAATCCATGAGCCCCCAAATGTGGTGGATCGTAGATGTTGGTTTTTCCTCTCCATTAAATGAAATTAATCCAACTGAGGGAGAGATGAAATGTATACATCTCGACGCTCAAGCTACTTACGCTTTATCTTGTGTTGTTAATGATGACATTTTTGATATAATATGCAATCTCGAGAGCGCTCATGAAATATGGATAAAGCTTCAAGAACTATTTGAATCATCCATTTCCACTGAGGATTTCATTAAGGAAGAGATGTTGGGAGATGAAACCTCAAGCTCCATCTCTAGCTCAAGTGATGAAGAACCGACATCTCCATCAACCTCAACCTCCGCCTCAAGTGACGATGAAGATTCACTCTCTTCTCGAATCCGTTGCTTCATGGCGAAAGGTAAGAATGAGGTAAGTGATGATGATGATGATGAGCTTTCTTGTGATGAATTTTTGAATATGTTAAAGGAGCTCAATGAATCTCTTGGGAAGGAGAAAAAGAAGTATAAAATTTTGAAGTTGGAGCATGACTCACTTCAAAATGATTATAATATTCTAAAAGAAAATCATGAAAAAGTCCTTCTCAAGGAATTCACTAAGTCTAGAGTGGATATTGCTACTCAATGTAATTTAGTTGATGAATTGCCTTGCCCAATTTCTATTACAAACAATTCATCAAATAAATGCATATCCACCTCTAGCAATGATTTACCTTGTTGCTCAAATGCTATTGCTACTACTTCCTCTATGCATATTGAGACTAACCTTGTAGAGGAAAATAAAGAGCTCAAGGCACAAGTCATTAGATTAGAAGATGACTTGAAGAAGTGCGTAAAGGGAAAAGCCATTCTCGATGAGATCTTGAGCAAGCCAAGAGCGCCTCAAGATAAGCGAGGACTCGGCTACAACTCCGAGAGGGAGAAGAGCAAGAAGAAGCACAATGCAAGAATGAAGACGATTGTGTGCTTCGCTTGCAACAAGAAGGGCCACTTCGCCTCCGTGTGCCCTAATGAAGTGGAGATCAAGCCACAAGCATCAACCATGAGGCATACCGGCAAAGAGCAAGTTAAGAAGAAGAGACGTTCAAAGCATACTTGCTACAATTGTCGGAAAAAGGGGCACATCGGTAAGGATTGTCCCAAAGGTATCATCCCTAAGCCTACTCATCATGTCAATGATTATTTGCTTAGGAAGGACAAGAATGGCAAAGTATTTGCCAAGCTTGTCAAGTCCCCTATGCTCGCTCAAAATGATAATGATCATTTGCATAGGAAGTGTAAATCTAGAAATGGATTTGCTAAAATTGTTAGGACTCCTAAGCCTACTCAAAGCAATTCAAATATATTGCTTAGGAGAAATAACAATAGCAAAACATTTGCTAGATATACTAGATCTTCTAAGCTAATGCATAATTTTAATAATCATGTGCTTAGAAGAGATCAAACTAGTAATAGTTTTGCAAAGTATTATTGTCCTCCTAAGCATTATTATAAAAATGCCAATCAATTGCCTAGGAGGAATAATTATCGCAAACCTATTCCTAGTCATGTTAGTCTTGTTAAAAATATTAACATTAGGACCATTTGGGTTCCTAAACCTATTGTGACTAACATTGTTGGACCCAACATGGATTGGGTACCAAAAACCGCCTAAAAGATTTTTAGGTAATATGAGATGGATTGGACGTTTGGCTTCTTCAAAAGGGAAAAAGACTTAATCATTTGCAAAATGGAGCCAAGCATGAGGATGATCACTTCAATCTTGAGCCAATGCCATCTCGGGTAACAAGTATTTAAATTGATTCATATACCTTATAGCCTTGTGTAGGTTATATTGCATTATTCATGAAAATCAATTTAGATTGTTTGTTATATGCTTGCTCATGCTTATTAGTTGTTTTGATTGCAATCTTGAGCAAGTTTGGGATAGTGGCACATTTAGGGGAGTGCTAAATCATTTCCATGTATATTACATCCCTACATGTGCTCATATTTATATAAGTGCTAATATATATTTTCAAAATCAAACCATTTAGCCAAAAGTCAAAATTTTGTATACTGTTAGTATTCTTGTGAAAAACTAATTACAAAATGTATACAAATGTATTTGAAACGTTTTTCAAAGGTTTTGGCTTCACAAAATCTACTTTGAAAAGAAAATGAGTTTCATGCCCCAAAATCTAGATAGTAGTATCTTGTTTTGGATTTAAACTTATAATTTTCATAGAATTATATGTAAAATGATTTTGAAAATAATTCCAAAATGAAAAACCTAGAGTTGGTCATTCTTAACAATTCTTGTGTTCAAAAGATTTTCAAAAGACCAACCTAGCAAAAGTTATTTGATTTTGAAATTCACCGAAAAACTATATTTGACCCATAATGGTCATATTATAGCACTTAAGTGAGTTTTGCCAAATGAGTCAAGTTTCATGTTATGAGTTGACTCACAAGGGTATTTGCAACTCATATAAGCTTATGGAAAGATTAAATACCCACTTAAGCTCATTTTGGAAAAACTAGAGAATTTCTTGAAACTTAAAGGTTTTATTGCCAAATTCATCTCTTTAAAAACCGAATGCCTTCTTTACTTTGAAATTGCTCTAAATGGTGTGTTTGATGTTTATCTTGATCATTTGGAGCATTTCATATTGGTTTCATGAATTTTACCAAGGTTTATTACAAAATGTCTTCTTTGAAGTTCACCAAAATGCTTTGTTTCTTGCCTTGTCGAGAAGGGCGATTCGATCGTCCGAGTTTTTGTCCGGATCGTCAATTCGCTCGTTAGTATATCGAACTAAAGTTCGGACTATCCTAACTGGGTATCTCTGGTGATTTAACCTCGCGAGGTTATTCCTTCTCGCCTTCTTGCATAAAGTTGGATTTTGAGAATTGAATGGATTTGATTATGCTAATAGGCTTATAAACATCTCTCTAACTCATATGAAGCCATATAAGTGCACATTTCCATTCAAAACTCATTTGGTTCCATTTTGATTTACTGAAAATTTTTGTTGGAAAACCTTCTCTCACATATGGAGTTCATATCTGGAAATTCTCAAATTTATTTGAACTCATTTGCGAGATTGTTGACTTTTATTTGACTTAGTGTCAAAACTAAACCTCCAATGCTCTTAATGGCTTATTGTTGATTGGAGGGTGATATTTGAGAAATTCTTTTTGGAGAAGTCTCTTGGATGTCCATGGAATATTTTTCCAAAATCTTATGGCTATTGAAGTTCATTTGATCAAGATTTGACCCAATTTCAAAATGCTCAGTTGGAGCTCGGACAGTCCGAAAATTCGTTCGGACAGTCCGAAGTATATCTCGGATACTCCGAATATTTCTTCGGACATTCCGAATGAAAATTTTCCAGTTCCAACAGAGAGGGTCTGCTCGGACACTCCGAGGTAAAGCTCGGACATTCCGAGGTTTAGGCTGATTGTGGGGTTGTTTTGTGATTTTTGTTTCTCCAAATGGGTTCATAATCAGAGGAAAGTCTTATGACATGTTTTGATCCTCTATAGTTGGACTTCATTGTCTAATTTTTTCAGAATTTATGAACCTCATTTGAACTTTCCTTCAGCCCTGTCAATAAGCTTAAATGGAATATTAAATCTGAAATTTTTCAGCACATTGCACTTTTGAAATCTTGCCTACCTTTAAGATGATTTGAGTATTTCCTTGTGATGAAAACTAAGGTAACTCAATTTATTGTTGTTCCTTTCAATTGGTGACTCTTGTGGCTACCCTACTGGGTAAAAGCCTGCTGCTTGCCATAAAACACCATTTGTAGAGTAGAACAGGCTGTGCGCACTGTTTCGAGATTTTTCTTTGCTCAAATGAATTTTCGGTCTTCACAGCCCTCGAAGAGAATTTCGAGACGGATCTTTTCCACGTTGATGATTTTTGCATTTGAGCGATGGTTTAAAAGCTATAATCGATTTTGTGCTGCTATTTGCATCTTTTGAGAGTTTGAGAGTTTGAGAGTTTTAAATTGGAATCTTGGCAAGCCTTTCAAGATGAAAACTAAGTGAACTTATTCATTGCTCGAAGTTTCAA
Organism: Guadua angustifolia; assembly: GCA_036346375.1. Taxonomy (NCBI): domain Eukaryota; kingdom Viridiplantae; phylum Streptophyta; class Magnoliopsida; order Poales; family Poaceae; genus Guadua; species Guadua angustifolia. The sequence continues at coordinate 33,572,025 of CM070500.1, read as the reverse complement.
AGTGGAGCATATCTATTTAAGTTTTCATTCCAATGAAGGTGCATCTTTTGGCTAAGTTCTTTTGGAAATTGGATTTAATTGTATCTTAGCCTCAAAATGTTTCCTCTCTTGCATAACTCAGAGTTTATTATGGAATAGAGAAAATGTCCCTTGTAAGTTCAAAAGTGAGTTTGAACGTGTTTTACTCATTGTCTCTCTTACAAGTGGGTGTCAAGATTAAATTTGAATGAGTTTCAAATATTTTCATTGTAAATTGGTATAATGAAATCTTCAATTGATATCTTGAACTTCTTAAATTGCGTGCAAATAGTATTGTCATGTTTATCATCTATATCATGCATGTTGTACTTAGACATTATCAACCTAACTTGGGTCAAGTTGAGAGATATTTGTTCCTAAAATCGTGTGCTTGTCTATTGATGTTCAAGGTATTGGAAAAGGGGTCATCTTCGACGGTAGGATGAAGGAAATGGAGAGAAGCTCCATAGTCCGAGGGATCTAAGGCCGGGCGCGGTGATCATGACAAATTCGAACATGCGGTGGACAAGAATCGACAAAGGAACGTGTTTCTTTTTGACCATATTCAATAATGTCTTTGCACACCATTATGCTAAATCTTGTCATTCTAAATGGTGTTGTATCTTTCAATTGGTATCATTAATTGGTATCTTTCGAGAGGTATCCTCTAATCCTAATTGTTTTGAAGTGTCATCTAACTTGCATTTGGCATTATCAAGAATTAAAAGGTACATATGGGTGACACATTGCAAAGAGGTATGCCCTTGATAAGGTTATGAAGTTCTTGATCATGAAAGTGCATCTTACTTATACAATTTTAATTCATGATCTTGTATACATCTTGTGATCATATAAGCAATTCTTCTTGTGTAATCTTCTTTATATGATCTTGATTGTTAGAATTTAATTTGATCATGAGCATGTGCTTCAATTATATAAATTTGCTATATGATCTTAATGTTTAAAGAATGAATATTCTCCATATGAAATCATATTCATATGTCATGATTTAAGCATCACTTACATATTGTGAATCATGACTACATTTAAATTGGTATCATTTCGACAAATCTATTACCTAAATCTTGGATATAATTGGTATCATATCTTGCCTAGATTTAGGGGGAGCTTAATATTATTGTCCTATTCCTAGCTCCTTATCTTGTTCTCCCTAATCCTTTTATTGAGTGTGCAATCAAGGGGGAGAATTTATTGAATGAACAATAAGGATCTCTTAAGCACCTTTTTGGGATTAATGACAAAAGGGGGAGAATTTATGGATTTATCAATTGTCCCCTAATCGATCGACAAAAAGGGATATTTTGTAAGTATGGTCTCTTATTGTTTATTCATGTTTGTTTTTAATGCTAAATATCTTAATATTGAATATTGTCATTCGGAGCAATTGATAATAGGTTTGTCATAAATCACCAAAAAGGGGGAGATTGAAAGTGCATCTAGGCACTTATGTTATTTTGGTGATTAATGACAAACGATATAATGACAATCTATGTAATTGTGTAAATGCTTAACTTAGTGCTTAACAAATGACAAACCTCTAATATGATTATATTGCTATGAGACTAACATGTTCATTGCCAAGTTGAGTATTAGTCTCATCTATTTATAGGAAAATCAAGTGAATGGTTAAGCAAAGATAAGGTATGCAATCTCGGTATCCCTTCCATATTTGTTATTGCATTCCTTTTGTGCAAATGCATAGTGAACTCCAAGTAGTATATTGATTGTATATATGCACATTGGTTCATGTCATATTTATTTGTGCATATATGTTTATTTGAGTTCATTATGTGCTTTGTTTTTGGTATGTATGTATTAACTAGAGTTAAACTTCATATTGCTATAGATTGACTTGGTGCATGCATGTTTTAGTTGTATATCTTCTCATGCAATTCTCTTAGTGAAGTTTAATCTAGTGTTGGATCACATATTTACTCTTATTCCAAATATTAGTCGCACATGTACAATTCGTGTATATTCTATCATGTGCTTCATTTAAATAAAGACTGTGATCCTTGCCATGATTTAATTGACTCATCATATTGGCAATTATCTCTCTAGTGCATATAGATCAATTACATATTCATCATGATGCACTTAGTAGAGAACATTTCTTATGTCAAGTGTTTCCAGTTATATTATGCCTCTTTATATGAAACACTTGTGGTACTTAATTGCTCGAAAATATCAATTTATTCACATCTACTGAGCTTTTGGGACTAATGTCTTTCATGAGTGGTTTGGGAAGAATTAGGTCCCGTGTGTGTATGATGACCAAGGTATCGTGAAGGATGATCGTTAAGCCGAGGTCAACAAGACGGCGGTGTCACCAAGAGTTGAGGACTAAGTCAAGATCGACTTGGCGTGGAGATCGTCAGAGAGGATGATCAAGTCAAGGTTGATAGGACGAGAGTCTCATGAGGTGAATCGAGTCAAGTTGGACAAGGCGAAGACGTCATCAATCATTTGGTAAAAGACATCATGCACATTGCATCCACGGAGAAGACGGCATGCGGATTGAATGTAAGACTTAGATTTCTCGTTTGAATTTGAGTCTAAGGATTGCCGTACTATTAAGAGGGATGCTGTCGTTGAATGAACTTAGACAAGTCTCGAGTGCTCAAGTTGTCTAAGGTTGTGAGAGTTTCCCAAGTCACCCATGAGTGCCTAAGTGTAGGTTGGTTGGGGTGAGGGAAAAGAGTTGGTGTAAGTTGGAGAGCCAGGTTTGCGGTCTCTATGGATTCTTTGTGAGTCCAGCTCTTATCTGTTGTGATTTGAGTAGTGAGACCGTGTTGGTTGAGTAGCCTTAGTGGCTAGCTTTCCAAAGAGTCCAGCTTTGTTAAGTTCCGAGTCCGGGAGCAAAAGTTGTGCCCTTTTGGGTTTGCCTTGGTGGCATGTTCGGAATGTCCGAACTGGAGTTCGGAGTATCCGAGCTGACCCTCTCGGTTGGGCGTGTGCTGATATGTTCGGAATGTCCGAATGAAGGTTCGGAGTATCCGAGCTGACCCTCTCGGTTAGGGTTGTGCTGTTGAGTTCGGAGTGTCCGGACTGTGTGTTCGGAGTGTCCGAAGGAGTGTTCGGAATGTCCGAACCATGTGGCTCAGTGCCTGTATCTGTCTCTGTTCGGACTATCCGAACTTGAGTTCGGACTGTCCGAAGTGACTCGGGATTGAGTTCAAACGGCTAGTTTTTTGAGTTGGCTATAAAAGCCCACCCTTTATGGGTAGCCGTTAGAGAAGAGTGGGGGATGTTTTGGTGAGTTGTTGGGGAGTGTTCTTGGTGATCTTGAGCCCCACAAAGCCCCTCTACCCTTAGATCTTAGTGATCCCCTTTGAGAGAAGGGTTTGGGTGAGAGATTGGGTGAGATTAGTGTGTTGAGCACTTGAGGCATCTCTTTGTGAGTTCTTCGAGAGTATTTGTTACTCTTGGAGGTTGAGGACTCCTAGACGGCTAGGAGGTCACCTACGAGCCACCGGTTCTTCGTGTGGTTGGCCGTAGGAAGTTTGTGAAGGTTCGATTCCGCCTCCAAGGGAAGGAATCAAGAAGTGAAGCCATGAGTGCAAGGTGCAACACCGGGCGGCTAGCGGGTTGAAAGAGACCCCCGTGTCTTGTGTGACCGGGCCGCCGGCGAGTGCAAGTGCAACACCGGGAGGAAAAGGGTTGAAAGAGACCCCGGCTCAAGTGTGACCGAGCCGCCTCAACGAGACGAGGATCCTCAAGGATCCGAACTTCGGGTGAAAAATCTTCGTCTCCAAGTTTGATTCTTACTCTTGCTTTAATATTTGATTTTGAATCTTGAAATTGCCCGATCTACTTTTCTAGTGAGTTTTCGGCTAGATATTTATTTGCCTCAAGTATTCTAGGCTAACTAATTTAATTTGGTGTGTTTAATATTCCCCAAATAGCCTAGATCTAGATTTGCTAGTGTGTGCTCTGGAACATTCGGAATATCCGAATAGATTTTCGGATTATCCGAATCGTTCGAATATCCGAATACAATCTCGGACTATCCGAACTATTCGGACAATCCGAGTATTATTCGGACATTCAAGGTTCTCGTATTCATTGCAATTTAGTTTAAATTTATAATTAGCCTATTCACCCCCCTCTAGGCGACATCCCTGTCCTTTCACCGTGCTCCACAGACAAGGGCAAGCGTGGAACGCTTTCACATAGTAGATTTTCTGGTTTTTGGTTTTAAATGAAAAATGATGGATTTGGTTTAAAAATGAAAATGTGGTTGGGAATCCGCGAGCGGCTGGAGCTCCTGATATTAGTTTGGCGGTTGGAGCCAACCAGGTAGTTGGAACCTGGAAAATTGTTATACTTCAATTTAATTAATTATGCAATTTACATTTTGTGAAATGTTGCTTTATGGAATTATTACTTGTATTTAAATTTCAATTTCGCTTTATGCAAAATGAACCCTATATGCCATCCTTTGTTTAAGCCTTGCATTTAGTTATTTGCATTAAGTTTCCGAGACTTGCTGAGTATGTTGCATACTCACCCCCGCGTTTCATTGCGGGGCTGCTTATTCCATAAAGCAGATGATGGGAGAAGAGGCTATCAAAAAGCCTGCGATCCACCGTTCGACATTTGTGGAGAGGATTATGAAGAGGATGATGACTCGATCTTCTAGGGAGCGTACCCCAGTCGGTTGCCTGTGGGCACACTGATTGGCTCTTTTTGTTCTACATTTCCGCTGCTACATTTTCACTTAAGCCGTAAGGCTCCATACTTGTAATAATGTGATGATGTTGTTACACTCTTTTGCTTATTACTGTTGTTTACTTTATGATATGTCTGTGTTATCATCACTGTACGACTGTGTGCGCTAGCTGTTCCTGGACTAGCGCGGTTGAAACACAGAGGGTTCGGATTTGGTAAATCCGGGTCCCGACAGAGGTGGTATCAGAGCCATATCGACTGTAGGTCGCAACCCTAGTTAGAATGGCCGTTAGAACTTCAAAATTATTTTTGAAATCAAACCGACAAATTGATAATTAATAGCTTCTCTCTTCTTACCTTTTTCTTAGGTTCTTACTTCTCTCCCTTTTTGGAATATTATTTTGAAATTTAAATTTGATCTTATCTCATGAAATATCTCTAAGTATCGGTCTTCTGCAATTGTTCCAAGCAACGAAGATGATGATCAAGATTCTTCACCAAACCGATGGCAGGAGCTGTTGAAAACACCGTGTCAGCGAAGGACTACTATGAAGATTAAGTTTTAGTGCCCATATTAACCCCTCTTCGCGTAGTAATCGGAGTTATTGGTTTTATTGCTTGTTTGTTTGGGTGTGTTGTGCACCTGCCCTAGGCATTGTGCTGCAGCCACCTTTTGTTGGAGTTTTCGTTTTCCGTCTTGCCTTGGAATGGCTACCTTTTCCCTATTCCCCTTAACTTTCGCTATTTCCCTCTTGTCGGTATTTAACTCTTTCCTTGGCCATTGCTTCAGATGGATAGTCAGGGAAGTGGCCGCAGAGGCAGAGGCAGAGGCAGAGGCCGTGGTCGTGGTCGTGGCAGCGAAGGTCACAGAGGCAGCGAGGTTCCACGGACCAGCAGCACGATCGAGTCGAGTTGCCGCACCACCTGTGGCACCTCAGATGGCCGATCTGCAGCAGATGATGGCGATCACGGCTCTGACTCTGCGAGGCCTTGGCACGAATATGGTGAACAACCCGCACTGCACTAGCCCCACACTTTTTCAAATTGCAATCGGCTTGGGGAGTTCATGAGGACTCGGCCGCCTACCTTCTCAGGCGCAGGAGAGCCTTTGGAGGCAGACGACTGGCTGAGAGACATTGAGAAGAAGCTGCAGCTTGCCCAGTGCAATGACCGAGAGAAGGTGCTTTACGCCACCATCACCGGCGGCGAAGGACCTCTTGGTGGGACAACTACTGTGCAGCCCATCAGGACGCTCAGGCGATCACTTGGGAGGAGTTCTCTGAGGCCTTCAGGACTGCTCATGTACCTGCGGGCATCATTGAGATGAAGAAGAGGGAGTTCAGGAAGCTGCGTCAGGGGAACCAGAGCGTGTCAGAGTACCTCAACCAGTTCACTCAGCTTGCGAGGTACGCGCCTGAGGATGTGGCTACTGACAGCGCCAAGATCTGGAGATTCATGGAGGGTTTGGATCCTGACATCAAGGTCCAGCTTGTGGCCTTTGACTTCCCCAACTTTCAGCACATGGTGAACAAGGCCTTGGTGCAGGAGGATGCTCAGCGCCAGCAGCGCGAGTCGCACAAGAGGAAGTTGGCCTTCCAGTCTCAGCAGGGAGCTAGTGGATCTCGCCAGCGCTTCCCACCACAGCGGGTCAGTAGGACACCTGTCCAGGGAGCACCGCGCACTCCTACTTCGGTCTGCCCCGGTTGCTCGGGGACAAGAATATCTGCCAACAAGACACCAGCAGAGAGGGAACACTAACGCCGCAGAGTCCAAGGCTTCCACCGCCACCACTGGGTCACTATGCCAAGAATTGTCCTGAGGCGCCACCTTACTCGATTCTGTTCAGCTTGGGAGCCAGCTCAGCCAAGACTCCACCAGCTCAGGGATCAGGCCGTGGAGCGCCGCACACCCCGAGAGCACCTCAGTCTTTTGGGAGAGGGCGTGTCAACCACGTGACTGCAGAGGAGGCTCAGGATGCACCAGATGTGGTACTGGGTACGTTTCTTGTCAATTCCATACCTGCCACTGCTTTGTTTGATTCGGGAGCTTCACATTCCTTTATTTCGAGGAGTTTTGTTGACCGATTTGGTTTTGAGACTTTGGCTCTTAAGATTCCCATGATTGTTCAATCACCGCGAAAAGAGATGAGGACTGATTTGGTGTGCCCAAGTGCAACCATAGTCATCAATGGGGTAAAGTTTCTTGCAAATCTCATTCTCTTGGACTCAAAGGGGTTAGATGTCATCCTCGGGATGGACTGGTTGACCAAGTTTAAGGGTCAAATTGATCAGCCAAATGAGCCATCACTCTCACCAATGCAGAGGGCATCCAAGTGGAGTTCAAGCCGGAGAAGTCGTTGGGTGAGAAGTGCATGTTGAACAAGTTGAAGGAAATCACTTTGGAGTGTGTGCCTGTGGTGAGCGAGTACCCTGATGTATTCCTTGAGGATTTGCCAGGCATGCCGCCTGATCGGGAGATCGAGTTCACCATAGAGCTTGTTCCGGGTACAGCTCCGATTTCCAAGAGGCCCTACCGCATGCCAGCGAATGAGCTCGCCGAAATGAAGTTATGAAGAAGCAAATTGAAGAGCGCTAGAGAAGGGATTTGTTCGTCCGAGTTAAATGCGCCTTTGGGGAGCGCCAGTGCTGTTTGTGAAGAAGAAGGACGACAGTTTGAGGATGTGCGTCGACTACAGAGCGCTGAATGAAGTCACCATCAAGAACAAGTATCCGCTGCCTCGGATCGATGATCCGCTTGATCACCGAAGGAGCTTATGTCTTCTCCAAGATTGATCTGCGATCGGGATACCATCGGTGAAGATCGGGCCGCAGGACATTCGAAGACACCTTTACCACTCGCTACTGATGCATGCGAGTTCACGTGATGTCCTTTGGTCTGACCAATGCCCCGGCGTATTTCATGAATCTGATGAACAAGGTGTTCATGGACTATCTGGATAAGTTTGTGGTGGTGTTCATCGATGACATCCTTATCTACTCTCGAGATGAGTCCGAGCATGAAGCACATTTGAGAATGGTCTTAGAGAAGCTCCGGAGTCACCAGCTGTATGCCAAGTTCAGTAAGTGCGAGTTCTGGTTGACAGAGGTTGCTTTTCTGGGTCATGTTATTTCTGCCGGAGGAGTCTCAGTTGACCCTAGTAAAGTGAGAGATGTGCTTGATTGGAAGCAGCCCAAGTCAGTACCGGATATCAAGAGTTTCCTCGGTTTAGCTGGGTATTACAGAAGATTCATCGAGGGTTTCTCGAAGATTGCTAGACCACTGACTCAGCTGCTGAAGAAAGAGAAGAAATTTGAGTGGACTGAAGCTTGCGAGCAGAGCTTTCAGGAATTGAAGAAAAGGTTGACTACAGCCCTAGTGCTTGTCTGTCCAGATATTCAGAAGGGCTTCGAGATCTACTGTGATGCTTCGAGGCGTGGTCAGGTTGTGTGCTTGATCAGGAGGTAAGGTTGTCGATACGCCAAGGCAATTGCAACCACATGAGGAGAACTATCCAACCCATGACTTAGAGTTGGCTGCTGTTGTGCATGCATTGAAGCTGTGGAGACACTATCTCATTGGCAATCGTTGCGAGATCTTCACGGACCACAAGAGTCTGAAATACATCTTCACCCAAGCCGATCTCAATCTGCGCAAAGAAGATGGTTGAGCGATTAAGGACTACGATGCGGGCATTCATTACCATCCCGGTAAGGCGAATGTGGTTGCCGATGCTCGAGCCTAAGAGCTCTTGCAACACTTTGATGGTTCAGCCTGCTCTGCATGAGGAATTTCAGCGTCTGAATCTGGGGTTGGTAGAGGAAGGATCAGTTGCTACTTTGGAGATTCAGCCGACTCTGGTGGACCAAATCAAGCAGATGCAGAAGTCTGACAAGGAAGCTGTGAAGATCAAGGAAAGAATCAAGGAAGGTAAAGCCCCGGGATTCACAGAAGATCAGGAGGGCACAGTTTGGCTTGGGAAGAGTATCTATGTGCCGAACCAGAAAGAGCTCAAGCAGTTGATACTGAAGGAGGCGCATGAGTCAGCATATTCGATTCATCCCGGCAACACCAAGATGTATCACGACCTTCGAGGTGTTTATTGGTGGCCGAGAATGAAAAAGGAGATTGCAGAGTTCATAGCCTTGTGTGATGTGTGCCAGTGAGTCAAAGCTGAGCATCAGAGACCAGCGGGTTTGTTGCAGCCATTGAAAGTACCTGAATGGAAGTGGGAAGAGATTGGCATGGACTTCATCACAGGACTTCCGAGGACCAGGTCAGGCTATGACTCGATTTGGGTTGTCGTGGATCGACTGACGAAGGTTGCACATTTCATCCCAGTGAAGACAACCTATAAGGGAGATAAGCTTGCAGAGCTGTACATGACTCGGATTGTGTGTATGCATGGCGTGCCCAGGAAGATTGTTTCGGATCGGGACAGCCAATTCACATCTAGATTCTGGCAAAAGTTCCAAGAAGCATTAGGCACCAATCAACTTCAAGATGACTTATCACCCTCGACGGATGGGATGACAGAGCGGGTGAATCAGATTCGAAGATATGTTGAGAGCTTGCGCCTTGTCCAATGCAATAGTTGGGATCGAGATGTTGCCATATGCGGAGTTCTCCTACAACAACACTATCAAGCCGACCTGCAGATGGCACCATTTGAAGCTCTGTATGGAAGGAAGTGCAGGACACCTTTTTGTTGGCACGAGACAGGAGATCGCCAAGTCTTCGGACCGGATATTCTGCAGCAGGCTGAGGAACAAGTGAAAATGATTCAGGAGAGGTTGAGGACAGCGCAGTCTAGGCAGAAGAGTTATGCAGATAATCGCAGAAGAGCCTTGACCTTTGCACCTGGCGATTATGTGTACCTGAAAGTCTCCCCGCTCAAAGGTATGCGCCCGATTCGGTGTGCATGGCAAGTTGGCACCGAGATTCATTGGACCTTTCCCAATTCTAGCTAGAAGTGGGGAAGTGGCGTATCAGCTGGAGTTGCCACCTCAGCTGTCGAATGTGCACAATGTCTTCCATGTGTCACAGTTGAGGAAGTGCCTCAGAGTTCCTGAAAGTCAGTTGCAAGTTGATGATGTTGAGCTGCATGAAGATCTGACCTATCCGGAGTACCCAATCGAGGATATCGGATGAAGCAGTCGCGAACCAGAACAAGTCGATCAAGTTTTGCAAGGTGCAGTGGAGCAACCATCCTGAAGAGGAAGCCACCTGGGAGCGCGAGGAGGATCTTCGAGCGGAGTACCCCAGCCTTTTTCCCTGGTTAGTTCCAAATCTCGGGGTCGAGATTTCTTGTTAGGGGGGAGGTTTGTAACATTCTGTTTTTGGATCTCCTTGAGCTCGAATTTCAAAATACGAACCTATGAGATTTTATTCGAAATTAATTTAGCTTAAAATTGAATTTTCAAAAGTCAAAAGAAATTAATTGATTAATTTATAACTCAAATTAATTATTTATTATTTTTATTGGGTTCCTTGTGCTTCATTTTATTTTTCTGTATTTTCGAATTTTTTCGGATTTATTTGCTATTTATTGGTTTTATTTGAAGTTTATTCGGATTTTTGTGGATTTTCTTAATTAGGAAATCTTTTTTCTAAATCTTTTTCCTCCGTGTGGGCCGGAACTACTGTTCATATTCATGCCGCCCGACATCAGCACTCACCGCCTTACCAATCTTCGCGAAACCCTAACTCTATCCACCGTTGATCGCCGATCCAATCTGGCCTGGAGTTCACGCCGCCACCGAACAGTAACCCTAACCCTAATACCGTTTTGCTGCCGCCCGTTGTAAGTTCAAGGTTGCCCTTGTATGATTTTGGTGATTAATGACAAACATAGTTATTGACAATGTTTATTTTAAAGCAGTGCTTAATGACAAATCTCTAATATGCTTATTGATATGAGACTAATATGTTCATTGTGAAGATTGTTTTTGTCTCATCTTATTTAAAGGGAAATCAGATATGAAAAGAATGAGTATGCATTCCACTCTCATTTATTAGTGCATTTGTCATATGCAAGCACATGCTAATTGTTTTTGCATTTATGCCATTCATATCATGTCATATTCATTTTGGGCATAAACATTACCGCATTGTTCATATTTTGCTCTTGGGATCATGTTCTTATTTAGTTCTTTAATGATTCCCAAGTTGACTCTTATCTTAGTTCGCGCCAAATCTCTCATTCAAAATACTTTAGTCCAGCGCCAACTTGAATCTCTTGGTTGAACTTCTTATTTGCCCATCTATGACGGACTAAACTTTTTAGTCCGGCATGAACGTGGTTTGCTTGTCTTTGGATCTGTAATGACTATTCTTTAAGTGATCCTTTGGTTGCTTGTTTATAGACTTCACCATGCTTGATCACATTTGTGCATATAAGCTCACCATGAATGTTTCTATCATGCACAACCTTCGTGGAGTCTAATTTGGTTTAAATATTTGTTTCGATGTTGATCCGTATCTTTGTGTGTTTAATTCATTGGATCAATATATCTTCATACCTTGATTTTAAGAGAGCTTATGATGGGTATTTAATAACTTGTGTTTTAGTGATTGAATTTGATTGTGATCAATTTGGATTTGAATGTTTAACACTTTTTCGAAGTCCTTTCATGGGGAACGGACGGATTTAGTGCTTAGAATATGCATCTGGATCATCCAATCAATCTAACAACAAGTTTCCCTCTTGAGCCGGACAAAACTCACTAAAACTCCCATGTATGACGGACCAAAAATTCGGTCCGGCATACATGTATGACGGACTAAATTTTTCGGTCCGTCATACACATGCATTTGACAATGTTTCGTATTTTGCATTTTTGAAGGTCTTCCTGTGCTCGAAAAAATAAAGTGTCTACATGAAAGTTGTAGAGAATTTCGAGACGAATCTTTTTCATGTTGACAACTTTCTCATTTGAGCTACTGAAAAATTCATAAAAATTCTTGAAGTTGGCTGTTGTGTTGTGAAGGAAATCTTTATGTTCTTTAGTGCTGGAATTGTAAATATTTCAATGCACATGTCCTCCTCATTCATATTCATTCATGTGCATACTATTAAGAAGATAAAAGATTAATTGAGTAATTTAAATTGATTTACCTTGCAATTAATTTAAATACCTTTTGGTATTATTCTAACTAAGTGTATGAATCAAATGCATATACATCTCGGTGCACTTAGTAGGAGCATTCTTATGTCAAGTGTTTCATATATATTGGGTTTCATTATCAAACACTTGTTGAGCTTAAAACTTAATGACTATCAAATATATCCATGCAAATCTATTGAGCTTTTGGGACTAATGTCTTTCTTGAGATGCTTTGAAGAGAATTAGGTTCCAAGAGCATGTGTGATGACCAAGGTGTGATAAAGGATTGATTGTTAAGTCAAGATCAACTAGACAAAGATTCACCAAGAGCTGAGGACGAGTCCAGATCGATTTGATGAGAGGATCATCGGGCGGATGATCGAATCAAAGTCAATAGGACGGAAGAGCCTCATGAGGTGATCAAGTCAAGGTTGATAAGACGAAGACTTCAATAATTATGAAGGTCATCATGCACAACACATCAATTAAAAAGCATGAAGCTTAGAAGTGAACCTAAAGATGCTCAAGGCCAAGGTATGGCTAGTATAGGACTAAGAATGTTTCCTAGTCTTTCACCGGTCTTGGTGTTGGAGGAAAGACTGGATTGATAGGATAGTTGCCGTACTATCAAGAGGAGTCCGGATTGTTATTGATTGGACCATTTCCAAAGCTCTCGAGTGATGCACATTGAGTCTCCTTACCCCTAAATGAGCCTAGTGAGGTGTCTTGGGGTGTTAGAAGTGTTTAGTAAAAGAGAGAAGCTAGTGGTGTCCAAAAATGTGAGGTTTTGGCTGTCTTCTGATTTCTTGTGAGTTCTGTACTCATCCTTTGGGATCTGGGTGCTGAGACCTTACTAGATAGATAGCCCTTGTTCTTAGCTTTCTAAAGAGTCCAAGATCACCCAATTCGAGTTCGGACGAGAAAGTTATCGCCGTTGTGCAGGCTGTACATGCTGTGACGGACCAAAAGTTAGGTCCGTCATACATGGGATTTCGCATAAGTTCAGTCCGTGGCGAATGTAAAATTCCCTCGTACTGTTCCCAACGGCTAGTTTTGGGTTCCAACGGCTAGTTTTGAGTGTGTTGGGTATTTATACCCCCTCCAGGCTGTTGGGAACCAACTTTTGGCAACCCATTCATCATCTTTGAGCTAAAGGTGTGTGAGAGGAACTCCTATGTGTTAGGAGTGTCCAGAACACTAATCTCTTGAGTGTGATTAAGAGAATCCTAAGTGAGATTAGTGTGTGATCAAGAGTGTCCTGTGTGCATCTCTCTTGAGCTTGATCCGGTGTGATCAAACAAGTTCTGAGCTTGTTACTCTTGGTGCTTAACAGCACCTAGACGGCGTGGAAGGCGTTGAGTACCGGTGATCTTCTCAAGCGAAGATTGTGAGAAGGCCCGGGGTGTGCAGTGTGCTAGCAAGACAAGAGACAGGGCCTGAGGAAGGTCTATCTACTCTTGGAGCTAGCAGCTTGTAAGAGGTTGGGGGCTCACCTCACCGTTGTGGTGGAAGAGTCACCCGAGTGGAGACGAGGCGAAGTGCTCGAGAGGGAGCCGGTCTTTGTGAGGAGCAAGGACTTGCCTCAACGTGGAGTAGGAGCGTGGCTCCGAACCACGGGATAAAAATCATTGTGTCACTTGTGGTATCACTTGTCTCCTTATGCATTGCTTCACTTTGTGTTTATCCTTTATGCATAGTATGCCCTGTCTGTTGATGTGAGTTCACTGCTAGTTGTGCCTTTGTCATGTGTTGACTTGTGAGAGCCAACTAGTCTATCTTGAGCTATTCATTTGTTGGCATTTACCTTTCTAGAATTAATTTGCTTGCTGGTCACTCTAGAACTGCATATCTTAATTTAGTTAATTCTTGTTCTAGTGTGCTTGTCCTACTTGCCATCATCTAGGATAATAACTTGTGTTCGAATATCATTTTCTAGCTTCCGCATTTCATTAAGATTTGGACACAAGTATAAAATTAGTTTAGAGATTAAAATTAGAAGAAGCCCAATTCACCCCCCCTCTTGGGCATCCGATTCCTTACAAGTGGTATCAGAGCTAGGGCTCTCTCTAAAAAGACTTCACCGTCTTGAGAGTAATCGGATGACCATGGAGGATTTTAAGTATGTAGGTGATGCACCTTTATTTGATAGCATGAACTTCAATCGTTGGAAAATTCGCATGTCATGCTATCTTCAAGCTATGGACTATCGTGTGTGGCAGATTGTAGATATAGGTTTTTCTCCTCCAAAGAACTCCAAGGTTCTAACCGTTGAGGATGAGAAAAACTTGCATCTCAACGCTCTTGCTACTGATGTTTTGTTTAGCGCTTTGAGCGTAGATGAGCAAAAGAAAGTGAGACACCTTGCGAACGCTCATGATGTGTGGATGCAAATTCAAAGAAATCAAAGCAAGTCCATTGATCAAGAAGATGCAATTCAAGAATGGACTTCAAGTGATGATTTCTGCACATCAAGCTCAGATGATGATGAGTGCTCTCCATCTCCCACTTCACCTCATTGCTTCACGGCTGAAGGTAATAATGAGGTAGTTATCAATGAGCCCTCCCATAATGATTTAATACATATGATTGGTAGGCTCCATGATTCCCTTGAGAAGGAGATAAGGAAATCATATGACTGGTCTCAAAAGTTCAATTTGCTTCAACAGTCATATGATGCCTTAAAGGAAGATCATGAAAATCTTCTCCTCAAGAGTGTTAACGCTAGCAAGGTGGATGTAGGTTTAAGCTGCACTATTCTAGATGATTTGCCTTGTTTAAATGTCATTCCATCCACATCATCTAGAAATAACATATCAACTTCTTATGATGATTTACTTGACATACCATGCTGCTATAGTGCTAAGGTGGATGCTTACATGACTTGTGATCTATTAGATGATGTGTCCTGTTTAGGTTCTACTCCTAATACTTCATCTAACAATAATAGCTCCACCTTATATGATGAATTAACTGATAAAATTGCTGGCACTAGTGCAAATGCTTCCATTTCAAATATGTCTTGTAATGAAATGAATAATACGCCTAACTGCTCTAACTTAACAGCTCCAATTTCCTCTAGTATTTGCTATACTAACCTTGTTGCAGAGGAAAACAAAGAGCTCAAGGCTCAAGTGCTCAAATTGAAGAGTGACTTGGAGAAATGCTACAGAGGGAAAGCCAACCTAAATGCCATCTTGGGCAACCAAAAATCTGAGAAGGATAAGAAGGGTCTTGGTTTCATCCCTAAGAAGAGCAATCACAAGCCAAGACACTCCAAGTCCACCAAGAACAAAGGAAATTGCTCCAAGCCCCAAGCTGACAAGATGAGGAACATTCAGTGCTTTGGATGCAATAAGTTAGGGCACCTCGCCTCAGCGTGTCCTAACAAAGTGGAGACCAAGAACACATCCATCAAGAGGCAAACCGGCAAAGAGCAAGTCAAGAAAAAGAGAGCTTCAAATCCAACTTGCTACAATTGCCGAGAAAAAGGGCACATTGGTAAAGAGTGTCCTCATGGTAAAACTCCTAAGCCCATCCTTGTCAATGATCATTATATGCTTAGGAGAGATAAATATGGCAATTTGTTTGCTAAAAATGTTAGCCCAACAAAAATTAATGTCAAGGCTATTTGGGTGGCAAAACACATAATTCATGACAATTCTCTTGGGGAGCAAGGGGACACCTTGGGTAAGAAAGAAATTGGGAGTTTACCCAAAGATGGTGGTAGGATAAGCCCCAAGGTGAATTTTGTCAAGAAGGGTGTGCTTTGCCTCCATGCTGAAAATTCAAAACCCATGGCTAACCAACTTACTAAGTGCCCCAAAATGAATTCTAAAAGTAATAGGTCTTGCCATTCTTATATTGATACTAAGGACAAGACATCTACTCGGGCACCCAAATACATTATGACTAACACTCATGAACCCAACAAGAATTGGGTACCCAAATGTGCTTAAAGTGCTTAATAGTTTTTTTAAGAGGCATTGAAGGGCTTGGCACGTGCATAAATGAGGTGGAGTCACCACCAACCATTTGAGGCCAAGCATGAAGATATACAAGCCACCATCATGTACCAATGCCACTTCGGTAACAATTTAAATTCAAGCACTTTACCTTGTGTAGGTAATTACATTTCAATGCATATCATGAAAGAATCATTCTATCTTTCATGCTCTTATTCAAAACTCCAATATTGTTTTATGAGCTTGATAAGTGTTGTGGCACATTAAGAGTGTTAATTCATATCCATGTATATTACATCCCTACATATGCCCATATTTATATAAGTGCTAATATATATTTTCAAAATCAAGTCATTTAGTCAAAAGTCAAAATTTTGTATACTATTAGTATTCTTGTGAAAAACTAATTGCAAAATGTATACAAATGTATTTGAAACGTTTTTCAAAGGGTTTGGCTTCACAAAATCTATTTTGAAAAGAAAATGAGTTTCATGATCAAAATCTAGTTACTAGTATCTTGTTTTGGATTTAAACTTATAATTTTCATAGAATTATAAGTAAAATGATTTTAAAAGTAATTCCAAAATGAAAAACCTAGAGTTGGTCATTCTTAACAATTCTTGTGTTTAAAAGATTTTCAAAAGACCAACCTAAAAAAAAGTTATTTGATTTTGAAACTCATCGAAAAACTATAATTAACCCATAATGGTTATATTATTGCACTTAGTGAGTTTATCTGTTTGGACCGGATTCTTAGCCATATCTTGGTTCAAAATAGTATTTCAAACTCATACATACTAATTCCAATCAAATATCTTCTCATTTGCTTCATTTGATACTTTTTGGAATGATTTGAAAATCATATGCGTTCATATCCTTCATATGACCCTTTTTGGTCAAAAGTCAAAATTGTTGTTTAAAAGACTCATATTTGTGAAAATCTTTATAAAAGTTCTCAAATATGTATTTCAAATGTTTTACAACGCTTTTGAAGTAAAAATTTCTATTTTAGAAACAAAATAGCAAATCTGGTCTCTAATGGATCTTATAGAATCTTGATTTTGGATTAAATGTAATATTTTCATAAGTTAAAATCTATTGAGTTCTTGAAAAAGTGGTCAATACAAAACTCGTAGGGTTGGTCATTTTAAGCATTTCTTTAGTTCAAAGTTTTTCCAAACGACCAACCGTTCAAAAGTTATAGCCATTTGAATTTGGCCAAAATCATTCATTTAACCCAAAATGACCCATTCTTGCATTTTGTGGGTTTTGATATTTGAGTTGTATTTCTTTATGTTTCTTAGCTTGAAATAGTATTTCTAACTTATACAAAGCCATGAAAGTTTAAATCTCCATGAAATCCAAGTCGGATTGCGTTTTGAGCATTCGGTGCAAATTGAACTTCTCTTTTTGCCTTCAAAGCGCAATCTGCCATATCTTTTCAAAGAAAATTCCTTTTAAAGAAATTCTTTTTGAGAAACCTTCTAAATAGTCTAGAGTTCATTTTTGGAAACTTTCAAATTATTTTGACCTTATTTGAGAAAGTTTTGACTTTTCTTCTCTTTGAGTAAAATTCATATACAAAGGAAAATTTGGCATATCTTTTGATTGGAGACTCCTTTTTGAGAAATTCTTTTTGAAAAAGTTTCTCAGGAGTCCAAAGTATGTTTCTGCACAATTTCAAACATTTTTAACTTTATTTGAAAAAGTTATGGTTTTTTTCTCACTTTGATCAAAAGGCTGAAAATTCAGACTTTTGCATGGTTTTGAGCTGATTTGAGATTTTTGTATCTCCAAATCGGAGCATAATTTGAGAGAAACATCTTTGTAAGAATTGATCCTCAATAGTTGGTCTAATCTTCTAAATTTTATCATATTTTTTAGACCTCATTTGTGCAGTTTTTCAGCCCTCTTTTAAAGCCTAAATGAAATGTCAAAATCTGAAAATCTTAATCCTATGTGGTTCAAATACATCTTTAACCATATTTCTCAAAATGAAATTGATTTATTGAAAATTTTTGTTGGAAAACCTTCTCTCGCTTATGGAGTTCATATCTGAAAATTCTCAAATTTATTTGAACTCATTTGCAAGATTGTTGACTTTATTTGACTTAGTGTCAAAACTAAACCTCCAATACTCCTAATGGCCTAATGTTTGAATGGAGGGTGATATTTGATAAATTCTTTTTGGAGAAGTCTCTTGGTTGTCCATGGAACATTTCTGCAAAATATCATGGCTATTGGACTTCATTTGATAAAGCTTTGAGCCAATTTTAAATTGCTCAGTTTGCTAAAATTTCAGGTTTTGGCTGATTGTGGGGCTGTTTTATAGTTTTTGTATCTCTAAATGGGTTCATAATCAGAGGAAAGTATTTTGACATATTTTGATCATCTCTAGTTGGACTTCATTGTCTAATTTTTTCAGACTTTATGAATTTTGTTTGAACCTTCTTTCAGCCCTGTCAAAAAGCTTAGATGAAATGTCAAAACTGAATTTTTCAGCACATTGCAGTTTTGAAATCTTGCTTACCTTTAAGATGATTTGAGTGTTTCCTTGTGATGAAAACTAAGGTAACTCAATTTATTGCTTCATGATTCATCTAAAATTATTTGGGAGCTCATTTGCTGTTATTTTCATCCTCAGAACCATTTCAAAGCGAGATATCTTTTCCCAAAACCTTCGGTTCAGCATTCACTATTTTCAAGTTTTCGAAGTTTTCCTTTGCTCAAATGAATTTTCCGCCTTCACAGCCCTCGAAGAGAATTTCAAGATAGATCTTTTCCGCGTTGATGATTTTTGCATTTGAGTAATGTTTTAAAAGCTATAATCGATTTTGGGCTGCCTATATCCATATGGGTTCATAATATGAGAAAATCATTGTAATGAGCTTTGATACTCCATAGTTGATCTTAATGAGTAAATTCTCTCATGACTTGTGGACCATGGTTGAACTTTGTGTGGCACTGTTTTGAAGCTTAAGGTCTAAAATGTGAATTTTTCAGCTTGATGAAACTGTGACTTCTTGCATATCATTTGATTTGGTTGTATTATTGGAAAAGCCTTTCGAGATGAAAATGAGGATGTATATAAATAGTAGCTCTACAGTCTACTTAATATTCATCGGAGAAAATTTACTTGAGTTTCTCATTCGTTCGAAAGTGTTCGTGTGTATGTTTCTTGGAGTTGGTATCATGTCTTAATCTTTGGCTCCAAGTGTTCCTTCTTAATCTTATTGATTTTATCCAATAAAGGAGATTATTTTCATTGTAAGTTCAAGAGCTTGTTTGTTTACTCGAGCTTTATCTTTTGCTCTTACTTACAAAAGACATCAAATTTGTTTTATTCGATCTTTGTCTTTTCTTGCAAGTGTAATCTTATTGCCTTGATCCACTATCTTCTGATTGCAATATTTTTTAAGTGGTATCAAGTAGTAGCATGCTTTCCTTGCAAGTGGTTTTTCAATCTGCATCATACAGTGCATCTAGCTTATTCATTTGCCATACAACCCACTTTGTTCTTATAGTCATATCTTACAAGTGGTGTTATCTCTTTTAGTCTCTCAAAGTTACAAACTTACAAGTAGTATCAAGCAGAAGATATTTGTTTCGGAAATCGGTTGTTTGTCTACTCATGTGCAGGGATCGAAGGAGGATCAATGTCAGCGGCAGGATGAAGGATATAGATGGAATCTATAGTCCGAGAGATCGAAGGTCGTCTTGAAATGATCGGATTCGGTTCAAGCATGTGGTGGGTGAGAATCGACAAAGGCGTATTCTTTCTCATGACCATATCGTAAATGCCTATGCATTAACTTGTGGGGACTTGATTATTTGTGATATCCTTTTCCCTTACAAGTGCTTTACAAATGGTATATATGACAAGTGGTATTCTTCTATACAAATTGCTTATGTGTTATCTAACATTTCTTATGTGAGTTAATAGATGCTTCATTTTGATATAGATGACACACCATATTGAGGTACCCACTTGCCCATTACTTTTAGAGATCATGAGCTTGTACTTTATTTATATCTTGTGTCTCATGATCATGATATTCTATTATTGTTCTAGATTATCTCTCACAAGTAATTTCACATATCTATGTCATGATTGTTCTTACTTATATCCTTATGGCATGACATATTTGCTTCATTAGCTACTTGTGATTTGTTATTGACTAAATCTTGGATATTATTGCTTTTATATCATGCCTAGATTTAGGGGGAGCTTGATATTCATGATCTACCTTTTGCTCCTTATTACAAGATACTCTCCATTATCTTGTTTATTCATCTCATAAGAGAGTAGGGGTATTCATGTTGATTTATTGTAGATGATAATCTTTTTGGATGATTAATGCCAAAAGGGGGAGAATTTTCATGCCTCCCCCCTTATTATTTATAGAGCCAAAAAGGGGAGAATTTTGTCATGTACAAAATCTTGTTATGTTTTTATTGCCATTTATTGCAATTGATATGAGGTTTGTCATAAATCACCAAAAAGGGGGAGATTGTAAGTTCAAGGTAGCCCTTGTATGATTTTGGTGATTAATGACAAACATAGTTATTGACAATGTTTATTTTAAAGCAGTGCTTAATGACAAACCTCTAATATGCTTATTGATATGAGACTAATATGTTCATTGTGAAGATTGTTTTTGCCTCATCTTATTTAAAGGGAAATCATATATGAAAAGAATGAGTATGCATTCCACTCTCATTTATTAGTGCATTTGTCATATGCAAGCACATGCTAATTGTTTTTGCATTTATGCCATTCATATCATGTCATATTCATTTTGGGCATAAACATTACCGCATTGTTCATATTTTGCTCTTGGGATCATGTTCTTATTTAGTTCTTTAATGATTCCCAAGTTGACTCTTATCTTAGTTCGGCGCCAAATCTCTCATTCAAAATACTTTAGTCCAGCGCCAACTTGAATCTCTTGGTTGAACTTCTTATTTGCCCATCTATGACGGACTAAACTTTTTAGTCTGGCATGAACGTGGTTTGCTTGTCTTTGGATCTGTAATGACTATTCTTTAAGTGATCCTTTGGTTGCTTGTTTATAGACTTCACCATGCTTGATCACATTTGTGCATATAAGCTCACCATGAATGTTTCTATCATGCACAACCTTCGTGGAGTCTAATTTGGTTTAAATATTTGTTTCGATGTTGATCCAGGTATCTTTGTGTGTTTAATTCATTGGATCAATATATCTTCATACCTTGATTTTAAGAGAGCTTATGATGGGTATTTAATAACTTGTGTTTTAGTGATTGAATTTGATTGTGATCAATTTGGATTTGAATGTTTAACACTTTTTCGAAAGTCCTTTCATGGGGAACGGACCGGATTTAGTGCTTAGAATATGCACTGGATCATCCAATCAATCTAACAACAAGTTTCCCTCTTGAGCCGGACAAAACTCACTAAAACTCCCATGTATGACGGACCAAAAATTCGGTCCGGCATACATGTATGACGGACTAAATTTTTCGGTCCGTCATACACATGCATTTGACAATGTTTCGTATTTTGCATTTTTGAAGGTCTTCCCGTGCTCGAAAAAATAAAGTGTCTACATGAAAGTTGTAGAGAATTTCGAGACGAATCTTTTTCATGTTGACAACTTTCTCATTTGAGCTACTGAAAAATTCATAAAAATTCTTGAAGTTGGCTGTTGTGTTGTGAAGGAAATCTTTATGTTCTTTAGTGCTGGAATTGTAAATATTTCAATGCACATGTCCTCCTCATTCATATTCATTCATGTGCATACTATTAAGAAGATAAAAGATTAATTGAGTAATTTAAATTGATTTGCCTTGCAATTAATTTAAATACCTTTTGGTATTATTCTAACTAAGTGTATGAATCAAATGCATATACATCTCGGTGCACTTAGTAGGAGCATTCTTATGTCAAGTGTTTCATATATATTGGGTTTCATTATCAAACACTTGTTGAGCTTAAAACTTAATGACTATCAAATATATCCATGCAAATCTATTGAGCTTTTGGGACTAATGTCTTTCTTGAGATGCTTTGAAGAGAATTAGGTTCCAAGAGCATGTGTGATGACCAAGGTGTGATAAAGGATTGATTGTTAAGTCAAGATCAACTAGACAAAGATTCACCAAGAGCTGAGGGCGAGTCCAGATCGATTTGATGAGAGGATCATCGGGCGGATGATCGAATCAAAGTCAATAGGATGGAAGAGCCTCATGAGGTGATCAAGTCAAGGTTGATAAGGCGAAGACTTCAATAATTATGAAGGTCATCATGCACAACACATCAATTAAAAAGCATGAAGCTTAGAAGTGAACCTAAAGATGCTCAAGGCCAAGGTATGGCTAGTATAGGACTAAGAATGTTTCCTAGTCTTTCACGGTCTTGGTGTTGGAGGAAAGACTGGATTGATAGGATAGTTGCCGTACTATCAAGAGGAGTCCGGATTGTTATTGATTGGACCATTTCCAAAGCTCTCGAGTGATGCACATTGAGTCTCCTTACCCCTAAATGAGCCTAGTGAGGTGTCTTGGGGTGTTAGAAGTGTTTAGTAAAAGAGAGAAGCTAGTGGTGTCCAAAAATGTGAGGTTTTGGCTGTCTTCTGATTTCTTGTGAGTTCTGTACTCATCCTTTGGGATCTGGGTGCTGAGACCTTACTAGATAGATAGCCCTTGTTCTTAGCTTTCTAAAGAGTCCAAGATCACCCAATTCCGAGTTCGGACGAGAAAGTTATCGCCGTTTTCGTGCAGGCTGTACATGCTGTGACGGACCAAAAGTTAGGTCCGTCATACATGGGATTTCGCATAAGTTCAGTCCGTGGCGAATGTAAAATTCCCTGGTACTGTTCCCAACGGCTAGTTTTTGGTTCAAACGGCTAGTGTTGAGTGTGTTGGGTATTTATACCCCTCCAGACTGTTGTGAACCAACTTTTGGCAACCCATTCATCATCTTTGAGCTAAAGGTGTGTGAGAGGAACTCCTATGTGTTAGGAGTGTCGAACACTAATCTCTTGAGTGTGATTAAGAGAAGGGAGCCGGTCTTTGTGAGGAGCAAGGACTTGCCTCAACGCGTGAGGAGTGTCATCCTTGTCTCCTTATGCATTGCTTCACTTTGTGTTTAGGTAGCCCCGTCTGTTGATGTGAGTTCACTGCTAGTTGTGCCTTTGTCAGAGGTTGAAGTTGGCAAGTCTCCTTGACCATATTGAACCCAAGTTTATGAAATGCTATTTTATTTTTAAATTATTGCATGCTTATTATTTCTCCTTGACCATATTGAACCCAAGTTTATCGCATGCTTATTATTTATTTAATGCCATTTTAAATGCTTAGATAAATGCCACATTGTTATAACCACATTGATATTCATGATGACAACCATTGACACCCTAGGAAAATTAAGTCTGTTAATAATAATCATTTTTGGTATTATGGAAGCAGTAGAAAATGCTTAGCCATGCTTAATCACGTCAGATCTTACCATTATGGAAATGATTTCATTCTTGATTCAAAATGAATTGTGGAAATTATGGCAATTGGTGTTGCGGTATTAATTTGAAATTAAAAGTGAAAAATGATTTAGGCAAGGCGGATTGGTTGAATGGCGGGTGCGGGATGCACAAAATTTTGGAATGTGATTGTCCGCCCTAGTCAATTAAGGACCGTCGTGTGTTACCTTGGGCCATGCTATACAAGACAACCACATGTCTATATGGGTACGACCTGCTAAGTAATTTGCATGTATCGTTATTTGACTTCGCCATTTGGATGTGCGGTTTGTCGGAGGGTACTTGCAAGGCGCAAGAGGGGCTTCGGATCGGCGGATGTAGCCCTACCAATGTGAAACCTTAGCGCGGAGTCGGTGGCGGTATATGCATTGTAAAGGCCTTGTCATGATCTCTTGCCGACACACCAAAGGAAGTGTGTTCTTGGCACAGCAAAACGGGTTGATCATGTCATGTGGGTAAAGTGTACCACTCTGCAGAGTCTTAAAACTACTTGAGTAGTCGTGCCCACGGACAAGGGCAAGCGTGGGCGCTTTCACGTAGTAGATTTTACGGTTTTGGTTTTAAATGAAAAATGATGGATTTGGTTTAAAAATGAAAATGTGGTTGGGAATCATGAGCTACCGAGCTCGGATATTAGTTTGGCGGTTGGAGCCAACCGTAGTTGGAACACGAAAATTGTTATACTTCAATTTAATTAATTATGCAATTTACATTTTGTGAAATGTTGCTTTATGAAATTATTACTTGTATTTAAATTTCAATTTCGCTTTATGCAAAATGAACCCTATATGCCATCCTTTGTTTAAGCCTTGCATTTAGTTATTTGCATTAAGTTTCCGAGACTTGCTGAGTATGTTGCATACTCACCCCGCGTTCATTCTTGGTGCTTATTCCATAAAGCAGATGATGGGAGAAGAGGCTATCAAAAAGCCTGCGATCCATCGTTCAACATCTGTGGAGAGGATTATGAAGAGGATGATGACTCGATCTTCTAGGGAGCGTACCCCAGTCGGTTGCCTGTGGGCACACTGATTGGCTCTTTTTGTTCTACATTTCCGCTGCTACATTTTCACTTAAGCCGTAAGGCTCCATACTTATAATAATGTGATGATGTTTGTTACACTCTTTTGCTTATTACTGTTGTTTACTTTATGATATGTCTGTGTTATCATCACTGTACGACTGTGTGCGCTAGCTGTTCCTGGACTAGCGCGGTTGAAACACAGAGAGTTCGGATTTGGTAAATCCGTGTCCCGACACCTATTCTCCTGTGTTGAGTGGAATAACGTTCCGATATTTAATATCAATGGCAGCTGGCTTAAATTTAGAAATGCAGTTGATGGATGTGGTGACCGCATATTTATATGGGTCACTAGATTCGGACATTTATATGAAAGTCCCTGAAGGAGTAAAAGTCCCGGATCCTAATAATCGCAACATGTATAGCGTCAAACTGTAGAGATCGCTATACGGATTAAAACAGTCCGGAAGAATGTGGTATAACCGGCTTAGTGAGTTCCTCCTGAAGAAGGGATACTCCAATAATGATGATTGCCCCTGTGTGTTCATAAAGAAATCCCAGAATGGATTCTGTATCATCTCAACGTATGTCGATGATCTGAATATCATTGGAACCACAGAGGAGATAAAGGAAGCAATGCTTAGCTCATGACGGAATTTGAGATGAAAGATTTGGGTAAAACCAAATTTTGCTTAGGCCTGCAGCTAGAGCATCTCCCAGAAGGAATTCTTGTTCACCAGTCTTCCTATACTTGGAAGGTATTGGAGAGGTTTAATATGGATAAATCACATCCCTTGAAAACCCCTATGGTTGTCAAATCCCTCGAAGTGGATAAAGACCCATTCAGACCGAGGATGGAAAATGAGGAATTCGTAGGACCTGAAGTCCTATATTTAAGTGATATCAGAGCACTCATGTACCTTGCGAACTGCACAAGGCCAGATATTGCATTTGTAATGAATTTGCTAGCAAGACATAGTTCAGCTCCAACCAGAAGACATTGGGCTGGTGTAAAGACTTTACTCAGATACCTCCAACGTACTCAAGATCTTGGATTGTTTTTCCAGAAGAACCAAGACTTAACCATGGTGGGATATACGGATGTTGGCTATCTGTCTGATCCCCACAGTGCCAAATCTCAGACTGGTTTTGTGTTTCTCTGCGGTGGTACAGCCGTTTTCCTGGTGGTCTTGTAAACTGACTCTAGTAGCAACTTCTACCAACCACTCAGAGATTATAACCCTATATGAAGCCTCACGTGAATGTGTTTGGCTGCGACGTGTGATTAGCCATATCCAGAAGTCATGTGGCCTTAACATTGTCGATACCTCCACAATTATCTATGAAGATAATTCTACTTGTTTTGCACAAATACAATTGGGTTATGTAAAGAGCAACATCACGAAGTATATTACTCCTAAGTTACTCTATCCTCACGAACTCCAGAAGAGTGGTGAGATAAGGATCCTGCAAACTAATTCATGTGAAAATCTTGCGGATTTATTCACCAAGTCCTTGCCTAAATCCACATTTTAAAAATATGTTAAAGGCATTGGAATGAGAAGACTTAGAGAGATGCAGAGTTCAGGGGAGAAAACCCTTGAATCATAACCCTTATTGCGATCCTGAAGATCCTAATAAAACCCTGAAGGTTATAAGTTGTACTCTTTTTCCCTTTGTGAGTTTTCCTGAAGTTTTCTTATATAAAGGTTTTTAATGAGGTAACTAGAGCAACATATCATGCAAGTGCGATGTACTCTTTTCTCCATCTCCTTTTTTCCCACTAGGTTTTTGAGTGGAGTTTTTAACGAGACATATACATTACGCGGTATTCGACCAAGGGGGAGTGTTATGAGATAAGGAAACCTAAACCAAATATGGTTAGGACTCTATCTCTTTATGGTGTGGTCGAATCCGAACTCTCTCCTCACGCTACTATATATATCGGGTGCCCCTTTTGTAAACGATTGAATTAATAAAGCGAAGAGAATTCCACCCTATATCGTGTGTCCTTTGTTCTTGCTCCTGTGATTGCGACAGCGAATTCTGTGATTGATCGCGTATGAACGACTACGTTTTACAATAGAAACAATGATTTAAATAGCCCATGATAGCTTTGTTGTAGTTTTTTCAGACATAAAACGCTACTTGATTTAATAAAATTTTACGAACATAGCTACAATTGCTATAACCTTTATATTAACCGCTATTTTTGCTATTTTTGTAGCTACAACAGTTTTCACTATGCTACATATGTCAATTCTCTTTATATTTCTAAAATTAATTGTGTTTTGTTCATAATCTTCTTTTTTTTTATCATATTTGTTATACTTAAATTGAATTAATTTGGTTCCTAGAAATAATAAATATCGCTTAAAATCTAAATCCATCTCATAAATTTATATAATTTTATATTTTCTATTACACATTGTATGACTAATATATAACAATCATAACATATACTCTGAATTTAAATATAGTTCATAATATAAATTACCGATACCAAATATTTGAAATAGAAAAAATATGTATATTATAGTAAGCCGAGACATGTAGCATAGCTTCCGTGATATCCTACTATATGTGTAATAGGTTTTTTATACTTTTCATTTTAACAGATCGTGGACCATGATTTAAATCCTTGAGTAGAAATGATTGTTGGAAGTAATATTCACCATGCATGCATTAACCTCGAAGACACACATACGGCAGCGCTGGCATGGTGCACCCCGGACCTAATGAGACAGGGTCGTCGGAGGAGGAGATGACAACAGAACAGGGACGACGGCGGGTGATGCATCAGCAGGAGGACGGCGGCAAGCGGTGTGGGGGATAGACCTCTGTGGTGGTGTACTGGAGTTGGCCGTCGTGTCCCCAGATTTGGGTCTAGACATGCCATCGCCGACAAACTATGCTGCTTCCTTTGGGATGGGACTCGCTGCCAACTAGAGGTGGGCACTGGGTCGGGCTATTTTGGATCGGCACGAGGCACGTCCGACCCAGCATGACTCACGGCTTGGCACGTAACTATTCTAAACAGGCCAGGGCTAGCACGACACAATTGTCCCGGCCATACTTGGACCGGCACGACCCGAAACAGCCCATACATGCCTGTGTTATATATATGGGTGAGTAAATCAAGGAGTAAAGAAAGAAAACTCTGAATGAACTAGAGAAAAGGAAGGGAATGCATGCATGCGTTGTATGTGTTAGTGAGGAAATCAAAGAGTAAATGCATGCCTCTATGCATGTGATTGGAAGGAGCAACCGAATCAAGAAAATCTAGAAGAATAAACACAATAGAATTTTGTTTCAACCGGTGAAAAAGGAAATCCTAGACACATAAAAAAGAAATCAATCCGTGGTCATGTTCTCTCGTAGCAATAGTATAAATGGGCCGGCACGGTACAAAGCAGGCACGAAGCGAAAATGGGCCGTGCCTGAGCTCGCTAAAGACGAGCCGGGCCAGCTCAGCCCGGCACGGCGAGCACAATGAGCCGTCGCGGTTTGGCACAGTTTAAACTCGAAACACGATAAATCTGTGCCGGACCGAGCCCCGATGCCCACCTCTACTGCCAACAGCCGCTTCTTTGTCTCGCCCATGGGGCCTACATGCACTGTGAAGCTGTCAATGTCTCCTTTTCTCTAATGCATTATGTCCCGTGAAGGCAATTTCAAAATGCAATAGCTAATTGAAAGGAATTTTAGCACGAATCTCGGAAAACTGTACACCATTGGATAGTGGATTCACGGTTATGCATGCTAAATTTATCTACAAGCAGCATATGACGATATGACATTTTTCTCCAGAACAAGGTTGACAAAATGATGAGACCTGTTTGGATATGGAAGACTGGTAAACCTTTTTTTTTTAAGGATTTGTTCTGTTTCCTACCAAAAACTCATGCAACTCCCCAGCGTTTCCAAACAGGCATGTATGAGCTTAGATGTGACGAGAACACGACCTCCAGCAACACAATTTGTAGGAACAAAGGAATTTTGCAGGAATTGAATTCTATGGAAACTTTTCCTGCGTAGTCCTTTGGAACAATGGAACGAGTCCCTAGGATTCCTATGAAATTTCTATATGATTGTTCATTCTAGAGAAATTTTAGAAGGAACAAAAAACATGTGGTCAGGATTTTTTTTTTCCTTTGTCTCTCGAGAAAGCTAACCTCTCTACGATTTCTCGAGGTCTTTCCTGTGAACTGTGAAGCATCTAAACAACCACCTGGAACAATTACTGTGTTTTTCTTTCCCTACGAGAGCTCACTCCTATAATTTTCCATTCCTACCTTGCAAACGGAAGGGGCAGGAATAGTTTGAAAATAGGGCTGGCAAAAACAAGTTTGCTAGGTTCGCATCAAAAAATTTCAATTCGCCGGTGCGGAGAAACATATGTTAAGAAACCAGCCGGGCTAAATCCTCATGTAAACTGGCTAAGTAGGCCTGACCTCGGGCTGATCCACAAGAATTCCAAGAGCTATAATTCTAATCGTTTTTTCACGAAACATGATTCTACTCCTCCAAAGTCCACCCTAACAGTACAGGAATTGCTGATGTACAATGGGACATATCTAGTGCGAACCCCTGTGAAGTACTACTGTAAACTGGTTCTTTTAATTAGTATATGAAATCAATTAGGAAAATATACGGAGGTCATTCTAAATATTTTCTATAATATTTGCGGAGGCAGTCCTAAAAATTTACTTCGCTAGTCGACCACGACGAGAGTAATGAAATATCGGACAAATCATAAGTAAAAGGAACGAAATGTGAAGTACCATTCAAAGTAAAGTATTCACTTTTCTTTTACTATTGATTGAGTTTGAATTTGAAAGTGTGTAGGATAGCATATCGCTGTTAAGCAACTAAAATTGATTTGATGCCCTAATCATGAGGGTTAGCCTAGCCCCAAAAAAGGTTACCCTGGTCTCAACTAGATTTGTCCCAAAACTACTCTCTCTATTTCTGAAAACATATCATTCTAGTTTTCAAATTTTATTCTAAATAGATGTCATTCTACAATTTTAAGATAATCTTAACTGTTTTTCCTTTGCATACTTGTACTATTTATTATTCCAATGTTATTTATTATTGTAGATTATAGTAACAGACCATCTAAATGCAATAAGTTTGCTAATAAAAGAAGACGATTTGATCATTTCTACACTCATCTTGATTAAAATACAAAAATCCTAAAACATCATCCGTTCAGAAACGGACGAGGTATTACATGCTGTGTTCTGCATATACCTATCTAAGAGCATCTCCAACCGATCCCTCAAATTTGCCTCCCTATCCTCTTATATAGGGAGCTCCCTATCCAGATTCCACTCCCTATTTGTCAGGGCACTCCAACCGA
Source organism: Guadua angustifolia (assembly GCA_036346375.1). NCBI lineage: Eukaryota > Viridiplantae > Streptophyta > Magnoliopsida > Poales > Poaceae > Guadua > Guadua angustifolia. The sequence goes on along the minus strand of CM070500.1, from coordinate 33,542,344 downwards.
CTTCCTAAATTTAGCTCCCTATATTCCACTGACCTCTATTTTATTCATATCTTGTAACTAACAGGTATCCGTTACATGTTTAAACGACGCCATTTCGAACGGTCATGTTTCCAACGGCTTTATTTCCAACGGCTATATTTTTTGGCTCTATATATGGATGGTCTTTCACCTGGTTGGTAGACCAAGTCAATCGCGTTATAGTTCATTCTACCCGAAATGAGTCATCGATCTCTCTTAGATTCGTCGTCGTCGTCATCAGATGACGACGATGAACTCATTCTTGCGACACTACACCAAGTACACACTCAATATCAACTTATGAATGATCCACGACATGGCGGTTACGTGCTCGGGCGTCGAGATATTCATCGTGATAGAGAAGCCGAGCATTGGAGGTTGTACAACGACTACTTCTCAGATGCTCCTACCTATGGCTCAACTTTCTTTCGACGCAGGTTTTCAAATAGTTCGTTTTTTGTTTGTTCGTCTTGTCTTTTGATCCTCTTGGGTATGACTCATTCCTCTTTCATCGCCTAGGTTTAGGATGGCTCGTCCTCTGTTTCTTCGCATAGTGCAAGTCAGAGAGCAACATGATGATTATTTTGTTCAAAAAGAGATAGAAATGGACGCCTTGGGTTATCTCCTTTGCAAAAGATTACCGCAAAGATGCATGATGCTAACTTATAGAGTACCAAACAGACGCTTCGATCAATATGTTCGTATTGGAGAAAGTACAGTTATAGAGAGTCTTAGAAGGTTCATCAAAGCTATTATTGAAGTATTCAAAGATGAGTATTTAAGATCTCCAAATCAGAATGATACAGCTAGATTATTTGCAATTGGAGAGCATCGAGGTTTTCCCTGAATGCTTGGGAGCATAGATTGCATGCATTGAAGTGAAAAATTGCCTGCAAAGATGGCAAGGTATGTATACTGGCCATGTGCATGAGCCCACAATCATTTTAGAAGTCGTTGCTTCACAAGATCTTTGGATTTGGCATGCCTTCTTTGGTTTACCAGGGTCTCACAATGATATTAATGTTCTTCACCGTTCCTATCTATTTGCAAAGCTAGCAGAAGGGGAAGCCCCATAAGTGAATTATACCATAAATGGTCACAATTATACAATGGGGTAGTACCTTGCAGATGGCATATATCCTAATTGGGCCACATTTGTGAAGACCATACCATCTCCACGTGACAATAAGAGGAAATATTTCGCCAAGGCACAAGAAGCAGTTAGGAAGGATGTGGAACGAGCCTTTGGCGTTCTACAATCTCGTTTTGCAATTGTTCGTGGACCAGCTCGTTTCTGGGATAAACACACACTCGGAGAAATCATGACAGCTTGTGTCATCATGCATAACATGATCGTCGAAGATGAGCGGGGTGATGAAGAGGACTTAAATTTCGATGGGGTGGGAGAGAAAGTGAGAGTATCCCATGTTCGTACACGTGAACTTCATGAGTTTATTCAAAGTCATCATAATATTACGCATAAGGAAACTCACTCCACGATTCAAGATGATCTAGTTGAGCACCGTGGCAACGTCATGGAGACAAGTATAATTAATTATGTACTTGGTATTGTTGTAATAATAGGTAGCATGTATTAGGTATTGGCTTAATCATGTAATAGGTATTGTCCTAATCATGTAATCGGTATTGTCTTAATAAAGCATAGCTAATTCAACAACATAGTTTAAACAAAAGACTTTGTCATGATAGTCCACACATAATAACGCATTTCAACTCGAGCCTGCGCCAAACCGTCGAGCAATGATCTCATCTTGCAATCGCATATAGTACTGTTGTTGTCGCTCACTCATACCACTAAGATCCATATTCATGACTTTGTCATCTTCAATCCTTTGTCTTAACTCTAGATCTCTTTCCTTTAGTTCAAGCTTTTTCTTCTCCAGTGCAATTCTCTCATCATTGCGCTCTTTTTTTTTAATTTCTTTCATAGCTTCGGCCTCTTTCTTCTTAGACCACAAATTTTCCAATGCATCCATATAAAGATTATCTACTGGAGAGACAGAAGTTTTACCCCGACGCTGTCGTTCTTTCTCCCCCTTCCTACCTGGTGGCCTTTGTTCTTTCTCCACAACCTCCGAAGTAAGACCCTCCCCTTCATCACCATGACGACTCTCGTTGCTTCCAGGAGTAGATGAAGCCGGACTTGCATTGGAGCATGTCTTCTGTTTTTTCTGAGAGCACCTATCCTTCCACTTTTCTTCATGCTGCAAAATATTCCAACAATGCAAGAAACCAAACGATTTTCCATTCTTGTCTTTGGACTTGTACAACTCACATGCTTGTTGTACCTATACAAGTGAATATGTCTTGTTAAACTTGCACACAAGATATAAAGTGTCTTATTGCAACCAAATTAGAAGAAACCTTTATACCTTATCTTGCTCTGTCACCCCACTTTGCCTCCTATTTTGAATCTGAGCATACCATCCACAAAATCTATTAACACTTTCTAGTATGGTAGACCAACGATGCATGAGAGAATTACAATTACGATCTGACTCGAAGTCCCTGTGCTCATGGAAGTAATCATGGATTCTCTGCCAATAGGTACTCCTAGATTGTTCATTGCCATGTACTGCATCCATACTGATTTGTAGCCATGCTGACACCAACATATTGTCCTTTTCACTGAAGTTTTTTGATCGCTTCTTATTAGGTTTCATGGGCGGAGTAGCTTCTACAACTCCCAGTTCTTCAATTTCTTGTTCCTCAGGTGGGCTTGCAAATTGACTGTCACTCCAAATCTCATTGCTATTCATATTTTGGCCACTCAACAATTCCAAATAGCTATCCATTTGACTGCACCAAAAACAAAATAAAAGAGAGCGAAGATTTGAGGTATCAGTATCACATGAATGGTTTTTTCCTCATTTTTTAGACCTAAAAAGTTGATGTCAAATGCATTTGTTAGTTGTGCCACTAGCCAAATCCAAATCGCTGCAAATGGTAATACTAAATTTTCTTCTTAACAGGCTCGGCAGTTATCCTAGAATATCTCTATGTTACTATAACAGGCTCGGCATCAACTTCTGTAATCACCTCATTAGACACCATTCATTATATGCCGACACAAAGAATTGGATGCAACTGAAGACAACAAACACAATCAGAACACCATTTGCTTAGCAAGAACCAGTACCACAACCAAAGAGAACATACATGCTCCAACAAAAATAACTGCTTCGCCTAATGCTTGGAAATGCAAGCTACAAGCTCCTAACTCACAGCGACAACCACAAAGTAAGCTAGAAAGATAGGAAGTGTAATTAATTTACATCATTGAGGCAGAGTTGGCAATATAACAAATCTAATCATCTACCACATGGCTTGGTGATGCAATGCAGTAAGATGAAGTAGAATGTTTAGATAAAGGAACACAAGGACATTGAGTAGTTTAGTATGGGTCAGGGGCGAACAACACAGTCCAGAACACTTCTTGCTAGTTGCTATCTTCTATTAGTGACGTCAAAAAGCACCTCGCAACTTGCCGGTTAGTTTTCTATATTCTTCAAAACGTGCAGATCATGGCGCAACCCCACAATTGTTGGCCAAGATATATACTGAAGAAACAACAGAAAAGAAAGAACCTGATGCACTGTAACATATTCGGCAAAAACTGAAGACAGAGTTAACAATCTAAGAAGTGTTGGTGACTTGGAACGTGAGGGACTACAAGAAACTGACAGGCGTGTGGCTTATTTTGCTTGCCAAATCGAACAGAGGAATAAGTATTTGCTAGAATTGGAGCTTAAGAATAACCAGAGTTTACTGAGTTTGTTTTTTCCCTTCTGATGACCAGCGATAAAATTCACATAATTCCTTCTGAGTTAAACCATAATGTGATTCCATTTAACGTTTAAGTCCATAAATTTAATGGGGAAAAATTCCATTGTATACAAAAAAGTAACAGCATTTTTTTTCTAAAACTTAAAATCACTTGTTTCAAACCATTCACACACACACAAAAACTCTACTATAATGCCTGCTCACCCTAAACTCTGGTCCAATTACTCTTGTTGACATCAAAATCTTTCCATACAGGAACTGCACTTGTGATATCCAGAAGGCAAAGAGATGTCAGGAAATTCATCTAGAAATTTGCATAGGCAAATGAAAGAACTCCAGAAAGTTACTAGATAAAGAGCTTTGATATATGGTCATTTCTACGTGCCTTGGACACGATCAAAAGAGCTTTGACATACGGTGATTTTTATGTTCCTCGGAAACCATCGAAAGAAAGCCCCTCCTGTTTCATTTCCAGGCTTCTTCATATCCAGAAGAAAGTGGCACTCATGCTTTTGGTGTTTCTACATATCCACGGCGGCCGAGCAGGCTTTGACCGGGAGCAGCGATAGTAGCCAAGCAGGAGGGCTCTGCGAGCGACAAGGCCGGGCGAACTGGAGCCGAGCGATCGGCGACTATGGCGGAGCACGAGCGGCGACTACTATCGCGCTAGCGCGAAGCGGCGATCGCGATCGGTGGCCGAAGGCGAAGGGCGATCATGGCCGCGGCCGAAGGCGAAGCGCGATGCGCTAAGCGTGGCGGCGATCGCAAAGAATCGCGAGCCTAGCCCGAAGGCCGACGGTGGCTCAATGAGAGGATCTGCGACCTTCCATGGCGTAAACTCCTTTCCCTACCTCCGTGCCTCTCTCCTCAGATCCGGCAAAATCGAACCCGTATAACCTTAAATCGAGTACAAATGGAAGAGGAGGACAGAAGAACGAACCTGGAGGCGTGGTGGCCGTTGGGCGCTGGCAAGCAAGAGAGGTCCGAATGGTGGCGGGAATGGAGGCGACCGTCGCGATCGTTGGGCGATAGCGAGCGAGACAGGCTCGCCAGATCTGGCGAGTGGCGGAGGATCGATAGGGAGCCTCTAAAAGTAGCGAGGGGAGTAGCGAGCCGGCTGGAGACATTTTTTTGAGAACTTTCGCTAGAAAATACGGTAGGGAGTGGGATGAGGGACCGGCTGGAGATGCCCTAAGTTTCGATGCAAGCTTTCTAAATTTCAATGAAAAGACATGCAATGTGTATGAAGCTCTGATACTCATCCACGTCATAGTACGTACTAGGATTGCTTATGAATAAATAAATAAATAGTGCCTTCTAATCTCACGTGTTGTAAGCATATTCCTCGTTTCGACGGTGCTGACTAATCTAGAATGTCAAAGCCACTTGGTACAAAAATAAGGGCCGGGCGTCCCGTTTAACTTTAGAACGAAGTACCAGCTAGTCGCGCCGACTAAGACGAAAACCATATCACGTCGTTTACTCCTCCGTTACAAGCTGGCATCCACCAACACAAACCGACGAGCCGCAACGCTAAGGAATGCGAAGCAATCGATGCTCAGAAACTTCGTGTGCTGCTTGGCCCGCAAGCCGGTCTGGTCTGATCTTCATCTCGAAGATCCTTGGAATATTTTTAAGAGCCCCATTGACAAATTGAGAGTAAGAGCAGATCGGTGTGTGACTCCAGCACTCTACCCATGGAAGGTTCTGTGTGGGGCCCGCTCGCCTACTTATCCGTTCTGCTGACGAAGCCCGTGAGGGTCCTGTCGGTTTTGTCGGAGTTTCCCTACACGACAACGCTGAAACATGCCGGTAGCCGTGCTCCAAGGTCAAGCTCCTCTGCAGATGCAACGGGAACTGCAACTTAGGCTGTTATCGTCCGTGGGCACAGTTATTCATCAAAGAAACGAACGCTTGGATCATCGTCGAACAGTATCAGCCAGGTTTCAAAAACTAAAAATTCGAAATTCGCATGGTTTTTTATTTTCAAAAATCAGTAAAAATCGAGCGAAAATCGGTAGAAACTAAAGAAATTTCAATTCAAATTTTTTTAACTCAACGATCAAACAACGGCGGGAAAAAGAAAATTGAGCAATTTTACCGATTTTTGAGATGTTTTTTAATGGCTTTTTCGATTTTCGAGCAATTTTTATTTAAGAAAAATTGAAAAAATCTAAAAATTTTGAAAAAATTAGAAAAATCCCAATTAATATATGAAACACATCAGAGAAATTTTTAAAAATTGAAGTCATTTATTTCTTCTAAAAATCTAAAACAACAATTAATGAAAAGGAATAAAGATATTGTCAGATTTTTATAAATAATTAAAAGATTTATTATATCATCAAATTTTAATGTAACCATAACTAGTGCCAAAGGATCATGTACTAAAATTTTCAGAAATATTAGACTTCATTTGGTACCCATATAAAATAAAAAAAAAAATAGAAGAGCATACACAATAATAGTAGCACTTTCAGAATTTTTTAAAAATACACATATCTGATCATCATTTGAAAATTTTAAAGCATTGTTATAATTATGTTATAACATTACACAATAATTTTAAGAAATATTAGACTTAATTTTTGCCCCTAAAAAATAAAAAACTGAAGAGCATATATTCTGACAGTATCGCTGTTAGAATTTTTTAAAAATATACAGGTCTGATAATCATCTAAAAATTTTATACCATCATTAACATTTCCTCAAAACCTCACACAAAAATTTTAACACATTTTGCTAAATTTCTTCAAATTTTTTAAATTTGCATTTGAATTTCACGATTTACCAAGTGATTTTTTATTGCAGAACCAGCTCAAAATAATCGATTTTTGTAAAACCGACCAGTTTTCGATAGTTTTGCAAACCCTAGTGTCAGCTACAGTGCTATAGACGATCTAGGTCATTGATTTTTTATCCAATGATTGATCAACAACCGCTAAAGCTATAGTTATTACATATAGTTATCAACAAGCGCTAAAGCTGTAGTTATTACATGACTACTTTGGATCTTGTGATGATCGCGCCAAACACACCAAACGGAGTTCAGAGATTTAGTTAGAAGAGAGAGATCGGTAGAGATTTTAGAGAGAAAAGGGGAAAGGAAGAAGAAGAACACGAGAGGAAGGAAAGTTCATTCCATTTTCTATCCTTTTCGTCTTTCCGTAGATTACAGATTATATATAGTTCAGAGAATTACTTCTTACTACACTCCCAATATTACTCTTTACCGCTACAGTAAAACACGAAAATACTGTTCATTGTCATCAGTAAATAAGAGCCGTTGATCAACACTTCTACTCGCTTGGTCCGTTCGATCGTTTAACCGTCTGGATGGATCTTGGCGCCTATCTGCACCTTGTCCCGCACTGGAGTCCTGACAATACCCCCGCCCTGAGAATCTGCTTGCCCCCAAGCACTCGCATCTGGAAAACGCTGTTGAACAACAGATCCTCCCACGTCGCCATTTCCGATCGAATACGACAATCAAGAATGCATTTCGGCTCAACATATGCCAGATTAAGGTTGGCAATGGTCGGTGAAGTGCCGAAGAGCGGTATTCAGGAACAAATGTCTTGAGATGCCAATTGCGGAAAAAAAATCGATTGACCACTGAGGACTGAGCATATGGCTGAAGTTTTAGATACACCTGCTCACCCTGTTGAAACTGTCTATCCAGCCTCTTTCGGTCGGCTTGCATGTTGATGCGATTTTGAGCAGCAGCCAACTGATTCTTCAACAGAGCAGTTTGCACCTTGTTGCCCTCCACAAAATCATACACCTCTGGGTTAGTAACAGGTGCCACAGATCGCAAAGCGCCATATCTCGGCTCCACTCCATACAATGCCTTAAAAGAAGAACAACCCAAGGATGTGTCTGCACAAGTTCCATCCAGAATAGGCAACGTCTGCAGTAAACCAGAAAGTTTAATGTGCTCGTGTTTGGCTTGTTGGCACACAATGATCACGTCCCGCTTCACCCCATGCCAAACAAAAAGTTTCTTAATTCTGTGATATGTAACAGCAATACCAAAATGGCCCCCCATAGCACTAGTATTGATAAGTTCAGTTTGCAACGCTGAATTCTTCCCCAGCCAAATACGGCCACGAAACCTGATCAAACCCTTATGCAATGAAAACCCTTGCTTATGTGGGCTGTGAACTGTGAGGACAGCCAGAAGTACAGAAGACACAAAAAGACTTGTGCTCGGTTGGATGAACCCTGAGTGCAGCATTTTGGTCACTTGTTGTTCGATTTCCTTCTTACGCACGAGTGAGTAACATGAAGGTCGCTATTGTCCGAATAGCTCCGGGCATTAAAGCAATGGCATGATCGTAGACACAAGATGGCGAGAATGAGGATGGTTCGCAAACACATCCTTAAACCGCTCAATGATGTTCAGATCACTTGAGGAATTTGCTCCTATTGTAGATCAACATTCTTCTCATCTTTTATCGAAATAGACCAAATCTCATTATTATTACGCCATCGATATACTTCTTTGACGAGGCAAGGTGGATAGTACATTCTCGCTGCTTGGAGGATACCTGCAACTTGACCTGTTTGCCCATGTCATGACGGTATGTTCCCCCTAGCTTCTGTGCCATTATGGTTTTTGGAGTTTTCAGCTTGCGCTTTTCACATTTCTCTTCCTGGATCTGAGCTAACACAAATGCCTTGGGAATGGACTCTGGCAACTGAAGCTCCACCTCATATCTAATTTCCTCCTTTAGCCCCATAACAAAGTGGTTGATCAAAAATTCTTCAGTGCAAGATTTATTATAAGCTTGCGCTTTGTACATGGCCATTTCAAATTGGTCCCAATACTCCTCCACAGTACCAGTTTGTTTAATTTGAATCAATTCCCTTATACACCGTCTTGAATCATAGGCTCCAAACTCAGTCTCCACCATTGACACGAAGTGCTCCCAACCTCCCAGGGCATGTTCTGCCTGATACGCTTGTAGCCACATAGCGGCATTGCCTTCCATATGAATAGCAGCAGCGGTCGTCCACAATGATTCATCGATATTGTACAACTTGAAGTATTGCATGCATAGATTCTTCCAGATATGAGGTTCCTCTCCAGTGAACTTGGGAAATGTCAATTTGGGAATTGGTAATTTCCTATCTCCATTCATCTCTTCTGACCCCGAATGAACTAAAGTACGATCTGATTTTGGAGTCTCTATCCCAAACTTTACCGTGGGTAGAGTACATTTTCCTAACAATCCTGCCGATGGTGCTGTTAATTCTCCCCTTTGTATTGTCGCTGGATGTGTTTGATGGGGTGTGGTGATACCCCCTTCTCTGTCCATTCTAGGAATTGCTTGCACCCCAAAATTCTCCTTCCCCGTCTGAAACAATTTCTGAAATTGTTCCATCAACCCAGAGATTACGGTATTATGTTTCTCAACTTGCGCCTGGATGACTGGAATCACTTCCATGGGCTTGATTTTCTCTATGATACAGTCTAGATTTACCTTTAAGGACTCCCATCTCTCATCCATCAATTCCCATCTAGCTTCGGATTGATTCACCGCCTCTTCTATTGCTCCCAACACCAATCGGCTTTGAACAGAGGGCTTAGTTGGCGTCTTGACTTCTCCCGATTTGAACCAACTAGACAGATTAAAATGTGCTCCAACTCCAACCAAAAGCACGTACCTCTTCCTGGGATTTTACGGTTCAATCGGAACGAAATTTTCCCTTAGTATCGCCTGGCTTTGAGCGGAACCAAAATTGAAATCCCCCCTCTGGATCAGAATTAAGTCCGGCTGAACAAACTGGTCTGCTCTCTTCACGGGAACTCCTCGAGAGGACTTCGCCCCAAGGATGCATCGATGCGGCTGCAACGGCAGACTTGAAGAGAGGCGGCTGGAGCGGCGCAGCCAGGAGAGCAACGCTCGGGCTCTGCAGTCGGCGACTCGGAGGAAGCCACGCGAAGGCAAGCGAGGCAGCGACGAGGCGAACCGGCGGTCGTAAAACCGCGCGGATCTGGAGCTGAAGATCTGCGTGCGAAGGGGCGACGGTCCAAAGGCGGTGGTCCACGGAGGCGCCGGTGCCGAGCCGAGAAGACCGAAAGTCTTGAAGCCGAGATAACTGAAGGTCGCGACGGCGCGGAAGACGACGGATTGCGCGATGAAGTTCGGCGGCGGCGGAACCCCAGGTACGTGGCTCTGATACCAATTGTGATGATCGCGCCAAACACACCAAACGGAGTTCAGAGATTTAGTTAGAAGAGAGAGATCGGTAGAGATTTTAGAGAGAAAAGGGGAAAGGAAGAAGAATAACACAAAAGGAAGGAAAGTTCATTCCATTTTCTATCCTTTTCGTCTTTCCGCAGATTACAGATTATATATAGTTCAGAGAATTACTTCTTACTACACTCCCAATATTACTCTTTACTGCTACATTAAAACACGAAAATATTGTTCATTGTCATCGGTAAATAAGAGCCGTTGATCAACACTTCTACTCGCTTGGTCCGTTGGTTCGTTTAACTGTCTGGATGGATCTTGGCGCCTATCTGCACCTTGTCCCGCACTGGAGTCCTGACAGATCTCTTCGCGTGCAACAATACTCCAATTCTCCATTCATGTCTGGGCTGTTTGGCACGGACTGGTAGGTCGATCGCAACTTGCGCGTAGCTACTGGAGCAAATTCTGTGCCGGCAGCCGTACGCGTGGTTAAGTTGTTGGCGGATGCAGTAGACTTGTCGTCGTACATGTAACACTGCCTAAAGTTGTATTCAATCACGTGGACATGTACATTTGGTCATTCGTTTTCCCAGCCAACTGGGCGTACTCGATCGATCAAGAGGCTAACCCTGCTCTAGAAACCGCGACTACAACACTTAACCAACATTAATTGGCTTTGTTCTTTTTTCCCCCTGCTTTCGGTAGTGGCCGTACTCGAGGCTAGGCGTGTCAATTTCATGGCTGGCATGGCTGCTCCTCTTGGTCCCGCGGTCATGAGCACCGGATCTAGAATTCCTAGTCGGGCAGTCAAATGCATTGTATCGCAGCCGAGCTGGAACAAAACATTAATTCCATGCTCTCGTCCGGTGCGTGCATGCATGCATTTGTGACAGGCGAAAAGGCCTAACTGAAAAGAAAAAAAAATGGTCGGCCGGTCATGCTCCGACGACCGCCTGTTGGAAAGATGCACCATGCTTAGAGCAAGTATAATAAGATGAGGTAAGCAGGTTGTAAAGATTGCCACATCAGATTTATGGTGAGTTGGAGGAGAGGAGAGAGGAGAAGCGCTACAGATTCACAGATCTCTGACAGAAGACTGCTCCAAAGAAACTTGGTGAGAGAATGAGTGGATGAATGTGGGCCAAGTATTAATGGCTTTGTATGTATGTATGGCTAACTATTATATGGGTGGGCTGTTAGGTTGGCTGTATATGATATGGCAATGAGATAAAGGCTACAGTTGGCTCTCTTATTAGCCTTGCTCTTATCGGAGTATCAGACTGCTCACCTCCGGTTCCGGGCGAGACTGACGAGAAGAAACGGCAAGTCCACCCATCACCGGCTGCGACGGATCAGTTTCCCCTTCCTTTTTTTGTGGCTAGTGTGGAGCGGTGGCCCGGTGAGTAGGGTGGCAAAAAAATGTTGTTATGATTTGAACTAAAATTGTTTCGATTATAATAGTTAATGAATTTAAAATTAGAACGAGTTGATTTCAAATGAAAAATATTAACGGGGCTAGCTTGATGGTGCCTCGTTAGCTTGAATTTGAAATAATTATTTAAGTGGTAAATAAAATAAATTTATATCAAACTATATTAATTTCGGAAGAAACTCGATAATAACATGTTAAGCTCAATAGCTAGCCCACCTAGTTTTGGACTTAGAATTTCTCTTTGTAATTCACTTTTGATCAATAAGATTGTGCATCGTCATTTTTTATCATCATCAACTTATATCAATTATCTCATGTTTGTTTTATACTGATTTTATTGCGCATCACTTTTTTCGGGAAAAATAGATCTTTATCAATAATCTAATTGGCTATCTCAGCTGCTTAGATTTGTTGTAAATCTAGGTATTATTTTAATTTCAGATTTGAATATGAAACATAATTCCAAAATAATCAAGCACAACAGGCTAGACAAAAGACACTACATATTGCTGAAAAGTAGATCCACAGAGGAAAAATAGGAGTATTCTTACAATGGGCTTGATGACGAAAAGAAAGCAGCGCAGTAGCGACCGGCCGTAGAGAAAGTAGTCGACGCAGAGGAAGTAGTCGACGTCGTGGATCGTCCAATAGCAAGATGAAGAACTCGAGCGGTCACGCAGTTACGCTGCCCAGAAACCTTATTACCGTCATCCTGCAGCCGATCATCAGCGGGCACGACTCGAGCAACGTGGCCGTTCTGCCGTGCGGTTTCTCGGTCATGCTGGACGGGCTGGAGTCCAAGCCCACGGTGATCACATCGAGGAAAGAAGGCGAGGCAAAGGAAGCGGGGTTGCTGGTCACCGTGACGTTCCAGGTCCTGGCCAGCTCATCGCCGACGGCCACGCTCTCGCCGGGTTCGGCGGACACCGTGACAAGCCTCGTGTCCTGCACGCTGCGCAACATCAAGAAAGCATTGAGGTGCGAGGACTGCTGATTAACTGGAGGCTATAAAATCTGGAGACGTCCAGACAGATGGGGTTTTAGGCTCTGGCACTCGCGTTCATCCACTGTGATCTGTGTTGCGTCTTCGTGCTACGCTCGTTCTTCACCGACCTTCCTCTCGGCATGCACCGCGAGGCAAGGAGAGCGGAATCTCCGAACCGTTGCCGCTGCGAGAACCTGCACGGGGGCGGCAATAAGGTTTCTAGGCAGCGCAACTGCGCGACCGCTCGAGCTCTTCATCTTGCTATTGGACGATCCACGACGTCAACTACTTCCTCTGCGTCGACTACTTCCTCTACGGCCGGTCGCTACTGCGCTACTTCCTTTTCGTCATCAAGCCCATCGTAAGAATACTCCTATTTTTCCTCTATGGATCTACTTTTCAGAAATATGTGGTGTCTTTTGTCTATCCTGTTGTGCTTGATTATTTTGAAATTATGTTTCATATTCAAATCTGAAATTAAAATAATACCTAGATTTACAACAAGATTTACCTTACCGATTGCAGGAACAAATCGGTTTGCATTTCTAGAACCCTTGAACTCTACGTTTGTGTGTGTTGAAGTCGATTGGCTCTTTTTCATTGCCAACAACATCCAATCTAGCTAGAATGGGTCTAGTTACCCTACCCTAGGACGGCTTTGGCAATTCTAGGGTTCTTCACGGCCACCCGCTAGAGTTTCGATCCTATATTGGGTTCTTCTTCCTGTCCGGATCGTGTTTCGCTTGTGTGTTCCTTGATCTTGATTATGTTGTTTGGGGGTTGGTTTAAAGGGCAAACCTAGTTTTCTTCTCACAATTTGCATCGGGTTGAAATCGGTTCACGTAGGGGTGATGTGAATACGGGAGGTGTAGTGGTATGGAAGATGATGCACTGCAGGATCGGGTGGAGGGAGATGACAATGGATGCACTAGCATATCCGGCAAAGAAGTTGTACACCCGGTCAGCGCTTCCCATGCTATTATAAATGGGCTACCAGTTAAACTGCACTATTAATAGTAGATAATTTTTACAGTGCATGATACTAGTAGTATATAGTAGGTACGTAATAAAAATTAAATCTAACCACTGATTTGCTAAGAGCATTTCTATTACTATAATATTGTAGGAAATATAAATAAATATTAATTAATCTGATTCATGGATCAAAAAGAATAAACAGTTCATGTTGAATCTAGAGTACCAAAAAAACTCTAATAGTAATGGAAGGAGTGGTGGCATGCAAATTTTTTGGAACGATAGTGTGAATCTCAGCATTCTGAAGTTCTTTTGAGTATCACATTGCAAAATAATAATAATAATAATAATAATAATAATAATAATAATAATAATAATCCCTGCAGGTAGGCTGTCATGCTTTTTATGGTGAGGCAAACAGATTTCTTAGGTTCAAAACCTGGAAAACGGTGAAACGGATCAAAGGAGTATAGTTTATCGTTGTATATGTGAACATCTTTAATGAATAAAGTACCGCTTTCTCTCAAAAAATAGATAGATAAATGAATAAATTTATTCCTTTCTCACAAAGTCGTATCATTAATTATTTTGCATGGATAAATTAATGAAGCTCGAAATAACCTGTCACGTTGGTTTGGTTGACGTACAATAAAAGTGATCAATATACGTACGTAGTCAATGACAGCTATATGTAACTGGATCGGCACATGTACGGTACACACAGCGTAAGACACTGTACACTGAAGGTACGTAGAATTTGCACGCTACGAAGGCCTTTGCAAATATCGATCGGGATATAGAATTCGACGCCTGTATAGGAGTCCCTTATTCCAGGCTCTGTTTGGATGAGGACAATTAGGTCATGATTCAGTGCCTTCAACGATTTTGGAAGTTCCATGTGTTAGCTTGGCGAATAAATACCATATTAATCAATCATATTTGTAGTATAATATCAATGTGTATGATTTAATTTGTAGTATAATACCAACACCTATATAAGAATATCATATTAATCAATCATATTTTTTACGCCTATATAAGATACTAAAGAGTAACAAGGTAGTGCTATAAAAATGGTAATTGTTTTGTGCTACTACCTCATTCTTTTTTTACTTAGAGCATGTACAATGGTATAGACAACTGCTATCTATAACAAGCTAACATGTCATTTATAGACAGCGTTAGAGACAACCCATGCAATAGTATAGACAGCTCATTTATGAGTAGACAGCTTCTTCCCAGACACAACCTGTCTTGGTTCTCGTGCTAGAGTCGACTCTAGATTAAGGGCATCTCCAATGGTACTAGCTATAAGAAATGTCCATGTCATCTATAGATAGCATATAGACAACCTCTCCAATAGATTAGCTATAGCATTGTCTATAAAATTAAATATTGGCCCACATGTAATAGATAATAAGTGCCTTGGAATCAGTTATAGCCTGACTATACATTAGTAGCCGATCTATATCTCTCTCCTTATTTTTTCTCTTCCACCTAAGCAAAATGCTGAGATGACACGCTTATAGCTAGCTGAAGTGATACTATTGGAGATGCCCTAAGAGACGGCTCAACTCTCTAGATGCACCCTCTCTCATCCACATTATTTTTTATCCTACATGGCATAACTTAGAGACTGCTGATATGGATCATTGTACATGCTCTTATAGTTTCGGAAATTGACACAGTCTCCCATACTTATGTTTGACAATTAATTTTTAATTATATGTTATTAAAATTTATTAAAAATATAGTAATATTGTTAAATGTAGTGACTCGTATCTAACCTTTTAGGATTTAAAAAGGTGTACTAGATAAATCCAAATAGCATTAGGATTCTTAATCCTAATAGAAGTAAGATTCTTATTTGCTTTGAAGGAGAATTAAGGAGGTTATATATAAACCTAAGGGGTGGTCAAGAAAAATCTAAGCAATCAAGAAGCCATGAGCCAACTCATCTTGAACAAAAGGTGTGCGAGAGGATTAGATGCTAATTTATTCTTTATCACTAGATTCTTATACAGGGCAAAAATCCGAGAGTCTTAAAAATTCAAGAGGTTTTGAGACAGCAACAATCTCTTATACTCTTTCAAGATTGTATTTAAAGAATTTACGATCGGCTTTATGATATACGGGAGAGTGCCTGATCTTTACAATGTGAGAGTAAGAACAAGGATAACTAGTTGTAATTAGCTAAGATAATAGTGCAACTTGACAAACGTACTTGAAACTAATCATTGTCTCAATACAGCAGGTTGAATCAAGTCATTCGCCCAACTACATTAGGAGTCGTCAAACGACCGGGGTGGATAAGATCCCTCTATATAGCTATTCCATGGTGGCTGATTCTAAAAATTGCTCATAACAATATGTTTTCACTCTTCACTGCTTTTAGTGGAGGAGTATATGAGGTATTTATACTAGGAACATCGCTCCTAGTTAGGTATAAACGCAAGTACTAATGAAGGTATGTAGAAGGTCATATTGGTGGAGCATTTGAGGAGTTAATTTCGCGCACCCACAAAATAGCCTTTGCATATTCTACTTAAATGGTCATAACTTTTGCTCCGGAAGTCGAAACGATGTATGGTTTGAAGTACTGGAAACTAGACTTCTAGATTTTTCCAGTGATATGGCATATGCATACTAAATTCATTGAGATAGATTCTGGTGTAGCTTCTCATATCCATATCATTTCCTTTTCTTCAAAAAATGAGTTGTCCTCAACTCCTGCTAGTTGTTGCAGTGTATGTGGATAGTGATCATCAAAGACTTGACCAAAAATTACAGACTCGATAGTACTAAGTATCTAAATACAAAAGGACTCAAGATAGGGATACAACTCAAAAAAAACCTAATCACACAGTTGATAAAACCTGAAAAGAGAGAACAACATTTCGGCATCTCAACCAACCCTATCCTATGAGTGTTGAAATCAGATCACCATTAGTCTGAAATCGACAATCAAATATTGAATCAAGCTTGCAAGGATACTAAATGGTAACTAGCTCTCACCGTGGAAACCGGAGCTCTGATACCAAATGATATGGAGGAGTGTCCGATCTTCACAACGTGAGAGCAAGAACGAGGATAACTAGCCGTTAACAGCCAAGATAACAATGCAACTTGACAAAACATACTTGAAACCAACTACTATCTCAATATAGCAACTTAAATCAAGTCATTCGCCCAACTACACTAGGAGTCATCAAACGACCAGGGTGGATAAGGATCCCTCCATACAGCTATTCCATGGTGGAGAAGATGCCATGGTGGCCGATTTTAAAAACTATTCATAACAACATATTTTTTCACTTTTCATTGCTTTTAATGGAAGGGTATTTGGGGTATTTATACTAGGAACAATTCTCCTAGCTAGGTATGAATGTAAGTACTAATGAAGGTGTATGGAAGGTCATATTGGTGGAGCATTTGAAGAGTCTTCGGTTAATTTCGTGCACCCACAAAACAGTCTTTGCAGTTTTCACTTAAATGGTCATAACTTTTGCTTCGAAGTCGAAACGATGTATGATTTGAAGCGCTGTAAACTAGACTTCCAGATCTTTTCAGTGATATGGCATATGCATACTAAATTTATTGAGATTTATTCTGGTGTAGCTTCTCATTTCCGTATCACTTCATGAAGTCTTTCTTTCTCGTTATGATTGCTTCAATATCGATATTTTGGTTCCCTCTACAAGATTCATCTGCTTTGTTTTTGAGATCGTGCATACTCATGCCTTATCTTATAAAACTTTGATTCGTTTTAGAAGCTGCTGTGCATAAGAAAATGTACCAGAGTATAACAAATATAAAAGCATTTTTATGATAAATCTAGTGATAAATTTTTCACATGATAATTCAAAATATTTTTTATATTAACAATAAAAAGATTGATTAAACGTACATATTCTAAAACCACGTTAAAAAAACTTGAGAGTAACAAACAGTCGAATAGATAAGTCGTACTCTCACTCAGAGCTACTCTGAGAGCGAACGAGCTTGACCGGCAACTATATTCTTCTGACACCTAAATTCGGATGCTTTAGTTAAGGTTGTATTTAATACAGCTCAAGTTTTATCAGATCTATGGATATAATAGAGTTGGGTATTCTTAACTCTACTAGATTCGTGGAGTTAGAGCTATGAATATATTAAGGGTGTGTTTGGTAGGACTCCAACTCTATCAGATTCATGGATCTGGTGGAGCTGGGTATTTCTAGCTCCACCAGATCCGTGAAACTCGAGCTATGAATACACTAAGAGTGTTTGAATGGGTCATATTATTTATATTTTAGACTAAAAATATAAATTTATTTTATTTTATTTTAGTCTATAAGTTTCAGATCTAAAATAAAACTAGAATCTAGAGTTCTATCAAACAGATCTAAAAATAATTAAACGGAGGTCGACTGATGCGATAAAGACAAAGGTAGCACCACGGAGAGGTGCACGTACGAGATCATCAGAACGCGCTCGCTTCGTTCGAAAGTTTAACGGCTTAACCCTTTCAAAGAGATCGCGAGCACGATTTCCTCATTGAATAGCCTTCCGATCGATGAACAGACAGCCGTATGTAAGGAGCGATGGGCATGTACTAGTATAAATAGCAGATGTCTATAATATATTTTTATATTATTTATAGATAGTATCAAAAATTACTCAATCGCCTATATAGATATTTGTAATGATCTTTTATTCAATTAACAGATTGTTTATATAATAATATACAAAATAGAAATCTATCTATAAGATTATCTGTTAAATAATAGACAACAGCTCTCTCTCTCTCTCCTATATCATCTAAAATTCTAAATAATAGTCTTACAAATAGTTAATATATATCATTATATATGCCCTTAATCAAGCTGTCCATGGTTGACGGGGAAACGCCATGCATGCGTCGGATGACAGTTCCAGGCATTCGATCTCACGCGGAGATGCAACTATTTGTGCCCGAATTTATGTCAGGAAAACGGACCCTCTAAAATTCTGAAACCACACGTACAAGCATGTGAATTTTGAATAACCAGATACTAACTTTTAGATACCACAACGTACTTTCGCCCGTTTCGCAACCATACATATAGACTAAAGAGACACTAATTTTAAGAAATAACTAATATATAATTACTATACATATCTCTATCAAATGAAATAGCACAACCACTTAATCTCTTTGAAAAGTACATGTAGTGGTCATGAAAACTGTAACTACACTTTAGAATTATTTAATAGACAAATATATTGAAACGGATACTCTAGACCATAACAAATATATCGAAACGGAGGCACATAGATTAAGAAGGTTGCAAATCTAAGAGAAAGATAAGAGGAAATGACCATGCTGTAAATACATGGGAGACAATAGTATGCGAGAATGTTACTTATAAATACAATGATAAATAAGGGCAAGCAAGGAAAGACATTAATAAATTTGCATGCACGCTTATATTTTGAAATAAATTTAAAAAATGTGCACCTTATATTTGTGCTACCTCTATTCTTTTTTTACTTGTCGCTTTAGATATTAACACGTTCTTCAATGCACACATTTGTTCATTACTTTTCTTAATTATATGTCATAAAAAATGTATTAAAAGTATAATGATCTTGAAGTACTTTCGATGACTTGAATCTATTCACAAATTATTTTCTTGTGGCAAATCTAAATATTGTTTTAGTTATTAATGGTCAAAGCTTTAAAAAATTGATTACATGTATTCTAAGAGGATATCTATTTCAGAATGGATGGATCATCTTGCCTTGAGCTTCCTCCGAAAAATGGAAAACTCACTTTTTTCGGTGGAATTAATCCCAAGGAACTAGACAGAGGACAAATCTATTAATTAACCCATTATTAATAATATTTCAGAAATACCCTTTATCAAAACTTATTTTAAAAATAACCTCTATTTAGCAAAAACAACGCTGTCACTTCTCCACTAATGATGGTAGGGATGGCAATCAGACCAGCGGGTTCAAGTACCTACAGGTTCTGCACCCGATTGGGTGGATTCGGGTTCTAATTTTCACCGGCGAGTTCTTCGGGTCGGGTACCGTACCGAGATGGATTCGGTCGAAATCGGGTTTATAAAACCACCCACTAGTACCCATCGGGTATCCGAAATACCGCACATACCTATCGGGTACCCGTTGGGTTCTGGGTACCCACCGGGTTCTACTTGGGTTTCTTATCGGGTCGGATTTTGCAAAACCCACACCTGACCCAACCTATTGCCACCCCTAGAACTGCAGTACTGCACAAACCCGTCGGGTACCCGCTGGATTTCGGGTACCTTCCGAATTCGGGTGTAGTTTTTTTACCTGATAGGGTATTCGGATTCGGATTCGGATTGAGTTTTTCAATTCGAGTTTTCTATCGAGTCGGGTTTTGTAAAATCCACACTCAACCCGTTGCCATCCCTAAATGATGGAGTGAAAAGGGCATGCAGCTGCGCCATCGCACCATCCTAGCCTCCTTTGCCATGTATGTTTGTATTGTTTTGGTCACCCTCAAGCGTGTCGTGGCAAGTGCCTAATGGGTCATTAAAAAAATAAGTTAGCGTGATGTTAATTTTTAAAATATTGTTAAAGGTAGAATTAATTAATAAAAATGCTCCGGGCAGAAAGAAACTTCCACTCGCGAGCCTGAGCCTATAGAACAAAAGCTTTAGTGCAAATAATCGGATGTGCAGTACCGTGCATGCACGGCACGGGCCGGGCAGGTTGGCCGTTGGCACACCGGCGGGCTCGGGAACGTCGCACACGCACGCGCCCCCTCCTTTCCAAGCAAAGCGGAAACCGAGAACAATCCAACTGTTGAACAATGACGACAACAAACTATAATATTCCAGATCAAACAAATAGAATGTTCACAAGAAACACTATCAAATAAAATAATCATTTAAAATGAAAAACTAGGGGGCCTAGGTGCTATCAGTGAGAGATGGAGACAACACTTGGGATGAGGCCGGGTGCGTCGGTTGTCGTCGAGAATAGCTGCTGCACTGCCGGAGCATGAGGACTGATGGTGGCGTGAGGAGAGAGAATCATAAGACGGCGGCGGTGTGAAGCAGAGTGCAAGAGCGAGACGAGGGCGCAAGAGAGAGGGAGGGGGAGGCTAGAGGGAGAGAGGGGCCAAAGGCCAGCGGCCGTCGGCAGTGGCATGCAATAGGGGAGGCAAAGAGGCGGCATCTAGAGGGGAAGGAAGTAGGAGCGAGGTGGGGAAGGAGGAGGGTCGGCATGGTGGCACAAAAGGAGGAAGAGTGAGAGGAGAGCGAGAGGGAGAGGAGTCAGGGCGGCGACTGAGTAGAATCAGAGAAATGAAGTGAAGGGTGAGATTAGGGTTAGGTTTAGGGAGTGATGGGTCAAAATTAGGGTTTGCTGAATTTTAAAAATAATAATAATTATGTATATATAAATATAAAGATAAATAAATAAATAACTAGGTAGACAAATAAATAAATAAAAAGATAGATAAATGAATAAATTGAATAATTAAATAAAATAGCATATGTTTTTACCTGGATAAATTAGTAGAAAAACAAAATAAATTAAGAAAACAAAATCCAAATTTATTTCTTGTTTTTCTCTTTTTTCTTTTCTCTAAATTAAATTACGATCTAACTTCCTAACACTCACCCATGCAAAGCATATAAAGGTAAAATAAGTAAATCGTCACTATTTCAAAATGCAACCATGAGAGTAATTGTCATGCAAAGCACGAGGTAGAAAAGGCTATATTTCAATTTAACCCTAATTAGAAAAAAATTATGAATATTAAAATCCTTGGTTCTCTCGTTAGGAAATCTACACGATAACATCAGGGAACATCTAGAGTAGGGATAGCAATCTTACCCGATTACCCGTATACCGGCAGGTAAAAACCTTAATAGAGGTGGGTATGTTCCTCGTTTATTACCCACGGGTATATTTATAGGGGCTAAACTTTACCCGATGGGAAAACGGGTATGGGTATGAGGGAGCTTCACTCGTACCCATTCCGTCTGATTGCCCGCCACCTTCTATTGACATATGGGCTAGAACAGGAACCTAGTTGGCCCCCTGATCCCTAATTTATGGTACCTCATTTCAGGAATTGTCGAACTTGGGCATCTGTGTGTTATCTGTCTGTATACATTATTTTAATTCTTATTCTCATGTACATTTGAAATTTTGAATCATTGATAATCATTTTGCAATCCACAGATTGTAGTTGATACCCATAATTTCATCAAAAGGATTATATTAGTACCATAGCTCATTAGCTCCTAGTGCCATTTGGTTGGAAAAATTATCGATGGTGGCGGGTAAACGGGTATACCCGTGGGTATCGGGTACCCGTAGGCGACAAGTATGGGCAAGATTCTTCACCTGCCACTACCTTGAAAAAGGTCATCAGTGGCGGTTCGAAACTGCCATCAGTGGCGGTTTTCGAACCGCCACATATTTAGTGCCAGCGATAATCCAGATTATCGGTGGCGGTTCTAGAACCGCCACGATAACATTATTTGTGACGGTTTGTGGCTCGAACCGCCATCGATACCCATGATATCGATGACGGTTCGAGCCAAAACCGCCATCGATAGTACTAGTATCGATGGCGGTTTTTGGCTCGAACCGTCATCGATATCATGGGTATCGATGACGATTCGAGCCACAAACCGCCACCGATAGTCCGACACTGAGAAAATAAAAAAGCGGCATTTGTGGCTAGCCTCGGCGATGCTAGCCATGCCCTCTGCAGAATATATATAAGAGAATTGATAGAAGTGTCATACGAGAAGCAAAGACTGCAAAACATGAAGCAATTAATTAAGTGCTCAAATATTGCACATACTACATGCACTCTGCACCTATTGTCGCCACTATGAAATCAGTACACAATCTAGGGTTGGATCAATTGATACCGATTTATGGCCTTGGATAACTAAGGTTTCATTTGCAATAATATATTATGTAATACCGATCAATTATATAATCTATCATAACAAGAAAGTTCA
This sequence comes from Guadua angustifolia, assembly GCA_036346375.1. Classification (NCBI taxonomy): domain Eukaryota; kingdom Viridiplantae; phylum Streptophyta; class Magnoliopsida; order Poales; family Poaceae; genus Guadua; species Guadua angustifolia. The sequence continues at coordinate 33,519,919 of CM070500.1, read as the reverse complement.
AAGTAACTCAATGCATGCAATTTTAAATTTCAAAGAGAAATGCAGGTAGCAAAGTAACTTTAGAACTTACTTCGCCCCCGGTAAGGACAGCAAGGTCATGTAAATTTGCTTTCCTGTTCTCTCCAAAACCAGAGCTTTAACAAGACTGAGACCTAAATGCCGCACCCAATCAGGACAACAGACTTTACAAGTTCCAAATTTCCAATCACAAAAACAGACATAATTTGCTGACCTTAATGCCAGCACGAAGCTTGTTGATAATCAGAGTACCCAATGCTTTACTTTCTACATCTTCAAGAACAATCAAGAGAGGTTTTTGCTTCGCTCAAGGCAAATCGTTAACCATTACATCAGCAAAGACCACAATGACATCTATATTAGCCACAATTCCATGAGAGCAAACAAGTACCTTCAGAGCCAACTCCAACACTTTTAGTACTGCATGAAGGTTTGAAACCTTCTTGTCGTGTATCAAGATCAAGAGGTCTTCCAATTCCTGACACAAAAACACATAACTCTTTCATGGCCTTATGTCCATTACAAATAATTTGCAAAAGCACTACTGCATAGAGTAGATCTAACCATTTTTGGAACTCTAGGTGAAACCACACAAAACGCCTTCATCTCTTCTCTTGAAGAAAGGGCATCAATAAATTTGCCACTAATAGGAAAACCATGTAAATGCATTACAAGATAACAAGATCATGACAGAATAATGTGATTTTGTCACTTACAAAATGCAACAAAAAATGACTTGTGCTGGCAATTGTAGAGGGAGTTGAGAAACTCGGAGAGGTGAGGCACTTTGCCAATTATAGCCAGGATCTCAGGTGCATCTACAACCTATCAAGATCCTTAATAAATGTGACATCCAAGCTGATAAAACAAAAGCAAACACACAATATCCTTATCCGTAAGAACCTAAGGAAACAAGGATGGTTTTATAAGTATCACATATAACAAATTACAATGTAGGCCTCATTCTATGTTACGGAGATATTATGTGCTCAAGCAGATTTTCTTTAGTTTCTTAACATTAGCATTTTGTAGTAATAACCATTATCTATCCAATTAAGAAAATATGCAAGACATCATGTGTAAGGAGAATTGGAACCTAAAGGTGCGAAAAATTAAAAGAAAAGTCCATCGAGAGCATCATTTACTGTTTGGCCATGTCGAAGTTCCCAAGTCTTGAATATGCACTAATGAGTGCCATATATATATATATATATATATATATATATATATATATATATATATACACTTGGTCATTTGAATTCCATCTTGCCGTAATTCATCGTGATACTGCCAACAATTCAATAGCTAGCAATTATCCCAATAGAAACTATAAATATTAAATAGAAAGGTATAGGTTAATAGGAACAATGTAGCAACCATAGAAGAAAATAAGAAGACAAACACTAGCAGGTTGAGATGTAGTCCATTTCTAAAAATTGAAATGAGCACTTCAGAGATGCATTGCTATTACTGTCCAGATATTGTCATGTAAGTATGTAACACAATATCCTAAATAACCAAAAAAAAGAGAATCAAATGATAATACTTACCATGAAATACAAGAAGGGGAACAACGATGCTATTGGTAAAGCTGGAAAGGCCAAGAGAAAAAATAGAAATGTTAAATATGCAATGGAAAATATTTATGCAAAAAATAATATAATGCACATGGTAAGATTAATCACATTGTGGGAATCATCACATCATTTCTCGGGGGACGATGTAACGCTGAAACCATAAAGCAATTGCCTCTCCCGCAACATCCACAAACATTCGAATTAGCAAACATTGTGGGAATCATCAAAGCATTTCTCGTGATAGTATGTAATGTTGAAACCCCAAAGCAATTGCATCTCCCGCAACATCCACAAACATTAAGAATTAGCAAAACATGTCGATGGAATAGTATCTCTTAGAGCAAAAGGTTTCTTAAAGGTCAATTGCGATTATTAAAGAAAACAAATCTCGAGAATCATTCAATGTAAAATAAAAGCAAACACATGAAATAACTTCATATGCAAAAATAACCATGTAAGGCAAACACATGAAATATTTAGAAGTGCCACTCGCATGTGTGTACATGTGTTCCTCAAGAAGACAAACATACATGCTACAAAGAGCGTAACCACTCGACAAGAGAAGTGGCATTGAGGAAAGAAGGGCTCCCATTTCAAAGGTACAAAGAGTTATTTACACTTTGTAATGAAATAGAATTGAAGTAACAAAAGCCTAAACTAGTTTTCTAAACTAGAAGCCTATGGGTCTTGAGCTTGGAGACACGCGATGTGAGAGATGAGTATGGAGGAGTGGATCGTTGTTGTCTTCGTCATAAAACTCGCCTTTTTTGTTGAGTATTTCCTTCATGATGAAGTAGGCGGTAGCCTGAGCGGCTTGGATTTCAGAGCAAGCGAAGCCTACAGTGAGATGACTTGAGGCGTAGAGGTATGAAAAACAAATTAAGAGAGCATATAGAAATCGAGTGGCGCGAATCGATGTGTCATGTCGGCATGATCGACCTCCACGCCATTGTCTTTTATTGTGCAACTTAAGATTTCCGCATGTACTAGCACACGAAGTACCTACATAGATTATTTCCTTGCTACGCTTGTGACCTTTGAAAATCGAATGAACTAAGATGTCGTCGAAGGAGCTATTTACTATGAAATACGATATAAGAATATTCCTTGCGTGCGCATCGGAAATTTAGTACGGATTGTAAGGGTTTTTACGGTATGGGCGGTGTCTCGTGCTCTGCGACAATATCTTTTGAGCGCCTCGTTGATTAAACGTGTCATCACTTCATAGTCTCTTTAGTTTATCCATTGGATCCATGATCGACATCTTGCTCTTATGCGGATGAATTACTACGAGAATCCAAAGGAATCTGGATGCCATAGCCATTAGTCGTTACGCCGAGTAAATAACTAAACCAACGAGTAATTTAACTTCGCTAGTGTGGAACTTACTTAAAATTGTATGGTACAAGTATAAACTCCTTGTCTTGTAGTTTAAGCAAAGCTTTATATCGTACTCCTCGACCTCCTTTGGTACTCTCTCGATTTCGGTTTGGCAAACCGTTCCTGGTCGAGAATCCCAATCGCCCCTTGGTTCTTCGTAGTTCTTGAATCTCGTATCTATATAACTAAATAGTTAGACATGACATTTATCGGTATTACGTTAATGTAGACCAAGATTGATATATTAGACACTTACGATGTCCAAATCTCAAAAACATATGTCGAGGCGTCATGATAGAACAAGTTGTGCATGTTATCGAATTCTATTAAGAAGTAGCCATAGCCCTCGTGGTGAAAATGTTCCTCACGGAACACCGCGGTGATCACCTTCGAGTACGTCTTGGTTGGATCGCCCATGTACCATGCATGTAGTCATTGCATCATGGGTGTTAGATGCTTAACTTCGAATCGGTGACTAAGGGCTTTCTAACCTCGAATTTCAATCTTGGTTGATTTTCTTGTTCATCGACTTCCCTTGCCCTTACTTTTTCACGGACGACATCATACTCGGTCTGGCTTCCCTAATCTAGCCGTCTGGCTTTGTCTAATGTGCCATTTTTGGGATCGGGGTTGTAGGTTTGTCTTTTGAAGTACCGGTGTTCTGAGTTTACTGCGTTGGAGTACTAACAGGGCCATATTTATGGGGCCCTCAATGGATTTCTTTCTACCTCATCTTGCTTCTTCACCATTTCACTCTCGTGTCTGGTGGTGATCTTGGATTGCACTTTGAGAGGTTTGGCGATGCATGATCCAAGACGATGTCGAGAGGGTGCCACCGCATGGTCCAAGATGATGTCACGCTTGCGCCATCGATGAATGAGTGGGCGGCACCTCCCGAGTTGTTATCTCGTCATTGGCGGGTTTTTCTAGCTGATATCGAAGAAAGCGTAACTACCGTGTCCACGGACCTTTGCATAACTTTGGCGCTATCGGGGCATTGTGCAGACACCCCTTGTTGGCACGGATAAGCTACCTGAAGAGCTCAGAGAAAGATGTTCATCACGACACGTTGAGTGACAGGTGTGGGGTCATGTATGTCGCCCACAGATAATGGTTTAGGTCCGCTTGTCTTTGGCGTGGACCATAGCTTCGCCGCGACACAGTAGGGCCGAGAGAGGCGTTTTTCGACTGCGTCGCTCAAGGCTTCTTGTACTTGTCGTTGAACTTGTTCGTGAATGGTGGGTTGTAATTCTCGCAGAACCCTTTCCTTCATACTTTCCATTTCTGCAACTGCTTCTTCTTTAGCTCTTTTTCCGACTCCTATAAGAGTCTTCGTGCTCGAGAATCCCATCTTCCATGGAACCTTGACCCGACGCCTCGTGTTCGACCGGTGCTCTTTGTTTCGAGGGCGGCGATAGCTCGTCTTTCTCCTGTTTGGGTGGAAGGATCCTTGGGTGGATAGGGCGTATAACCGATGAACTCTTTGCGCCATCGCTTCGTCTTCGCCGCTCTTGAATGATAAACTCGAAGAGACAAGAGATCGCCTTCGCTAGCACGTAGTGCTTCACTCGTCCGTAGTCCGACCAAGGGACTTGTGCCGGTCTGTTGGATCACTTGTAATTCCTGCTGTCATTCCATTGAGCAATTTTACCTGCGTACCCACTCGTGCCAAGTCCGTGGGGTGAGTATTCCTTCTTGCGATGCTAATGTGGTCCTCACTAGACTTCCTTCTCGCTTCAGATTGCTTCATCGCCACGAACTCATCCCAAGATGGTTGTAATCTTGGGTAGTCTCCGACGGTCGACCGTTTTGCTTCACATAATTTACGCTCACCTCGCTTTGAAGTTTCTCCACGCCGCATCCATGGTCATCAATGCATCGCGACGCACGATTTCTTCGACTCCTTCGGGGAATGCGAAGGTTCCTTTGAGCTCTGTCCACAGATCCTCTTTGGTGGCTCGGGGCACTTTATGCCAATCCAAATAGGTGATTGGCACTTTCTCCCTTACGATGTACCCGCATGTTGACCTGTATTTTGCTGCTGCCTTTTTCGGTGCAACAGGGGACCCAGTATCTGAGACCTCCGTGATGGTGTACCGGCCTTCAGCTTTTATTCTTCCTCGTCCTCGGCGTGTTGCAACAAGTGGAGGCCTCGGAACAGCTGGTCGAGGCCCCGGAACAGCGGTGGAGGCCTCGGCTACTCCGGTGGTTGGGTGGAGGGTAAGGTACCGCCGGGCTCTCCTCCATTATAGGCTCGTTTGGGCTCCATTAGAACTACTCAATAGAAAGGAGATATTTCAGAGAGGAAAGAAAATATGTACTAACTGATAGAATAACTAAGTGTATCATATTGAATTAGCACACTGAGGAAAATATGTACTAACTGAGGAGTAAGATAGAAGATGTACTAACCGAGGACTATATTAGATCCTTAAAGTGCCTGTCCATGGCTCATTTCGAGTCCATGTACTAACTGATGTACTAACAATGGCATGATCAGGAAGAAATTTATGATTTTTGCTTACCTTTCTTGGGAATTTTTTTAAATAATATTATTTTCTTTTAAATCTAGTGGTGTTATTAAGAGTGGATGTTCTTCCTCTCCAACTTTTCCAATGTAAAATTTCATGTTCTATGAAGATGAGAACTACTTCAAGAATTTCGTGTTTCACGAGGATTGCGGTAAGGAGTACTCTCGGACTTAGGGTATAGATGAAGATAAGAATACTCAATGGAAGCATAATTCACAACCAACCAGAATGACTTATGGTTCATAATTCGGACAAAAGGCATAAGATAGAAGATGTACTAACTGAGGACTATATTAGATCCTTAAAGTGCTTAGAGTTATTTGGTTTTACAAGACTAAGTGAATTGTTCCTGCGAATGATATCAACTATCTCCACTATACACAACTACTAGCATATATATACATATATAGACACAAGATCAAGCACATACATAAGAATATATATATATATAGACACAAGATCAAGCACATACACAAGATCAATACCAACATGATATTAAAGCACTCATCCACACAAACAGAGATATCAACAATGGCATGATCATTAACAAATCAAGTAGCATCTAGCTCAAAGAGAATTAATTTAATGTGCTCTCAGATTTGGGTATGGATGAAGATAAGGATCTTCACCACAATCACAAATGGGCTAACACTTTATTCAATGAAATAGGCCTTGAACTCTTACCACCTTAAAATGCACACTAAAGAATTCTGCTGTCTAGATATTTACTAGTTATTCACTACCCCGACATAGGGCAATATCATAATTCCTAAAGCATGTAGTGTCGAATATTATCTTTCCCAAAAGGCATAATTTCGCTCTACATTGTCAAAGCTATCTCTATAACACTATTATTTTTCTATCTTTAACAAATTAAACATGTCTTAAGTGAGTTATCTTCCAAATCTTCTAGCGTAACATGGCCTTCTAGGGTTGAGGCCTTCACTCACCTCTTGTCATGTGCTCTGGACCCATTGCCATGTAGAGGTAAAATTATCGTACTTGTTTTTTATTTATTTATTTTACTATGGAAACAATCCATATAATTCGCTTACTTTAGGAGAATTTGTTGAGAATTCTACTATGGACCCATTGCCATGTAGAGGTGAAATTACTTGTACTTTTTAACTATGGAAACAGTCCATAGTACCCATTTACTATATGTGTCATAGTAGTTGATGCTTGGGATCCCTTATTCTACCGCTACCCCGATCTTGATGTACTTATCATAGTTTTCAGGTACACGAAAGCAAAAGGATAGCAGCAGAAGTAAGCAATTCTTTCAAGCATTTAAGTCTATAGTTCAAGGCCTAAACCATATAAATAAAGGTTCTCGATCATTCTAGTACCCGGGTTCATCACAGAGCATCACCCACGCCTCAACAGAAGGCAACAAGTAAGACAAGTAAGGCAACAAGTAATAGCGGCGGTAGTATAATGCATCCACAATGTTAAGGGCATCCACAATGTACTTCCCAACAAAATAGAAATTCTTATCAATCGCTTGTATTTCATTCCTTCAAACCTCGATTTGTTTACTATTTTTCTCAGTAGTATTCAGAACAAGAAAAGACAAGTACAATTACAAAGATAATTAATTACGGTGAAGAGATGTCATATTTTCATATACTCAACTAGTGTAGGTATAAAACCATCCAAGTCCATGGATACCAAACAAAATTTAGCAACATAGAGAGGAGATATGAGCATGTTATTCTAGTTGAGAATACATAATCCAAGAATAACAAGAATGACATAGATAAGATAGAACTTGTTGAAATAATTGCAGATTAGCAATATTGTGAAGACATTAATTCCAAGCCAATTAAACAACCATGACAGTTCATTGTTGATTGAGTACAAGTTCTCAGATATATGACAACATCATAATAGATGAGCTCATAAACAAGTATCTTGGCGGATGCATAACAATGAACCATAATGGAGACATACAACTAGCAATAATACTCAAGTTGATTTCATTTGAATTGTTCTCAGATGTCGGGTTGCCTTTAAAGGCCATCCTCGCCACTAGGGCAAGATATAGATTTGTTTGTGACAACCTTACCACAAAACAGTTTATATACTTGGCAGTTTTAGAACTTGATCAATGCTTATTGGACGTAGAAAACGACAATTGCATGACGTAAGCGAGACTATCGCCAACTAAAAGAAAAGCAGAATCTATGAGAAGACTATTGAACAACCTATGTATGAATCTACCACTCACAGTTATCAATCAAATGATCTACCAAGTATTGTAATCTATGAAAGTTAATTTCGTTGTCACAAACAATCTACCTTAACCCAATTCCTCACGAACAACAGTCTCCCCACAAGCAAAGTCCCCAAGCAATCAAGCGCCCCAAAATTGGTACCCAAGTTGATTGACTAGCCTCTTGCACAATATAGAAATTGTGTAATCACAGATGACGAAATACTCACAAAGCACCAACAGGACAAGTATTACTTTCGCATCAAAGAAATTGAGTAATCACAGATGACAGATGACGAAATTGAGTAATCACGAGAATGACTATAAGCATTTTCGCATCAAAGAACAAGGAACTACTATTTGAGCATTTTCGCACCAAAGAATAGGAACCAAGCCATCTTCACAAAACTACTACTATTTGAGCATTTTCGCATCAAAGAACAGATCCAAGCCATCTTCACAAAATCGCAACGCCCAAAGAAGAAAACATCAAACTCTATCTTCCGAAACCATCTCAACCGACCACACATTGTTGTATTCACAGATATATTCAACACTAATTAAACCATTGATTCTTTAACAAATTCTACCATCACTAATTAAACCATTGATGCAACGTGAAGAGAAGGGCTTACCCGGTAGGGTTCAAGGGGCGGCGCGGTGGGAGGGGCGTTGGGGCGTGACGGTGGGAGGCGCTTGGAGGCGACGCCGGTGGGGAGGCGCGAGACGGCTTGATGGGGAGGCGGCGCCGGTGAGGAGCGGACGGCGCGACGCCGAGGGGCGGCGCCGGTGGGGAGGGAAGGGACGGCGCGACGCTGGAGGGGGGCGGTGGCTTCGTGCGGGAGCTAGGGCACAGCAAGCAGAGGGAAATTTTCGATCAGAAGTGTAGAAGGCGCGGAAATCTGCGGAAGAAGCGCGTGCTCGATATATGTAGAGCAGATCGTGGCGGTTAATAACAATAACCGCCACAGATAAGCGTTATCTGTGGCGGTTAAGAACAATAATCGCCAGAGATAAGCGTTTATCTGTGATTTGTTATTGTTCTAACGCCATTAAAACAATAACCGTCCGCAGATAAGCGTTTATCCGTGGCGGTTATTGTTCTAACCGCCACGAATAACGTTTATCTCGTGGCGGTTATTGTTATTAACCGTCACAGATACCCCCTCCCACGCCATAGATACAAATGACAATCTGTATAAACTCCAGGAAGCATGCATAACTCTAAAAACTGCAGAAATCATAATAAACCATGTTGCATATGACAATACATGATTTTTTTCTTCCATACATTAATACATATGAAGCATGTATAACATAAGTCCTAGAAGCATTTAACTGTTTCGAAGTTTTCTCATCAAAATCATGCATATTTATTTCCTATTAATTAGACAGAAATGTACATTTCTTACATCACATTTCCATTACTCCATATAAATGGCGACATGTTGCCATTACTCCTAGCTAATTATTTTCTTTCACAATTTGGCCTTCGTTGTGATCATCGCGATGATAGGTAACTTCTTGAGTGGTTTCTTCCTCGGGCTTCGATCTTTATCGCTGCGGAGGCAACTCATCAAACGGTTGTACTCTTCCTCATCCACGACATTCTCAACTCCAACAATCCTTCTTTTTCCTTGCGAACTACGTGGCGCTTCTTATCCGCCGGTCGATTATGTAGAATACTTGTGCTACTTGATTCGCAAGAACGAATGGTTCGCTCTGTATCCGACATGTTCGATGTCCACATGAGTAAAACCGTGCTTGTCCACCTTGACACCATTAGGGAGTCGTACCCAATGACATCAAACACCGGATCTTGAAAATCAGAGTCCGGCTCCCAAATCTCCTCTATGAACCCGTAGTAGATGCTCTTCGTACTGCCTGTGTTGTCGTAGGCATCTATACAGACATCACTGTTTTGGTAAGTGCTCTTGCTATCCCGAGCTCTCGTGTAAAATGTATATCCATTGATGTCATATCCTTGCCATGTCGTGATTGTACACAAGGCCCTTTTGCCAACCACCTCAATGTAACACTCGTTTCTTCACCGCACATGTGCTCCTCTGAACCAATGACCTGAACAAACGATTGTGCTCTTTTGTTATCCAAATCTCGACTTTCCCGGTTTTCCTCCTTAGCTTACCCTTGTGTATGTCCATATACGGGCACACCTCAAGTATTTGTTGCAATCTTGTGAAATGGGCTTGTTCAACAAAATATTATCGTAAGAATTTGTAGATTTCTTTCCTATTACACCTTTTCCACCTAGCCTACCCTCATGGCGAGATCTCGCACTCCTACCGGTTCGACCTCCTCCATGTAATCGACCACGTAACTCAATAACCTCCTCGGTTGCATAACCTTCTACAATTGAGCCTTCCGTACGAGATCGATTACGTACATATTTCTTCGTAACACCCATATACCTTTTAAATAGGTACATCTGATGCAAGAATACGGGGCCGCAAATATTTATCTTATTGACAAGGTGAACAATGAGATGAACCATGATATCAAAAATGATGGGGAAAATACATCTCCAAAGCACAGAGTCTTTACCACATCGGCTGAAGTTCATAAAGTCCAACGGATCGATGACCTTCGTGAAATCGTGTTGAAGAAGGAACACAACCTCGTGATTGCCTCTCGGACCTTGTCGTGCAAAATACCTCTAATTGCAACAGGAGCATTTGTGTCATCATCACATGACAATCATGAGACTTCATGCCGATTAACTTCAAATCTTTCATCGATACGGTTTCTTGATGTTTGCGAGTAACCGGACGGAACTTTCACACCATGCGAGCACTTGCGAGTTCATTTTCTCTTTCTTACTCAAAGTGTAGCAAGTCGGGGAAGGTAAAGCCGTCCTTTCCAGTGTCTTGAGGATGTAGCTCGCTCGATCTTCATGTCTTCCAGATCCTTTCGTGCCTTGATCCATCCTTTGTTTTGCTAGGAATATTCAAGAAAAGACCAACCACGCTGTCACATACATTCTTCTCTACATGCATGACGTCGATGCAATGGTCGAACTTCCAAGTCCTTCGGTAGGGTAAGTCCCAAAAGATGGATCTCTTCTTCCACGTGGTTTTTGCGTGTATGGGACGCGATGTATTACCAATACTCCCTTCCGAGTACAACATTAAGATCCCTAACCATATCATACACCTCTTCCCCACGAAGACGCCTTGGAGCTAAACCGTCCTCCTTTGTCCCGTCGAATTGTTTCTTCATATTACAGTGCGGATGATTCTGCGAAGGAACCTCCGTGACGCATGTACACTATTTTCCTCGAGTTGTTGAGCCACACACTAGCGGTTTCATCCATGCCTTTGGGGGCATGCTTTCGCTCCTTTTATAGTACGGTAGGACAGTTACCAAGCGCAGAAAATCATTGATGGTGCGAGAACAACAATGCGCGTAGAGTGAAGTACTCTCGTTTGTACTCATCCCATACCATACACCTTTGTTCCACAATATCACAAGATCTTCCACCAATGGTTGTAGGTATACATCAATATCGTTGCTGTGTTGTCTCGGCCCTTGGATAAGCAAGGACATCATAATGTACTTTCGCTTCATACACAACCGTGGTGGAAGGTTGTATATACACGAGTCACGGGCCAAGTGCTATGAATCTTGCTCATGTTACCAAAGGATTCATTCCATCCGTACTCAAGCCAAACCTTACATTCCTCGGTTCATTTCGAAGTTCTCCTGAAGAGTCTATCGATGGTTCTCCATCGCGTAATCGGTAGGGTGTCTCGATTTTCCATCCCTCTTACGGTCTTCCGAAGTGCCATCGCATCAATTTAGCGTGCTTTTTGTTTCCAAATAAACGCTTCAATCGAGGTATTCTTGCAAATACCACACCACCTTTGCGGGAGCTCCTTTCTTCACCTCGATAACCCATTGCCATCGCCCTTACGCTTGTATCGCGACGCTTTGCACACGGACATACATGAATATGCGCATAGTCTTTGCGATCAAAGATATCTGATCGTTTGGACAAGCATGTATTCTTTCTACTTCCAATCCCAAGGACATACAACCTTCTTAGCTAGATATGTGGTTTTAGGCAACACGTTTCCTTCAGCAAGATGTCCGCTAAGAGATGTAACAACGCCGTGAAACTCTTGTCGGACCAACCATTGGCTGCCTTCAATTTCAAGATAACGAGAGCACCGTGTGCAACTTTGTGTATTCCTCCTTACAACCCGGAACAAAGGTTTCTCCGAATCCTCCATCAAACCCGTGAATTGATTAAACTCTCGTGACTAGTGTAGTTCTCTTACGCATCGCGCAACATTTGAGCAGTTAATGTCGTCATCGACGACCAACCTATCCTCATCGGATCCATAACGATGTCGCTTCCACATTGCGGCTCCGTAAGTAAATCGGCGTTATCACGTTCAAGTATGATCTCCTCTTCACCGTGCCTTGTCCAACTTGTATAGCGGTACAAAACCCTCCGGATCAAATGCAAATGGATATGGTTTTGTTCGAAAACATCTTCTCATTCTTGCAATCAATGCATGGACGATGTATGTACTCCGTCTTCTTTTGCAAGTCGTTCTCCTCGGTGCCCTTAGAAAAAGCAGATACACCGTCGATATATTCTTGGTGCAACGGTTCGCATCGTACATCCATCTCCGGTCCATCTACAGTTCATTAATTTAAGCAATTTATTAATATCCAAAAACTTAATTAAATAAATTGTTATTGAATATTCAACAATATGCACTAACGGGACAACATTAATACTAAGTAAATGTTGCAAACTTAATTAATTAATTTTAATATATACTCATACGTAACCAAAAATTATATATATCCTCAGGAAGATCAACATAATAAATTCCTCACCTCAAAATTTCATGATCACCCGGCTACCATATTAACTAAAATTTATTTATCATTCATCCAACAATCTTAATTACATAAATTGGGTTTATATGCTTCATAAAAATTCACTAACAATACCCACTAATGGAGCAAGATGTATATGCACGCGCTAACTAAAAAAATTAATGGTAACTAAGAAAAATTTTAACTACGTATTTTTTATACATATCCTTCGGAAGAGCAACATAATAAATTTCCTCATCTCAAAATGCAAGGCAATTAACATCATGATCACCCATCTATCATATTAACTATAATTTATTTTTCATTAATATCCAATAATCGTAAATACATACATTTGATATATGCACGACAAAACATTCATCATCTAAACAAGGTAGACAACTTAATCTAATACTGACAAGGTAATAAATTCATCATCTACAAATTGCTAGGTAAATAAAAAACAAACTAAATGTAGACCTTGCATCTAAACCTTAATTAAGCTAGGAATAAACCATTAATGGCAATTTTAAAGTACAAATGAAGAGAGGAAACATATTTTACACACCTTGGAACAATTCTAGGAAGTAGAAGCACAAGATCTTGTCCAAACAAAATCTGAAATGAAAAAGCTAACTTTTCTTCTCGGGCAGCAGAGGAGGAAGATGACCAGCGACAGTGGCAGCAGTGGCTTTATATAGAAAACATTATTTCTGGCGGTTTTAAATTAAAACCGCCACAGATAATTATATTAGTGGCGGTTGTAAAACCAAACCGCCACAGATAATTTATTATCTGTGACGGTTCCATCTACCAACCGCCACAAATAGTCACAGCGTTATCAGTGGCGGTTTCAAATATAAACCGTCACGAGATAATGTATTATCGATGGCGGTTTTGGATGAAACCGCCACAAATGGTCCTCCGCCAATTTCACAAAGAACCGCCATCGATACATGTATTTGTGACGGTTGAAATGAACCGCCACAAATAGGGCGTCACCTATGTGCTTTGTTTTGTAGTAGTGCGACCCTTCGCAGGTATAACCGTGGGGGAGATTTTGGTTCACAGATATGGGTATGGACGAGCACTACCCGAACCTGCCGCACCCGATTGCCATCCCTAATCTAGAGCCACTCCCTACTATGAACAACTCTATGATCACACATCCAGACAAGTCGCCCTTCGATCATATCTTATGAACTGGTTTTGTGGTTTGGGTTGATTGAAACTCTTGCATTCATCCTAAAAGATTAATTTCTAAAAGAAATTAAAACATGTCAAGTGGATCAGCTAGATCCAGTAGTAAAACCATAACCCAGGTTAGGTTGTGGAGATATTGGGTGGGTGGAGGAGTTCATATTGTGAACAATCCCAGTTGAGTTATTGTGAAAGTCAAGCCTCATCTACATAGGATATCATTTAAGGTCAAAACCAAACTGGTGCTTACTTCAACAACGGCACAAACCATGCTGACCATAGATCTAGCATGGGACGAGCTAAACTAAGCAACCAACGAGTAGCTGTTCATGCCAAAGGTGAGAAGGTGACTATGTCATGGAGAGGCAGTCACCCTAGGACGGGACATTAGGGGAGGAGTCTTGACTTGCGTGCCTTTAATGAAGCAAGGTGGTATGGCAGAGGTTAGAGTACAATTGGCCAAAGGTTCTGTTCCCTTGGCTTATTAGTGTGCCTAAGAAAGCGCATTGGTTAAACGATAAGCCAAGTGATGCTATGGGCAAAGCAGTACATCTCTGATTAGAGTTAAATGTGATATCACTCCTAACTTCAGGGTTTGGAAGTGCATCGTGTGGATTTTCTTCTAACACAGGATGTAAGACCCTACATTGTTTTACTGTCAGTAGATTTAAAAGTTAAAACTTGACACTTTTTAACAAATGGTTAATGGGGTACTTTGGGTAAAGGACTACTGTGGAGTAGCGGCTCGGTGGCTGAAAAAGTATAACTATATACTCATGCATAAATTTTATATGAAGTACTCAGCCTTGCTTTCTCTGTTGGTTTGCAGAACATGTTAAGGCCACCAATCTTGTTGAAGTAGAAGGTGATTTCCATGATGATATGAATTATCATGATGATGATGATGTTGTTGTAGAGAGCTATGAATATGAGGGAGTAGAGGACCAAGACCTAGCGGAACAAAATACCATCAGGAGGGAGGCTCTTAGAATAATATTGTAATAATTAGGCAGGTGGTATAGAAATCACCGTAGTCGGATCTAAGACAGTACTATAAGTAATTTAAGAATAAATCCACGTGTACCATATGGTGGGAGTTTCTATATATACATGTGTTATTTCCTTTAGCTGATCTTGACGCACTCTGTTCTGTGATGTTTCCATTGGCTCGAGTCTGATAAGGCAAAGTGGGGCCGTCACACATTCGGTGAAAATTCCTTTCTCAAAACCTATGAACAATAACCAGGTAAAATCCTAATTGCCGATTAGATTAATCTTGTCTCAAATTATCCATTAAGAACTACTCCCTCCGTTTTTTTATAAGGCGTATTTTGATTTTGCACAAGGATTAAGATTGCATTGAAATTGAGAAAGATATGAAAAAAATAACTTAGATGCCCCCCTACTTAATTGTTTTGGAAGATGAAAGATATACTTTGTGTGGGTGGTAATGAATAAATACATATAGATAAGAGAAAATAAATAGGGGTATAGAAGGAAAGATCTCATTAAATCTACATGCAAAGCTTTACATTTGTAAACAAGACTATTCAAAAAATAGGCCTTATAAAAAAACGGAGAGAGTACTAAACTAACTAATTAGGTTAATTAATATGCAGATTAAAGAAACCAATCATATGACATTAACTCGTGTGCTTTGAACTTATCTATGGTTTATAATAGATTAATCGTTTGATGCTGGTTAAAATTTGATGTAGTATAGATCGATGTAGGTAGAAAATCCTATTCAGCCTTAGAGAACTTTTGTTGATAACGTGTTGAATAACGATGATGACTACTATAAAGTAATCACAATGCACCGATCAAACCAATCGAACAATATATCACAAAGAACATATATAATATAGATAGGCAAATTCTTTTCTCTTTACTGATAATTGATTATTTTATACAATAAAATGATATATTTATAGCGAAAATATCTCAATTAATTTCTAAATTCGACGGCAGAAACACTAACTTCGATTATATGTCAACACCAACAACGCTTTCAGCTTTACCTTGTGGCTCATGCGACGCAAACCGGCGCACGCGTTAAGGTGACACCTGCCCAAAAAGTTTGGCATAGTTGGCTGGCTGCCGTTCGCGAGATTACCACGGCGAGTTGGCGTTATCGCCGGCGGCTCCAGCCCTCCAGTACAAACAAGTCTTGTCGTGAACAGGACACAGGTGCACATATCAGAATAGTCGGAGAACTGTGCGTGCGCCAGATTGCCATGCACGACAGCCGGACAACTGTACAGTGAAAACGCGCTATGGCAAAGTCGATCGTCCACTTGTCTTTTCAGGTAAGTCGGGACTCACGTTTTGTAATTAATGCTTTTGTGTATTACATTACGTAGGTTAAATATTTCGTGTAATTATGAATAAAAGCACTCAACAAATCAAAAGATTCCTGGCTTCAACACTTGCCAGGCTGCCACGCCTCATGTTAACTCCTTCACGTACGTCTACTCCCACACAACACAAGGCAACAATCTACCTTCGAAAAGAGGGCCACTAAATTGTTAGCGACTCCCGTGATCGGAGGCCGAATTTTGCTACAGTGCACAGATGATTAATGACCGGAGCTACGCCCTTCGTTTTTTATAAGATATATTTTTTTAATGGTTATATCTGCAAATGTAAAGATTGTATGTAGATTTAATAAGACATTTTCTTTTATACATTTATTTATTTTCTCTCATCCATATGCATTTATTCATTATCACCCACACAAAGTATACATTTAATCTTCAAGACAATTAAGTGGGGGCATCTAAGTCATTTTTGCTCGTATCTTTCTCAATTTCAACACAACCTTAATCCTTATGCAAAGTCAAAATACGCCTTATTAAAAAAAACGAAAGGAGTATGACATATTGACAATAACATTTGGCGATCGTGGGACGGGGTGACATAGTAGATTTTATTTCATCAGTTTCTGAGTATGTATCATTCTAACTTTTAAATTTTATCTCTAAATATATAGTATTATCCTTCAATCTTGAGATATTTTTAACTATTTTTTTATTTATATACCTCTGCCATTTATTATTTCTAATGATATTTATTATTATAAATTAGAGTAATACACACCATTCAAAAATAACAAGTGAGCTAATAAAGAATGACGATTTAATTATTTATACACATGTTTTGATTAAAATGTAAAAACCAGAAACATTATCTATCCAGGGAAACCAAGTAGAGTAAGCAGAGAATGCCCACGTGTTCGATGAGCTTAGTCTCGGTTTCCTCCTGGGCACGAAACTAATATCCGCCTGCCCAGCCTATCCTACAAACCGACTAAATTAACTCCTGCTTGTCTCACAAGCAAGCGCGAACGTTGTGTTTGTGTAGGCGCCCGCCAAGGCGGTTCGAGAAAATTCGCAAGAAAGCAGGTGTGGAACCGAAAAGGCGATGAGGTTACACACCGCGTGCCTCACGAGTCACGAGTGACGTGTGCGGTGCACCATGCTCACCCAGCCCGAATCTGAAGCCACCGCGTAATTTATATAATAATAATATTTTAAGATTGTCTCACAAGATATGCAAAAGTATTTATTATTAACAATAACTCATGGAATGGTATTTTAAACTAACTATATGTTTGTCTCTTCACGAAGAGATAGCTATACTCTTTCCTCCTCTCTTTTCTATATATAAAAAAAACTTACGTGTCAAAACACATAGATAGTTGATATCACACCATTGTATATGACCTAAATGGTATGTCGCATTTCTTGTTTTTAAATCTAGTGAACAAAATTATAAATATAGTCCTATTTCCAACTGCAAAAACATCAACAAGTGACACGTATTATTTATTATGCTTATGTACGGCAATAGGTGGTCATACATGCGGTAACCTGGGCGACCACAACACCAACTGATGGGCCACCATTGCAGGTTTGCTGTTGCGCACCCCTAGCTCGGCAGGGAGGTGATGAGCACCACGAGTGCGGTAGCAGCACGCGCCAAAGTAGGATTGCTCGATAGCAGATAAGAACAATGTTGTTGTCATGATCTACGGATATATTATATGACACATGTCACTTGCTATTTTTGTCGGGAGTGCTGCCCTTTTATGGTCTATTTTGTGTACGTGCAATGATTTAATCTTTGCGAGGAAATCCTATTCTTCTTTTATGCGAGCTATGTTCGGAGGACATCTTGGATCTTGATTTTAGGCCCTATTGCGGTCGATGTTAATAGGAGATCATTGAAAGATTTGCCATGCATTGGAGGTTGTGGCGTTGGAATTCTTCGACAAGAACGGATGGCGAAGCAATTCTAGGATTTGCTTTTAATTTTACGTTTTCTTTGTCATTTGTTTGTCGGCATATTCTGTATTGGGTACCCTCTCCGCCGCTAGCGATACATAGCCTCTCCGCCGGCGGCAGGCAAAACTCGCCGCCAATGATCCACGTGGCGCCCGGCGGCGGTGGGCGAACATAGCCAGACCCACGTGGCGCCCGGCGGCGGTGGCGAAACGCCGCCGCTTTCGCCCGTGAAGCGATCGCGTGGCGCCCGGCGGCGGTGGCGAAACGCCCCTGCCCGCGGCGATCGCGTGGCCGCAGCGCGCGCCGCCACTCGCCCGTGCGGCGATCGCGTGGCGCCCGGCGAGCGGCGTGGGCGGCGGTGGCGCGCCGCCGCCCGGCGGCGCGATCGCGTGGCCCGGCGGCGACAAAAAGCACGTGGTGCAAGGGCGTCCGGTGGCGGTTGGGCACCTGCGCCCGCCGCAAGAAGAAAGGTGGTGCGAGTGGCTTCACCTCGGCTCCTTCCTGTCATCGCTTCGGGCGGCGGACAGCGGTGTCGAACCTATCAAGCGCAAGAATTTACGCTACAAGCCCATTCCTCGGCGCCTCTCACCAACTTTGTCAAGAAGGGTCACATCCGGGCGGACGGGCGAAGCCATGCGTCGGCATTTAATGAGGCTGGAGGAACGGGACAGCACGGGAAGGGGTAATAAATGTATGAAGATAAGCATGATGACCCTCCTTGGTACCTGCCCCGGCTGGCCTGGCCTATATAAGGGCCCTCGGGTGCATGGGGAAAGGGGGTCGAAGGTTGAAGAACAAGCAAGCAAAGAGTTCTGTAGTAGAGCCTAAGGAAGAACTTGTAACCCAAAGGCTTTGTACTGCACTACTTCAAAAACACTCTATAAATAATCTAGCAGGAAGTAAGGCTATTACCCAAGGCAAAGGGGGCCTGAACCTGGGTAAAATCTTTGTGTCATCCCTAGTTCATAGACGCCGGAATCCTTCGCGTGGGAGTCTCTAGGGTTTTCACCCTCTAGGTTTAGCCAGCCGCGAAGACGCCCTCCTTCCGAACCAAACCCGGTCTGTAGAGACTCAGGGCTGTCGTGAATCTGCCGACAACTTTCTAATTTGGTTTATGGATTTGATATTTGTATGGACTTGGCTGTATGCGGTTGCAGAGGCCGGATTTCAATCCTTTATCTAAAAAAAATGTCACTTGCTGATCATTCTGTGGTGGGGACGTAGAACCATTGTACAAATTTATTGTACACATCAGATTTGCAGAAAAGATATGTTCGGAGGCTAAGGGCTTGTTTGGGGGTTACGGCTGGGCTGAAAAGCTGTTTTTAGTTTACTGGGTTGTAAAACAACTGTAACATTTCTGAAGAGACCGTTTTGCAAACTAGGCAGCTGCAGCTATGCAAAGGCGAGGAGGCGCCCACAGACAAAGCAGAAGCGGTGAACGCTCGGGGAGGACATGGCCACCAGGCGGTGTGGCAGCCACCGAGCGGCAAGGAGGAGGCGAACGGTGAACACCACATCGGTGGCGATCGGGCGAAGACCAGGGGCAAAGCAAAGGCAGAGACACTTGAAGCCGCCTAGAGACAAGGGTTGGCTGGCTTGTGCTTTGCTCTTAACTTTTGTCCGAACTTGAGCTGGACTGAAAAGCTACTTTTAATTCTGAGCTGTAAAACAGCTGTATCTTTTCTAAAGAGACCGTTTGACAAACTAGACAGCTGTAGTTGTGTAAAGGGAAGGAGGCGGCCACGGACAAAGCAGAAGCAGTGAATGATCAGGGAGGAGGCGGCCACTAGGCGGAGGGGCAGCCACCGAGCGAGCGGCAAGGAGACGGCGAACAGGCGAAGAGCAGACTGGTGGCGAACGGGCGGAGACAGGGGGCAAAGAGAGGCAGAGACGCTCAAAGCCGCTAGAAGCTGGGGTTGGCTGGCTCGTGCTTTACTCTTGGCTTTTGTACGAACTTGGCTTCCAAGCGGCTTCCATGTAGTCTTTGAGGGGCTTCCGGCTCACTGCAGCCTAGCCCCAGACAGACACTCCCCAAGAAAGGTAAACACGGGAGATAGAGACCTTCTAAAAGGTCGCCTCCCCTTCCCCTATATAAACGCCGCTCTGTTGCCCCCCAACCAACTAGAGTTGGCTCCCAAATCCCCAAGAAAACAAACCGATCAAGCATGGAAGAGAGGCTCAGTGGTCGCCAGGAACCCACCGTCGCCAGAGAGGACGACGCCGTGCTCTCCGGCGACGAGTCCGACGGCGAGTTCGAGTTCCCCTTCGTGAGCCGGGACTCCGCCTCTGGCAGCACCGCGGCTGCGGCGGCGGACGAGCTCTTCGCGGCCGGGCGCAGACGGGCGTTCTACCCGGTGTTCGGCCGGACCTTCGACGACGCGCACGTGCCGCCCGCGCCGGAACGGAGGCCGCCGCTGGGGCGGCTGTTCCTCGAGGAGGCGCGGAACTCGTCCGTCGGGTCCACGTCCTCGTCGTCGTCCTCGGCGGCCACGGACGCTGCGGCCCTCGACGGCGTGTCCCCCGACAGCTACTGCCTCTGGACGCCCGGGTCGTCGCCGGCGTCCTCGCCGTCGCGGCCACCGCGGAAGAGCGGGTCCACGGGGTCCATGGCGCGGTGGCGCCGCATCGGCGAGCTCGTCGTCGGCCGCAACCACAGCGACGGCAAGGAGAAGTTCCTCTTCCTCTCCGCGCCGCCGTCCCCGGCCAGGGAGTCCAAGGCCAACAAGCCAAGGGCTCGCCAGAACAAGGCCGCCACCGAGCTCGACACGGTCGCCGCCGGCCACCGGATGTCCTACGGCGCCAAGGCCTCCCCCGGCATGGCGAGGCGGACGTTCTTGCCTTACCGGCAGGACCTCATGGGGCTCTTCGCCAACGTGAACGGGCTCAGCCGGAGCCACCACCACCCGTTCTGACTTCCGAGCTGACGCGTCGGCGCGGCGTCGCCCCGCCATGAAGGACCGGTTCCAAATGTGAGATTTCAAGTTTGAATTCGGGGGTTTGAATTTCGAGCCTCTGACTCGGAGCTTCCTCCGATTTCAAGTAGTTTGTGCAATTAGCAATACTATAATTAGATTGACGCGCGGGATTAAGCAAGTCAAAGGAGGAGGCGTGGAGTCAGAGCAGGGGAGATGTGGTGTGGCCGTGTGGGCCTTCATTTTTGGTTTGGAGCTCTGCAAATCGGTGTGAAGTGAACGACATGAGAACGTGCTTGGCGAGTGACATACGGACGAGCTACTATCAGCTGAGAAAAGTTTGCATGTGATTATTTGTACCTGTACATATACATGTATAATGTATTGGAGAAGTAGATTTGTTTTTTTCTCTTTTTTTTCCAATCTACTTGTCTTGTTCTTTCTGTACGAGTTTCTCCTCTCTAAATGACAACGCGTTTTTTTTTGGGGGTAAGAGGATTTGCATGGCATTCTGCTGCTCTTTTTGGAAAAGTTGGCTAGATTATTTTGTTCTTTCCCCGTGACTTGGTCATTTGATGTGCTAGTTCATACCATCAGGATCGTCGGGATTTCAATTCAAACCGTTCGCTCATGTAATTAAGGGTTTGAATCTCTTCACATGATCCATATTCTAGAGCATTATTTTCTCTTTATTAAATGGAGTGGAGTACCAGGGTCCTGTTGTGTCAAAGACTTCGTAGCCTGTGTATTGAACCACCTGCACGGGGAGGAAATCCTATCCAGAGAAACACATTTACGTGTGGCACCAAAGCTGCTAAATTGATTTGCTACAGTAGTCATACTGATCCGAACCTTGTTTCTTGATTCAACGCCCCGTGAATAGAGTCACCACACCACTGACGGAACTTAACATTTTCAACGAGGGTGCTCACTTCACATATTAAACTAAGCTCTTACAAATCTCAAACCACCAGAATCAAAATAAATTTAATTAACAAATCTGATCTACTAAAGAGATAATGTCTGATATCTTTCAAACTTTAGAGGTACCACTGTGGCGCTGCATATCTGGCACTCCACCTAGATCTGCTCCTGAAAGGCATCGTGCGCTTCACGAAGATATACAGAGGATCAAATTGCTTGAGCAGATATCAACTCTCTGCTTTTTCATTGCTACCTCCGTTTCACAATATTCGTCGATTGTGTACGCTATTTCACACGGAAGTCGACCTCACACGCGTTGTAACGTAGCTACGGCTTGCAGGTTCGCTACACCTTCGTGTTACGCCGAACCGGATTCAAGTCGGTACCCGGCACGGGCATGAAATGCGACGTACCGCGGTTGCAGGTAACAAAACAGTGAGCCTTCCAACGTCTCGGAAAAGCGAGGCCCGCCGCCAGCCGGCGCTTGGCCGCTAGCTGATGGCCGCGTTTTCCTGCTCTATTCTCGACGTTCCTTGATGTCATACACGCACGGACCCCTGACCACAGGACGGATCCGATACGTCGTACCGAGCGTCCTGCCTGGTTGCTTCAGGCCTGTTTTCTTGTCTTTCTGGACCTTTCTTGGAAAACAAGCACATCTGTGCACTTGGTCAAGTAGATTCCACCCCTGCCATGGATGTCCAGATGTTACAACCTCTCAATCCAGAGAGAGAAGCAGCTGTTCTGCTTCTAGTCTTTGCCCAGACCAGTGCGGCAGTGCGTAATGTTTTAATTTCAGATTTTATTACAATGTAAATAGCACAAAATATAAGAGATGTATAAATCAGCAAGCAACACATTATATTTCGAATTATGCTCAAGAATTGAAAATAATAGAGTCTATCAGTCACACGAACGACTTACATTTAGGCTTGATAAAGAACAAAAAGCAATGCAGAGGCGGTCGTTGACGTATTCGACGTTGAGTAAAAAGACAAGCGGTCACGTGGATGCACTGTTTAAAAACCTTATTGCCGCCCTGTGCAAGTGACCTCTACGGCAACAGCTTAGAGATACTGATCACCCTCCTTCTTGGTGCACTTCAAGGAGAAACGCTGCTGTAGTTTAGCTACTCAACACCGCAGCATAGGTATCTAGATAGGGGGGAGAAGAATGGAGCAGGAATTCGGTGTCTTTTGGCCAGATGTCTCTAGATCTTTATACAGATGCGCATCAGTTACCCTCTAGTAATTGACGATATTATGTCAATTACTCACTAGTAATTGATGACATTATATCAATCAAATGCAACAATTACTCATTAGTAACTAGCGGCATTATGATAATCAAATGCAGCCATTACTCACTAGTAACTACTGACAAGCGAACCGAATTGAAATAAATGTTTCTATCGTATTTAAATAGAATGAATAGAGAAATAATAGTATGATTTAACAAAATAGAAGGTGGATTCAATATGACTCTATGACGTAGCAAGATGTGTTTAGCTAAAATCCACCCCATGTCCCCATGATGTCATCATACCATGTGTTACTTATTCAAGGAGTGGTAATGACTTCACCTTATAAATTGGCTTCTCTCCACTTACCTAGATAGTATGACACTAAATCATACATGCTTTAGAATTTTAAAGGAAATAGGCCTCCTATGTGCCAATTTCTAACAATTCCTCACTAATTCCAAAGAACAATAGAAAAGATGTCAAAGATAGTTTTACTGAAATGTTGTTAATATACAAGTCTTTGTATGGGTCGAACTTGCACATAGATTAGCAAGATTTATCCTCTCATAGCTGATGAATAGACTATACCTTGAATTCATAGTTTTTCATGACCAGACTCCACTTGAAATCACATCTGATACTACGCTGCCAATTAACCACGTCTAAATGGAGTTTTATATGATCATGCTCCCTTATCTACTCATGAGTTTTCTAGAGAATGCTCTGTTCTCGTGAATTGCGACCTCACAGTTATACTTAGATGTGTATTTATTATAGGCATCCTATAGGCCAATACATTTTTCTCTCATTTGGCACTAGAATACATCAAGGCTTTAAGCCAAACATTCATACACTTGAGAGTATTTTGCCTATTAGGACATAAGTATAATTTAATAATATGTATTCTCTTTTACAACATCAACTTGTTTTTCTCATTATCTAATTCACAAAATCTCTGATAAAAAAGAAATAGGTTACCATTGTGATGTAACTCAAATGGGCCTCATACTCATATCCATAGATGCAACAAAATTTGCCGTCCTTCCAAGACCTTATGTAAAAGGATCCGTCAGATTTTTCTCAATATGAATATAATTCATAGCAATTACCTGAGCTTCTCAATTTTCTGATAGATTTAAACCTATGCTTTACATGTCTTGAGGACTTCATATTATCCTTAGTACATATAACCTTAGTCAACATTGTTTGGTTATCACAGTACATTAGGATTGCCAATATTGGTTTCTCAACCAACGGCAAGTCCAACAGTAGCTCTCTAAGCCATTGAACATCAATAGTAGTTGTGTCTATTGCTACAAGTTTAGTTTTCATGGTCGACCTCGTTAATATGGTCTGTTTGCAAGTACTCCATAAAATTATGGCATCAGCTAAGGTAAAAGCATAACCACTTGAAGTTTTGATCTCATTCACATCAGAGATCCAATTGGAATTACTATTCCTTCTAATACTGATAGATACCCAGTACAAAATTCCATAAGAGGTTGTGCCTTCCAAGTAGTGCAACGCTATCTCAAGTTCCTCCCAATGACCATCTCTTTGGTTAGATGTAAACATGCTTAATTTGCTCACATCAAATGAGATGTTAGGTCTTGTGGCATCAGCTAGATATGTAAGGGACACAATAATTTGTGAATAACTCAATTGATCCTTTTCTAACCCTTGATTCTTTCGAAACTTAACACTCGCATAATAAGGTGTTGGAGAAATTATGCCATTCTCAAAGCCGAATCTATTCAATATTTTCTCAGCATAATGGATTTGGTTTAAAATGATTCCATTCTCATTCTTGCTCAATTTAATATTCTTAATAATATTTTCCTCTCCCATGTCATTCATATCAAAGCATCGAGATAAGAAAGTTTTGACCTCGTTAATGACGACAATGTTTGTCCCAAATATAAGTACGCCAATAATATACAAACAAAAAATCACCTTGACTCCCACCATAACGATAATATACACACCAATCTACCTCATATACAGCAAAACCAACAGATGTCAAAGTTTTATCAACCTTTTCATTCCATTTCTTAGGTGCTTGCTTTAGGCTATAATTTTTTTTTAATAATTTGTACACCTTATTTTCATATCCCGTAATTATAAAATTATTTGGTTGCTCAATATAGATTTCATCCTTCAACTTTCCATTAAGAGAAGCTATTTTTACATCCATTTGATGGACATGTAGGTCATGGGTAACAGCGAATGCAATGCAAACTCTAATGGTGGTTAATTTGGAATAGGAGAATAAGTATCAAAACAATCCTCTCCTTCTTTCTAGGTATAACCCTTAGCCATAATTCTTACCATTTACTTATCAACAGTACCATAGCAGTCATTTTTGTTGGTGAAATGCCCTTGAGGTAATCATGAAAATGATTGTATCACGTCTTATGTTTACGGAACAGTATATTTGTTTGTCCTTTGAATAAATATCAATTGGATTGCTCAATAGTATGTGACTTGTTCATGAAATTCTTTTCATATATCAATGTTATTCAAGTTATTCCTGATCGATTATCACAATATAGGATGATTACATTTAATAAATCAACACATGTATTAATTGATGACTATGTTTTGTGGGTCATAGAGACATGGAGGTATCTAATCAATAATGTAAACACATGTTAGAGAACATGCATTGGATAGACCCATATAAGACACTGCGAGAACTATTATATATTCTTATATGTCATCAGTTGTTCTCATACATAGTGTTTGTATGATCCTTAGACCTGGGATTGTCATTGGTTTCCTAGATGTGAAATGGTTTACTTAGGGGCTGCCAAACGCTACTCTTTAGTTAGGTAGTTATAAAGGTAGTTTCGGGTCTACCACAAAACATACTAAGGTATATGAATGATTAAGATGAAATTTGCCCTTCCTACATAACAAAGAGATATCTCTATGCCCCTCGAGGTAGATGGATTAAGAAAGTGCATGGCCATGTTGAATGCGATTGAGAGTCAATTCAGATAAATTAATCTACTGTGATATGAGTAAATGGATCGAGCTGTCATATGATGACATGACTCTCACCTTGAGTTTGATCTGATATCGTAAGGCAAAGGGAATATGTCATTATCACACTATAGTATGTTCGTCTGATCCTTTATGAATATTTGGTAATCGATATGTGCTGCTAGGAACTATTATTGATTATAGGTTAGAAAGATATTTCCGATCTGTGTCCAAATATATATGAATTTATAGGGTCACACACTTAAGAGGTTTGAAACAGTTACAATCGGTTATCAGAGTTCGAATTGGATTCGTTCTAATGGGCCAAATTGAATATGAACTCAAATTGAGCCTAAGGGTGGGGTGCCACCAAGGGCTATGAAAAGGGGACGTAGGCTTAGGGTTTGATGTAGAAGTTGTATGCAAGAGTTGCAGCCCACTGAAACACTAGCCGCCCTCCACCATCTCCACCGTGTGTATGGTGCTAGCACCCCAGTGCTCGACGTTCCAACACTAAACGTGTGGATACCGATAGAGGCATTGGTCTATTGTAGTTCTATTCGAGAACAGCTATTTGAACCGACCAAGGAGTTTATTGGACCGATCCAAAAGCCGAACGATCAACTTATTGCTCGGCTACCGCTCGAACCGATCACATTATTCGACAACCATACCAGGATTTATGACGCCGATCTACTTTGACATCTTCTTCCGCTGCACTACCCATCTAGTGGAATGATCTATCATCCATGATCATTTATTTGCGTAGTCTCTTGGAATCAGTAGAATTTTTAATTTGCACTATTGTAGCCTACTATAACCCTTCAGTTTCTTTTTGAAGATCCACTTGCATTCAACGAGTTTGCATCTACTAGGACGATCAGTGATCTCCAAAGTCCCGTTAGCCATGATGGATTCCATCCGCTACGGATTGCCCCTTTTCAATACTCTACATCAAGAAGTGCATAAGCCTCTGAAAAAGGTTTGGGCACATCATCCATGAGGTATACAATAAAATCACCGCCAAAAGTTTTCTCAACTCTCTGTCTCTTGCTCATATGAGGACTATCTATGGCTAAAATGTTATCCTCTGTAGTAATATTTTCGACTGGTGATATATCACTCATTGGTTCAGAAACGGTGGTAGGTTCATCATTATAAATATTTTTCATTTGATTATTATTAAGATCTTACTGGTAAATATCCTCTAAGAATGAAGTATCTCTATACTCTATTATTATGTTAGCAATAATCTCAAAAGTTTGTGATTTTACTACTAAAAATCTATATGACGTGCTGTTATGGCCATATCCTAGGAAAACACAATTGACAATTTTAGATGCAAGCTTAGATTTCACCCCTTCCATCCCTTGTGCGAAGTAATCTGACGCTTTTAGCGATAACTCTGTGTTAGAACAGAAGTTTCTATTAATATAGCTTCCCCCATCACATCTTTGGCATATCGTCATTCTCCAACATGGCATTCACCAAGTTTGTTGGTATTTGGTTTTCCTCTCAGCTACCTCATTTGATTGCAGTGAATATGGTGGTGTCACTTCAAGGATTGTGTCATGCTTAGAATAAAACTAGGAGAATTTATGATAGATATACTCTCCTCCACGATTAAAACTTAGTCTTTTAACCTTCATTTCTAGTTAGTTCTCAACATTAACCTTATACATTTTGAAGTAGTTTAAAGCTTTATTTTTTATATTCAACAAATACACAAAATAATATCATGTGGCATCATCTATAAGAGTTAGAAAATTATATTTTGCCTCTTTTTGTCAACAATCTATTCATCTTAAATAGGTTAGAATGGACAAGATCTAATGTTGCCAAGTTCTATTCTTCCTCTAATCCCTTAAAGATTTTTGAGACTGCTTTGCTTGCACACAAGATTACCACTTTGGTCCTTTTAACAATATCACATTTAGAAATTAATTCTAATATACATATTCGAGCAATGCTATCATAACCAATATGATAGAAGCAAGAATGCCAAACATTAGCCTCACATTTATTCAAACCAGAACAATATTTAGAGTATAACAAGACTCTAGAGTACTTAGGTGAAACAGGCCTCCACTCTCATAGCCTTTATTAACAAAATTCTCAAATTTAGACATTACAACTTTATTTAACTCAAATACTAGCCTATAACCATCCCTATATAGAAGAGAACCACTAATGATTTTCATGTTTATTGTTGGCACATACTGCATGTTTTTCTAGTGGATAATCTTTTCTGAAGTAAGGCTTATATCCACCATACCAACACCAAGAATATAAGCATGCGACCCGTTCTCTAATAGGACGGAGGAAGCCCTGGCTTCCTGGTGAAAACAAAAAAAGAAAGCATTAGAATACACGTGAACATTAGCACCAGTATCAACACCCTAATAAGTGGATTGACATGTTGAAAAAACAACAGAAGAATTACCATACCCTCTTGAAGTAGAGGTCTCACCTATGGTCACGTTGGTATTTTTCTTGTCCGGTTCATTTGTCCTGTCTTTACAGTAGCGACAATCTTTTACCATATGACTATCCTTATCGCATACGAAATAGGTGATGTTCTTTATATCCTTATTCTCATTTTTTTTTAAAAAAGCTAGTTATCTTTTAGCTTAAAGCTTTTGAATCTCTTGCCATATGGCTTCTTTTTGACAATGTTGGCATTGTTCTGGTTGGAGATCCTTGGTGCATTTTTTGCTTGTTTTTTCTTCCACATCAAAGGCTACAATAAGATCATTAATAGAAATCTCTTTCCTCTTGTGCTTTAACCTAATTGCAGAATCTCATCAAAATATAGAAAGTTTGGCAACAATGCCCATAACCATAGACTTATGAAGCAATGCACAACCCAAGTACACAATCTCCGCCAACTTGTAGCTTGAGGTCATTTGCTTGTGCAACAATCAACTTGCATCGTCTATGCTAAAATCAAAAAATTGCTCACACATGTACAACCAGCGACCAACTTAGCTTCAGCTTCTGCATATTTTTGCTTATGTGCATCCTACAACTCATATACGTATCATAGTGCTAATCTGCCAAAATTGTCAGAAGGCAGTCTAATGCAGTGTTGTTCGCATTATCGAATTGTATGTTTTGGTCAATCATAAATGGATACTACGGGTGGATTACCCACCACAGTCCTAATGATATAAACCAAAGCTTGACCCTTGTCTGCTGCCTACGGAAGTTTTCATCAGAAAACCACTCGTTTCACAGCATCAGAAGCACCAACCATTGTTGAATCACAAAAATATTCATAATAATGTTTCTAGGAAGCGCATCCGCACAACTGCTCAGCTTCTTCCTCGACATCAACTACTTCCGCTACCATGCCTACGCTACTTTATGTTCTTCATCTAGTCTAACGGTAAGTCATTTGTATGACTGATTGATTCTATTATTTTTAATTCTTGAGCATACTTTAAAATACAATGTGCTACCTACTGAAATATACATCTTTATCCTTCTGTGTTATTTATCTTGTAATAAAATCTAGAATTAAATTATTGTGCATTATACCTTTATTAATCCTTGCAGGATTCTCCGCCTCCGGTGCGTTTGAGCCGGGCCGCGCGGCTCGGCTCAAAAAAAAATTCACGTTTAGGTTCCTTCAAAAATCTGTAATTACGTATAGGTCCTTTTCGCGGTTTTTTACGAAGAAGACCTTCTGGTTTAGAAAAATCACGGATCTTTCGTGAGAGGGCTCTAAATAGATACAAAAAAACGTTGTTACGTTTAGATCATTCCGGCTATTTTTCATGAAAAGAATTTTTCTATTTAGCATAATCGCATATGCACTTGTGTCTTTTCAACCGTTTCTCACGTTTCCTTAGCGATTTAAAAAAAACGACGGAAAAACAAACTTGTTTCCATAAAAATAACATCGCACGACCGGCTGGCTCGGCTCGTTTTTCCCTTTTCATGTGTAGGTCTCTCAAAAATACGTAATTACGTATAAATCCTTCCTACGGTTTTTTACGAAGAAGACCTTCTGGTTTAGAAAAATCGTGAATCTTTCGTAGAAGGACCCTACATAAATACTAAGAAAATGTAGTGTCGTTTATATCATTCCGGCTATTTTTCACGAAAAGGACATTTCGATTTAGCGCAATCGCAGATGCGTTTGTATTCTTTCAACCGTTTTCACGCGTTTCCTCGATGATTTTGAAAGAAAAAACACTGAAAAAACGAAATTATTTACGAAAAAGACAACGACGTAGTATGTCAGGCCGTGAAATCTGTCCTAGTATTTCCAACAACCTGCACCCTTCAGCTCGCATGGAGATGCTTGACAGCACGAGTATTTCGGGCCGATCAAAGTTATCTCCATGACGATATAATCGGTCGCTGAAAAATGTATTAATTTGTCAATTGTCAGCGATATAACTAAGAGCAGCGTGCGTCCCAGGAAAAAGAAATAAATTTCGTCATGTGTGCCAAGTCGACCCACATCCGTTACGATGGCAACAACGAACCAAACGGTACCGTATATAGGCTAATCGGAAAGCGATAATGATACGGATATAAAGTCTCTCATGCGGCTCCATCATGTTAATTCAGGGTTGCCTAACACCCAAGTACTTAACTTTAGGCTTATATGTTGACGCTCTACTACCTGCTGGTTTACGTAATCAACGAACGTCACCCGTAATTATCGCTGCATCGCAGCATCATCCAATTCGGTCCTGTTTGAAATTATAATTTTTTAAAACTATAATTTTGATATACTGTAATTTGCATTTGTTTTATCATGAATACCATAGTTTTATCAAACTTCTTTGAAACCATGGTATTTCTTGGAACTACCAACTGTTTGGATGCAACATCACAAACCATGGTATTTAAGTAGAAATAGGTAAGAAGTTAGTCAAAACCATGAAAACTTTGGGTTAAAGTGGAGTTTCAAATACTCCAAAAATACCATAGTATCTATCAAACCATAATTTTTAATACAGAGTTTTTAGTATGGTAACTAAACACCTTATGATATAAAATACCATAGTATTCTTAGAAACCGTAGTATTATCTAGAAACTATAAAAATATATTACTTCTAAACAGAGCCGAAATCCCCTACCACGCTATAAGCACATGAAAACAGGTCCTGACCGCAGATGCTCGAAATAGATCAGTAGGAAATTAATGTCAATGGGTGCGTTTCCTGAACAGTATCTTCTAGGTATCTGAATAGTTGTCATTATATATTCTTATACTTCTATCTAGACATATCTATGAAAGAATATATTACTATTCTTTATTATATATTTAGATGGTGTATCTTACTTAAATCTATAAGAGCAAATGTCGTTTGAAATAGCTAAAAGATGGAGATATAGATCAAAAAATAGTAAATAAAATGACCTCGAAGCTATAGAATTATATGTATTTAAGAATAAAATTTAAAAGCTAGAATAGTATGTATTTGGAAATAGAAGGAGTATCCATTAATAGTGGAACACTTCTCCAGTTTCTGTATTCCGCAGGCACGCATGTTGGCTTACAGATGTAAAATGTACATACTTTTAGACCCGTCCTTGCTAAGGCTGTAAACGAGCTGAGCTCGAGCAAACCTGGCCCTCTAGGCTCGAGCTCAGTAAGGCTCGAATCGAGCTCGAGCCGAGCTCAAGTTGGGGTTTGAGCCTCGACTCAAGCTCGAGCTCGGCTCGATTAAGCTCAGGAAACTTAATAAACTCAAGTAAGCTTGGTAAGTTCGAATTAACTCGATTATTCTGGTAAGATCGATGGGCTCGGTAACAAACTTGAGTAAGTTTGGCTCAAGGAAGATCAGTAACAAGCTTGAGAAAAGCTCGACTCGAGGAAGCTCGGTCCAAGTTCAAGTAGGCTCGCGAACTATTCGAGCTCGGCTCGGTTAAGCTCGTGAGCTCGGCTTGTTTGGAGCTCGAACCGAGCCTCTCGTGAGCCGAGCTCGAGTAGCTCGCGAGTCTCGAGTTTTTTTTACAGCCCTAGTCCTTGCATCTGGCCCCTAGATTGTGTTTGGTACCATACAGGTTTGGTTGGTTATAGGTAAGAGAGAATTTATTTTATACCATCTAATTGTTGGAAATCTAGGTATTATTTTTGTTTCAGATTTGAATATTAAGCTAATTTTCAAAATGATTAAAGACAACAGACAAGACAATGACCACCACATACTCTTGAAAAATAGATCCGAAATACCATGTATGAGGCGAGCAGAGAATTCTTACGATGGGCTTGATGGCGAAAAGGAGGCGGCGCAATAGCGGCCGCCATAGAGGAAGTAGTCGGCGTCGTGGATCGCGTCCAACGTCCGAAGGGAAGAAGAGCTCGGCGGTCGCGCGATTCTTGCTGCCGAAACTCGATTGCCGCCCGTCGTGTTCTCGCCATGGCAGCGGTTCGGAGATCCGCTCTCCTTGCTTCGCGGTGCATGCGAAAAAGAAGGTCGGTGAAGAACAAGTGCAGCACGAAGACGCAACACAGATCATAGAAGATGAAACGCGAGCGCAAGAGACAAAAGCTCCTTCTGTCTAGATGTCTCCAGATTTTATAGCCTCGCACCAGTAACGGTCAATTAAATTGATCATTATGGCACCATTAAACACCAATAACTGCTGTCATCAAATATTCATTCAAACGGATTGAAACTGGTGCCATAATGCTGTTTGAATCCTTAGTTAATGACTCTGTAATGTAGAGAAACCGAAGATTAAAAAGGGTTTAAGTTACAAAACACGCGGAAAAACACGCGGAAATACGCACGCGCGCGTGCATGTAACTTTAGCCGTGCTCCTCACCCTCCATATGCCTCATTACAAGGCATGGTGAAAGCACTCCCTTTTAAACTGGTGTTCTCCTCTCTCAACTAGCAATATAGTACTAATCTTTGTAGCTTTGGCATTAGAGATAAATAGACCACTTGGGCCTCATTTCTAACACTAATAACTTCCTTCTTTACTATATATCATCTAATAACCCCTTTTTCAGAGCATGCCACTTAGGTTCTAAATTTTCTTCGCAATATGACCGTCCCGGTCGCTACTCCATCCATACCCCTTCCCCCTCCGCTAAGCATGCCATGTTTCTCAAAAACTCACAAAAAATCGCGAAGGATCTATTCGTAATTTGCAGGGACCTATCCGTAATTTGAAGAAACATGAGGGCTTTTTTGCAAATTAGGCAAAAGTGACACTTGGATAGGCTTATTGAGCCGGAACTTTGCATACTTTAATTTAGGGATAGATGCGCAGCGTCCATATACTTAATGAGAGACTGCCAGACGTGGCCCACCTGTCAGGCCAAAACTGATGGGCGAGCATGCGGACGATGCGGCTCCCGCAGCAGTGTGTGTGCGAGTGTAGCTCCTCGGCGATCCGGTGCAGCATAACCGTAATTCTGACAGTAACACTGGACCGTTAGATTAAAAAACGATGATGAGATCTTTTCGGAGCACTTAACAAAAGCATGTGACATTTTTTACTGTAGCAGTCACTGTAGCCTATCGGTTGATCTAGTTCGTTCATTGCCTGATCTAACGGTTTGAATAGACATAGACTGTTTAAGTTGCAGGTCGTTAAATACTACACAGAAACTTTATCTGCTCCCCCTAAAGGAGCGGTCCCCTCAGCGGACCGGCACCAACCATTCTGCTCCCACGGAGGAATGGAGGCTGCAACCATACCTGAGGTCCTGCACTCCGATGTCGTAGACAGTGGTTCGAGATCCCTTTCTACTCTCAATTTATTAACTAGAAGAATTAAAAGAACTTCTCGAATCTCATTTTATTCCCAGCAGTGTGTGCCGCTTATATGAATTTTCAGAAAATTTGGAAGCTACGATAGCATGCTGTAAAGAAAATCTGGAACTCGATGACATAATACGAAGAAAGAGTTATTCGGTGACATATGGTATAGAAAGGAGACTACGAAGAAAGGGTTATTCGGTGACATACGGTAAAGGAAGGAGTTATCCGATGACATGTAATAAAGTTTCTAATGCAACTCTACATACGCACGCTACGTTATGGCTAACAAAACTCAACGAATCGGAAAAGGACGGGTGCTGTGCCGCACCAAATTTATCAGAACTTGTCAAGGCGAACGGCCAGAGCTCGATCAGGATGACAAAAGCAGCTTGCAGCAATGCCCTTCTTGCGATCTACGCCCGTCAGATTGGTCTCGCGCGGATAAATTCAAGGGCAGAAATGTGTGACCCGTGCGTTCGCACAGTGCCGCGGAGAGGAACGCCTCGGCTCGTGGTTTTACATTGGACTTAGGCTCTGTTTACAGGCTTTTAAGCCAGGTT
Organism: Guadua angustifolia; assembly: GCA_036346375.1. NCBI lineage: Eukaryota > Viridiplantae > Streptophyta > Magnoliopsida > Poales > Poaceae > Guadua > Guadua angustifolia. Next base: position 33,485,494 of record CM070500.1, on the reverse strand, counting down.
TAGCTTTTAAAAAGTCAGTAAGTTCTCTAAATAGTTCAGCTTTTAAGTGGTTTTTGGCATAAGTCATAAATCATATATAATTAACAAAAACAAAAACTAAAAATTTGAAATTTGGACACGGTTTCTGACTTCTTCTTAAAAGAAATTAGCTATTTGTTAAATAGTCTTTTATAAAAAAAATTGCAGCCACTTTCAGCCTAGAAAGCCAAAAAATCTGCTTTTCATAAAAGCTACAACTTCTCAAAACAGGCCCCTTACTCTAATCTTAGTGCTAGTTTCCTTCCAATGCAGTAGTGACAACGTGCGTGCGTGTTAGGGTATGTACAATAGTCCGATGTCAGTCATCTATATACTTTGTTATGTAAGATTTTTGATGATGTAGAAAAGAGAGAACGAGGAGAGAAAGTATAGTTGTCTTTTTATAAATAGCCGACCATATAGACATCATAAAACACCATTAGAATTATTTTCTGTTACACACTTTTAATATTATAACTAAAATGTTGTAGAATCTCGTAGAAACAATCTAAGATGATATCTCTACTAATATAAATTGGCAGTTAGTGGCAGCGGTCCGTTCTTCTTAGCCCACTTCCCCCCGGCCATATCTCCAATAATAACCGGTCATTATAGTTAATTATTCTTTCCTGATTTACAGCCAGCCATATCTCTCTAAATATGACTGATTATTATAGTAAAATCCCTAATTATTGCTGGTAAGTAATAGCCAACTAATCATTTCTTTTTGTACTATATAGTGTTACGTACAATATATTTGGTTTTAATTCATACCGAAGAAGAAACCATAAATTTTTTTGTAATTGGGAGAAATAGATGTTTGATCTTATAGCACAATTTTCTTTTATTGCTTAACCTTTATGTTTCGTTACCAATTTTATTTTTCGTAGCAACGGACGGGCATTAATCTAATCTATTATGGAAGCTATCTTTGATTATGTCTTTAGTTGATATGAAAGAATATATAAGGCAATAGTCGCATGTACAATCGTGCATGCTTTTACCGGGTACGAATTGTTCAGCGGCTCAGCCTTCAGACACAACTGCTCTCTGTTTGGTGGAGTTAATTGTTTGAGCGCTAAATCGGAGTACTACCACCACGTGGGGGCGAAAGTAGGGATTGATTTGGCTCGGTCTTGGTTTGACCGACCAAAGTCAATCGTTCTTGGTCGAGTTCTGCAATCGCAAAGAAATAGAAACTTCTAACTGCGGTGAACAAGAGTCGTCGCAGTAAAGCAGTCAATTGCTGCGATCGATCGAGCCTCGACTCTCCACATCTTGACTTGCATTAGGCACCTCCAGACAGAGAAAGAACAGATGCGCTTTACCTACTTCCTAGTACTTTTTTTTCGTCGAGAGATTTATCTAGAAACCATCGTGTACTGGTTCACATCCTGGCAACTTGTTCGTTTAATGAACTGGACAGCCTACTCAATTATAGGTGTTTATGATACTACTCAGTGGTGTATCTAGAAATTTAGAAAGAAGGAGGGCTAAAATTAAAACCTCTAAACTAATATATATATATGTATATATATATATAGTATTTTTATAACATAGAATATAACAGAATAATATATATAATATAAAAATATCAACACTTATCTAATAGTCGTATATAATGTAAATCGTAACATTACAAAGAAAAAAACGTACTGATCATTATTTTTTAAGAGTTGATAGTTGATATTTATGGGTTTTCATGTTCTGAAAACGTTGCAAAATATCTTCCATGTCTATCTTGGAAAATATGTCTCGTTTGATACAGCATACCATGAGATCATTTAACTAGTCATCACTTATCTTATTACGCAAATATGTCTTGATAATCTTTATTGCCGAAAAAGCCCTTTTAACTGTACTTGTGCTCACAGGTAAAACTAATGCTAATTTAATAAGCCTATAGACCAATAGATAAACAACATACTTTTTTGCTTCAACCATCATCACCGCGAGACTAGTAAGATCATCACAACTTGAAAATTCTTCTCTTGTCAAGTCATCAATGAATAAGTCAAGTTGTATTTCCAAAACCATACGATCATATGATGAGAAATCATCTAAATAAATCTCTAAAAGCCGAAGAAGCCTACCATGATCAAAGTTTGCAAATGAATCAATCACAATAAGAAAAGTATCAACATAATAATAATGATGATAAGTAACAAATTGCTTTTCGTCTTATATGGCCTCTAGCATGCTTTTGATCTTCCATAGTGGGCATCCAAATTTATGATGCAAGACAAAACTTATTTACCTAACCCAGTAACTTGGCACGGAAACTAAAGGGTAAGCAACTAAGCACTGTATATTAGGGCCGGCCCAGTTTTGGGGGGTCTCTTATGGGCCACAGGTGGAGCTCCAGCCCACCTACGCCCCCTTTAAATCTGCCACTGATACTACTCCTAGAGATTACTGCGAGCCCTCTCGGTTGTTGGTGATGTACTAAAGTTAAAACTGCTATACAGTGGTGACAGCAATGAATTTAAATTTCTAAGAATCAGTGGCATTATGCTAAAACAAAATGAACAAAAACTCCAGTTATTGATTAATGGAACAAACAGGTCAACATGTAGTTTTGGGATGCAAATGGGGTTGAATCTACAACTGGACGGGGTGGCTAACTGGGCCGGGTATACTCTCCATAAAAAAAAAAAGATGGGCTAGGTCATCAGAAGCCACACACATTGATGAGGTAAGATTTGGATCCTAGGCAAGATATCTTCTAGCTTTGCTTGGCTTTGCTATACGTTTGGAACCACAAAATATTCTAGATTTTGGAAGCTAGTTGGCTTTAGGGTAAACTAGATAGTATAGCGTGCTACACCGTGCCGCACAAATCTCAATTCGGAGTTTTTTTGTTGCAAAAACGGTAGAAAGAGCTAAATGTAATTTTAAATATTTACCAGATCTAAACGCAATTTTAAATCTTTCGAGTTTAAAGAACCGGCGTCTAAATTGAATTTGTAGAACTACGAGATCCTTTTTTGCAAAATAACCGATGGAAACACTTGTTCGTGATTTCGGAATTCTCGAAGGGCTTTTTCGCAAAAAAACTATACATTGCGGGCTGAGTACAATCCAAATCTTCTAGCCTTAAGATATATACTAGGTAGAATGGCGCGCGATGCCGCGCCTGGCGAAAAAATCTAACCCAATTTTTCCTACAAAAAATGAAATTCCGTTTTTCTCGGTGGTGTTTTTTTTAAAAAAATTGGCTGGCTAGAAGCTATAGGTGAATTTGCGTAACGTAATTCCAATCTTTTGTGTCGAAAGAACCGGCGTCGCTATAAATCTCTGGACGAATCTACGTTTTTTTTAAAATCCGCTGTTATAACCCGCTGGCAAATTCATAAGTTGTTATAAGCCTTTGACGAATCCGTGTTTTTTGGTCGATGCGTGTTTTATTTAGAAAATTGCAATTGAATCCGCGTTTTTTTTGTGTCCGTTAAAAAAAATGGGTCGTCAGGATCCGCCGGCGAATCTACGGGTCGCTATAAATCTTCGGATGAATCTACATTCTCTAAAAAAACCCATGTTATGACCCGTTAGCAAATTCATAATTGCTATAAACCTTCGACGAATCTGTGTTTTTGGGTGGCAAAACATTTTTCGGGTTTTTAGGCGTAACTTTTTCGAGTTTTTTAGGCGTAAAACTTTTTTCGGGTTTTTGACGATGAAACATTTTTGAGGAAAGCGGAGAAAGGACACGAAAAAGCGGAGAAAGGACACGAGCGTAAGCGAGGACTGTTTGTTATTTTTTGGACACATTAGCTATCTGAAAAAATTAGAAAAGGGTTTGCTCATGATTCAACTTAACGGAGACTTTTAAAGTAAAAGCACGCGCTAGGGACCCAAACGCGAAGAAAAAAAATTTATCTTTGTCTCACAAAAAATTGCGAAGGACCTATCCGTAATTTGAAAGAACGGAGGGGCTTTTTCGCAAATGACACAAAACGACAGGTGGCCGGCCTCCCCTTGCGGCATTTCTTCTCCGCGTAATAGGTGTATTATTATATTTACGATACAAGATACTTCTATATGAATCATTAAAGAGAGAATGTAAACATGTCAGGTACTCACGTAACAATTATTTCCTCCAATAAAAACATCTTTTTTATAAGTGCTTAGATTTTATATTATGTATTAATTTATATAATATATAAGCACCAATGCTTACTTAAGCATCTATACTACAAAATAATTAAGCACATTATCTATCCTATACAGCAAGAGAATTTAGGATTTTTTCCCTCTAATGGTCTGTTTGTTTAGGCTTAGGTTTTTTTCTATCTTATAGTTTAAAGATAGCATTTTAGCTTAAGTAATTTAAAAGCAATCTGTTTTTATATGTGGTAAAGGTGTGTAATTTTACCTAACTTTCGCAACATTAGTCTAAAACCAACTCTCAATAAGCCTAAAAAGCACAACTCTAGTATATTTTAGTTATATGGAGATTTATGGTTTTTGAAAAAATCCTGTTAAAAACTATTTATTTATTTAGACTTTTACTTTTAACCTAGGGAAAAAGCCAAATCAAACGGGCCTAAGCATCATTCTAACCATCTGCATTGCACACGTGAGCCAAAAAACTTGCTTCTAATGGTCGTTAATCAAATTTGACGAGTATTTGATTTGCTACTAAATTTTAGCAAGCAAATTTTGGTAACACTAATCAAATTTGGCAAGCATTTAATTTGCTATCAAATTTTGGCAAGATCCCTTTTCCTAGATTTTGATTGCGTTGACCAAATTTGACAAATATTTGATTTGCTACTAAATTTTAGCAGATTCACTTCTCTCTTGGTTTTCTAGTTCATTTTCTTACCAATCTTTGACTAAAACATTAGCAACCAATTTAGTAGCCAAATTTTGGTTTTGCTAAATTTTAGTAAAATTTGGTAATACTAAATTTTACTAAAATAAATTTATCATCAAACTAAACAGACCTATAATTTAATTTCTCTTAGTCATACTCTTGGTTTTGCTAGTGCCAAAACCAAATGACTAGACACAAAAGCTTGCTGTCAGAACTGAAAGAATCAAACGTTGGGCAAGGCCAGGATGGCATAGCTGAAATGGGCTAGCTTGCCTAGCCGAGCTATATAGCTCTGCCGAGCGAGACAACCAAACGTTTTGGATCATTGAAAATACGTTGCGTAGCCAAGCAAACCAACCAGCCCAGCTAGGCGGCCTATGCCGGTAGCCCAAGGAAGCGAAAGCTGCGAAACCTTCGTACATTTGACCTTTGCATACTTTTAGGTGTTTGTTAGAGTTCCTTATCTCAGATTTATCTGATATCTAAAATTTATAGGTTAAAATAAAACAAATTAAGTTTATATTTTTAGTCTAAAATATAAACAAGATGACCCATCTAAACACTCTTAATGTACCAACAGTTCCAGCTCTACAGATCTGATAGAGCTAGAGCTATACGAAACACACCCTTAGTATCTTCTAAATGAAATTACAAATTTAGCTCCTTTCACAACCACAAAAATACCAGTAAATGACACACATCATCTACTGTACTCTCTTACCTTGATAGACACCTACCGAGCTTAGGTACAGTAGGTACTTGTTGAGTTCGGACCCCACTGTACTCTGTCTGCCGAGCATAGGTACCACAATATCTCATCCTGCTAAGCTCAGGAACTATAGCAGCTTGTCTGCCACAATGGGTGCTGTGCCGACGACCTGCTATGGTAGACGATATATATCTTCTGCTAGTATTTTCGGGATCAAGAAGGAACTAAATTTATAATTTTATTAGAAAAAGACAAAAGTAAGAAAAAAGGCCAAATGGAGCAAAGCTTACAAGCAAGCTGTTTGGTTCTATTTAGGGATACAAATTTCACGAAATTCACTAAAATTTTGGATTTCGGGACACCACGAAATCCAAACTACCGGCCGGATAAAAAAATTAAAATTTCTACAGTAACCACCAAAATTTCTTTTTTCCCCCCCACGAAATTTCATGATTTTTAGCTTGTTTTTAAACTTTTAGGGCCGAATTTGACTAGATTTAGTCCACTAACGCTTAAGAAAGTCATCTTACATGAAAATTTGTTGAAAAACTGAATTTTTGAGACATTATAAAATTTGGGCAGAACTAATGTTAGATTTTTATAAAATTATACAAGCTCGATAATGATCTAAAAAATTTATAGTACTATATGCAGAAGTGTAAGATCATACAAAATTTTTTTCAAAATAATTGAACTTCATTTTTATCTTTAAAAATCAAAAACAGAATGAACATAATCAGTACCATTCTATAAAATTTTCAAAAAAATTAAAATTTTTTGTTTGGTCAATCAGATCTATGCAAACAATGAACTTCATTTATTATATTATATTTCAAAAATCAAAAAGAGAAAAAACATAAATGCTACTGTTCCTTGTAAGAATTTTATAAATTCATTGGAGTGTGATCATGATTCAAATTTTTTATGAGATCTTAAAATTTTCCTTATCACCGTTTTGTAAAATTTTTAAAAATTTTAAACCTTTTTTAATTGCTAAAGCAAATCTATGTATTGATCATTAGGCTTTTATCACGACGTAGCATTATTAGAATTTTTAAAAATTTGTTAAGCAAGATCATCATCTAAAATTTTATTGAAATATCAATATTACATCAGAACAATCCACAAAAAATGTTTAAAATTTTATAACATGTTTTAGACTATTTTCTTATTTTGTTCAAGTTTATCAGTATGCCTTTTAATAGGGTAGTAGCACTGTTTGAATTTTTAAAACTTCATAAAGCTTGATCATCATCTAAAAATTTTATCAGAATATTAATAATACATCATACCCATGCACAAAAAAATTCAAAAGTTTCTAACGTAGTTTGGACCATTTTTTAGAATTTTATCAAGACAGTAGCAATTTTTGAATTTTTAAAAATTCCTCAGACATGATAATCATCTGAAATTTTTATGAGAACATCACTGATATGTCAAAAACCTTCATAAAAATTTCAGAATTTTTTGACATCATTTGAACTATTTTTTATTTAGTTAAATTTTACCAAAATTTCAGAAATTCCGCCTGAAATTCGGTTCAAAAATTTCAGATTTTAATTTTGATTTTTGAATTTTATTTGGATTTTATCTGAAACAATGAGATTTTGCCAAAATATTTCGGTCAGAAGCGAGGTATAAACGAAAACGAAATTTAGACCCTGGCTCTATCACCTCTCAGGACTAGGAAAGTATACGCTTCGTTAGTTAGGATGTGGCCGTCGTAGTTAGCAGCCACGCCTAGTTCTATTAGCAGCGGTAAAAAAAACCATCCCGTCAGGCTTGACAAAGTCTTTTTTAGCCCGATGAGGCTCGGGGCGTCGGCATATTTTCTGTATTGATTTTTTTTTTCAAATTCCTGGCTTCTAGTTTAGGCTTTTGTTTAAATCTAAACTTAAATCTATTTATAAAGAGAAACATAAGATTTTGAGAAGTGACTTTTCAAGGCAGCTGGCTAAAAATTGACTTTTGCATAAGTCTAAGCCACATCAAAGGGAGCCAAGATGGGCATTTATATTGTACACATGCGCATGTCGTTTTGTTGAGGAGAGGGAGACGCGGCTGCTCCCCACAGACGCCAGCGACCTACTGTCCTCCCCGCCTCCAAGGCACAGAGATTGTCACTGTGACTTTGTAAGTTGTACGTGGATATTGATCAAAAGTGATGTATCAGATCTTCTTAAGCACTGCTCAAAACATACGGATCGATAGTTACACTATTGGGATACTATAGCAACACTGCGATTAACTATTGTTGAGAGATTCTGAATAATTCATTTTATCAATCCAATGATCCGATCGGATATGGACTGATTAAGTTGCTGTGGCATTCAAACTGCATGTGAACCTTTCCGCCCCAAGGCACCGCTCTTTTCACCCAAAAAAAATGCAAGTTTCAACCATGGGAATCGACTTTCAATAACTTTGAACTCGGAGTTTCCACTTTTCAACTCCTAAAAAAACCCAACTTTTAACTCGGAGATTTCTCAAACTTTTCACTGGAGACCTAAAAAATCCCCAAAATCCGAGATTTTCAACCATCGATATGAAAAATTCCCAAAGCAACTTTCAACCCAAAACAAATTCAACTTCCAACTTGACAAATCAAGACTTCCTACTTCTAATTTGAAGTTTTCAAACAAAGAATCTCAAAATTTCTTCTAACAAATCACAGAACTTTGAGCTCAATTTCATTGCTTTCAAATGGGGATTTTTTTTATCTCTTACCTTGCAGTTTCAAAAAAATTTGAAATTGCCCTCACCACTAAGGCGATGGTTGAGGTGACCCTGGTGAGTTAGGGGCAGTAGATCTGGAGTAGGCGCGGAGGATAGGTGGCGCTGAGTGATGAAAGGGGAATAGAAATGTAGAAGGAGATAAAAAGAGGAAGGGTAGTCACAGGGTCGGTGGCCAATTAGGAGACAGGGGAGAGGACGGTGTTGGTACATGGTGGGCGTCGAGTCGGCCCAGTTTGGTACGGGTTCATCATGCTTCAGACTTAAACCGTGTCAGATCACGATGGCCCGCCGTGCTAGGCCGGGTTGGCCCAGCTCGCCTTCGGCGAGACAAAGCATGGCCTATTTGCGTTTTGTGCCTGCTTCATGCCGTGTCAGCCTAGGTCGGCCCATTTACACTATTGTGACGAGAGAAATTGACCTGAAGTTGCTTTCAGTAGCATGCGTACGCGATGCTACGGTATGCAACGAATGAATAGCCACCTTGATCAAAGAAATATGTAAATCTACAATCAAGCAACACGCATTCGCTTGGATCATCCAAAATAAAGTGGAACCATGCATTATGCCAATAAATTAAAACATTATTAGCGAACACGCATTTGTTCCCTTGTGTATCTCTGGACAAATTAGCAAAGTAAGTAAATAAATGACGAGAAGAAATGCTCATGCAAAGCAAGAACCAAAAGAAAGCATGCGAAAGAAACATCCTATGTGGATATCAATATTACTAGGAATGGACACAAATATTAGGGGAAAAGAAGTAAATTTTATTAAATCTTAAACATGTATAGAGTTATTGCCTTATTAAAAATCTTACACCCTAGCGTGGAGTACCCCCGGTAAGGAAAAGAGTACAGTAACTACATTTATATACATAGACTACCCGAGATTGAGATGGTTAAAGTCAGCTATCATGTCCGTGATCTCCTGATTCTCGAGATGATGTTGTGTCCTGTCATCTACGCTCCTAGTCTTTGAGACATGTTATTGCCTCAACCATCTTAGGTCTAAGAGACAACCTCCTCGGCACAAGTATCCTTCCCACCAAATTGAAAGTGGATTCCGACGAGACAGTATACACCGGAACCGTAAGCACGTCCCGTGAGAAATGGGATAGCACGGGGTAAATACGTTGGTTATTCTTCCACCACAAGAGCAAGTTGAGTTGATTTTCCTCATCCATGTTAAGTTTGTCTCCATGAAAGGCGTGTCGAGATAGTGGTTGATTTCTACCTGTGGATTCTATTGCGACCTGCTCGATACCTCAAAAATGAACTAGACAACTTGCCTTTCAACTTCTTCCATATGCTTAAAGCAGTCGAATTACCTCGTGCTTGTTGCATTGTTGAGGTAGATCTTTGTGCTTCACTTTTAGTGCCAAACTTCTCGTAAGATTTGTTGAAAACTATGAAAACTCGTTATAAACATAAATATAGGCCTCGAAGAAATTAAGATCAAATGCCTCACCTATTCCCTCGAAGGCGCCCTACAAGTTAGGAAATTTTTTCTAAAGATCCAAAATAGTAGCAAAACAGTACAGACATGAAATAGAGTGAAAATATTTTAATTTTTTTTCTCAATTGGTTCTATAATGCGATGTAAAATATAATTATCTCTATTTTCTTTAAAAGAATTAGCAATAAACCAAAGCCACTCGATAACTAAACAAGAAATTAGGTAGTACACACCGGATGATTATTTAGTTGTATTGTAAAAAAAATTAAAAATTACAAAAATGACTAGCAATTTCCCAATCCTCTTTAGTAACCAATGCCTCACCATTATTGCAGTTGACGAAGACAGTAATAATATGCTCGTAGCCTTTGCATCGCTGCATCATAGTATAAGTTGAGTTCCATCTACATTTCATATCAAGGTTGAATATTTTTTATTCCTTATTGTTGACCCTGCAGTACTCTAAGAATTGGGAAAACCTTACGGCGAATTTGTAATAAAATAGATAGCATTGTGTATGCCCCCAAACTATGTTTTATTACAACCAAACCTACCTGCATAATAAGATTAATAATGTGACATACGTACCTTTGGTGGAGTACAAAACCTCCAACATAAGTCTGCAGGTGCGGTGAGAGATGCTCTATAGCCGTGCTAACCGATGCATTGTCAAGAGAGTGATGGAAATAATTTTAGTGCGGTTAGAGATGCTCTATAGCCGGCGTGCTAACCGATTCATTGTCAAGAGAGTGATGGAAATAATTTTACTTTCTATTTTAAAGTCATTAATAACCTCAAGTATACGGGTAACAATATTTTCTCCGATGTAGCAATATTTTCTCATCGAGGTAATATGCAACAACACTAATATTGTGACTGTGATGAAAAATTGGTTGAATGGTGAAATTGGCATTGGTGAGATTGGTCTAAACTCTATGACTATTTTGTTTACTTTGAGTCAAGTCGTGGACTTGTGCTCGTGCCGCTGTTCGTCATCTAGGTAATGTGCAACAACATTAATATATGGTCTTCTAGTTTCTACAGTTAAATTTTCTCTTTGATGGGAGGAAGTCCATATATTTAATGTTAATGCAAATAAAAAACTAAGTGTCATGAAGGTCTGTTTTAACATTTCTAGTTTATTTGTAAACATTCTGTAAATGTCACGTGTAGTTATTCTTCTACTAAGCGGAAAATCCTCCATAACTATGTAATGTGCACCACGCCTGTCGACCGCCAGATATGGACGCCCGTGCTGGCTCCATTGATATGTCGGGCTTTGTGTTCGTGTGGATACCGATACACCATCCCGAATACACCGGTGTAGTGGCATCCCCGCTCGGTGCATCCGGAATGTATGAGGCATCCTCGATGCTGTGTGTGTTGTCCAAATGACGGTCATCCATCTTGTAGTCTCCTATGCTAGGGGAGAGTTAGTGTGAATCAATCTCTTGATTTTGACAAGGGGACTTGGTGAGCGATGCCTCGCTTTCCTGCTCTTGCGAAACATTTTATTTCGCGGTGGGAGAGCAAAAAAGGAAAGCAATTAGAGAGAGATGTGCAAAATATGCTGAGCAAAAATGGGCAAGAAGAAAAAGTGTGTGAGAGAGATGTCTTCAAACTGAATAAATCATAGCCTTCGGGCTGATTTTATGATGTAAAGTTCGAAATGCCCGTAGCAAATTAAAAGTAGGCGCTGCACCTGCATGGGATGAAAATTAAAGAACAACAGTTTTATGTCTTCCAATCACGGCCTCTCTTTCCCATGATTCCCTTGTGTGTGAGCGGGATGGAATCAATCAATTACATCGTTGTCTCTCTTGCGTTCAAAACTTTAAATACATCAGACATGTGATTTTTCTTCCCATGATTCCCTCGAGTGTGAGCGTGTCCGTTCAAAATGGCGCGGACGGGAGCTGGATGGAATCGATCAATCACATCACTGTCTCTCTTGCATTCAAAACTTCAAATACATCAGTGCGTGATTTTCTTCTTGTGATTCCCTCAAGTGTGAGCGTCCATTAAAAATTGCGAGGACGGAAGCGGGATGGAATCACTCAATCACATCACCATCTCTTTTCCTAATTTCCATGCCTGTCTTTCTTTTTCTACGCCACTCTCTCTTTCCTGCGTTGTTAGACACCTCTTTCTCTTTTCTCTCTCTCTCGTGCCCTTCTCTTTTCTTACACCCACACCCTTCTCTGACTTTTCTCTCTCTCCTGCACCCTCTCTCTTCCTTTTCTCTCGGTCCTGCACTCCCACCGAGACCCGCGACCCTCTCTCCCTTTTCTCTCTCTCTCGCCGACCCTCACGGCCATGTCCCCTCTCTCTCTCCGATGTCCCTCACTCACTCGACTCGAGTGTCAAGTCCTCCACCTCCCTTCGAGCTTTAGACCCTCCCCTCCCCTCGAGACCTCCGTGGCTCTACCTCCACGTGGCCAGCCCTAGCTCCTCTGCCGCCTCCCTCCGACACAACAACGGAGGCGAGCAAGGTGAGCTACGAGCGAGGCAAGGGAGGCGAGCAACCTCGGCCCGGGCGGCGAGGGAGGCGAGCTGCTGTCGAGCCAAGGGAGGCGAGGGGAGGGGACCGGCCGTGGGGTGAGCGAGGCCGGTGACCCAGGGAGGCAAGCAGTCATGACTCGGGTGGTGAGGTGGTCCTGTGGTGCGGTGGGTGAGGCAAGGTGAGGCGGCCACGTGCGTGGTGAGCGAGGTGCAATGAGGCGGTCGCACGTGCGGTGGGCGAGTCAGCGACGAGGAGGCGGATCGCTGCACGGTAGGCGAGTGGCCCAGAGGGAGGAGGGAGATGGAGCACCGCATGGGAGGCAAGCGACCCCGCGGGAGGAGGGAGGCGGAGTGCCGTGTAGGAGGAGGGAGTCCGAGTGGCCACGAGGCGGCCCTACGCGGCGCCCGGTGGCTCGAGGGACTAGCGTGGGCCACGGAGGAGGCGGCGGCGTGGGCCACGGCCACAGGGGCACAATAATGGCTATGATGACACGGCAATGGCTACAACTACCGTGCCATGGTGGCTCAAATGCGTCCCTATGGCTCGGCAGCATGGTGACGGCATTAAGCCCCAGCGACATGGCTGCTCACAGGTACCCCTATCCCCCTCTCCCACATCCTTGCCACGATCGGCCGATGCGTGCGGCCATCCATGCCGGCGAGTGTGGCGATCGTCTTGAGCGTGCTTTCGTGCCTGCGTGTTGCCATCGTGTCGAGATGTGCCGCCCATCGTACTAGGTTTTTTGACTGGCATAGTCCGAAGAATAGTGATGAGCCATCCTGGCATGGCCCACTTCCTGCCGGACCGTGCTTTGGGTCAGGTCACACTGCCATGCCTCGGGCTAGCCCACAAAGGCATGGCTCGAGTGCCCACCTCTATGTGGGCGTATGGTGCCACTAGTGGTGGTTGCAAGTGTCACGGAAGAAGGAAAAAAGGAGAAAAATTTTGTTTTTTTTTGCACACGAGAGAGGAGGAGACTTGCCGTGGCAAAGTAGTACGGGAAGTACAGGAATAGCCTGTCGTGGCAGGTGAAAGTACCACGCTTGACTACCGCAGGAGGAGTAGCCTACCGCCCTTCCTTGCCGTGGTAGGAGTTCCCACGCTACCCTGCTATGGTAGGTCTCCTCCTTCGATGCCATCTCCCTATCGTTGTTGTATAGTGTGGCAGAGGACATGTGTCCGATGTCGATTCTTTCACGCTCATTCGGGGGCTAGATTTGTAAAAATTTTTACAAAATCTGGATATTTTAAAAAAGGGAAGTTACAGGTCTATACGTGCAAACACTTTTAAGCATGATGCGATCTCCGTGACGTGGGTCCGGCATCAAAAACTTTGTCGGCCATGCGTTGGAACAAGGGGTGAAAACGGGACGGATAGTTCCCACCCGATCCGTAGGGGTGGGCATTTTTAAACCAAACCAAATTACCGAATTGAACCAAATTAATCGATTATTTTAGGTTTTTCGGTTTTTGGTTTGGTTTTTGTTTTGGTATAATTCAGTTTTCGATGTTCGGTTTGGTTTTTCGTTTCCAAAAACCGAAATAATCAAATAACCTAATAGCCCATGTACAATACCACTTTTAAAATATTCTTCCTAAAGCCACTAAAAAATTCTCATGTTCTAATACATTTATTCATATGTTTGGTATATTCATATATTCTATTATGCTTATATTGTAATGATCTATGAATATTGTGTGGATTTATTCATACTCTATGTTGCGATATGAGAAGGACTAAATCTAATTTACCTAATGTTTATTTATATTTCGGTTAACCAAAAAACAGAATTAACCAAACCAAAATATTTCAGTTAATTCAGTTCGGTTTTTTATTTTGGTTCGAGAAATTCGGTTGTCAGTTTCTAAAAACCGAATTATTTTAAAACCAAAAAAACCAAACTGATCAAACCGAAAAAACCGAATGCCCACCCCTACCGATCCAGAGTTGGATCCATTTGAAACCGGATCTGGGAAGGAAATCGGATATCGGGTCGAATTCAGATAGTTGAAAATGGATATTGGGTCGGATTCGAGTGTACACTATCCGAAAAATATGGGTCGAAAACCAGATATCGGATAGTTTCATCTTCCGGATATCCGGATGGCATCTTGAACTTGGACTCTCGGTGTCCCACTCGGCCACTCCTAGCCCCAAGCCACCGGCCCATCAACCCAAGCCCCAAGCTACCAGGCGCTCCATATTTGAACCCCCGTCCCCTGTCCCTGGCGGCCAAGATTTGCCCCGATCGGCGCTCCCCTCGGCCGGCGACTTCCCCCGACAGTGCTCCCCCTCTCTAGGCGACATCTCCCCCGGCCAATGCACCTTCTCCATATCTGAATCTCCCCCGTCCCCCGACAACCACTATCTCCCAAACTCCCTCGGTTGGCCCTCCTCCTAGTGGCGACTCCCCTCGACCGGCGCTAGGGGTGCAAACGGAGCAGATACGGACGGATTTTACTCATCCTATATCCTATTTTAAATTTTTCTCAGATACAGAGTCAGATACGGATAGTGTTGGATTCCAATACGAATGCGGATTACCTCGGTCACGAATACAGAGCGAATACAAGTCGTTTCGAATACAGTTAGTCTCAGTTATGAATAGTTAATCGGATAATGCGTGAAAACAGAAACCATATATGTCGCAGACGTGAGAGGGAGGAGTCAGGAGAGATGGCTCAGACGGGTGAATGGGTGACAAGATCATGGATCCAAGCCTTCAAGGCAATCGGGCATATAGATACAGCCATACGAGACTGGGTCCTCGCCTGATCGCCTCTAGCTTTGGGAGTCACGGCCTCATGGGAATACACCCATACGGGAGTAACGGGACTATGGGCTTGAACTCTTGCCGTTTTGGCATCTTGGCTCTTAGGCCTCTTGGGGCTAGTTGGCCTCTTGGGCTCTTGGCCAGTTGGGACAATATGGATAGTCAATAGATAGTATACGAATAGCTCCGATTTTATTTCCGGATATATCCGAATCCGTTGGATACTTTTATCTTGTATCCGTTTCTGTATTTGAAAAACTATCCGAATCCGATATCCGGAAAAAACCTCGGATATCCAAATTTTAGGAGAACTTGTATAATAAAATTATAGGTTTTAGAAGAACTTGTTTAACAAAACTATAGGTTTTAGAATTGGCTATTTCTTGTAACTGATCGGATAGTGTAGGCTCATATAGTGGTCTCACACGCCCTCATTTTCTATTTCACTCACGTATGAGGCTGTCATATGGGTCCATACTGTTAGACTCGTTATAAGAAATGATTAATTCTAAAATTTGTAGTTTTTTTATACAAGTTCTCCTAAATAGTTTTGTGAAATAGAAGCTAAAATTTGTAGTTTTTTTTATAATTTGTACAAGAAATCTGCAGTTTTGTCAAACAAGTTCTTCTAAAATATGTAGTTTTGTGAAATATAAACTAAAATCTTTATTTTCTGATAATTTGTATAAGAAACCAGTAGTTTTGTGAAATTTACTCAAAATAATTAGAGACTACCAAATAAATGCCAGATGTTTCTATTATTTTTTTAAAAAAAATCTATCTTTTTTATTAGAGCTTTTGACTTCGTATCATGAGCTTTAAATATATGATAGATTTATCCGTATATTTGCTCTCATACAATATTTTCTGACCGAAATATGTAGTAATTTATACTTCCTTGATTATAAGTTCTTCGATGACTTCTTTGTTGATTTAGCACTTGTATAAGTGTTGAATGTTAGTGCCTTAGTGGCCAATTGGCCTCATCTTGTTTTTCCCCTCGCGCTCCGCCACTGTTCCTACTTTGTCGTATTAGTAGTACTCGATGATGCCAATGTCTTGACCCTTGACCCAGACACCAAAGCAGCACTATGGGGCTATCATGTCGCCAAAATGAGCTCATTTTTGTCAGCTTGTCGACCTTCCACACGCAAGTCGTTCCATGTGTGCTAGGGCGCCCTGCAAACTTACACGTATAAAAAGTTCTCGGAAGGAGCTCGGATGCAAGGTTTTCGCCATGGCCAGCTGCGTTCTTCACATTTGGATCCCACGGACATGTAGCAAACGCATATCTGCAAAGCTTGGGCTCGGAGTTTCTGCAGGAGATAGGTTCAGAAGGAAATACTGTCCGTGTGGCTGAAGGTACACATATACATACTCAGACTCACTACTTCTGCCGTTCCTTCTCTCTTCCATATATGGCTGTTGCAGATACCTTATGATATCTTTGTTCTTATAAACAATTTCGTAGCTGTGTCGCAGTATATCTGCACGACGCATTTGATGTTAACGCTTCGGTACGTAGTATGTGCACTAGCTAGTTCAGTTGCTAGAAGCGGCTGTGTATGCTACTGGCCGGTATTCGAAGGCATTATGGGCCTGGTTGAAATTTCAAAAAAATCCCTCTTATCCAAATCCAGAACGTTGGATGAGGCTGCAACTTGACACAAAATCTCCTAAAAATAAAAAAATGGAGCGCCACCGACCACTATGATCTTGCTCGAGAGTAAGTCTCGTAGGGACAAAGGTAAAACACCGTGCTTTGGGTACAGTTTTCTTCCTTGGGCATTGGCCCTGCACACACTCAGCTTTTTCTTGTTTTTTCACTTCTTTGTACAGTTTTTTTTTACCTCCTTAATCAGATGAACAATTGAAGCTCTCCTGTCATTCTTTTTTTTAAAAAAAAAGCTAAAACACTGTGCTGGCAAAATGTGACATGTTATTGCAGTTTTAGTTTTTAGCGGCCATTTTTCACATCTGCCACATGCTTCCATCAGCTCTCCGCGCGGTGTTAGACGTGGGGTGGCCCATAGGAAATGCATCGACCAGAAAAGAGGTGGCCATCCTCGTGCATGCCCAACCAGCTCATACATGGGCCATAAGTGTCTGAATACATCCTCCAACGATTTGTAGAATAGAAAGGAGCATCCGAGCGTGACGACCCAAACTGAACCGACGCTAAGCTCCGCCGCAGTCTGCACAATACAAGACATGAAACTGAAGCGCTTGGCACGGCACAGCAGTAAGAATTTACTCGGCTATACTATACATCCCTTCGCAGGTCGCAACCGTGCTCAATCAGATCTACTCTGCTCACCGAAGTGTCGACGACGTGGGCCAACCCTTCAGCACATGGTGTGGCACCCCAAGATCGTGCATCCGAAACGGCAGCACCCAATCACCATATCAAACCATCCGCGGCATCTGGTGGCGGAGTCAGAAAATTTAGATAGTGTGATCAAATCAGACTATGGTCAAAAGCTTATCTGAAAAGACGCTTGACTATACTGGGATTCCATTGCTCGTCACCGGTGAGCCTGGACGGCCATCCACACTATCCGAGAGGTGGCTCCGGAGGCATCACACAGTTAACAGCAGCCACAATTGTGACCAAAGGATATCTATTTACTGTACCGACGCTAGTCGGTACGTAGGCTAAACCCGATCACACTTTAATTGGACCTCGCAGTGCAGCACCGGCCCAGGAAAACCCCTTGATCAGAGGCGGGCAATCACGCATCGCATCCACATCGAACCACCGGCCGATCGAGATATGATCCACCACAACTGAAGCCCAACATCCCACCGCCGCGCGTTCGAATCCTTCGTTTTCCGCCGCCCCATCCTCCCGCGTGTGGACCAGGATGCGCGCGGTGCGGTTGGCGCGCGAACCGTTGGCCACGATGGAGCGGGGCGTTATCGCGAGCCTATCCGAGCTGGGGTGGCGAGCTGGAGGATGAGGCGCCGAGTGGCCGTGATCCACCGGCCGAGCCGAGCCGCACGTACGCCCCCGCGCGAGCGATCGACGTCGCGACTCGACCGCCCGCGTCCGTCCCGGCTGGGCCTTGTCGGCGCTATTTGTTGCGCGTATAAGGAGGGCACCCTGCGCTGGCCACTGGCACAATGTCGACCGCCGCGTGCTTCGCCACCGTCGCGCCCCGCGCCCACGCTTCCGCCGTCGTCGCCAGCCTCGGCACCCCCGCGCCGTCCTCCTCCTCCCCCGGCAACAACCCCTCCTTCCGCCCCAGGCTCATCAGGAACGCCCCCGTCTTCGCCGCCCCCGTCGCCGCCGCAGCGGTACGTCTGCAACTGCTTGCATATACGTCGGTCGGCATGTACTCCATTGTAGCTAATTAAGCTTGACATGTCCTTACTATTTTGGGCAACACTCACTGTACACGGCCGAACGTGCAAGCACAAAATCTTCTTCCCATAGTATAGGAGAATGCGGCGCAAAGATGACCCCTCTCAAAAAGAAAAAAAAAGGGTCGAACTCAACCGAATTAATGCACAGTAGTTTCAGGCTCAAATTGCATTCGTGATCTAGGAAGGTGTCATTTCATAACTTCGTTTCATCTGTAGAGTATAGTGGCGCTGCACTGTTCTATGTAACACTCACACTGATACACATCAGCACATGGGGCATGCCATGACGACTTACTCTCTCCTACTAACTTTTTTTCTGAAGCAATCATTGAATAGTGTATAGAGCAAAGGCTTGTTTTTTAATTCTTTCTGCATCAACCATCAACATGCATGCCAACCAATTCAATAGGGATGTGTTTGGTTGACTGGATGAGATTAGATAGGATATGGTCATCTAGCTTGAATGGAATGGAGCTATCCAGGTGGCTGTTTGGTTGGGTACATAGGAATAAACCAATTTTTTGTTTGGTTAAATGAATGAGAATGGATGAGCTAGTTGTAATCATGTTTTGAATATTGGTTTGAAAATTTTGGAAAAAATGTAACTGAAATTTGAATTTTTTCAGAGAAAATTTGAATTTTGACAAATTTTCATCATAAATTGAATTTTCAGACAAATTTTGATTGAAATTTGAATGTTTGAACAAAATTTGACCACATTATGATTAAAATTTGAATTTGACCAAGTACACTTTGGTGAAATTTGAATTTGACTGAGTATACCTCTTTACGCAACAAACTGGATTAGCTCGTTCGACCTATTTTGGATGGCTTTATCAAGCATCTTAAGGGAATATTCTAAAAAACTAAATAATCATATACTATCTATACACTCATCCAAAATTTTTGGATGACTCTAAATATATGGATGGCTATATCTCATCCAACCAAACCCCACCTAGAATATTCGGGAAGAGAGGGTTTCCCAAGAGGTGGCCAATGATAATGTTAATTAAAGATAAGAAGGTGCTTTGGATAAAAAAGAAGTCCCCAAAAGTCTCAAGTGTAAAGAAGAAAGTTCCAAGTACAAAAAGGAATCAAACGTTCAGTGGTTTTTCCTTAAAGCGATAAGGTGGAGCCCTACCAGGGATAGCTACAATGCAAAGTGCTGAAGCAAGGTTCTGTCTTTGTTTCTTTTTCTTTTGAAGAGACGCGTCCGACTTTTGGCTTTTGAGTAGTTTGATCAAAACTTTGCAGTAATTGACGATCGAGTCACTATCAACTTCGTCAATTTTAACCCTCCTGTATTTTCTTTTTTTTTTTCTAGTTCTCATTTCTCAAGCATTATATATACAGTTTGTTCCCTTAAAAATGCTACTTACTCTGTTGAGAAATATAAAGCCTATTATTTAAATAGTTTTGTTGAGAAATATAAACTTTGCATGTAGATATAATGAGATACTTAAGTCATTTTCCGTTGTACCTTTCTTCATTTTTGTCACGTTTTTTATCCTTTTGCAAAGTCAAAATACTCCATATATTAAGCATAGAGGGAGTACAAATTAATGCCAAGTTTGCGATTATTAGTAGTATTTCAATCCATTCAAGATGCTTTAAGGGGATTCACCGTAATTTATTGAACTCAACTGAATTTTCTGATTTTATTTACGTTGTAACCAAACTTGTTACTCCCTCCGGTCATAAGTAGTTATCGTTTTGAACATAGTAAGTGCAAACTTTTAAAACTGATTGTTAATATCTTTTTAAATATTTAAATTAGATATATATATATACATGAAAATCATATTTGTAGATTTATATCCAAAAGTATTTTCATAATATTATAGTTTTATTGAGTTTTATAAATATATTAAATAAATAATAATAATTAAAATTATATTTTGAAGACTATATCAATATTTAAAATAACAACCAAAGAGTAATTGTTACCGCTAGCCATATCGAGGAGCACTGGTTTTCATT
Source organism: Guadua angustifolia (assembly GCA_036346375.1). Lineage (NCBI taxonomy): Eukaryota > Viridiplantae > Streptophyta > Magnoliopsida > Poales > Poaceae > Guadua > Guadua angustifolia. Next base: position 33,465,131 of record CM070500.1, on the reverse strand, counting down.
GCTAGCGGCGTCACACTGATGCGACGCACAGCTTGACGCTGATTGCACTTGCACCACAACTATGTGGGACAAGACCTGTAAGGCTGTAACTGATATTTGATGGAATACAGTTGAGATGATTGAAATACTGAGTGATCTTCTAAAAAGAATATAGGAGAAACTAGCGCTCGGACGTTTGATTACTGTTCATCCATCGGACACCTCTTGCAATATTTCTATCTTACGCTTGCAACATTTTTTGCCGATACTTGCAACATTTTTTTGAATGCTTGTAACATGCGTTTACTGTAGCATATTTCATTGTTTGTCGAAGGAAAATATTTCACGTGGTGTAAAGAAATGTTTTAAAAAAAATGTTACAATGTGTCTGAAAATTTCAGACATCCGGAGTGAAGTCATTCCGAAAGAATATAGCTTGAAATATTGACTTTGGCGTCATATATAATACTTGATGGTTATAGCAAGTAATGAATTACAACTTGGCAGTACGTATATGCTTTGATAGCGAATACCGGATTAAGAGTGCAGATTAGGGAGCAACCATGCCTTCCGTCTTGGCACTAGTAGTACCTGATGGGGGCACCATTCCAATAATTTAGGAAGAGGTGGTCTAGCAATTGGGTACGGGATAAAGGCGTAATTTGAGCACATCGATAACGAAAATTCTGTGAAGGGGCCATGCATGGTGTTGATGTGGCCCTTCGTGCCTAAAGCGACCTCGCGGTGGAGAAAACTTCCTTATCGGACTTGGATCAGCCAGTCGTCGGAGTTGGGGCAGGCTATACAAAATTGAATCGAGGTTAAAAATCAAATCCCAGTTGGTATCGATTTTTATCAAAAATCGTTAAAACCTTAAGGTTTTGAAATAAAACTTTTTGACAAAAAATTCAAAATCGATCGGATTTCACCGTCGATATCGACTGTTCAAGTGAAATTTTCTAACGGTCGATTTTTGAGCGATTTTCACTGATAATCAAGCGGCTTACATCACATAATTTCCCAAAATTTTTAAATTTGACCGGCTTATCGACCGGTATAGTTTATCAAACCGTCTCAATACGATCTAAAATCACAATTTTTGAGTGATTTTCTTCGATATTTGAAAACCTGACGATGGATACTTGTTTTGTTCAAGTGAGTGGATTAATGCATGATATTTGCCCTAATTCAGCATAGGCAAGGGTAAATTCCGCCAAATTCAGTTCTTTCGGTGCTCCCGAAATACACTTATCCTGGTTACATTTTGGTAGATTTATTTGAGTTTTGTCAAAAAAATCAAAATTTTTGTTCAAATGTTTTGTACTGAAAATTTTGAAATATCTAAATTTCGGTGGGTGTTGAAAAAAATTTCAAAACAAAATTTGAAACCCTAGGTAGCACTAGTAGTACTTTCTTGATCTCGTTTAGTGCCATCGTCCTTGGATCTGGAATTACTAGTAATTACTCCATGTAGGGTTAATAATATTGTTTTGACCTCGGATGTCAACGAACTGACGGTATCAAAATTTGTGAAAAACTGAACGAAACTCTTTCAAAACTGAATGGTTTCAAAGTTAAACGGATTTGAAATCTGGTCAAATCGTCAAGCAAATTTCGAACGAAATGGATGAAAACCGCTTGAAGAAAGGTGAATTTCGAGCGGTTTTAGCGAAAATTGGCAATAGGTTGAAAAAATAGGGAAAATTTAAAACAATCTGGAAAAATTGCAAAAAATGATGTAAAATTTGTAAAAAGCCATTAAAGGCCCCAAAAATAGGAAAAATATAATAAATATATAAAACAAAGTATGGAAAAATACGAAAAAATTCTGGCATGATCTTTCCTAAATTTGGAAACATTTTGACATGACCTTTGCTATATTTTAGATAATTGCAATTTGTAAAATAGACATTTAGCAATAATATATCAACAAATAATCTTCATTTTAAGACTACTCACATACAATCCAACAAGTGCAAAAACAAGCATTCACATAATCACATATTAATACCCTTCATATATCAATACCATTCACATATCAACACTATTTACATTTTAATACATTTCATTTGAAGTTGTGAAATAGGCTTAGCTTTGTCGTTCTTCCATTGTCACACATATGCTATGTTCGACCTATATGAACAGAATGTTAGTAAAAAACTGAGTTGTAATGAAATGAAACAAAATTTTGACATGATCTTTGCTATATTTTAAACAATTTGAAGTTGTAAAGTAGACATTTAGCAATAATATGTTAACAAATAACCTTTTATTTCAATACTATTCACATATCAATCCAACAAGTGCAAAAATAGGCATTCACATTTAATACCATTTGTATTTCGACACCTTTCATTTGAAATTATAAAGTAAGCATATTTTCATCATCCTTTCCACACAAATACCATATTGAACCTGTATGGACGCTATGTTAATAAAAAATCAAGTTTCAATGAAATGAAACATAACCTTCGAGACTATGGATAGTATTATTGCGTATACACTTGGTTGGCCATATTGTATTCCTCGGTGGACATCAAGGGCAATCCTCATGTAGCTAGTAGCTTCACCTTGTAGTAAGCATGCATGCAATTTATGTATAGAAATTGTTTGTGTAAATAATTTGCAAGAAATTGTTTGCGTCAAATTGCAGGCTATAGAACAAAATAAGTACAGAATATAACTAGTGGTATAGAGTACAACTTTCATACTAAAGTTTTTATGGTTCATGTAGGCATACAACGAGAAGTAAGCTTGTCAATATTGGATAACATTAACATATTAAAATATACCATAGCATGATAATTTCTATGCATACAAATATCGCTACTTGAATAAATAGTACCATTTTCGGGTGTTGTCCATTGCTACTAAATATACTTAACAAATATTGTTACTAAATATTGCTACTTGATACACTTGAACAAATATATATTACACTACTTGACATACTTGAATACATTTGTTACTAAATATAATTGAACAAATATTGTTACTAAAATATGTTGAAGTAAATATTGCTACTTGACATATTTGAACAAATATTGCTACTAAAAATGCTTGAACAAATATTGTTACTTGAACAAATAGTACCATTTCGATATGACCTAAATGAGAATTGCATAACCATTTTCCAACCAATTAAAACACAGATACATTCACAAACAAGAGATAGTTACAAGTACTCAACCGAAAATTGATAATATCGAGAGAAAATCAGCACTTTTTGACAAAAAACCGACTAGATTTCGCAAAATTCATTTCGAGCTCGAAATTTGACGTTGATTTTCGCTCAAATGTTTCCGTTTTTGGCACTTACCACTCAAAAATCGCTATGTCGCCAGCAAAAAGACGACAAGCAACTGTTGAATCTAAGTGGAAGCGTCGCTGGCTGAGTCCAATGGAGTGGGAAATTTTCAGGTGTTAATGGCTGCTCCGCCAGCACATCAGTAGTAGTTGCCAAGTGCTAGCTTTCTTTGTGGGCTGGGGTAGGCGGGGTGGGCTAGAGGCCCAGAGGCGGTATGGCCAGGCTTTTTTTTTTTGGTTTTTCTATTATCTACATTTTGAATGACTCAAAAACGTTTTCAAACTTTGTTTTTTCAAAAATATTCACGTTAGAGCTCATAAAGCTATTAATACTAATTTTATTTAGATATTTTTTAAAATTTTCTGAATCTAAACTTAACCAGTAAATTAAGCGATAGCACTTTTTGAATCAGCACAGTACATGTGATTTTCGCGAAAACCCAGCGGCTTTTGACCAATGGTTGAACCCTCGCTCCATTATAGTTCACCCGGTGCACCTAGAGAAACGTACGTTTCTTGGGATGCGACAAGCCCGGAAACAAGAATTGGAAGCCCAGCCAGGCAGGCAGAAAAGAATTGTATCATTTTGTGGTTGTACTGTAACTTCCGAACTGTTCACTCCGAGTGCAATTGCATCGCACAGAAATAGCTTCTTTGGTACTCCTCCTGTTGATTAATAGTTGATATTTTAGGATTTTTTACACTTTAACGAAGACAAGTTTATAATAGACCAAATTACCCTATTTTTTAGTTATTTCTATTGAATAGTGTGTACTACTTTTAGTCACAGCATTAAATAATCTTGAAAATAGCTAATCAAGAGTATATAAGCAAAGAGGGGGAAAATCATCTCAAGATTATAAAATAATATATATTTAGAATAAATTTTGAAAGCTGGAATAAAATGTATTCATAAATAGAGAAAATTTCATGCATGGTTAATTTGCCCCTTAGACCTATCGGATTTTTTTTAGTTTACAGGCCAAATATATATCTTTTGGGTTACCAGAATTTTCTAAAGGAAAAATTATTCTACCCTGGTTTAGGACGTAGCAAGGAAGAAGACACTACCGTACCGTCGATGTCAGTAAAATAGGAGCGCCAGAATTCCGAGTTTGTGAAGCACTCTCGGTTTATCCTGTAGAGTTGTAGTAACAGCACACTTGATCAATAAAGTTTTCTGTGGGCACTTGATTAATCAACAGTCCATTGTTTTTCGAATAAGAAATTGAGTACTCGTGCTATTACATCCCTGCGATCGATACAGCTCACGAGGGTCTGCACTAAGTACATTATATACTACTAGATGTGCTGATCTGGATTTATCGAATTAAGAGAAGGCAGATGAATCACGTACCATTTTATATGACTTACCTTAATCTTTCATTCAGCGTCGTACTACTACAGCTCATTGCACATAAAATATAACGTAACAACCCCACACAAAAGGAGAAGATAGTATATGCCCCAATAACGTCCAGTTCACAGGCTAAATCTGATCTAAGTACATACTCTCATATTCATGAATACATGTCATTTAAACTTTTAAATTTTATTTATAAACACATATCATTTTATAATTTCGAGACAATTTTTTTACTGTTGTTCTATTGCATACCTCTGCCATTCATTAGTCTCGATGTTATTTATTATTATAGAATAGAGTAATGCACACCATCAAACCACAATAATTGAGCTAATGAAAGAGACAGTTTTAGTTATTTTCACATATGCTTTAATTGAAGTATAAAATTCTAAAATGTCGTCAACTTAGAAATGGAGAAAATACTAAAAAGAAAGAGCGGCTAGCTCTTGCCATTCCGAGAGGCCACAAAACCAGCCCATCCATTAGTTCTTTTTCCCCTCTTTTGCCCCTCCTTTTCACTGATCATCGCAGTCCGCGTGGCATGTTTGCCAGTAACTCAGAGGTCAGAACCGCTAGAGCGACAAGAGAGGAGGGGAGGGGAGAGATGAGCGGCAGCTGCCTGTGCCTCCCCTGCCATAAAAAGGCTCCCCGAGGGGGCAGAACCAGAGACCATAGATTCTTCCTCTTCGTCACTCCTCCGGAAGCCCACCCACCCTCCACCACCTCCTCCACCCTCCAAGGTCCGTCCTTCCTCCTGTTCCTCCCACACCATCCATGCAGTGCTAATCCCGTCCATCCCTCGTCTTTTCCCTCTGCTTTTCATTTCCTTTCTTGTCCCCTTTCCAATTCGATTCGCTGCTAGATTTATTAGATTTCTACTTTTTTGCTGTAAAGGGGGTGAGATACTTGCATCCACTTTTGGATCACCTTTGTGCATGCTTTGTGTGGGCAGGGGCACCCCAAACACAACACGCGATTCATTCATCTCTCTCTCTCTCTCTCTCACCCCAAGAATGTTGCATGACGCATACCAAGGGTATATATGTGTGGATGTTCTTCCAGTGGATGGCAATTATTGATGGGTGATTGGTGATCCTTTTTTGCAGATGGACGCCGCCGTCGAGCGCTTGAAGACCGGGTTCGAGAAGTTCAAGACCGAGGTCTACGAGTAAGCCTCCCTAATCCCACCACCAAAAGAGATAGATTGATGTTTGGTTTGGTTTGAGGTTAATTTGGCTTGGCGAAAATTGATCCTCTGGTTCTTTCTTTTCTTCTTGGCAGCAAGAAGCCCGAGGTGTTCGAGCCGCTCAAGGCCGGGCAGGCCCCTAAGGTATGCACCATCTGAATGACACCTGAGTACCTGACAAACCCAACCATTTGCACAGTCGTAGGAGAAGTACAGTACTGCACAGTGCTGGTGCCAGCGCTAGGCCTCTTGTTCCCATTTACAAGCAACTCTGCCATCCGGTGTACACTCCGGGGGGTGGGCGCCCACAGCATTTGCCTGATTTAGTTCAAAGCAGATCGATGACAAAGGAAGCGGCTTGTCCTAACTGCATGACCTCGATAAAGGGGAAAAGCTTGTCGCCATTACCGGCCGGCCATTTGGTACTAGGTTACATGTTACTGGATTAAAAATAAAATAAAATTGGCCTGTTCATTAGCTCACCACGGACAGCACAATCTTCAACTAGTAGGACAAACAAGTAGTAGTGGAATTCTTTCATAGCCCCCGCCGGCCAGGCACCGCCGGGAAACTATACTAGTACACCCATGTACCTGCCATGTTGGGGATTTGGCTTAGTAATTATTGAGATGGCACCGTCCCTATATGTGCTTTACTACAGATCTATAGATGCTGGATACCCAGCATAAACCTGACGTTGGAATCCTACGAGTACAAGCATTTTTTTTGTTTATTTTGGGACTCCCAATTGGCATGCACCCCGTTTGATCCATGCATGCCGTAGCTAGCTGGTTGTTGAGGTTCTAGACCTAAGAGTAGTCTAAATCGGCATCCTGCAGGTTTTGGGTAAAAATCTAAGACCAACCAACAAGCTAGCCGTGTTGAATTTTAAAGTCCAAACTTCTTCCCAATTGAAATCATGGCCTCCTGTATTATCACAATTGAACACGGACATCATGTGACGATGTCCATTTTACAAATCTCATCATCTTGGCATCGGTCGCGTGCGTTAGGCCCACACAGGAACCGTGAACCTCAAGTCTTCGTTTATGGAAACAAAGAAGAAAATAGGGCATAAAAAAAGCCATTCACATGACTGTAGGTACCATATTAGCATTCCATGGCGATCTCCTTGCACACATTATTCCATGGAGTTAGCTATCTAGCAATCAATCACAACTTTGTTTGGACGTCGCCTCACAACCTTTAATAAAGTTAGGCGCATATATGTTGGCCAAAACCATTATGCTATCTTAAGCCTTTTAGGCATTGCGTATTTGCATCTACTTAAGACCTTAGCAGCACTTCAAACCGGCTAAAGCTGCAGGTTACGTTACACCATGCATGCATCTCTAGTCTCCTGCAAATTTTCCGCTCTCAGCAAATCCTGGCCTCCACAAGTGTTAATTCAGGACACAGTTAAAAACCTGATTTAATTTTCCTACGTATGGTCCATGTTGTCGTAATCGGAGCAGCAATTGTGGGCCTGTTGTCATAAGCAGTCACGATAGGTCAGTCTCGTTTGGCAATTGGCGCCCTTGTTTCATGCCTCATCAATTATCCTTTGTTCAGACGGTTGCACATTTGCTGTCAACTTGTCTAGAAATATTCGTAGCTGCGGATAATGGGACTACAATCGCCTCCTCAATCGTTGTGAAGTCGTGCCATCTGTTGTATAGTATCCTGGTGTGTCTGCTGTTGATCGCCATAGGAACCAGACTGCCAGAGACAGAAAAGCCTGCGTAGAATATTTACGATCTCTTCCCACTCGAACGCGTCGATCAACCTGCCACGGAACCTTCCAGCTACTTGCCTGCTCCTGCTATCTTGTCCTATGATTTGAATAAAATTATAAATCTAGTTTTTCTTGACCACGAAAAGATCAGAATGTGACACATATCATAGTGTAGAAGTGTGGTAGATTCATCTGTTGTAGTATCTGCTTACGCCCTTATCAATAAGAACAGTGAACTGTGCAGCTACCACCAACATGATGGTGCCCAATTAGTTAGTTAGTTGTGTGTGGTTACTCGCTGTTGCAGTACATGGTGTTCGCATGCTCCGACTCGCGCGTGTGCCCGTCGGTGACCCTGGGCCTGCAGCCCGGCGAGGCCTTCACCGTCCGCAACATCGCCAGCATGGTCCCGTCCTACGACAAGGTACGCGCGAGTCCACGTAGATATATGCTCGTCGGTTAATGATTTTGGCCGGTCGCTTCGGTTCATTGACGTTATTGTTTGCACGTTCACTTTTGTCAACTGCAGAACAAGTACACCGGCGTTGGGTCGGCCATCGAATACGCCGTCTGTGCCCTCAAGGTCCTCTCTCTCTCTCTCTCTCTCTCTCTCTGACTTGAGATAAGCAAATGCAGATAGTGCTTTCACTTCAATTATAGGAGTGTAATAATGCATTGGCCTGGATTAGTAGTGAACAAAGGAGATTGGTTAGATTTAATTTCTTGTGGCCTTTTTTAAAAGAAAAAAAAGGCTCCAGATCTTATGCTAAACTGGCTTACAACTTGAGGTGAAGAAGGATCTTGCCTTCCCACGGGCCACATAGGTGTTAACGTACGGTGCTCGTTCATGGGGAAGGTGGTATGTAGTAGTGGTCAAACCGAGCGCAGGAGAATGAGTGACCTCGTTCTAATATTGGTACTTTGCCGTCATCCCATCGACACTAGTAAAGTTCTAAATAAGATCTCCAAGTACAGATGTGCATATGAAAACACTGCACTTTAGAAAAGTTCTTTTTGTACATGCATAAAGCAGAGAGCATGGCCTGATTTTTTGGCATGCATCGAATTTACTCGGCAGGTTGAGGTCATCGTGGTGATTGGCCACAGCCGCTGCGGTGGAATCAAGGCACTCCTCTCACTTAAGGATGGCGCACCCGATACCTTGTAAGTACTAAACGGCTCAAATCTGACTCCTCTATGCAAATAATTAAACATCTCTTATCTGTTTCTGATTCGTTTGATCTGTGTCTGTTTGTTTGGTCAGCCACTTCGTTGAGGACTGGGTCAGGATCGGCTTCCCCGCGAAGAAGAAGGTGCAGACTGAGTGCTCCTCAATGCCTTTCGATGACCAATGCGGCGTCTTGGAAAAGGTACGCATGATGAGCCAGCATGATGCATCAATTTTTCTCTCTCACAGTATTAGCAACACTGCTATTTAACTACTACTCATCGACCTTCGAAAAAAAGGAACAAATTAGGCTCAGTTTGTTTAGGCTAGCTTTTTATTTACTTCTACACCTCTATAAGTCACAAGCCAAAACAAACAAGATTTTTTCATCGACCTTCGAAAAATCCCACTTCCCTGGTACTCTTACAATTTAACTATTATTTACAAAAATTGCCATCCTCATCCAGACTTAAACTAGTAGTGCTCATTAACTAGACCACATTGTTCTTTCCTAATCAAATGCGAAGTGCTCTGCATGGATTGATTTGCTCACGGAATATTTTTGGATTTCTGAATATTTTTTCAGGAGGCTGTGAACACGTCGCTGGAGAACCTCAAGACCTACCCGTTCGTCAAGGAAGGTCTTGCGAACGGAACCCTCAAGCTGGTCGGCGGCCACTACGACTTCGTCTCCGGCAAGTTCGACACTTGGGAGAACTAAATCCACCCGTCAGTTAACTCCTACACATACATACAGATATATCGCCCGATCGATCGAGTGAATGCATGCCATGGAGTACTTACTATCTACCAGAACTATTACGAACCGGATGGCTCGATGTGAGTTGTAATAAGTAATAGAAGTTTCTTCTACCTTTTCTGACGCGGAGTTGATTGTATGATGCATAATTTGGTCGCCTTGTGATCAAAAGACATCAGCTATAATTACTAATATTATTATGAAGGGTTTATCTTTTCTACAGGCTTTTACTCTTGGCTGTTTTGCTAACTCAGCAGTGCTTCAATGCTTTTCCTCCCGATACAAGTTGCATAAAGTTTAAGCAAGTAAAGGGGTAAATAATTATCATCCACCATTCATTCAAGCTTTAATACCAAAGATTTAAGCTTTAAGCACCTCTCATTGTTGTAGAATACCAAAGATTTTAACCATTAGTGAAGAGATGGCTGTGATGGGGAAAAATACTAATACACATTTTTAACCTCTGTCCACTTGTATAAGTGGTAGATGATATAAGATGTGAGAGATAACTCAATATCTCAACTTACCATATCTTTTGATTTTATCTAAATAGACTGTTAGTTCAAATCTTCTATAAGTAGGACTCTTGACTTTTTTGGCTATATAAGCCAACCCCTATACTTGTAATCATTGGAACAGATATAGTGAATTGTTTTCCATAGTTTTTTCTCTGTAAGGATTTTTTTATGTTAATCTTTATCTCTAGTTATTTTGCCGTGCTATTATCCCTAACATAAGAACTTATGGTAAGTGTAAAATTGATAAAGAGTTTGCTTTCTTTAAAGAATACAGGTAAAATTAGTAAAATGACACATGTGTCTGTTTTGTAGTGATCACCACATATTGGATCATACTGATGCTTCAGGAATCTTCAAAAAAAATTTCAAAAGCTTCTAACGTCGTTTGTACTATTTTTCATCCGGTTCAAACTTGCCGATCTACGTTTCATCTACATAGTATCACTTTTTGAATTTTTAAAAATTTCACAGATCTGATAATCACCTGAAATTTTTATGAGAACATTTGTAGTGTGTCAGGAAGCTACAAAAAAATTTGAAAATTTTTCGACGTCGTTTGAACCAATTTTCACTCAGTGCATTTTGACCGAAAACTAGTACTTTGATGAGGGATCATTAGTATCACTCTTTTAAGAAAACCGATACTGATGCTTCATCATTAGTATCACTCTTTTAAGAAAACCGATACTGATGCTTCATCATTAGTATCACTCTTTTAAGAAAACCGATACTGATGCTTCATCATTAGTATCACTTTTTTAATAAAACCGATACTGATGCTTTATCATCACTTTTCTAATAGAACACTGATGTTAGTCATTAGTATCACTTTTTAATAAAACCGATCTCGATGCTTTATCATTAGTATCACTCTTTTAAGAAAACCGATCTTGATGTTTCATCATTAGTATCACTCTTTTAAGAAAACCGACATGATGCTTCATCATTAGTATCACTTTTTTAATAAAACCGATACTGATGCTTTATCATCACTTTTCTAATAGAACACTGATGTTAGTCATTAGTATCACTTTTTTAATAAAACCGATATTGAGGCCACAACATTAGTGATACATGAGGACCTTCCACATCGACGTGGTTTGAACTATTTTTCATTTCGTTCAAATATGCCGGTAAGACTTTTATCAGGATAGTAGTACTATTCAAATTTTTAAAAATTCTTGAATCTTGATCACCATTCAAAAAATTTATTGGAACATTAGTGATTCATTAGAATCATGCACAAAAAATTCAAAATTTTCTAACGTTGTTTGTACCATTTTTCATCCAGTTCAAACTTATCGGTCAACATTTCATCTGGATAACACCAATGTTTGAATTTTTAAAAATTTCACAGACCTAATAATCACCTGAAAATTTTATGAGAACATCTTTAATGTGTCAGGAACCTTCAAAAAAATTTCAAAATTTTTCGACATCATTTGAACCATTTTTGATTAGTGCAATTTTGGCGAAATTTCGAAATTTTAGTGACAAACAAACCAGATTTGAATTTTTTTTAATTTTAAACAGATTTCGTCCGAAACGGAAATTTTGTTCCTTGCCTCGCACCCCACCAGCGTCGCACAGCCTCGCTTCCGACAAAAGTCCTCTTGGCCGTACGATCCATATCGAATAGAGCTAACGGCAGATCAGGTATTATTATTTGCCTTTTGAATAATCCCACGTGATGATCCTGAAATGTATCCGCATCCTATTTAAATCCAATGAAACTTATTATCCTTTTCGTAATTATAACCGTTAGCCAAAGGAATCGAATGGATTGGTATATGGTAGAGGGAAATTTTTACTGTTGTAGCCTTTCGCAGTTCTTTTTTATGAAAATAGCCATTGGTGTGATGAAAATGTGGAAATGACCCCCTCAAGACAAATCCAGCAGTCGGCTTGCACTGAATTTTTTGTAACATTTTTTCATTGCTTTCCAGCGGAACCAAACCATTACATAATTTTTTAAAATTTTTCGCCGCATGAGAGAGTTTTTTTATTCCAACGGAGGGTGTCCACTAGATCCAAAGATTTCCAGCGGACCCAAAGCGTTGTTTTGTTTTTTAATTTTTCGGCATCGCACATGGCAAATGAGTACCCAGCACCCAGAGTATTATGAAACGTAGTAGTATATATACTAGTACTACTCAGTGGTAGTACTACAAAAAGAAACACCACCTCAGTAGTAGTCTACGGCATGCATTGCCTTATATTGGCGTTGCCCAAAAATTGAAAAAAAAAACAGCGCTTTGGATCTGTTGGAAATCTTTGAATCCAACGGACGCCCTTCACTGGAATAAAAAAAATTCTCCTGTGTGTTGAAATTTTTTTAAAAAATATCCAACGGTTTGGTTCCTATATAAAGCAATGAAAAATATTAAAAAAATCAACGGACTGGTTCCGCTAGAAAGCAATGAAAAATGTTAAAAAAATTAGCGCAAGCTGGCCGCTGGATTTGCCTCAAGGGAAGCTATTTCTGCAATTTCGTCACACCAGTGGCTATTTTAGAAAAAAGTACAGCCGAAAGGCTACAACAGTAAAAATTTCTCTGGTAGAGATAGCATCTAAAACGAGAAGCCAGAAATGCAGCAGATTGGTCATGGGACTCAACATTCATCTTACATCTTACACATAAGTTAGAACATAGCTACGTGGCATTCCCATTTTCTCATTTGCAGCATTGCCATTTGGGCCCAGGGTGTGCATGCACTCGTGGTTCACTTTTGGGCAACCCACATATCGTGGATTGAGGTCAAAATTAGACAAATGGAAATGGAAATATGAGGGGAACAGCTTGTCACCATTACTGACCAGATGAGCAATAATATATTCGTTAAAAAGAAAACTAGTTTGGTATGTGGGGCACAAATCTTCATCTTGGACTTGAGGCAGTACCGTACTAGCAGTATTTTTTTTTTCTAAACTCCACCATCAAGAAACTAGCATGGGCCAAAGGGAATTGCCTTGTGATACGTGCTGTAATTTGGCTTATTATAATTGGCATGTGACGATTGATATATGGCCCGTACCAGTAAGACAAGTTGCTTGGCTTCACTGTCCCAGGATCGACGACTAGATAGTCATGTCAGGATCGACAACAAGATAATCAATATTGCATCTTCCGCTAGCTACTGCAAGCAATGCATTGGTTCATTGTCAGCGACTCAGCGGTGATACACATGGATATTAAAGAGGAGGGGCTTTTTTATTTATTAAGAGTTGGTTTTACTTTAACCTATATGCGACCAAAAAAAAACTCTAAACCTTGACAAAAAGCAGCCTCAAGCGGCGAGTAAAGGCTTGTTTGGTAGAGTTTCAGATCCTAGTTTCACCTGAGATCTGAAACTTTTAGGCTAAAATAAAATGAATTAAGTTTATATTTTTGGTCTAAAATGTAAACAAGACGATCCATCTAAGCACTTTTAATGTACTCACAGCTCCAGCTCTACAGATCTGGTAGAATTAGGAATACCCAGCTCCATTGATCTGGTGAAGCTGGAGCCTACCAAACACACCCTAAATATAACGGGAATGAGCGGCGTGAACTCCAACCCGAGTCACCAACGCGCGCCCATGTGAGCCAGACCCGCGAGAAACCGCCAAAATTTTCAAGTCTGCTTAGAGAGCTGTAACTTTTCTAAAAAAACTGTTTTTTGGTTTTTTTGGGGTAAAATGCAGCAATAGCTTTTTATAAAAATCCTTTTGACAAATAACTAATTTCCTTCAACAATAAGATTTAAAAGCGGATCTAGTCTAACTTTTGGTTTTTAATTTTTGCTAGTTATATATAATTTTTAGTTTATATCAAATTCACTTAAAAACTAAATTGTTTAAAAGAATTTACTGGTTTTTCGAAAACAAAAACAGACTTAAAGCCCAATCTTCTTTGTCGAGAGCTTGGCTCCGCGCCACCGATTGCACGCCACTCGCGGATGCAGGCAACCAATCAAATCACCGTCCAGCTGCATCCCGCGGGCCCAGCCGGGTCAAATGCGAGCAACCAAACACCAACCCCAACTGTATGCTTACCTCTTGCATAATGGACAAGCAGTCTAACGAAGACGACTGATAGGACATTATAGGGTGTGATTGGTTATTGGGTGGCCCATGGCCCGCATGAGGTACCTGGCCATTCCCAGCCCAAACCAGGCCCTGTGGATTTAGCCTATACTTGTTTCGTTGGCTGATTTTGAGTGAGCCAGTCGGTTTGGGATGGTGTTTGGTTAGCTGGAAAATGGGTTGGGTGGGCATGGAATCGGATGCATGCAAGGGTTTGTGATTTGGTTGGGTGTAGCACAAGTGAGTGTGGTCACCTTGGCCCAATATGGCGTAATTACCTCCAAGTTTTGGTCGGCTTATTGTGGCGAAAAATGCCAGTCCCGGACTGCTGTTTATGTGGAGTTTTGTGTGGAATTGGGCCAGCTCATTTGCTGTAACCGGTTAGTGCGTTGCTGTTGGCCGATGCCAATTTTGATTTGGTTACAAATGACAAATAGCAATGCAATATCAAGACAACTTACCCAAGTGAGACAACTAACCAAAGATTCATATTTATCATAGAACATTTTTTTTTGAACGGGAAGGCAAGAGCTCTCCAATTGCATTAAGAGAGAGAGAGAGAGAGAGAGAGAGAGAGCAAAAGAAACAGTAGTTCCCCATAGAAGTTTACAGGCTTTGAGCGAGCCCAGGCGCAGGGATGCTCTGACAGAACCAGTGCGGAACAAGGCTGGCTCAAAAGCAATTAACGCGAAAGGAGCTTCGATGAAATTCCGGGCTTGTGTTGGGCACCACTGCACCGCATGTTAGGCTTCCGTATAGTTTGTGAACCAGTTAGCCACCCGTTGCACCGTATGATAAGTATTGTTGAAGATTCTGTTATTTCTTTTCTTTTTCAAAGATTCCATAAAGCATATATGATAATACCATCCACTTCCTTACGTCTTTATATAGTGAATGAAACGGACATTGCGACACCAGGCGGAGTTACCTAGCTGGACCAACAGAGGTTGTGGAGTGGTGTGATTTATTTGACAGCACATTTTAACCACCTAGAAAGCTACATTAATTTGTGGCAATTTTAAAGTCTATTTTCAAAAAAGTACATCTTGTACAGCACGATGATAATAACTACAGATTACAAAAGTATCAGTACATTTTTGCACACCATCCATGATTCATGAATACATGTACTACCAGATTGGGAAACCAACTAAGACCTAAGTGCAAGTATGACCAAATCATGGATGCATGTACCTGAAGATTTCAGTTTGTCTTACAATTTTACCAGGAAGCATAGAGAAGTCGTCGTAGTCTGGGATTCCTTCAGTTTTGTCTGCGGGTTTGAGGCTTTCTGAATCTTGTAGCGTTCGTTGCCCACAAATTTAGCTAGCCCTCTTCCATTCCTGTTTTCTTTTACCTTTTTTGGACTGGATGTTATGAACGGCTCTAGTTGCGTGTCTAATAACAGAAGTCTCACGCCGAGACGGCAGCGGCAGAGCGCGAGCGCGCGGTGCATGCGCCTCCCCTCTCTCCTCCCAAAATTCGTGCGCGCCAGGAACAACGCGGCGGGGGCCGCGCGTCACGGCGTTCAGCACATGGCACCGAATAAGGGGCGAACGTACGTCCTCCCGCGCCGGCGCGATCTTCCCTCCCTCCCTCTCTTCCGCCCGCGCGCCCTTCCCTCCATGCATGCCCTCCGTCTACACTAACCCATGCCGCCGCCGCACCTCGCCACCGTCACCGCCTTCCCCGCTGGGTCGTCCCGTCGCCGCCCCCGCCACCGCGGCGCTATGATATCCGTCTCCTGCTGCCGTGTCGTGGCCCTCGCCTCCCTCCTCGCGGCGGCCGCGGCCACCGCGTTCCTCACCTTCTCCCTGCACTCCTCCCCCCGCGTGTCCGCCACGGACTTCACCGGAGAATTGTCCGCCGCGAGCTCCCAACCTCCACCGCCGCCCTCGTCGCCGCCTCCGCCACCCACCACGCCGTCTCCTCCCCAGCCACCTCCGCCCGCCGCGAGGCCTCGAAGAAGAGAGGTATGACTACGCGACTTGATGTTCAAGAGTCTATGTGCATCTTCTCTATCTCTCCTCGTAGTTTCTTCGTGATTGCGGCGTAAGTTTGTTGTTTCTGTGTTGATGACCAGCCGTCGTATTGGAGGATGACGCCGGAGGAGGCGCTGCGGTACGCGAAGAGGGAGATTCTGGACGCCGAGCCGGTGGTCGACGACCCCGACCTGTACGCGTCTCTCTTCAAGAACGTCTCCCAATTCAAGAGGTAACAAACGATATTCTTATACGGAACGCGTTGCTTCTTGCCTTCCTACGTAGCATCGCATGCGTTTTTGGCAAGTTCTTCTGCACAGTCGGCACAGAGTGCCAAACATAATCTTACAGCGATATCGTGCTCTTGGTGTAACCTTGTTGCCGGTTTTTTCCCTCTCGATGAACAGTCCGAAAATACTGGACAGTTAATTATTATGTATCCGGACAATACAAACAGGGCAATAGATTCTGCTAAATAAAGTAAGTGACTGCATGCGACTATATCTGACTGCTTAGCATGTCGCATGCAGATTTTGCGGCGAAATTAAAGGGTAACTCGTCCCTAGAATCTGGTTTGCCTTAGAGCCAAGCCTCTCTAGACTGACGTACCCAAGTTCCGCAATGGCCAAGCCCCAGTTCAGAGATGGCTTGGGTTTGCATTGTCTATTGTTGAGAACTCTTTTCATTCTTTTAGGGTTTAGAGAGGTGTGCTATATAAATTCTTAAATGTATCCCAATAAGATTATAGTTCCTCGTCTCTTTTATAGTAGAATTTCCTAATCTCTTCGAAGGAGAACTACATGAACCCAAGCAAAGAAGCAAGCCAAGTAAGAGCAACTCATCCAATGTAGAGGGCATACAAGAGGATTATAGCTAGGTTATTCTTCTAGCACTAGATTCTTGTACAAGGCGAGATTGTGCTTAAGGAATTTGCAATTGCTTCATCAAATATTTTCTCTCTTATCGTGGTTGCTTTGACACGTTATTTCGGTTCTCTCTACAATATTCATCTACTTCATTCTTGATGTCATATACACTCGTGTTATATCTCACAAACTCTTATTCGATAAGAAAGGGTATCAGAATATAACAAGTGGTATTAGAGCCAAGTTGGATTTATCTGATTTGTGAAAAGGTCAGTAGAGTGTCAGGTGGCGCAAAATAAGATCAATGTTTATGATGTAAAATCAAGTAGAGAAATTTGATGGTGGAGAAAATTTCAGCACGTAGCAATGTGCAGTGAAATATGTCCTTGTCTAGCAAGGACTATATATTCAATGTTCTTGTAGGAGACAAACCGAAAAAAAGACATCCATAAAAGACTAAAAGGTAAAGTAAGTCAATGACAATCGGTGGGTGTTGAAGCGGCAATTATACATGTTGTGCATAGAGGAAGGCACATGATTTGTTGATTATCTTCAATAACTCCAATAAGCTTATCATATAGCTAACTAGTGTGGATGAAAAAATTTAGAAGAATGACAAAGTTGTTATACTGGAATCATCATTGCCACTGTCATGAGAGTAATTGTGATGAATATTCTCATTCGAAAAGGCACACCCAACTTTAATAAGGCAGCTACATACCTATTGGAGGTGAAGTCCTTGAAGAAGCCTTTGCAATGTTCATCCTCGAGTGATCAAGCATTGACTATCATAAATTCTACATGCAAAAAGCAATAATCATAGGAAGAAGTGCACGAACAAAGGCACACGTGTATGCTATCTATATGATGAGAAAGGTCACAGGATAAAAGATTATCCAAAATTGAAGAAAATAAAAGTCACATTGAAGATGTATGATGGAGCATATCGCACATTAATGAGAGTTCTGTATGTTTCTGACTTAAAGAAGAATCTAATATCTATGTGGTCGTTTGAACTCGAAGGTTGTAAGGTATCACTTCGAGGTGGAGTCTTGCGAGTTATTTGCAAATTACAGGTAATCATTAACACTATCTCGAGTAATGGAGGATATCAATTGATAGGTAAATCTAAAGGAAAGGCATCCTATGAGAGGTCTGACAAAAATCCTGATTAGGAGAAGGAAACTGTGTCATCAGTGGTAGGTACTCATATCTCATTTGAAGTTATGTGCAGAACTGCAAAGACAGCTGTAAAGCCTAACAATCATAAAGACGAATGCACAAGCTGTTGGAAAAACAAAAATGTGATAGGATCAACCGCGCTATACAAATGAGTTGGTGGAGCTCGAAGGCGGTTCAAACATATGACATGGAGGGTTGTAGAAATATGAGGTGTGGTTAACCAAACCACACAAAGAAAGAGCTTTTAATGGAGGGTCTAAGCAGCCAAGCCCAAACACCAACACACACTGTGGTAGAAAAAAAAAAGTGGAGCCGACTTTGAGCGAATTCTTAGAAAAGCACAATAACTTTAACGGATTAGAGTCAAGGTGCTAATTGATAAGAATAAGATTCTCATGTCATATTCTCTTAGGATTTGGAGATCGGTGTGCTACATGAATTCCTTGATAAATCTTAATATGATTAGTATTACTACTTTCTTTCAGAGTAAGATTTCCTGCTAATTATAAAAGGTTCAAGAGGGTTGTGAGAAAGCGATAATACCCTGTACTTTTTTGAGGCTGTCATTAAGGAATTTGTGATCAGCTTCGCCTAATATTTTCCCTCTCAGCGTGTTTGCATCGATGCCTTTATTTTAGTTCTCTCTATGAGATTCATCAACTAAGTTCTTATACCATTCACGAACTCTGAAGGGCTGATGAACATAAATAGTATCATAGTATAACAGTCCAACTCGATTGCAATTTGTAGCAAGGCTTTTTCCTATGGCTTCTTGGACCGAATGAGTCAATAAACTCCAACTCTAACATGTTTCACTTGACTTGTTTTTAAAAAGGAATAAAGTCTATTTTACCCTCCAAACCATGCAAAAAAAAATTTACTTAATGCTCTCAACTATAAAATCAGGTATTTCACCCCTAACTTGCAAAATTAGATCAATGTACACCCTAAGTCGATTTTGGATGGTAGTGGATCCTACTTAAGGTAGTTTTCACCATATTAATAGCCATATCATCATATTGTGCTGACAAGAATGGATACAAGTCTAGACCTAGGAATTGGGCTGGGCCTTAGTGGGCAACCACGACTGACACTGAAAAAAAATGGACCAAGCACGACCGACACGAAAAAAATGGGCGGGCTGCACGGCCCAATGGCGTGCGGGCCGAGCCTAAAACCTGCACGATGGGCCACGACACTGCCCGATTGTATGGGCCGTGCTTTCGGGCAAGACGGCCCGAATCTGTAATTTATATTTTTTAGGGTTTTCCTTTGCTCATATGAATTTATACTCTACATGAAAGTTGTAGAGAATTTCGAGGCGCGTCTTTTTCATGTAGACAACTTTTCCATTTGAGCAACGTATGAATTTATAAAAAAAATATTTAGTGCGCTGTGTAGTTTCGGACCGACGCCACATCTCTCGGTAATCTGCATTTTTCAGTGTCTTCCTTTGCTCATATGAATTTATATTCTACATAAAAGTTGTAGAGAATTTCGAGATACATCTTTTTCATGTAGACAACTTTTCCATTTGAGCAACGTATGAATTTATAAAAAAATATTTAGTGCGCTGTATAGTTTCGGACCGACTCCACATCTCTAGGTAATTTGCATTTTTTAGGGTTTTCTATTGCTCATATGAATTTATATTCTACATTAAAGTTGTAGAGAATTTCGAGACACATCTTTTTCATGTAGACAACCTTTTCATTTGAACAACGTATGAATTTATAAAAAAAATATTTAGTGTGTTGCGTTCTCTTGATCTGTGGTGTTAATTGGCCGTTTCGGCGATAACAAGCGTGCCTTTGGGCCGTGCCGGCCCTTGATTTTTGCCGTCTGTGCTGGCCCGACCCGGCACGAAGAAATGACCGAACCGTACTGGCCCGTTTCACGCAGGCCTAAAGCACGACGGGCTTGGGCCGTGCCGGCAAGTCCCACCTCTGTACAAGTCTAAGGATGGTGACATTGACATCGTTGACCTCTTTCTTACTCCTCTATCTCTCCATTCTCTCTCGTCTTCTTATCGTTGTCCCTCCTCTTATTTGGACATATTTCCTTTTAATAAAAGTCAATGATATGATTGCAAAAACCACTAAAGGCTTATGTTGACCTGGTGGGTAAGTGGATTTTTTACGAAATTCAGAGATGTAAAATAAACTTATAGAAAAAACATATTTCATGAGATAATAGGATTTAAGTTCCTTGAAATGTAGTTAATCATCTTAACATTTCTACTTTTTTTTTTCAAATTTTTGCCCACGCTGCAGTACCACTTGAGTACAGTAAATAAATGCATCATAATTGTAGCGAAATGTGATCATCCAGGAGCTATGAACTGATGGAACGGATACTCAAAGTTTACATTTACCAGGACGGCCGGAGGCCCATCTTCCACA
The DNA here is from genome assembly GCA_036346375.1 of Guadua angustifolia. NCBI lineage: Eukaryota > Viridiplantae > Streptophyta > Magnoliopsida > Poales > Poaceae > Guadua > Guadua angustifolia. The sequence goes on along the minus strand of CM070500.1, from coordinate 33,444,616 downwards.
CCCCTCCCCTCAGCGGCATATACGCATCCGAGGGCTGGTTCATGAAGCTCCTCAAGGAGAGCCGGAGGTTCGTCGTCGCCGACGCCACCAAGGCGCACCTCTTCTACCTGCCGTACAGCTCACAGCACCTGAGAATCTCGCTCTACGTGCCCGATTCCCATAACCTGAGGCCACTGGCCGTCTACCTGAGAGACTTCGTCAAAGGCCTTGCGGCCAAGTACCCGTTCTGGAATCGCACCAGAGGTGCTGATCACTTCCTAGTCGCCTGCCATGATTGGGTAACCTCCAGTTCAACGAGATTTCTGTAACTGCGATTCTTTTTTTCAGATGCACGGTTTTAACTTTTGATTGGTTTTTGTCAGGGACCTTACACGACCACCGCGCATGGCGACCTCTGCAAGAACAGCATCAAGGCGCTGTGCAACGCCGATAGCTCAGAGGGGATATTCACCCCCGGGAAGGACGTGTCCCTCCCTGAAACGACCATCAGGACGCCGAAGCGGCCCCTCCGCTACGTCGGCGGGCTGCCCGTCTCCCGACGGCGCATCCTCGCCTTCTTCGCCGGCAACGTGCACGGCAGGGTCAGGCCGATCCTCCTCAAGCACTGGGGCGACGGGCAGGACGATGACATGAGGGTGTACGGGCCCCTCCCCAGCAGGGTGTCCCGTAGGATGAACTACATCCAGCACATGAAGAACAGCAGGTTCTGCCTGTGCCCCATGGGGTACGAGGTGAACAGCCCCAGGATCGTGGAGGCCTTGTACTATGAGTGCGTGCCGGTGATCATCGCCGACAACTTTGTCCTACCCTTCAGCGAGGTGCTGGACTGGAGCGCCTTCTCGGTGGTCGTCGCCGAGAAGGACATACCGGACCTGAAGAAGATACTCCAGGGGATCTCGCTCAGGAGGTACGTGGCTATGCACGATTGCGTCAAGAGGCTGCAGAGGCATTTCTTGTGGCATGCCAGGCCTCTGAGGTATGATCTCTTCCACATGATCCTGCACTCGATTTGGTTGAGTAGAGTGAACCAAGTTGTACTTCAGGAGTGAATAATCGAGTTCTGTGGCAGTTTGCATGAGCTGTATAGAAGATTATAGTTTACATGGTTCTTCAGATGATTGAGATGGTTTTGTCAAGCATATTGCCAGAGAATTGTTCTTGGTTCAGCATAAGATTGAAGCACGTTAATCTGACCAGTGTCCGACTCCAAAGCGAAATGATGCCATCCATTGTAATGGTACACATAATAATATCCTGCACTTATACCGCACAGTGACATGTAGCAAGTAACTACCAAGAAAAAAAAGGCCTTTGGAGGCATATCTGCTTCACTTATAAAAAAAAAAACTTGACATTTTATTAGTATATATATTGTATATTTCTAACTAGTTTGCATAAATGTTGTAAAATTTACACGATGAACACGGGTAGTACTCCGCATCCTCTATGTGATGAGTAGATGACCCCATAATCAGACCATGCTGAATAGATTAGCCGTGGAGATGAGCGAGTTTGCAGCAAGCGCAATGAACCCAAGGAACGACAGCCACACCGCACTGTTGATCTTCTTGTTGAACGGATCCTTGCCAAAACTCGACACCCACAGATCGTTGCGAGACGCAGCCGCTGACGATGCCGACATCAGGAGATAAGCCAATACCTGCGGTTAGTACTGGGCAGATCAGCAACATTACATGGTTTATGTATGCCACATTTGATGTGTATTAGCTAAGAACTCGGTTCTTCCACCGAAGCATTTCACTTGAAGAATGCTCTGTACTTGCCTGATCAAGCAACAGGCTGAAGTAGTAGCTCCACGTGCTCCGGAAGATAAACCTCGGCCAAACCAGACGAAGGATTTCGCCGAACGCTTGCGCGATTGAGTAGGTGCAAACGATGACATTCACTCCGACGGCGTACCTGTCGTACATGTGCAAGGGAAGAAATATTTTACCTCTGAAAGATGAAAGAAGTAAAAGCTCTGTATAGATAAGCTGGGATTAGGAATTCAGGAAAAGGTCTTGTTTGTATGTTTTTCTGAACCTATAACAGGAGTTGCTTTCTAGCTTTAGCGAGAACCGCAATCACATATGACCAGCAATTCGACACGCACGAAACTCGTTGAAAATACATTGCTCTGTTCGTGCATCCTATGTTGTAGTAGTTCTACCTGAAGAACCATGCGTAACTTACCACCAGAGACGATACTGTCTTAAACTTAATCTTCGCTCCTCATTAATACTGACCATGCTAAATTCCTCCGAGGAGTACTACTGTCTGTTGAACTACTGTTGTTGAGAGTTGATGTCCCAGAACCAAAATCCACGTGTCAAAATCCACGTGTATTTGCACAAGGATGGGAAAAAAAAAACCAACGAGTCAAGAGTAAGGGCAATGCCTCGAGTAAACCGTTGCCCCGAGAAAATTTTCCTCAAAATAATCCAAAAATTAGGATCAAACAGCGAATTAAGTTAATCCTCGCAGTGCTTCAAACAGCAACAATACCAACTACTTCTACAAGGACCAACTCCCTGTAACCGTCAAAACCCGGACATATCCGAGTAAAATTGTATATAAAAAAGAAAGAAAGAAAAGAAACCTGTAAGCAAGTTATGATGACCAACCTGTACTGCTCGTAGCGGCCATAGTAATCGCCGTCCCAGCCGGACGTCCGGGCGCTGAGCATCACCGAGAAGGCCGCCAGGCTGAGCGCCGCCGTGGCCAGCCGAAGCGCCGCCGACAGCGGCCTCCTCACCCCGACAGCGGCCACGGCCGCCACGTCGGGCGGCACCGCTCTGGCCGCGCGCCCCTTCTCTGTTGCCTGGGTGGCCGCGCGCTGGTGGTCGAACCGGGTCTTGCCGACGCGCAGCGGCGATGTGACAACCTCCTCGACCGGGTTGAACTGCACCGCGATCGCCGTCGTTGCGGCTGGCGAGTGGCAGCTTCCATGCCTCCGCGCGCTTCGGCGTGCTCTGCCCGCTCTTGTTATTGACTGTGGGGGTGCTAACTGGGGCGGGAGTCAGAGGTGACGGCGGCGTCGGCGACGGCGACGGCGAGGGGGACTTGCCAAGGGAGCCGTACGACGGCGTCCGGACGAGGCCGGCCAGGCGGAGCTGCGGGCGGTGGCCCGGCGCCGGCGCCTTCCCGGCGGCGCCTTCTTGGCCTTTGCCGGTGGGAGAGTTGGGAGGCAGCAAGCGGTTCTGCGAGGGGAGGCGCAACGGCGAGAGGGCCGGGCTCTTGGTGGTTGCTGATCTCCCGTTGGTTTCTTGGTGCGGTGGCGCCTCCTCGCGCGCCTCGTCTAGAGATGGCGACGGCGTGTGGTACTCCTCATGCGGCGACGAAGGCGAAGATACCGGAGGCTGCTCCTGGGGCTGGGGCACGAGCGGCGGCGGCCTCTCCGGCGCGGGGTTCCGGAGAGTATCGGCCATGTGTGACCGAAGCGCGTGGCAAAAGTAGGCGGATCGATGGAAGGGATGGGCATGGGCTCCGTGCTAATAGGGTTGACTGTCCAGCTTAACAGAGTTATTACCAAGTTTTTTTTTTATTTGCATAATTCAATATAAAATTATTTTATTTATCATTTAAATGATTACTTTAAATTTAAAGTAATGAGCCACTATGGAGAATTGAATCTCATTGAACTTTTTTCGCTTTGAAATCAACTCATTTCAACTACTGACCCTGTGACCCATGAACCGTCGATCTGTTCATTGCTTTTGCACACTACAGCACTTGCCCGCCCCTTTTTCTTCTCCATGTTTGTTCTCCAAGATTAGTTTTTTTTTTGTTTTCCTTTGGATGGCTAGGATTTGCTGTTTAACTAGAGTTGAAGCCTCCTACTCATTTGGAATGCAATAATTTTATAGGATTTTTGCAGGAACAAGAAACCTTTCAACTCCTGCAGAAATTGGTGAACGTTCCTGCATTTCGGTCAGGGCCTTCATTTGAATTTGGTATGGTCATACGCACGATAGTTGCATGGTCCCAAACGAGGGGCAAAGCAACCGAACGCCATATGAATTGCGTCAGAGATTTGCGAAGTGCTTTTATTTTTCCTTTCCTTCTCTTTTTCGTGTTCTTGCAAGGTGACAAATTAAGACACGCGTGTGATGCAAGATAATTAGATCTAGGTGGCGACAGAGTGCATGCTTACTCAGCACACTTAACCTAGCTTTGAATGTCGTGATAAAATATTATGCGATGTAATCCTAAATAATTGCCATGTCCTCTTCGTCGGTAGGCAACTGGGAACTGTCTTTGACGGATGCAAGTTAGGGGGTCAATAAGATTTGTTTGCTGCTCGCTTCGTATGGTGAGATTTGTAAGATGGGGACGGGAGGTTTCTGTAGAAAAATAGGCACGATCATGCGTGACCCGGCTTGATTCCTCGTGATTTTGTGGGCTTGGTGATGCCCAAGGGAACCACGTAACGAGCGAGCATACTTGTCAATTTTCTTTGCTTGCCTTCATATACGGTAGGGTCCATTAGGATTTCTGAATTGGAATTGGCGATTGACTTTACGACAATTGATTATTTGTCACAAAGTTAACGTGCATTTGATAATTTGATGTGCCCTGTTTCGAGTCCTAGGGCCACATGTCAATGACATATGGTGTAGCAAATCATCAATTCTACCAACTTAGGTGTGACAAATAAATAATTGTCCCATTGAGATTAGAGTCTAGGTCCCAATTCAACTTGAAATTGGAATTGGGTAACATTTCTAACTATGTTTGGTTGGCAAATAAATTGCAATATGGAAATGGACTCCAGATCCACATGGTCGATGTGTGATAATGTCCAGCGACGAGGACGAAGACGGCTTGGCGGCACCTATGACAAGGACAAAGACGGCTTGGCGGTGCCGGTGAAGCCAGCCGGATCCACGTGACTCTAGGTCCGGGCATGGAGGAAGAAGGGGAGGGAGTTGACGATGGTGGAGATCTCCCTCAGCACACCGACGGAGTGGGTCAACGATGAGAGCTCCGACGGTGGAAGTGGATCTGGAAGGGGGTGCGGGGAAGCGACGCCATCTGGGGTCTGACTCGACGACGACGGCGATGCTAAGTTGACACAAAGAGGGGGAAGGAGAGGAAGAGCTGAAGGAGCGGTAGTCGGTGGGAGCTCACCAAAGGTGGTGGCGATCGCCGTCGAGCGAGCTAGAGCAAGGGACGAGGACAAGTGAGAGACGAGGGAGAGATACCCTTCTGAATTGGAGAAGGGCTCCACTAATTTAGGTGGAATTGTGTCACAATTCCAATTCCAATTTAGGAAACCCAATTTTAATTCTTTAATTTCTAGCCTAATTCTAACATCCAAGCAGGGTGTTATGGATATTGAAAACTAGATTTCTCTGTCGAAAAACTAATGTGATCTTTCTTTTCGACTCCCGGAGAAAGCACATGGTACATCAAGTGAGCACTAAAAAAACCCCAACATGAACAAATAAGATTGATAGTGGATACACTCCAATTGTCATGAGATGGCTAGGGATGGTAACAGGTTAGATCGGTGCCGATTTTACAAAACCCGACCCAACAAACAACTCAATTGGAAAACCCGACTTAAACCGAATACCCTATCGGGTAAAAACTATACTCGAACCCGAACCAGGTGGGTACAAGCGGAGTTTGTGTAATCTTGCAGTTCTAAGGGTGGCAATAGGGCGGTCGGGTGTTGGGTTTTGCAAAACCCAACCCGACATATTGATATTGAAAACTAGAATTCTTTGTAGAAAAACTAATGTGATCTTTCTTTTCGACTCCCGAGAAAGCACATGGTACATCAAGTGAGCACTAAAAAACCCCAACATGAACAAATAAGATTGACAGTGGATACACTCCAATTGTCATGAGATGGCTAGGGATGGCAACGGGTTGGGTCGGGTGCCGGTTTTACAAAACCCGATCCGACAGACAACTCGAATTGGAAAACCCGAATACCCTATCGGGTAAAAAACTATACTCGAACCCGAACCCGGTGGGTACCTAACAGGTTTGTGTAGTACTGCAGTTCTAAGGGTGGCAATAGGGCAGGTCGGGTGTTGGGTTTTGCAAAACCCAACCCGACATATTGATATTGAAAACTAGAATTCTTTGTAGAGAAAACTAATGTGATCTTTCTTTTCGACTCGAGAAAGCACATGGTACATCAAGTGAGCACTAAAAAACCCAACATGAACAAATAAGATTGACGGTGGATACACTCCAATTGTCATGAGATGGCTAGGGATGGCAGCAGTTAGGTCGGGTGCGGTTTTACAAAACCCGACCCGACGAGACAACTCAATTGAAAACCCGACTTAAACCGAATACCCTATCGGGTAAAAACTATACTCGAACCCGAACCGGTGGGTACCGCGAGTTTTGTGTAATCTTCAGCAGTTCTAAGGGTGGCAATAGGGCGGTCGGGTGTTGGGTTTTGCAAAACCCAACCCGACATATTGATATTGAAAACTAGAATTCTTTGTAGAAAAACTAATGTGATCTTTCTTTTCGACTCGGAGAAAGCACATGGTACATCAAGTGAGCACTAAAAAAACCCCAACATGAACAAATAAGATTGACAGTGGATACACTCCAATTGTCATGAGATGGCTAGGGATGGCAACGGGTTGGGTCGGGTGCCGGTTTTACAAAACTCGACCCGACAGACAACTCGAATTGGAAAACCCGACTTAAACCCGAATACCCTATCGGGTAAAAAACTATACTTGAACCCGAACCCGGTGGGTACCCGACAGGTTTGTGTAGTACTGCAGTTCTAAGGGTGGCAATAGGGCAGGTCGGGTGTGGGTTTTGCAAAACCCAACCCGACATATGGATATTGAAAACTAGAATTCTTTGTAGAAAAACTAATGTGATCTTTCTTTTCTGACTCCCAGAGAAAGCACATGGGACATCAAGTGAGCACTAAAAAAAACCCAACATGGACAAATAAGATTGATAGTGGATACACTCCAATTGTCATGAGATGGCTAGGGATGGCAACGGGTTGGGTCGGGTGCCGGTTTTACAAAACCCGATCCGACAGGAAACTCGAATTGGAAAACCCGACCCGAACTCGAATACCCTATCGGGTAAAAAACTATACTCGAACCCGAACCCGAACCCGGTGGGTACCCGACAGGTTTGTGTAGTACTGCAATTCTAAGGGTGGCAATAGGGCCGGTCGGGTGTGGGTTTTGCAAAACCCAACCCGACAAGAAACCCGAACCAAAAAACCTGAGCCGAACCCGGCAGGTACTCGAAACCTGACCCCAAACCCGGCGGGTACTGGAACCCGACGAGTACCTGATGGGTATGTGCGGTATTTCGGGTACCCGATGGGTACCCAAGGGTGAAAATTAGAACCTGAACCCATCTCGGATAACTGACCCAAAAAACCCACGGGTAAAAATTAGAATCTGAACCCGATCCGATCGAGTGCAGAACCCGCGAATACTTAAACTCGCGAGTCTAATTGCCATCCCTAGAGATGACTGCAAATGGTCACCGATAAAAGGACTTTTGGAATTATAATCGTGTTAAAATGAACGGGGCCCACTAATTAGTCACCGCCACACCTCTAACAACAACAAATAGAGTGGTATTAAGGATATACTAGCCATGTGCTTGTACATTGCAATGGAAACTCAATTTGCGATAAAAAAGTTTATTTGCAAAGAGCACTAACAGTGGCAAAAGTGGATAATTAAAGAGCAGTGGTAAAGATGTGTAATTAAAGAACAGTGACAAAGGTAGATAATTTTGATGAAGTGATACAGAAAGAATCTCTTGCTTTATAAAGTAGAGACTAGCACATAGATTAACGTGGGGAGGGCATATATGAAAGAATTGGATGCCTTCGAACTGAATTTAATAGAGGATGTTTCGGAGGGGGGCCCATGAAATGCTTGGCCTACATTTATTCAAGGCAGAAGCAAAGAATTCATTATAAGTGGACTCGACAACAGAATCAAAACCCGGTCGTCAAGGCTTACCGCTAGGACTGGTGATGAGAACGTCAGGTAGCCCATCTCGAACCAAATGAAATAAACCTAAAAAATTCACTTGCAGTATGGCATCTACACAATTAGCCAGTGTTCTGGCCTTCTGGGTCGTCGAAGTCTAAGGTTCCGCTAAAGCAAGGATAGCAAGGTCTTAGTCGTGCAGACTGCCAGTTTGGCAGAAGATTAGTGCTAAAGACGCTCAATATGTGCAGCTGCAGCACAATGGACCTGCTTTTCAAAAAAAGGCAATTTAACTGGTGTGGTGTCGGAACCCGAATATACAAATTCAGACCCTTTATGCATATCACACTACTTTAAGATCAAGCTAGTGCATACAAGCTCAATATAAATAAATATCACAATCATACACGACGAAAACATAATAAAAAACTTTATTTATAGATAATAAATGTTGACTAATTTTATGATCGACTTTACATGACTATGCATCACAAGGCTAAACTGTAAATAACAAATTAAACTGCAGCAGAATAAAAACGTAGATAAACCCCCCAGTATACCACATGCAACTGACAAGGCTCACATCTAAACGTTCATCTTTTTTTAGTACTCCTCCAAAGTTGGTATAGACTTTTCATCAACTGGTGATTCTATTGTTGGCAAGGGTAAGTATATAAAACACTCAACAAGTTGTGCACAAAATGCAATTCTAACATTACTATATGTAAAGACTTATTCCAATGAAATGGTTGATATGGCTTTTTTGCAATAAAGCAGCATTTACAAATTAATACAATAAATAGATTGTAAAGACAATAAAAAATAAACAATAAATAATAATTTTCAAATATTCTTTAAGAGTAAACTGACTCACAGCCCTAATTATATTCCAAACTTTTTAATGGCATCATGCCTTCTATCCAAGTTTTCATTTTACAAAATCTAACATTTCACTGTAATTCTCAAGCATTGTTTATAACCATGGACATGGCTATCCGAATAAATTTTACACTCCGTAAAGATTATGCACTTTACTCACAAAATACAATCCACTCACCACGTCTGTTGTAACTCGTCATACAAGAGTATGCGATTAAGCGATCACAACAAAACCTTTATACAAACACTGACCCTCCCAGTATGCCATACACCACCCCTTCTCTCAATGGATGTGAAGTATAGGACCGATATACTGTTGGACCGACGTGAGACCGAAGTACACCACATCCTTCGCCATAACCATACTTTCATATGATGATCCACCTGAGATATCACATGTCGAGTTATCAATAATCCTACTTAGTTAGGTCCGTCCTATACCGGATATGTGGTTGCATATTTGACTCAATTCGAAGGCTTATAAAGTTAAGTCCTTAATTGACCAAAACAAAACTTCAACAACCCAATTGTCATACTGGCCCACCTTGGCATACGGCCCCTTACCACTTATCCCAATCTAAATTATTTACCACCCAAGTTATTCATCATGCACCACATACCATTAACAAATCAACATCGTTTCGTGGCACATGTCGCTACAACTTAATTTCATTGTGTGACAACACCCGACATACCTTTCATAAGCATATTCCATATTACATTAGTCAATATTGGTTTTAATATTCCACATGGCTAAACAATTAAGCACGGTCTAATCAACCCACGTTGGCATCTATTAGCAACCAACTAATAATAAGCCATCTTAAGGTGACAAATAATCATGGTATACAAACGATAAAGTAGGATACAATTTAAGTGGGTTGAATAACTACATCCCAAACTAATTGAAATCAATTTTACACATGAAATAACATGCAATAATTTAAATCAATATAGCAATTTTGTAAAACTAAGTTCAACATGGTCAAAGCACAACTTGGTTTGGAAAAGGTCCTGCTCTTGCTCTGGATCTTAGTCTTGAGTCAACGATTCCCCCTTGGATACTCTGAGCACTTCAACGTCTACGCGTATCGAGAGAAAACACCAAATAAACACTAAAGAGAGAGCAAACAAATTCTAAAAATCAAATAAAATTCACCATTAAATAGATCTCAATTTTATAAATTTTTAGAAATTTGAATCGCCTCAATCGAAGTTCGTATGAGGAAGAATAAGCTCACGAAAGATTTGATAAATAGGAAATCAGGAAATAATAAGTAAATAATTTTCCAAATTAAATCTATATTGAAAAATCCCTTTATAACATCGTTCTAACATCGTAAATCTAATTAATCGAAATAAAATTAAGTCTTTAAACCTATATCCGACTAACATGTGGGCCCACGATGTCATCATCTGCTATGTCAGGTTGACGTCACTTAGACATGTGTCGCATCCAGATCTAAGCCATGTCAGCTCGTCGTGGCTCGCAGACCTACGGTCACCGCCGGCGACAGAGAAGGACACCTACGGCTTTGTCTCGTCGAGATGAACCAGATGACGCGGTCGGCCTCCTCTCCAGTGGGCTCGAACGGCGGCGCTCAAGTCTGACGGCGACACGGCGCTCCGTTGGTCTTCCGGCGAAATCAATGCGTGCACTAGACGGCCCTTGACGAGACGAAGCTGATGAAACCAGCAGCAAGCTCCAAGACGCACTAACGCAGGCGAATTGACGATTTTTCCTCACGGCGGCAAGCTCCAAGATGCACTAACCACCCATACCGCATCAGAAACTATGCAAAATGCCCAAATGTCATGTGCTTAAAGCTGCACGGAGCAAGCTGAAAGGTTCATCTTTTCTTGATACCTAGCCCACCTTGTATCAAAGTGGGATATGCTAATAGCTTGTTACCAACTTACCATCCAATTAGTAAATCAAATGGGGTGACAAATCGAATTACATATCCATGTAGAATTCTAGATTCAGATAATAGATTAGCACCGTTATGTCAAGAATGTGTATTACATACCAAAAGTCAGCTGAAGACCCGTCGTGCTGATGCTACAACAGAAAATTTTCGACTGTCGTCAGGCTGCTCAGGGAGAGCATGGCTTCTAAGAACTGCATGGTTGTATCCTCATTACATGCCAATTACTCCCCTCTTTGTCAAGTTGTTGTCCAATATTTGTTTTACCAATGGCTGTACTAGTGTACTATTTAGCATCACAAGGTGACCTGAAATTTCTCAGGTACACGGAGAAGTGGTACCTGGTAGTCTCCAGGCTCTCCTAGCTGCCCACAGGCCGCCATCTGATCATCCCCTCTGCTGAGCCGAACAAAAACAATAAGGCCAGATTGGATTAAAATGTTGCGGAACTCAATAATTTTCTCATCAGGCGTGGGCTTGAATTGGGACCCACTATGGGGATTGAAAGAGATGAGGTTGATCTTGCAAGGGATCCCACGAACCAGCTCTATAAGCCTCTTTGCATCATCCACACTGTGAGAATAGTAAATGCAAAGAAATGTTCAGGGTGCAAGGGGTAACTTATTTTACTGTAAGAGCTTCAAAAAGGTTACTTCCAAAACAGAAGATCTAATATGCCTACGAACAACTGATTACAACAACAGTGGCAACTGTAATCTATAGATTGCCGCTTGCCCTATATGAATGAAGCAACATGAGAAACATCTGAATAAAAAGAAGAAAGTGACCTTTTTGCAAATAATATCTCAAGTGAAAATATCTTTATCTATAAGCTCTGCTGAGACAATTTTACAATAAAACGCAAGATAACAACAATCAGAAACTATTGTTTAGTCCATATTCCTGACCTGTCGTTCACTCCAGCAAGCATGACATATTCGAATAGCACTTTGTACTTTGTTTTGAAATGAAGTGCCTCCTTAAAGTGCCAAGAAGCAAGTTAAGGTTGTATTTTCTGTTGATGGGCATTATCCAGTTTCTAACCTGGAAGAAAAAAATTAGTATACAAAACAGCAATATAATGCCAAACCATTTCAGCGCAACAGAATAACCAATACTGGATTTCACCTCATCAGTTGTTGCATTAAGACTCACGGCCAAGGCACAATTGGATTCATGGAGGAAGTGTTTTATCTGTGGGACAAGACCACTTGTGGAGACAGTAACCTTGCGAGGACTAAAATGAAGGCCCTGCTCATCAACCATTATAGCTGAGGCTTTTATTACATTGTCAACATTGTGCAATGGTTCACCCATGCCCTGTACAAATTAGAGATTAATTGAAGACTCTGGGAAAATGTGATATAGCATGGTTCACACATGCCCTATACAACTAGTGAATACTGCATACTTAGGGATCCATGACATTACTATCACTAGATTTTAACGCAGTACACGAAAACTATGATAAGTTAGCCATACATCATGCCTAGCAATTCAACAAGAAATGGAATCCAAGAATGCTGAAGACTGATGCCACTGAATATGGAATGCAGACAGAAGCAGGGCAATGCTGTCAGAAAAGAGTGCTAAGTGAACAAAAAATAAATATGTATTAAGTAACTTGCCAGTTGCAGTTTAAGATATCACAAAAAGGATAATTTTGGCAGCAATTCAAGAAGAATGGCATGCAAATACAAGATATATGGATTCAAGATATAAAACTGCAGATTAAAAATAATATGCTGCTAGTTAACTACATTGTCAGTTGCTCAAATCACCATAATATAGCTAGTTTCACTAGTTACCATGAGGAGAATGCTTACCATAAATACAACATTTGTAATAGATCCAAATTCATCTGAAAATAGTCTACGAGCAAACACAGCCTGCTCAACAATCTCAGCTGTAGACAAATGCTTTCTCAAACCCATCCTACAAAAGCCACAAAATATACAAGACAAACATAAAAAATAAGGACTACAAAACCATAGAAAGGTAAATGCGATTCAAAGAAAGTAAACAGACCTCCCAGTGAAGCAAAACTGACAATTCATGGCACAACCGACTTGGCTTGAAACACAGACAGTTGTCCTGCCCCTGGCGCAAGGAATGACAACTGTTTCAATCACCGAGCCATCTTCAAGAGAGAACAGTATCTGTAACATCCTGTGTTCCAAAATCAATCATATTCTGAAAACATTACCAAAGATATCAGTAACGCTAAAAGAGCTACCTTTCGCGTTCCATCTGATGCAGTAAGAATGTCTTTCACAGTTAATGCCTTCAGATCAGCATGCTTAGTTATCATTTTCCTGAAGTCCTTGTTTAAACCTGAACAAGATTAGAGGCAAAGGACCAAATCCATTCAACCAATATACTAACAACACAACAAAGGAAAAATTCTCTACCAAAGGAAAGAAACATAAGCAAATTGCCAATTTCACGAATATAATTCCAAGTAACTAGGATAGATCCCAAAACAGGAACGGAGTAACAAAATGGTGTCAAGGTAGTGAGAGAAGGATCTAACACAACTAAAACATAGTAAGTTAGGGCTACTTGTAAAGTTACTGGCTTTTCTTATTAAAATCTACTTGATAGTAAAATGTCATCTACGATCCTCTATATTTACACAGGGAATGTTCTGAAAATAGTCAAATACCACTAATGCAACATGACTTTCTGAAGATGCCGATGACAACAGTAAATTGGATGTATGCCAATTGATTTTCAATTTTTACCCCTCAAAATGAAATCAAACAATTTTTCATTATTTTCAAATTGTGTGCTTTCTCAGTTACTAACTCACCACGAAATACCTGAACTACACCGGTCAGAATCAAAATATATCGAATATAATTCGTGGCAGACAAGCAAAACGTGCAAACCTACCAGCGAGCTCGTCGTGGCAATGCGCCCAGGCGTTGTTCCCGTAGAGGCATTTCCACAGCATCATGGCCTGCCCCGGCCGGAACCCCTGCGACCGCACCCATTTCTGGGCAAACCAGCAACAAAATCAGCTCAAAGGCAGGCGCAGACTAATAACTGATGAACGAATCTACGAAACAAGAAGGTTGTGAAGGAGAGAGAGCCCTTACCTCGAGCTCTGGGTAGTCCATCCCCTTGAGCATGACCTTGGAGCCAGCCTCGCAGCGCACGGTGGAGGAGGGTCGGCCGAGCGAGGAGAAGAGACGGCACGGCGGGGGAGGGGAGGAGCGGACGCGGAGGGAGGAGGTGCCCCACCGGAGGAGAGGCAGCGCCGCCATGGCAACAGAACCTGCCTGGTGCCTGGTGTAGTCTCGGGACCTCACCTCTCGCGGCTGGGAATTTTCCTCCTCGCGAGCAAGGCTATAGATAGAGTGTAAGGCTGGGCTTGCTTCCTGTTTAGGCCTTTTTGTTGCGCTGATCAGGCCCAAGATTGTATCCCACTAGTCTTTCTTTTATTGGCCAAGCCTAGCCCAGTTTACTTCATATTTCACTGGCTGTCTAGACCTATGGACAATATGGACCCCCCGGTATGAGTTTCGCTTGTCGGACGAGGTAGGTTGGTGAAAAGAGACGTAAAGGATGCTAATCGCCGAAAGCCCAGCGGCTAGCGCATATCTCGTGTAAGCCTAATTTTTTTTTTATAGATTGGTATCCAATCTAATTCTAAAAAAAGAGATCTAGTCTGATCTTAGGCCCAAATGAAGGTCTGGGCTAGGTTTTCTTTGTCGAAAATTCGCTGGTACAGCTCCGGTTCGGAAAAGGATTTTGTTTGGTTTACCACTCAAGTTCAAATTTAAATTCAAAAAATTTAGAAAATTTTAAAAAAATATTTAAAAGTTCTCTAAAATTAATATTAATAGCTTTATGACTCTGGTATGAATATTTTTTGAGAAAACATATCTCAAGCAATGGTGGTACATGCAGTCTATAGTTGATATAATATATCACAAACCAGATATGTATACGAATTAGTTAGGCCTACTAAGAACACAAAAAGAGTCAAGAACTTGTTTAAAAGTAATAGCTCATTTGGCAGCACAAAAAAGACTTGTAAAAACAGCATAACCACTAGGAATAATTAACCAAACAAATTACTTAGCCATATTAAGAAAGGATTCAAAAAAAACATACAAAACACCTAGGGATATTTAATCTAACAAAACGACTATAAGAGTTGTCAAAAGCGATGCGAGAACTAACCTAACAAGTTTAGGATAACAATACCACTCGCTATTTTTGTGTCATGTGGGGCCGCACATACTCTAGGCGCAGGAAGAATACCGGGCCCGACTCCCAGACGGGTACGGTTTAGCTTTAAAGATAGAAGTAATTCAAATAATTGATTCTTTAGCAAAGCAATTTCCTTATTGGATTAGGAGAATAGTTTATTTCCAGTTTTGTTAGGAAACCTTCATTATATAAGAAGGTCAGAGTCCTTATTGGATTAGGAGAATAGTTTATTTCCAGTATTGTTAGGGGACCTTCATTATATAAGAAGGTCAGATGTTTAACTTGAAGAATATGAGAAAATTGCCTCATATCCTCTGTTTTCCCTTACCTCCTGAGTTCGCCCTACCTCCTTGCCGCGCGGCCGCCATCACGGCTTCCCTGCCGCGCCGCAGGAGGGCTAGGGCGCGTCCACCTCCAACACATCAGTACTCCCTTCGCTCCAACTCCGTTATTGCATCCTCGGCGTGTGACAACTTGGTATCAGATTCTTCCGCCGCTTCGACAGCCATGTCCAGCGAGGATGTTGCCGATCCGATTTTGGCGAAACTGGACGCCATCATGCAGCAGATGGCGACGGACAAAGCATTCATTCATGCCAAGATGGATACCCTCACGAGCACGGTGCGGGACATCGACAACCAACAGCGTGCCCACCACATCGCTATTGCTCGCTTGGAGCATGGGGATGGGCAGGGCAGCAGCTTGCACGAGCCAACACTTCCGCATACCAGCGGCATCTTACCAACGCCGCCCGGGCTTCCGAGTCAGGAGAACGGCCGGGCTCCAGTGATCGCGTCGCCAAGAACATCCCATCGACGTGATCCTGGGCACGATCGCTTTCCCCTTGATCAGCAAACACACCCCCAGCACGATCGTGGCGGCGCCCCTCGCTTCTACAAGCTCAATTTTCCGACCTTCGACGGGAAAGAAGATCCCCTGCCTTGGCTCAATCGTTGCAACCAGTTCTTCCGTGGTCAACGCACACCAGACGAAGATAAAGTCTGGCTGGCTTCCTTCCACATGCTCGGAGCGGCTCAATTGTGGTATTACCGATTAGAGCGTGACATGGGCACTCCGTCCTGGCGTCACTTCGTCGAGCTTGTGAATAACCGATTCGGACCCCCGCTGCGTTCCAATGCTTTGGGCGAGCTCGCAGCATTGCGCCGAACCGGCTCTGTTGCGGATTTCTCCGAGAAATTCTTGGCCTTGTTGTGCCGCATGGATCCTTTCTCTGAACTTCAACAAATCCAGCTCTTCACGGCTGGGTTGGGCGATTCTCTCCAGATCGATGTGGAATTGCAAGGGCCGCTGACCTTGGAAGCAGCGATGAGCTTCACCCGTGCATACGAGCGCTGCCTCTCGCTGGTCCCGTCTACCGCTGCCCCATATCGCCGGCCTTGGCGCCCTCCGACTGCGCCTACCTCCGGAGAAGTGGCACCACCCCCAACCGGCGCCGCCTCCAGCGACCTGACAACTCATGCACCCGGCCGCAGCTCCCTCCCACGACGAACTCTATCTCCCGCCGAGATGGAAAGACGTCGCGCCCAGGGCCTCTGTTTTCACTGCGACGAAAAGTTCGGTGCTGGCCATCGCTGCAAGAAGATTTTTGTGATGGAGATTATGGACACCAGCAACGATTCAGACACAGAGACACCGATTGAACCAGCCATCTCGTTGGCAGCAATCACGGGCATCACTCCGCGCTCTGGCCAGACCATGCGACTGCTAGTGACCATCGGAGGCCATTCCTTCATAGCTCTGTTGGATTCGGGTTCCACGCACAATTTTATTGCCGATCGCGTCGCTAACATGACTAGGGTTTGTGTCCATCCCTGTTCGGGTTTGCAAGTTTTGGTGGCCAACGGTGATCGCATCTCCTGCCCTGGGGTCTGTCATGACATGCCAATTACCATCAAAGATGTGCCCTTTGCTCTGGACTGCTTCGTGCTACCTTTGGAAGACCTTGACATCATTTTGGGCGTCCAATGGCTGGGCACCCTTGGTCCAATTGTCTGGGATTTCAATCAAATGACAATGGCCTTCAGCCATGCCGGCCGCCATATCATTTGGTCCAGCAGACCACACTCATCACCACGAAGGTGCTACAAGCTGCCGCAGGGGCGGGACTTGTTGCACACTTTGTTGGATGACTTGAGCGATCTCTTTGCCGAACCATCAGGGCTTCCACTAGTCCGAGAACGTTATCACCGCATTCACTTGAAGCCAGGCACCGAAGCAATCGCTGTGCGACCCTACCGATATGCTCATTTACAGAAGGACAAATTGGAGAAACAGTGCGCGGCCATGCTACAACAGGGAGTTATCCGCAAAAGTTCCTCCGCGTTTTCAGCCCCCGTTTTGCTTGTGAAAAAATCAGATGGCTCCTGGCGGTTTTGTGTCGATTATCGGGCACTCAATGACTGCACCATTAAAGATAAATTTCCAATTCCAGTGGTGGATGAACTCCTCGACGAGCTCCATGGTGCCAAATTCTTCACTAAGCTCGACCTCCGTTCAGGGTATCACCAAGTGTTAATGCACCCGAGACATCGAGAAGACAGCTTTTCGCACACATCAGGGCCTCTTTGAATTTCTGATTATGCCGTTTGGTTTAACCAACGCCCCGGCCACCTTCCAAGCGCTTATGAATGAGGTTCTTCGCCCTTTTCTCCGCCGCTTTGTTCTCGTCTTCTTTGATGATATATTGATTTACAACTCCTCCTGGTCGGAGCATTTGCGCCACATACGCACCGTCTTTCAAACCCTTCAGCATCACCGGCTCTTCCTGAAGCGCTCCAAGTGCTCCTTTGGGGATCAATCAGTCACTTATTTGGGTCATGTGATCTCCTCCACTGGCGTTGCCATGGACACTCAGAAGGTAGCAGCGGTACAAGATTGGCCTACCCCTCGATCAGTTCGGGCGGTCCGCGGATTCCTAGGCCTCGCCGGGTATTACCGCAAGTTCATTCGCGGTTTTGGTGAATTGGCCGCCCCACTCACCAAATTATTGAAGAAAGAAGCCTTCAAATGGTCAATCGAAGCAGACACGGCATTTTCCAATTTAAAAACCGCACTGATTTCTGCCCCAATTTTGCAATTGCCAGACTTCAAGGTCGCCTTCACAGTCGAGTGCGACGCATCAGGACATGGCATTGGCGCTGTCCTTCATCAAGGTACAGGCGCAATTGCCTTCTTCAGTCGGCCCATGGTCCCCGGTACGCCGCTTTACCAGCTTATGAAAGAGAGTTAATTGGCCTTGTCCAAGCGGTGCGCTTCTGGCGACCTTACCTATGGGGCCGACCGTTTCGATCGGGTGATCATTCTGACTTAAAGTTCTTCTTGGACGGCGTTTGTCCACCATTCCATAACACTGCTTTGGGTCGACAAGCTGTTGGGATATGATTTCTCTGTTGATTACAGACCGAGCAAATCAATATTGTTGCGGATGCTCTTTCGAGCGTGACAAAAACCATGACCCTTACATGCCATTTCCGGTCCACACCGCCCTTTTTGAGCAAGCTGCGGGAGAAATACAAGTGATCCAACACTCCGTGCTCTCGAGACAAATCACGAAACTAGCATGCATCTCTCTAACACACTAGACATTACGAGCATCATGATCATCTTGATAGATATAATTAACCACAAGATTAGAACAGATCGGACGTCTTGAGTAGAAGAAGATCACGACGACGAGCTGGTGCGGATCGCGATGTTGGCGTGGGCGGCGTTGATGATCGCGGCGTCGGCTGGAGCGGCCGGCGGCGTCGCCAGCGAGACAGGAAGGCGAGCCGTGGTGAAGATCTTGAGCGATCGCGGGCGCTTCCAAAACCTTATTCACCCTCTCCGTGCGCAGGATCTCGAAGACGAAGGGTTCGGAGACTGCTCTCCCAATCGCAGATGCGTCGGCGCTTCGGGATGGAGAAGGCTACGATGGCGGCCTTGGCGGCGAAGTGGCAAAACCCTAACTCGTGTTACGTATATCTCTCTACATGGGTGCACGACGCGGTATTTATAGGGTTACTCACAGTAGCAAGTGACGAACGTGACTTCGAGGGCGTGCCACGATCGGAGTCTGTTCTGAGTCCGTATCTCATCTTTACAAACGCGACTATTCGAGTAGCAAAAGAATAAAGCGCAAAGGAGGCTGCATTGCGCAAGGCCCTGGACCGGATTTGGCGGACCATTCACGCAGCCAGTGCCGCGCCTTCCGCCCTTCCGCTTGCCCGGCGGCGAGGCGAGGCGGCAGCGTGTGGGCTTCTCTTCTTCTCCTTGCCATGCTTCTTAGGAAGGTGGAAAGCTCTCCCTTATAAATTGGTCATCCTCCACCTCCACAAGCAATATGGGACTAATACTTGCACATGCCTGCCTCATGAATGGGCCTTTGAGATTTTCTAGGATTTATTTGTCTCAATTAAGTGGGCTTGGCCCAAATAATCCAACAGTTCCGCAATGGCCAAGCCCCAGTTCAGAGCTGTCTTGGGTTTGCACTGTCTATTGTTGAGAACTCTTTTCATTTTTTTAGGGTTTAGAGAGGTGTGCTATATAAATTCTTAAATGTATCCCAATAAGATTAGAGTTCCTCCTTTCTTTTATAGTAGAATTTCCTAATCACTTCGAAGGAGAACAAGGAGAACTACATGAACCCAAGCAAAGAAGCAAGCTAAGTAAGAGCAACTCATCCAATGCAAAGGGCATATGAGAGGATTATAGCTAGGTTATTCTTCTAGCACTAGATTTTTGTACAAGGCGAGATTGTGCTTAAGGAATTTGTAATTGCTTCATCAAATCTTTTATCTCTTATCGTGGTTGCTTCGACGCCGTTATGTCGGTTCTCTCTACAATATTCATCTACTTCATTCTTGATGTCATATACACTCGTGTTATATCTCACAAACTCTTATTCGATAAGAAAGGGTATCAGAATATAACAAGTGGTATTAGAGCCAAGTTGGATTTATCTAATTTGTGAAAAGGTCAGTAGAGTGTCAGGTGGCGCAAAATAAGATCAATGTTTATGATGTAAAATCAAGTAGAGAAATTTGATGGGGGAGAAAATTTCAGCTCATAGCAATGTGCAGTGAAATATGTCCTTGTCTAGCAAGGACTATATATTCAATGTTCTTGTAGGAGACAAACCGAAAAAAAGACGTCCATAAAAGACTAAAAGGTAAAGTAAGTCAATGACAATCGGTGGGTGTTGAAGCGGCAATTATACATGTTGTGCATAGAGAAAGGCACATGGTTTGTTGATCGTCTTCAATACCTTCAATAAGCTTATCATATAGCTAACTAGTGTGGATGAGAAAATTGAGGAGAATGACAAAGTTGTTATACTGAAATCATCTTTGCCACTATCATGAGAGTAATTGTGATGAATGTTCTCATTAGAAAAGGCACTCTAAACTTTAATGAGGCAGTTGCATACCTATTGGAGGTGAAGTCCTTGAAGAAGCCTTCGGAATGTTCATCCTCGAGTGATCAAACATTGGCTATTATAAATACTACATGCAAAAGCAATAATCATAGGAAGAAGTGCATGAACAAAGGCACACGTGTATGCTATCTATATGATGAGGAATGTCACATGATAAAAGATTATCCAGAAATGAAGAGTCACATTGAAGATGTATGATGGAGCATATCGCACATTAATGAGACTTTTGTATGTTTCTGGCTTAAAGAAGAATCTAATATCTGTGAGGTCGTTTGAACTCGAAGGTTGTGAGGTATCACTTCGAGGTGGAGTCTTGCGAGTTATTTGCAAATTGCAGGTAATCATTAACACTATCTCGAGTAATGGAGGATATCAATTGATAAGTAAATCTAAAAGAAAGGCATCCTATGAGAGGTCTGACAAAAATCCTGATCAAGAGAAGGAAACTGTGTCGTCAATGGTAGATATTCATATCTCATTTGTAGTTATGTAAAGAACTGCAAAGATAGCCGCAAAGCCTAACAATCATAAAGACGAATGCACAAGCTATTGGAAAAACAAAATGTGATAGGATCAACCACGCTATACAAATGAGTTGGTGGAGTTCGAAGGCGGTTCAAACATATGACATGGAGGGTTGTAGAAATATGAGGTGTGGTTAACCAAACCACACAAAGAAAGAGCTTTTAATGGAGGGTCTCGGCAGCCAAGCCCGAACACCAACACACACTATGGTAGAAAAAAAAAATAAGTGGAGCCGACTTTGAGAGAATTCTTAGAAAAGCACAATAACTTCAACGGATTAGAGTCAAGGTGCTAATTGATAAGAATAAGATTCTCATGTCATATTCCCTTAGGATTTGGAGAGGTGTGCTACATGAATTCCTTGATAAATCTTAATATGATTAGTATTACTACTTTCTTTCAGAGTAAGATTTCCTGCTAATTCTAAAAGGTTCAAAAGGGTTGTGAGAAGACGACAATACCTTGTACTTTTTTGAGGTTGTGATGAATACTTCTGACGAGGGTGCCCCATAAAGCTTCATTCTATTGAATCGGCGATACAAGCGAAGGTATCGGTGGGCTGCTCGAGCCCGACCAGCGAGGGTTCCTTCAAGAGGCGGAGGCCCTCGGTTTGGTCCGGCCCACGGGCCGACCACATCGCGGTCGGAGCCACCATCGAACTCGACCTCTGACTCGGTCGGATCCCCAGGCGGGTTCCCCGATCGACTCCGACCTAGGACCTCCGCCTTCCCACTGGCGGATCCTAGGCCGCGCACCTGCCTCGCCAGACTCATCGGTCTCACCAGGAGCAGGTGGCATCGTCCGAGCGGCAGAAATTGACAAAGTCAAGCAAAATTGTCCCATCGCCGGTCATGCGAGCGCAGGAGGCCTAGCGCCCTCAAGGCAATCTCGAAGCCAACCACTGCCGACATCGGCATTTTGACAAGCGCTGAGACAATGGTCTGTTGTTCCCAAAGAAGCAGGGCCTTGGCGCCAACCCCATGTGTCTACCGCCCGATATGGCAAGGATTATCAGCAGACGAGGCGTCGAGCCCAAGACCGGACTTCAAGACCAACAGCTGCACCTAGGCATAGGGCTCAACTCCGGTCATAGCCTACCCCTCTTGTTTTTCATCTCTCCTAAGGCGCCTGTAACTGCTCCCTCTATATGTATATAAAAGGCGGGGCCTCTGAGGAGGGGATCGAGCCATTCAAGTCACCCGTAGAGAGTCCACTCTAAACTTGAAGGGCGGCTGTGCCGGACCCCTTGAAATAAGCTATCAGAATCGGCAGCCGCACTCCAAATCTGGCGCCACCACTCGAGGCGGGCGTAGGGACATTCATTTTGAACCAATTATAAACTTTGGACCCCGTAGTCTAACCATTCGAGAGCAGGAAGCACGTGGCCCTAGACTTACAAATCTACTCGCCGGTTTACTGAAACAAGCGAGTTGTCATTAAGAATTTGTGATCGACTTAGCCTAATATTGTCCCTCTCGGTGTGTTTGCATCGATGCCTTTATTTTAGTTCTCTCTATGAGATTCATCAACTAAGTTCTTATATCATATACGCTCATGTCGTATCTCACGAACTCTAAAGGGCTGATGAACATAAATAGTATCATAGTATAACAGTCCAACTCGATTGCAATTTGTAGCAAGGCTTTTTCCTATGGCTTCTTGGACCGAATGAGTCAATAAAGTCCAACTCTAACATGTTTCACTTGACTTGTTTTTAAAAGGAATAAAGTCTATTTTACCCTCCAAACCATGCAAAAAAATTTTACTTAACGCTCTCAACTATAAAATCGGGTATTTCACCCCTAACTTGCAAAATTAGATCAATTTACACCCTAAGTCGATTTTGGATGGTAGTGGATCCTACTTAAGGTAGTTTTCACCATATTAATAGCCATATCATCATATTGCGCTGACAAGAATGGATACAAGTCAAGGATGGTGACATTGACATTGTTGACCTCTTTCTTACTCCTCTATCTCTCCATTCTCTGTCGTCTTCTCATCGTTGTCCCTCCTCTTATTTGGATATATTCCTTTTAATAAAAATCGATGATATGGTTGCAAAAACCACTAAAGGCTTATGTTGACCTGGTTGGTAAGTGGATTTTTTTGCGAAATCTAGAGATGTAAAATAAACTTATAGAAAAAACATATTTCATGAGATAATAGAATTTAAGTTCCTTGAAATGTAGTTAATCTTAACATTTCTACTTTTTTTCAAATTTTTGCCCACGCTGCAGTACCACTTGAGTACAGTAAATAAATGCATCATAATTGTAGCGAAATGTGATCATCCAGGAGCTATGAACTGATGGAACGGATACTCAAAGTTTACATTTACCAGGACGGCCGGAGGCCCATCTTCCACACCCCTCCCCTCAGCGGCATATACGCATCCGAGGGCTGGTTCATGAAGCTCCTCAAGGAGAGCCGGAGGTTCGTCGTCGCCGACGCCACCAAGGCGCACCTCTTCTACCTGCCGTACAGCTCACAGCACCTGAGAATCTCGCTCTACGTGCCCGATTCCCATAACCTGAGGCCACTGGCCGTCTACCTGAGAGACTTCGTCAAAGGCCTTGCGGCCAAGTACCCGTTCTGGAATCGCACCAGAGGTGCTGATCACTTCCTAGTCGCCTGCCATGATTGGGTAACCTCCAGTTCAACGAGATTTCTGTAACTGCGATTCTTTTTTTCAGATGCACGGTTTTAACTTTTGATTGGTTTTTGTCAGGGACCTTACACGACCACCGCGCATGGCGACCTCTGCAAGAACAGCATCAAGGCGCTGTGCAACGCCGATAGCTCAGAGGGGATATTCACCCCCGGGAAGGACGTGTCCCTCCCTGAAACGACCATCAGGACGCCGAAGCGGCCCCTCCGCTACGTCGGCGG
The DNA here is from genome assembly GCA_036346375.1 of Guadua angustifolia. Lineage (NCBI taxonomy): Eukaryota > Viridiplantae > Streptophyta > Magnoliopsida > Poales > Poaceae > Guadua > Guadua angustifolia. The sequence goes on along the minus strand of CM070500.1, from coordinate 33,420,782 downwards.
GCTGCCCGTCTCCCGACGGCGCATCCTCGCCTTCTTCGCCGGCAACGTGCACGGCAGGGTCAGGCCGATCCTCCTCAAGCACTGGGGCGACGGGCAGGACGATGACATGAGGGTGTACGGGCCCCTCCCCAGCAGGGTGTCCCGTAGGATGAACTACATCCAGCACATGAAGAACAGCAGGTTCTGCCTGTGCCCCATGGGGTACGAGGTGAACAGCCCCAGGATCGTGGAGGCCTTCTACTATGAGTGCGTGCCGGTGATCATCGCCGACAACTTTGTCCTACCCTTCAGCGAGGTGCTGGATTGGAGCGCCTTCTCGGTGGTCGTCGCCGAGAAGGACATACCGGACCTGAAGAAGATACTCCAGGGGATCTCGCTCAGGAGGTACGTGGCTATGCACGATTGCGTCAAGAGGCTGCAGAGGCATTTCTTGTGGCATGCCAGGCCTCTGAGGTATGATCTCTTCCACATGATCCTGCACTCGATTTGGTTGAGTAGAGTGAACCAAGTTGTACTTCAGGAGTGAATAATCGAGTTCTGTGGCAGTTTGCATGAGCTGTATAGAAGATTATAGTTTACATGGTTCTTCAGATGATTGAGATGGTTTTGTCAAGTATATTGCCAGAGAATTGTTCTTGGTTCAGCATAAGATTGATGCATTGTAGTAGAGAAGCACGTTAATCTGACCAGTGTCCGACTCCAAAGCGAAATGAAGCCATCCATTGTAATGGTACACATAATAATATCCTGCACTTATACCGCACAGTGACATGTAGCAAGAACTACCAAGAAAAAAAGGCCTTTGAGGCATATCTGCTTCACTTATAAAAAAAGCTTGACATTTTATTAGTATATATATTGTATATTTCTGACTAGTTTGCACCAATGTTGTAAAATTTACACGATGAACACGGGCAGTACTCCACATCCTCTATGAGATGAGCAGATGACCCCATAATCAGACCATGCTGAAGAGATTAGCCGTGGAGATGAGCGAGTTTGCAGCAAGCGCAATGAACCCAAGGAACGACAGCCACACCGCACTGTTGATCTTCTTGTTGAACGGATCCTTGCCAAAACTCGACACCCACAGATCGTTGCGAGACGCAGCCGCTGACGATGCCGACATCAGGAGATAAGCCAATACCTGCGGTAGAACTGGGCAGATCAGCAACATTACATGGTTCATGTATGCCACATTTGATGTGTCTTAGCTAAGAACTCGGTTCTTCCACTGAAGCATTTCACTTGAAGAATGCTCTGTACTTGCCTGATCAAGCAACAGGCTGAAGTAGTAGCTCCACGTGCTCCGGAAGATAAACCTCGGCCAAACCAGGCGGAGGATGTCGCCGAACGCTTGCGCGATTGAGTAGGTGCAAACGATGACATTCACTCCGACGGCGTACCTGTCATACATGTGCAAGGGAAGAAATATTTTACCTCTGAAAGATGAAAGAAGTGAAAGCTCTGTATAGATAAGCTGGGATTAGGAATTCAGGAAAAGGTCTTGTTTGTATGTTTTTCTGAACCTATAACAGGAATTGCTTCCTAGCTTTAGCAAGAACCGCAATCACATGTGACCAGCAATTCGACACGCACGAAACTCGTTGAAAATACATTGCTCTGTTCGTGCATCCTATGTTTTAGTAGTTCTACCTGAATAACCATGCGTAACTTACCTCCAGAGACGATATTGTCTTAAACTTAATCTTCGCTCCTCATTAATACTGACCATGCTAAATTCCTCCGAGGAATACTACTGTCTATTGAACTACTGTTGTTGAGAGTTGATGTCCCAGAACCAAAATCCACGTGTCAAAATCCACGTGTATGTGCACAAGGATGGAAAAAAAAAACCAACGAGTCAAGAGTAAGGGCAATGCCTCGAGTAAACCATTGCCCCGAGAAAATTTTCCTCAAAATAATCCAAAAATTAGGATCAAACAGCGAATTAAATTAATCCTCGCAGTGCTTCAAACAGCAACAATACCTTTTTTTTTCAGAAATCCAAAAACCAAAGCAGTCAGATACCAACTACTTCTACAAGGACCAACTCCCTGTAACCGTCAAAACCCGGACATATCCGAGTAAAATTGTATATAAAAAAAGAAAGAAAAGAAACCTGTAAGTCTGTAAGCAAGTTACGATGACCAACCTGTACTGCTCGTAGCGGCCATAGTAATCGCCGTCCCAGCCGGACGTCCGGGCGCTGAGCATCACCGAGAAGGCCGCCAGGCTGAGCGCCGCCGTGGCCAGCCGAAGCGCCGCCGACAGCGGCCTCCTCACCCCGACAGCGGCCACGGCCGCCACGTCGGGCGGCACCGCTCTGGCCGCGCGCCCCTTCTCTGTTGCCTGGGTGGCCGCGCGCTGGTGGTCGAACCGGGTCTTGCCGACGCGCAGCGGCGATGTGACAGCCTCCTCGACCGGGTTGAACTGCACCGCGATCGCCGTCGTTGCGGCTGGCGAGAGTGGCAGCTTCCATGCCTCCGCGCGCTTCGGCGTGCTCTGCCCGCTCTTGTTATTGACTGTGGGGGTGCTAACTGGGGCGGGAGTCAGAGGTGACGGCGGCGTCGGCGACGGCGACGGCGAGGGGGACTTGCCGAGGGAGCCGTACGACGGCGTCCGGACGAGGCCGGCCAGGCGGAGCTGCGGGCGGTGGCCCGGCGCCGGCGCCTTCCCGGCGGCGCCTTCTTGGTCGTTGCCGGTGGGAGAGTTGGGAGGCAGCAAGCGGTTCTGCGAGGGGAGGCGCAACGGCGAGAGGGCCGGGCTCTTGGTGGTTGCTGATCTCCCGTTGGTTTCTTGGTGCGGTGGCGCCTCCTCGCGCGCCTCGTCTAGAGATGGCGACGGCGTGTGGTACTCCTCATGCGGCGACGAAGGCGAAGATACCGGAGGCTGCTCCTGGGGCTGGGGCACGAGCGGCGGCGGCCTCTCCGGCGCGGGGTTCCGGAGAGTATCGGCCATGTGTGACCGAAGCGCGTGGCAAAAGTAGGCGGATCGATGGAAGGGATGGGCATGGGCTCCGTGCTAATAGGGTTGACTGTCCAGCTTAACAGAGTTATTACCAAGTTTTTTTAAAAAATTTGCATAATTCAATATAAAATCATTTTATTTATCATTTAAATGATTACTTTAAATTTAAAGTAATGAGCCACTATGGAGAATTGAATCTCATTGAACTTTTTTCGCTTTGAAATCAACTCATTTCAACTACTGACCCATGAACCGTCGATCTGTTCATTGCTTTTGCACACTACAGCACTTGCCCGCCCCTTTTTCTTCTCCACGTTTGTTCTCCAAGATTAGTTTTTTTTTTGTTTCCCTTTGGATTGCTAGGATTTGCTGTTTAGCTAGAGTTGAAGCCTCCTACTCATTTGGAATGCAATAATTTTATAGGATTTTTGCAGGAACAAGAAACCTTTCAACTCCTGCAGAAATTGGTAAACGTTCCTGCATTTCGGTCAGGGGCCTCAGGGCCTTCATTTGAATTTGGTATGGTCATACGCACGATAGTTGCATGGTCCCAAACGAGGGGCAAAGCAACCGAACGCCATATGAATTGCGTCAGAGATTTGCGAAGTGCTTTTATTTTTCCTTTCCTTCTCTTTTTCGTGTTCTTGAAAGGTGACAAATTAAGACACGCGTGTGATGCAAGATAATTAGATCTAGGTGGCGACAGAGTGCATGCTTACTCAGCACACTTAACCTAGCTTTGAATGTCGTGATAAAATATTATGCGATGTAATCCTAAATAATTGCCATGTCCTCTTCGTCGGTAGGCAACTGGGAACTGTCTTTGACGGATGCAAGTTAGGGGGTCAATAAGATTTGTTTGCTGCTCGCTTCGTATGGTGAGATTTGTAAGATGGGGACAGGAGGTTTCTGTAGAAAAATAGGCACGATCATGCGTGACCCGGCTTGATTCCTCGTGATTTTGTGGGCTTGGTGATGCCCAAGGAACCACGTAACGAGCGAGCATACTTGTCAATTTTCTTTGCTTGCCTTCATATACGGTAGGGTCCATTAGGATTTCTGAATTGGAATTGGCGATTGACTTTACGACAATTGATTATTTGTCACAAAGTTAACGTGCATTTGATAATTTGATGTGCCCTGTTTGAGTCCTAGGGCCACATGTCAATGACATATGGTGTAGCAAATCATCAATTCTACCAACTTAGGTGTGACAAATAAATAATTGTCCCATTGAGATTAGAGTCTAGGTCCCAATTCAACTTGAAATTGGAATTGGGTAACATTTCTAACTATGTTTGGTTGGCAAATAAATTGCAATATGGAAATGGACTCCAGATCCACATGGTCGATGTGTGATAATGTCCAGCGACGAGGACGAAGACAGCTTGGCGGCACCTATGACAAGGACAAAGACGGCTTGGCGGTGCCGGTGAAGCCAGCCGGATCCACGTGACTCTAGGTTCGGGCATGGAGGAAGAAGGGGAGGGAGTTGACGATGGTGGAGATCTCCCTCAGCACACCGACGGAGTGGGTCAACGATGAGAGCTCCGACGGTGGAAGTGGATCTGGAAGGGGTGCGAGGAAGCGGCATCTCTGGGTCTGACTCGACGACAGCAGCGATGCTAAGTTGACACAAAGAGGGGGAAGGAGAGGAAGAGCTGAAGGAGCGGTAGTCGGTGGGAGCTCACCAAAGGTGGTGGCGATCGCCGTCGAGCGAGCTAGAGCAAGGGACGAGGACAAGTGAGAGACGAGGGAGAGATACCCTTCTGAATTGGAGAAGGGCTCCACTAATTTAGGTGGAATTGTGTCACAATTCCAATTCCAATTTAGGAAACCCAATTTTAATTCTTTAATTTCTAGCCTAATTCTAACATCCAAGCAGGGTGTTATGGATATTGAAAACTAGATTTCTCTGTCGAAAAACTAATGTGATCTTTCTTTTCTGACTCCCAGAGAAAGCACATGGTACATCAAGTGAGCACTAAAAAAACCCCAACATGAACAAATAAGATTGATAGTGGATACACTCCAATTGTCATGAGATGGCTAGGGATGGTAACGGGTTAGGTCGGGTGCCGATTTTACAAAACCCGACCCAACAAACAACTCGAATTGGAAAACCCGACTTAAACCCGAATACCCTATCGGGTAAAAAACTATACTCGAACCCGAACCCGGTGGGTGCAAGCAGTTTGTGTAATCTTCGATTCTAAGGGTGGCAATAGGGCAGGTCGGGTGTTGGGTTTTGCAAAACCCAACCCGACATATTGATATTGAAAACTAGAATTCTTTGTAGAAAAACTAATGTGATCTTTCTTTTCTGACTCCCAGAGAAAGCACATGGTACATCAAGTGAGCACTAAAAAAACCCCAACATGAACAAATAAGATTGACAGTGGATACACTCCAATTGTCATGAGATGGCTAGGGATGGCAACGGGTTGGGTCGGGTGCCGGTTTTACAAAACCCGACCCGACAGACAACTCGAATTGGAAAACCCGACTTAAACCCGAATACCCTATCGGGTAAAAAACTATACTCGAACCCGAACCCGGTGGGTACCCGACAGGTTTGTGTAGTACTGCAGTTCTAAGGGTGGCAATAGGGCAGGTCGGGTGTTGGGTTTTGCAAAACCCAACCCGACATATTGATATTGAAAACTAGAATTCTTTGTAGAGAAAACTAATGTGATCTTTCTTTTCTGACTCCCAGAGAAAGCACATGGTACATCAAGTGAGCACTAAAAAAACCCCAACATGAACAAATAAGATTGACAGTGGATACACTCCAATTGTCATGAGATGGCTAGGGATGGCAACGGGTTAGGTCGGGTGCCGGTTTTACAAAACCCGACCCGACAGACAACTCGAATTTGAAAACCCGACTTAAACCGAATACCCTATCGGGTAAAAACTATACTCGAACCCGAACCGGTGGGTACAAGCAGTTTGTGTAATCTTGCAGTTCTAAGGGTGGCAATAGGGCAGGTCGGGTGTTGGGTTTTGCAAAACCCAACCCGACATATTGATATTGAAAACTAGAATTCTTTGTAGAAAAACTAATGTGATCTTTCTTTTCTGACTCCCAGAGAAAGCACATGGTACATCAAGTGAGCACTAAAAAAACCCCAACATGAACAAATAAGATTGACAGTGGATACACTCCAATTGTCATGAGATGGCTAGGGATGGCAACGGGTTGGGTCGGGTGCCGGTTTTACAAAACTCGACCCGACAGACAACTCGAATTGGAAAACCCGACTTAAACCCGAATACCCTATCGGGTAAAAAACTATACTTGAACCCGAACCCGGTGGGTACCCGACAGGTTTGTGTAGTACTGCAGTTCTAAGGGTGGCAATAGGGCAGGTCGGGTGTGGGTTTTGCAAAACCCAACCCGACATATGGATATTGAAAACTAGAATTCTTTGTAGAAAAACTAATGTGATCTTTCTTTTCGACTCCCGAGAAAGCACATGGGACATCAAGTGAGCACTAAAAAAACCCAACATGGACAAATAAGATTGATAGTGGATACACTCCAATTGTCATGAGATGGCTAGGGATGGCAACGGGTTGGGTCGGGTGCCGGTTTTACAAAACCCGATCCGACAGGAAACTCGAATTGGAAAACCCGACCCGAACTCGAATACCCTATCGGGTAAAAAACTATACTCGAACCGAACCGACCCGAACCGGTGGGTGCAAGCAGTTTGTGTAATCTTGCAATTCTAAGGGTGGCAATAGGGCGGTCGGGTGTGGGTTTTGCAAAACCCAACCCGACAAGAAACCCGAACCAAAAACTGAAAGCGAACCCGGCGTACTCGAAACGACCCCAAACCCTGTGGTACTTGGAACCCGCAGTACTGATGGGTATGTCGCGGTATTTGAATTGCGATGGGTACCAGGTGAAAATTAGAACTGAACCCATCTCGGATAATCGACCCAAAAACCCACGGGTAAAATTAGAATCTGAACCCGATCCGATCGAGTCAGAGAACCGCGAATACTTAAACTCGCGAGTCTAATTGCCATCCCTAGAGATGACTGCAAATGGTCACCGATAAAAGGACTTTTGGAATTATAATCGTGTTAAAATGAACGGGGCCCACTCATTAGTCACCGCCACACCTCTAACAACAACAAATAGAGTGGTATTAAGGATATACTAGCCATGTGCTTGTACATTGCAATGGAAACTCAATTTGCGATAAAAAAGTTTATTTGCAAAGAGCACTAACAGTGGCAAAAGTGGATAATTAAAGAGCAGTGGTAAAGATGTGTAATTAAAGAACAGTGACAAAGGTAGATAATTTTGATGAAGTGATACAGAAAGAATCTCTTGCTTTATAAAGTAGAGACTAGCACATAGATTAACGTGGGGAGGGCATAGGCATATATGAAAGAATTGGATGCCTTCGAACTGAATTTAATAGAGGATGTTTCGGAGGGGGGCCCATGAATTGCTTGGCCTACATTTATTCAAGGCAGAAGCAAAGAATTCATTATAAGTGGACTTGACAACAGAATCAAAACCCGGTCGTCAAGGCTTACCGCTAGGACTGGTGATGAGAACGTCAGGTAGCCCAAACATCTCGAACCAAATGAAATAAACCTAAAAAATTCACTTGCAGTATGGCATCTACACAATTAGCCAGTGTTCTGGCCTTCTGGGTCGTCGAAGTCTAAGGTTCCGCTAAAGCAAGGATAGCAAGGTCTTAGTCGTGCAAACTGCCAGTTTGGCAGAAGATTAGTGATAAAGACGCTCAATATGTGCAGCTGCAGCACAATGGACCTGCTTTTCAAAAAAGGCAATTTAACTGGTGTGGTGTCGGAACCCGAATATACAAATTCAGACCCTTTATGCATATCACACTACTTTAAGATCAAGCTAGTGCATACAAGCTCAATATAAATAAATATCACAATCATACACGACGAAAACATAATAAAAAACTTTATTTATAGATAATAAATGTTGACTAATTTTATGATCGATTTTACATGACTATGCATCATAAGGCTGAACTGTAAATAACAAATTAAACTGCAGCAGAATAAAAACGTAGATAAACCCCCCAGTATACCACATGCAACTGACAAGGCTCACATCTAAACATTCATCTTTTTTTAGTACTCCTCCAAAGTTGGTATAGACTTTTCATCAACTGGTGATTCTATTGTTGGCAAGGGTAAGTATATAAAACACTCAACAAGTTGTGCATAAAATGCAATTCTAACATAACTATATGTAAAGACTTATTCCAATGAAATGGTTGATATGGCTTTTCTGCAATAAAGCAGCATTTACAAATTAATACAATAAATAGATTGTAAAGACTGTAAAAAATAAACAATAAATAATAATTTTCAAATATTCCTTAAGAGTAAACTGGCTCACAGCCCTAATCATATTCCAAACTTTTTAATGGCATCATGCCTTCTATCCAAGTTTTCATTTTACAAAATCTAACATTTCACTGTAATTCTCAAGCATTGTTTATAACCATGGACATGGCTATCCGAATAAATTTTACACTCCGTAAAGATTATGCACTTTACTCACAAAATACAATCCACTCACCACGTCTGTTGTAACTCGTCAAACAAGAGTATGCGATTAAGCGATCACAACAAAACCTTTATACAAACACTGACCCTCCCAGTATGCCATACACCACCCCTTCTCTCAATGGATGTGAAGTATAGGACCGATATATTGTTGGACCGACGTGAGACCGAAGTACACCACATCCTTCGCCATAACCATACTTTCATATGATGATCCACCTGAGATATCACATGTCGAGTTATCAATAATCCTACTTAGTTAGGTTCGTCCTATACCGGATATGTGGTTGCATATTTGACTCAATTCGAAAGCTTATAAAGTTAAGTCTTTAATTGACCAAAACAAGACTTCCACAACCCAACTGTCATACTGGCCCACCTTGGCATACAGCCCCTTACCACTTATCCCAATCTAAATTATTTACCACCCAAGTTATTCATCATGCACCACATACCATTAACAAATCAACATCGTTTCGTGGCACATATCGCTACAACTTAATTTCATTGTGTGACAACACCCGACATACCTTTCATAAGCATATTCCATATTACATTATTCCAAAAGCCATGAGTTATACATGATATGGCTAAACAATTAAGCACGGTCTAATCAACCCACGTTGGCATCTATTAGCAACCAACTAATAATAAGCCATCTTAAGGTGACAAATAATCATGGCATACAAACGATAAAGTAGGATACAATTTAAGTGGGTTGAATAACTACATCCCAAACTAATTGAAATCAATTTTACACATGAAATAACATGCAATAATTTAAATCAATATAGCAATTTTGTAAAACTAGGTTCAACATGATCAAAGCACAACTTGATTTGGAAAAGGTCTTGCTCTTGCTCTGGATCTTAGTCTTGAGTCAACGATTCCCCCTTGATACTCTGAGCACTTCAACGTCTACGCGTATCGAGAGAAAACACCAAATAAACACTAAAGAGAGAGCAAACAAATTCTAAAAATCAAATAAAATTCACCATTAAATAGATCTCAATTTTACAAATTTTTAGAGATTTGAATCGCCTCAATCGAAGTTCGTATGAGGAAGAATAAGCTCACGAAAGATTTGATAAATAGGAAATCAGGAAATAATAAATAAATAATTTTCCAAATTAAATCTATATTGAAAAATCCCTTTATAACATCGTTCTAACATCGTAAATCTAATTAATCGAAATAAAATTAAGTCTTTAAACCTATATCCGACTAACATGTGGGCCCACGATGTCATCATCTGCTATGTCAGGTTGACGTCACTTAGACATGTGTCGCATCCAGATCTAAGCCATGTCAGCTCGTCGTGGCTCGCAGACCTACGGTCACCGCCGGCGACAGAGAAGGACACCTACGGCTTTGTCTCGTCGAGATGAACCAGATGACGCGGTCGGCCTCCTCTCCAGTGGGCTCGAACGGCGGCGCTCAAGTCTGACGGCGACACGGCGCTCCGTTGGTCTTCCGGCGAAATCAATGCGTGCACTAGACGGCCCTTGACGAGACGAAGCTGATGAAACCAGCAGCAAGCTCCAAGACGCACTAACGCAGGCGAATTGACGATTTTTCCTCACGGCGGCAAGCTCCAAGATGCACTAACCACCCATACCGCATCAGAAACTATGCAAAATGCCCAAATGTCATGTGCTTAAAGCTGCACGGAGCAAGCTGAAAGGTTCATCTTTTCTTGATACCTAGCCCACCTTGTATCAAAGTGGGATATGCTAATAGCTTGTTACCAACTTACCATCCAATTAGTAAATCAAATGGGGTGACAAATCGAATTACATATCCATGTAGAATTCTAGATTCAGATAATAGATTAGCACCGTTATGTCAAGAATGTGTATTACATACCAAAAGTCAGCTGAAGACCCGTCGTGCTGATGCTACAACAGAAAATTTTCGACTGTCGTCAGGCTGCTCAGGGAGAGCATGGCTTCTAAGAACTGCATGGTTGTATCCTCATTACATGCCAATTACTCCCCTCTTTGTCAAGTTGTTGTCCAATATTTGTTTTACCAATGGCTGTACTAGTGTACTATTTAGCATCACAAGGTGACCTGAAATTTCTCAGGTACACGGAGATGTGGTACCTGGTAGTCTCCAGGCTCTCCTAGCTGCCCACAGGCCGCCATCTGATCATCCCCTCTGCTGAGCCGAACAAAAACAATAAGGCCAGATTGGATTAAAATGTTGCGGAACTCAATAATTTTCTCATCAGGCGTGGGCTTGAATTGGGACCCACTATGGGGATTGAAAGAGATGAGGTTGATCTTGCAAGGGATCCCACGAACCAGCTCTATAAGCCTCTTTGCATCATCCACACTGTGAGAATAGTAAATGCAAAGAAATGTTCAGGGTGCAAGGGGTAACTTATTTTACTGTAAGAGCTTCAAAAAGGTTACTTCCAAAACAGAAGATCTAATATGCCTACGAACAACTGATTACAACAACAGTGGCAACTGTAATCTATAGATTGCCGCTTGCCCTATATGAATGAAGCAACATGAGAAACATCTGAATAAAAAGAAGAAAGTGACCTTTTTGCAAATAATATCTCAAGTGAAAATATCTTTATCTATAAGCTCTGCTGAGACAATTTCACAATAAAACGCAAGATAACAACAATCAGAAACTATTGTTTAGTCCATATTCCTGACCTGTCGTTCACTCCAGCAAGCATGACATATTCGAATAGCACTTTGTACTTTGTTTTGAAATGAAGTGCCTCCCTTAAAGTGCCAAGAAGCAAGTTAAGGTTGTATTTTCTGTTGATGGGCATTATCCAGTTTCTAACCTGGAAGAAAAAAAATTAGTATACAAAACAGCAATATAATGCCAAACCATTTCAGCGCAACAGAATAACCAATACTGGATTTCACCTCATCAGTTGTTGCATTAAGACTCACGGCCAAGGCACAATTGGATTCATGGAGGAAGTGTTTTATCTGTGGGACAAGACCACTTGTGGAGACAGTAACCTTGCGAGGACTAAAATGAAGGCCCTGCCCATCAACCATTATAGCTGAGGCTTTTATTACATTGTCAACATTGTGCAATGGTTCACCCATGCCCTGTACAAATTAGAGATTAATTGAAGACTCTGGGAAAATGTGATATAGCATGGTTCACACATGCCCTATACAACTAGTGAATACTGCATACTTAGGGATCCATGACATTACTATCACTAGATTTTAACGCAGTACACGAAAACTATGATAAGTTAGCCATACATCATGCCTAGCAATTCAACAAGAAATGGAATCCAAGAATGCTGAAGACTGATGCCACTGAATATGGAATGCAGACAGAAGCAGGGCAATGCTGTCAGAAAAGAGTGCTAAGTGAACAAAAAATAAATATGTATTAAGTAACTTGCCAGTTGCAGTTTAAGATATCACAAAAAGGATAATTTTGGCAGCAATTCAAGAAGAATGGCATGCAAATACAAGATATATGGATTCAAGATATAAAACTGCAGATTAAAAATAATATGCTGCTAGTTAACTACATTGTCAGTTGCTCAAATCACCATAATGTAGCTAGTTTCACTAGTTACCATGAGGAGAATGCTTACCATAAATACAACATTTGTAATAGATCCAAATTCATCTGAAAATAGTCTACGAGCAAACACAGCCTGCTCAACAATCTCAGCTGTAGACAAATGCTTTCTCAAACCCATCCTACAAAAGCCACAAAATATACAAGACAAACATAAAAAATAAGGACTACAAAACCATAGAAAGGTAAATGCGATTCAAAGAAAGTAAACAGACCTCCCAGTGAAGCAAAACTGACAATTCATGGCACAACCGACTTGGCTTGAAACACAGACAGTTGTCCTGCCCCTGGCGCAAGGAATGACAACTGTTTCAATCACCGAGCCATCTTCAAGAGAGAACAGTATCTGTAACATCCTGTGTTCCAAAATCAATCATATTCTGAAAACATTACCAAAGATATCAGTAACGCTAAAAGAGCTACCTTTCGCGTTCCATCTGATGCAGTAAGAATGTCTTTCACAGTTAATGCCTTCAGATCAGCATGCTTAGTTATCATTTTCCTGAAGTCCTTGTTTAAACCTGAACAAGATTAGAGGCAAAGGACCAAATCCATTCAACCAATATACTAACAACACAACAAAGGAAAAATTCTCTACCAAAGGAAAGAAACATAAGCAAATTGCCAATTTCACGAATATAATTCCAAGTAACTAGGATAGATCCCAAAACAGGAACGGAGTAACAAAATGGTGTCAAGGTAGTGAGAGAAGGATCTAACACAACTAAAACATAGTAAGTTAGGGCTACTTGTAAAGTTACTGGCTTTTCTTATTAAAATCTACTTGATAGTAAAATGTCATCTACGATCCTCTATATTTACACAGGGAATGTTCTGAAAATAGTCAAATACCACTAATCGTATCCCACTAGTCTTTCTTTTATTGGCCAAGCCTAGCCCAGTTTACTTCATATTTCACTGGCTGTCTAGACCTATGGACAATATGGACCCCCTGTATGAGTTTCGCTTGTCGGACGAGGTAGGTTGGTGAAAAGAGACGTAAAGGATGCTAATCGCCGAAAGCCCAGCGGCTAGCGCATATCTCGTGTAAGCCTAATTTTTTTTTATAGATTGGTATCCAATCTAATTCTAAAAAGAGATCTAGTCTGATCTTAGGCCCAAATGAAGGTCTGGGCTAGGTTTCTCTTTGTCGAAATTCGCTGGTACAGCTCCTGTTCGGAAAAGGATTTTGTTTGGTTTACCACTCAAGTTCAAATTTAAATTCAAAAATTTAGAAAATTTTAAAAAATATTTAAAAGTTCTCTAAAATTAATATTAATAGCTTTATGACTCGGTATGAATATTTTTGAGAAAACATATCTCAAGCAATGGTGGTACATGCAGTCTATAGTTGATATAATATATCACAAACTGAATGTGTCTGAATTAGTTAGGCCTACTAAGAACACAAAAAGAGTCAAGAACTTGTTTAAAAGTAATAGCTCATTTGGCAGCACAAAAAAGACTTGTAAAAACAGCATAACCACTAGGAATAATTAACCAAACAAATTACTTAGCCATATTAAGAAAGGATTCAAAGAAAAACATACAAAACACCTAGGGATATTTAATCTAACAAAACCTGACTATAAGAGTTGTCAAAACAGTACGGAGAACTAACCTAACAAGTTTAGGATAACAATACCACTCGCTATTTTTGTGTCATGTGGGGCCGCACATACTCTAGGCGCAGGAAGAAGAATACCTGCCAGACTCTCCAGACACTGCGGTTTAGCTTTAAAGATAGAAGTAATTCAAATAATTGATTCTTTAGCAAAGCAATTTCCTTATTGGATTAGGAGAATAGTTTATTTCCGCTTTGTTAGGAAACCTTCATTATATAAGAAGGTCGAGTCCTTATTGGATTAGGAGAATAGTTTATTTCAAGATTGTTAGGGGACCTTCATTATATAAGAAGGTCGGATGTTTAACTTGAAGAATATGAGAAAATTGCCTCATATCCTCTCGCTTCCCTTACCTCCCTGAGTTCGCCCTACCTCCCTTGCCATGCGCCGCCATCACGGCTTCCCTCACACATAGAGAAGGCTAGAAGCGCGTCCACCTCCAACACATCGATATTCCCCGCTCAACTCCGTTATTGCATCCTCGGCGTGTGACAACTTGGTATCGATTCTTCCGCGCCCGGCACCATGTCCAAATGAGGATGTTGCCGATCCGATTTTATGCGAACCGGACGCCATCATGCGTGAGAATGCGGCGGACAAAGCATTCATTCATGCCAAGATGGATACCCTCACGAAACGCACTAAGGGACATCGACAACCAACAACAGGCCCACCACATCGCTATTGCTCGCTTGGAGCATGGGGATGGGCAGGGCAGCAGCTTGCACGAGCCAACACTTCCGCATACCAGCGGCATCTTACCGACGCCGCCCGGGCTTCCGAGTCAGGAGAACGGCCGGGCTCCAGTGATCGCGTCGCCAAGAACATCCCATCGACGTGATCCTGGGCACGATCGCTTTCCCTTGATCAGCAAACACACCCCCAAGACGATGGTGGCGCCCTCGCTTCTACAAGCTCAATTTTTCGACCTTCGACGGAAAGAAGATCCCCGCCTTGGCTCAACCGTTGCAACCGCCTTCTTAGTGGTCAACGCGCACACCGATTTAAGATAAAGTCTGGCCGCTTCCTTCCACATGCTCGAGCGGCTCAATTGTGGTATTACCGATTAGAGCGTGACATGGGCTCGTTCCGGCTGGCTTCGCCGTCGAGCTTGTGAATAACCGATTCGGACTTCGCAAGGCGTCCAATGTTTTGGCTTCGCCGACAAAGATTGCGCCAACCTGGCTCGCTATTGCGGATTTCTCCGAGAAATTCTTGGCCTTGTAGTGCCGCATGGATCCTTTCTCGAACTTCAACAAATCCACCACTTCACGGTGGGTTGGGCGATTCTCTCCAGATCGATGTGGAATTGCAGGGCGGCCGACCTTGAGGCGATGATGAGCTTCACCGCGCATCTGGCCGCTTCGCCTCGGCCGTCGCCTACACTGCCCTATATCGCCATGACCTTGGCGCCCTCATCGCGCTTACCTCCGAGAAGTGGCACCACCCCCAACCGGGCGCCGCCTCCGGCGACCGACAACTCATGCACCCGGCCAGCTCCCTCACGCATTTAACTCTATCTCCGCGTAGAGATGGAAAGAGCGCCGCGCCAGTGGCCTCTGTTTTCACTGCGACGAAAAGTTCGGTGCTGGCCATCGCTGCAAGAAGCTTTTTGTGATGGAGATTATGGACACCAGCAACGATTCAGACACAGAGACACCGATTGAACCAGCCATCTCGTTGGCAAGCAATCACGGGCATCACTCCGCTCTGCGCACTACGCGATCGCTAGTGACCATCGGAGGCCATTCCTTCATAGCTCTGTTGGATTCGGGTTCCACGCACAATTTTATTGCCGATCGCGCCGCTAACATGACTAGGGTTTGTGTCCATCCCTCGCTCGGGTTTGCAAGTTTTGTGGCCACCGGATGATCGTGATCTCTACCTGAGTGCTGCCATGACATGCCAATTACCATCAAAGATGTGCCCTTTGCTCGATCTGCTTGGTGCTACCTTTGGAAGACCTTGACATCATTTTGGGGCGTCAATGGTCGGGCACCCTTGGTCAATTATGTCCGATTTCAATCAAATGACAATGGCCTTCACCATGCCGCCGCCATATCATTTGGTCGGCGAGACCACACTCATCAACTGAGTCGTACTAAAGCACGGCACAGACGTGACTTGTTGCACACTTTGTTGGATGACTTCACGATCTCTTTGCCAACCATCGTGGCTTCCACTAGTCCGAGAACGTTATCACCGCATTCACTTGAAGCCGGGCATCAAGCAACGTTATGCGACCCTCACCGATATGCTCATTTACGTAGGACAAATTGGAGAAAGCAAGTCGCTGGACCATGCTACAACAGGAGTTATCCGCAAAAGTTCCTCCGCGTTTCATTTCTTTGTGCTTGTGAAAAATCAGATGGCTCTCGGCGGTTTTGTGTCGATTATCGGGCACTCAATGACCGCACCATTAAAGATAAATTTCCAATTCCAAGGTGGATGAACTCCTCGACGAGCTCCATGGTGCCAAATTCTTCACTAAGCTCGACCTCCGTTCAGGGTATCACCAAGTGTTAATGCACCCCGCAGACATCGAGAAGACAGCTTTTCGCACACATCAGGGCCTCTTTGAATTTCTGATTATGCCGTTTGGTTTAACCAACGCCCCGGCCACCTTCCAAGCGCTTATGAATGAGGTTCTTCGCCTCTTTTCTCCGCGCTTTGTTCTCGTCTTCTTTGATGATATATTGATTTACAACTCCTCCGGTGGACATTTGCGCCACATACGACCGCCTTTCAAACCCTTCAAGATCACGGCTCTTCCTGAAGCGCCCAAGTGCTCCTTTGGGGATCAATCGACCACTTATTTGGGTCATGTGATCTCCATCATGGCGCTGCCATGGACACTCGAAGGTAGTAGCGGTACAAGATTGGCCTACCCCCGTCGATCATCGGGCGGTCATGGATTCCTAGGCTCCTCGCCGGGTATTACCGCAAGTTCATTCAGGGTTTTGGTGAATTGGTCACGACCACTAAAATTATTGAAGAAAGAAGCCTTCAAATGGTCAATCGAGGCGATACCACGGCATTTTCCAATTTAAAACCGCGACGATTCGCGCTAATTTTGCAATTGCTAGACTTCAAGGTCGCCTTCACAGTCGAGTGCGACGCATCAGGACATGGCATTGGCGCTGTCCTTCATCAAGGTACAGGCGCAATTGCCTTCTTCAGTCGGCCCATGGTCCCCCGGTACGCCGCTTTACCAGCTTATGAAAGAGAGTTAATTGGCCTTGTCCAAGCGCTTCGCTTCGGCGACCTTACCTATGGGGTCAATCTTTACTCCGGGACCGATCATTCTGACTTAAAGTTCTTACTGGACCAGCGTTTGTCCACCATTCCGCAACACCACTGGGTCAGCAAACTGTTGGGATATGATTTCTCTGTTGATTACAGACCAGGCAAATCCAATATTGTTGCGGATGCTCTTTCCAGGCGTGACACCGAAACAACAGCCCTTACCTGTGCCATTTCCAGTCCACACTTCGCCCTTTTTGAGCAACTGCGGGAGGAAATACAAGCTGATCCAACACTCCGTGCTCTCCGAGACAAGATCAGCGCCGAACAACACGAAGGTCCATGGGGCATTGTGGTGGTCTCATCACCTTCAATAGCCACATTTACCTTTCGCCCACTTCAACCCTTTTGCCAGACATTCTCACAGGCGCTCATCAAACCAGTCACGAGGGTGTCCAGAAGACTCTTCATCGTCTCCGTGCGGACTTCCATATTCCTAATGCTCGTCGCGTGGTTCAAGACTTTGTTCGGCGCTTACAGATCCGCCAACGCATTGCATAACAACTTCACCCTACGACCGTATTACAACCATTATCGGTACCTTCGCGCCTGGTCGGATATCGCCATGGACTTTGTTGAAGGCCTTCCTGATTTGTGGCAAGACGGTCATCCTCATCGCGTTTCGATCGCTTCTCCAAATCGCCCATTTTTTGTCCGTCATCCTTACGGCCGAGTCGATGCCGGTCTTTCTTTTGATGAAGTAGTCTTGTTGCATAGGGTCCTTCGTCCATTGTTAGTAGCCGTGATCGGTTTTACTAGTAATTTTGGACTGAATTGTTCGGTTGGTGGGAGTAAAACTCTGTTTCAACTCAGATGCACCCTCAATCCGATGGACAGTCCGAAGTCGTCAATAAGATCATCATTATGTACCTCCGTTGCCTTCGGAGACCGCCCGACAATCACCCATTGGTTGCTACTGGCTGAATTTCGCTACAACACAAGCTACCAAGCGCGTCCTCAGGACTTCACCATTCCGGGTGGTGTATGGGCATGACCCTCCTTCTTGGCGTACGATAATCACGGTGATTCAAAGCTGCACGGCGGTCGATCACCTCCTCACCGATCGCAATGACTTCCTGACTGAAATACATGGTCCGTCATCGCAAGCACAACACATTACTAAGCTCGGTGACAAGGGTCGCCGTGATTTGGAGTTCGCCCGGGTGATTGGGTTTGGCTTTCTCCTCCATCGACATGTGCATCCTCCATCACCCTCCGGACATGGTAAACTAGCTCCTGCTACTATGGACCCTACAAGATTGACCATCGTATTGGTTCTTGGCATACAACCACACCTTCCTTCTCGGCTAAGATCCATAATGTCTTCCATGTTGGTCTTCTCAAGCCGCTTTATGGGGATCCTCCACAACTTCCACCGCCATTACCAACCATTATACATGGCAGGTTCTGTCCATCTCGGCTCATGTCACAGAGCACTGACTTGCCCGCTGCACAGCGTGAACTAATGGTCCAATGGGAAGGATTATCACCGGCTGACCTCCACAGGAACCCTTGGACAAATTCCGCCAATTATACCAGGACTTCAAGCTTGAGGACAAGCTTGAGGGGAAGGGAGAGATGTCATGTGGGGCCACACATACTCTAAGCGCGAGGAAGAATACTGGGCCCGACTCCCATCCAGGTGCGGTTTAGCTTTAAAGATAGAAGTAATTCAAATAATTGATTCTTTAGCAAAGCGTTTCCTTATTGGATTAGGAGAATAGTTTATTTCCAGTTTTGTTAGGAAACCTTCATTATATAAGAAGGTCAGAGTCCTTATTGGATTAGGAGAATAGTTTATTTCCAGTATTGTTAGGGGACCTTCATTATATAAGAAGGTCAGATGTTTAACTTGAAGAATATGAGAAAATTGCCTCATATCCTCTGTTTTCCCTTACCTCCTGAGTTCACCCTACCTCCTTGCCGCGCGGCCGCCATCACGGCTTCCCCGCTACACAAGCAGAGAACTAAACAGCGGCCCACCTCCAACACATCAGTACTCCCTTCGCTCCAACTCCGTTATTGCATCCTCGACGTGTGACATTTTGACTTTGGATCCCTCAGGTTGGTGAGACACCTCGACCAACAAAAATATGGAAATGAAGAAACACACATATAATTACAAGCTATCACCCATACAAATAAACAAATATATAAAAGAGTAAAAATTGATAGAACATGGCTTACTTGTTATCATACTAACCCACCAAAGAGGCTCGTATAAATAATAATAACCACCAAACCCTGACATAACATGGAGCATTAAAACACATATATCATACCAGTACACACTGATACAGTAGTTCAGAAAAAGGTTGTATGAATAAACACAAACAGTTGTTTAGGATAATAGTATAAGACAATGCAGATAATAGTACTCTGTATTAAGCTATGCAACTAAGTAAAAGTTCAGAAAAAGCTATTATATTTACCTGACAAATGTGAACAAATGTGGGTTTTGGACTCCATTCGCTATTTTGACTTTAAGTCTCTTCCGGTTCGTGTGCCACCTCCACCAAAAAAAGATGTAAATGAATAAAAAATCTACCATTTTCAATTTTTCTAAATAAACAGAACCTATAGGAAGTAGGAAACCTGTTAGGGCTACAGATAGAGTTTATTACAGAAAAGGCAAGGGAGAAGCTATCGCATAGGGCCATGTTTGTTGAGCGTGCACCATGCAAAGCAAGATTTCAGATCCTTATAGGATTACTAGTAATTAACTACCTTCCGTATCCCTCCGAGGATTAATAGTTGTTTCCTTTTTCGTATTAGTTTCCAATAAGAATTGTATTCCTAGTCTCATACTTTTCTGGTTCCTCAACCTATAAGAGGAATGAGAGCAATAAGAAAAGGATATGCTTTTGTTTGCCAAGAAATACCTAATAGCAGCGCCGCCATCGACAACGCTTCGGTGGCTCCGTCATCCATCCTTACAGTTACCATAGGTGGACGTTGACTCCCGGCCGACCTCCACCGATCTCGCCCGGTTTGAGACCGATGACGTGATTGTTGAGAAGGAACATCCCGATCAATTGGTATCGAGCAAGGCGATTCCACCATGTCATGGCAGAATTAGTCTCCACGGCAATAGAGGCGAACTCGAAGAGTTCTTGTGCTGGACGATATTTGAATCGAGAAGAAGATCGACGATCCGATCAAGGCACCGGGCAAGAGAACCATGGAGGAAGGGCAGGTGAACGGAGCGGAAGAAGCGTAGAATCGAAGTTCGATCAATTTCCGCCGCGGAAAGAAACAGCAATGGGAAGAGGAGGACATGGCTAGGTTCGGAAGACGATCGCTAAGATCGGCGTTGGTCGCTGCGAGCTCACAGTATGAACTTCAGGTTTACTGACGGCTCGGAAGATTTGAAATTTAAGCAATGGGGATTGGTCCAAATAAAATTTGCCAAAGGGGGAAAGGACAAGACCCACCAGGGGAAAGGGAAAAAGGGCCGGGCCCCGGGAGGACAAAAGGCGGGGTTTAAAGGGAAAGGGAAGGGGAAAGGTTGGCCCCGGGCAAAGGGGGTTTCACCGGGATCCCGGTTAGGTGGATGGGGAAGGGAGGAGGAAGGGTACCCCGGCAACGGGAGGGGGAAAGGGGGGGGGAGGGGGGAAGGGATCGGGGGGGGGAAAAAGGGGGGCATGGGGGCCCCAAAGGGGGGCAGAAGGGGCCAAAGGGGGGGAAAAGGGGAAGGAAACTTCCTTTAAACCCAAATTTTTTTGGAATTTCCCCACCCAAAAGGAAAAAATAACGAAAAATTTCCTTGGGGGGGTTTTACAATTTTGGTAAAAAAATTTGAAAATTTTTTTTAAAAAATTAAAAACCCAAAAATTAAAAATTTTAGCCTAATTTTAAAACCCAATGAATGGAAGGGAAAAAAAAACCCCCCCAAACCCTTTGGAAAATTTTTTTTATTGGGAAAAAGCCCGGTCCGGGTGGTTTAAAAACCCCAAACCAAGGGAAAAAAATTTTTTGAAAAAAACTTTGGAAAAAGTGGTAATTAATTTTCCCCAACAAAAAAGGGGAAACAAACTTTATTGAAAAACCCCAAACGGGGGGGTTTTCGGTTTTAAAAACCCATCCGAAACGGAAACAAAATTTGGAAAACCAAACCCAAGGGTAAAAATTTGGGAACGGGGTTGGTTTTGCCCCCCCGTTTGAATTCGTTTTTTGAAAAACAAGGATTTTTTTTTGAAAAAAACCAAAAAAAAATGACCACTAAAAACAAATGGCTAATTGAGGGTAAAAAAACCCCATGAAAATAAGGAAAATTTTTCTTGGGTAAAAAACCCGGGGGGCCCTTGTTTTAAAACCCGACCAGGGGTTTAAAACTTTGGGGGAAAACCCCCGGGGACAAAGGTTTTGAACTAAATTTGGGTGGAATAGGGGGTCTTTGGGTTTCAAAACCCAACCCGACATATTGAATTAAAACAAACTTTGAAAAAAACAAGTATCTTTTTTTTGAAAAAAATTTGGACAAAAAAACATAAACCCCTTTAAAAAAAAATTCTGGGTCCTTTCAAAATTTCCCAAGAAACCCAATGGAAACCCGGGTTTTTCCCCCTTGGGTTTAAAAAGAACCCCGGAAAAACAATTGGAAACCCCGGGGAAAACCGGGGTAAACCCCCAAAAAAAAACTGAAAAGAATTTGGGTCCCCCCAAAGGGGTTTGGGATTTGGGTTTGGGGAAAAAACCCATGGTTTGGGGAAAACCCCAACCAATTTTAAAATTAGAAAATTTTTAAAAAATTTTGGAAAAATTTAAGGTTTTTTTGGGGAAAACCCAACCCAAAGGGGCAAAAAGACTAACCCAAAAAAAAAAGACAAAACCCAACTGAGAAAGGGGGAAAAGACCCAAAGGGTTGGCTTTCAAATGAAAAATTTAATTGGGAAAACCCGGGAAATTAAAACCCCAAATTTCTATGGGAAAAAACCCCGGGAAAAAGAAAAACCCTGGTCCCGAAAATTTGGGGTTTGCCCGAAATCAAAAAAAAAGGTGGTTTTTTGAAAAACCCCTTTTAGAATTAAAAAAAAAAATTTTGAAAGAAAAAAGATTTTTGAAAGGGAAAAAAAAATAAAAATTTTTTAAAAAAAAAACCCAAAAATGGAAAATTAAAAGGGGGGAAAAAATTGTTTAAGGGAAAAAATTTTTGGAGGGTTTGGGTTTTCAAAAAAAAGGGTGCAAAAAAAGGGGAATTTAAAAAACCCCCAACTGAAAATAAAAATTTTCCGGGGGCCCTTGCTTTTTTCTTTAATTCAAGGGAAAGGGGTTTTGGGTTTTCCCCCAAAAAAGGGCAAAAACCCCTTTGGAAAAGGACCCCCCTTAAAAAAAGGGATAAATGGTTCCCCAATTTTTCGGGTTTTCTAAAATTAAATAAACCTTGGGCAACCCAAATTAAAAATTCCCAAACCTTTAAAATAAAACCCAAAAATTTTTAAAATGTAAAGGCGATGGCGTATCGATTGGATCTTCTGCGGCTGACCCGCCTCCACAATGTCTTTCATGTTTCACCACGAAACCATACCAGAGCACTCCTCTAATGCACGCCTCCATTACTGGGTGGATTTATCTTGACTTCTGAAGACTTCGCACCTGACCCTATCGCCTTCTTCAGCAGCGTTTTGTTCAGGGCCATCGGCAGATTTTGGTTCATTGGATGGGTGAACCTGAGGAGGAGGCCACTTGGATGGACGCCATTGTGTTCCGGCGAGCTTACCCTGATTTTCAACTTGAGGACAAGCCGAGTGTCGAGGAGGAGACTGTTGGGACTCTGAGATAGAGTTTATTACGAGAAAAGGCAAGGAGAAAGCTATCGCATAGGGCCATCTTTGTTGGCGGCGCCATGCAAAGCGATTCCAGTATCCTTATAGGATTACTAGTAATTAACTACCTTTTCGTATCCTCGAGGATTAATAGTTGTTTCCTTTTTAAGTATTAGTTTCCAATAAGAATTGTATTCCTAGTCATTACTTTTCTGGTTCCTCAACCTATAAGAGGAATGAGCAATAAGAAAAGGATATGCTTTTGTTTTCCAAGAAATACCTAATAGCGGTATTGCCATCGACAAGCCCAATGCGGTGGCTCCGTCATCCCTACCGAATTACCATAGGTCGACGTCGACTCGGCGCCGACCTCCACTGATCCTCGCTCTGGTTTGAGACCCGGTACGCGATTGTTTGAGAAGGAACATCCGTATCAAAACCATACAAAACAATTATTGATCCATGCAAAAACAATTATTGAATAGACAGTAGAAATCTTACATGCGTATTCACTATGGCTTTGTCTTCTTTCAATAATATATCAACAACTTGAATGATGCTTCTGTGAGGACATCGGGATTCAGAGTAATTTGTGACAACTCAATAACAAAAAAAGGGGACATATTCTTTCATCAACATTCTTTTCTTGTCACTAGGGTTCAACTGCAAAGTACCAGCAAACAACAATGTCAAAGACACAAAGAGAATGTTGAAAAGCTCATTCAAGCTAACATGTTAAATTCTGCACATTCTAAGTTGCACAATATCCATCTAGGTTAGTGGATCCAAATTATCAGATCAAATTAAAAAACCTCTAAATGAAGTGTTCATATGAATCATCAAGCTGGTGGTACAAAAAAGATAAACTTAATCAAAACAAAACTGTCTTAACACTTATCTGAACAATGCACACATTATCTATTTTGACTTTCAGTCTCTTCCGGTTCGTGTGCCACCTCCACCAAAAAGAGATGTAAATGAATAAAAAATCTAACATTTTCATTTTTTAAGTAGAAAAACATTTTCTATTACTAAAGCTAACAAACCTCCTATTTTAAGAACACAACACCTTATGATTAGCGAGCTTGGTGAACTGTATTATAAGCAAATAATGAATTAGAAACTACAGATACACAAAACTAAATTTTGGTATGTATCAAACCAAGCAAAACTACTACAAATCAATAGCCTTACCACAAGAAATATAAATCATAGTTCTCTTTGTTAAAAAGGATATCGAAAACAAACTAAATTACTGTAATTGCAAAAGCAAATGTAACAACACTGGTTTATTCATTTACATTGGTTACTGACGTGAAAGACAACATTGGTTACCGATTAGACAATAATTGAGTTGGATAATTTAGAGATCAATGAGCAAAAATAAGCTTCCACTTACAAAAAATGTATGGCTAATTCAACCAAACAAAACCGTTATTATAACTTACAAGAGAACAGAATGACTAGATTTAGTAAACCCAACATAACATCACTGATCCAAAAAGAATTTCAATAACCAAACAGAACTACAATTCTAGAAAATCTAACAACAATATGTGTAACTAAAGAACTATTAAAAGCGTATAATTCTAAGCAAGTTCATAACCAACAAGCGTTACTGAAACACCTATGAAACCATTGTATTTGTTTACTTGTATATATTGATACAACCAAACCTAGTTAGTGGATCCAAATTATCAGATCAAATTAAACAACCTCTAAATGAAGTGTTCATATGAATCATCAAGCTGGTGGTGCAAACAAAGATAAACTTAATCTCAACAAAACTGTTTTAACACTTATCTAAACAATGCACACATTTATATTGGTGAACAGAATACACAAAATTTGCTTGTAAGATGCAATCTCTGTTCACTGCTAAATTGACAGATTTTAGACTTTTAGTGTATCTTTATGATAATTCACACTGGTATGCAAAAAATTGATGGACCCCCACCCTGAAAAAACCCCCATCAACCTTAGTTATTCCTTTCTATGTTGACTCTATCTTAAGCCAACTAAATCTCATCACCTCAGACTGCTTTTTTTTTATAGAGACCGATCTCTAGTAACATATTCAATGGTACAAGAGCTTGAACATATAGCAAAGAACCGAAACCAGCCATACAGGACCTTGCGAAATTCCCACGTACAACTGCTACTAGGTTCATAAACAGAACCAATATACTATGAGCTCAACTGTTTAAAGAACACATCTCCTACATCCAATGATCCAACAGAACAAACATGGTATGATATTCAAGGTATCTGAGACATGACACTTACATATAAAACAAAACAATTCTTACGCTTCAAAATTGGGCTAATCCTTCATAGTACCAGAAAGCTAAAGCTTCATTTCAAACCTTCATTTCTTCGCTTTCTTTTGGTGCCCTATAACATTGGAAATTGCATAAAATTAGCTCAATGGAACACAAACAAAAAAGTATCAAAGAAAAAAAAACATAAAATTGCTGTCCACTCAAAGAAGTTAGAACCATGTATTTGTATCACACACAAAAGAAGTTTAGATGGATTTGCATGCATTGAAATAAACCATATTTTTTCCCAGATTTGCTTCCCAGACATCTACTCCTCTCTCTCCCCCATAACAATGGAACTCTCTACCACACCACTCTCTCTCCCCATCCATCTAAAATCAGAAGATAGGGCGCGAAGTACTAACAAGGGGAATAGCAAGTGGCCACACAAACTACTGCACGAACAGCGCAAAATCCTAGACAGAACACAGCAATGTCGAGTCCGATTGGACACCAGCGCTCTCGCTATCTGCCTCCCCTATCTCTCACACACACATAGAGCACAATAACCCTAACGAGCTTACCGATTTCACCGACATCACCGCTCATCGGGCTAAACCAACAGCTAGTGGAGAAGACTCGCATGTCCGGAGTTCTCTACCCCCCGATCTCCACCCTGTACAATCTCTCTCCCTCTCCACCTCAAAACAGATCCATAAAAAAAACAAAAAACTTCAGCTCGTGGGATTCGGAGGAAGAAGCTGTCTCTTACCTCTGTGAACGCGCGACCAGCCAGAGTGGTTGAACGGCGACGGAACTCCCGATCTCACCGACGGAACTCCCCCCGATTTCTATCTCATTCTATCCGCTCGCCTCGTCGTCTCTTTCCGGACTCCCGAAGGATTTCTTATCCTTCCTCTTTCCAGACACCTCGAGAATACACATGGCGCGGAGACCGAGAAACGAATAAAATTCGAAACAGTGCTCACCTAAAGCGATTTCACGTCCACGCTCTGGAGCCCAGGCCCATCAAAACTCACCGATCACAGAAAAAATCCAACGGTCAGTATTTTGGATGATTTTTGTAGAAAAAACATCCGGATGATATTATCAAAACCCAAAAAGTAATGCTTCAAAAAAAAAACCCAAAAAGTAATGCTTCCGACTGCACGGACGAACCTCCTGAGTCCTGACGACTTCGGGTGGGGCTCACGACAGTCCACTTTGACCTCGGTCCTTAGGCCTCCAGCCGTGCCGTGCCTGCCTGCCTACTTGGGCAGCCCAGCCCAACCCAACCCAACCCAACCCACCGGCATGCGCTCTCCTCACATGCACGAGCGCGAGCGCGAGCGCGAGCTGCCACCGCCTCGCCATTCGCCAACCCATCACGTTCTCCTGTGGTATAGCAATATAGCATAGCCACCACCACCACTCCCACTCCTCGCAGCGGCAGCCGCACCACCTGAGACCTACCGCGCCCACCCACGCCTACCGCCGCCGTTTCTAGCTCCTCCAAACCCCTCCGGTCCGGGCTCCAAGCATGAGGCACCCGGGCGCGGGCGGCGGCGGGGGCGGGGACGCGGGGTTTGTGCGGGCGGACCAGATCGACCTCAAGAGCCTCGACGAGCAGCTGGAGCGCCACCTCGGCCGCCCTGAGCGTGGCGGGCCCGCCGTGGCCCTGCCCGGGAGCCGCCGCGGCGAGTCCGCCAGGCTGGGGGAGGAGCCGCAGCTGCAGCTGCCGTGGTCGCAGCAGCAGCAGAGGCGCCGTGAGGACTGGGAGATCGACCCCTCCAGGCTCGTCATCAAAGGCATCATCGGCCGCGGCACCTTCGGCACTGTCCACCGCGGTGTCTACGACGGCCAGGACGTCGCCGGTATCGTACCATCTCTACTTCACATATGCGCGTACACTTACCTAGTTACCTCCAAGTTTCAGTCTCCTTAAGCTGCTTGATGAAATGAAATTACCCCACTGCTTAGTGTTCTTTGTTCTGATCAATTATTACTTTTAGGAGTTCTTAATTAGGAAGCGTATCCATGTATTTTTCTTCCTTGCGTTACATCGATCCTTTTGGCTTAGGATGTGATAGTGAGTAGAACTGATTGATCCATAGATAGCAATGTCATTTACCACAGGTGGTCGCTTGGGGTGCTTTTGCGAGTTGTTTTCGCTGGTCGTGTCACCGGTGCTTTTCCTTGTCAGCAAATTGCTAAAGCCGATACCTCTGCTTTTCTTGATTCCGTGGTGTATTCCGTGACTTCGGGTAGATAAGCCCCCGCTTTTGGTGCCTAAGCCCCCTCATGTGATTCGAGCCAACCAACAGTTAAAGTTTTGTAGGCGTGATTCATGTGTTCATCTTATATATGATGAGCCCCTGTAAGTTGGATATTCCGGATTAAAGCTACTGATGAGCCAGGTGTTGGGTTTCCAAAAATGCGCAGACTTTTGCTGCTAAAGGAGTATAAACCAGCAGTTTTGCACTGTCTTTCCAGGCATAATCACATGTTCACATGACACAGGACAAAGCAGATGCAATACGTTTGTCTGTCCAGAACTTTATCACCTATTGCAGACTGCCATTTCAATATGTTTTGTTAACCAGGCAATTCAATTCAATGTCTTGAAAAAGAAAAGGATCATTTAGATTCATAAAGTGAGATTGGAACGTTATGCTAGATGTGTCAATGCATTTAACGACTTGCTAAAATAGTTTATCGGCTTGTTTTTCCTTTAACAATTTTTTTCACATGCTAAAATAGTCAACTTGCATTTAACAATTTCCTTTAACAACTTGCTAAAATAGTCAACTTGCATTTAACAATTTCCTTTAACAACTTGCTAAAATAGTCAACTTGCATTTAACAATTTTTTTCACATGCTAACCTACTTCTTGAGATTTGGGATGTGTTTCTTCTCATCCACAAGCGGTCACTGATGCAAAGCTTACAAGTTCACTAATATAGTAACGTGCTGCTTATTTGCTTAATAATAACTTAGTCATTTTTTATTTCTTTTAAAGACTTTAGTCATTTTTATCAACTGTTCAATACGCAAAACTTTTGTCAATTGTTCAATATGCAAAACTTTAAGTTTGCCATTGCAGCTTTCTTCTCAACATTAGTTGCTAAAATATTATCTTCCAGTGAAATTGCTTGACTGGGGGGAGGATGGTCATAGATCAGAACACGAAATTACTGCAGTAAGAACAGCGTTTGCACAAGAGGTCTCTGTCTGCATGGTACAAGCTTGATCATCCAAATGTTACTAAGGTAATCTTCAGCTGAAGAAGCCCGTTTTTCACCCCTTCAAATTTCATAGCTTAAATCGCTTTGCTGATATAATTTGCATCAATTCAATTTCTATTTAGCTTTGGTTCATAAAACTGTGATTGCAATGGTGACCAGCTGAAACTGTTGTGCAATACTGTCCGTCACAACTACATGGGCAAACTTCTTTTTTACATATCTATTGCAATATGCTGAAATATGCGGTTCATCACCCCTTTGGTGTGTCGTATGTTTCCATGGCCAGATATCTGACAGCATAAGGGCAGGTGGTCATGTTCAGTATTGCTATATTAACGCTCTCAATGTCATAATTTAGTTTGAGGCATACCATGTTTATGAAAGTTTGCATATTTTCGTCTTCTGGGTAAAATAATTATAATGTATTTACGCATGTGATGGTGTGCATATATTACCATGAAAATTTGTCTCAGAGTATGGTAGAAAATCTACCGAGAAATTTGTTGGAGGCTCTCATTTTTGCCATCTATACAACTCATTGTGGACTATCAACAATTATTATTATTTTACTATTCCCTTGGTGAATTAGTGTAGCTATTTTCTACTTCTCAACTGGATGTCATAACATTATCTTGAACTTTAATTGGCAGTTTATTGGGGCTATAATGGGTGCAAGAGATCTAAATATACAGACCGAACATGGACATCTTGGCATGCCGAGTAATATTTGCTGCGTTGTTGTTGAGTACCTTGCTGGAGGTGCACTGAAAAATTTTCTAATAAAGAACAGGAGAAGGAAGCTAGCCTTTAAAGTTGTGGTCCAAATAGCTCTTGACCTTGCCAGGGGGTAAGATTGATATTTTTGTTGGTATTTGCCAAAGTTCTTCTATTCTGCCTCTTTAATCTTGGAAGATCTCACAGTGAGCTTTGCATTTCGATAGATTAAGCTATCTTCACTTAAAGAAGATAGTGCATCGTGACGTCAAGACTGAAAATATGCTTCTTGACAAAACAAGAACTGTGAAAATTGCTGATTTTGGTGTTGCTCGAGTTGAGGCTTCAAATCCTTGTGATATGACGGGTGAAACAGGCACACTTGGTTACATGGCACCTGAGGTATTTGATCTTTAACCATCTGGAGATGTTATCCTAATCCTATACCATGTATCGTTTGCTGATAGGTCTTTAGTTATACCAAACTATCAAATTAAGTAGGGAAAATTGGATGCGTGGTAGGTACTGCAATGTTTCTTGTTTGGACAGTTGAAATTTCTAGATTGCATCCCCTCTAATCGTCTCACATTTATGTTCATGTGTTTTTGTGATTTTTCGAAGTTGCACTTACCCATTTCATTACAGCGTCCCATTGCTTTCTTGTCTGTAAGCACCAAGCTGTTTTTGTTGATCTTCTGTTGTTCACCATCCAGTTCTATGCAATAGAGTTCGCTTCTCAAGTAAAACTACGACAAATCTTGTGTTGGATTTAATTTTCCCCTTTCTTTGAGTTGTGGTGTTCCCTTTTTTTCCCGTCTCTCTCTCTCTGAATTGATTGAAAGTGCGTACTCGTGGGTATCCTTGTTGTCATATATTGACATCTATGTGCAGGTTCTCAATGGTCATCCTTACAACAGGAAGTGTGATGTTTATAGCTTTGGAATCTGTCTGTGGGAGATATACTGCTGCGACATGCCGTATCCTGATCTGAGCTTCTCAGAAGTCACTTCTGCTGTTGTTCGCCAGGTAAAATACCTGCTTCTATCATGTTACTTTTTGCGGTGCTGCTATCTTTGTTCCAGGCCAAGCGACCGGAGTGTTAATAAAAATCCTTGATGTACAGAACTTGAGGCCTGAGATACCGCGCTGCTGTCCAAGCTCTTTGGCGAACGTGATGAAGCGCTGCTGGGACGCGAACCCCGACAAGCGGCCTGAGATGGCCGAGGTGGTGTCCATGCTGGAGGCGATCGACACATCCAAGGGCGGAGGCATGATCACAGTAGATCAGCCGCAGGGATGCTTCTCGTGCTTCCGTCGGTACCGAGGCCCCTGACAGTTTGGTCTGATCGCGTCACGGTTGCAGGCAGGCTTGCAGTACCACCCGATGATTTGATCGATAGCCATGTCTCATTGTAATATAATTACCCCCGTTACCTTAAGCATGCAGAACTGGCTAATGGAGATGTTCTCTGGTGTAACTGTCTGCTCGCTGACGAATGAGCTGTTCAGCACTTCGACTTCATCCTTGTATATGCTTTGCTGTGAATTTTAACGCTTGGTCTACCATAAGATCAAGCTTAGAGTTTACTGTGAGCCTGGCTGAGCTGCTCACAGGTTTTACACCCTCATGGTCGTGAAGTAGACTCACTGTACTATTGCAGTATGTAGATATATCTACAGAATGTGAATAAAGAACATGAACATGGATGTATAATTGGGAGCACTCGGATTCGATGGCCCGTTTCAAACCTACTCCAGGATAGCAAAATTTGCAAGAGTTCAACGCTGGTGGTCCCTTAGGGCCTATTTATTTTTATTTTTGATTCTGTATTCTGACCTAAAAGCAAAATCAGAAATAAACAGTATGATTCTATAATCTAATTCTCACAGTCCACTTCATTCATATACATTAGAATCCACAATTCACTTTATATATGCTTTTACATTCTAACTTTTAAAGAATCAGCATCTCTGCAACCACAATCTAGAATTAGCTTTTAGAGAATCAAAATTTAAAACAGACAGGCCCTTAGTTTAGTGGCATGTATGAAGGACACGTTTGGTTTCATGTCAAACTTTGCCGCAACCAAGTTAGCCAAATTTGACTTTTAGGGGCAAACGTTTAGTTCCAATCCTTAGATTCTTAGCCGCTTACGGCCTTACCTCATCCGTCCTAGGCTTATCAAATTTCGCCGCAAGTGTGGCATTACTGTGCCCTATCACACGTGTGAGAAGGAAATTTGGCGAAGTTTTGGAAGCCAACAAAACACGCCTGAACTAAGGGGACGATTTGTCTAACACGGATGTGAAGTGGTCTTTTTTTTTGCCCTGTTTGCTATCCTTTGTAAATAGAGGTGGACATTGGACCGAAATATTTTGGACCGGCACGAGGCATGTCCAGCCCAACCCATGACCTAGCACGGAACTGTTCTAAACGGGCCGGGTCGGGCCAGCACGGCATGGTTGTCCAGACCGTGCCGGGTCTGCCAATCGGGCACAATAGGCGGCCCGGCCTGGCATGGCCCGAAACAGCCCGTGCGTGTCTGCATTGTATGTGTGGGTGAGCAAATCAAAGAGTAAAGGAATAAAACTCTGGATGGACTAGAGAAGGAAAGGAATGCATGCATGTGTTAGTATGTGTGGGTGAGCAAATCAAAGAGTAAATGCATGGCTGCATGCATGTGACTAGAAGGAGCAACCAAATTAAGGAAATCGAGAAGAATAAACACGATAGGATTTTGTTTCGACCACAGAAAAAGGAAATCCTATACAGATAAAGAAAGAAATCAATCCATGGTCATTTTCTCTCGTAGCAATAGTATAAATGGACCGGACCTAGGCCGACACGGCACGAAGTAGGCACGAAGAGCAAATGGGCCATGCAGGCTCGCTGAAGGCGGCCGAACCATCAAATCCCGGCGGCAAGCACGATGGGCATCGCGGCCCGGCATGACGCCCACCTCTGTTTGTAAATATGGTCTCCTCTTAAGCGAAATTGTAAATATAGCCCTATTCTAATATCAGAATGTGCCTCCTGTGCTTGTCGGCCATGGCAATCCCTCTCCCGTGCACGTTGACCGAGCCAGCACGCTCCTCCCGCGAATGCCCACCGGCTACCATGCTCTCCAAGCGTAGCAGGCGACCCTGCTGCGCTTTCTACAGTGAGAATGAGGGCTAAATATGCAATTCACTCCGTAGAGTGCTAGGGTCTAGGAAGGTGATCACTTCACGGACGATTGGATGATCATAGTGAGAGCCAAGCGAGCGGCCTGACCCATCTAGGCACAACTGTTTTGGCCTGACTACTAACGGGTGCGTGCCATCTGGATCCGTCTTGGGGAGGTGGCCCAAGCACAGCTCACGAGGCTAACGGGCCATGCCGTGCTGGCACGGGTCGGACGGGTCGAAACGGGCTGGGTCGGCCTGTTAACCAGTTAGCGCCAAAAAAATTCAAAAAATCAGAAAAAATTCAAAAAAATTAGAAAAATAGAAAAAGTATGAAAAATGCAAAAAAATATGAAAAAAATTTAGAAAAATGGTGAAATTTAGAATAATTAGAAAAACTCGAATGAAGTAGAAAAACTTTTTTAAAAAATATATATAAATTAAGAAAAATCTAAAATATGAGATAAATTCTAAAATGAGACAAATAATTGGAATTAAATAATGAGCTTTATTGATGTTTGGCTGCCTCGTTAGAAACTTTGCCAAGTAAAAACTCAACACGAGAAAACCTTAGCAAAGAAAAAAGAATACAACCTATAGCTCAATGATACAGGAAAAAAAGTGAAAATTACAATTATTCTTCCTCATTATCTAGATAAAGATTTTTGAACGTCTCCACCAGCTCAGCATTTTATGTAGTATGTTGAGCTCGTTAATCAGCTTATTCCTTAATAGTTTAATTTATATTATTATTATCATTTTCAAGGATTAACTCATCACGAACTTAAATTAAGTAGTTATACATTCATAAGAGTAATTCGAACAACAATATAAAAACATTCAAAAGTTTTAAAAGATCACCAAATACAATACCAATTAATATACAAGGAGTCATAGGGCTCCTGGCTCCTAGCATATTCTAATTTAAGGCTCTCACTCAGATTCTAATTTAAGGTTCCCACTCAGATTCTGATGTACGGGATGTGACGCCCCCACTTTGCCTGATCCGATCAAGGCTAGTAGAAACATCACAGAGCATAGTGTGTCACGATCAGGTTAAGGAAAATAACACATGTACAATTAGAAACTTCCATCGAATAATACTCGGAGATTATTCTTAATATACATATAAATGCAGTCTTAGGTCAAACTCTGATGATTTCTACACCATGCTTTGATATTACAGTATTATTCTAAGAGCCTCCCTCCTGATGATGTTTTATTCCACCAGGTCTTGGTCATCTGTCCCCTCATAATCATAACTCTCCACATCAGCATCAGCATCAGCATCATCATAGCGATTCACATCATCATTATTTGTTGGTGGATTTGACAGGCTTTGAAAATCAACATCAAAAGCAAGGCTAAGTACTTCAATACTCAACAAGCTACGGAAAATTTATGCAAGAATAGATTTTTAATTTTTCATCTATCGTTGTTACACAAAGGTAGTACTTTACCGAAAGTACCCCTTTACCCATTTGTTAGAAAAGTCAAGGTTTAACTTTTAAATCTACTGATTGCAAGACAACATGGGATTTTATATCCTGTGTTAGA
Organism: Guadua angustifolia; assembly: GCA_036346375.1. Classification (NCBI taxonomy): domain Eukaryota; kingdom Viridiplantae; phylum Streptophyta; class Magnoliopsida; order Poales; family Poaceae; genus Guadua; species Guadua angustifolia. The sequence goes on along the minus strand of CM070500.1, from coordinate 33,387,023 downwards.
GGAAACCCACACGGCACACTTCTAAACCTGGAACTTAGGAGTGATATCACATTTGACTCTGATCAAAGGGGTACTGCTTTGCCCATAGCATTACTTGGCATATTGTCACAGTGCACTACCTTGGGCACACTAATAAACTAAGGAAACAAAACGTTTGGCCAACCGTACTCTGACCTCTACCATACTGCCTCGCCTCACCAAAGGCACGCAGGTCGAGACTCCTCACTCGACATCTCACCCTAGGGTGACTGCCCCTCCATGGCGCAATCACCTTTCTCACCCTTGGCAGGGACAGTTACTTGTTGGTTAGTTTGTTCAACCTGTCCCATATCAGGTCTATGGTCAGCACGATTTGTGCCATTTTTAAAGTAAGCACCGGTTTGATTTGGTCTTAAATGATATCCTATGTGAAGGAGCCCTGACTTCCACGACAACCCAACTGGGGTTGTTCATACCTTGAACTCTTTCACCCACCAATTACTCCATAACTCTAACAGGGTTATGGCTTGATTATTGGATCTAGCTGATCCAGATAGTGTGATTTAATTTCTTTTAGAAAATAATCTTTTGGGATGAATGCAAGAGTTTCAAACAGCCCAAGCCACAAAACCAGTTCACAAGACATGGTCGAAAGGCAACTTGCCTGCAGGTGCTCCCACCAATTGATCTACAGCAAGAATGGACCATATCTACTCTAGGTTGATTTCGGAGCAATTTCCTAGTGATAAAGTGGGTACTTTTCAGACACTTGAAATTTTATTGGCTAAGAGAGAAATTCCTAATTTTATTTTAGTGCATGTGATTATTGTTTGTTCTAAGATTTTATGTGAAATTTTCAGTTATTTAGCATTGAAGTTGTTGATTCAAACACATGTTCTAATATTTAGGGTTTGAATTAATTTAGAGAAAACAAAAGAGAAAAACAAAAGGAAAAAGTTTAATTTCCTTTTTACAATCTTCAATTTTTTCCTTTGGCATTATACATATTATTTTTTACTGTTATTATTATAATACATATATATGTGTATTTATATCATTTATTATTATTATTATTATTATTATTATTATCATTGTCATTTTTTTGGCCCAAGCCGTTTCTCAGCCCAGGCCGGCCAAACCGCCTGGCCCAACCGATCCCCATACTTTTACCCCAACCCTAACCTATCCAGCCACTGCCCCCTCACTACCCTTCCTCTCCCTCTCTCTCTCCCGCACTTCTCTTTCTCGCTCTCACTCCCAAGCGCCGCCCCTCCCTTCTGCTCGCCATCACCGCCTCCTCTTTCTTCACTGGTGCCGGTGCCATCTTCCCCCGGCGTCGCTCCTCCTCCCTCGCCATCGTCACCGCCCATAATTATTTAGAATTTTTTTCGAATTTTTAAGCCTCCAACGACTATTTTTCAAACTAAACGGGCCAAACAAGCCGTGCCGAGCTAAACAGCCCGTGCCGCAGGTAAATGAGCCGTGTCGTGCCGGCCCAAACATGGCACAAGCTCACAAACAGTACCATCCCTTGCATCGGCCCATTTGGCCATCTAAACGGGCCATCTCTAGATGATCACGAGGGGTGTGGCCCGTTCGGAAGGATGGGCGTCTGATCCCATCACCTCCCGCGCACCTACCCCACCCACCCCATCTACCCTGTTCCCCAGATTCAGGGAGAGGCGTGGCGTGGAGAATTTTTTACTGTTCCGGCCCCGTCTGCATAATTTTTTCCAAAAATAGTCGTGTGGCGGAGGAAATTTTAGAACTGGCCCCTATACAGCCACCTCTAGCGAATCCCGTCCGCAAAAAAAATTAATTTTTTATAGGCGAATCCAGCGGACTGGATCCGCTAGAAATTTTTTTGAAATTTTTTATTCACCTCCAGCGGATCCGGTCCGTTGGTTTCATTTTTTTCTTTTTTTTTACGACCGGGCGATTTTTTTGTTGAATTCGGTGAAGCAGTGATGTCCAGTAGTTCTGGACCGCTGGAACTCTGCGGCGCACAATGAGTTCCAGCGGTTCCAATCCACTGGAACTCCGGGTGCATTTTTTTTGAATGCCGATTTTCGAGAAAAAAAATAAGTAAGTTTTATTTTGACACTCGCTATAGAGTTTAAAGTAGCATTTGATAAATTCAAAAAAATTCATATTTATCAGTGATATTTCATATAGTATTTCACAAAAAATTCAAATTTCGTTGTTCGTCATTCTCTTTTAGTGAGTGATAAATTTGACTCGCTGAAATCGTGGATGTCTATTGTCGCTAAAAAATTTAAGCACATCGATTCTGCCAGAAAGAAGGAAAAAAATGATTGTGATTTTTTTAGTGTAGTAGCCCCCTTTTGTGTATAATTTTTTTTTCGAAAATAGGTATGGTCGCGACGAAATTCCGGGAATTTAGTGGACTGAGTGTGCAATATTATTTCAAGCGGTTGGGGCCGGTGAGATTCTTGTTTTGCGCTGTCGTGACGTACTAGATTTTTTTACAGTGGTTAGGGAGAGCGGAGAAATATACCTTGAGCTAAAAGAATTGGAAAACTATACCTCTGTCGCCATATGGTTGGGTGACAATAGCGCAAAACGCAGAAAAAATCAGTTGTATTTTGACAGTTGCTAAAAATTTAGAGTTCAAACAAGCATTCGATAAATTCAAAAAAATGCACACTTCATTTGCACATACGAACTTCATTACAAGAATTACACATACGAACTTCATTACAGCAATATAACCGGTCACTTCTTCGAAACGTCAACTCTGATCTAGTCACCGCTTTCGCTGATGGTGGAGTTGGTCTTTCGGGAATGCGAACCGATCAAGCTCATAAGTCGTGTTGCGCAAGTCATACTATGTGTCTTGTGTCACCAGAGGGGCGCCGTCAAGCTGGCTGGCGAGGTTTTGTGTATCCAACATGTTGTCCACCCACCCTAGAGGTTGCATTGGAATGCACTGTTAATGCCATAGTGAAAAGGGGGTGCACTTAAATTACGTGAAACATTTACTGATGATGGTGCGGGGTCGTATGCTGCAGTGCCCACTGGGAGAACTCTTCCCTATATACTTGCGCACATGTACTGTTAGCACGGCGTCACGTTGGGAATAACTTGAGGTGCACAAACATACCTGCCCTGGCGCCAATCAAGTGTGCTAAGGTGGGCACTGCGGTAAGCGTGCCGGCGAAAACGCACCCCAACCATAATTTGCTGGTGGCAATTGCTGATCGAGGGTATCTGTGTGAGTCGATGTATGTACCTCAGCAACTGTCGACGATGGAAGGAGAGTTTGATCCTTGCACATGTCCTGCGAGAAAACGTGATATGAATGAAAATGTTAGGTACTTTCGAGAAAGTTATGTTTGATAGTAAGTAATAACTTCAACCAAAGGTAACGTACCTCACGTGGCGCCAGCGTGGATGACGTGCCAGCATCGAAACTACGGAAGGCGTGCGGGTTATAGGCCTGGCCGAAGCCGAAATCTTGCGATAAACATACCCACGCGGACTCAGGCAAGTCTCGATCGGCCTAGACGATGAAGGCAGGAGAGATTGATTGCCACGTTCACACTGTAGAAGGATATGGAATTACCAAATAAGTAACATTGGGTCAGTAGTTTAAAGTATGACAACTAAATGTACGTGTCGTACCTGCAAATTCTGAAGACCATGCTGAGAAGAAGACGATCGTGCAAAGCTCGATCATCTTCCAGCCATGCTCGGGCATGACGGCCTGGGAGATGGAGGACGAGCGTCTCGCCCAACACCCCGTGCAGCAACATCACTGCGACGACCGCATGTCAATGTCTTCATGATAGCCTTGGCATTGTCCCTAATAGAACGCATAACCCCTAGTGCGCCGGACATAGTGTTGTGCCTCCCATGCTCTAGTACAGTAGTAGTCTCCTGGAAGATACGGTTGGCACGATCGTACTACACGAAAACATGATTAGTAAAAGGAATTTGAATTGAAATATAATGTATGTTCATACCACGTCATCTTGGTGTGTTGCGCGGTGTACTGGGTGGCCGAGGGCCAACCGCTTGACGTCCATGACCTCCTCGGGCCTTGAGGAAGGTGTCTCAGTAAGTCGTGCATGTGTACGAGGCACATACCACTCCAAGTATGCGACGTACGACTCAAGGTCATATGGTCGACCCTCCACTACGACCTGCTCTATGGCGGACTGCTCCTATGCAGTCATCCATGGTAATTGTGTGTCACATCACTCATCGCTCCTTTGGCCCTTCCGAGATTGCCTGCAAGAATGAAAGTTATAAGTTTCAAATTACAGTTCATATTTACAAATGAAACGTACATATGCACTTTTCATGGCAAAGGCAGGCCAACTGGAGGTGGGATTTCCTGATGAAGTCCAAATTGGCGCATAACCCTAGCTGGGCAGTACGCCTCCACCATATGATAGAACACAAGGTGGTACGTCGTCAACCAGTAAGCATCATCCTGAAAGCACTGATGTGACAATCTATGTGGCGCCGTAGTGACCAACAAATTAGATGTCCAGGGTTGCCATATTATGTTATCCTCATGTAGAGTCTCAAAGTGGTTGTGAAACTAAGGGTAGACTCTCCTAGGCCTATCCCTAGCCCATCCCAAGTAGGAAGCTGTCCACCGAGTACCCATGGTGGGACCATCATCCGGGTGTCCACCGTAGAACTCAGCCTCCAACGGATATGGGTGAACGGGCCCTCGGAAGTACAGGTGCCCTACAGGAAAGTGCTCCCAAGACCAAATTTGCAGCAACGAGTAGCACACTGCAAGAATGGGCTCCTCCCCCGTTGTCTTCATGGAAGCCGCGCATAATCCCCTGTATGTGGAGCAGAGCACCGCTGATTCAAAACTAAACTAAAGGACGTCGTCGAGGTGGGCGTCAGCCAAAGCCTCCATGATGTGGATGTAGCTAGGGTACACAAGATTTCCCTGTACTGTAGGGAACAACACCTAGCCAAACAGGAAGAGCAGGTAAGCAACAAGGTGAGTCCTCACCATGTTCTCAGGTGTATCATCGGGGCATCGGATGTAGTGGCGAAGCCATGACAACGGAACCCCTGGATTCTGCTCAGGGACTTCATGACCAAACCTTTCCTGTAACCTTATTTTCCAGTTAGGCCTTCTCAGTGGCGGAACTATTGGGCTGCCCTTGATAGGTGTAACATCCCAAATTTTGCTTTTCTAGATTTATTGTGCTTTTCTTGATTTTATTTGATTTTTTGAGATTTTATTTATTTCTTTTTGCATTTATTTAATTGAGCCCTAGCTGTTCTTTAATTGTTCTGAGCAATTGGTTGGTGATATTTTATTGGGAGTATTTTATTTGGGTTCTATTATTCTCAAGCTATTTTCTAGAATTTTCCTGGATTTTTGTGAATTTTTTTCCTATTTATTTCGGCTCATTTGATTTTTTGAAATTGTTTTTATTCGAAAAGGGTTTTAAAAGCTGAGTGAATAGTGTTGGGCCAAATTCCCTCAGCTCGGCCCGTTTTCCTCCATGTATTTACTTGACCCTGCCTTGAACCCTAGCCCAGCGTCTCGCGTTCGATCGCAATCGGGCGATCGTTGTTCTTCCGCGTCACCTTGTGCTCCGAGTCGTCGGATCGTGCTCGCGTGGACGTCCCGAATGAAGCCACGTCACCTTCCGTATCGGTAGGACTTCGCGCTGCCGCTGAGCTCCTCCGCGTTCTCGCAACAACGCGGACGCCCGAGCCCGATATTTAAAGCGCGCCGCCTCTCGTGTTCTCCACTTTGCGCCGCACCCAGCCGTACGCATCTCGTCGCCCAAGCCGTCGCCGCTTCACCGCACGAGCTCGCTGGAGTTCACCAAGCCTTCCGGCGTGTTCATTGCGCCGTTCCGTCGCCGCCGGTCATCCTCCGCCGTCGCCTGTGGTACCTTCGGATTCACCTCGTCGAGCCGCGTCGGAAGAGTCACCTCACCTCGCCGGAGAAGCCCCGCAGCGCCGTCGCGCGTGTCATCTTCCTCCGCTTCGGTGAAATCCCGCTGCCGTGCCATCGCCGCCCCACCGAGCTCTGTCAACCGTCTGATCTTCGCTCAACGCTCCAGATCCTTCCACGTCGCCCCGTAACAGTAAACCCCATCTCTAGCCCTTAGCCGTTGGATTAGATTGAACGGTCTAGATTTCATTGTGTAGATCTGTGCTTCCTCAATTTCAGCCGTTAGATTTGGATCCTAGGGTATTAGTTCTGCCACGTTGCTTAATTACCGTAGCCGTCGGATGCGCGCTGATCGGTTTCGATCTAGCCGCGTGTCATAGCGTCGCTTCGCCTGCCGTGCTGTCTGATCTAGATTCGATAGTAGCCGTACCGCCGCGTGTCACGCCCGCAGTAAACCGGTGCCACTTCAAGTCGATCGATCCCAGCCGTTCATTTTGAATCGAATAGACGAGATTGAATCGGGTCTCGGTCAATAATGTAGCGCCGCGTGTTGGGTTCCAATTGGTCGGCTATCTGGATGGCCTTGGCCTTGCGTCGTGGGTGCACAACCTGATGCCGTCGGTCCACCATGCGCCGAAACCATTACGTGGAGCGAGTCCATCTTGGCAAAGACAGCGTGGCGACCTCTGGTTGCGACAGCGTGTCGGTATGATTGGGCCACGTGTCATGCTGACGTCAGCGATGACGTCATAATTAATTTTTCGTATAAAAATAATCTGTGGAAATTAAATTCGGTGCTGACTTCAGCAGAGGCTATGCTGACGTCATAAATGGGATTTTCCCGAAGAAAATTAATTCGGTAAATTCGGATTTTCGGATTTTCTTGATTTTAATTTATTTCAAACTTCAATTGGCTATATCTTCTGCATCCGAACTCCGATTGAGGTGATTCCAATTCCTAAAAATTTGTAAAATTATTCTCTATTTATTGGTGAATTTTATTTAATTTTTTGAGTTGATCTTGCTCTCTGTTTTGGTGATTTATTGTTTTCTCCTTCGTTGCGCGTAGACGTCGAGTTGCCAAGAGAGTTTGTGATTGAGGAGCCAGTGCTTGATCAGGTTGCAGAGCAAGATCCAGACCCATTCGAAGGCAAGTCGTGATTTGACCATGTTGCACCCACATTTAAATGTTATGTTGTTTTAACGTATTGCATTTATTTCAATTATCAAATGTTCGCCATATGTTGGGAGTAGTTAACCGTCCATTTGAGATACTTTCACCCTTGCTATGTCGTATGCCGTAATTCATTTGTCACCCTAAGAATGGTTTATTAGTAATTGGTAGCTATAAATGCTAATATGGGTAGATAGAACGTAAGTAGCAAGCTTAGCGATGCAACGAGTCATTACTTCATGATCAAATGTTAATATTGTTTAATGACTATGGAACGTGATTTCTAATTGTGTGTCGGGTTGTCACACAATGTTGAAATTGATGATGGCACATGGTGCATGGTAAACCAATCGGGGTGGTAAAAATGATTTGGACTGAGGCATGTGGCATGGTTTTGTGGTGGGTCAAGATTGGCATGTGGGCGGTCGTATTTGCTTTTTATGATGTTAATGACAAGATGATTTTTTGTTAGTCTTGCCTCGGTCAATTAAGGATTTAACCTTGCAAGAATTTGAACTGAGTCATTCATACAACCACAAGTTTCGGAGTGGGACGGACCTAGCTGAATAATTTGTGAAATCTATTCTTTGGTACTGTCGTGGTGGTGTGAGTTCCAGGCGTACGGGTGAAAACTCACATGGCGCAAGAGGGGCCTGTTGTGGAGGTGTATCCCTTCAGTGTTGAAACCTTAGCGAGCGATCTTGGGTTTAGGCGGATCTTTGGAAAGGCTTTGTTATGGTCACTCGCCTTTGTGGTGTTTGATTATATCTTGTGGGTAAAGTGTATAACCTCTACAGAGTGTAAAACCTATTCGAATAGCCGTGCTCACGGTATTGGGTATTACTTGGTGATTACAGTCAAGGGTTAGATTTTATTAAATAAATGTGGGGAATGGAATGTTGGAACATGGAAATAAGGATATGAGTTGGACATTGAATACAAATGCAAAGTTATTACTATTATTATTGTTTTACTGTCTTTCAATCTATTATGCTATTCTTTCATAAATGTTGTTTATGCAAAGTAACCTTGTAGCCTTCTTTTGTACTAAACCATGCATATAGTAAGTAGAATTGCATTCTGTACACGGCTTGTTGAGTGCTTTATGTACTCACTCCTTGCCACCAACATCATCAGTTGAGGAAGAAGCAACGCTTTGTATTGGAGGAGAATTCCAAGAGAGCGAACAATTAGGGTGCGAGCCTTGTCGATTACTGTGGCGATTGAAGGGTTGCTACGCGTTTTCGTTATTTCCGCTGCAGTTTATTTATTTCCTTTCAGTTATCCCTGCGTGGCGTACTCATGTAAGGAGGACCATAAGGTCATTCATCAGTTATACTAAACCTGATAAAGTCTTATTTATGTTATCGTTGAGTATGATTGTGATATTCATCTATGTTGAGACTGTGTGCACTAGCGTGATCCTGGACTAGTGCAGAATACACAGAGAGTCCGGATTTGCATATTCGGGTCCCGACAATAGGCAAGCCGGTAATGTGCGGCTAATGTTTACCACATATCTAGCAATTGCCTGCTAGGCGGCACCCTTCATAGGGAAGTGTTGCCCTACCAGCAGAGTGTCCTGATCGAAGGCCCACTCAGTGCCAGCTTCGTTTGGCAACATGAGAGAGGTCATCGCCAGATCGTCCAGCCGAGAAGACACATACTACACATCAGTGGACACAATGCCACCGACTGGAGCTGCATCTCATCTCCACTACTATCCATGTCGACTTCCTCGTCTTCATCGGATATTGCTTCATCCGTCATGCCTTCCAGGTGCTCATGGCAGTCAATGCGAGTGGACCACCACTGTCCGATGTCTTCATTCGCCCGAAAGTCATCCGCACCAATATCCCCACCGGTGGCCCTAGAGGATGTTTCGAGGCCACCGCCACCGAGGGGACTAGAGGTTTCACCTCTGTCCAGGAAGCGCACATACACCATCGGCTGACAGTGTATCAGTGCTTCAGGGTTCATCACAATTTGCATGTATTACTCCCACATTGTGCTTCCCACGATCTTGCATAGGTCCCACACATAGTTGGTGGAACCTCCTACGACTCTAGCATGCACCGCCTCGATTATGAGCTTCTTTCAGGCAGTCTCCCGATCGAATGCGCTTCTCACGCACGAACGGAGGTCGGCCAGAGTCATCTCCATTAGACCCAGAGCCCGGATCACCTTCCTTTCATAGTTCGAAAGGTCCACCCCATATGGACCCTCTCAAACAACGCCGTCACCATAAAACACGTATAAATCTTGAATTTCTGCCATTTAGTACCTACCATAGTGAAAGACGCAAGCACGTGCATTAAACACCAACGTATGATTTGCTGTAATTTCTTTAATGTTTTTATATCTAAAGCATCGGACAGCGAGCACTCTAATTTTTTTGGCTTAATTTAGCATTTTAGAACCGCAATATTATTTTCTAATTTTTACAATTTTATAAGGGCTATTTTCGCACAATATTTGTACCAACAGGACACTTCGGAAAAAATTATATCTCCCCAATTCAGGCACTACTCAAGTACTAGTGCTATTTTATGTATAACTCATTGCGCCCGATTTATCATTTCTTGTGCTACTCCACCTACTAATGCTGTCATTTTGTGCACTACTAGTTATTCCAATATTGTACTAATCCCACAAATATTTTTCTAATATTATACTGACATTATCCAATTAATGCACACATCGTAATAATATTACAGGAATATTGAAATAATTTTACTAATCCTAGCGTTGTTGTAATATTATGGTAACATTATTTTAGTTATCCATATACATAATAATATTAAACCAATGTTAAACTAATAAAAGAACCACATTATTGTCATTCTAATAAATTCATAATTGTATGACAGAAATATGGCTATAGTGTTATTTTACGGCTAATGTACTATTACCGTTATACTACCAATGCGCTACAATTGTACCAATTCCTTCCACTAAACTCATCTAAAATGTGAACAATAAATAAGATCCTCCAACAGTATGTCGAATAACATTACAAGAAATAACATACCATTACAACAGTAATAGTATCAACACTATCATTTATACGTACTACTAGTTCTATAATATTATACTAATACTACGCTAACATTTGAATAACATGGATCCATTATCCACTCTATACCTTGTTATTTCATTTATGGCTAATTATACTAAAGTGTTCATTGCATGCACTTTTATCATTATACTACTGATTGCACTAACATCACATCAAGTACACAATATTTTTTTACAAATTGTCTCGCCCATTTGCGTACTACTCAGTACACAATTACCATTTTTTTGTCCATCTGATTGTATTGATACCATCGTTTCGCGCACTAAAAATGACACAAATGTTGTACTAATTATACTACTAACATAATAATAAAATACTAATCTTCATGAAGATTCAGAACTAACCTTTCTAAAGCTCTCCTAAAGATTAAATATCCGGACGGATATACGAATTAACCGTTCCGAAGAATACTTGCAAAATACAAATCCCTCGTCAAATCATCGAAAATAGAAACTCCAACCAAATTTCAACAAAATATTAATATCGCAAAAATTCCTCCGGAAATACACTTCCAAATTTCCTTCTCCACCTCGTTTTCCTCTCTGTTTTTCCCTCCTCTCCTCTCTTCTGCCTCTCGGTTACCACCTCTCCTCTATTCTCCCTCGTTCTTCTCTTCTTTGTTTCTCATGTTGAATGCTCAGCGCAGATCATAGAAATAGAGGTGGGATTTATAGCCCTTTCCTGCGTGAATGCACCGAAGTGTGGCCATGCTTCTGCTTTCGGCGGATGGACGTGACAGAACGACGTAATTTAAATCACGCATGGCATACGGGGCCTCTCTTTCCTGTGTGACACGCAAGATTCTACATGTAAACGATTAAAAATTTTCTCCACGCGTCGATTATTCACTTACTTGGCCCTCTTCATATTCCTATGTTGCGTCCGGTCTCGTCTTCTTTTTTCCCATCACCTGCGTCCTCAGTGTCCTTTTGCCTGAGGCCAGTTCCACATGGTGTCTTTTTGCCTGCGTTCCTTCCCGAAAAATTAGTGCCACACCTGGTGTCTTTTTTCTGCGCTCGGATCCACCTCACCCGGGAATTAGCGGCAGCAATTAAAAAACGCCAGATTCGCCATCGAAAAAAAAATGTGCTCGGAGTTGTAAGTTCAACCTTCATTAGTTATGGTTTTGGTGTTAATGACAAATCTAATATCCCTTAATGTGATTTTATTATTAATGACAAATCTTATATTGAGACTAACTTGTTTATTTAGAATATCTTTGATTAGTCTCATCGCATTAAAAGAATGGAAAACCCAAGGTATGTTTGCGTATCCATTCTAGTATTAGTTGCATACTTTGGAGTCAAGTTAAAATATGAATGTCCTCATTATATTAACCACAAAATATGCATCATGTTTCCCAATCCATATATTACATGGATGCACACACTTAGGGGGAGTTTATAGTTTAACTTGAAAGTCTCTTTGTATTGATCTAATTCTTATTGACACATATAAGGATCAAGACAAAGAAACTAAATACATGAGTATATGAAAACTTGAGTAGTTAATATATACTCATATCAATTTAAATGATAATTTAAATTGAGTTCATTTGTCTTGTTAATCATTAAAGAACATTTCATCATGTGTTGATGGTGTTCCTTGATTAATTAAGGACAAATGAATAGCTCTTAAGTATAATAAAACATGAGTTGCACTATTGTACTTAAGACACACTTAAATCATTCAAATTGATTTAGGTTGTGCTCAATTGATCTAAAGGCATCCATTATGTGTTAATGGAGTGCAAGAGATAATTGAGACAACCATGCATCTTGGACTAACAAGTTTTATGAGTTGTGATTGAGTTAGGTCCAAAGATGGATGAGATGATAAAGAAGAGGAGTCGAGTGATGATCCTAAGGGAGTATCAAGTGAAGATCATAAAGACCCCAAAGGGATTGCTTGCCTTGCTGACGAAGGTATAACTAGATAGGCTAAGGACTTTTGTAGTCTTTGAGTCTAGTTTTATCGCCGTACTATTAAGAGGGTTGTCTCTAACTTGAGCTTCATCATGTGTTGATGATCTCAATCGCGTTCACTCAAACTCAAATCATTTGGATTTGGTTTTGCATAAGAGTTAACCATTTGGCATGTGTTGCGAATGGGTTAAGTTTATGCTTTCGGTTGTTATTGGTTTATGCTCTGATTTGCATATGTTGCAAGAGGAAGAGCATATGCATTTAGTTTTCGCATAATGCTTTGATTTGCATGTGTTGCAAATAGGATAAGCGATATCGTTGGCTTTTAACGTGAAGTTCACTTTTGCATGTGTTGCAAATGTTGAAGCCTCATGTTTTGTTTTCTCTTTACAAAACAAATCTTTCAAAATCAAAGTGGTTGCTTGGAGCTAGGTTTTGCATGTGTTGCAAAGCGAGAATGCTCAAGCTAGTTGGATTTGGAATTTCGTCGGTTCTTTGAAGCATGTGAATAGTATTTGCAAATGTGTTTTGCAAATTATTTTGATCATGAGTTGATCATCACATGGTTCAAGGTTGTTGACCCTTGCTAGCTTGTAGTCATGTTTTTGATCAAGTCTATGTGAAGTATTTAGAAAATCAGATTTTAGACTTGAATGACTACATTAGAGTTTAGTTTTGGTGATATTTAAAAATATCTATGGTTGATTAAATCTTGAAAATGGGTGGAGATTGTAGCCCTCGTGATAAGCTTCATAGAATCAAAAATCACCCAAATCGGAGTTGAATCAAAAGTTATGAGCATTTTAGTGGAAGCGTTTGCGGTACTACCGCAAAAGCAGTACTACCGCCGTGAGGGCGGTAGTACCGCCCGTCTTGATAGCTTTTGGCGAAGAAGGGTTTTTGATCCCTAGGCGGTACTACCGCCCGTGAGGCGAGTAGTACCGCAAACACTGTAACAACGGCTAGTTTTAGCTCGTTTAATGCCGTTTGCCCCCAACGGCTAGTTTTCATTGTGAGGCTATAAAAGGAGGTCATGGGGGGCATTTGCTGGTTGCTAGAGTATATTGGGTGAGGTGGTTCATGTATTGAAGCTCTCATTTGTGTATTGGCTCTTGTGTGAGTATTTGAGAGGTGATTTGCATGTATTGCATTTCCGCAAGTTGTTCTTGAGCAAGAGTGAGACTAATTGCATGTGTTGCAATTAGAAGTGGAGTTAAGTCTCTTGTGCATGTGTTGCACTTGAGGGAGGTCCTTGTGCATGTGTTGCACTTGGTGATCACCGGGGCGCATTCGTTGTGCTCGGTGAAGTTCAAGCGAAGGGCGACTTGTTACTCTTGGAGGTTGCCGACTCTAGGCAGCGTGGCGTCGTCTTGTGGGAGCTCTCAAGGTGTGAAGCCCGGCAAGTTTGTGAAGGTTCGGGTTGAGCCTACGGCATAGCGTGAAAAACCGTCTAGTGGAAACTAAGGCGGGTGCTCGGCGGAGCCGGTCCAAGTGGTTGGGCTTGCCTCAACGTGGACTAGGGAGGCAAGGCAAGTCTCCGAACACCACGAAAAAATATCGGTTGTCTCTTTTACCTTCAAGCATTTACTTTATTGTATATTTATCAATTGCTTGATTATAATTAGAATTGCTTAGTATTGATTGTTTGCTCAATTTAGCAATTCTAGTTTAGAGACATAATTTAGTTAGTGCACTAGTGAGCCTAGTTGATTTAGGCTTTAATTGTCAAAACCTATTTATCGCTTCCGCATATATATTTGATTAGGTTTTGACATAGGGGTTTATTAGAGCGAATCTTTTAGAGAGCGATCAATTTTAATAAACGCCTATTCACCCCCTCTAGGCGCATCCTCGATCCTCTGAGGAGTTCGGTGATTTGGAACCCTTTGGAACTCCTTGTCTTGTAGAGTTCGGCCGAATTTAATAAAAAAATCGTCCGGTCATAAAAAAAATGAAAAAAAAATAAAACTAGCGGACTAGATTCGCTAGAGGTGAATAAAAATTTTCAAATTTTCAGCAGATCGATCCTTTGGATTACTTTATAAAAATTTAAAAATTTTATAGATGGGATTCATGAAGGTATTTGTCTGAGGCCACTTCTAAGATTTAAATGCATGTGCACGGCTATTTTTTGAAAAAATTAGAAAGACGAGGCCAGAACAGTAAAACAAATTCTGGCGTGGAGAGGGACAGCAGAAGAGGCAAGCCGCCGCCGCCTATTCCTCCGCCCTCTCCATTGATTCTAGCCTTCCACTCACCCGCTGCAAGCTCCAATCTGACGCCCTCGTGCCTCTCTCCTCTGTCTCTCCGATGGCCGTAAGCTCGCGGCTCCCCTCCCCTCCCGCGCGCTGCCTCCTCCGCCGCTCGCCGCCACACGTCCTTGTGATAGCCGGCTTGTTTTCGGAACAAAATTAGACAATACAGAGAGGAGGAAGAATGTAGGGGAAGGCAGATAAGAGAGAAGGGAAGGAACTTGGAGAAGGGGAAAGGAAATCATTCCATTTTTGCAAAACGTATCTTCGATCGGATACATCACCCTTTTAACACCCTTTTCGGCATCATCGATTCTGGTATAATACCGTTTGTGACTCTGAGAACATCTTGACAACCTGTTCACCAACCCAAAACGATCTGGCCGATCAACACAAGCGTTTAAATCTATACGCTCATTCCTTCCTTCAATCTTGACATCCTTCCCTTTGTCTTGATCACTCCTGCGCGCATTTGTGCCTTCGGCCGCTTGCCGAATCGACATTACCCCTCCGGAAAAGCGGCTTGACCCCAAGCCGATCTTCTTTGAAACCTCTTCCGTACCACCTCATAATCTTCCCATGTCGCCCGATCGTAGGAAGATTGGTCCACTTAAGTAACACTTGTGTAATGGGCGAATGACCTTTCTTCACCAACCGTCGATCCAGAATGAGTTCAGGCTCTATATGCTCAATATTCAGATCGGCCACCGTAGGAAGAGTATGAAAAATTGGGGTAAAGTCAGGAACCCATGCCTTCAACTGGGAAACATGGAACACCGGGTGTATTTGACTCCCAACCGGCAACTCTAGGCGATAAGCAGTTGGCCCAATCTTCTCTAAAACTCTGTAAGGTCCAAAAAAATTTAAACGCCAGTTTCGGAAAGGGACGATTAACAACCGACGATTGAGCATACGGTTGAAGTTTGAGATACACTTGCTCTCCCACTTGAAACTGCCGATCCATTCTCTTCTTGTCAGCCTGTAGCTTAATGCGGTTTTGAGCTGCATGCAAATGGCGCTTAAGCAGAATGTCTTGAACATTCCTTTCAGTAATCAGTTCTTGGACTGATGGCGCCACTCCTTCAGCCACGGGTAACATAGCTCCATACCGAGGATCAGTGCCATATAAAGCTTTAAATGGGGAACAACCCAAAGAAGTGTGATAGCAAGTATTGTACCATAATTCTGCCATAGGTAACCACCGACGCCATTTGGTTGGAGAAGAGTGAACGGCACAGCGGAGATACATCTCAAGACATTGATTCACACGCTCGCTTTGCCCGTCAGTCTGTGGGTGGTAGGCCGTACTAAACATGAGTTTAATGTCCATGGCTTTGAATAACTCCTTCCAAAACAAGCTAGTAAAAATCTTATCCCGATCCGACACAATTGAGCAAGGCATGCCATGAAGTTTCACAATGTTCTCCAAGAAAAGCCGAGCAATTTGTGGGGGCAGTAAAAGGATGTTTAAGAGCAACAAAATGGCCATACTTTGAAAACCGATCAACCACTACGAGAATGGTGTTGCACCCCTCTGAACAAGGCAAGCTTTCGATAAAATCCATGGTAACAACAACCCAAGCTCCTTCCGGAACTGGCAAAGGCTGCAGCAAGCCGGGTACTCTGCTATGTTCATGTTTAGCCTGCTGGCATACTGCACATTGTTGAACCACATTCATCACATCCCTCTTCAGCCCGGGCCACACAAATAGCTTCTTAACTCGCTGATATGTGGCAGAAATACCGGAATGTCCTCCAAGCTGCACATGTCATGAAAAGATTTAATGATTTTGGTTTGTAAAATTTGAATTGGCCCCCACCGAATCACGGTCATGTTGCTTAATCACCCCTTCTTGGCAAAAATCCTGCTCATTCGGCCATGCATGGCGAAACTACCAACAACCGAGCATTAGCATCTATGACATAAGAATTTAAGACTTCTTGGATCCATACTGGTTGAGCTTAAAGCGACTTGCAAGGTCGGGGAGATGACCCACCCGAGAAAGAGCATCCGCTGCACGGTTCAAAGTACCCTTCTTAAACTGAATACGGAATTGAAGTCCCATCAATTTAGTCATGGCCTTACGTTGTAATTCGGAAACCAACTGCTGCTCTCCAAGATAACACAAACTGCGATGGTCAGTATGTGTCGGCGTTTCGTAAATGGCCGGCAAGTAAATTTGTAAGTCAAGGGGCATGCGCTCGCTTCCTTGAATGGTTAGACTACGAGTCGAGTTTATACTAGTTGGGCGAATGTCCCTCGTCGATTAGGTGTGGTGGTATTGTATTGATGGGGCGCGAGAGGACTACGCTTGATTACAACTCGGATGGTTCCGAGGTATTCCCTTTCTATCGTGGTGGCTTTTGATCGAGAGATCGATCCATCTCCCTCATTGGGGTCTCGCTTTCCTTTATAGAGTGCAGGAAGCGAGTTACACGGAGTTCGGGGACATGTAAAGAAAAACAGGAAGGGGCGCCCACGGCAAGGCGTTCGCTCTATCTTTGAGTGTTGAGTCTTGACCTTGAAATCTGCTCCGGGTTACGACATCCGTCCGTCATTTGTCTTCGCCATATCGGGTGGGTAGATCTGGCGGGGTTAGTGCGGATGTCCCATTCCTCCGGAAGCGGCACCGCCCTCTGTCGCCTTTCTCATCTTGGCGTCTGGGGCGACCGGTCTCGGGGTTTGCCTCGGGAAGTCGTATCCCTTCTCTGTCGCGTGGCCGTGCGATGGGGCACATTGCTTGACTTTGGCGTCCTCTGGGATCGCCTCGGGACAAACCCACACTCGACAAAGGCGTTGTATTAAATGGGGCGGTGTTCATCTCGGGGCTTGTTGGCGTTGCTATGGAGGCTCATGAAGCTTGTCGAGGGCTTGGGGAACACAGTCGGGCGCGGTGACCTGATCGGAGGCTGCGGCGTCAGGCACAGGTCTTGGTCGAGACCTCGGTGCTCGATCATCGTTCCGCCGAGCTGTGGCTTTGGCGAAGGCCTGACTTCTTCCGCCCATGGGGCTCCTTGTTTACATGGTGGGCTGGATCGGCCTACTGAGCTTCTGGTTGTTTTGGATGATAATCCTTTTTATGAGGGTAGAGTGCAGGTGTGGGGTACCCAGTACAAGTATTCGTCGATGGCCCGTGCTGCTGGAAACGTCTTGGCGTTTACGGGCGGTCCGTCATATGATAGGCGGCCGTGTTGATGCCGCGATATGCTTTCACGGTCTTGTGGCGCCCGAATGTAACCCCGAGCCCCGGCAGTCGGAGAGCTGGTTGGGGTTATCGGATATTTTGATGGTTGGCCGGCGAAGTGCCCGTGGGCCTTGGCTGCGGGACTCCGGCTTAGCGGCGGAACCCTCGGGCGTGTGCGGGAGATCTGTCGACTCGAGCCCTCGGCGAGTTCATGAGACCGGCGGGATCCTTTGAATTTGGTAAGTCGATTTACGCTGAGTCTTGTGGCCTTCCAAAGGAGTGTAACCCGAGCCCCGGCGGTCGGAGAAGCTGTTGGGGGTTCTATTGACCAGAAGAAGGCCTTCCGTTTGGTAGGCGCTACCACGATTGTCGAGGAGGCCCTCGCGTCTTAGCGAGGCCCGACCCTTGGGTGCTTGTTTTTGTATCGTAGCTAGATGTATTTATCGGCGATTCTACACGAGTCTACTTGGTCGTTCCTCCGAACCCTCGCAGCGGGCTATCATGGGAGGAACAATGGCTATGCATCCCACATGTGCGCCCGTCGCATGTGTGGGTCTGGAGGGTGAGCAATCACGTGCTTACTGGCGCGCCGGCTTGAGCACCGCGCTCATGGAACTCTTGACGGGTTATCGAGTGGGCCACAGAGATCCTCCCAAGGGATCCTTTTCCGGCAGACGATCCACTGAGTCAGGCGTCAGGCCAGCTGAGGCGACCCATAGAACCTTTCTTTACTCGATCCGTCTGGCCCCAGTCGTCGGTAGGCGAGTGCGATCTGTCTGCCACCTGCGATGGGTTCGCGGAGAGCGTGAAGTATGGTCTCGGACACGAGTTTGGGTGATTGGGTCGTCGCCGAGCCCAACGAACCCATGGTGGCTCACCTCATTCTCGTCCTCATTGTTTTATATCCGGGCGGCTTAAATCCTCTCGGGATGTTTGAGGCTCGAGCCTGCGGCTCTCTTCTTAGCTCTCGCCGCCTCGAGGCCGTCCGTGGGCCAGCGGAACTTTTTCGCCGTCTGACCCGGTGGTTAGATTCAGGCCAGAAACAAAAAGGCCGTGGTAGAGGGCATCCGTAATAATGCTACAGCGCCCCCATCCGCCATTTAATAAAGAGATCTGAAAAGGATCGCCTTGTAGTGGCCTGCGCAGTAGTCTGGCAGAGACGTCTGGCGCTTGTTCCGGCGGCGCCGCTTTATTGTCGCTCTGTCCGTCGACCCTTGCACAGTGTCTGCGAAACTTATTGGGAAGGCGCTCGGCGGACTCTTGCGTTTCCTTCGTGCCGCGTCCTCTGCTCAAGAGGAAAAAGCGAAAAAAGTTCGGAGAGTTCGCTCCTTACCTTTCTCCTTCCCTCACCCTCTGCCGCCAAGATGTCGTGGCGAATGCTCCATCTCGGCGGCCAGCGCGAGCTTGGAGAAAAGGTTCCTTCCGCTCGGCGTCTCGCGGTGGAGGTGCCTTAAGCAGTGCTTGCGGTCCCGCTCGTGGCGGCAAATCGTTGTGCCGCCTCCTTTTACGGCAGCTTATTCGACTTCGCTCCACCGGTTCGTCCGGGGCTGCTGCACCACTACAAGGTCGAGGTGCACCGGCTCAACCCATGGGGTGCTTCACATCGTGGTTTCATCCTTATTTGTGTGGCGTTCTAAGGATTGAGCCCCACTGCACACTCTGGAGTACTTCTTTCACGCCAAGTCGAGGAAAGATCGTGTAAGCGGGCCCCCAGCACTCTGGGCGGCGTAAGTCTCGAGATCGTCGAGCGTAGCAGGATTATGTCGACTTGAAGCTGCCGTCGTCGAGCAGGGTGGCACTCGAGATGGTTCTATGTGCGAACCCGGGAGAGTGCCCGGCCTTCTGGGTTGTCGCCACATGGCGAGGAGGAATAGTCTGGGGGCCCGGCAGAGAGGAGAGGAGCAGTGGAGGTGATCGTCGAGAGGATCAAGGCCCAAGTCTTTGCGAGGCTGGCCGGCGCGAGACCATCGTCTGGCGCTTTCATGAGGATCGCGCGTTCAACCTCTCATAGGCGAGGACCGCCCCTTGTTCGATATGAGGGGGTCCACGACCCTATGCGGATGGCGGGCGGAACTCGTTGAGTCGGAGGTCGAGGCGGGGTGGCGCCGTTTTGGTCGATTCGCCACCACGGCGGTGGCGGCAACCCGAACCCTTTCGGTGAGTCACCCTCCGAATCTGGTAAGCCGTGGTACCCATCCTTTCACCTCCCTTGTCCTTTCAGCGCGGCTTCTCGTGTATCGCTTTGGCCGGTGTATTCACGCAACCCGGGGTTGGTGGCGTAACCTCCCGAATGCTATTACGGAGGAGAGGCGAGAGAGGGCTGCGGCCATAAGATCTCCGGCGGCGGAATCTGCTTTCGGCGGCGGAAGAGAAGAAGAAGAAGAAAGAGGAAGGAACGCCGGCGAGGAAGCCTTGGCGAGGAGGTCTCGTCGACCATTCTTAGGGGCAACGATTCGAGTCATCCTCAAGCCTTGATGCTTACGAAGAAGATCACGGCTCACACTTTCGGCAGCGACAGTGGGCGCTCGGATGGGCGTTAGCGCCATGATTCGGCGTCGGTGCCTCCGTCGTGATCAGCGAGGCGGCGCAAAGTCTGACCAGGGAGGATCCGGAATCTGAGGAGCCCTTGCCCGTTTGTGGGCGAGCCTTGCGGAGGTCGAGATGGGGAGGCGACCTCCGCGCCGTCAGCGAGGGCCGTTCCGCCTAAGCGATCTTGGCGGTTAGCCCGCCTTACCGCCGTCGCCGGCAGGACCTCCTAAGGCGCTTCAGCGGCGGGAGCGGGCTGTGTCGAAGGTTGCGGACTCGGCGCTAAGCGGCAGTCTGCCCTCGTTGCCGAAATCATCTGGGAAGGGCGGCCCGAGGCGCGAGTGCGATCGTGGCGAAGTGGGGGCGGAGGTCGGTTCGATCCTCCATCCATCCAGAACCTCGCCTGCGCTTGCTGGGCGATCGTGACCCTCTTGGCGGGCATTGTTACGTCTTGAACGGCAGCGGGCCTTGAGTTGTGGAAGGGCCGAGGGCGGCAAGCGGCGGGTGGCGACTTCAGGTGGATCGAGCTCGGGAAAGTTTGGCGAATGCCCGCCGTTGTGTTGAGGCGTCGAGTGTGATTTACGAAGTGGGCGTCCCACTCGACACGGTAAGCCTAATCGAGCCTTGGCCGATCTTGACTTGTTTTGGCGATTAATGATTACGGCGGAGTGTCGCTTTTCGTGCGAGGCTGAAGCCGCTTCGGCGAGTAAGCGAGTTCCTCACGAGTCTGCATGGTCGGTGAGAAACCCAGCCGTCTTCCTGCCGAAAGGCGGTGCTCGGGGCATACTGGGGCGTGAGCGGGTGGAAGCGGCGAGATCGGTGGAACGAGTCCCTTCTAGCGAGGCCTGGCGCGGGGATCTGCCGTTGCCGCGGAGAATCGCCTTGTTGGAAGTGTCCCGCCTCGGGTGAGCGTGACCAAGTCAAGGGGAGCTTGATTCTGCGAGGAGGCGCCAGAGCAAGAAAGGAGGCGAGCGGGGCGAAGAGGATCTCAACGTTTGGGGGCTTACGTGGATGGTGAGCCATCCGATTCTGTCTGAAGATTTTGTTATCGTAAGTTGTTGGGTATGCCGGCGCTCGTGGCGGCCTGCGAGTGCGGAGGGCTTGATGATGCTACATAAGTCGGAAGTTGGCGAGGAGGCTCGTGACAGGCGCTCGCGTTGCATGGTGATCTTGGCGGAGAAAAGTTGGCGGAGAATGACTTGTCGTCTGCGGGCTGCCGGTGGTGACCCTTGAAGCCGGCGGGAAGTCTGCGACGGGTGCTCGAGGCCGCCGTGCGAGCCGAGCTCTCTTGCCGCCATGGCTGGCTCGCGTGCGAAACACGTCGTCTTTCGGTGAGCATGGGAGCCGAGCTTAGGGTTACCTCGGCGCTTGTTCTCGTCGCCTCCATTATGATGATCTCGACTTGAGGCCGTCGATGGCGGGGTTCTGCGGATCGGACCGGCAAGCGGTCGAGGCTGCGAACTTCGGATCGATCCATCGTTACCGCGATTGCCGGTAGGATATCGCGCGGATATCCTCCACCGGGACGAGGAAAATTAGGCGCTTTTGCTTTTGTTGATGTAAAGACTTATTGAATGCGGGATGCCTTCGCTCGGTGGTTGGATTAGCCTATTGTCGATCTTTTTGCTATTTAGCCCTCGATAAGCGCCTTGCGGCCGTAGCTTTAGAAACCCGCGAAGGTTACGTGGCGTGGGTCGATGTGCGATGCGTTTGTTGGAGAGCAAGTGACCATCTTGCAATTGAGGCTTTTGCTTAGTGCCTACTGCATGGTGAGATGATTTTGACGGTCATGGTTCCTTTGCTCGGGCACTTCCTTCTTCATAAAGTGCTACTTATATGGCGTAGCCCTTTAGGCGTGGAAATCGTAACATTCGGGTTAGTAGGATTGCGCTCGAGAAGGCGAGTGGTGGTCGGATCATCGATCCGTCGGCGTGTGGTGTTGTAGCCCCGAGTGGGCGTGGGGACCAACATAGTGGTCGCCGAGCACCGCTTTAGCCGAGAAGAACGAGCAGTGTCGGCCTTGGCTGTGGCGGTCGGCTTTCGGCAAAGAAGGGCCTTGCCGTGTCTTAGTTAGGCGTGGTGTCCTGCTTGTAGAGTCCGTCGCATTTATTGCGGGCGGGGAGTGGCGGGCGTGTCCCGTCTGCTGAGTCTGCGGAGTAAATCTTGGCGTCGCGACATGCGATCCGCGTCGCTTCGCTTTCGGGTTGCTCACTTTGAGCCCTATAAATAGGGTGGCGAGTCTGCGGCATTTGTTTTTAACTGTTTTCTCTGTTTCTTTGTCTCTTCGCTCCTCTCTCCGGTATCTTGATCGGCACGAATGGCGAGTGGTGAAAGCGTCGAAATTTGAGCGGCGAGCGGCAGAAGTTTCCTGAGGTTCGGCCCTCAAAGACCCAGCGGCAAGCCAGACCTACGCTAGAGCGGCGAGGTCGGGATCGCCACGCCTCGTCGTCCTTCGCGCCGAGAACCCTCGGCCAAGGTGAGGGTTAGTTGATCGCATTGGGTTGCCTTTTCTTGCTCTTGCTTCTGCGGTGGTTCGCTTTCCCTCCATGGGAAGGCCCTTTCACCATCGTGGAAATCCTCGATCCTAGCACCTCTGAGACTTAAGGATCTTTGCGAGCAATCTCATCCCAAGCGCTTGGAACATCAAGAAGCTCAGGCGGTTCTACCCTTGAGGCTTTCCGCTTCCCTCGCGTCCTCCTATAACCCTCCGAGGTCGGGTGGCGTATCGCCTACTCGGAGAGCATGTATCTTTAACGAAGCCCGCGCTTCGGCGTTCCGGCCCGTCTTGGATCTCTCCCTACCGCTGATCCCCACGACCCGAGTGCTACGGCCCACACCAAAACTCCTGCGGTTTTCGGTAGCTTCGGCCGCGAAGTAGCACTCTAGAAGGGGGAGGAGAACCTGTGTTGGACGACCTATACCCAGTCGGAAGGGCCATTTGTGGCCGAGTCCTTTGCTCCCGCGATGCTACCTCGAAGAATTCACGCTCGGACCTCGCTCGAATAACCGGTGGTTTCGAGCTATGGTCACCAGTGAGCAAACGCGAAAGAAATGTAAGGATCCATGTAGGGAGTAGGTTTGACTTCCTAAAGCATTCATTCCCTTACATCATTCGGAGACATACAAATGCATACTGACATTCTATGACCTACTTTACATGAGCATCGTCTAAAAGTTAAAGGGCTAGCCGATCGAAACTATTCTTTGCGCAAAAGAGGCATCCGGCGGACCGCCGTCTTGAATAAGGAGGACATCGCCACTCGATGTATCTAACACTCGAGAATCAAGCGGACCGCCGTCTTGGCGGCGCAAGTGTGGCTCTACCGTCGGGACCGAAATCGGGCGTGCTCGAGACGACTATGTCGTCGAGCAACACCGAAAATGGCGCCCGGCGGCGCCCGATGCTAACCGCCCGTCACGGGGAAGCTCTAGATGCTCAAAGCACCACTAGCGACCCCGAGGTTGGCGTCGCGCGCGGAGCAAGTCCGGCATTTGGCGGTTGAAACGCCTAAGAGATTCTGGGACCAAAGGAGGGGCGGTTAGACCAGCGCCCTCCTCCCGGCGGCCTCGTCATCAGAGTCCTCTAGGCGGACTCGCCTACTTCTACCATCTCCACCATTGCGCCTCGCACTTTGGCTCGCGCGAGCCGAAGTCGCCGATCTGGCGGCCCAGTGCGCCATGTCGAAGGCGTCGCGCGGTGGCGCGGCGAGCAAGCACGTACTCGGCCACCACCGAGCGCAGGCACAGGCATTCGGTTTTCGGGTTTTTCGGTTGATTTTTCGGTTTTAAAAATTTGGTTTTGAATCCTAGAAACGAGCAAAACGAACAAATTAAACGAACGAATTAACGAACCGTCGGTTCGGTTAATTGATTTTGAATATAAAATTATTTGAACATGTCTCAAAGGTGCGATGATGAAGACAATCCACCTAATCACGGTAGCGGTGAAGGCGATCCACCTAATCCCGAAATGCTGCGCCCCTAGGATGGCATTAGTGGCTTCTTATTTTGCCACCTAATCTCGAGAAATTTTGTGTACCAAAGTTAAAATCCCAAAACTAGCAAAACAATCTTTTGTTTTTCGTTTTGATGATTTAGTCGACTCACTGATCTTTGAACCCAAGAGAGAAGTCACAATTTTGCCTCTCAGATCTACGCTTCTTTTAAGCTTCTCCTTGCATGACTTTTGATCGATTTCCTGGAACAAGCACCAAGGGGAAGAATAGCATTGTGATATCTGAATTCATCAAGGGAAAAACGAGGAGCCACTTCACGGGACACAACTATCTCTGAGGCGAAGAAGAAGAACTTAACGTCATGACTCCTCCAATTTGATGCTACGCTCACAGCTTCAGGATCGCTATCAAGCTGAGTCTAGAGCTATCAACGAAATATCAATTGTGTTATCCATCGGATTACTCATCAAGCCCCGAGCAAAAACCCAACATCTAGAAGAAAAATCATTCACACCGGCGCCCGGCAGGTAGGGCGTCAGGAGGTCTTACCTCACGGGCATCCGGCTAAAGGCGGCGTCGTCGGCTGAAATCGAGTAGCAGCGGCGTTGGTCGGACTCTGGCGGCGATTGTCCACGACAGCAAAAGGGTGGCAGAGGGACAATAAGCGCCTGCTTGGAAGCTTGGAGCTGTCTCGGTACTTGAGGAATCCGTCGGGGGCTGCTTTGCCCCTGCGTCTTAAATATTGGTGCTCATTGCTCGGTGAAGTGGAAGCGGAGGAATGGAGGATGGGGAATATTGCGAATGGGAGCAGGAGAATAGAACACCAGAAAAAGGCGAACAACTAATGGCCAATGGGTTAGCGGCGTGTGTCGGTTCTCTGGTGGTCGGTTTTCAAAATTTAAAAACCGAACGAAAACCGTAAGCGAATTACATCAAAATTAAAAGCAATCGGCAAAAAAAGGCAAAAAAAGCTGAATTTTTCGGTTAATTGACCGGTTTTCGATTCGGTTAAAAATACCCACCCCTCTGGCGCAACCTTTAAGCCCTTAGCGAGCGAGCGCTCCGTAGAGGCGGCAGTCGCCGAGGACCACCATCAAGAGCAAGGCACGAGGCGTACTGCTGGGCGGTGCGCCCTAGTGGCTCGTCCAACTGCATCCCCAGCGGCCTTACGCTCCTCCCCATGCTCTCGTACACGGGACGAAGCACGGAAAGGAGAGTCTCGTGCTCCTCCCGCATCCGGGCAATCTCGCTTGGCGGCGAACCTGTGCATTGCCCCTCATGACCTTTTCAGCGGCCTCGTGGCAGCTTCTTGTGGCGTCCATCTCCGAGCGAGAAAGCGCGATCCGATTTCTTCAAGAAGGAAGGTGAGGCGGCGTGCCATTTATGCCAACCAGGGCTACTTGAAGAAATACAAGAACATCACTATTAGATGCAAGGAGACAAGGCTGCGTCACCACAAAGCTACAAAAACTTCTGCCGTGGCGAGTTCGAAATGGAGAAGGTCGTGAAGGTAGCACAAGCTCACTCCCCTCGGCCATGGGCGTTAGGCGTCCTGGCGGCCGCTCGAGGCCGCCACCCATGAGTCTCCCTCAAAGCGACCGCCGGTTGGCCCTCTCAACGTCTTCACCACTTCGCCATCTCGTCGCTCAAACCTCCCATAAGGCAAGCAAACCCTTGGGGAGGGATGAAGGAGAAGTAGGGCTGAACTGGCGCGAGACGGTCATAGCGTTAAAGGCGATCTCGAACTGGCGATCATGGTAGCGGCGGGCGCTTTCTTTGGTACTTGGTGACCGCGGGGCAGCCCGCGTCGCGCCTCGTCGAGTTGATCGGCGGCGTCTTCTGCGCCGTGCCCTCGTGCCTCGCCCGAAGGCTCGAAGCCTTAGGCGCCGTACTCCAAGTCGGTTAGCAATACGCCTCGGCACGAACACGAAAAAAGCGATGTAAACCCGTTGCCTGGCAGGGTGGTCATGAGCTCAAAGAGCGGAGGCAGCTCGGTTGCCCCAGTCCGCGAACTTCTTCAGCAGGCTGAAAATCACGGGCTTGGCCCTTGGAGAATCATCTTGTTCGCCCGTTCAACTTTGGCCGTTGGTCGCGGATGAGCCCGCGGCCGCCCGATCGACTTCTGAATATGGAAATTGTCCACGAATTCGAGGAATTCTTTCCCGTGAATATGTCCCATTAGCCGGTGATGATGGAGTTCGGGACTCGGTCGATGAAACGATATCGAGGAAGAAGTTGGTACTGCACGCTGTGATGGTGGCGGCCGGTTTAACCGATCCACTTGGTGAATTTATCCACATAGCGAGAGGTGAGTGAAACCTCGGGAGCCTTTTGAAGGTCCGAGCCGGATCGAGTCCCGGACGCGACGGCGAGCGATGGGGATCGTCTGGAAACTTATCTTGAGCGAGATGGGTTTGGCGAGCGGCGGCATCCCTCGCGGTCGCAGACGATTTGTTGGGCGTCGGCCATGGCGGTTAGCCAATAGAACCCTTGTCGAAGGCCTTTCCCACGAGGATCGTGGGGCGGCGTGGTGGCCGCAAATTCCTTCATGGATGTCGAGCAACAACTTCTTTCCGTGGTGGTGGGGAATGCGCCGGAGGATTCTGAAGGGCTTAAGCTTATAGAGGTCTCCTCGTCGGGACAAAGCGACTTAGCCCGCCGTGCGGCAAGACCTCGATCGGGTCGTGAGGGCGACCGTCCGTTAGTCGGTTGATGAAGGTTTCCTCAATCGGTCTGCGCCGTCAACCTGACCCAACTTTGACTCGAGCGAGGCGCGTCCGGCAAGCTTGGTGGTCGGGCGGTGCGTCGGCGAGGCGTCTTCTGCTCGGTCGTCTGGTCTAGTCGGAGAAAGCTGGTGAAGATCTAGGGCGAAGATCCGGAAGGGACCGGTGCCTGCTAGGCGCAAGGTTGGCGGGTGGTCGGCCTCGCCCGTTGTGGCGTCGGTAGGCGTGATGGAGCTGAAGCCCTTGAATTTTTCTTGAGCTTGCGGACTTAGCGGCAATAGGCGCCATGCGAAGTCGCGGGGCTCGTCGCCTTCATAACTGGTCACGACCAGCTTGGAATCGCCGTGGACATAGAGCGTGCGTGGCAGTCGGCGGCGATCCGGAGACCGGTGACGAGGGCCTCATATTTGCGGCGTTGTTGGTGGCGTCGAAGAGTAGTCGGATGGCGTCTTTGGAGCTTGTTCGAGTGGGAAACAATAGCGACCCGGCCCGGCTCCGTTCTTCGTGTAAGACCCATCGAAGTACATAAATCCGATTACTCGGGGTCCTCGAGCGCAGGCGGGGCTGGACCTCGGTCCACTTTCGGCGAAGTCGCCAAGACACTGCGACTTGATCGCCGTCAGGGGGCGTAGGGATATGTCGTGGCCGTTGAGCTCTAGAGCCCACTTGGCTATCCTCACGATGCGTCGCGGTTGCGGACGATCTCGTAGAGTGGCGAGAAGTTACCACGAAGATGGTATGCTGTAAAAATAATGGACCGACTTCGTTTTGCAATGAGGACCGCATAGAGTAGTTTTTGTACACAGGGGTGCGAGTTTGGACTCGAAAGCACTTGTTGTGAAGTAGGCCGGTCGTTGAACCTTGAGTCGCGACCTTCTTCCCTCGCTCCACGAAGAGTGCATGTGGCGACTGGAGTCGTTCTTGGCGATGTCTGAGAGGAAGCGACTCGTCTGGCGTCGGGGCAACTAGCCGTGGTGGTCGAGAAAGTCTTGATCTGTCAAGGGCTTCTGTGCTTCTTAGGTCGAGTGAATTGATCGGATTTTTGAGCGGCTTGTAGGCGGCAACCGCGTTCACCGGCCCGAGACAAGCGGCTCAGCAGCTGCGAGCACGGTCAACCACGGACCCCTTGGTCGGTGATCGGGCCCATCCTCGGGATCGCCGAGATCTTTTCGCGATTGGCCTCAATTCGCTCGGAGATAATGAAGCCGAGTAGCTTTCCTTTTGGAACCCGAAGACACATTTCTCGGGGTTGAGTTTTATCTTGAACCGTCGGAGGTTCGCAAAAGTTTCTTCGGTCGGCGACTAAGTCGTCGGCCTTCTGGTTTTGACGACGAATTCGTCGACATATCACCGATGTTCTGGCGTCGATCGTCAAAACCGTTTGCATACATCGTTGATATATAGCACCGCGTTTTCAACCCGAAAGGCATCGTTACGTAACAAAATAGGCCAAAGCGGAGTGATGAAGGAGGTGGCGGCTGGTCGGACTCCTTCATCGCTATCTGGTGATAGCTTTGAATAAGCGTCGAGAAAAGCGAGGATTCGCATCCATTGTCGGTCGGCGACACAGTCGTCTGGGGTAATGGAAAAGGGTCCTTGGGGCGAGGCCTTGTTGAGCTCGTATAGTCACGCACATTCTCCATTATGCGGACTTCTTTTTACAAAACGAGGGTTGGCGAGCCACTCGGGTGGCGCACCTCTTTTGCAAACCCTGCGGCCAAAAGTTTGGCGATTTCACCTCCTATGATCTTGCGCTTCTCATCGTCGGCGGCGCGGAGCGTTGAGCGGCAGGCCTCGAGCAGTCGGATGTTCAAGGAGTGCTTTCGGTGACTTCGGGGATGCACGGCATGTCGGAGGCTTCCATGCGAACATCTCCATTGATCACGAAGAAATCAGCGGCGCGCCTTCCTATTTTGAGGGGCGTGGCCCGACCCGCCGGTCTTGGTGGGATCCTCGAGATCGACCACGACCGTCTTAGTATCTCGGCAGACTTGAAGAACTGGTCAGGCTTGCTGGACTCGGGGGCGGACTCGAGGTTTCCTTGCGGAGGTTTCGAGCTCGGCGGGCCGACGGCGTCGATGAGCTCACAAGCTTCTGCGCTTTCGCGGTTGTAAGCGAGCTGAAAAAGCCTTGACCACGGAGATGGTCCCCATGGCCCGGCATCTTGACTTAAGATAGGTGTAGTTGGGGATCGCCATAAACTTGGCGTATACGGCCTCCCCATGATGGCGTGGTAGGGCACTGAAACCCTACAACCTCGAAGGTGAGGGTTTCGGTCGCGGAAGATATCAGAGCTCCGAAGGTGTGAGGCGGTCGTCTGCCGGCGATAGGCTTCTTGGCACGGGATAGCGCCATGGAAGGCGCCTTACTCGGTCGAAGGCGCCGCGAGGACCCCATGGCGTCGAGTATCAACGTACAAGATGTTGATCTTCTGCCGCCGATCCATAAGCACCACAGACGGCGTTTTGGTCCCTAACGAGGCGGCGACCGGTAGTACCTTCCGTTGTGGGGCGTGTCGGGGTGGTCGGCCCGATCGAAGGTGATCGAGATTCCGACCACCGGAGGTATTTAAGCGTGGTAGGCGCCGTGGTGTGTACCTCGCGGAGCATAAGTTTAAAATGGCGCTTATCGGCATAGCTTCATGGTCGCCGAAGATCATGAAGCGGCCGTCAGACTCCGGGAACTTCGGCGTCGCCTCCTTGGCCTCGGCGTCGGGTGCGGATCTTGCTTCTTTCCCTTACCCAGCGTGGGGTTCTCGGAAAGAAGCGGCAGTCGGCAATCCTTGTACTTGTGGCAGCGGGGTACCGTGGTGCGGACCGCGGGGCCTCCATCAACTTCTCGAAGTGGTCGGCTTGTCGTGTTGTTACTGGCGAGGCGGTCCTGGCGGCGACCTCGGGAATCGCGGTGCTTCCCTTTCGCTTCCGTTTGTCCGGGCGGTTGGGGAGTGTTCTTGATGCGGCGCTGAGTCTGCTAGCCTTCCCTTTGTCGAAGATGGCACCTGACCTCCTCGCCGGGCGTGGTTAATGGCGGCGTCGGCTGACTCTTTGGCGATCTTGGGCTTGATCTTGCCCAACTTGTGCACAAAGCTTTGCGCGTGGTGCGTAGATGAAACGCTCGGCGGCGTCGGTGTCGCTGATGTCGAGGCTTCGTTGCATTCTTTGGGAAAAGCGCCGGATGTAGTCGGGCGTCTCCCATTTCTTGCTTGCGGCTTTTGAGATCCCAAGTTTCTAGAGGCGTTTGTATGTGCCACAGAAATTGCCGACAAAAGGTGTTTAAAGTCGACCCGGTTTGTAATGGAGTCGGCAGCGGTACTCGAGCGAGCTCGAGCCAAGTCTGCCAGATCATCGGAAGTCTTGGATGATGAAGAGTCATCCGTGGCCCCCGTCTTTCGGCGACGGCCGTAGTCTTCGAGCGAGCACCGGGGTTTGTGGCCCCGTGTATTTAGCGATGTTAGCGCGCCGGGCAAGGCGAGAAAAGTCGGCGTTCGCGGATCCTCGCGTGAACGCCGTGGCCCCGGACCGTCGAGTGAGACTCTGATCGCGTCGTCGGCCATTGTCGGCGACTTCTGACGGTCGTATGACCGTCGACCTCTTCCTTCGTCGAGGTGTCGCGGTAGTCGTGCCTTTGGCGTATTTGCCGCAACAAGGGTATCACGAGGCTTAGGGTGATCGGAATCTTCTTGCCGTTTTGGCCGGGTTCAGTGGACCGGCTTTATCTATAAGGGCCTTTGGTGATCACGAGCTGGGGCGGCATGTGTTGCACAGCGGCATGCTCTACCAGCCCCCGGAGGTTTTGGTAGGTGCCTTGGCCCCAGCTCCGATTGGTTCGGGGATGCCACGAACAAAAGCTGCGGCCGCACAATATTCTGGCCGGAAGGAAGTATGGGTGACTTCGGCCCCTCCATTAGCCGTTGATGTACCTGACGGGCTGCGCGCATGACACCACCGACCATTTGCGGGCGAGTGGCTCGCCTGGCGGCTTGGCACCAAGCTCACCCTCACCAGCCTTTGGTTCCCCGGGCTGCTGCAGGGGGCCAATAGGGTGAGAGTAGGAGCTTGCGACATCTTTGGTCTTGCGATCCCCGGCCGCGTCGCCGTCTTTGGAGTTAAGTCGATGCTCGGACCGTTCGTGGGAAGGTCACCGTTACCGGCCATGTTGCACTCACGGGAGCACACTTCCGCCGGGAACTGCTCCGTGTCGGAGCTGGAATCACCGCTGGAGGAGTCCTCCAGTATCTCGTGAACGGAGGCGGCGTAGCGTGGCGGTCGCCATGAAACGTGGTGGCCAAGGGGTAGAATCCCGTCCGCGTAAGCTTCGTCGGCGCCTTCATCAGGAATGGCGCACCCGCTAGCGGGCTCCACGGCCCACACGGTGGCCTCGAGTGGAGATCGCCAAAACGCTGGCGGCGTGCGAGCTCTGGCGAGGGCACTGGTCGAGGATCGATGGGGACGGCCGAGCTCTCCGTGGCGTGGCGGCAATCGAGGAGCCATGGATCGACCCCTCAATTCGGCGCGGCGTTGTAGGTGAAGGAGGCCATCAAGGAAGGCGGCGGGGATCCGGAGATGACAGCGAAACCCCTACTGGCGCGCAATTGCCGGCGTTTAAATGGCGGCAAGTAAATTTGTAAGTCAAGGGCCGCGCGCTCCGCTTCCTTGAATGGTTGAACTACGAGGTCGAGGTTTATCTTGGTTGGGCGAATGTCCCTCGTCCGATTCGTGTGGTGGTATTGTATTGATGGGGCGCAGAGGATTGCTTGATTACAACTTCGGATGGTTAGAGGTATTCCCTTTCTATCGTGGTGGCTTTTGATCGAGTCGATCCATCCCCCCTCGTTGAGGTCTCGCTTTCCCTTTATAGAGTGCAGAAGCGAGTTACCGGAGTTCGGGGGACATGTAAAGAAAAACAGGAAGGGCGCCCCGGCAAGCGTTACGCTCTATCTTTGAGGTGTTGAGTCTTGACCTTGAAATCTGCTCCGGGTTCGACATCCGTCAAGTCATTGTCTTCGCCATATCGAATGGGTAGATCTGGCGGGGTTAGTGCGGATGTCCCATTCCTCAGGAAGCGGCACACCGCCCTCTGTCGCCTTTCTCATCTTGGCGTCTGGGCGACCCGATCTCGGGGTTTGCCTCGGGAAGCGCGTATCCCTTCTCTGTCGTGGCCAGTGCGATGGGGCAATTTGCTTGACTTTGGCGTCCTCTAGGATCGCCTCGGGACAAACCCACTGCTCTGACAAAGGCGTTGTATTAAATGGGGCGGTGTTCATCTCGGGGCTTGTTGGCGTTGCTATGGAGGCTCTGCCTTGAAGCTTGTCGAGGCTTGGGGAACTGGTCGGGCGCCTGGTGACCCCAGTCGGAGGCTTTCGGCGTCAGGCACAGGTCTTAGTTGGAGCCTCGGTGGCTCCGATCATCGTTCACCGAGGCACTGGGTTTTGGCGAAGGCCTGACTTCTTCCGGCCCATGGGGCTCCTTGTTTCTGTGGTGGGCCTGGATCGGCCTACCTGAGCTTCTGGTTGTTTCGGATGATAATCCCTTTTTATGAGGGTAGAGTCTGGGCTGTGGGGTACCCCAGGTACAAGTATTCGTCAGTATGAATGACAAATTCGCCCCGTTGCAAGTATGAACGCCATTTGTCAACCGCCATGATGACTGCCAAAAATTCCTTTTCGTATATGGACAATTTTTGATGTTGTGGACTTAAGGCCTTACTCAAGAAGGCGATTGGATGACCTTGCTGCATAAGCACCGCCCCCACGCCCAGATCACACGCATCAGTCTCAATCACAAAGGTGTGATTAAAATCGGGCATAGCCAACACTGGAGTGTTACTCATAGCACGTTTGAGCTGTTCAAAAGCGGCAGTTGCTGCATCATCCCAATGGAAGGCTTTTTTCTTCAGCAAATTAGTGAGTGGGCGAGCCAGAATACCATATCCTTGCACAAATTTTCGGTAGTAGCCCGTCAATCCTAGGAAACCCCTTAACTCTGTCACCGTGGTTGGTAGCGGCCAAGCAAGCATGGCTTGAGTTTTATCTGGATCCGTTGCGACTCCTTCAAAAGAAATAATATGGCCCAAATAGGTAATGCTTTGCTGTGCAAAATCGCATTTGGTGCGTTTCACCAACAACTGGTTCTGCTGCAACACAGAAAGAACAACTGCCAGGTGCTTTGCATGCTCAGCTAAAGTGGGACTATAAACAAGGATGTCATCCATGAACACTAATACAAACTTACGCAGCCCAGGAGCTAAAATAGAGTTCATAAGACACTGAAATGTTGCCGGTGCATTGGTTAGGCCAAAAGGCATTACCCGAAACTCAAAATGGCAATGGTGGGTTTTGAAGGCTGTCTTCTCCATATCGGACTCCACCATGCGAATCTGATGATAACCCGCCTTCAAATCAAGTTTGAGAAGTATTGTGTCGGCTAACTCATCCAAGAGTTCATCCTGGCAAGCATCGGAAATTTGTTCTTGATCGTTATCTTTGTTCAATTTACGGTAGTCGACACAAAAGCGCCAGCTACCGTCCTTCTTTTGCACCAACAAGACCGGAGAGGTAAACAGGCTTTTACTAAGTTGAATAAACCCTAACTGCAACATCTCAGCAACTTGGCGCTCAATCTCGTCCTTTTGCATAGGAGAATAGCGATAAGGTCTGCTGTTAACAGGTATAGCTCCTGGCACTAGTTGGATGGCATGATCATAAATACGAGGAGGAGGCAAGGTAACCTGTTCAGAAAACACTTCAGCATATTGTTGCAATACCAACTGGATGGCACTTGGTAAAGGTGCAGAAGTGACATCTTTGCCCTTCTTTAGCCGAGTGACAATTGCCCAAATACCATTAGTAGCGCACCATTTGTAGCGGTGTTTGTCGGAATATGTCGACAACTCGTCGACGGTCGGTGAGACACTCCTTACAACCCAATATTATGTCACGATGCACAAACTCCAATGTTTTGTGGCGCCAATTGCACAGCATGGGGCTATAGCACCGAAGCCAGTCCATGCCTAACACAGCATCATACATGCCTAAGGCGATCACACACATATCAATACAGAATGAATGCCCTTGAGTGCACCACTCCAACTGAGCAACTTGTCGATCACATTGTAACGATTCCCCATTAGCCACATAAACCTGAACTGCATCAATAGGCTCGGTCTTGTATTTAGTGCGCTCAAGAAAAGTAGAGTTAATAAAGCTGTGAGAACTTCCCGAATCGATCAACATCAATATCCTTGTTGCCCACCATTGCTTGCAAGCGAATAGTGGCATAATCTTGATTCGAGACAATGCATGAGCCGAAACCGACATCTTGCTCTGTTCAAATGCTTTGTCTTGACTTCGAGCTCGCAAAGGTCATCACCCAATTGATCCAACGACTCCTCCACCGCTTGATTGCATGAAGTTGCGCATGGGGCCTTTGGTTTTGCCTTGATGGTCTTTCTCGAATTTGTCTCCACATTTGAAACACAACCCACGAGCCCGCGATAATCACGCAATTGATGAGCTCGACCCAATTCCTCAATTGTGGTTTAGGAGCCGTAATGGCCCTTACGGGCGAAATGCACTAGGAGACTTCACCGACAATGATGGGCGGAAGGGTTTCATCTGTGCCTCTCACATTTTTCAGCTTGGATTTGAGCCAACAGAAAAGCCTTCCGAACAGAGTTGGGTAACTGAATTTCCACATCAAAGCGCACCTCATCTTTCAGACCCATAATAAAATGATTAACAAAGAAATCTTCATTACAGGACTTGTTGTATGCCCGGACTTTATACATGGCGACCTCAAAGTGAGTATGATAATCCTCCACCGTGCCTGTCTGCTTGATCTGAATGAGCTCTCGAAGGCAACGGCGAGCGTCATACGCTCCAAATTCATCCTCCACTGCAGCCATAAATTGCTCCCACCTTTATGAGATGGTCTTCTGATAGACTTGCGACCACATCATTGCATTACCTTCCATATGCATCGCATTCTTTGTCGTCCACAAGGATTCATCTGTCATATATCTTGAAGTATTGCATGCAACGATTGCGCCAGATACGTGGTTCATCACCCTCAAATGTGGGAAATGTCATCTTCGGTATCTGCAACTTCCGCTCCCCATGTGTCCCCGCTGAAACTGGAGAAGAAGTATCCATGCCAAACTTCAATGAAGCGGCTGGACCTTTGCCCAACAAACCCGTCGTAGGAGCAGTAAGTTCGCCCCGTTGGCCCATCTTCATAGAAACCGGCTGCGGCGTGACCATCCCTGAATCGGCTTCCATCCGCGGAGTAGTATGGACTCCCAGACTCTCCCTCATGGACTGCACAACCTTTTGAAATTGTTCCATCAACCCCCCAATAACATTGCTATGTTCCATTACCTGAGCTTGGATGATCGGAATGGTCTCCACAGGCTTGATTTTCTCCACGATGAAGTCCAGATGCGCCTTCATGGACTCCCACTTCTCCTCCATGAGTTCCCATCGCGCATCGGCTGATCGGCGACCTCTCAAGCGACCTCGGCACCATCTGGTTTGGGCGGAGGGTTTAAGCGGCCGTGTTGCTCACGATCGAGTGAACGAGTGGGGAAAAAAATTTTATGCGGAATGTTTGGGATCAATTTCTTGATCCTAAACTTCCAACCCTGCTCGGATTTTTACCACTCTGAATCGGATCGATCCTGCAGCGTTCTTTGCGGAAGATGCGGATCAAAGCGCTCACGATACCAAATGTGATAGCGGCTTGTTTTGGAATGAAATCGGACAATCTGAGAGGAGGAAGAACGTAGGGACACTAGTAACATCTTAGGAGATGTGGAAGAGTGCAAAAAAGAATTAATTTGGATATACCTTTGCCGCTGAAGGAGTTTTTGAAATGATCAATTAGTAGGGTGAATTAGCTGTGAAGTTTCTGTAAGGTTGCCCTGCTAACAATGTGTAAACTAATCACAGTGTGTAGTGTATGAACAAGGATTTGGATTCATGCTCCCATGGATATAATGCTTTGATAGTTAGATCCATCATATTGCATGATTCTGAGGCCCATTGCGTTGTCCACTCGATCTTGTTGTATTCTACAGACCACTAAAAGGAAAGGCTGGATAAACCATAGCATAAAGGGTCCCGAGTCTATTGCTGATCACATGTATCGTATGGCCCTGATGGCTTTGATCGCCAGTGACCTACCAGCAGACAGCAGTTGATCGAGAAAGGTCTGTTTCGATGTGCCTGTTCTTCAGTTTTTTTTCCCCTCTAGCAAGTTTGGTACTAACAATGTGTCTATTTTGGGCTTCCTTTCTCATCAACCATTACTCCTCTACTTGCTGCTGACAACGCATTTATTTTGTTTGAAACAGGTGTATCAAGATTGCTATTGTGCATGACATTGCTGAAGGTACGCCAAATAACATCTTGTTTTAGAGAGAATTGTTTACTTAATTTTCTATTGGTTGTGCTTATCGATTATGTGTGCTGCACTTCACTTGCCATGAGCTAAGTAGCATAATTCTGTAATTAATCTACAACTGCATTACACTTTACTTGGCATATTTCGGTTTTCAGAGAAATACTATTCAAGTTTTCAAACTTTTTATTTTATTTAACAGCTATTGTTGGCGACATCACTCCATCAGATGGCATACCTAAAGCTGAAAAAAGTCGGCGTGAACAAAAAGCTCTAAATGAAATGTGTGAAGTTCTTGGTGGAGGACCTATAGGTATGTGTCCATTTGGGACTGGGAATTTGAGTTTATGAAGGAAAGTTTGTTGAAAATTGGTTAACCAAATTTTAATTTGCTGTTTTTGTAGCTGATGAGATTAAAGAGCTGTGGGAAGAATATGAAAACAATTCTTCAATTGAAGCCAATCTTGTTAAGGATTTTGATAAAGTAAGCATGCCTTTATTTTTCTGAACTGTTTACTTATCACTTCTCTCCAATTTTGTTGAACTTGTCTCTTTTGCTCATGAATATTAATATGAGTTTTCTTGCACCTGGTGTCTAATTTGAAATATATATCAGGACTATCATTTTTGTCAATATACAAGTTTTGTTTTACTTTGGAGTTTGGACACGTTACAAATCCAGTGAATTCTACTATTTTATGCTTGATAGAGTATGCGCTCTTGGGCGGCAAACTTATAGATGAGCGAGTCGTTGACTCACTGGTCATTCAAGACTTTGCTTCCAACTTTGTGTTCACATAGACAAAGTAGAGTAGCATATAACATTAATTATGATGAATGGCCCTGTTTACCAAGTTACGACTAAAATAATGCATAGGTCTTAAGGAGTGCGAGATCCTTTGGGTTTCCAGATATGTCAAGTTTCCAATACTTGAAGCATACAAGTCAGTTGATGAACAACTATATTTTTATCACATAAGTGGTGTGCCATGCAACGTATTGTTCATTTGCATCACTACATTTACTCTGGTGCATGTTTTCTTTCATTATTCTTTTTTTTTAATCTTCTGTTTGGTGCAGGGGATTTACCTGTTACTATATTTATTTTTATTTCAGGTGGAAATGATTCTTCAAGCATTAGAATATGAGAAAGGTTATACTTTGTGTAATAGTTCGTTTGTGTGCATTCAAAAAATATACTGGTTACTCATTTTGACCAATTTGACTAGGCTATATATATTAGATGTTCAATTTGAAGTGTGCCTATATGTGGCCTCTACCAGGGTGTAATAGGCTCATGGTCTGAAACAATCGGCTCTTATGAATAATATGCATGATAAATCATCATGTTTGTTATTGCACCATTCCTTACTTTGCTATTGAAATTGTAGTGCACAGCAGAACAAACATAAGTACCTGGGTTTGGAAAGAAATAATTTTGGAATGAGTTGCTCTCGTCACATAATACCATATTAACAGCAAACTACTTCAGGCATTGTACAATAATTCATTCGTAGCTGCCAATGTTGTCATTTTACTAGTCTTTTGCATATCTGATGTAGTAATCCATTTATTCCGCTAACTTTGCCCATCTTGAAATTTTGTAGAACATGGCAAAGTGCTAGATGAGTTCTTTATCTCTACTGCTGGTAATGTGATCGTTCATTTTTGCAATTGCCAAAAAGGCCATACAAATTTGTGGTTGTCCCCTTTTGTTAATATTTTTTTTTAAAAAAAAACTATTGCAGGCAAGTTCCAGACACAGATTGGCAAGAGCTGGGCTGCTGAAGTGAATGCAAGGAGAAACAAGAGATGCGGAAAACAAAGGTAGGGGGTGCTGTCTGTTCGATTGCTTTATAAAGCCTCCACTGAAATTCAGGGTGGTGTGGCGAGTTGCAGACTCCACAGTCTAGAAACCAACTGCCCAACTTGAATTCAAACTTAACCGATTGCCGCAATCTAGCCTTGGTAGGAAATAACGAGGAGGGCATTGTAGAACTCTGGGTCTGTGTTTGTTTAGAGCTCAGCGTGCTGAATTGGCACGGAGACGTGCAGTACGTACTGAACGTCTGAACTTTGCTGTTCACTGCTACTAGTTAGGGACTAGGGAAAGATATGTTTTTGTTCAGACTTGAGTGTAGTAGAAGTGCGAAATTAGCTGTAGCTTTTCAATCTCCACGTGCCTCGCATCTTGCCCGGAAAAGAGAACCAATAGTCCTGTTACAACTGGGACTGTTCAAAAAAAAAAAACCAAGGGATTTGGATGTTCGATGCCTCGGTCGAACGATCCTGACGATTGAGGACTGTATAAGTTGCAGTGCAACTGCACAGAACCCTTTCCAGCGGCAACCATGGAATCCGGCCAGCGCGAAACGGCGTAGTAATTGGAGTATGTCGAATAAAACTATTATGCGGATACAAACAACAGTACGTGAGAGAGGCCGTAGTCCGTACCGGATCATGGCACGGATCGGAGTCGGAACCCGACTCGAATGCAAGCTGAGGGTCCATGGCATCCATCTATAAAAGCCAGTCAAGCCGAGCCGCAGAACCAAGCAAGCAAAGCCTCGCGGTTATTTCCGTCTTGCTCGTACGTAAAAACATCGTTGCAAACCTAGTCGTCGACTCGAGATCGAAGATGCAGATCTTCGTGAAGACCCTGACGGGGAAGACCATCACGCTGGAGGTGGAGAGCAGCGACACGGTCAACGACGTGATGGCCAAGGTCCAGGACAAGGAGGGGATCCGGCCGGACCATCAGCGTCTCGTCTTCGCCGGCAAGCAGCTGGAGGACGGCCGCACTCTGGCCGACTACAACGTGCGGAAGGAGTCGACGCTGCACCTCGTCCTCCGCCTCCGGGGCGGCACCAGGATCAAGGCCAAGACGCTCGCCGGCAAGGAGGTCGACGTCGACATCGAACTCTCAGGCACGGTGCACACTGCACAGGATCAAGGAGCGCATCGAGGCAGCAGAGGCTTATCTTTGGCGGCAAGCAGCTCGCCGACGACGAGACCGCCAAGGAATACGAGCTGGAGGGTGGCTCTGTCCTCCGTCTTGTTCTTGCTCTCAGGGGTGGTGATCTCTAGTTAATTACTCTAGGTAGCTAATAGTTTCGGTAGTTTATGATTACTGGTTGCACATATTGATGGAACTCGTGAAAATGTACTGGTCTTTGTTAAAGTGAACCGTATGTGACCATGTGTTAGTGATATAACAGCATATCAGTGATGTCGACGTATTTCGCCGACAGGATTTCTCCCAAGACGGAGAATAAGTTTCGATAGAGGGCGTCTTCGCGGTCGGACACCCTAATGGCTCTCCCGTGAGGGATCCGGGGGTCAACAGATCAAAGAACACACCAATGCACCTAGGTTCGGGCCCCCAGTGTGGGTAACAGCACTACGTCCTGCTAGATCTTTGTTGATGTATATTGAGCCAGTTACAAGTCATACTCTAATTTATCGCTCCCACTTCATCATTATACCCGAACGAGAATACCATAGGGAGCCTACTTCTTGAAACTCTATAATTCAATAAGCATAGGTGCCTATGGTATTCTCATTCGGGGATGAGAATAAAGTGATAATGATAAATCAATACATGACACCTTTCGGGATGAACTGTGAAATGAAATGGATTTTACTTTAGAATCCATCAATATTATAATAAAAAAGGAGATGAAAGTGTGATACGGACAGCATAACACTGTCGCTATGCCCTTCCCCTAGTGCTGTTTATGAGACTCCAAATTATTTTCAAAGACTAATAACATGCGCTCGTGCTAAACAAATCAATCAACAGGTCAATTTGTTTATTACTAAGAACTGTTTTACCCACGAGAATCAACTACTACCTAATGCGAGTGATTTAACTATTCTCAGGTATAAAAACAATGCGAGGAGGTGTGAACACCTGAGAGAAGATCAGGAGGAGAAAAACAAGTAACAACCAAACAATAATGGCTAAATTGAGCAGCTCGGCCTCCCAGAACTAGTCTTCAATTAAAACAACATAGAAAATGCAAATAGAGTCCGATTGGAGTGTTTGACCACAGCTTTTAAAGTTTGTCTCTTAAGCTTTCCAACGGATCTAACCTCACCGTTAAATTCAATTGGAGCACGAAGATATCATCAAATAAATATGGCGGACAGAAACAGATTCCTATATGTTGGGTGTTGTGGCACCATTATGTTTGATCCTTGGATTTTGTGCCGCGACCTGGGCTTCTCCAGCCCTCCTTTTGTCTTCTTTTTCTTCTCTCTTATACGTGGAAGGCACCCCTTTGTGAAAAAGATTTAGACCATTTTGAAACTAAATTAGATCTGCTATGCATATTCTTGGATTTTCATGCCACTAGCTGAAACATATCTGAGATTGTGCATTCCTTCCCGTTTTTCTTGCAAGCTCTTTGTGATTGCAGCGAGGATTATAATCCGCTTGACTTGGTTGAGTGGACAACGTGAGGTTGGACGAACTCCGTGCTGCAGGTTGTTGTGCTTGCAACGGTTGGCTGCACAAGATTCGTCATGTTTCACGAGTATCTTCGATTCTACGCTGTAAAGGTTGGGCACCCCTCATATCAAAGTGCTACAAAACTTTATATTTTAAGACGATCCTGATCAGACAAGTTATTGTCTTGATGCATCTAGAAAGTTTAGATATTCAATTACTAAACCTATAATTGATTGTACCTTATAAATATCATTGTAGAAATACGTAAGTAGAAGAAAATTTCGAACAACAGATACTAATAGTGGAAGTTCTGCTAGGAGTGTAGGGAAAAAAAGAGGATCATAGACGGTAGCGTGCCGGAGAATTGGATTAGGTAAGAAAGATAGTTTTGGATTAGGTGAGAATTGGATTAGGTAAAAAAGAGGATCATAGACGATACTTTTGCCACAACCATGGGCATTAGGGTTTTTTTGAGGTGAAGTAGAGGAGAGCAAGTGCAAGAGTAGCCATGTGAAGAGGAGAAGAGAAGCTAATAGAAAAGATTGCAATGGCATCTTGTATAAGAAATCTGTTTAATTAGCAAGTCAACTTAATTTGGTGATCGACAAAAATTATATTCTTGAGCTAGTTTGATTTCAGGTCATTATTATTTTTAGAGCAGGGACAATTGGCTAGTGTAATAATCTTTCTCACAACCCATATGTCAAAGGTTTTAATCCAAAACTTAACATGTGGTTGCCTCTGTGATTACTTCACACAACATGTAATTCACATGATCACATATTCACATCCAACAACAGATGGTCACATATTCTGCATGCATATGTAATCCATCCAAAATTTCATATAATATGTAATTCTCATGCTT
Organism: Guadua angustifolia; assembly: GCA_036346375.1. Lineage (NCBI taxonomy): Eukaryota > Viridiplantae > Streptophyta > Magnoliopsida > Poales > Poaceae > Guadua > Guadua angustifolia. The sequence goes on along the minus strand of CM070500.1, from coordinate 33,345,603 downwards.
GATGTCTACTCTGCACCAATGCAAGAAGCTTATGTTTCCTCCCTCTCAATACACACACTTATTCCCCCCTACACGTACACCAATTGCCATACATATTTGATTGATTATACTTATTAGCTTAATGTTACGAACAATTATTTGATATTTGTTAATTAGTTTCAATTTCGAATCTACCAGTTTTACACAAAGCTATGCCCTAGCAAGCTCCTCTTTCTTGATCAATCATCAAACACAACGACAAATATACTCACTGGTTCTATAGCTCTTTTTTCAAGTACATGAGCAGACATATCCATATGAAATTGACAAGACAAATGCAAACATGTCTATGATAAGGAACCGTGATTTTTTTTTCAAACCGATAAACCATACTATGATAAATAAAAACAAGAATCAGATGAACGAATCTTTAGACCCATATTTTATCATGATCTATTCTAAAATCCAGAGACTCGTTATTCCAAATTGTAAATAAAAGAATTTGTCTTAAGGAATCATGTATGTTCTAAGAGATACTTTGGTCACCCTTCGAATAATCCATGGTATCAATCCTTGCAACATATATCAATATTAACAACTGACAGCACCAAAATATAGGGTAGTGATCATCCATGCAAGCAACTCACTGACAGGGAAGAGGAGGAGGAGTAGCTGACGGGGAGGAAGATGCTCACGGCCGGGATGATGGTTGTCGCCCCCACAGCCTTGTGCACACGGGATGGTTGTCGTCGTCCTCACAGATGCCGGGGAGGAGGATGCTGATCGGGGAGGCCGAAGCACCAGGGAGGAGGATGCTGGGGAGGACTTTGCCGGGGAGGAGGTCGCCTAGGAGGAGGATCGCTGTGGGGCTAGGGTTTGCGGGAAACGAAACGCATAGGTGTGCGTTACAAACCTATATCGGTATGTTTATATAGTGGTCCGAGGTCATATCACAGACGGTTCGTAGTTAGAACCATCTGTGATATGAATTTATCATAGACGGCTCATATTTAAAACCGTCTGTGATATTATCACAAATGGTTTTTAACTAAAACCGTCAGTGATATTGATATATATATATATCACTGACGGTTTATAAGAGTACCATCTGTGATTATATCGCCGACAGTTTCACTATAGAACCGTCAGTGATGTTCTTTAGCACAGACGGTTTTTTCTAACCATTTGTGTTAATGCGTCTAATGTAATTCTTTCTGTAGATAGTGTATATTTGTAGATTTGTCTTGAAAAATATTTTTATAATATTGTAATTTTATTTAGTTTCATAAATATATTATACTAGAAATTAGTGGTCAAATATATATTTTGAAGACCGTATCATGTCCAAAACATTAACTATTTGTAACCGAAGGGATTAATAAAGTTTGTTTTGCATTACAAGCCTAATTAATGGCAAGGGAGCACGTACGGGGCTTTAAAGCCGTACAGCTCAAGCCCCTGATTTTTGTTTGTATCCTTCAATTGAAATTTGAATCGGCTGTAAGGTAAGCTTAGGTAGCTCCGTGCGATCGGCCCGAACGGAGATGGCAGCCTGACGCTGCTGGAGCTCGCCAGGCTACGACTTGCGCGTTACGTACGTTGCTGGGCCGCATGCGTGGACGCGCCGACGGCTAGGCAACTGCTGGACGCCGGCGCCATAGAGCTGGCCGCGCGCCGCCTCGCCCTCCGTGCTCACATGTCACGCAACCCATGCACACCGGCCGGCCTCGTCCTCCGTGCGGCTGCTCGAGGCCTTCCGATGAAAGACACATCCTCTGTGGCGGCGGAGCTGCATGGCGCGAATGAAGCCGTTTGTGGACGACGCGCGAACCTTCTGTATCCTGTCCTGTTGAAACAATTCGTTTGATCGGCTCTGACAACTGTGCTGCTTGTCTGCGCTTAGTTTTTTTTTAATAGCTTATAGCTTAAAGCTACATTTTTGACTTAAACTGCTTAAAAACAATTCGATTTTATGTGCAGTAGAGGTAGATAATTTTACCTGAACTTTAGTGGCATTGATTAAAAACAACAAAGCAAAAAAAAACACCTCTCTAATATTAATAGCTTTTAGCTTATATAAAAGCTTATGACTTTTAAAAAACTACTATTAAAAAGCCACCTATTTACTTAGGCTATGGATTGATGTCTGTTAGAGAAAAAAAAAATCCAAACAAACATATCCTGATCTAAAAATATAACAACGAGGAATAATACAGTCTTTTATAGATATATCTTGATTGAAGTACAAGAACCTATAATTACATCTATTCATAAACGGAGGGAGTAGTTAGTTGCTCCCTCTATCCAACAAAATACATTTCCCTAGGATTCAAATCGCCGCCGCCAGGCCTTCCCCCTCCCTTCCCTGGCGTCGGGGAGTTGTTCTTCCTCCATCCTCTGCGGCCGTCGTCCCCTCCCTCTGCGGCTCGTCCCCTCCCTCTGCGTCCGTTGTTGCCGGCGGGCCTCCCGGCCTTGGGAAGGTTGGATCCGCGGCTCGGTGGCCTGGATCTGGCTCCCCTCCGCGGATCTGTCTTTGTGGCGAGGTGGGCCATTGTCTTGAGTTTGGGGAGGGCTCTGCTCGGCGGATGAAGGCCGCACGGGTTCTTCTGCGGTGGCTGCTGCGTCGCGCTACAGCGTCTTGATTAATGGCGGAATCGGTTGGCGGCGATGATCGTGGCGGCTTGGCTTGGCGCGATTACATGCGCTTTCTTCTGCGCACCCTAGATGTTTCTAGGGTTCCAGATGCGGCGTCGGACGGCGGCGTCCTCTATCCATGGCTCTTCTTTGTTGGTGTGGCTCGATGGCTGCGCTTCATTGGCGTGGTGCTCATGGGTGACTCCTTTTGAACAATGGTGAGGTTGGTGGTGTTTGGGCTAACGCCTTGGCGACTTTATTTGGAGCCGCGATGGTGATAGCCACGGGTGCCTTGTCTTCCTTAGAAGCGTCGTCGACAACACCTCCACCTCACCACAGCGGCGGCATGAAGCGTCGTTTTCCTCCGTGGGGGCGTCGTCTGGGTGCTTCCGCTTTGTCTGGTGGTGTCTCGCCCTTGTGGGTCGTTTAAGTCACTTTCGTCGGCAAGTTTGGGTTGTCACCGATGACTACTCTTAACCAGCGTCTTTATCTCTTTCTAGCGTTGTTCATACATTTCTTTTGACCTATGTCATCTTAGCATCGATTCAGCGGATTCGCTTTTCTTAGGCGACACAACTCATTTTTAGATACACTCTATGGACTTGATGATCGTGTGCCTATTGGCTAACTCATGAATCTGTCATCGTAGAGTCGAACATCTAAAATTGTTTATGCGGCCTTGAGAAGATGGCCGTTGCTATTGGCTAAGATTAAGTGGTATGGCGGCACTAGCTCGAAATGTGGGTGGTTGCAACCTTTGGGATCTTGATGCCGACTTGAGAGAGAAATCCTAGGTTTGACCTTAGTTGGTTGTGCACGGCAATGGTCTTGTTGAAGGCATTGTTTTGTAGTCTCGAGGATTTACTCTCGAGGTGAAAACCTTTGGTGCAGCTTTCCTTTGGTTGGATCATGGCAATGACGGTGCGTGTCGCGTGTCGAGTCCTTCTTGGGCGTTGTCATTGGAGAGTTTTTATCGCGGTCCAAGTGTTGCTATGATGGTGGATAGCCTTGAAGACAATATTGCGTGATGTAGTTTGCCGCGACGGTTCCTTTGTCTTTTCTTGTGTGTGTGTGTGTTTGGTTGTATACACCCTAACTATGTAGAGGCCGGAAGTCTTCTTAGTATAATTGTATCATCTTGATGTAATTTACTAAGATTAATAAAAGCTTCCTTTATCGAAAAAAAACAAACATATCCTAGCCTCTAGATCGCCACTGTGGTGGCTGAGAAAATTAAATTTTGAATCTACTGTGTAACCTCTCGCATACCTGGTCAAAACACGCTTTTGAGGGAGAAATAAACGAAGTAACTGTAAGTATGCCCCAAAGTTGAGGTGGCTTTGTAAATATGTCCCTCTCTGTGTCTATGACATATGGGTCCTATGGGGCATATTTACGAAGGGCTTCTCAACTTAGGGGGTTATCCTCAAATCTCCCGAAATAAACTGCTTCTTTGTCTGGGCTTAAGTTAGAATAACAAAAACAGTAACGTTATTTAAGTATGTTCGATCTTACTTTTTCGAACATATTTAAGTCAGTTATTTGACCGACAATGTCCAGCAGCTTAAAGAAATAGTCACAAATAGTTATCATTTTAGACTCCGATCACAAATAGTTATCGTTTTAAACATCGATAGAGTCTCTAAAACGTAACTTTGACAACTAATTTTTATTATAATATATTTATAAAACTAATAAAATTATAATATTATAAAAATACTTTTTGAGACAAATCTACATATATAATTTTTATGTTTTCAATTTAAATATTTAAAAAGATAGACAGTTAAAATTTCAAAAGTTTATGACCGCAGGGGTAACAGCGTAGGAGTGTAGAATGTAGATGAATAGTATCGATTGCAGAACATAATGATACGAATGTTAGGACTGTTAGACAGTATCTTGGTATACTTTGTATAGCTATTGCCTAATATATGCTTTCTCTTTATACCCTCATGTACATGTATATATACTGGCCCATTGGACTTCTGATGAATACAAGTGCTATTCATAATATGGTATCAGAGCAAAATCTAGGGTTAGAGTTCTCTCCTGACGTTGCACTTGCGTCAACCTTGTTTGGCCGGCTCCTCCGTTGGCCATCTTTTTCTACCGGCTCTTCCCCTCGGTTCCTGATCGGTTTTTTTCTTCATCGATTTTTTCGTCTCGGCCTCCCGTCGCGGCATCTTCAGCTGCCGCCTCCCGTGGAGGCATCTCCAGCCGCCGCCTCTCGTGGCGGCACCTCCAGCCGCCGCCCTCCCCATCAGTTGCGGCCGACCGGCGCTCAGCTTCACGCCGTCTTCTGCCGGCCCTCCGCGCTCGTCCGTGACCAGACCCGCTTCGTCCAGCTCCGACTTCGGCTCGTGCCGGCCGAGACTGGATCGACTCCACCGCAGCGCCCTGAGCCCGATCTCCAGGCGTCCGAGCCGCCGTCTCCTGTGCGCATGCCAGACGCGCTGCCTCTCGCCGGCCCGCGTCGCTCCGGCATTCAGTCACCGACCGCTCGACGTTCGCCCGCCTCCGGCTTGCTAGCCTCCGACCGTCGTTGCCTTCACTGTTCCCGGCTGCCTCGTCGCCCGAAGCAGTCCATCGTGAGGAGAAATCCGATCGGGTGTGGCCGAACAGAGGAGGAGCGCACCAGAGGCCGATTGGATCGAATTCCAAACCGATCTATAACCGGTTTTTAATTCGGGAAAAAAAAGAAAAAAATATGTCGTCATCTATCGGCTCTTCTTTGGGAACTGTCTATGTTCCTCGTTGCCCGGTCATCTTCGATGGTCTTAATTATCGAGACTGGGCTCTTCATATGCGTCTTCACATGCGTGGTCAGCGTCTTTGGGAGTTTCTTACTGGTGAGCTATCTTGTCCGCTTCGTCCTACTCCTCCTGCCATGCCTGTTCTTTCCAAGGAGACCGATGATGCTCGCCAGAAGGCCTCTGATGATTATGTTGATGCTGTGGAGTCTTTTCAGACTCAGTTTACTGCTTACAAGACATGGATTGATGAAGATGCTCGTGCCTCTGCTATTTTGGTTGCTAGCATGGAGGTGCATCTTACTGGTGACATTGTTGCTTTGTCTTCGGCACAATTGATGTGGGTGCATCTTCGTGATCGCTATGAGCCTGCTGGTGACTCTCTGTACCTTGCTGTTGTGCGATAGGAGAAGTCGCTACAGCAAGGTGATTCTACTGTGGATGAATTTTATGCACAACTATCTTCGGTGTGGCGTCAGCTTGATTCTCTAGGACCGGAGGTTTGCCGGACTTGCCAGTGTTGTCAGCGTCAGCACTCTCATTTGGAGTTTCGCCACATCTACGACTTCCTAACACGTCTTCGGGCTGAATTTGAGCAGATTCGTGCCAGTTGCTTGCTCGTCATCCTCGTGTGACTCTGTTGGAGGCTCTTACTGCTATTCGTACTGAGGAGACTCGTCTTCGTGGTGCGGGCCTACTAGTGTCTCCCTCAGTCTTAGCGGCGCCTCATTCTACTCCTCCGTCAGTGGCGCCTACTCCAGTTTCGGCTACTGGGGGTGGAGGTCTTCACTGCACCTACTGCGACAAAAATGGCCATGTGGAGCAGTTCTGCTACCGGAAGAAGAAGGATCTTGCTCGTCAAAGTAACCGTCCTCCTAAGAGCAATGGAGCCTCAGGCGTTTCCTCTCAGCGGACTCCTCAGCAGACTTCTGTTGGTTCTGACTCTACTCAGGAAATTCTTACGCTCTTTGCGTCGCGCATGGTCGCCTCTACACGAGCATGTTGGTACCGCTACGCTACTCGGTCTTCGGTGAGAGACCACCCTCCTCATCAGGTATCACACCATGAATTCTTGACTCTGGAGCTTCTTTTCATATGACATCTGATCCTACGAGTCTGCATTCCATTAGTCCTCTTGTTGCTCCTACCCTTTGTGCGAGACCACAGATGGTACTTCTCTTTCATTGCGTATGCGAGGCACTCTTTAAATGCGTCCTCTTTTCATATTTCTGTTGTTTCTTATGTTCCTAAACCGACCATACTGACTCATATCCGCCGCCAACTTCTTGATCATGGTTGTCGGGTTATTCTTGATTCGACTCTTGTTGTGTTCAGATAAATGCGCACGAGGCTCTAATTGGGGTCGCCCTCGCCGCCATGACTCTCAGCGTCTTTGGGAGCTTGGTAGCTTCATCTACCTTCCGCCTCTGCCCGATCTCTCTGTTTCCTCTCTGGGTTCAGCATCGGTTGCATCTTCTCTGGGACTTTTGCTCGATGGCATCACCGTTTGGGCCATCTTTGTGGTTCATGTCTGTCTTCTTTAGTTAAATCGTGGTCTTTTAGGCTCGTGTGCGGTGATGCCTCTTTACCTTTGTATGGGTTGTAAGCTTGTAGCAGCTACAACTTCCATACCATTCTAGTGAGTCTATATCACAGCGTCCTTTTGATCTTGTTCATTTTGATGTTTGGGGTCCGGCTCCTTTTGTTTCAAAAGGGGTCATAAATATTATATTATTTTTATAGATGATTTCTCTCGCCACACTTGGATATATTTTATGTCCTCTCGTAGTGAGGCTTTATCTATCTATAAGAATTTTGCCACTATGATTCGCACTCAGTTTGACTCTCCAATTCGAGTTCTTCGTGCTGACTCGGCAGGGGAGTATCTGTCAGGAGCTCTTCGAGCTTTTCTTGCTACATAGGGTACTCTTTCTCAGTTTTCATGTCCTGGTGCTCATGCTCAGAATGGTGTGGCTAAGCGCAAACATCATCTTCTTGAGACAGCTCGTGCCCTTATGCTTGCTTCCACTGTTCCGCCTCACTTCTGGGCTGAGGCTGTTTCCACTGCCACCTACTTGATCAATATTCAACCTTCTTCTGCTCTAAAGGGTGGGATTCCAGTGGAGCATCTTTGTGGCATGCCTCTTGCTTATTCTGGACTTCGCCTTTTTGGGTGTGTGTGCTATGTTCTTCTTGCACCTCGCGAACGCACCAAGCTGACTGCTCAATCTGTTGAGTGTGTCTTTACGGGATCTGATCTTTGAGCATAAGGGATATCGTTGTTGGGATCCTGTTGGTCGACGCATGTGGATCTCACGGGATGTTATTTTTGATGAGTCTCGTCCCTTCTACCCTCGTTCTTTTTCTTCACCTACATCCCTTGTTGAACCACTATCTTTCCTGACCTTTTCTGATACTCCAGTTGTCACTTTTCCTCTTTCACAATCAGCGTCTCCTTTATCGCCGGTTCCTTCACCACCGACCTCTCCTCCAAAGGATTCTTCCGATATTGTTCCTTCCTATCCTCTATACTACACTCGTCGTCCTCGAGCTGAGGATTCTTCTGATGTGCCATCCTCTTCTGATGAGCCATCTTCTTCAGTGTCTCCTCCCCGTTACGCTCTTCGCGATCAACAGTCTATTCGGCCTCCTTAGCGCCTTGGCTTTGTTGGTGCTGCTCTAGCCGAGCCGACTTCTTACCGTGATGCTGTTTTTCATCAAGAATGGCAGCATGAGATGGCGGAGGAGCTTGCTGCCCTTGAGCGTATTGGCACGTGGGATCTTGTACCTCTTCCTCCACGTGTTCGTCCCATTACATGCAAGTGGGTCTATAAGATTAAGAGTCACTCTGATGGTTCTCTTGAGCGCTACAAGGCTAGTCTTGTGGCACGTGGTTTTCAGCAGGAGCATAGTCGTGATTATGATGAGACTTTTGCACCTGTGGCTCACATGACTACTGTTCGCACTCTCCTTGCTGTGGCCTCTGTCCGTGAGTAGTCTATTTCTCAACTTGATGTCAAGAATGCCTTTCTTAATGGTGAGCTGCATGAGGAGGTCTATATGCAGCCACCACCGGGGTATTCTGTTCTGAGGGCATAGTTTGTCGGCCGTCGCTCTCTTTATGGGCTCAAGTAAGCCCTCGTGCTTAATTTGGCGTTTTTCTTCTGTGATCACTGCAGCTGGCTTCTCTGCAAGTGCTCATGATCCTGCGCTCTTTGTTCACACTTCTTCTCGAGGTCGGACTCTTCTCCTTCTATATGTTGATGACATGATTATTACTGGAGATGATTCTCAGTATATTGCCTTTGTAAAGGCTCGTCTCGATGGCGATTTCTCATGTCGATCTAGGTCCTCTTCGCTATTTTCTTGGGATTGAGGTTTCTTCTACATCTGAGGGCTTCTTTCTCTCCCAAGAGAAGTATATCCAGGATCTTCTTGATCGTGCTTCTCTCACTGATGAGCGTACCGCTGAGACTCTTATGGAGCTCAATGTTCACCTTCGATCTACTGATGGTGAATCTCTTGAGGATCCTACTCGCTATCGCCATCTTGTTGGGAGTCTTGTTTACCTTGGTATCACTCGTTCTGACATTTCGTATCCAGTCCATATCTTGAGTTAGTTCGTTTCTGCTCCCACTCAGCTCCACTATAGTCATCTTCTTCGTGTTCTACGATATCTTCGTGGAACTATCTCTCGCCGTCTTTTCTTTCCACGCTCCACTCTTCTGACTCGGGCATACTCACGATGCTACATGGGCTAGTGATCACTCGATCGTCGGTCTCTTTACGCTTCTTGTGTTTTTCTTGGTGGTTCTCTCATTGCTTGGAAGACTAAAAGCGACGGCAGCGATTTCTCGTTAAGTCTTGAGGTGAGTTGCGGGCTATGACTCTTTTGACAGCAGAGGTTACTTGGCTACGGTGGTTACTTGAGGATTTTGGTGTTTCTGTTTCTACACCGACTCCTCTTTTATCTAACAGTACATATGCTATCAGCATTGCTCGAGATCCATTGAAGCATGAACTCACCAAGCATATTGATGTTGATGCTTCTTACATGAGGTCACAGGTACAGGATCAGGTTGTGGCTCTTCAGTATGTGCCTTCAGAGCTCCAGTTAGCAGATTTCTTTACGAAGACACAAATTAAAGCCTATCATAGTTTTTACCTTTCCAAACTCAGTATTGTAGATCCACCATGAGTTTGAGAGAGGGTGTTAGACAGTATCTTGGTATACCTTATATAGCTATTGCCTAATATATGCTTTCCCTTTATACCCTTATGTACATGTATATATACTGGCCCATTGGCCTTCTGATGAATACAAGTGCTATTCGTAACAAGGACTAGGTTCAGCAAGAGAACAACACAAAATTCTGTTACATAATAATATATTACTTCTCTTTTTTCAATTCATGGCGAACTGTTCAGAATTTCAAGATCTCGAAGTTCTACAATCACGGGCAAAGTTACAAAATTACTCATCACTTACTAAAAACTATCATCAGCTCAATTTCGCAGAAAAGAAAGGACTAAATCTAATAACACGTCACTCGCAAGTTGCATCTTACTAAAAAAAGGGATCCTCCTTGGGTTAACTGTGAAATGTTACCGAAAACATTATTGTTCCTTTACATGACTTCTGGAGCCATATCCATCCTACCTGAACCACCATCTCATGCCGGCATTAATCGGGTCATGAAGAAAAGGGGTGTAACGATGGATATAAGGGTTAACAGTCCGACCAATTTTAAGCCAGATGGCTCTGTGATAACCAGCAGTGAAAGGAGAATGATACATGAGCTTCAGCAACTGCAATACAGGATAAAGAGAGTGAGATAGGAATTTGCAGAGATATCATATTCTGCCAATATAGTAATAAATTCATCTACAATCTGAAATACAAAGAAAACATCATGTAAATTCCTCTTTTGCCTTCAAACAAACAAGTGTTATTTCTTGGATTGAGCAAATAAAGCTTATCAGTACTTCTACGAAATATTCTAAAATGTAGCTCCTGCTACCAGTTACAATTATTTAGACCAGATGATATGGAATCTAGCAGCCTAAGTCGCTGCAGTTGCCACTTGGCATCTTTACACTTCAGGAAACCAAAAGCAGTACTGACTAAGCACCGAGCTGACACCAGAGTTTAACAGGATAGCAGCAGCAACAATCATTGCCTAGATCCTCTTCTAAATGCAAATGGCATGTACTAGTTTTTGGTCAGTTGTACTGAAAGCCATCCATCCATATTTCGGTGTGCACATCACCAACATTTTGCTATATTGATGTAATGCAAGTTTATACAAGTGCACTACAAAATTAAGTGTTATACTGTTATGTGGTACCTTTTTTTTCATTTGTTGTAGATTTCAATAAGAATTTTCCGTAGGGGAAATTTGTTGCAGCAACTAATATATCGTTATATTAGTGATCAAAAGCTACATGTCAATTTAGGGTCAACCATGCAGAGGATTGAACAGTTCTAAGATGATGACACATTTTATAGATCACAGTATAATCCATGAAAATGTCAGCATTGCAGTTAATAGAAAACAAGAAGTAGATCATTTGGAGAAATTAATCAATATTTACGTGGAACCTAACCTGCCAGTACATGAATGTTTGCATAGCATTGCGTTGTTTCCTGCAAAAGTAATAAATAAATAAAATTAAAGTTTAGTGGCTAATGGGACGAGGGAAATAAAAAAAGAAAAGGCTAGGGTCTACTGACGAGAACAGGGATAAGATCAAAAGAAAGCCCAACAAAATCTCTGCATTTGAACTCAGAAAGTTGACTGCAGTTGTGTTTGTCTCAACCCATGCGCAAGGCTGCTCCAGGTATGTCCTACAAATTAATAACACACACAATTATTATAATCCATTTACCAGCATGTTCAACAGGAAACATATTACAAGCTGTTAAAAGCACTCATTTCACAGAAAATGGTTGTTTTGCATTTTTATCAGCTTGTTACCATGCAAGCTTCATGCACATGAACCATTTCTGTTTTTGTTTTACAGTGAATGGACTAGGGTGTGTTCAACTGTTGTGTTCGCCATTATGAGAAGGCTACAAAGAGCACCACGGAGACTGCACCATTCACTAGTATATGCAGCCCCAGAGAGATGAAAGTAACTTATGTCATATACTCATAAAATAGAAAAAAATGAAGTCAAGACAACAACCATGAATAGTACAATTCATGCCTAAACTATTACTTATTTATCCTAAAATGGTCAATGATAGCGTGCATAGTATAATGCATAGAAGACAAGACATTTTGTGCCTAAAATTCTGTCAAATTCGCTTACCTGTACAGGGAGGAATTAGTAAAATGGCGCCGTAGAAATCTGGTCACATGCTCGAGTGCCCAGCAAATTACTGGTACCAAAACAACTGCCAGAAAAGAGTATCTCATTATGCACGAGGAAACTAAGATGTTTAGGTAGTAATATGACAAAATTTCATGTCAAAGTAAACAACTCATATGCTTACGCTTCAAGTGCAGTTTGGACGTAACAAACATAAGGCAGTACATGAATGGTATAAAATCCTTCGATGAAGTTACACGGTGACACCATGCCTGAACTGCTTGCATGTTTCCTGCTCTGGGTAGCTGACAGGAAGGGGAAATGATAAATAAGTAGTGCAAGATATCTCAAGTGGGAAGAATAAAATAATAATTAGAATACTTAATTTCATGTTACTGACCCCATAAAAAGCAAATAAAGCGTAACCTGTGGTACAGGTTGTGCCAAGAAGTGACAAACGATAGCCCTTGTATTGCAGCTGTCGTGGTGCCATTGGAAGTATGCCGATCAATGCAACAATAAGAACCTGTCAGAAAAAAGAAGAAAACAAACGGCATATGATAAAGATGATGTGACTATTTATTAGCTAGAGTATTCTGGACATATGAACACAAAACTGCGTCACCGGACATAATTAATACATGGAAGCTAAAACAAAGCATAGAAGATTAATCATTCCACAGCCTAAAGTAAGGTACTACCACAAGTTGGGGCACTCATACTGATTAAACCTATAATGATAATTTGATGCAACCCTGGAAATATATAAGCTAAAATACACAAACAAAGTATGCTAGGCAAAATTATAGTAGATCCAGTCATTAAGTCGGTTGTTTAAGCAAGAAAGGTACTAAGATCTTGTTCCCAAGAATTATAAAGATCAAATTATCTTCAAGTACTCCAACTCCGGCCAAACACCGAGTTCATCTGGTATAATATATGCTTATTGCTGTAATATAATATGATTCATGGACCCAGACCATACATTTACTTATGAAGAGTTCTGAAACTGAACTTTTAGCTAAAAAAGGGCTCTAGATGAAGGTATTCTCATAGAATGCTAGGATGCAGGCCTGGCTAAAATAAACTATCCTTGGACTAGCAGTTGGTCTGATTGGTGTCTCACTTCCACAATTTAGATGTTGTTCTACCCTAACTTCAACTAAGCCTAAACAAAATTATGTGGTGGAATAGACAAGTGAAATGGATCCGCTACTCCAGGAGACGTACTAATTGAGACAAGACCAAGATCTTCAGCAATGGATTGATTTCAACATATAGAAAATTTACATGTGAAACAATAATTGCTGAAAACATATATATTTATCTCATATAAGCCATTTACCCAAGCATTAACGGAAAAATGTAATGACCGCTGATCCAATTGTAATGCAAGTCTGCTTCTTGCCGGTCCAGCAGAATTAGTCCCTACAATATCCATGAAGATCAAATTGGCAGATGACACAGCTACAAATAATTATGTTTTTAGTGCAGATAGATCATACAAACACAACAATATGCTTCTTCTCACCTTGATCGGGAGGTCTTGCATTATCGGTAGCTGATGTAGATGCTCTGTCTGATGATGCTGAGGACTGGGAAGAGCTGGTTGAAGACATTTCTTCAACAACAAAATCAGGATCCTATAACAAGAGTCAGCAAGAAAAAAATATAAGCTCTTATGCAACCATGTTCTTCATATCCAAACACAAATAGATCCCCAAAAGGAGATAGAAAAATTATGTTAAGTCACTCCACATCACAGCTTTAGCATCCATAGCATGATAGAAGCAAGGCGGTTCATGTAAAAATAACAACAGATTTCAATGACTCGATTGGAACAACAGAATAACAGATACATAGAAAATGGTATAGTGATGTCCATCTTACAGAATTTTCTTAAAGAAAAGGTTGATACATTAACACAATGTACATAGTCCTAAAACAATTAAAACAGCAAATCTATCATTATCTAACTACTATAGAAATTTAATTTATTTCACCCCGCTCACGGTTTCATATACCAATATTTCACTCTATCCTTTCCCATTTGCATTTTTCATAATCGTATATACTAATATACAGTGTGGTCTAACTTGCATAAAGCAAGGCAGGAGACTCACAACCTAGTACACTGACAGAAGTCATAGTCAAGGCATTGACCAGGGCCTATGGAAATATGGATCACTCGAATGGCAATTAACAAAGCAGTATCTATTCCTGAAATGCCTGCTTACCCAAAGCGACCACTGACAGCATCAAACAAAGGATTGCACGCAGAATGTTTCATCTTTCAGATCACCGCAAAATGACCAAATGGCTTCAACAATGCGTAGCAAGGATGAACAGTCACCTCTGACTTTCTATGCAGAGCTAATTATAAATAGCTGGACCAACGATAGCAACTAAGAACTAAACGTTCCAAATTAAACCAAACAACGTTTTATGAATCTCAACGGATGGAATCTAAATTGTTCTAGACCACTTGAAGAGGGAGGCTAGCTCCGAAATATATCCCGAGGGAGGCAAGAACACAGTGAATTACTTCAGCGAAAGAAAAGAGAGAAAAAGGAGCCTTATCCCTCCGCACTTCCTATCCTCAAGATGCCTAATTCAGTAGGAGAACAGAATCCTTGCGCCATTGCATCGCCTGCTTCGTCACGAGCTAGAGACCGGCCAAAGAGGAAGACATAGGCTCAAAGAAATGTTAATCTTGATCCTCCCCGAGCAATCCTTTCAGAAATCAGACATGGCTCGGGCTTACAACATTCGATCCTACACTCTCGCTCAAGATCCCCCTCACGCATCATACTTCTTGCAAAAAGAAAAACGAAAATTTTTTTATGGCCAGACAATTCAGGCTTATGTGGCAGGGGCGCCAGCAAGAGGCAGCAGTTGTGCGCAATGCGGGGAGCCAAATCTGTTTTGGGGATTAGCAAAGCCAAATGAGGTGGTACTCCGGGACAGAACAGACCAGAGAATGGAGATAAGCAGCAGCGAAACCTTGCCTGCGTGTAAAATAATTCTTGGCTTGAGCTGTTGGAACGGAGCCAATCGCAGATTCCGATACACCCCAGGCAGGAAGAAAAAGAGAGAGAGAGAGAGAGAGAGAGCTCTCCCCTCCTCGAATCTAAACTTGGCAAACTCCGAAGCAAAGGCACAGGCAGCACAGGTGCACAGAGGAAGACTGACCGTCTGACCCCCGTCTCCCTCTCCTTTCCTCACGCAATGCTGATTTTTCTTGCAATGCAGGCCGTTAATAATTCGTTATGACGCCCACTAGAACACTCGGCACGACAGCAACCAGTGCGCTGCGAGGGCCCCGTGATTATGGACAGTCGGGGGGTGAGACTGCAAAACAGACGCGCTAACAGGATTACTTTTTTTTTAACCTTATTTTTCTGTGACTGAGAAAAAAAAGGAAGGGGAGGGGGTTCGAGTGGAAAGGAGCGAAAGCAACCGCACCAGATCTCGAGAATTCCCAAACGAATGCAGTTCACGACGTGGCGCCGCCGCCGGCGCAGATCGGATGCACACTACCGACTCAAAAAATGCAGCGTCTGAATCGGAATGCAACCTTAGGTACTAGTCCGAGCAGTGAGAAGTTGGGTGGGAGAGTGCGTACGACGAAGCGGCGGTAGAACTTGTGCTGGAGGTGGGCGCCGACGTGGGGGTGGGAGGCCAGGCGGGGTGGCACGGCGGAGCTGGCCCGGTACTCCGCCCGCCGCGGGTCGCGCTCGTAGTAGTACGCCGCGGCAACCGACGACCACGACGATGAGGAATTGAGGACGCCTCGCCCATTTTGCTCCCGGACCGGGGCCTGCGGCAGCTCTGTGCGTGCGCCACTCCACTCGGTTGTGTGTGCGCAGCTCACATCTCCGCTCGAGGTGTCAGTGTCACTTGCAGCGTTCTTTTCCTCGGCGGAGGTTTCTGACTTTCTGCATATTCCGTGCAACCAGACGATTTGTTTTCGTTTGTCTTCTACTTGCACAGTGTACCATCCGACTAAGAATACCGGGAATTAAATTGCGAGTTTGCAAGCATTTTGGACGCCTACTATCTACTAAGGTCCTATTTAATTCGGTTTAGATTTTTTGGTTTTTAATTTAAAGCTAGCTTTTTGGTTTAACGAGTTTTTAAACTGTCTGCTTTTAAACCAAGATATGTTATTTGACATCCTGTCTTTTTAATGAGTTGGATGGTGTAGTTTATTGGTGGAAAGTTTGAAATACCCTTTAAGATTGTAAGGACTTTTCTTATATACTGATTTATCTAATACAAATAGATGGTCTGTGGAAAATGGGAAGAAAGTTAGATTTTGGGAAGACATCTGGTTTGGTGCTTCCTGCTTAGCGGTTCAATTTTATGATCTCTATGCACTGGTTAATGAGAAAGGTATTTCGATTGCCGATATTTGGGATGGTTCCAATGTTAGATGTACCTTTCGAAGGTCCTTCTCTGAAAGTTTGATGATGCGTTGGTTTGAGCTTGTGGAGATTGCCAATAGTATTACTCTCTCTGAGGAAGATGATTCCTTGGTATGGCAGTTTTCTAATAATGGAGTTTATTCGGTCAAGTCTCTTTATGCTATTATTAATTTTAGAGGAGTGATTCCTGTCTTTGTCCCTGCTGTGTGGAAGTTAATTGTTCCTCCTAGGGTCCATGTTTTCCTTTGGCTTCTTTCCCATAATAAGATCATGACAAAGGATAATTTGATGAAGAGAGGTATGGATAGAGGTGTTGCATGCTATTACTGTGATGAGGCTGAGACGGTTAACCATATTTTCTTTGATTGTGTTGTCGCTAAAAACGTCTGGCGGTTAATCTCTGATTTCTTCGGTATTAATCTTGGTGCTAATTTCGATTCTATTGCTCACTTCTGGTTAAGTAACTCGAGGAATGGTGCTTTAAATTGATCCTCAGGTAAATTGTTTTGTGGAGTATCCGGAAAATTCAAATAACATGATCTTTCGTTTGCGGGATTGGCTAGATGTGAAAACTGCTTGGAGAATGATCCTGTTTACGCTAAAAGGTTGGAATCCTCTGTTCACGAAATCGGAGCTCAAGATAGCGTAATTTTGCAACTTTACGAAGTAAATATTCGCTCCACCGCCTTTGGAAAATCTGGAGATGTAGAGAAGGCATTGATGATCGAGTGTGATGAGTCCGAAACCCGATTTAATTGAAAATCTTGATGCTTTTCATCGACGTTGCTGGAAAAGGATTTCTTCATTTGGTCGACAAATCTTTAGTTGCTGAAATGAACGAAGGTCGCCGAAAGACTCCTCATTGGAGGTTACTTAACTGCTTTTGTCCCGATGTTTCGGGTGTGGGCGTTGGAAATAGTTTTTGTACTTGGTTTGGTCGAGAGATCAGCCGCAAGATACATGTTGTGATCTTGGATGTTGGCTGTAAGGTGGTTTTGTGTTTTCGTTCACGGTTTTTGGTTTTGGGCTCAAAGGTGTATGGATATTAACTGTTCTGTTTCAAGTTTCAGTAATGGAACTGGGGCATCTTGTTGATGTCCTATTGATCTAAAAAAATTTATCTAATACAAATGTTTCAAACTTTTTTCACCAAATGTCGTATTGAAAAATATAGATTAATCTTGAAATCAAACTTCATTCTGAGCATAATTATTTATCAACTTAAAAATCTTACTATATGGCAATTTTGAACTCTTATCAGGCTAAAAATAGCATAACAATTCTGAACTCTCATTAAACTAAATAAAAACATATATTAAGGGGCTCGATGAGGCGGATCTGGTCGCCTTTTGCCGCACCAGATCCAGCCACTTCCACCCGCCTCCCCCGTTCCATCCTCAGGTCCAGCCACCTCCACCCACGCTACGCCGGATCCAATCGCCTCCTGCCGTGCTACACCGCTCCAAGCTCAAGTTTGGCCACCTCAACCCACGTCGTGCTGGATCCGGATTGGAGGAGGCAAGTGGCTGGGGACGATGGAGGGAGGAGGTCGGGGACGGCAGAGACCGGAAAGACAGAGGGAGAAGGCATGTCGCACAGGAGAGAGAGAATACGAGGAGAAATGAGGAGATGAGAGAAGGATTTTTTAGTTTATATGTAATGGCATTTAGTGGGTAATTTTGGAGACTTCTAATGGAAAAATATTATTTCATCTCAAAAAAGCCCCAAAAAGTACCTCTCACTTGGCTTTTGACTTATAGTTATATGGAAACTTTAGGCTTTTTTTAAGCCTGGCTTAAAAGTCAGTTGTTTGTTTCAGCTTTGACTTTTTTACTTTTTAAGCCGATGAAAAAGCCGAAACAAACAGGACCTAAAATAATAAAGTGCATTTTGAAGGTCAAGTCAGTAAAGCCTACGCTACAGTGCTCGAGGGCAGTCTTCTTCCATCACAATAACGACGAAAGCAAGAGAACGTGTTCACTGATGGTTAGGTGGGTTCACCGACACCCACCCCTGTTGTAAAGGAAGGAAGGGAGGCGGCGGGCCTACGGTGGTGCCGCTAGCTACGGGCTTAGAGAAAGATGATAGATAGTGGCGGCAAGGTGACGAGGTTGCTGTGGCGCCGCAAGCCGCAGGCTCGAAGGAGGGCAGTGAGCAGCGGCAGCGAGTTGCATAGCATGGTGAGTAGTTGAATATTAGGTTGGGTAGATTGGTGCGGCAAGACAACGAGTGCCCCGTCTATCGCAAGTGGCAACGGTGGTGTTGGAGTCGTGAAGAGATCTTCTAAGAGGAGGAAGAAGTCAGTGGTGGCAGGGAGGAAGAAGAAGACTGCGAAGAGGATGCACTCTTTGGCTTCTAGTTGTATGCATGCCAGATAAATGGTCCCTATTTTGAATGCCGTCACGAGGTTGAAAACTGTGCTAGTGGTGGAACTAGAAAATTTTCGTTGGGGATATACACTTCACCCGTACAACTCTATATCCTTGTATAATAATTTCGTAAGATCACAAATCCAAGACATATATTTAAAATTTACTAAAAGTATAATACAAATAATTCTAAGGTCTTACAAATTCTAAACCATTAAAATTGGAACCAATTCAATCAACAAATTAAGTTCATTGAAGGGGTGATTTTGTAGCACTTGTTAAATTTTTCCCAGCACCCCTATTACCACCCCTGAACTATGCTATATCAAAGACAATAGGTTAGAGAAGGTGGACTTCATTTGTGTAATTACACTCTTTGTCGGACCCTAGATTACCAAATTCGGAATCTCATGTATATACTACACTAGTTCATAAAAACCTAGCATACATAGTAAACAATACTGACACCACAACATATCATACGAAATTTTATTCATTTAATTAACAGAGTTTACATTATAAATGGCTCACAGGCCAACTAAACATATAGCAATAGAAAGCAAAATGAGTAGTGGGACATAGCAAATCTGCCACAAGCAATCGACTAGAGCAGCGGCCTAGTCATTGAGATCCTCACTGATATAAAAGTGCTCATCCTTTAAAAACAATAGATATAGTAAGGTGAGTACATAGAGTACTCTACAAGTCACATATGAAATGCATTATTAATGCAAGGGTAAATTGAAATACAATAAGTAATTTTCAATGTGTAATTGATATAATAGAACTGAGTTATAATCAAAATTTTAACACAGGCTCCAACCTAGAGTTTCAACCCAATTTTTTCTAAATGGAATCCATTCCATCTACTAACCACTTTTTTGAAATCACTTTTGAAAACCAAAAGTCTAATATGTAAAAGACCTACTCAGCATGCGCATGATCACGGACTCAGCTAATCGATTAGTTTTACACCTTGCAAAAATTATACAACTTTACACATAGGAGGTAATCAACTTAATATGTCAGTCATAACGTGCTTCCTTGGGCGTGTGACTAGGTGATTATCACAAGGTCTTTACAACACACCATTCTAAAATAGTCATGTCCCGCTAAGTTTCCACCATTGATAGACTAGAATGCCCAATTCAGAAGCCCCCTCTTACACCAAAAGAAATAACCCATTTGGCATAACCGATATTTGAACTTTGCAAATTAGTTAGCTAGGTCTGTCTCATACTAAACCTGTGGTAGTATAGATAGACTTTACATTCAATAGCTCATAGATCAGCCCTTAATTGACTAGCGATACTTTCCACAAACCAGAACCATTTCGCCGCTTTGATAACCAATTCTCACCTGGTCTAAATCACATTTTCATTTTGCTTAAACCATATCATATTTCATAACTTTACATGGCACACCAATACCAAGGAATAATTTTCATTTCAACAGAAATCTTTGTTTAGCACAAATTCCCAGAAAATCCTAAATTCAGGCCTAAGCCATTACTATGTAGTACTAGTAGTGTACCGACTAGTGCGATTTTTTTGCTTAAGGTTAATATAGTATATATATTAACAAAGTCAATTAAGGGCATAACAAATGAGAGTAATTACACATTTAAATCTGGAATTTAAATTACACTGATGAAATTATGCAGGTAGTAATTTAAAACAAAATATAATTTTAAAACATACGATCAACATGATCAAGAGTGTGACTTGCCTTGATCGAGGTCCTAGTGATCTGGATCGATGGTCGCAAACTCTTCTAGCTCTCCGAAGTCTATACGATAAAAATCAATCATATTCAAATATAATCCAAATAAATTCAAATAAAATGTAAAGCTAGCATAAATAGGTAATTTAGAATTTTAGATGAATTTAATAAGAAAAATAGAGTCAAATGAAGTTAGAATATAACCTTACATAAAATGATGAAATTCCAAAAATTAGAGCTCGTACCAGACATGAAGAAGGGGTTGCCAACGAGCTTCCGAAATATTTAATTAAAAAAAGAAGTTTTCAAATTTTTGAATTAAAGGGAAAATGGAATTATGATGTCAACACCGAATTTTGAATTTCTGATTTTTTTCCCCTTCTTTTTCTTTCTTATTCCCTTTTTATTTTTCTTTTGCTTTGCATTGAACGTTGGTATGCACTTAACAGAGAACAAGCACAACCATGGTTTACAAAACCGTCGAAAACTGCTGTTTTCGACCTTACCGCTTCGGCTCGAGATCAAAAACCGCTCAGGTAAACCGTTCTAATTAAAAAAATTAAAAATTTTGAAAAAAATTATGTGAGTGGTTTTTCGTGAAAAACCGCGGTTTTCGTTGAAAACCACTCAAAAACCATTTTCGAAGAACATTCAATTGATCGGGTTGGTTTTTCGTGAAAATCGAGCGGTTTTTCATTTTTTAGTTTTTTTTTAATTTTTTTGATTTTTTAACTCTTCGATTTTTGACGATTTTTGAGCGGTTTTTCGAACGATTTTTGCGAATCGCGGTACGGTTTTGTTAACCCTGTGCATAGCCACTAATGCCCACGCGCATGCAACGGAGAAGCAATAGAGAAGCAAAGGCGCATGGGGCCAAGGGCTCTGGCGTGCAACGCAACAGCATGAACGCTGACGAACTGAGTTTGAAAAAGAAATGCAAAATTCGATGCACATGATGCGACAAACTCAAAATTGATTAAGAGTTTACCTTCACGATGAGCGGGAACACGATGTGACACGAATGTTTTGGGAAATGGAGCTCCGAGGCGCCGAGAAGCTCACGAGGGTATGTCAGCTGACGTTTGAGATGTGCTCTTTTGGCTTTATGTTCCATGCAAACGAGGGCATGAGAGGGCGGAACAAGTGGAGAAATGGATTTGTGTGGAGGGTGAGGAGCATCATGCTCAACTTAAATAGCCTCGGAGACGCTCTGAAGAGATAGAATCCAACTTGGATAAGATTGTGTTCAAAACAGAAAAACAGATTTTTGATGTGAAAAAAGGGGATTTGCCCAGCAAAATGGATTGGTTAGATGAGGATAAGGTTACCTGCAAATTTTGGAAATCGTGAGATATTGAGCTTCAAAATTGAGTTCATGGAGGAGAGAGATGAACAAGCTTCTGTTTGGTTCTGGAGCTTGAATAAAGGTTTGTGACGTGCGGGGTCGGGTCCCACCTATCAGGGAGGGTTTTTCTTTTTTTCCGAATTAATTTTAATTGCTAAAAATAAGAAGGCTTTTTATAAAATAGAAAGTAAGGTTCAAATTTTTTAAAAAAATTCTCAAAAAACTTGAGATATTTTGAAATTAGAAAAAATATTTTCAACAAGATTTTGGTTTTATTTTTATCGAATAAATTATTTATTTAAATATGAAAAATAACAAAAAAACATTTATAAAATGCTTAAAAATTAGAGAAATTCTCATAAATTTAGAAATAAACGTTTGAACAAAATTTTGACTTTTTAGGGTGTAACACCCTTGCTTGACGACTATATATAATGATAAGATCATATCAGTTTGTCCTAATCATACAGCCAAATACATTGGCAAAATGTGTTGGTAAGTAACTTTTTTAGGGTGTCTAGGGAACACCTGAGTATTTTTTTTTCTAAAAAGCACTTAAATTTTGAGCCTTCAGATCTCGATCCAATTGATAGAATCAATTTGCCTCTTATCTTTACATTTAAGTACTCCATACACAAAACAAAACAAGAGTGTTCACAAACAAAAAAACACTCGAGTCACACTTAGTAATTCCCTTACATCAATTATATACTAGTTTTACACAAATTAAATTATGTAGAAATGATGTGATAATTTGTAAAAAACATTATTTTTCTCTACATGGTATTTTATATCAATTATACACTAGTTTTACACAAATTAAATTATGTAAAAAGTAACGTGAAAATTTGTAAAAAATAGAGGAACGAAACAAACTATAAAGAACACAACAAACAAAAACGTGGATCACAAAGTCAAATATTGATAAAGTCAAAATGATAAAACACGACTTGAATCACAAAATAATATCTAATAGACAAAAAAAATTAAGTTCACACAAACAAAAAAACACTACTATCTAATAGACAAAAAAATTGAGTGTTCTCAAACAAAAAAACACTCAAGTGCAATTTAGCAATTTCCTTTTTTATATATACTCTACCTATATTGGACTGAAATTTTTTTCTTAGAGCATCTGGTGACAATAAAACTGTGCATTGTTACATATGTCATTTGTCGTTAGTTAACCATATGTTAGACCATCTCCAAGGGTTTCCCTTCTCCTCATTCCTTCCCCCTGAAGGATTCCTTCGATTTTAATTCCTTCCCAAAAAAAAGCAATCGCAATGATTCCTTTCCCCATTCCCTTCCCTTCCCAAAAGTACCTAACTTTACCTCATCCTCTCTCATCCCAGCCAGCAATTCTATATATTCAAGGGTTCCATTCATCATGATACTCACTCACAACCCATTGCCAATCTCAGAAACTCACCCAGTGAACGTAACCATGAGTTCTTTGAATCCATTGAGTCATGAGTACTTTTCGTCGTCAAGTGATGACGACGAGATCCTCATTCTCATGGCAGCAGCAGCGTGGAGGAGGAGGCGGAATCCAGAATCCGTCGAAGGGGGTCGGTTCCGGGACATGCAGTTATGAACAGAGGTCACCGTGAAGGAGCGGCTAGGCTCTATGTTGATTACTTCGTGACTTCCCCTGTGTATGGGCACACATTGTTCAGGCGGAGGTACTAAACCCGAACATCTCACGAAAATGGATGATGCATAGGTAATGTTTGTTTTTATGGGAATTTGTATGATTTTGTGTTACGCAGGTTTAGGATGAACCGATCCCTATTTTTACGCATAGCCGAAGCGGTCGAAGGCCACGACGATTGGTTCAAGCAAACCAGGGATGCCACCGGGAAGATCGGCTTGGACCCTCTGCAGAAGATGACGGCATCTATCCGGTAGCTAGCGTACGGTGTCCCTGCTGACGGTGTGGACGAGTACCTACGGATTGGGGAAAGTACTGCGCTCCAAGCTGTGAAGAAGTTCGTAAAGGCGGTGGTGGAGGTGTTCGGCGAGCAGTACCTCCGTTCTTTGAACGCAGCTGACACGGCGAGACTCCTACAAGTTGGTGAGCAGAGAGGTTTCCCTGGGATGCTTGGTAGCATCGATTGTATGCACTGGACTTGGAAGAACGCCTAAAGCATGGCGGGGGCCTTCACAGGCATAGCCTAAGCCTTCCATAGTCCCGAGGCGGTGGCCGTGCGACCTATGGATATGGCACGCCTTCTTTGGGATGCCTGGTAGCTTGAACGACATTAATGTGCTACATTGTTCTAATATATTTTCCAGGGATAATGATGCTTCAACTCCGGAGGTCAGGTACTCCGTCAACGGAAACCAGTACAACATGGGATACTACCTCACCGATGGGATATATCCTGAGTGGGCCACCTTCGTGAAGGCCATTGTTGCCCCAATGGGAAACAAGAGGATGTACTTCTCCACGATGCAGGCCGCAGCGAGGAAGGATGTTGAGAGAGCTTTTGGAGCGCTCCAGGCCAGGTTTACCATTGTACGAGGTCTCGGTCGTTGCTGGGACTAGACGACACTTTGGTACATAATGACTGCATGCATCATTTTACATAACATGGTTATCGAGGACGAGAGGGACGGTCTAGCTCAGGACCAGTCCTTCGACTATATGGGTACCCGTCGTGGACAGGGCGTCACCGAAGGTCGGTCTTGCACTGCATCGAAGCAACTCAAAGGCGGAGAGACCGCGAACTGCACCATCGGTTGCAGTCTGACCTGGTCGAACACCTTTGGGCACGCCACAGCGAGTAGTACTATCGTCTAAGCGTGATGTCGATGCTTGTTCCTGAGCGTGTTATGCACCCTTTTATGTGAGCGTGTCATGTACACATGTAAGGTTTAATAATAAATTCAGCGTGTCAGCTATCCTGACCTTGTGTCATGACAAATAACACAGCAATTACAGAAGTTCCATACACTCAACATGGACCGATCAAACAGAAGTTCCATCATAAATGAAACAACAAGCCATGACATGTGTAGCAAAGTCCATGCACACAATCATGATAATGAGCAGGTTACAAAACACACACAGATAAGCAATCAATCAAGGAAGGTCGGCCGAAAGCCTCCTCATAATCTCGTCCTGGCGCTTTTGATAATACTCACGAACCGAACCTATCAGGTTGTTCAAATCAATGTTCATAATCCTCTCCTCCTCCGCCAACTCCATCAAGTGTACTTGCCGACGCTTTACATCTACCATAGCGTCTTTGGCTTGGCTGATCTTGTCAAACTGCTCAGTATAGAGACCCACTGATGATGCAGTGCTGGTACTGGCCCTCTTCCTCGCCGCCTTGGCTGCGTCCCGGCCTGTGGGTCTTGTGGACTCGTCACAGGAACCAAAAGGGTCGACCTGGTCGGTAATGTTGTTCGACCCCCCTGGAGTATCACCATGAGGTCCGTCGTGCATTGTCCTTTGCCTCTTGTTGCCCAAGTGCGAAGCCCACTTTGGGTGATCGGCTAGAATCACCCAAAAGTGTTGAAATGCGAAGGCCTTCCCCTCAACGTCCTGGTACATCCTCGTCGCTTGGGCCATCTGTCCATGCAATTGACAAGGACATGTGTACAACAATGCATTAATACATTGAAGTGCGAGAGTGTGAAAAGTAATGAAGTGTGTACAATGCTTATCCTGTCACGCTCGGTGGTACCACTTTGTTTCAAACCGTCAATCTGACTGAGAAACCCAGAGTGCTTGCTGACCGACTCATTGATCAACGCCCAGTGGTTCACCATACCCTTCATGGATCGTTCGGTGCCATGTTTTGTGTTATGCGTTTTGAAATATTCCGCAATCTGAGTCCAGTAGGTTTTAGATGATTGGTCTTTGCCCACAATGGGGTCCTGGCTCACATTCAACCAAGCGCTGACAAGGACCTCATCCTCGTCAGCAGTCCATTTTGTCCTCTCTGTCTTGGACATTGGTTTCTCCCCCTTCTTCCTTATGGAAGGCCGAGCTCGCGGGCCATCCATGGTAGGTGCATTCTGTAACATCTCAATTTTTGGCATTTTATTTATTTAATACTATTTTATTGCAAATTATGATTTTTGTGAATTTTTTGGATTTATTTGGATTTTCCGAGATTTATTGGAATTATTTAAAATTAAAATATATTACCTTTTGTTAAGAAATAATTATAAAAAGAAAAGTTTAAAATAAACTTTTGTCAAAAATATTTTATTAAAGTCCAGAATGTCTCAAAGTATTTTTGAGATTTTTCTTGGAATTTTTCTGATATTTTTATTGCCTTAAATAAATCAAATGAATTTCTTGGATTATTTTAAATGAAAAAAAACCCTGGAAAATCTCTATGAACAATAACAGGCCGCAGCCCATTACTGTGCGGACCGACCGTGAAACAGGAGGGGTAACGTGCGCCGTCGGATTGCCATCCAACGGACTATAACAGGCCACGTCAATTATGGAAACCCTAGCAATCACAGCCGTTAGATCTTGATCGCGCGGCTAACAGCAATCGGTACCGATTCGGAGTTGATCTTCTATCCGGACCGTCGGATGAAGATCGCCGATCATTAGTTGTTGTCTCCGATTCGAATTGCGTCGCCGCCGTATCCGAGTCAAACACCGCCGCCGCCTTACTTTCCAAAGTTCCAGCGCCACCGCGGGGTATTTAAGGGCCGGGCATGTCTCCCGAGGATCCCCACAAGTCGCCGCCCACCTCGTCTCGATTCGCGCGCCGGAGAAGCACGGAGAAGTCCGCATAAGCTCACGGAGTGCCAAGGATCTTCGCCGCGCCATAGCCGTCGACAGGGATTGTCTTCTGCCGTTCCGAGGGTGGATTCGGACTCGTCGCATCGGGACGCGCTTGTTCCGCCGCTCCACGTCACCGGATTCTCGTCGAAATGCCGCCGGGAAGGTCTTCGTCTTCAAGTCCGGCGAGATTGAGCCGTCGCCTCGCCATCGCGTCGCTCGAAGCTTTTCAGTCGTTGGATCACCAGCGTACCGCCGAGATTCGTCCACGTCGTCTTGGGGAATAGTGAAGTGCTCGGGTAAGTATCCCAACGTCCGATCTTAGATGAACAGTTAGATTTGCGCCGCGTCATTTAAGTGCACAGTAAACCGTGTGGGTAAGTATCGGTCGTCCGATCTAGATCGGATGGCTGCTGTTTCGCCACGTGTTCGATTCACCGTAAGCCATTGGATCGGGCTTAGACGGTCCCGATTATGCCACGTGTTGACCGTGCCAATCCGGCTCAGGGCTGACGTCAGCTGACGTCATAATTCGGATTTTTCTTTATAAAAATAATTCTATTAAATCTAGAAATTCAATTTAATTTATTTTCAAAATGCTATAACTTTTGCATATGAACTTCGATTGAGGTGATTCAAATTCCTAAAAATTTGTAAAATTGAGATCTATTTAGTGGTGATTTTTATTTGAATTTTTGAGTTCATTTGATATTTGGTTTTGGTGTTTATTTGCTATTTCTTTTCGATTCGCGTAGACGTTGAATTGTGCGAGGTTTCGGAGGAGGAATTAGCCACTCAAAAGCAATATTCAGACCAAGATCAGGAGCTTAACCAAGACAAGTTGTGTTTTGATCATGTTGCACCCAAACTAGATAGTTGCTATTTTGTTTTACTATATTGCATGATATTTCAATCGTACAAAAGGATTTCAACTTAAATTGGGATTTAGATATCATACCCTTTTGAATTATACCCTACCTTGTCATTTGTATGTCATGATCTATTGTCACCCTAGGTTGGTTCACTATAGTTGGTTAATAATGAAATCAACATGGATGGTTAGATCGAATTAGAATTGCTTAGCCATGCCACGTCATCACATGTACTTGAATCTTTGATAAATAATCTTGACTAATGGAATATGGAACAATGTTATGAATTTGTGTGTCATGTGTGGTCACACGATAAGATTGAGTTGTGGTGGCAATGGATGTCATGTAGCGATATTGAATTGTTGATGGCACGTGGTGCTTGGTAATCAACTGGGGTGGTTATGATTTTAGATCGGAGCAAGTGGCAAGGGCAGTATGCCAGGGTGGGCCCGATGGGCAGAGGGTATATGTATGTCTTGCTTTGATCAACCCTAAGGACACCTTGCGAGCCTTTGACCTGAGTCAATCATGCAACCACATATACATATGGGGCGACCTAGGTGACTAATTTGCAATGTCTTAGTCTTGGTACTACCAGTGGTGGAGTGGTTCATCCTTTTTAACGAACCCAGATGGCGCAAGAGGGGGGCCCTGGATGTGGTAACCAGTCCCACCAGTGTTGAAACCTTAGCGGGTGGTACTGAGTTAAGACAGAGCATTGTAAAGGGTTTGTCATGATTCTCTGCTGGCACACCAAAGGAAGTGTGCTAATGGCCAGGCATAAAAGAGATTATCATGTCATGTGGGTAAAGTGCATAACCTCTGCAGAGTGTACAAACTATTCGAGTAGCCGTGCTCACGGTATTGAGCAATGCTCGGGGATTACAATCAAGGGTTTAGATTTTTGCAAAATAAAACTTGGGATGGATGGTAGGTTGCCATGGAAGGTTGAATCTTGACTTAGGATGAGAAACTTGGTTTACTTGAGAAATATTGAATCTATCTATTACCGTTATTTGTTTTTACTGTCTTTTCAATCTATATATTGTACTTGTTCATAAATGCTACTTTACTGCAAATGAAACACTTAGCCTTCCTTTGGAATAAGCCTTGCATATAGTTATGATAGAATTGCATTCTGTGCACAACTTGTTGAGTGCTTTATGTACTCACCCTTGCCTACAACATCATCAGTGCTGAAGAAGGTGTACCATGAAGAGACGAATGTTTAGGGTGCGAGCCTTGTCAGTTGCCTGTGGTATCTTGAGGGTTATCTCGTCTTCATTTCATTGCCGCAGTTCAATTTGTTGTTCAACTTTGTGAGGCATTGTTAAGTAAGTTGACCATGAGGTCATTCAACTAGTACTATCTAGCATGTTATGTCTTTTATCGTATTGCCGCTATGTATGATTGTGATATTCACTAATGTTGAGCCTGTGTGCACTAGCGTGATCCTGGACTAGTGCAGTATACACAGAGGGTCCGGATTTGCATATTCGGATCCCGACACATTCCCTGTAGTATCATCTGTTGGAGGGGGGACACTGCCATCATCATTGTTGTTCACCGCAGGACGTGATGGCGAAGGCCAACATATCTGATTGGACTCATCCTGCATGTACGCCATGAAGAATGGATCCATAACTTCTTCCCTGCTATGGTACAAAACCAAATAGGTTATATACAAGTACATGTCACTAACATTACATAGAAAGAAGTGACATATATGAGCAGGGCAATTGGAACGAATGAACTCAAAAAATTTACTGCAATCAATCAATCGGTTGTTGTAGTACCTGTAGGCAATTGCAACGAATGAACTGACAAAATTATATGCAATGAATCAATCGGGTGTTTCAGTACATGTAGGCAATAGTTAGAAGCAGTGCAAGGGAACTCATAGATTGGCAGTCACAGTGTCATGGACATACGTCACAGAATCACACACGAAGACAATGAAATTCATAAAAATACATTGCACATCTCAGTTCATTGCAATCAAACGCAATCGGCACAGCCAACAGACTAAGCCCATTAATTAAGCATACGTTAGAACAGACCATCGAAATACCACAAGTCCTTAGAGCCGACTCATTCCGACAACACTGAAGGTTCGACACACCAACGTTTGACATAGAAGTACAAACCACAAAATCATCGTCCAGTCCATAATACACCTAGGCAAGATGCCATGACCGATCGGACTCGACAGACCAGTCGCTACCTTCAGTGTACTCCGAGCTGTCCACAACGGAATTAACAAGGTCCGGCCAATCAACGTCGTCGATGTCATCCTCCTGAACGTCCTGACTGTGACCCGGGACATCCCCATACTGTATTGTGTCCAATGACATTTGCATCAAGCTCTCCGCTATTGCCTCAACCTCTAGAAGCGCCCGGTTCATGCCATTGCAGCAACTGGCATCGCTTTCACTGAAGTTTTCTCCCACAACCTTCCTGAGATCCTCGGCCTTATCCTCTATCATCTCTCGCAGCTTTGAGATGACTTCGCGTAGCCTGTGTGCCTCCATCTAAAAAACCACAAGAACACACAACCACCATGCTTCAATCTAGATGTTATATGCTAACATATAACATCTACCATCTCATCTATAAGTTCATCTCTAAGATTAGACTACTTTAGATTCATTGCTCAAGACGTTTAGTATTTCAGTATCTGACAGAACTGCCTGCACAATTTTATATACGCATGTGGACATTACAAAGGGAACTAACAATACTTCAACTAAACCTTGATGCATAGCCTAGTATACATTGCATGGATCATTCACAGTTCGAACTGAGCAGCCATACAATGCCATGACAAAAAAAATGTAACCGAATTGATTTTGTACCAAATACCACAAATCTGGGTGCAATGTAGAAACCATGTCAAAATCTTTGCCGAAATACCTACATGATCCCCAAAGCATTGCCCATTTCCAAATCTACATGATTGCACACTTCATTTTGCACAACCGGATGCAAACGCATAAGGTTAAATCTTGCCACACCAGCACATAATAAGTTCAGGACTGCTTCAAGTTGTGAATTAATCGTTATGGACTCTTGACAACAACCTGAAGATCAATGAAATGTCTTCTACTAATATCTTCTACCTAACAAGATGCAACTGTCATCCTCCCCACAAAATTTGACACTGCAATGTGCATATACAACCACCACATTCAAAGAACAGCATTCATTTGATAGATTGCAATATAAGTGGTCTTCACTACTTCAGGTGTTCTTCTACTGCTAATGACAAGAATTGAACGTGATGAACCACAATGAACAAGAATCAATGCGCCCATGGATCACGGGATCTTGTACTGCAAAATACAAGACAATAGGTTCAGACCACACATGCCAAATCTATTTGACAGCCAAATCGAATGTCACACCTGAACGTCTTCAAGCAAAATTAAGAAGTATGGCAAAGTTCTAGTTTCCATTCCAACCAAATCTATATGACAAGCAAATCTATATGCCCGGAATGTCCAATATGGCAAAGTTCTAGTTTCGATTCCAACCAAATCCCCCCACATCCCTTCTTTTCCCCATCTCTACCACTTCGCGAAATCCAAATCGAACCCAGATCTACGGTGGTCTAAGGGGAATACCTCAGCCAGTGCAGACCGAACTCGTCCACCTCCGCTCCGGTGGGTGCGCCGGATCTGCTTCGTCGCCGAAAATGTCGCAGTCCGGTTCTTGCACTCGCCGCTTCCCTCCCGACGCGGGAGAGGGAGTTCGTTGCTCTCCTGAGATGTGCGAGACGACGAAGGGAATGCACAGCGCGCCCGGCCACGGGGGGTTCCTCTCTCCTATCCCGATGGGTTCCCTTCCGGGACGGGGCGCCGTTGCAGCCGCGCAATCCCTTCCCTCGCCTTCTCTTTCCCATGCGGATGGAAACGGGACGGACGACGGGACACGGTTGGAGACCGTCTTAGTCCATCGATTCTGTAAAGTAGCGGTACAGCACACGGCAAACTCTAAATTGAACTTCTCGGTTGCCCTCATTATAGAAGTCTTGATAGGGTCCAGTTTTTGCCCGCCTTGGTGCTTGATTGACGTGCTTTACACGATGGTTCGAAGAAAAGCCAGACACCACTCACCAGGTCAAGGAGTGAACACCCATTAATCTCCTTGGAGCTAACCCACTCTGCAAAGTACAAATAATTGTATACACCGATTTCATCAAGCACCAACTCCCCTTCGAACCGACCTCACATGTCGACGAATCTTAACAAATCTTCCATTTCTGTAACCACTCAACAGCTCCCCTCAGTTGCGCCATAGAAACCCACTCAAAACACTTGGTTAGATCGAAAATTTAGGCAAACACCCCCGCGATTACCGTGTCAATCGAAGCCGCGCGCCATGGCATCACCGAATAACAGAGCGCTGGAGCGGTACAAGAGCGCCATCACGACGGCCACGTCCGTCGTGGGCGCGGCCATGCTGCTGCGGCGGGTCGTCGCCGACGTCCTCCCCGACACGGCCCTCGGCGCGCTGCTCCTCCTGCCGCCGGCCTCCGCCCGGCGCCACTCCGTGGTCATCGAGGAGTTCGACGGCGCCTTCTACAACCGCGTGTTCCTCTCGGCCAAGGCGTACGTCTCCACCCTCCTGGCCGCGGCGCCCGTGCCGCTGATGAAGGCCAGCCTGCCGCGCGGCGCCGGAGCGGAGCACATCCTGCTCGCCATGCGCCCCGGCACGGCGGTAGTCGACGTGTTCGACGGGGCGAAGCTCACGTGGCGCCTGAGCACCCACGGCGGGCCCGGCAGGCACCGCGCGGGGGAGGACGCGCGCGAGGTGTTCAAGCTCAGCTTCGACGGGCAGCACAAGGACATGGTGCTCAGCGCCTACCTGCCGGCCGTCATGGCCCGCGTCGAGGCCATGTCCCAGGGGCAGAGGCAGGCCAAGCTCTACAGCAACGAGTGGGGCAAGTGGCGGCCCGTGAGGATCCGCAACGCCTCGACGTTCGCGACGCTGGCCATGGACGCCGCACTGCGGGAGGCCGTGGTGGACGACCTGGACAGGTTCTTGGGTCGGAAGGAGTACTTCGAGCGGACGGGGAGGGCGTGGAAGAGAGGGTACCTCATCCACGGGCCGCCCGGGACCGGCAAGACCAGCCTTGTCGCCGCCATCTCCAACCAGCTACGTTTCGACGTGTATGACCTCGACCTCGGCGGCGTCCGGTCCAACACCGAGCTGAGGAAACTGCTGATTCGGATGAAGAACAGGTCCATACTGTTGATCGAGGATGTCGACTGCGCCGTGACGGCGATGCCGCGGAGGGAAGTGGATGGAAGCTCCGACGGGAGCAGCCCGGCTTCAAAGAATCACAAGGTTAGTTAGCGCATACAATTCAATTAGCTGTTTATTTTTCTTTTGATTGTAGATTCTAGTTTTAAAAGCTGGAAAAAAAACAGTCCGATGCTAATAATCAAGCATCCAAATTTTGTGTAACAAAACATTCAAATTTTGGACCATTGGATTGATTAACCCAACCGTTGGATCAAAAACCGTTGGATTTTGCATTAATCAGGCCCACTTAACTGCACTAATTACAGTAAAATCAGGCCCACTTAATTGCACTAATCACATCAAATCACAATCAGTCACAGCAAATCACAATCACTCTCACTTAACTGCACTAATCACAACAAAATCTAACGGTTCACGATTTGGTTGATTTTTGGTAAGAAAACATCCGGATGATGTTTATCAAAACCCAATAATCAATTATCACAATCCAGTCAATCTATATACACTAGAATCTACTGTCTACTGTAGAGTCTGTTTGGTAGAGTTCTAGATTCCAGCTTCTTCTGAAATTCGAAACTTGTAGACTTTAAAGTGAATTAAGTTTATATTTTTAGTCTAAAATGTAAACAAGATGATTTATCTAAACACTCTTAATATACTCACAGCTTCAACTTCACGAATCTGGTGAAACTAAAATTTTCAACTTCACCAGATTCACGAATCTGAAAAAACTGAATCTCTACCAAACACACCCTTATATGTACTTTTGGATTCTAGATTTTGAAGAATCAACTTCTCTACAACCTGCACAATCCAGAATCAGCTTTTAGAGAATCCAAAACATAAACAAATAATCCTTTAATCTACGTTAACACAGTAAGCCATGATCTAGGTGTTGTCAGCAGAAATGGTAGTACTACAATTTCAAGTAGAGAAATGATTTCTTTTTCAGCCCGATTTGTTATATATTTTTTTTCAAATGTGGTTTTTTCTTGAACGGAATTGCAAATATAATTCTGTCCCAACCGTGGAATGTATCTTCCATACTCTCCTATCATAGAGGCCTCCTCCTACATTCGTCAGTCACGACAGACACTAAATTGAAAAAAAATAATATTTACAAAAAATAATAAATATGGTAAAAAAGCTAGAAAGGTGAACATCTCTGAAGTAGAGGCCTCGAAGCACGATATTTTTGGATCCCTTCTCGATGAAGGTAAAGTGCTGTATGAAGAGAACAATCGTGATTAGAATATTTCATAAAAAAAAATGTGTTAAGTTAAAGTGGAAATTTTCTAAAATCTGGGTGAGTGCGCACAGATCAGATCGTTGCGCAATTTTATTTTATTTTATATTACTCATGCTTTACTTTAGTAGTACTAGACTGTTACACAAGTATACAACTTATTTAGTGAGCTTTTATGTTTTTAGTCTTGTTGCTTTACACAAGTATACAACTCTTGTTGCTTTACGGAGTTTTTTTTACAACATTTAAAGGGAGCTTTGTGTCGCTGTCTCGCACACTCACTGACCACTAATTTAACAGCAGCACGGCTTTGCTTTAAGAAGCATCTATGAGGTCACTACTCACAAAAGCACCAGCAAGTCGATCTAAGCCGTACTCTAGCGAATTGATCAGACGCTAGCCTGTCACTTACGAACCGTACGTGCGTTGTCTTACCATGTACCCGTGTACCGCGCAATGCAGGTCACTCTGTCCGGGCTACTCAACATGGTGGACGGCCTCTGGTCCAGCAGCGGCCACGAGCGCATCCTCATCTTCACGACGAACCACGTGGACCGGCTGGACCCGGCGCTGCTCCGTCCCGGCCGGATGGACATGCACGTCCACATGGGCTACTGCGGCTTCGGCGCCTTCAAGGAGCTCGCGGCCAACTACCACGGCCTCGACGACCACCACCCGCTCTTCCCCGAGATCGAAGCGCTGCTGCGGGAGGTGGAGGTGGCGCCGGCGGAGGTCGCGGAGAAGCTGCTGATGACCGACGACCCCGATGTCGCCGTCGAGATGGCCGCGAAGCTGCTGAGAGATCGGAAGGCGGGGACCGGGGAAGATGGCGGGTACATAAAACAGAAGCTGCACGTGGGGCCTAGGCGTCCGCGACGGCCCACGCCTGTGCCGGCGGCGGTGTCTCGTCGAGGCGTCGTGGGTGGTGCAAGACTGGTGGTGTTTGACGAGGGAATGGGCGGTACCTCGCGAGGACGTGGATCAGGGTCAGGGCGGCGTGCCCGAGGTGGAGTGCGCGGACGAGGACGGGGACGGGCCGGACGGCGATAGATGCTAGCTACCAAACTACGAACTGCTACGACAATTAGATGATGGACAGAAAGCACTGTCCTGGACAGTGCTACGTATGTATGTGTTTCAATCTTGTGAAATACTAGTAGTAGAATGTCCTAAACAATTCTGTGGATAAGGAAGTAGCACCCACGTTTTAGGTCCTTGCATTTTTAGAAATAATCATACTCTTGTGGTTAGTTAGTTCAACAATTTGAGTTTGAGCAAGTGTTACAACTCAACTTAGGTAAAAGAAAGAGTAATAAATTTCACATAACTGTTTTGGAGGAAAGCTAACGTAAAACATCATGCTTTGTAAACATTTTCAGGGAACCACAAGTTCTTGGATTAAATGTTTTAAGAAACCCCAAGTTTGATATATCTACTTGCCAGTCAGATTAATAAGTAGGCCCACCAGTTAGCCCATTTACTGAATCCAGGCCCACCTATCAGCAAATGAACCTCAAATAAATAGTAAATAAACCTAAAAATATTAGAAAATTCTATAACATACTTTAGAGTATGTAGAACCCAAATAAATTTTTTTTAACAATTGTTCACTTAAACGTTATAGTATTAAATACTTTTTGAATTAGAGAAATTCTCATTTGAACTTTAATCAGCAATAAAATTTTGAAAAATGCCAAAATACTTAAAACCAATTCAAAGATGCAAAAATTATGATGTTGCACCTGTCAGCCTATTTCTCTTCTCTCTCTTCTTTACTTTTCATGACATTTTTGGTCAACAACAGTGTAGGTAGGGCAGAAAAGGAGGGTGGGTGGGGATGGCAGGTAGGCGCTACTGGTATGTTTAATTTGCATGTGTCCCACTTGTTATATCTTGTTAGATATCTTATCTATGAAAGCCAGGAGAATTAGACGCCAACCAGGGTGGCCACGTGTCGCCTTTTTTTTGCGAAAAAACCCTCCGTAAATTTCGTAATTACGTTTAGGTCCTCCGGTCGGTTATTTTGCAAAAAAAGCCTCTGTAGTCTGTATATTCGTGGGTGGGTCCTCTGGTGGGTGGTTTTGCAAAAATAAAAATTACATCTAGGTCCTTCTAACGGTAATTTTGCACAAAGGACTCTATGGTTTCGTATATTCGCTAACGGGTCCTCCTGTTTTCTTTTTTCGAGAAGAACCAACGAACCAAATTTCGCACGGAGCGGTATAGCGCGAGATCCTATCTAGTGGAATTTATAGCGCTGAGGATTGGAGGCCTCCCATGCATGCTACATCAGCACGTTTGCAAAAAGGTCCTCCAGAAAATGCGAAATTGCATTTAGGTCCTCCAGTCAGTTTTTTAATAAAATAGACCCGAAAAAAATTTAAAATTACGTTTAGGTCTCTTTGTGATTTACATTTAGGTCCTCCTAGTGGTTTTTAGCGAAACGGACCTCGGAAAAAAATAGATTACTTTAAGTCTCTTTACGGTTTACGTTTAGCTCCCCTTAGCGGTTTTTAGAGAAGCGGGCTCAGAAACAAAAATGTCTCCAAAAAAAGTACAGATTCGTCGAAGATTTATAGTAGCTCACGGATTCGTCGATGGGTCCTAGTGACCTTTTTTTTTTAAAAAAACACGAAAACCGAAAATACATAAAAAAAGGCAGCCGCGATTTTCTAAAAAAAAAACACAGATTCGTCGAAAGTTTATAACAGCCCATAGATTCGCCGATGGGTCATAACCGCGGTTTTCACAAAAAAAACACATATTTGTCGAAGGTTTATATCAGCCCATTGATTCACCGGCGGGTCCTAATGACCCATTTTTTTTAAAAAAATATGAAAACTGAAAATACGACCAAATTTCCCAGATTACGTAAAAAAACAGCTATGATTTTCTAAAAAAAACATAGATTCGTCGAAAGTTTATAGCAGCTCATAGATCCGCCGACAGGTCCTAATGACCCTTTTTTTTTAAAAATATGAAAACTAAAATACGACCAAATTTTTCAAATTTTATACATTGCATCGTCGTACAAGACGCAGCGTAGCGCGTTACCCTAGCTAGTATGTTCTGATATAGCTTAGGGCCTCTTTTATTCAAAGGATTCTAAAAACACATTGGAATAGAAAAAACATAAGAATATGATAGGATTGCATGTGCAAAATAGAGTGTGGGAAACACAAGAATTTTGTAGGGTCGGGCGTTTGGAACGCAGGAAGGGGAAGAACACATGAATTTTAGAGTGAATTGTACTCTCATTTGTTTTTAGAGTCTGTTTATTTCAATTTTAGATTCTTTAAAAGCTGATTCTGGATTATGATTGTAGAGAAGCTGATTTTCTAAAAGCTAGAATCCAAAAGTACATATGAAGTGGATTGTGGATTCTAATGTATATGGATAGGCTGGATTGTGAGAATCAGATGCTAAAATCAGGTTATTTGTTTTCTATTTTGCTTTTGAAGTCATAATCGAGAATCAAAATCTAAAACAAAGAGATCCTTAGTGTATCGTACGCGTAGAATTTTGCTCTTCGTGGGCACTAATTTTCCTACGTTTTTCCTTTAAAGCCGTATGCAAGAATTTTTCTGTGTTTCCCTTCACTTCTTTTGTACGAATCAAAGAGGGCCTCCGATCCAGCCTAGCTAGGCCTGGTAAATTGCACGAAAAGGGCCAGCCCAGAGTCCACTTAACCTGGCAGCAGGTGTTCAAGAATCAGGACAGGCCGGCTCTGCCCGAAACCGGCACGAGAGCAGCCAGCCGTGTTGGCAGCGTCGGACCAAAACCACGTCGGTTCTAACGTGTGGCGCGGCCGCGCGCATCGGGGATTGGCCCCACCGAGCTGGACGCGGACGGCAACAGCGTTCACCGCCGCACCCGCACCCGCACCGCGCCTAGAGCCAGCCAGCGGCAGCCACGCCGCGCAGGCTGTTTCCAGCTCTAGAGCCTGCAAGATTCTCTCGCGCCACAAAACTAGCACTTTTGGCAGCACCTTTGCGGCCGCTCCACCACCGGCCATACAAAATACCCGCATCATTGAGCCAGCAGGTACACACTTTCGAGTTTGGTCCATCGTTTCCTTTTTCTAATGGAGAGATGTGATTTTCTGCGCTCGTGAAACACCGGGGCCATTAGGTACACTTCGAGTTTGGTCCATTGCTAATCATTTTGTTTTTAAGAGGAGAGATCCTGAATCGCCGAGAGAGAGAGAGAGAGAGAGAGAGAGAGAGAGAGAGAGAGTCAGAAATGTGACTTATTGTGCTGGTGAAACGCCGGGGAGATTTTTGTGATTGCTTGCCCCTCCAGCCTTGCGTGTTTACCATCAATTCATTCACTGAGATATGAACAGAAGAGTAATTTACAATTTGCACTCTAGTGTAACTTGTGAGTAGATTTTCAACTAGAGAGGGTCACATCACCATCTGCATAGGAGTATACAACTTGGCCTTTAAACCATTCCGAACAAAACGCAGACACCGAGCGAGGCAAGGAAGCAAGCAACGTTAAAATTTCGCCGTGTTGCGCTCGCTTCCACCACGTCGTCACGCACTCGCTCTCCCCGCCTCCTACTTAGGCCCCACCTCACGTCCCCCAGCTGCGCTTCCCTCCCATCCCCGCTCCGTTGCCATCCCCACCCACCGAACCAATTCGAATCTCTCCACCGCCCGCTGACCTTCGCCTCGTCACAATGCAGCCTCCCTCCGGCGACGCGCGGGGGAGCGCCGAGGCGGACGCGCTCCTCGAGCGGAGCGGCTCCGCCGGCGGCTGCGCGTCACCGGTGCAGCCCGCGTCGCCGAAGCCCCCCGGCTTGGGTGGCCCGAGGCGGCAGTCGTCGTTCCGCCACGACGTCGGCCACGCCGCCTCCGAGACGTACCTTGTCACAAGCCTCGCGTTCACCCTCCTCCAGTGCCTCGGGTAATCCGCAATCTCTTGCCTTGCCCGTCTCGATGAAGTACTCCGATTAACTAGTTAAAGGACGGATGCTGCGATGTACTAACACATGAGTCGCGGTGGCGACGGTTTCGATGCTGTAGCGACGGTGAAACTTCTTTTTTTAGGAAAGTTACTGATGTTTTGGTGGTTGTTGAGATGGTTGCGCTAGGAATGAAAAAAAACCCTCGTTAATGTTCAAACCAAAATTGCTTCGATTACAATAGTTAATAAGTTTAAAATTAAAATGAGTCTGTTTGGCTCGACAGTGGTTCATTAGCTCAAATTTGAAATAATCACTTAAATGATAACTAAAAAATGATTTTATATTGAATTATATCAAATTCGAAAGAAACTTGATAATAGCTGATTAAGGTGGATAGCCAGCTCTAGCTGCGAAGGCAGCTTTCATGGAGAAGCAAACACCACGGGGTGTTTGATAAGGGTGGATGATGTGCTAGGAGTTAAACTTCGGGGACAACAAGACTGTTCACCGTTTTGGGGTTTCCCTGGCGTGCAGACTTTGTTGTTGCCTAACACGCCATTTTTTTCTGAAAAAAAACCAGCGCACCATTTTCCCCCTATTCAAATACTCCAGTATACAAGAGTACATGCTGATGCAGTCCCTCTGTACAGTCAATTGGTCATGTAGTTCACTTACTTCTTGGTGTTCCGTGCAAACTGCGTTCTTGATCTTGATCTGCTGATCAATTAACGTGACCGTTGTTGATTATAGAAACATGGAACAAGGGGGGCATGTATGATGCACGATTGCCTATATCTGGGTGGTGAATTTCGTTGTTATAATGCATTTTTATGGGCTTAGAAACCCTGCTTTATCTTCTTTAATGCAAGGCAGAGTTCCTGCCGTTCTTTTCAAAAAACAAAAAAAAAGAAAGAAAAAAAAGAAAAGAAACTCTGCTCTACATCTTGGATAGAACAGTACAGCTATGGCAGTTAAAACCGTTTATAGGATACAGGGAGGGAGGGTCTCACAAGTACTTTTACTGAATAAGCTTTTGAGATACCCATAAGATTACAGAGTGAAGTTCACATGTATAGAAGTAGCTCCAATATTTAAAAAGTGAGAGCAATATATTCAGGCCTTGTATTTTGATTGGTGTTTTTTATATTCCTTCTGATTTTTGTTATTATTCAGGTTAGGCTACCGGTGGATGTCACAACTTCTTGCCCTCACAATCTATGCAATTTTACTTATGCCAGGTTTTCTACAAGGTATATTGAAGTCAACCTTTTATCCTTCTGACTCATTGTGCTATTATCACTTCTTATGCACATAACAGAGTATGAGGGGTGGATATGCTCTGTTACTACTGATATGCTTGAAGTCTTCTTGAATGAACCCATACATAGTTGACTCATTTCATAAGAATATGGCATCATTGTTTATCCTATAGCATTCTTAAAACAGTCTTTTATTGGTTTGCAGTTGGATATTACTATTTCTTTTCAAGTCAGGTTCGTAGAAGTATAGTCTATGGAGAACAACCCAGAAACAGGTAACATCAGGAAACACCAAAATCCCCCCCAAAAAAGAATTGTTTTCTGTGTATGGTTGAATTCAATGAAGATTACATTATACAGATTGGATTTGTACATACCCAAAGATAACAGCAGACCCTGTCCAGTGGTGGCCTTTATAACTGGTGGGGCTTGGATTATTGGGTAATTGTTGACAATTTTGCAACAAGTTATTACAGTAATCCTTACCTGTGACATTCTTCATCGATGACCTTGCTGAAAAATTTTAGTTACAAGGCATGGGGTGCCCTTCTTGGGAGGCGGTTGGCAGAGAGAGGAATCATAGTTGCTTGCATTGATTACAGGTGATGATGATTTTCATTGAATCCACTCCATTTCATTTTATTGCTAATGAGAAATTATAGTTTCATCACTATTTATTTTCTTGACACAATATTCATATATTCCTTTCAGAAATTTTCCCCAAGGAACAATAAGGGACATGGTTAATGATGCTTCTCAGGGGATTTCATTTGTGTGTAACAACATTGCTAGCTATGGAGGGGATCCTGATCGGTAAGATAACAGCCATTTCAGTTTATGCAAAGCTTATTATGACAGGGTTATACAGAGCAGTTTTAAATCTCAAGTGAACTTTGCATGTGAATTTGTGGTATTTGCGTATGAAGTGCTGTGATGTAGTTAACCCGTGATTGGCACCTTGTAATTGCTACAAATTAGTGATCACCCAAGAAAGCTGACTTCGGCTGTTGGTTGCTTAGTTGTCCTTGGACACTTTTTAGGACCTGACTTAAACCCTGTGCATTATCCTCGTGCATTATGTTGATGGCACATCTTCATATCATTCTGTTCATTATCCATACTTAGTCTGTTTGAACTCTTTAGTCCTTGATAACTTCCTCAGGAGTTACCTATTGCTATATGTGCACAGTAAGTTCTAGTCCCTTGTAATTTAGAATGATTTATGGTATACATGTAGAATCTACTTGATGGGTCAGTCAGCAGGAGCACATATTGCAGCATGCGTCCTCATGGAGCAGGCAGTAAAAGAATCTAGAGGGCAGCCCATTTCTTGGAGTGTTACTCAAATCAAAGCATACTTCGGTTTATCTGGAGGGTGAGCACTTAGGTTCTTTCTGGATTAGCTTTTTATTGCATGACTATCTTGTCTACTGCTGAGATTGGTACATGAACTGAGCTGGTACAAGCATTAGAGCTCCAGTTAAGCTGTGGCAACTTTTAGGATTATTCTTTTTGAATTCTCCTTGAAACCCATTCAGAAAAGTCAGATATTCTATTGTCCTCAGCATATTGAGTACAAACTCTGGAAGATATTGTCCTCAGCATATCTGGTCAGATACTGGGGAACTTGTGATTGCCCTTTGAGTCTTAAAAAAGTAATTGCATTAATCAATTTTCATAACTATTTTGGCATCTGAACCAATGGGAACGTATCCAAATGAGAACTAGTCTTAAATACGAGAATGAATCTAATAATCTTCATCATTGTATTGCATCCGGATGACTCAGGTTTGTCACTAAAACTGTAAAAGCCACCGACAGCTTCAAAAGACCCTACGAATTATCCCATGCTGTACTCTCTCATTCTCCTATTTTAAGGGTGGTTACATTTATATGTTTCCCTTTATGTCGATATTCACAATAAAAATTTGCTCCAAGATTTTGCATTGATGCCGTCACTAAACTGATCCGCCCAGCTCCATTTTGACATCCAGAATCAGTAATAACAATTATCTATGATGCATTATACAATTATTATGTCAACCTGCTGTCACCCTGATTTTTGTCAATCATCAATGCAATGAATATACTGTGATAGTTATTTTCATCATAATACTAATAAGCCTTGGCCTCCAATATTCTATTTTTTTCTTTTTGATGATGTGTGCTAAGATACTCGACTTGCATTGTGAAGTAACAATAGTGTTTTTGCAGATACAACATCCATAATTTGGTTGACCATTTCCATGAGCGTGGTCTTTATCGTTCAATCTTTCTCAGGTAGTAATATGACTATGATTTGAAAGTGGTCTATTTATTTAATATAATTGATATAAATACTAAGGAAAATTTTGGACTATTGTTTCAGCATAATGGAAGGAGAGGAATCATTGTCACGTTATTCTCCTGAAATTGTTGCCAAGGAGTCAAGTGCCCAGACCATAGCTCTACTTCCTCTTATTGTTCTTATGCATGGAACAGAAGATTATTCAATACCATCATCTGCCAGGTTTGTTCACGTGCCTTCTGCGGATATTTATTTAACATAATGAAGGACAAACTCAAGCAAAGCTAGAGTTCTTGGTTGACAGATATTTTCTCTCCACCTGTACCCACTCACCCTCCAAAATTTCGTAATGCCTTGTCAAGCTATTGTGACGAAAGGAAAAATTTTACTGTCCAAGTCCAGTTGCACTTGAATTTATGACAAGTAACTTTTCCATAGCTTCTTAATTAAGCCCATGCCTGTTCTTCTGATCTAAGGTAGAAAAACATTTGTGAATTGAGAGGATTACGAACTAATTCTATAAAAGATATTTTTAGTTGAACTGTATAAAGCCATAAACCATGGCGGGGCTGGTAACATACCCTTTTGCAGTGTCTAACATGTTTAACTTAACTGTCCTAATTCTTTACTTCTATTTTTTTTCCTTTTCCAGTTTAAGAATTCCTTCTTTTAGTATTGAGGAATTTCTTGAACATGAAATCTGTCAGGTTCGGTAACTATTTTACTCGTCGTAACCGAACCGGACAAGTCAACAGTTAAAGAGTCGGTTTGCATTAATTTCCAGAGTCTGAGTTGGTTTGTATTAGAATCAGGGTTTGAGTCGGATTGTATTAGAATCCTAATAGGATTCCTATGGTATAGCACCGGCTATATATAAAGCCACCAATGAATCAATAAGAAGCAAGCGGCAGATTTACTGTTGCCTTTAAAATCTAAATACCATCGTTCTCTCTGCTCTTCTAGCGGCAAAGGCTGGAGTCGCCGCCTCTGTCCTGCTGGCGCCGCGTGGTCGCCGGACGAGGTCGACGATCAGCAAGCCATTGCATCGCTATTTCCTCCGCAGCTGCGCCCGTAACAACTTGGTATCAGAGCAACTCCCTGCTGGCACCATGACCAACGGTGAGGGTGATCATCCTGAGGACCACACGATCAAAGCAATGCTTCAGAATGTCCTCAACAAACTCGAAGATATATCAATGGTACAAGACAG
Organism: Guadua angustifolia; assembly: GCA_036346375.1. Classification (NCBI taxonomy): domain Eukaryota; kingdom Viridiplantae; phylum Streptophyta; class Magnoliopsida; order Poales; family Poaceae; genus Guadua; species Guadua angustifolia. The sequence goes on along the minus strand of CM070500.1, from coordinate 33,302,249 downwards.
CCACTCGGCACTCATAGCTACGGTGAACACAAGATTGGATCGGCACGATTCTCGCATCTCGAAATTTGATGACCTAATTGCCGCAGCAACAGGGGAAGTCACGGTTGAAAAGAGCCTGGCCAATAAAACTCCAGTGGAGGCCGCCTACGTCGTTCCGCCGCTGCGGGAGCCCAGCTTCTCGTCAGCGATTCCCGGGGGATGTCCCACTCCGCGCCCAGGTAGCGGTGGCGGTCTTGGAGGAGGCGGCCGCACCCTCGACACGGGCAACTTAGGGCGCGATCTTTGCAATCCGGAGGACGACCGCCGGCCGCGACCGTGAATTTCCCATCTACGAAGGAGGGGACGACCCTATCTACTGGCTTAACACTTGCGAGCTCTTCTTCAAAGGCCAGTACACACTGGAGCAGGAGAAAGTCCGCACAGCGGCATACCATCTCCGAGGGGAGGCGCAACAGTGGTATGTCCTTCAGGAAGAAGAATCGGGTGAACCAACATGGATGCAGTTCAAGGAGTGCCTCAACTTACGTTTTGGGCCGCCGACCCGCCGCAATCACCTGTTAGAGCTCAAACAACTCTAACAGACGGGCACGGTGGCACAATATCAGAAAGAATTTGAATCCCTACTACCCCGCACCAATCTACGTCAAGATCAGAAGGTTGATATGTTCGTGGCGGGATTAAAGGAAAAGGTTGCCATTGCTGTGGGCTTGGCAGCCCCGCAGACCCTAGCAATGGCCATGAGTTTGGCTCGTGTGCACGAGCGGCTCCTGGATTTCGGTGAGACACGGCCAACTCTGAGGACAACGCCACGGACTAGTGGCGGCAGACCTGGCGTGGTTTCGCCTACAGGCTCAGGGGGATCATCATCAGCCATTGCGGCCAGTAAGGAAGGTGCACCCATCTCAACTGGGGGTCGTTTCATTCGTAAGTTAACACGAGCACAGATGGAAGAACGTCGCCTCAAAGGCCTATGTTATAACTGTGATGAAAAATACGCACCGGGCCACGTTTGTCATCAGCTATTTTGCCTTGAGGTTGTGCCGGATTCTGATGACCAGGATGATGTTGATTCCGCCCCACTCTCGATATCTCTGTTAGCTCTCACCGGGATTGAAGCACATCGCACCATGCGGCTTCCAGTGCGTATTGGTAATCGTCAGCTGATGGCATTGGTCGATTCTGGATCAACCCATAATTTCATCGCAGAAGACGTGGTGGCTTGCGAGGGCATTGCCGTGGAGCCAGCTTCTCATTCACTTCGAGTCACGGTGGCCAACGGGGAACGCCTCCAGAGCAGTGGCGTATGTCGTCGTGTCCCCCTCCAGATTGATTCCACTCAGTTTTTTCTGGATTGTTTTGCCTTGCCTATTCCTGGTGTTGACCTTGTTCTCGGCATTCAATGGCTCCTGACCCTGGGCCCCATCACGTGGGATTTCCAGCGCCTTACTATGACCTTCTGGCACGGTGATCGTCAAGTCACCCTACAGGGCAGCACAAGTCGTGCCACCGCTATGACAGCATGGGCTACCGATACCACCGACCTCCTGGAGACATTATTGCACCAATATAAGGAAGTATTTGAACAACCAACAGGCCTGCCACCCTCAAGGGCATATGACCATCGTATTCATCTCATGGCCGGAACAGATGCAGTGGCAGTTCGACCATACCGCTATCCTCAACTGCAGAAAGATGAATTAGAGCAACAATGTACTGAGATGCTGCGTCAAGGCATCATCCGCGTCAGTACATCGGCTTTCTCATCACCAGTGTTATTGGTTAAAAAGAAGGATGACACGTGGCACTTTTGTGTGGATTATCGTGCCTTAAACGATAAAACCGTTAAAGACAAATTCCCTATTCCTGTCGTGGAAGAATTATTGGATGAACTCAAGGGAGCCCGCTTCTTCACTAAAATGGACCTCCGCTCCGGGTACCATCAAGTCCGCATGCACCCAGATGACATCCACAAGACAGCATTTCGCACACATCATGGCCATTTTGAGTTCTTGGTGTTACCTTTTGGTCTTTCCAACGCTCCGGCCACTTTTCAAGCATTGATGAATGATGTTCTTGGTCCTTTTCTCCGCCGTTTTGTACTAGTATTCTTCGATGATATTCTTATCTACAGCACATCTTGGGCGGAGCACCTCTGTCATATTCGCCTGGTCCTTCAAGCGCTACGCCAGCATAGTTTGTTTCTCAAGCGTTCCAAGTGCTCTTTTGGTACATCTTCGGTAGAGTATCTGGGCCATGTGATTTCTGCTGAGGGCGTCGCCATGGACAAACAGAAAGTCACAGCAGTGGCGGAATGGCCGACTCCAATGACCGTCCGGGCTGTCCGCGCATTCTTGGGATTGGCAGGATATTACCGACGTTTTATCGTCAACTTTGGTGCCATCGCCGCCCCTCTTACCAAGCTGCTGTGCAAGGAATCCTTCTCCTGGACTGAGGAAGCGGTAATGCCTTTCGGGCCCTCAAACAGTAATCACTTCCGCACCGTGTTACAATTGCGACTTCAACCGCCTTCATCATCGAATCGCGACGCCGGTCCGGTTTAGTCTTTGTTCTACATCAAGGGTTTGGGCGATTGCTTTTCTGTAATGGCCGATTGCGGTAGCGCCATATCAAGCTCGCAACATATGAACGGGAATTGATCGGCTTGGTCCAGCGATGACGACATCGAGACCGTGCGTGTGGGTCGCCCTTCCTCATCCGTACCGACCACTACAGCCTCAAGTTCCTTTTAGATCAACACTTGACCACTATACCACAGCATCAATGGGTGAGCAAATTGGTTGGATTTGACTTCGCCGTGGAATTCCGGCCGGGTCGCCTGAACACAGTGGCAGATGCACTATCCCGGAGGGACGGGGACCATTCCGTTGCGTCGCTGCATGCCTTGACGGTACCATCCCTCTCCATGTTTGACGATCTGCGCCATGCTTTACCAGTCGAAACAGCATGGTCATCTACATTCACCAACATCCAGGAAGGCCATCTCACTGAACCTTGGTCAATCCGGGATGGCCTCATTCTGTACAAGGACCGAATTTTTGTACCAGCTGATTCTTCGTTTGTCACCACCATTGTCGCCGGCTGCCATCAGGTCGGCCACGAGGGGGTACAAAAGACCCTTACTCGGGTGAAGGCTGATTTTCACATTCCGGGGATTCGCCGACTTGTCCAGGACTTCATTCGTGATTGCCTCACCTGCCAGCGTAACAAGACCGACCACCTCCATCCTGGCGGACTACTGCAACCCCTCGAGGTACCACACTCGGTCTGGGGGGACATTGCTATGGATTTCATTGAAGGGCTCCCAAAATCAGGCGGCAAAACAGTTATTTTAACCGTGGTTGACCGTTTTTCGAAGGCCGCTCATTTTATTCCTTTGTCCCACCCCTACACGGCGGCATCTGTGAGCCGAGTTTTCTTCGACAATATTGTGAAGCTCCATGGCATACCATCCTCCATCGTCACCGATCGGGATGTGGTCTTTACTAGTGTCTTCTGGAAGGAACTGTTTCAGCTAGCCGGCGTTCGACTCAACATGACTTCAGCCTACCATCCGCAGTCCGATGGGCAGTCCGAGGTCACCAACAAAATCATCGCCATGTACTTGCGATGTTTCACGGGGGACCGGCAGAAACAGTGGATTCGCTGGCTACCATGGGCTGAATATTGCTATAACACTTCTTACCAATCTTCATTGAAGACGACACCGTTTCGCGTAGTCTACGGCCGCGACCCGCCTTCCCTCCGTTCCTATGTTAAGGCGAGGCACTGGCCACCACCGTCGAGACACAAATCTTGCGAAGATGAGTTCCTATCGAAGTCGAGGCGGCTCCTCCAAGCTCGATCCACGGCGGCGGCTTTACTACAACCAACACCACCGTGAGATCCAGTTCCAGGTTGACGATTGGGTATGGCTTCGCATCTCTCAGCGGCCGGCCGTTTCTCTTCCGCGAGTATCGACCGGCAAGCTCAGCCCCCGTTTCTATGGACCATACCAGATCGTCGCTCGCATTGGGACAGTTGCTTATCGCCTTCGTCTTCCGCCAGGAGCTCGCATTCATGACGTATTTCATGTTGGCCTTCTCAAGAAGTTTCATGGGACTCCTCCAGAACTGGCACCACTACCGCCGATGGCACATGGCCGCGCATTACAAGTGCCTGAGCAAGCGCTACGCGGTCGTGTGGTGCGTGGCCTTCGCCAAGTGTTAATCCAGTGGAAGAATTCACCGGCCGCACAAGCAACTTGGGAGCATGTCGACCAGTTCCAGCAACTATATCCCGATTTCCACCTCGCGACGAGTTGTTTGTCGAGGAGGGGGGAGATGTCAGGTTCGGTAACTATTTTACTCGTCGTAACCGAACCGGACAAGTCAACAGTTAAAGAGTCGGTTTGCATTAATTTCCAGAGTCTGAGTTGGTTTGTATTAGAATCAGGGTTTGAGTCGGATTGTATTAGAATCCTAATAGGATTCCTATGGTATAGCACCGGCTATATATAAAGCCACCAATGAATCAATAAGAAGCAAGCAGCAGATTTACCTGTTGCCTTTCCGTCTAAATACCATCGTTCCTCTCTGCTCTTCTAGCGGCAAAGGCTGGAGTCGCCGCCTCTATCCTGCTGGCGCCGCGTGGTCGCCGGACGAGGTCGACGATCAGCAAGCCATTGCATCGCTATTTCCTCCGCAGCTGCGCCCGTAACAAAATCGCTGTGCAGCTTGGATATTAAAATCAAAATTTTATAGACAGATTGCAAATTTGAAGGCTACCATTTGCAGTTTTCCTGGACAGGAACCAAAACAGAAGTTTTCATAGAACACTCTTCATTAACACTCCAGACGATAACATATTTGTCAAAATACTGGTAACCTTGGGGATTGATTGACTAGAACACCAAGTTTATTATGAGAACATCGTTCGTCTTCTTGGCATATGCAACACCAAGTGTCAAATATTTCTGAGCAAGCATGTTACAATAAGACTATGGCTTTCTATTTGTTTTTCCATTGTCAACTTCCCTTCATCTATATTTTGCTGCGTCTACTGTAAGGTTGATCTGTTGTTTGGATGTATCATTTGTTGATTGATCTCTTGTTAAACTAACATAATGTTTCCCAATTTCATGGTACCAGTTAATCTGCTTCTTTCATGTGCAGTCAAACTTTTGTAGACGTCCTTCAACAAGCTGGTGCTCAAACCAAGTTATTGTTGTACGAAGGGAAAACACATACAGATCTATTTTTACAGGTAATACATCTGGAATTTTGATAATGATTTTTTTTTCATGTCATGCTTGTCACTATTTAACAAGGTTCAAAAAAGCGCTAGGCGGTAGGCGGGCGGAGGCCCACTGCCTAGCGCCTAGCCCGCCTAAGCGGCGCCTAGGCGCGCCTAGGCGGAAATCGCAAACAAGCACCAGCTATTAAATAAACTTAATTTTCCTGAATACTTTCTACTGCTTGGTGCCTTCTACACTCTACACATTGAACCATAACTAATCTTCAAGCTAACAAAAGCCACATTTCAGTAGAATTGCCCCCCATTTATTGATTTATACCCCATTTCTACATTGGAAGCTCTTATCACTGAGACTAAGTGCAACACATTAGTTTGCACAAATCACTAAGACTAAGCTCTTATCACCGAATAACCGAACACCGATTAGCACTTAGTCACTTACGTAGACAGTTAACAAATTCCCCAAGTCCGTGACTCCCAGGTAGCAACCCTAGATCGAGCATTCGGCGGCCACTAGTCTTCCCTTCCCGTAGCCCTCCCGAATCCGGCGGTTGCCCTCCCTTCGCGTTCACGCAGCCCTTCCGAATCGCGCTGCCCTCCCGATTCTGGCGGCTAAGGGCCTGAAGCTCCTCCCTTGATGCCGCTTGCCCTCCAGCCCCTCCTCCCTCGAACTCCCCAACGGGCGACGGCCGACGCCTCAGCGCACCTCCCTTGGCGTCGCCTGCTCTCCTCTTTGGCTCCCTCGAGCTCTCCTGAATGCCCACCCCTACTCAGAGCCCGCCTACACCCGCCTTTTCACCGCTCGGTGCCGCCTGCGCGTCTGCCGAGCTCCGCCGAGGCGGCTCCTCCGCCTAGATCACGATTTTGTGCCAAGGCGAGGCGGAGTGCCGCCGCCTAGCGCCTAGGCGCCGCCTTTTTGAACACTGCTATTCAAGCTTTATTAGTACTTAATAGTACCTAGATGTGCAATGTGCAACTTAATTTGCGTTCTTATTATTTACTGAAACAAAAATGACTCCCGTTGCAAATTGGCTCACTATTTACTGTACTAACTAAACTTGGTGGACGTCTTAGGTCATTGTAGGAATATTCCTTTCAGGGACATGGGGGAATGGCGTTCTGTGGGCCTTTGCTCAGTGCACACTACTTGATTATGGCAAAACTGAATCTTACTACCAAATAGTAATGCTGGATTGTTTTATGTGGGAACAAAGCTAACACTTATAGAAAAGCAACTAAAAAGTAAATACCTTTGCCTTACTTTTTTGGAGGATTTTCTTGTGCTGTGATTGCTTTCTAGATCACAAGTTGACGGATTTCATGGAGAGGGTGTCTTGCCAGAGCCAACATATTGCAGATTTAAGCTGAATTAGATTGTATTATGGTTTAGTATAGGTGGAATATTATCAATTCTAGCAGAATTTGAACTGGTTATTTTATGCAAACACATTGTTTAAAAGGATCAAGGAAAAGTTGATAAATTGATGCACTTGATACTTTGTACAAGAAGCTAATTGTTTCTGGTCAGTTTCTGACCAAATTGAACTTGACTGTGAGAGTAAATACCCTTGCTTCCCTGGAACCATCAAACACTGACAGAAAACTGGTATTGGCCAATCTTTGGGAGTTATGTTCAGGATGGATGTTAAAACCTTGTACCAGAGATATATTACCTATATCAGTTATATTATAGCGTTATCTTCTGTGGGATATTAAGAGCAAGGTCTTATCATGTCTTGTCTTAAACTTCCCTTTAATTAGTATGAGCAGAACTAACCCTCTGGACTGGAAATTGCTATATAATTTATTCAATTGTGGTATTATAATATCTCACCTAATTATGGGCTATTGCTGTTTTAACTTGTTAGTCCTGAGTTTTGTTCTAACTTGTTTCTTTATATCTGTTCATAGGATCCTCTTAGGGGTGGAAGAGATCCATTGGTTGAAGATGTCTTTTCTGTTATTCATGCTGACGATGCAATTGCATATGAAAAGATTGCTTTGGCACCCACTCCGAGGCGTCTGGTTTTCGAGTGGCAATTACAGTTGGCCCGTCGAATTAGTCCCTTTTAATAGGTAGTTTCTGTTCACACCTTAATCTTTTGCCTTAAGCTCATTCACTGTTGTTATACTTTTTGCATGGGTATGATTTTTCACGATTCTCATCAAACCCTAAGAAGTTATAAATTGACCTAACTGTTCAAATGCCAATATTTTGTTATTGTTAAGTTCTAGATCTTCTAGTGTGGGATTCTGATGAGATCCTTTGTTGAGAACAGAGAACTTATTATCAATCACCATTAAAATTGACTTTGAACTCTTTGCTATTCATGCGTTGTTCAATCTACAAAAAACAAACATAGAAAAACATGCCCATTTTGATAATTTACTGCACTTCTGCCTGGATAATTGTTTGGGACTTTTAGAACCTATAGTCTCTTTCCTGCCATATGCATTAGACCAATATTTGTTTATTATTCTGCCTATCTTTCCTTCCAATGAAGGTTTGGAAATTTGGTTGCAGAGTTTTTTTGGTGGTTGGTTCTTCATTAGTTGATGGATACTGTATTTATCATTTATGCTTCACAAATTGTTTCGTTAAGATATTACTAGAAAAGAAGGGGGCAGTCTTAGCGCTCCTAATTCTGAAGTACATATATAAATAAAACCAGTTTCCATATTCAGTACTATCTGATACCTATACCAACAGAATGATTTAATTAGCATATTAATGACATTCCTACTTATTTGTAAAGGTTTAGATGCAAACATTATTTCGAAGCCATTTGTTCGCTATATCTAACGGGGAGCATGGCCAACCAAGAATCTGTGCATTTTGCGCCTTCTGAGGAAAGGATGCTCGGGTAATTCGTTGGTCACGTGGTTGGATTGGATATTTGGATCAGGCAAGATAAATCTCTTTCCTGGCGTGTTGGCCATGTAGAGCTCTATTTGGAACTTGTAGCTGGTATGCAATACAATAGGAAGAAGCTACATGATTGGAAAACATGCTCTTTTTTTTCATTTTTTGCGAAGTTGTACATAATGTTGTGTTTTATATCACTCACAAAGGCTTGTAATCATGTCTTGCAAGCCTTCTGTAAAATTCTAATGTGTGTAAAACACAAAACTGGAACATTAGTACTATATCTATAAGCTAATCTAAAAGATTACGCTATGTTGTATTACTGTAGCAAGGTATTTTTGCAATGTTTTTAGTGCATCAGGATTTTTGCAATGTTTTGAGTGCACTCCCGCTTCAAGTTACTCAAGGGCATGTGGTCGATGCCTTACAGACATTTTACATGGACACATTGATCTTCAACGATGGATGGACGCCAAATCAGCTGTCAGCTCCGTAATAATGGCCACCGTTTGGGGAATAGGGAGCAAGAGAAATGCAAGAATTTTCAGGCAAGTCGAGTGCCCACCTAAAGCCCTGAAGCCGAAATCCACTCCTGCGCTGACGTGGGTGCAAAACACTCGCAGCAATTGACTTCCTAGCAACCCTCCGTTAAGGTGGCTCCCTTCAAAGCCTTTGTATAGTTTTCCTTTTGATTTTTTGCTCTGGAGCTCTGTATTTTTGCATAGTGATGTTTCTTTAGGTGTCTTCTGTGTAGTTTTCTACACGGCATGTCTCTAGCCAGGAAAAGAAGGGTTATGATAGGCTTGGCAAGCCAATGTAAAAAATATATATATACCCTACTTTTCATGGAATAAAACCCAAGAGTTGTTGATTTTTTTAGGTGTCCTCTCGAATCTCACTCTGATATCAACTGCAGGCTTCGTGATGGGTTTGTGCTCTTGTTGTGAGGCGAGACCATAGAGTTGATGGATTTCTGAAGACTCCAGGTGATCATTCCATGCGTCGTGAGATCTCCCGATGGGAGCCCGAACAAAACCGTACCGGTAAGTGGCAGAATGCACTGAAACATCAAGATGGAAAACACGAGGCAGATGGCACAAACTATACCGTCTTATTTGTAATATCCATCATATGAGGGTTGCACACACCGTCAAGACCTGACTGACTAAGCTTACAGGTATCATCACATCATCATGGCATCACGGGAAAGGGAAAGGCGGGATTTATAGTTTATAACATATCATGGAGCTCCATTTCTCTCGCTGCCACATGTCAGTTTTTGGCTGCTGCCGGCTTGCTGCTCTTCACCTGCTTTCACGTGAAAAACACTAAATCATCACGAAAAGAGCGTGCAAGGTAACGGCAATAAGGATCTCAATATGGCATCAACTGCATGTTTGTACCTTCTTCTTAGGCTCCCGGGGCTTCTGCTCAGCCTTCTTGACGCCGCCCTTGGCGGCCGGTGGCTTCGTCGTCGTCTCACTGAGCTTGGCTTCAGGTTCCTTGGCCTGTCCTGCATGTCCGGCGGGTTTCACAGCCTTCAGGGATGCCATTATTCTTATGCTACCCTGTTGTAATACTGGGGATGTCTCAGAAAGCTTAAGCAGCTGTGGACTTGATGAACTCAAAACGGATGGCACGAGGTATTTATAGGCTGTTCTTGCGTCTCCTAAGTGTGCAGAGTACAAACCCTGTATGTGCAAGAACAAAGGTGTCCTGAATTATTGTAGCTTGTTTAATACGAAACAAGTGATGGCACGGTGCAGCTGGGTGCTTTTTTTACAGAATTGGATGCCGGTAGGATGCGAATTACCGGACGTGAAGTTTTCATTGGAAATGCTTGAAACCCATTATTCCGAGAGCCAGATGCGCACAGGTGGAGTCACTTCAAAATTGGATGGAAGCTCACGCAGAAGATATCATACGATTGTGAGTGCGTTTTTCCTGCCTTAATCCTGTTTTCGTAGTTTTTTTTTTTGTTTGAACTGTTGTTTTTCTTAGTTGTTAATGCGTGGAAAAGTGAGAAGTCTCTGACGCAGGGTGCGTAGGCCCGACTATTTTCAAGTGTGAAAGATGAAAAGCCCATCTATATTCGATGCGGACTGCGCCTCCCCAGAACACGTCCAATTGTGCCCACGTTCAAATATATGTAGCGATAAAATGGGTATTGCCAAGTGCTACATGTTGTGTGTCTTAAAAGAAAATGATTCTAGTCGTATCTCTAAGCATTATTATGTAATCAGCCAACAAATTGTATAGCCCAATTGATGTGGCACAAGTCATATAGCCATTCCATTATCAAGGCGCAAAATCGTAATATCCTCTGGTCCTCCTTACAACTTCTAGACTCTGTTTTGAACGCAATAGTTTATATTTTAACATGGAACAGTTTAAATTCTTGCATAAATCGGGAAAAATTCGCGTCTGCAGGCTCATTCGCCGTTACCGTGATTCCATTCCACGCACCCAAAAGGAAGAAAACGCTTTTGAGTTCAATATGTTTTATGACGACAAACGGCGGAGCAGCACCAAAGCCTCCAACTAGGCCAGGAACTTGGAATATATCGAGACTTAACAGGTCTCGGGATTCGATTCCGTTCACGCATTAGTCGAAGTGTGCGATCCACGATTCTATCAGATTAGGTTTACGAACATATCTGTGCCAATTTGGATGAGAAAATTTCGGTGTAATGGATGCTACTAAAGTATTCTAGGGGAGAAATTTTACATGGAAGTAGTATACAGTAGGCAGTAAAAATCAAATCTAGTCATTGATTTGCAAGAATATTTTCACTAATATACTATCAGAGAAAGTACAACTAAATACTATCTAATCTGGTCTATTAGATTGAAAAGAATAAACACTCTAAAATTTGCTTAAAAGTCTGTTTGGCATCCTTGTGAGACCCCAGATTTACCATCTGGAACCTCCTGTGCATATCCGTACTAGTCCCTGATCAGTTGCTAGTACACACAGTGAAGCAGTGATAATCATAACCAGAACATTATATTAAATGATAATAAACTGAAGTCTTGATCATATGATCACTTATTACAATCGCAGTTAGAAGGCTCTGCACACCACACAAATGAAGACAACAAATAAAAGCCCGACTCATTCGCTCAGAGGCAAACGATCGAACGCACACCTACTCCTCCGGCTCGCCCTCCTCGGCCTGGCGAAGAACTCTCCTCCTCGGCGGCATCCTCAAACAGCTCTGAAGAGGTTGAATTGTAGCACGTGAGTACAAACGTACTCCGCAAGTCTGGGAAATTATGCAACATGCAAGGCTTTCCAAAGAGAGGCTTATATGGTTCATTTTGCACAAAGCAAATTTTATTAAACAATACATGTATAATTTTTGTAAAGCAGTTTTATCAATTATTTGTAACATTTGAATTTATTAATATTTGTAGCGATGGTTCTAACCACCATCACTTAGTATACAGGCTCTATCCGCACAATTTAATAGATTGTGATAAACCATTCAATGACTCCATCCGTCATGATTTTAAAACAGGTTCCAACCAACTCTGAATTCTATCCGAGAGTTCTAACCACTCCCGAATTCCCAAATCCACAGTTTTCAAAATTAAAAACCAAGTCTACCAGTATGAAAGCATTCTTTGCCCGCTCTTAACCGTGAGCACGGCTATTCGAATAGTTTATTTACTCTGCAGAGTTTGTAAACTTTACCCACATGACATGATCAACCCTTGGTGCCATGCAATTAATACACTTCCTTTGGTGTCGGCAGAGCGATCATGACAAGGCTTTTACAATGTAACAATTTAACCTGACTCGACCCGCTAAGGTTTCACCGCTGAAGGGTTCCATCCACCCAGTCAGAAGCCCCCTCTTGTGCCGTGTGGGAATAAACCATTCTGCCTCCATCCGGCACCCACATCCAACCATCCGGCGAGTCTAAGCAAAATTACTAAAAATTAATCGGCCAGGTCGTACCCATTTCGGACATGTGGTTGTACTGTTTTGCTTAGAATGGACAATCATAAGCGTCGGTCCTTAGTCAACTCGAGCGGCACTTGCGCAAAACCAAACGTCAGTGCTCCATCCGCACCCGCCCATCGGACCGATCCGCTCAAGTCAAAACCATTTTCACTTTCATTTTATTTTGCAATTAAAGCAGCAAATACATTGCTACCATTTTATAAATACGTTTTCATAACAATATTTAACTCATTTTCCCAACAGGCATTTTAATCCATTTGCACCTAAGCATTGATCTACCGTTCTAGTCAAGGATAATCATGATATAAATGATAACGAGAAATAGTCTAAGGTTACAAAGGCATGAACAACAATCATCAAGGAGTTATCGAAAATTGGATTAACTAAACAACCTATCCAGTTAAATATCAATTTTTACTCAAATAAGCCATACATTTGATAAAATCATGAAAAGACTTTTAAAACATAGGATCAAAGTGCATCAAGGAGACTTGCCTCCTCTGGTCGCAAGGTCGTCGACGCACTAAAGCTCTTCGGAATTGACAGCGGCAACGGCGGAATCTTCGGCTACGCGCAAAACGAGACAACAAATAAAATAACAGAAAATGAATAAAATATAAAAATTATAATAAAAATACTGGAAGATAGAGGATGATTTTAGACGAATTTAGCAATTTAAATCACTTGATTCGGAGTTCGGATGACAAAGATAAAAATGTTTGAAAGTGCTCAGTTTGGAAAATTGGAAAACGAGGGAATATTCTCGGAATCTTTCTTTTGGCTGATTTTTTAGAATTTCATTGTTTCTCTGACTGGTGGGGTCTGCTTGTCATCCTCTCTGGGCCTTCTTCTACCTCTAGCCCTTTCCCATGGCAACACAGAGAAGCATTTGCTTCTCTGGCCCATGTTGGAACCATGGCGAGCGGCGTCAGACAAAGAAACAGGACAATGGCACGATGGGGAAGCGGGAAGCACGGCGGGCAGGCGGCGTGTGGCGCTGCCGCATGGGGCTCATAGCGGCGGCATGAGGCGACCACAAGCCGCGGAAGAGGTGGCCATGAGGGGCGCATGAGGACCCAAGGGCGTTGGGAAGCGGTGGAGGCTCGGCGGCAGTGGAATGACCGAGACGACGGGCCCACGGTGGCCATGGCTGGCCATGGCGGGCATGCACGACGGCGATTTAACGGCATGGCAGGCGGCGGCCATGAGGGCGGTGAGGATGCGTGAGGATAGCCGAGGAAGGCGCTAGAGGTGGCCGGGAAGGCCCCAAGTGGCGGTGGCTCAAGCTCTAGCCGGCAGCCATGGTGATGCGCAGGAATAGGCCGACCGAAAATTTTGGGCAAAAACTTGATTCGCGATTTTTTGCAAAAATGGTGAGCGCAATAGATAGAACATGATAGAATGAGTATAAGGATGCAAGGAATTGAATTGGAGATTACCGAATTGCAAGGAATCGGCGATGAACAGCAGAATGGTCGACGACGAACGATCGTCAAATTGGAGACCAAATCTGCAACGAAAATGGAATTTGTTTGAGGGCTTTTGATCTACAAGCTAAGAGACATGATATGACACAGTTGGTGCATGGTTTGGCTCACCGGAATGAAAGATGGTTCGACGGCGTCGACGACGGACGTCGGCCGGCGGTTCTTACTCAAATTTGGAGGTCCAAACGATGATGAAACGAAGTGGTAAAGGAAGCACCGCGACGGGGACGTTGAGACGAACAAATCGGGTACTCAAGCACGCGAAGAGACAAAGAAACGACCGAGTTATGGGAAGTGCAATGATTCGTGGATTAATCCATATTGTGACTGTTTCGGGAGAGGAAAGGGCGAGCTTTCTGTGGAATATGATTCTCCAGACTCTTGCCATTCCAATGCTTCAGTTTCCTAATTGATTGGTGCATTATTTTGGCTTGAGTGGCTTTGAGAAGTTGGAAGGGGAGAGAAAGCCATGGATGACTCTTGAGCTTGCTTGGCTGTTCGATTCCAGAACGTGCGCAGGAGCACAGAGAAGGAGAGGAGAGAGAAAAAGAAGGCTTTTGGACTTTGGGTCCACAGAAAAATGATTTCGGCCCAAAAGAAAAATGACTAAAATTAAAAATGGATTCAGAATAGAATTTCGGATTGAATGATTGCGATGGCGGATTTGAATTTGATTTGGAATTTGAATTTAAATTTAAATTTGATTTGAAGTGAATTTTAGAATAGAATTTCGGATTGAATGATTTCTGAATTCGGACGGAAAGGATGCCAGGATAGATATTCAAACCAAATAAACTCCAAATCTTTAAATTAAATAATTTAATTTAAATTTTTAACAAAAGGCCGAAAACGGGGATGTTACAAACCTACCCCCCTTAGAGAGAATCTCGACCCCGAGATTCGGACGGAGGAGGAAAAAGATCAAGAAATTCTGCTCTCAGATCCTCTTCTCGCTCCCAGGTGGCTTCCTTTTCTGAATGGTTGCTCCACTAAACTTTGCAGAATTTGATCACACGGCTTCGGGTACGACGCTCTGCTTCATCCAAAATTCTGACAGGGAACTCCGGATATGAATGATCTTTTAAATCCAATTTCTCAAAAGGCATTTGTTCTTCTGGAACTCTGAGGCATTTCTTTAACTGAGACACGTGAAAGACGTCATGCACATCAGACAACTGCGGAGGAAGTTTCAACTTATATGCAACTTCTCCTCTTCTAGCAACTATTGGAAACGGACCAATGTAGCGAGGCGCGAGCTTCCCATTGACTCTGAATTGACGCATTCCTTTGAGAGGTGACACCTTTAAGTACACATGATCACCAGATGCAAAACTCATATCCCTTCGACGATTATCTGCATAACTTTTCTGCCTTGACTGTGCTGTTTTAAGATTTTCCCGGATTGTTCTGACTTGCTCTTATGCTTCTTTTAGAATATCAGGTCCAATCATTTGTCCATCTCCTGATTCTTTCCAATACAGAGGTGTCCGACATTTCCTTCCGTAGAGAGCTTCAAACGGTGACATCTTCAGACTTGACTGATAGCTGTTATTGTACGAGAATTCTGCATACGGTAAATTCTGATCCCAAGATGATGTATGTCAAAGCACAAGCTCTCAGCATATCCTCAAGAATTTGATTCACTCTCTCTGTTTGACCATCCGTTTGAGGATGATATGCAGTGCTGAAATTCAGATTTGTGCCTAAGATCTCATGCAACTTCTGCCAAAATCTTGAGGTGAACTGGGATCCTCGATCTGACATGATTTTCTTCGGTACTCCGTGCAAACACATAATCTTAGCCATATATATTTC
The DNA here is from genome assembly GCA_036346375.1 of Guadua angustifolia. Taxonomy (NCBI): domain Eukaryota; kingdom Viridiplantae; phylum Streptophyta; class Magnoliopsida; order Poales; family Poaceae; genus Guadua; species Guadua angustifolia. The sequence goes on along the minus strand of CM070500.1, from coordinate 33,286,858 downwards.
TGCCAACTTATCACCAGAATATGTCGTCTTCACAGGAATGAAATGGGCCACTTTTGTCAACCGATCATTAATAACCTAGATAGAATCATAACCGGATTTGGTTCTAGGGAGTCCGGTAATGAAATCCATTCCAATCTCTTTCCATTTCCACATAGGCACCTGCAACGACTGTAACAATCCAGCTGGTCTCTGATGTTCTGCTTTTACTAGCTGGTAAATATCACAAAGAGCCACATATTTGGCTACTTCTCTTTTCATATTTGGCCACCAATATCTCTCTTTCAAATCTAAGTACATTTTTGTACTTCCCGGATGAATTGAGTACACCGAGTCATGAGCTTCTTTTAAAACCAAATCTTTTATTTATTGCTGATTCGGTACTACAATTCTTTTTCCAAACCATATGGTCCCATTCTCGTCCTTAGAAAATTCAGAAGATTTTCCTTTCTTCAGATCATTCTTGATTTCTAAAATACCACAGTCATCCTTTTGAGCATTTCTGATCTGATCTTCCAAAGTTGAGTGTATCTCCAGATTATACACACAACCTTCTTTTACTAATTCCAGATTGAGACGTTGGAATTCTTTATGAAGCTCTGGCTGGTATTTCTGAACCACCAGATTATTGCAATGACCATTTCTGCTTAAAGCATCTGTAACCACATTTGCTTTACCCGGATGATAATGGATTCCAATATCATAATTCTTGATTAATTCTAACCATCTTCTCTGCCTTAAGTTGAGATCCGACTAAGTGAAAATATATTTCAAACTCTTATGATCCGTAAAAATCTCACATCGATTCCCGATAAGATAATGCCTCCAAATCTTGAGAGCATGCACAACCGCAGCTAACTCCAAATCATGAGTTAGATAATTTTCTTCATGAGGCCGCAACTGTCTAGAGGCATAGGTTATCACTTTTCTTTCCTGCATCAGAACACAACCAAGACCTTGCTTTGAAGCATCACAGAATACCTCAAAATTCTTACGAACATCAGGCAGAACAAGCACTGGCGCAGAAGTCAATCTCTTTTTCAATTCCTGAAAACTTCGCTTACACGAAGCAGTCCATTCAAATTTCTTTTCCTTTTTCCAAAGCTGAGTGAGAGGTCTAGCAATCTTAGAAAAACCTTCAATAAATCGCCGATAATATCCTGCTAGACCAAGAAAACTTTTGATATCCGGAACAGACTTGGGTTGCTCCCAATTAAGCACGGCCTTCACTTTTGCAGGATCAACTGCTACTCCTTCAGCCGAGATGACATGACCTAAGAAAGCTACTTCCTTCAACCAAAAATCACATTTACTGAACTTAGCATAAAGCCGATGTTCTCTGAGTTTTTCCAAAACTATCCTCAAATGATCCTCATGCTCTTTCTTATTCTTGAAATAAATAAGAATGTCATCAATAAAAATAACAACAAACTTATCTAAAAGTTCCATAAACACTTTATTCATCAAATTCATAAAATATGACGGTGCATTTGTTAATCCAAAAGACATCACTGTAAACTCGTATAGTCCATGCCGGGTGGTAAAAGCTGTTTTTGGGATATCATCCTTTCTAATTTTAAGTTGGTGATATCCTGACCTCAGATCAATTTTCGAGAAAACTTGGGCTCCTTTTAATTGATCAAATAGATCATCAATCCTTGGCAAAGGGTACTTATTTTTAATGGTGACTTCATTCAAGAATCGATAATCGATAGACATCCTTAAACTTCCATCCTTCTTTTTCACAAAAATCACTGGTGAACCCCACGGTGACGAATTCGGTCTAACGAATCCTTTCTCTTGCAGTTCTTCAATCTGCTTCTTCATCTCTGCTAACTCATTAGCGGGCAACCGGTAAGGTCTTTTTGAAATCGGAGCTGTACCAGGTACAAGCTCAATAATGAACTCTATATCTCTGTCCGGTGGCATTCTAGGCAAATCCTCCGGGAAAACATCCGGGTACTCATTCACTATAGGCACATTTTTCAAAGATGTACCTTTCATACTATTCAAAGTACTATCCTTATTGGGGGAAAGATTAGACAAGAATTCTACCCGAATTCCGTCTGGACTGATAAGGGTAATAGACCGATTAGCACAATCTATCTGACTTTTATGTTGGGATAACCAATCCATCCCAAGGATTACCTCTATACCCTTAGTATCCAACAATATTAGGTTCGCTAGGAACTTTACCCCATTTATCAAAATATCCATTTTCGGACAAACCGAAGTAGTCCTTAATTCCTTTCCAAGGGATTGGACTAGCAAAGGATTTTTAAGCTGAATAGACTTCCAATTATTCTTTTTAACCAAAAACTCATATATGAACGAATGCGTGGCACCCGAATCAAACAAAACTGAAGCAGGAACTGAATTGACGAAGAACTTACCATACACCACATCAGGTGCGTCCTGAACTTCCTCTGTTGTGACGTGATTCACACGTCCTCTTCCAATTGTGCGAGGGGTACGCGGAGTCTGAGGTGTTCCTCTACCTTGAGCTGATGCAGGGGCACGGGCTGGAGTAGATCCCAAGTTGAAGCGAACTGGGGTCATCTGCTGACGCTTCTGAGGACAATTATTGGCATAATGTCCCAACTCTCTGCAATTGAAACACTGAATACCTGCTGTGGCTGTGTTGTTCTTAGGAACTTGGCCTCCAGGATTACTAGCAGGGACTTGAGTGAACTGACGCTGAGCTGGAGCGGGAGTTCTGGGGGTACCAGAAACTGCTGGTCTGCTAGATTGAGGCTGAAAGAAACGTGGCCTAGAATTGCTGGCGCCACGATGAGCCTGAAAAGCCATCTTCCTCTTCCTGGATTCATAGAGCTGACTTTGAGCATCCTCCTGTACCAAGGCCTTGTTCACCATGTGCTGAAAGGTGGGAAAGTCATTGGAGACTAGTCAAGCACCTTGAGATTCGGTCAAGACCCTCCATGAAGCGCTAGATTTTTGCTTCATCCGTGGACACATCTTCTCTGACATATCTTGAAAGTCGAGTAAATTTGCTCAAGTACTCGAAACCGACATATTGCCTGTTGCAACTTATGAAATTCTCTCCTTTTCATTTCCATGATACCCTTAGGGATATGAGTAGCATGAAGGCTTCTACAAATTCATCCCAAGAAATGGATTGAGCATCTGCATGGGCGACTTGATAATTCTCCCACCAACCGGCATGCAGTGCCCTTAAGGCGATGGGAAGCAAAACGAACACTTTCGGTTCATCACATTGAGCCAGAAAAGCTTCTTCTCAACTTCTTTAAGCCACCATCGCCTCAAGGGGTCAACTGATCCGCGAATGTGGGAGGTCTAGTCCTCATGAACTCCCGAACTTGGATCATGGGTACGAGCCGGTACTGAACGGGGTCGCTTGGGGCGGGTTCAGTGCATTCTGTGCCAAGGCCTGCAAGATCTGAAGCTGCATCGCCATTATTTGCTCCAAATTGGGCGGTTGAATGGGAGGCGGTAGTGGCACGGGTTCCTGCTGCGCTGGAGGTGGCGGCACTTGGTTACCTTCCTGAAACTGCTGCCCTACGGGAACTTCGTCTTGATTTTGCACTCTTCCACGGCCACGGCCACGACGACGACCACCTTTTCTGCCACGACCTCTATCGGGATTCTCCATCTGGAAGGCGAACGGAAACAACACAGGAAAGAGAGAAGAGCAAAGATAAGCCACAAGAAATCTAGGCAACATCCACACAAAAGCCAAACAACACAGGAAAGAGTAACACCAACGAGACTGAAATTAAAACAAAATAGTTTTAGATAAGATGGTTGTACTACAAACACGGTACAGACCATCACAGACACATTATTATCGTTCTAGCGAAACAGAAGTAAGGTACTACGGCCCAAAGCCAAACAAACTACTCCAAAACTCTAAACTCAGGATGAGACATCTTCCACGCTGAAGGAACTGCTACTGCCGCTGAACTCCTCAGAAGAAGAAATGAGGTCCTCCAAGTTGAAAGAACTGCTGCTGCTGGACTCCTCAGAAGAAGAAATGGAGGCCTCCACGTGCACCTCCACAACACGCGTAGACTTGCGTGGAGAAAAGCTGTACTGGAGACGGCGACGCTTGCCTGGCGCGGCATCGGATGAAGGCTCCTGAACTGACTGGTCCTCCTGAGCTGGAGCAGGGACAGGCGGTGCTGGCTGAGGGACCTCAGGGGCTGGAGCTGGAGCAGGTACAGCAGACGCTGGCAGAGGAATCCCCTTAAGCTTGTATACCTCCATCTGAAGAGCGGCCAAGTCCTCGCGGGTACGATGAAGCTCCTCTGACATGCGCACATAAGCATTATCCTGGGCCTGGATAAAAGAACTCATGTGCCGAATAGTAGGATCCTGATCACCTGCCAAAACTCTGAAGAGACTGAACAACTCTCAATTGTCCGCATAAGGAAAATGCAGAAACGGCGAAAGGTCCAGCTGATCAAGGAAAACGTGGCCCAGGCGAACAATGGCATGCCGAGCAACATCCTGAAGTGCATCATGAACTTTCAGACGCTCCGCAGTGAAGTGGAAAGGACGGTCATCATCCTGCTGACCTCTGGCGAAGATGACCAACTTCACCCTCCATATGCTCAGAACACCACGGGCGATAGGATGACAGCTGTACTCTGGGCGTCGAACAAAACCCAGATGCTGGAACAAGAGAGGCAACACGTCACAGAAACCACCCTCCCGCTGAGCGAATGTGGTGTATGAAGTCATCTACAAATTTTGAAAAAGATAAGATTAGCAAACAATTTTAAAATATTTGACAACAAAAGAAAGAACAAAAACAAAAAAAACTTTTAAAATTTTGTTAAGTAATTTTTATAAAATATTCGTCCTTAGGGCTTTGCTATTCTATGTAGGTTGCGTCCTACAGTCGTCATGGCTCTGATACCACCTCTGTGAGACCTCAGATTTACCATTTGGAACCTCCTGTGCATATCCGTACTAGTCCCTGATCAGTTGCTAGTACACATAGTGAAGCAGTGATAATCATAACCAGAACAATGTATTAAACGATAATAAACTGAAGTACTGACATATGATCACTTATTACAACCGCAGTTAGAAGGCTCGCAGACCACCACACGGAAGACAACAAATAAAAAGCCCGACTCATTCGCCACAGCAAACGATCGAACGCACACCTACTCCTCCGCTCGCCTCCTCGGCCACAAGCGAAGAACTCTCCTCCTCGTGGCATCCTCAAACAGCTCAAGAGGTTGAATTGTAGCACGTGAGTACAAACGTACTCGCAAGTCCAGGAAATTATGCAACATGCAAGGCTTTCCAAAGAGAGGCTTATATGGTTCATTTTGCACAAAGCAAATTTTATTAAACAATACATGTATAATTTTTGTAAAGCAGTTTTATCAATTATTTGTAACATTTGAATTTATTAATATTTGTAGCGATGGTTCTAACCACCATCACTTAGTATACAGGCTCTATCCGCACAATTTAATAGATTGTGATAAACCATTCAATGACTCCATCCGTCATGATTTTAAAACAGGTTCCAACCAGCTCTGAATTCTATCCGAGAGTTCTAATCACTCCCGAATTCCCAAATCCACAGTTTTCAAAATTAAAAACCAAGTCTACCAGTATGAAAGCATTCTTTGCCCGCTCTTGACCGTGAGCACGGCTATTCAAATAGTTTATTTACTCTGTAGAGTTTGTACACTTTACCCACAGGACATGATCAACCCTTGGTGCCATGCAATTAACACACTTCCTTTGGTGTGTCGGCAAAGCGATCATGACAAGGCTTTTACAATGTAACAATTTAACCTAACTCGACCCGCTAAGGTTTCACCGCTGAAGGGTTCCATCCACCCAGTCAGAAGCCCCCTCTTGCGCCGTGTGGGAATAAACCATTCTGCCTCCATCCGGCACCCACATCCAACCATCCGGCGAGTCTAAGCTAAATTACTACAAATTAATCAGTCAGGTCATACCCATTTCGGACATGTGGTTGTACTGTTTTGCTTAGAATGGACAATCATAAGCGTCGGTCCTTAGTCAACTCGAGCGGCACTTGCGCAAAACCAAACGTCAGTGCTCCATCCGCACCCGCCCATCGGACCGATCCGCTCAAGTCAAAACCATTTTCACTTTCATTTTATTTTGCAATTAAAGCAGCAAATACATTGCTACCATTTTATAAATACGTTTTCATAACAATATTTAACTCATTTTCCCAACAGGCATTTTAATCCATTTGCACCTAAGCATTGATCTACCGTTCTAGTCAAGGATAATCATGATATAAATGATAACGAGAAATAGTCTAAGGTTACAAAGGCATGAACAACAATCATCAAGGAGTTATCGAAAATTAGATTAACTAAACAACCTATCCAGTTAAATATCAATTTTTACTCAAATAAGCCATACATTTGATAAAATCATGAAAAGACTTTTAAAACATAGGATCAAAGTGCATCAAGGAGACTTGCCTCCTCTGGTCGCAAGGTCGTCGACGCACTAAAGCTCTTCGGAATTGACAACGGCAACGTCGGAATCTTCGGCTACGCGCAAAACGAGACAACAAATAAAATAACAGAAAATGAATAAAATATAAAAATTATAATAAAAATACTGGCAGATAGAGGATAATTTTAGACGAATTTAGCAATTTGAATCACTTGATTCGGAGTTCGGATGACAAAGATAAAAATGTTTGAAAGTGCTCGGTTTGGAAAATTGGAAAACGAGGGAATATTCTCGGAATCTTTCTTTTGGCTGATTTTTCAGAATTTCATTGTTTCTCTGACTGGTGGGGTCTGCTTGTCATCCTCTCCAGGCCTTCTTCTACCTCTAGCCCTTTCCCATGGTAACACAGAGAAGCATCTGCTTTTCTGGCCCATGATTTGGAACCATGGCGGCGATCACAGACAAAGAAACGGAACGGCGGCACGATGGGGAAGCGGAAGCATGGCGGCAGGCGCGAAGCAGCCAGCGCACAGCAGTGGGCTGCATGCGCGGCGGCAGAGAGCACTGCTGGGCGCCGGAAGGCGAGGTGGCCATGAGGGGCGATGAGGACCGGCGGCGTCGGGAAATCGTGGAGGCTCATGCCGGCGGAATGACCGAGACGACGGCCCACGGTGGCCATGGCTGCTGATCTTGGCGGCATGCACGCGGCAATGAACGGCAAGGCGGCGGCCATGAGGGCGGTGAGGGATGCGGTGAGGATAGCCGGAGGAAAGGCGCGCGCTAGAGGTGGCCGGGAAGGCCCCAAGCGGCGGTGGCTCAAGCTCTAGCCGGCAGCCATGGTGTTGCGCAGGAACAGGCCGACTGAAAATTTTGGGGAAAAACTTGATTCGCGAAATTTTGCAAAAATGGTGAGCGCAATAGATAGAACATGATAGAATGAGTATAAGGATGCGAGGAATTGAATTGGAGATTACCGAATTGCAAGGAATCGGCGATGAACAGCAGAACGGTCGACGAGGAACGAACGTCAAATTGGAGACCAAATCTGCAACGAAAATGGAATTTGTTTGAGGGCTTTTGATCTACAAGCTAAGAGACATGATATGACATGGTTAGTGCATGGTTTGGCTCACCGGAATGAAAGATGGTTCGACGGCGTCGACGACGGACGTCAGCCGGTGGTTCTTACTCAAATTTGGAGGTCCAAACGATGATGAAATGAAGTGGTAAAGGAAACACCGCGACGGGGGCGTTGAGACGAACAAATCGTGTACTCAAGCACGCGAAGAGACAAAGAAACGACCGAGTTATGGGAAGTTCAATGATTCACGGATTAATCCATATTGTGACTGTTTCGAGAGAGGAAAGGGCGAGCTTTCTATGGGACATGATTCTCCAGACTCTTGCCATTCCAATGCTTCAGTTTCCTAATTGATTGGTGCATTATTTTGGCTTGAGTGGCTTTGAGAAGTTGGAAGGGGAGAGAAAACCATGGATGACTCTTGAGCTTGCTTGGCTGTTCGATTCTAGAACGTGCACAGGAGCACAGAGAAGGAGAGGAGAGAGAAAAAGAAGGCTTTTGGACTTTGGGCCCATAGAAAAATGATTTCGGCGTAAAAGAAAAATGACTAAAATTAAAAATGGATTCAGAATAGAATTTCGGATTGAATGATTGCGATGGCGGATTTGAATTTGATTTGGAATTTGAATTTAAATTTAAATTTGATTTGAAGTGAATTTTAGAATTTACTGATGAATTTGGAATAAATTCCGAATTCGGACGGAAAGGATGCCAGGATAGATATTCAAACCAAATAAACTCCAAATATTTAAATTAAATAATTTAAATTAAATTTTTAACGAAAGGCCGAAAACGGGGATGTTACAATCCCAAACTATGAAACCAGATATTTCATCCTCCGAACTTTGCAATTCAGTTGAAATAACAACCTAAACCAATTTCTCATATTGGTATTAGTCACGTGGTGTGATAAGTGGCTGGTTTTGCCACATAAGATAACACGTTAGGCAAGTTTAGGTGAATGATAGGTGAGACTCACATGAGATTCTTTTTTAAATTGAAATAGAGAGGATTGAGCTATAGGGGCGATAGCTATGGAAGTATGATTGGGAGCTCGGCAGGGAGAAGCCCATATGTCCCACACCTGTGATTGATCTAATTTTGTCAGTGTATCATCTTACACAGCAAAACTGCCCACTAATTACGCCATATGGGTATGCCACTATGTAAAATCAGGTTGTGGTGTTATTTGAATCTGATTGCAAAGTTTAGAGAGTCAAATATCTGCTTTCATAGTTCATGATGTTGAATATACTTTCGACTAAAATTCAAAGTATTGTATGAACTTCTTCTGAAGGGATTCAATTAGTGGTAACGATAAGAGTTCATGGCTTCGTGCTGTAATGCATGACTTAGCACCGTGATGATCAATCTAGCACAATATTGTGAAATTTTACGCTTAATGTGAGTCCTAAGCTAAGGGTCTTTTTTTTGAACGAAAAGTGGCAGGAGCTCTGTCATTCATTGAAGAAGAAAGCAGATTACACCCCAACTGAGAAAGATAGATAAGAACCCGACCGAAACTGATAAGACAGGAGACAGGAAAGATATATAACAAGCTACTACCGGCAGGGGCGAATCCAAGGGGTGGGCTCCATCAGGCCCGAGCCCACCTTTACAGTTCCCGAAACAACCCCCCCAGGCCCAACACACACACGACAAGGCTCATCTGTGGTCTCACTCGCCTGGGCGCCGGGTCGTCGGCCGCTGCGCATGGAGCCTGGAGGTGGAGGGAGTCGCTCGCTTGCTCAGTCGATCTGGTCTGGAGTCTGGACCGGCGCCGCGCCAGTGCTTCACACCTCCACGCCTCCAGCACTAGCAAGTAGCACCCGCACCGCTAATTAGGGGAAATTAGAGGATTTAGGCGGTGAGGCCTGAGGGCTAATTTGGCTGAAGCCTGAAGGTACATTACTTGTTAGTCACTTAGTCTATTAGATGAATGAATAGATAGATGTCATGGTCGGCTGAAGCCTGAAGGTATTAGTTGTTAGTCTGAATAATGAAAAGAGGTCATGGTCTGATGGTATTGCATTGCACTCCTACCGAAATGCTAAAAGCTAATGCTGGTCTTAACTTCTAGTATCCCTATAGGCTACAAATGGGTAGATGAGATCACTGAGTAAATGGGTAAATAAGTAAAATGGTAATATGGTAATATAATATGTACTGTCAAATGTCAATATATCGTATCCATGCTGTTATACACTCATATTGTTATACATTGATAAAAATTACAAATATACCATACAAATGTACGACATGCTCCAGGCTCTATTGTTGGTAATATAGTTGTATTATGTTTACACATTTATAGTTGTATTTATTCGTAGATTTGCAATAATAGAGAAGCGAACTTTGCGCAATTATTTCACAAGTAATTCAAGTAGTACTCCTCCAACCGACGAGAGCACAACTCAACTAAAGAGGATTCGACTAGAATTGAATACAAACGAAATTATTGCCGATCCGGCGCTTCGCATGCCAATAAAAGATTATGCCAATGAAATTAGAGATCAAGTGAGGAGGGCATATTTGTTGAATGGTCCAACTCAACTAATTGGACATATCTTTCCAAAGACATTGGATGGAAAAACCTGGAGATCCTTTCAAGAATATTGGTTTAATAAATTTCTGGGACACCTTTTAGTTCGTGAGGTACTTTCATTGTTTATTTTTGCTTTTTTCTATGCTTTTCTTTTCTTTATGAATGAGTTTTAATTGTACAATATTGTAATTGCTATGTTTATCTCAATTTAGTTTATTCCTATAGACTTTGAGCCCACCCTCTATTTCAATTCTGGCTTCGCCACTGACTACCGGCCGACCCCTAAGCTATGTAGGTCATAAATCTTGGAGACTCTGAAATAACTAACGACCACAAAGGAGAAACGCCTAACACAAGAGAGGCGAGGCAGTTGGGTGTCTAGCACGGATGCCCAGAAAGACAATCGGGGACTCTTGTGGACTTTGAATCTCCCCTGAGCGCGCGCCAAGAAGAGTGCTGCCCAATTTCCACAGACCTAAAACTCCTAAAGCTGGTATTCACCATTTGGAAGGAGGGCCTATCGCATTGCTACTGATGTCGTATGAACATCCTGGACAATTCAGCTGAAAACCGAGCGGAAGGGTTGGTATTCATTGCTGAAAATTCTGGCATTTTTTTCCTTCCACAGATTCCAGTAGGTATATATTACAATGGCATACACCTGTTTATGTATGTTGCTTGGCGCTGCTTGCCGAATTTGCTGCCACCAGGATGAAGGCGAAAGACCTGCCTGAGGGATGATGGAATTTGAACTGATCCGATGGAAAACTTTCCTCCAAACTTGTTTGGCGTAAGGGCAGGAGAGCAGAAGGTGCGCTGCAGATTCAGGGTCTGATCTGCATAGAGGGTAGAAATAGCTGTGAGGCCAATCCCTGGCCACTGTGAGCAACCTGCTTTGAAGGAATAGCCATATAAAAAATTTGCATTTGTTTTCAACACTGGCCTTCCATATATGTCTCCTTGTATTGCACTAAGTAAGCTGACTTTGTTGAATACTGGTGATCGGGCGTCCACTTTCACAGTATGTCATCTGCAGTGTCTGGACTGAGATTAACCTGCTGGATGGCCTGCTATAGTAAGAAATATTCCCATAGCTGTGTAGCACCCGCAATCCTCCGGAGCGAAGCTATCCAGGAGTTGCTAGTCAGCTCTTCATAGACCGATCTGTTTTGAAGGGTCTATTTGAAGCGTAGAAATTTTGCAAAAATCATTTTTTTTGCAAGAATAAATTGATCATTTTTTCATGCAGGACCAAAAGTTATATGCTGTCGAGGCAAGATTGGTCTACCCAACCTTTCGACGACGTACGACACGGTCACATGTAATCATGCCTAACATTCTAGAGTAATTAAGAGATCGGTAACCAAAAAACATTAGCAACAGGGTCACATAAGCACAGCTATATATGATTTATACGAGTGCATGCAAATCTACCTCAATAGGTTGGAGTGGAATTAGTATTTCTGAAGATTGAGCAAGGAGGATCATGTCGCCATGAACTCCTTTCCTGGCTCCATGTAACCTCAACTGTGCCTTCTTTCAGGTTACGGTGAGCCTCACATGATGCCTGCCTCCTACCGTAACCGTTCGCATAGAAGTGATCTCGTCTCGGGTATACACAAGATACACGGGGGACGCCGTTGTTTGCAGCTCTTTATCGAGGGCCGTGCTCGAACAAAAGGCCGAAAGAGGGTACCGCGTAGTACAGGCACCACGTTGGCCATCAATCATGCCCCTCACAGGACACAAGTGACAGCAATAATAATACTATAATCATCATGGGTCCGCCCACGAAACCTCGGCCAAATTGGCCCATTTATACAATTTTTATTATATTTAGTCTTTATTCGAACAAAATTAGAAATACAGTCATCTTCTCGACCATAAAAAAGAGCGAGATGGCACGTGTTAACTACTACAGTGTAGTATCACGGTAGATTCACCTACCACGATATAGGAGCGTGACAGGTCTTCCTAGTTCCTATTGAGGTAGGGAAGGATGTTAACTGCTACGGTATAGTATCACCGTAGATTCATCTGTCATGATATATGAGCGTGACAGGTCTTCCTAGTTCCTAGTGAGGTAGGCAAGGATGGTTGATACTTGTCGATGCTTTTCCAGTCAAAAATAAGCTAAATTTATAATTTTATTTCAACCGTAGCTAAACTTGAAAAAAAATTAGACTACACGACGAAAACAAATCAAAACTTCACCGTCCATCTCCATCTCAATCGATCATCCCATTACTACTTCACTCCATACCACACGTCCACAGTGATACTCGTAGAAAATTTTCTGTCAGAGAGTCAGGACTGATCCCTTAGGAGTCAGGAGCAGTAGCACCCTACTACTTAGTACTTACTAGTTACTAGCCAGTAGTTACCAGACGAGGCAGGCGGTGATGTCCTGCGGCCGCTTGCTCGAGGTTTCTGCTGCTCATTGGCCATGAGTGCTGGTGGTACTGGTTGCACGGCCCGGCCGGCCCGGCAGAGCACCCAGCCGGTTGCGTTCTTTGGTTGCCTTGGCAGTTGGCACGGCAGAAGAAACGTGACAACCGACAACCTGCGTTGCCAGTTGCAGCGCACCCCAGGGACCGGCGTTCAATTCCCGTTGGTTTTTAGGTCCTTTGCTCATGAGTTCCCTTCCATTACGTTGCAGTAAATTCCCGGGTTAAAAATGACAAGTGATTAACTGGGGCTTGGATTAGCTAGCGTCCATGTCAAATACTCTATGTAAATGAATTCTCGGACAAGTCATATGTTTGGTCATATAGCATTGGCACTGGAGCGGGAACGACATTGCAGGATTCAAAACTATTCTGCTATTTCGGTAGCATAACTTTCAGATCACATCCTACTTTCTTTTTCCCAGGTTATTGATATCGGGATTGCTAATTCTCATGTAACTAAAATTTTATGAAATCTTGGTTGATTTTCTCATCTCCTGCCATGCTAGGTTAGGGCTTAGGTTCATTGGTTAGGGTCTAAGTTCGCTAGAGTTCAAGCTTAGAGGGAGGATGGAGGGTGGAAGCACAACAGTGGTGGCACCATCGGATACAGACGAGGAGGAGGGTATGTAGTTGGAGGTGAGGGTTGACGGGGATGACAAGAATCAAAGTGGTAACGAGGTTGTGGTAAATTTGGTGGCAGTAGCCATCGAAGATGTGGAAGTAGGCTGTGTGGGGGAATCTCAAGCAGAGAGGATGAAGAGGGGATAGTGACGAAATAGGAGTTTACCGGCGGACCTCGCCAACACCGACGACAGCACCGGTGAGGCGGTGCGTGGGGAGTGGGTGAGGGCAACGGCGGCTAGGGGTGGACAGGGGAGGAGTTAAGAGTTAGGAGTAGGTTTATATATGGAGTGACGTGGGTGGTTGGATCTAAGATCTAATAGCTCAAAAATAAACCAAAATTTGAGTGATTTTCAGTTAAGCAAGAAATAGACAGCCCCTATTGACATATATGTGGTTTAAGGCCCAATATGCCAATGATAGTAAAGACTTGGATATTTAGATGGATTGAGGAAAGCTGAACATTGTTTATAACTTTCTGCTTAGACATGAGCTTTGTTATGTCTGCTAGCGCGATTCAGTGGCACGGCTTCATCACAGTTACAAACAGCCCCAATTCAGACATTCAGCACATGTGAACCACGTAGTACTACCACTATGACTTACTAGAGCTAGCGTGGTTCTCTTTACATGATTACGGCTGCTGTTTTGTGTCAACAAACCCCTTACTTTTCCTTAAAAATGTGTAATTAGCTTCGTCCTATCTGGAAGTACTCTTTTTTGCTTTGGATTGCTTGCAACGATGAGAATGGATTGAGATGCTGTCGAGTCGGAGTGTCGGACAGGACTTCATGGGCGACGCCGCATGCTGTCCTGAGCGCACCCCATCGAATGATAACACGGGCTTCTCGCTTCTCAGGTCATCATCACTTGAGTGCTTTATTTAACAGAGGCATACTTATGGGGCTAAGCGTGGAATGCCGTCTTGTCTTACTTAGCCAAAAGTACCAAGAGCTTTGGCACGAATCCATGCATGGAACTTGGAAGGAGCAAGCACTGCACCCTGGCAGGCAGAACTGGCAGGAGAATTGAAAACAACTTCTACTGTCAGGGGGGAGCTAGCTCCATATTGCTTGCTGCTGTTCTTTCTTAATTGAGTCAGCAATAGCTCTGGAAAGATTCCAAATCATGTGGGGGTAGATGGTGCCATGGTGGAGCCTACGTCCTAGCTTAAAGATCACCGAGAACAGTCCAGCTTAGCACAAAGCTGAGATAACCTTCTGAAATTTAGCAACTTGCTTTGCCATCAATCCATCCAAAATGCTGCTATATCTTTCAACCAAATTCTAGAAATGCTTGGCTTGTCAAATGAAACGGAAAAACAGATTAAAAACACAAATGGATATACCTGCACGAAGAGAAGATGTTAAAACAGCGTGTGCTGGACAGGGATCAAAATTTCGTTTTGCGAAAAAAACCGGACCCCTCCAAAATCCGAAATTTCGGACGAAATTCCGAAATTTCGGACGAAGTACATTCAAAATTCAAATCCGGTTTGTTTGGCACCAAAATTTCGCCGAAATTTCGCCCAAATTGCACTGACTGAAAATTAGTTCAAACGATATCAAAAAATTATGAAATTTTTTTGTAGGTTTCTGACATATTAGAGATGTTCTCATTAAATTTTCAGGTGATTATCAGTTCTGTGTATTTTTAAAAAATTCAAATATTGGTACTGTCCCGATGAAGCGTTGATTGGCAAATTTGAACCGGATGAAAAATAGTCCAAACGACGTTAGAAACTTTTGAAATTGTTTTTGGAGATTCCTGACATATTTATGATATTTATGTAAAAATTTCAGATGATTATCAAATGTGATGAATTTTTAAAAATTCAAACATTGGTACTGTCTTGGTAAAGCGCTGAGCGGCAAGTTTCATCCGAATGAAAATTAGAACAAACAAGGTTATAAAATTTTGAAAATTTTTCTGTATAGTCCTGACACATCCATAATATTCTCATAAAATTTTCATATGATGATCAGGTGTCATGAATTTTTACAAATTCGAACAGTGGTACTATCCTGTTAAAAGGCCGATGATCAATAATAGATTTACTTTAGCAATAAGAAAGGTTTAAATTTTTTAAAAATTTTACATAAGGGTGAAAAGGAAATGGTTAATATCTCATAAAAATTTTGAATCATGATCACGCTCCAGTGAATTTATAAAATTCGTAGAAGGCACAATGCTATTTATGTTCTTTCTCTGTTTGATTTTTGAAATATAATACAACAAATTAAGTTCAGTGCTTACTGCATTCATAGATTTTATTGAGCAAACAAAGAAAGTTGAAATTTTTTGAAACTTTTTATAGAATGGTACTGAGGAAATTCTCTGTCATAAAAATTTTAGATGATGATCACACTCGAGAAAATTTAGAAAAATCTAACAAGTTTACTATCCCAATTATGTCCATTCTGTTTTTGATTTTTTAAAGATAACAAATGATGTTAAATTATTTTAAAAAATTTTTGTATGATCCCAAACTACTAATGATGGTACCATAAATTTTTCATATCATTATCAAGCTTGTAAAAATTTTAAAAAATTTGACAGTGTTTCTACCTAAATTTTAAAAAATCTCAAAAAATTAGTTTTTCAACAAATTTTCATAGAATATCACTTTCTAATAGGTTATTGGACCAAATCCGGTGCTCAAACTTCAAAAACCGGATTCAAAACTCGAAGTTTCGGCGAAATATCCTGAAATTACTGTAGCATTTTCTAATTTTTTTGAATTTTTAAATTTGTCCGACTTTTGTAATCTCGGGAGTTTAAAATCTGAAATTTCGCCGAGAATTTGATCCTAGGTGCCGGACTGCCGGTTTTCCCCTGTTCCTATGATCCTATCGGATGGAGCTGTAGCGGGAAGCAGGGATGAACTTTTCGTTTGAGAAAAAAATTCGGGACAGGCCGAAATCCGAAATTTCGGCCGAAATTGCAATTTCGCCGGACAAGATTCAAAATTCAAATTTCAAAATTCAAATCCGGTTTGATTTCCACCGAAATTTTCCGAAATTCGCCGAAAATACCCCGAATTCGCCGAAATTTGCCCGAAATTCGCCCAAATTTGACTGACTGAAAATTGGTTCAAACGACGCCGAAAAATTTTGAATTTTTTTGTAGGTTCCTGCCACATTAGAGATGTTCTCATAAAATTTCAGGTGATTATCAGATCTGTGCAATTTTAAAAATTCAAATACTGATACTATGTAGATGAAACGTTGATTGGCAAGTTTGAACCGGATGAAAAATAGTACAAACGATGTTAGAAAGTTTTGAAATTTTTGTGGAGATTCCTGACATACTTATGATATATCTGGAAAAATTTCAGATGATGATCAAATGTGAGCAATTTTAAAAATTCAAACACAGAGAGAGTTGAAAACTAGTACTTTGAATGTCAGAATTTTTATAAATTCCTGGAGAAATATTTTGAGCTAAAAATTTTACATAAGAATACTTAGCTCAAATAAATTTGAAAAACAAAATTTCAAAAATTTATAAAAATATTTGAGTTGCCTGATAAATCCAAAACAGAAAACAGAAATATGTACACAGTACATTGTCAGAATTTTTATAAATTCCTGGAACAATATATGGAGCTGAAAATTTTAAATAAGGATCATTGCCTGAAATAAACTTGAAAAACAAATTTTCAAAAAGTTTAAAAAATATTTGAATTGTCTGATAAATCAAAATCCGAAATCTGAAAACTGTCCAGAGCAGATTGCAATCATATAAGTTCAGTGCTTACTGCATTGATAGATTTTATTGAGCAAACAAAGAAAATTTAAATTTTTGAAAATTTTATAGAATGGTACTGAGCAAATTATTAATATGTCATAAAAATTTCAGATCATGATCACACCGGAGAAAATTTGTAAAAATATAATAAGTTTACTGTCCCAATTATGTCCATTCGGTTTTTATTTTTAAAGATAACAAATGATATTAAATTATTTTGAAATTTTTGTGTATGATCCCAAACTACTAAGAATGGTACCATAATTTTTTCACATCATTATCAAGCTTTTAAAAATTCTTAAAAATCTGACAAGGTTTCTGCCCAAATTTTAAAAAATCTCAAAAAATTAGTTTTTCATCAAATTTTCATGGAACAAGACTTTCTTAAAGGTTATTGGACCCATTCCGTTCAAATCCGGCCAAAACATTTGAAAATCCGGACTCCAAACCCGAAATTTCGGTGAAATTTGACCGAATTTCGCCGAAATTCCGAAATTACTGTAGCAGCACTGTAGCAAAATCAAATTTTTTTAAAATTTTTGAATTTGGCCGGCATATATAAATTCGGAGGGGGCCGAAAACCGAAATTTCGCCGAAATTCGCCGGTTTTTGGATCCCTGGCGGGAAGTGCTACCGGCGCAATAAACGAAAAAGGAATCCATCTGCTTGTGTCAAATCGTGCATGGGTTTTATTAGAATCTGACATCATGAAAACATCAATCACATGACGCGCAAAAGAAAGAGAGAAGGGAATAAAAAAAACAGCGTCTCTCCAAGCATGTCACACCAGACTAACAATCAGGTTTCAAGAGGGCGTCCTGCCATGCGCCAGGATTTGGCCCATCGGGTTTTTATAGATGGGAGAAGAATTCGGCTCTTTGGAGACGTCGACCTCCAGTCATCTCAACGTCTGACTGTTTCATGTACTTACTGACGTACTGCGTGATACTACTATAGTATAGTATTGCACTGAACAGTTGATGCATTGACTTTGCGAATGGTCTGTGCCTGACATTAAAACAGTGGTAGTACCAAATTCGAAGAGGTCCTGGAACGCAAAGGATTTGAATTTAATGTTTGGTTAACGGCATCAGACAAACTGACTTGCTTAGCTCAATTTGAAGTTCTGAAATCTGAACCAAGGCTCGAATGCATGCTTTAACGCTTAACACATGCAGTTAAGCATTTGATTGGCATCAGAAAACAAGGTAGAAACATTTGCACATTTCTGCCATTAGGGCAATCCCAATGGGATGACAAGAATAGTTTCTATAACATTAATTAGGTTGCCATGTAAGTAAAATGGTGATGTGGAGGTAGAGTTAATGATGAAAGAGAAGGAAACTATTTCTCATGCAGGAAACTATTTCTACACAAGTACCAAGAAAGGGAAAAAGGGGATTGGGTGAGAAAATAAGAGAAAAGAGGAGATTGGATGAGAGTTTATTTTGAAGAAACTATCCATTGGAAGCATAATTTCTACATGTGGTGTCTAGATGACATGAAAGTTATAGAAACTATATGTATTGGGACTGCCCTTACAATGATAGGGAGATTATGTTCTTGCAAAAGACAATTTTATGTTGTGTACATAGTTCCATACTGCTGTTGCTACCATATGCATATGGAAGCCGGAAGGTGACCCTTCAATGCTGCCGGCTCAGGTCCAGACTCCAGATTATGTATGGTCCATCCTCCACTGGTCACAGGAGAGACAGCGGAATCACTACGTTGCCACTTTTACAGTGGTGGAGCTCACAAGCACCGTAGGCATGCATTTAGTGGGACTATTGGAGTATACTCGTCACTCGTGTACTCCCCCTCGTCTTGAAAGGAAGCCGTTTTGGACATCTATAGCCCCTGACATATATATTTATTTTTATTGTTATATATTAATATAACATAATAAAATTATAATATTATGAAAAAGATATTTTTGAGGTATATACACACACACGCTAGTTTCATATGTCCAATCTAAAATTCTCGTGAAGATATTAATAGCTGAAGTTTATAATGTTTGATGCATGTATCCAAAACGATTTACTTTTATAAGTCGAAGGAGTATGTGATAAAATGTCACAAAACTATGAAAAGCTGGAAGGTGGCAACTCTAAAATAGGAAATCAATTCATGTGATTTTGAAATGGACATAGGACAAAAATGTATCTAAACCAGAGAAAACTGTTTCAGTTTGAAACTTTTTTTTTCATTGGGTGGCGAAAGGATCGACATCGCCGAAATTTCATAGTTTTTGGTAATTTTTTGTTCAAACGATTTTGAATTTTTGGACAAATTTCAACAAAAAAATTGACGAGATTTGAACAACTTCAACGAGTTTGGATATACCGCCTGACCTAACATGAGCGGCTTGATGTCTGACAATAGCGGCAGTGACCTCCATGATAGCTTTGGGGATCGGGATCAGGGTTAACAAAATCAAAAATTTATTTTTGAATGATTTTTTATTTTTAAAAATCGGCAAAAATGAGCGAAAATTGGTCAAAATCGAAGATGTTTGAATTCAAATTTTTTGAACTCGGCGGTCAAACAATGGCAGAAAAAAAAATCATGCGATTTTCACCAATTTTTGACCGTTTTTGATTTCCTAGTAATTTTTTATTTTCGAGCGATTTTTTCGATTTTCAGGACACCGAAGGAGAATTGAAAGAAATCCAAAAAAACCAAAAAATTTGAAAACTTTTAAAACATCCTAATTAATCAATAAAACACCTTAGAGAAATTTAAACAATTTTTTAAAATCATTTAATGCTTCTAAAAATAAAAAATAGTAATAAATTAAAAGGAACAAAGACGTTGTCAGATTTTTACAAAAATTTATAAGATTTATTATATTATGAAATTTCAATGTAACCATAACTAGTACCAAAGGATCATTTACTTAAAATTTTTAGAAATATTAGACTTCATTTATTGGGCATATAAAATCAAAAACAGAAGAACATATACAATGATAGTAGCACTTTCATAATTTTTTTAAAAACACATATCTGATCATCATCGAAAAATTTTACAACATCATTAGAATTATGTTAGAACATGACATAAAAATTTTAAGAAATATTAGACTTCATTTTGTGCCCATAGAAAATAAAAAACTGAAGAGTATATATTCTGATAGTATCACTGTCAGAATTTTTTAAAAATACACAGGCCTGCTAATCATCTAAAAATTTTATAATATCATTAGTATTGCCTCAGGACCACACACAAAAAATTTCAACACTTTTTGCTAATTTTTTTATTTTTTAAATTTTCATTTGAACTCTATGGTTTACAGAGTGGTATTTGTTACCGAGCCGTCTCAATGCAGTCGAAAAAAATCGTTGATTTTGTGAATCCGGGTCGGGATGATCCATTTATAGAGATCAGGATGTATAGGGTTGATGCTCACACCGGACAAAAAGGAAAAAACTACAAGGGCTAGAACTTGAACCCAGGAGCTGGTGCACGTAGCTCAAATGCACCTAACATGAGGTGGATAAGGTTGTGGCAGCGGTAGTTAGCGTCGTTCTATTTCAAGGTACATTATCAAGTAAGAATACCGGTGTGAGTGAATAACTTTCATACATTTGATGATCGAAAGTTAACATCACACTATTCACTAGGGTTATCTTAAGGCGCAGATTCAACAAAAAGTAAATAGGTCAGTGCTTTAATATTTTCCTTTACAAATCTCAAAATAAGTGAAGAGTAAGTAATCCTTATCTACCCATCATTTATATTTTAATATTTATATAACTATAAAAAAAGTATGAAAGCATCTCTCAAAGTAATTATATACCACGCTAATGTGCTTATCCTCCTTTCTATACAAACAAGGGAAGCATATCCTCTCCTTTAACCTCCTCTGCCATTGGACATTTGAGATCATCTCGTGCACCCTCATCCAAGCCGTCCAATGCTCGATCCAACGGTGGAAAAGTGCCCAATGGCAAGAAATGGCAGAGGAGGTCAAAGGCCAAGGATGTGCTTCCTTGTCGGGATGTTTGGTACAGTTTCAGTTTCATCAAAATCTATAAAATTAATGGAGCAGATTACTCATAACTTCAAAAATTTATAGGAGTGAAGCTATATATACATTAAAAATATTTAAGTAAGTCATCTTGGTTGGTTGTATGGACAGGAAGATAAGCACGCTACATCAGCGATCAATGCCACCATAGAGACTACTTGATGGAGCTCCCCATGTTTCACTCTCACGGTCTGGCCACCACCTTACAGGAGCAGTAACCACTATAACTGCCGAGAAACAACCAACCACCTCCCAAAAAGGCCAAGAAAGAAAATGTTGCCATTCCCTTTTCACATTCCATGCAAGTCTAAACACCACATGCATTATTTCACAACAACCATACCTTAACACTACAGAAAACACACGGAAAATTAAGCAGCTCGAGGCATGCAAGACTGGCACGATATGAGCAGACGCTGCGATCAAACTCGAAGGAGGTAGACGCTAAGCTCCGGACCGCCATTGTTGGTGCTGCTGCTGCTGTCCGGGTTCATCATGTAGAACGCCTCCGAGTCGCGGGAGCCCACCACGCGCTCGAAGCGCGCGCGCATGTACATGACGTCGCCCTCGCCGCCGCCGCACGACGCCGGTATGACCCCCGCGCCCATGGAAACGGGCTCCAGCGCGCGCAGCACGCGCCAGTCCGCGGCGCCGCACTCGCGCCGCACCGCGTACCCGCAGGCCTTGCCGTTGCAGTACGCGCGCCACACCGTCTCCTCCAGCAGCTTCCTGCCTGCGCCGGCGGCGGTGGCGGCGCTGGGGAAGGCGCAGGCGCCCTTGCCGCGCTCGCACTCGAGCGCGATGCGCACGAGGCCCGAGGCCATCTCGCGCACCAGCGACGCCGTGGGCGCGGCTAGCTCCAGCAGCAGCGCGGGGCACGACCGCGGGTCGAGCTGGAACGCGAGGTGGACGTGGCCGCGACGGTGGCCGTACAGAGTGCCGGTGAGCCGCGCGCCGAGGCCTACCTGCCGGTGCCGGCCGGCAATGGCCGCGGCCAGCGCCGTGCGCAGGCGCGTCACGGCCGTGCGGGCCAGCTTCTTGCGCCGCTGCTTGAGCGGCTTGGGCGGAGGGGACACGAAGTCCTCCGAGCGGAACGACGGGCAGGTGGAGGAGAAAGCCATGGCCGCTTCCTCCTCGTCCTCAGCCTCCGTGCTCTTGACGAAGCCTTCCTCCGCGGTACTGGCGGCCCCATGGCTGCTGCTCTTGCCAAGAACCGGCCACTTGAAGTGCCTCCGGGAGAATGAGAAGGACGACTCGTGGGGGCTTCTCGCCATGATGGTTCTCATGGTTCCTTGCGGGAACGCTGCTAGCGCCCGCCGTGCCTAAGTATGAAGCGAGTGTGGTCTGCGGTGCGGTGTTTCTCTTTCTACTGGCTCCTGAGGCTGAGCGCAGGCAGGAGGAAGGGATGGGGTTTTGTACTGTGAAGGGGGACTGGTGAGCAGAGCCCACCAAACTGAGCAGACAGGAGAGAAGAGAGAAGAGTGTGAGGAACTCTCTGGTTTTGTCTTGTTCTGGCCTGGTTCTCTTCTGTTTTGTTGTGTTTTGATGAGGACATGGAAGACAAGGGGCAGACCGTGGCAGTGCCAGCGGCAGGAGAAACTGGTTCCGCACCATTTGATAAACGAAAATTGATGGTTGGCTCAGCTGTCGATTTTCAGGACCTTTAATTTGCTTTGAGATGTGTGTGATGCTTGCAGTGACTAACGGGGCTGCTCTGGATTATTGGTTGTGTTTTGTAGACCCGACCCGTTATTGATTTGTCTCACAAATTGAGCTTTTTGTTGCTTCTGATCTGTCCAAATTGATGTGCAGTTGGTTCATCAGCCTCACAAATTATGCTTCTGTTGCATCTGATTGCAAGAAATTAATTGAAACAGGATTTTGGTTACTTTTGCTAATTCCAAGTCCACCGAAATTTTCATACATGCGAGTCAATATTGTAGCCGTCGGGTCTTTCTGCAAAAATTGTGTGGCACTTGTGTCGGATTAACGGGTGGAATTCTTATCTTTTCGGGTCTGATGAGCACAGAGAACATGGATCTGAAGAAACAACAAAGAACTCAGAGCAACCACAAAAATTCTAAGGGTGCCACAATCTGGATCCAAGGGTTGTCAACATCGACTGAAATTTAATGTTTTTCCGGTCGCCTGTGTAATAGGCCGTCCCAATTTTTTTTTAAGTATACTAAGTAGATGTAGGAGGTTCCACTGTTGCTGTAGTAAAAATGGCTTCGTACTGTACTAACCTCTGGATATTGGACGGCCTCTGCAGTCAAAATGCA
This sequence comes from Guadua angustifolia, assembly GCA_036346375.1. Lineage (NCBI taxonomy): Eukaryota > Viridiplantae > Streptophyta > Magnoliopsida > Poales > Poaceae > Guadua > Guadua angustifolia. The sequence goes on along the minus strand of CM070500.1, from coordinate 33,263,652 downwards.
CGATATATGTGGGAAAAACCGCGTAATTTTTGCACTTCAAATACTTTTGTCTGCATAGGGATAATTTCTTTAACGAGTGGTATGTACTTCCGTGCAAGCGTGAGTGATTTTAGTTGGGAGGGTTGGATCTGTCTAGGTTGGTGTTCCTGCATTGTGCTGTGCCTTTTTCAGCAGAGTCGCCGTCTCTGTATGTTTATGCCTGTCAGAAGCGTGCCTTTGTCCGTTGTGAGCAGATGCTAGAGAAGGTGTCATCAGGTTGACTGCTCATTAATTTAAATCCCTGGACACCATGCACGAAATGTGGCAACCACGTAATGAGCCGGCCAAGAATGTAGGTGAATTCCAGGTGAGCATAGAGCGTCTGAATTCAACTAGTTGGTGGATCGGTCCTGACTTAGATTACATTACTTTCATTTGGGTGTTTGGACTATATATGGCGCTGAATTTTTTATTTTTTATTTTGGTTGTGGCGACAGCCCTGATAAAAATGTAAGCATGTGTTCGTCACTGAAAGCAAATTCTACTTGTGGTGTCTTCAGGCGGATCGAAATTAATTCCTAGTCGGTACTGATTGGCATACGGCAGAAGACACCAAGATCAACCTACGAAAACCCAAACCTCTGGGCTCAAATTAAAAACAATACAAGTGCAAACTAAAAAGATTCGCCTGGAATTTCAAAGACACACGCACGCTGAATTTAGCCTACCCGTGTCTGAAGGCTCAAATGCCTCCAAGCTGCCTAGCTCCTGGGAACAGGATAAGCAGGGAAGGTACAGTACGACAGCTTGTGTCGACGCTCAAAATATGACGGTCCTTACAATCCAGGCACCATTTTCTACAGCTCAAAACCCATCAAACCAAGATAAATTCAAGAAAGATGAAACATGGTCTTGCCCTGCAGCTCCCTGAAACTATCAAGCAGAATTTCACTGGCCATAGACACGTGGTTAGGACAGGAGGAGCAAAATAAAGATACTAGTAGAACCAAAACGTAAGGGTGATTTCACGACGGGGATAATCATCTTTTCTAGTTTCGTGAGTAATATTTTTTCAAATCTGGTTTTCTTGTGAATATAATTACAAAAAATAGTTCTATCTCCGATTACAGAAGCGTTGTCACCTTTCGCGCTCTCGCACTGTAGAAGGAGCAAGAGTGTGATAGTTTCGGTGACTTAATGCACTTCTAAAGTGCGGTAGCTTCTTCCGTGGTATGGAAACACAAGTTCCGACACTTTTACGATTAGAAATGATGCTATCTATGTAATTGTGTTCATAAAATAGCCGTATTTGGCAAAACGATTTGTTATAGAGCTAAAAGAGCGAAGTCAGGCCTTTTCAAAAATGAAATGTAGTCAAGGAGAGGGACAAAGGCCGCTGTTATTTTCAACCATTGGGATTGGTGCGCTGGACAGTATAGGAGAAAGTTGGGAGCTTTGACCATGGATGGATGGAGGCGAAGGGGACGCGAATGCGGCGCATGGCCCAAAAAGCCGAACCAATAACCCCATGCTACTGGAAGTGATGGTTTTTTTTGGTTCTCTTTAATTTTTGGGGCTCCCTCTAGATCTGTTTAGAACTAGAGTTTTTTAAAATCATGGTTTTGAAATACCATGGTATGCAATTGATTTGGTATAAATACCATGGTTTCACCTAACTCCACTAAAACCATGGTATTTCTTGGAACTACCAACCGTTTGGTTTCATGGTTTTGTTGACTGGTATACTTATCAAAGTATTGATTGCACACATGTTAGGCATACTATTCCTTCACAAAGCTAGTGATCAGACGGAACCAATTGCTCCTACGTCAGGCATATTATTCCTTCACAAAACCTACGTTCAGGAAATTTTTTGGCACGACACAGCAAAAAAAAAGATGGCAAAACAATACAGACGTGCTTGCTAATCATCCCACGTCTCCAGACCCATACGTAAAGTAACCATGCATGTTGTGATCCCATGCAGTCAATACAGCAATGCAATACTAACTAGATAATGCAACGCTAACTAGTTAAACTGGACACAAGTTTTACATGCTAACAAATAGTCCGGTTGCAACGTCGGTAGCGCGCTCGGTCTGGTCCCACGGCATATGCCAAGCACGGAGTTGCAACGTGCCCGTGAGAAAACTTTGGTTTGGACTGGAGTTTTCAATACTCCAAAAATACCATGGTATTAGCAATACTATGGTTTTTAAAACAGAGTTTTATGAGAGACAACCAAACACCTTATGGTATAAAATACCATAGTATTCTCATATACCATAGTATTATCTAGAAACCATAAAAATACTGTGCTTCCAAACAGGCCCTAATCTGTTTTCACGCTGCTCTCATGCTCAAGGTGGACTCTCATGCTCGCCAACAGCGGTAGGTCATGTCCTTTGTGGTTGTCCGCTTCTTGTGTCCGGCTGCCATGATAGCGTGCGGAACACATGTCGATTAGCTATCGCGCTTGCCCACTCCACGCTTTCGGGGTGCAGCAAGCTGGCTTCTATGATAAAGGAGCGCGGGAGTCTATTGTGGAAGCATAATAGTAAAGGTATATTTGTAATTTCTCTTGAAGGTTAGATTTGAAAGGAATAAAAAAAAAGCTAGAAAAGTATTCACTTTCATGCTACTGGGCGTAGGCGCCCAAGGCCACAGGCCCATTGGCCATTGCCCCGTTGTCACTCTACTACTAAGTAGGTGTAGTACTCGTCTGATGGCTGATGACTGCAACAGTAGCTAGGAGCTCCCCTCTGCCCATCGATTTGCAAGATGTGCCTGTCGCCTTGTCCTCACGGATATGGATGATGAATTCCACAGGAGACACGAGTTAGGCTGTGACAGCCAGTTTTCTAATAATCGCTCACAGAGTGATTCTCGTGAAGTGATTCTCCGAAATAAACTAGGAGCTGAGAGCTGAAAAAAACTGCTTCTCCTGATTCACTCCCAACAAAGAGTCAGTTTCTCCATAGAGTTTATCCTATGGATTCGTTAGAGAATTACTTTCAGCGACAGAATCACTTCTCTCAGAGAATCACTTCTAACAGAGAATCAGAATCAGAGGGAGCTCTACCAAACAGGCCCTTAATACACACCAGTGAGGTTTGGTTGGTTGTGTGCGCCCTCGTTGTACGCAGGTCGTGGAAGCTGTGTGGGTGGGTGGGTTTGTTGCTTGTACCATAGTTACGTTCTAAATCTCGGTAAAATTTACAAAATTTTGGCTGGAGATGAGATTTTAAATTCTGATTAAAATAAAAATATTAAAAAAAATCTAAATTACTATAGTATTTTTCTGAAATTTCACCGAAATTTTGAAAAATTTGATCGGAATTCATATTCTTTGGACAGGTTTGCATGTTGTTTGGACCATATTTAGTGTCAGTTTTTTTAGAGGATTATGATATCATTTATAAGTAATACTTGTGAAAATTTGCAACAAACTCACCTAGCTCTTTTGGCAGAGCACTGAGCGGAGGGGGGCTGACCTACAACTAGGTGTTCGAATCGTTCATCATGCCGGCATTTTTTTCGTGGTTCTGAACTAAAAAAATTCAAAATTCAGCAAGTTATGGAGTCGGAGGTAGGGGTGCAAACGGAGCGGATATTTCCCGACCGACCGAAGACCGAATTCGTTTAAAATCCGATTCGAATCCGAAAAAATGATATCCGGTTATATCCGGATTCGATCCGGATTCGAATCTGCCTATCCGAAAAAAATATAGGGTAGGATATGGGAAGAGAAGTATCCGATCCGTATCCGATCCATACCCGCATATCCGAGATATCCGAAAAATATCAGTGTAAATGAGTGAAATAGATATCCGGTAACAGATCCGATAAACATAAACATTCTACATCATATAAGTTCATATGTTGATTGAAATTATACTTGGCTACATATTATTTTTATATAGGGAAGACAACTATTATTGAATTTGAAACACTTATATGTCTCCAAGATTCTAGTAAAGTTTTGTGTATGATTGATTGATCTTAATATACGCGACATATATGGTTTCTGCTTTCACGCATTATCCGACTAACTATTCAGAATCGAGACTAACCGTGATCCGAACGATCTCAGATTCGCCTCCGTATTCGCGATCAAGTAATCCAGATTCAGATTCGAATCCGCACCGTCTCGTATCCGATTCTATATCCGAGAAAAAAATTGGAATAGTATACGGAATGAGCGAAATCCGTCCGTATCCGATCCGTTTGCACCCCTAGTCGGAGGTGCCTTGAGTGCTTTAGACCACTTGGCCATCCTCAACTTCATGGTTGTAGGAGTTACGGAAATTATTTCTAGCCTCTGTAGACCATTTGACAGGGTTGAGAAGGGTAAAAAATTTAGTGAATTTTGTCGAAATTTCGGTAGTTTTGACCGGAATTCAAGTTTTTTTGGACCAAATTTGAATTTTTATTTTTGATTTTTTGTCTAGATTTCGTCTGAAACTCCGAAATCTCGCCAAAATTTCGGATTTTAGTTGCCTCTGAGATGTAGTGTGGAAAAAAATTGAAACCTTGGCTTGTACCATATATGTATGAAATGATTCAAGAAAAAAAAGTCATTTATGTATTTGGTTATTTAAATGAAACTATCATATCCTAGATAGGAGAATATAAATTTAAAAAATATTCTCTATAAATACCAAACCATATAATTCATCTAAAACAATAGAACCAAACGGCATAAGACCAACCCCATCCATTTAACCTTATCCTACCGACCGAACAATTACTTGTGCACACTGTACAACATGGGCTGTACAATAATTTGACCATAGTTGTTGTGACTAGGGACGAAAATGGATCGGACAGTTTCTGACTTGTCCGAATAATTTTTAAATATAGATTCTATTAGATCGGATATTTATCGGATAGTATTGGATCGGATACGGATTCGATAACTTACTACCTGTTGGATACGGATATGGATTCGGATAATACTGAATATTGATGGGTTAGATATCTGGGTATGCATGTGGGCTGGGCTAAGGCTACTCTTTTGGCCCAAAAAGATTTCTTAATTTTAAAATTATTTTTAATTTAATTAATCCACAAAGAAAATTTCAATTATTAAAATTGGCAAACCAACTCCAAAAATTATGAATTTTTTAAAGAAATTTCCAAACATAATCTAACATTAAAAAATATTCTAAAGATTTTATTAGATTTTAAATTTTCTCAAAAATTAAAAACCATTGTTCTTAGTAGGAAAATATTTTAAATAAGTAGCAAAAATGCATAAAACCCATAAATACATAATTTATTATTTTTAACATAATTCAACAAAGAATATAATTTTTGGGTCCTTACATGTATGTGTTATTTACTTTTTCCAGAGACATGATATCTAAGTATTATCAAACTTTTAGTGTGTTTTGTGTTTACTTCCATTTGTTTCTCTAAGTAAGGATTACCTTCATTTTGTGTTTTGATCTATGTATATGATGAACTTATCATATGTATGTGATGAGCTAAGTCTTACGTAATTTTATTTACGACATGTTATCTAACTATCGTTTAGGTTAATGAAAATGCTTATATTTGTTTAATTTTCAATAATATTTTAATCAAATCAACTAGTTATGTGTTTTTGTTTATTTTTTATGTACAATCTAAGGGGTTATCATGTTTCAATAAATATTCAAAACCGTATCCTATTCATATTCGATCCATATCTGTATTCGACATTATCTGTATTCGTATCCGAGAAAAATATACGAAAACAAATATGGTAGAGCAATTATCTGTCCGTATCTAGTTGGTTTTCACCCCTAGCGGTGATGCATAAGCAGGAAAACACATGATTTTTTAATTTCAACATGAACGTCGCCACTCGCGAGTCACGACTAGATTTGTGTTAAAGTATATTATTTTGAAAATTTGTGTTGAAATTAAATAGCTAATTTTTTCCATTGTTATTCTAAATTTTAAATCTAGATTAGAATTTGTCCACAAATCCAACCATTAATTTTTATTATGATTTTCTTTACTTTCAAGTTCATATAAAAATCAAATTGCTTATTTTACTTTATTTTATTAAAAATTTCGAATATGTTTTATCGTAATTGATATGGGCTCTTTCTTTTAATCTATTTTAAATTACTAATTTTATTTTATTTTTGTTCAGAATTTAATTTTTAGGTTAGAATTCATACACAAACCCAACTACCAATTTCTATTTAATTTTTACTACGAATGTCTACTTTAATTTGAAGTTTGTGTTGAAATCAAATTGCTAATTTTCCTCTATTTTTATTCCAAAATTACAATATATTTTATTGTATTTGACATATACTATTTCTTTCGATCTAAGTCGTTATAACTTAGATCCACGGTTCTAGGTTAGAATTAGTGTACATATCTAACCATTAATATTTATTTTAAATTTTAATTTTATTTAAAATTTATATGGAAAACAAATTGCTTATTTTATTGTATTTGTTATTCCATATTTTAGTTACATTTTATCATAATTGATATGGACTCTTTCTTTTAATCTATATAAAATTGCTACTTTTATTTTATTTTTTTTCCAAATTTCAGTTGTAGGTTAGAATTGTATACAAATTCAACAACTAATTTCTATTTAATTTATATTTTGAATTTATATTTTACTTTGAAGTTCGTTTGGAAATCAAAATGCTATTTTTATTTTTGTTCCGAAATTCAATTATTTTTTATTATATTTCACATGGAACCTTTCCTTTTATCTAAGCTGTTATAACTTGAACCCACCAATTGAGCAACGAGTTCTTTTTCTTTTTCCTCCGACAAACGTGGAAATATTTAGCCCTCGAGAGCCAAAGTTATGGGTTCTTTTGCTTCTATTTTAATAATATAATAGATTAGAAACACATAAATGTACAACAAATATTGTTTGTTTGGACCACATAAAAACACATGAATTTTCGTGATTATCACGGTTGCCATAAACCTAAGGGAAAATTTCTAAGAGGTTTAAGTGGATGTTTGTTATTCTCCAAAATTCCTATAAAAGCACATTGTATAGGAATATGAGAAAATAAAAACTCCCCGTTAGACATTTTCCTCAAATATCTAAATGTGAGTCCAAATCTTATATGATTCGAACACATCTGACTATATAAATCCACCCCTATATACATACAAATTGGAATAAAATAGTGGATTATCTCCCGTGATTTTTCCATCTTCGTAAGATTTTCCAAGTTAAATCCGTATACCTTTTCATATCTCTAACACTCTCTTAGCCTTTCCTTTAAGCCAAACACCTCGATGTAGTGCAAAGAATCACTGTAGCAAACGTTGTTTTGGATTCAGAAAAGCAACTGCAATGATTCTGCACTGTTCGTCTAAAAATCAAACTATTGAGAATCGGCCGTGGCAGAGATACCGTTCTTCTGTAAGAATTCATTGGGCCATAGGTTGGTGGCTTATTTTAGCTTTGTTCTAATCAATGGCGGAGCTTGTAGAAGATAGCAAATAGCATGAATTTTTTTTATTTAATATTTATTTTAAATCGTTTTTTCAGAACTAGTCGCCCGCGGGAGAAATTTTCAGAAATACCCGGCCCTCGCCCCCGCGAGGGGCGATCGCCCTCTGTACGGGCGAAACGCGGGTCCCACCAACGGTCGGAAACGGCGCCAAACGCCGCACGGGACACGCGTCGGGCGTCGCCAGGTCATCGCCCCTGCCTGGGGCGATCGCCCATGCCCTAGGCGACCAGGGGTATTTTTATACCCAGCGACATCTTGGGCCATTTGGTTGTTTGCTTAGACGAGAGCGAGAGCGAGGAGAAGAAGAGGAGAGGAAGGAGAGGAAAAAGAGAGAGGGAAAAAAGAGGGAAAAATATTCATCGTTTTTGAAGGTAAGTCCATTAAATTTATATGTAATTTTTTTGAAATTTTAGTATTTTGTAATATTTAGAAATATTAGGATTGGTAGTAGAAATATTAGGTAATGTTTAGAGATTTAATATAGTATTTAGACATATTAGGATTGTAGTATTTAGAAATGTTGAGAATCAATATAATATTTGGAAATTTAATTTAGTTAGGATTGGATAGTACAAATATTAGGCAATGTTTAGAGATTTAATATTTAGTATTTATGTATTTAATATTTTAGAGATTTAATATTTAGTATTTGCGTATTTAATATTTTAGAGATTTAATATTTAGTATTTGCGGTATGTAATATAGGTAATCTAATTACTTATTTATAGTCAATGACCGTGTTACGTTAAAAATTAGTATATTTAAAAACATGGTAGGCAATCACACAAATCAAGAGAGTAAAATTTGACGACAATATATTGTGACATTTATATAGCGGTTAGGTGGAGAAATGATGGTTTTTTCGGTTCGACGTTGTAGGCAGTATGTCGGAGACATTGTACTTTCAGATATTCTATGGAGATGGGGAGATAGCACAGGGCGAATGGAGTCGATTTGTCGGGATTTTCAGAAATATCTGAGGCATATCTAGGCCGAGAGATAGGACATCTGGGTTTGATGGAGTTTATATTTGGACGTTCGCTTTGGATGCTCGAGTGTTCTATCATGGGTTAGAGCAATAGTAAGTCGTCTGCAGACTTTTTTATGGAGAGCTGATTCCTATTAACGCGACGTCGGCATGGAGGAGCTATGTTGGATACGCTGTAGAGCGGGGTTGGCCGCTCATGTTGCTGGTAGATTGGTACCAGGTACCTCCATCGGTGTCGGAGGTGCGTGATGTCGGGGTAGATATTACGGAGGAGGAATACTGATATGCAACAACGCGATGATGAAGGTGGTGGCGAGGTTGGCGGTGGCGACGGGATCGAGGGGGGCGAGGAGCCAGCCGTGGAGGCGCGGGGGGTGGCCGACGAGGGGGAGGAGGTGGAGCACATAGTTGAGTTGATGGAGGAGGAGGACCGTGCGGATGAGGAAGTCCTCGATGGCGAACGCCGGACGAGGAGGACAATACTCTGAGGTGCTGCCCCTGCGTGGACTAAATATAATTTCAAGACCGACAATGAATGAAGGGAACAGAGATGCATGGGAGTATCATGAGAACGAGGTCGCGAGGGGCCATATATAAAGACAAGGAGGCCGTGATGAATGCGGTGAAGTCTCGGTCAATGTCTCTTGGCGCCAATTCAGGTAGTGAAGTCCAAGAAAAAGACTACGACGTGAAGTGCGTAGTTGATTCGTGCCATGGCGGTGCATGCATACAAGGGAAGTGGAGGACTATCGAAATGTTCCATAGTGACGGAGCATAACTGCCAACTGGAGGAAGCGGAGCAGGAACACCGCAATCTGTCGTCCACTTGGGTGGCAAATGTGTTTTATGGTCAGATCGTCGACAATCCGCACCTGCAGCCTCGATCCATTATCAGAGCCGTGGAGGAGAGGTTTCAGTACAAGATTAGCTACGGAAAGGCATGGAGAGCAAAAAGAACAGCTTTGCAAATACGGTTCGGGACATACGAGGCTTCTTACGAGAATATTCCACACTTGCTCAGGGCAATATCAAGTAGGAATCCCGGTACGGTCATCGACCTTGCGGAGTTTCCCGCGGATGGTGCGTCTTGCGGTAAGTGGGTCTTGCAATGGGCCTTCTTCGCCTCGGCGCATGCATTAATGCCTTCCCAAGACTGCCGCCGGTCATTTGCATGGACGGCACATTCCTCACAGGAAATACAAGGGCCGATTCTAATCGCATCGCGGTGGACGCCAACAACCGTGTTCTACTGGCCGCATTGGCCTTCGTGGAGGGGGAAAACACGGAGAGTCGGTATCGGTTTCTTGAAAGAGTCAAGATGGCGCAGTGCAAGACCGCCCGATGTATGTGTCATCCATGACCGACATGCGTGGTTGCCGAGGGCGATCGTGGATATGCAACAAGGGTCCGACGTCGTGGGAGCAAAGAAAGTGGCTGACTCAAGAGCGGTGGTGCATGAGGCACATGGGTGCCAATTTTTCCGCGGGCCAGAACAAGGAACTTATGAACATGTTCAAGCGGTACGTGCAAACAGAACCACGGAGGAAGTTCGAGTCATTGTGGAGGACGTTGGATGAACTAACCAAGAAGCAATCATCAATCCAAGGGATGGCGCTAGTTCGTCAAGGAACCCTATGGTGTACCACGAGCAAGGAGATGACCCCACAGACCTTGTGTGCGCTCCGACCGACGCGCAAACATCCGGCGAGGGCGGGGCAAGCATAAAGAGTTTCACGGAGTGGATACGACACGAGCCGTTGGAGAAATGGTCCATTCTCAAGATGACGAGGCGGTTCCCGCTATGGAATAATGACAACCAACCTGGCGGAGATTTACAACTGGGTAATGAAAGGCGCGAGATGCCTCCCGTTGGTGGGCATTGTTGAGGGTGTGTTACTAGGCACCCAAAGATATTTCGTTGAGCGGTACAAGGCCTCCGTTGCATGTATGTCGGACAATCGCCTGTCGTACTCGACGGTTGTCTCTACGTACATGGCAAACAAGACACGGAAGGCATGCATACATCGCTGACATCGAGAGTGGCGTGGAACGGAGGTACCACGTGCACTGCGGTGACCGGGGTCGAAGAGGTGCCCACCGGCAGAGGACTTCCCATCTGTGCGTACTCCGAGCTGCTGACTGCGAGTGCTCCTGCCAGAAGCCACGCCTGCTGCACTTGCCGTGCTCGCACGTGATTGCCGCAGCAGGCGAGACACACCAGTCATGTCGTCCGTACATCTCCCACTACTACTACAAGCAAAGTGTTCTCAACACGTGGCATAACGAGGTGTACGGGTACCGGGTCGATGGATCGTTCACGGCAGCCCCCCCTCCAGGGCATCGATGGGTACCGGACATCCGAATGTTGAAGCAGAAGGTCGGGCGTCGAAGGACACGGCGTATTAGGAACGATATGGACGAGTCTGAGGCGCGTCGTAATTGTGGATAATTTTCGGTTCTATGTACCAGTTATTTGTTGTCTCTGTCAATGTATTTTCGATTCTATGTACCAGTTAATTGTTGTCCCGTCAATGTATTTTCGATTCTATGTACTAGTTAATTGTTGTCCCCGTCAATGTATTTTCCATTCTATGTACCAGTTAATTGTTGTCCCCACAATGTATTTTCGATTCTATGTACCGATTATTTGTTGTCCCGTCAATGTATTTTCGATTCTATGTACCGCTTATTTGTTATCCCGTCAATGTATTTTTGATTGTATGTACCAGCTTATTTATTATCCCGTTAATGTAATATTTGAATATGGAACATTGCATTACTTTTCATTTAATTTTTGTAGTTGCAACGTGTACCATGAATTTGCTTTCTAACCATGAATTTGCTTTGTAACCACGCAGTACAAAGCGACGATGGCGAGAGTTGGGCGTCTTCGACACTACTCCCGAGTGCTAGACCAAAGACGTGGACTTGACCCACCGGTCTAGGTTGTCTGCGAGCTGAGGGTCGGCGGTTTGGGGACATCTGCGGTCTCGGTGCCGAACGAGTTTCTTCTGATCGACCGCTACCTGGGTTCCACAAGAAGTCTGCCGAAGTTTTCGCACTCTTTACTTACCCGCTAATGGAATTTGAACGACGCTACACGCCACGCGAGTTACGAGCTGCCGGCTTACTTCCGTTCTGCCGGATGGTGGAGCAGACGACTGTGGAGGGCCCGCACGTCACTCGGTTCTCGTACGACCGGTCCCTGCTGACCGCTCTCGTGGACCGGTGGAGACCGGAGACACACACGTTCCACCTGCCGTGCGGAGAGATGGCTCCCACGCTGCAGGACGTGTCGTACCTCCTCGGCCTCCCCTGCACGGGTCGTGCAGTTGTGCCGCACGACGCCCCCCTCGATTGGGGTGAGCAGTTGGAGGCGCGCTTCGCCCAGGTGGACCGACACCCCGAAGCCGGCCCGTACGTGCCCCACAAGACAGATGAGAAGCACGGAGTCCAGAAGGCGTGGCTGCTCCAGTTCACGGTTAGTACCTCGTTCATTGCAACTTAACGGATACGCACTGAGCTGCTGACAATACTGTACCGAATGCTGCAGGCTGAGCTTCTCCACCCGGAGGCCGACGAGGAGGACCTGGCACGCCACCTGGAGGCGTACCTGCTAGTCCTATTCGGTTGGTTCATGTTCCCGTCCTCGCACGGGGACACGGTGGACCGCACCGATCGAAGTTCGCCAGCTTTATCGCCGACACCCGGCGGACCAGTAACACATTTCGTTAAAATCTCTTCGACAGACATGTCTAACTTTACCGCTGCACACGATGGTGCAGTGGTCGTGGGCTCTCGTGCTTTCGCGGCACGCATCTGGGTCTGTGGCGAGGTCAGTCTCCAAGGTAACCAAAGCGGCGCTGTTGATTCGGCTGCGTTCTACTCTGCACTGTGGTCCTGGAGCACTTCTCCTTGATAGGCCCGAGGTTGACCCGGCCCAGACTCACGAGACTGTACCACATAGTGGAGTCTGAGCCAAAGCAGAGCAAAGTCTCCGCATGTCTCCGCCAACGGCCAACACAGCAGAGGTGCCGGAGGGTTCCTCCTCTCGAAGAAGAAGGGACAAGGGGAAGCAGCCGGCCGAGGTCCGCACCACGCAACAAATCCTCGACGCGTTGCGCGGACCACCCGGGAACCCGGGTGGTATTAACATAGGGGACGCCGGGAATCGGGATGACATGCCCATATGGGAGGGCAGAAATCCACATAAACAACAACCAAAATTTAAGTCTTATACACCCGAGACGACGGAGATAGGCCACCCAATGGGCGACAGCTGGGAGAACTGCGGAACCCCATGGAGTTCTTTCATAGTAGGGATTGAGCGGTGTCCGATGACACGTCGCAATATTAGAACGGGTCAGATAATATGCATAAAATGTCTTACATCATTCAGTCAGACCCGAGATAGGCGAACGATCATTTGTTCCACCACGACGAACAGTGCTTTCCTTATTAACCTCGTCACCGTTGTAATGCCCATGTAATATAATATAATCTAATCTATTGCTTATTTTATCATCCGAACTTTGATGTATGTGCCATTATATATGTATTGTTTGAATTTTAAAAATTCGTCATATATTAAAATCATTTGAAATTTTTATGGTAATATCACCGATTTATCAGAACCTCCATAAAAGTTTCAAAATTTTCAAACCTCGTAAAAGTTTTCATGGTTTCGTGGTCATGAAAGTGCCTTTTCCGATTTTCGCAACAAAAGGCGGGCAACGTCCGCCATCTCGCCCATACGTAAGTGGTAGCCCGCATTGCGAGGCCGCCTTGATTTTTCCCTATTTTTTGACCATGTCCGGCCACCATGGGGCTATGAAAACCGCTAAGTGGCCACGATTTCCGTGGTTTCGTGGCCGCGAGTGCCTTTTCCGATTTTCGCAACAAAAGGCCGGGGCAACGTCCGGCCATCTTGCCCGTACGAAAGTCGAAGCTCGCGTTGCGTAGGCCGCCCTTGATTTTTTTCAGATTTTTTGACCGTGTCCTACTGTTCCGTGGGGCTACGAAAACACCCAAGTGGCCACGATTTCTGTGGTTTCGTGGCCGCGAGTGCCTTTTCCGATTTTGGTAACAAAATGCCGGGCAACGTCCGCCATCTCGCCACACTGAAGTGGTATCCCACGATCGTAGCCCGCCTGCTTTTTTCCGTATTTTTTCTACCAGATTCGCGGACCCTTCGAGGCTACGAAAATACCTAAGTGAGATGCGACACTAACGAACTAAAACAATTTTTCCGGTTCATTACATGACAATAAGTTTTTTCTAATTCGTCCCGATTCAATACAACAATTCTACAAACAATTTACAACAAAAAAAATTCAAAAAAATTTTCTCTGATCATCATCGCCAGGGCGATCGGTACATTTATTATATTTTTTTAGTTCTCGCCACATTACGTCATGAGTTTTGCCGTTAGGCAGCCCGCCGCTCGCCCGTCTGAGGGGCGATCGCCGGGCGGCGAGGCGACGGTAGTTTTTTTGAAATTTTTTCCCGTAGGCGACTAGTTCTGAAAAAACGATTAAAATTAAATATTAAATAAAAAAAATTCCAAATAGCATGACCATATGGGCTAAACTTTGTAAAATGTGTCAGACATTTCGCCCATATATTGGTTGCGCTTGAAAATGGCCGCCTTTCCTACACACCCTATTCTCCTTTAAAGCCTCGCCCCTACTCGATTTAGGCCCAAGCTTTGACATTGGTTGCAAGCCTAATGGTTTTCCCGTAGCAAATGGAAGTAAGCCGTGTGAAACAAAATGTACTTCGGACTAGAAAGCAGCACTTCACATCTCAAAAGAAGGTAGCGCTTCAATTTTAAATATGTTGTTAATTGTTAACCCTAATCATCCCTGATTGGAAAAAAAGAAAGCATGCCATTGAGCCATTTGGTCTCTCTTTCTCTCTCATCTAAAGTGGACTGCAAACCGAAGTGTCTCGTACCATCACATCATCAAATCAGCGTAACCTTTTGATGGGACTGACCAAGTGATGGCCATCAGTTATTAACAATTTAGATCACCTCCTAGAACATAATCTGAGTTTGGATCGAGCTCGGATGTTGGATGGAAAAGGCTTGGTTGGGTTCTTGGGTTGGGATAGGTGTGGCCAGCCGGTAGGGGGATTCCAATGGAGGTTGCACGAGAAATACTAAAGCTACAAAGCGGTGGCAAGTGTGGCAACAGATCTAGGATGACAAAAGTGGATGGATTCCCTGAACTCGCTGTTGCTAGGTTGCCTGACAAGGCCTGGAGTGTGTGGCAGCTACCAGTGCTGATGGATGTAAGGAGGATTGTCTGAACAATTGCTCTGGTGCTGCTTATTCCTATGGTGGTGGTTGTTTTTATGGTTTGAAGATTTGATCAATCTGGTTTCTACTGCTGATGGTTCTATGGGGCTAAGCATCTATATCCGGCTTGCGGGATCGGAGTTCTTATCCAGCTCAACAAAAACAAGCGAGGCAACTGTCGTTGGGGCTTCGACTGGTGGGGCTTTTCTTATTGTGTTCATTGTTCTTGTAGGAGTGCTTGTGATTATCAGAAAGAGGAGTTTTGGCGAGGTGAACAAAGCTGGCGGTTCTTTGGTTGTATTTAAGTATCGGTATCTACAATCTGTGACCAAAACTTCTCCGAGAGGTTGGGAAGAGGGTCGTTTGGTTCTGTATATAAAGGAACGTTGCCTGATGGAGCACTGGTTGCTGTGAAGAAGCTTGATGATGTTGCTCAGGGAGAGAAGCAATTCCGAGCAGAAGTGAGCACAATCGGTATCATCTAGCATGTGAATCTAATCCGCTTGTGGGCTTTTGCTCGGAGCGGTCGATGAGGATATGGTGTACGAGCACATGCCAAATGGATCGTTGGATCGGCACCTCTTTGGAAGCATTCCGGTGGCTTTAAGCTGGAAGACTAGATTTTTTTCGATAAAGAAGCAACTTTATTAATGCCCAGAACAGTATATCAAGAAAATACAAAGCCTTGGCACACTTCCGGCTTCTGCTTGGAGCACACAGCCAAGAAGAAAGAGGAAAAAGAAAAAGAAAAGAAAAAAATAAAAGACAGACATAATCTAGTGACCCGTAGTCCGAAGACAAGACCGCCACCCAAAAGACAGACTCGATCTAGTGACCCGCAATCCGAAGACTAGACCGCCACCCATGAGCCGGGGAGAAAAAGGACTTGGCCGCTTGCACCAATAGTTGCAAACCCACCACGACCCACGCCTGTAAATCCTCCCGCTGGAGAATAGCCCAACTGGAGAGCCAGTAAGCCGCCAAGTGGATAACCTGTAAAGGAGATATCGAGAATTTCTAGTTAAAAACCACATCATTCCTGCAATTCCAAAGTGACCAGCACAAAGTCGCCGCTCCAAGCAGAAACAAAGGTTTCATATTTTTGTCGAGGCTCTGAAGCTAATTCCTAAACAAATATTCGACGCTGACAGGTTGTTTTAGTCCGGTTGCTAAATGACCAAACAGACCGAGCAAAACGACATTCAAAGAACAAATGTTTGATTGTCTTGTTTTTATGGCAGAAAACACATGACAAATTACCTTTCCAATTTCGTTTAGCCAAATTGTCTTTTGTAAGCACCACACCCCGTCGCAAGTACCATAAGAAAATTTTAATCTTCAACGGAGCTTTTAATTTCCACAATTTTCTATTCACATAGGGGGATTTTTTAATATTAAGACCGCATAGTGGGATTTTACCGAGAACTGACCATTCGAGGTTAAGTTCCAGTAAAAGATATCCTGTTCTTGAGACAGAACAACTCCCACAATGCGAGCCAGCAAATCATTCCAAGCAACTAGATACCGGATAGCTGGAAGACTAGATACCGGATTGCACTTGCAATTGAGAAGGGATTAGCTTACATGAGAAATGCAGGAGCCGCATCATACACTGTGATAACGAGCCAGGGAATGTACTCCTGGACATGCCAAAAATAGCAGATATTGGGCTTGCCAAGCTTGTTGGAAGGGATTTCAGTAGGGTGTCGACGACCATGAGAGGCACTGTAGGCTATCTTGATCCTGAATAGATAAGCGGCACGGCTTTCACAGCAAAGGCAGACGTTTTCAGCTATGGAATGATGCTTTGCGTGATCATATCAGGAATCAGGAATGCAGAGCGGCACCAGCAGGGTGCAGAAACATTCTTCCCTGTGCTAGTGGCAATGAGACTCCCTGAAGGGAACGTTCAGTCCTTGTTAATTATATCCTGAGCTTACCGCGGATGCTAACTTCAAAGAGGTAGGGAGGGCTTGCTGGCGCGTCCAAGATGACGAGAACACAAGGCCAACAATGGGAGAGATTGTGCAAATCCTGGAAGGATTAGTGGACATCAGCTTGCCTCCTGTTCCGTGGTACTTGCATGTTCTTGCCCAGCGCTCCGATTTCTCCATTGGAGAGGCGTCGCATTAGGCAGGTCTATGAAGCTTGTACTGTTCTTCTATTCATCTTTTAAGATGGCCGGTGTAATTTTCTAAATCAATTACATCTTTCTGTTACCTGGTAGTCCTAAACCAACTGACAGTGTGGATAAACATGGCAACCTTATGTGCTCTTATTTCCTAGTTCACTCACGCATGAGGCTGCTATGTAAACCCTGAATATCAGACCCGTTACAAGAAACAATTTATTCTAAACTTATAATTTTATGATACAATTTTTTCTAAAATATGTAGTTTTGTGAAATTAAAGCTAAAATCTATAGTTTTTTGATAATTTGTAAAAAAACTTTTAGTTTTGTGAAATTTACTCTAAAAAAATTGAAGAAACCAGTTCCCAGCTCAATTCCTCACATTCAAACAGGCATGGAACAAGAGATAACAGGGCAAAAAATATGTACGTAATAAATTTACGTAGACTCCTGTGGGGGCAGGGCTATGATTTTCTTTACTCTTGAGGACAAAGCAGACGGGTGTAAATATACTCACGTTCGCTTTCAGATGCCCAAAATAATTGCCTTTTATCTGCATTGTGTACTAATTAGTGTATCATACAGATTACACTAGCTTCATCTTAAAGTAACTTCATCCCTTCAAACTATTACTGTCGGGGATTGGGCATTTCCTATAGCAAACATTGTATCTCGGCGGCTAGGCAGCTGCCGACCATGCTCACCCTTGGACGGCGTTCCCAAGGAAGATTCTTGGGTAGCCCGGCCTCCGGACCTACCCCGTCCTCAGTCAAGCCCGCCTCCGAGCATGCCTGCTCGGGGGTACGCGACCGGCGACCAGGTCAGAAGCAGGGACCTCGGGAATAACTAAAAAGCCGGACATGGTCCACGAAGGCGAGGTGACATTAATCACTCGGCGCTTTAAGGACCATATGGCCACGACCCGAGCCCACTGTGCCCACGTCGCGGTATGGCGAAAAGTAAGGGAACAGTTTCACCCACGTCCAGGAGCAGTGGCGCATCACTCCGTAATAAATGTTGCAACGCTGTAATCGTCTATAAATACCCCATCACACGTAGAGTTTAGGGTTCGACTCTCTGGTTCCTAACTCCCTTAGGAGAACTGAGAGGAAGAACACTCACTTGTAAGAAGGAGAGAGAGAGAGAGAGAGGGAAGCCCAGAGCCCCTGAGCAAGCACCCTGTAATCCCTTTTTGGAAGCTAGTGCAAACACTGGACGTAGGGTTGTTATCTCCCCCGTGAGAGGCCCGAACCAGACAAAAAAAAGACCCCCTGTTTGCTGTGTTGTCCCGACCATCTCGGCCATAGCTCGGTAGGCCCTCAGATGCTATACCCTCCGCGAAAAAGGGGCCCAAAGTTGATCCCTCATTCAACAAGTAAGCTCGACGGGGGACCGGTTCCCGAATCGTCGACAGCTGGCGCCGTCCGTGGGGATCGACTGCATCCTTTCGTGGAGAATACCTGAGGATGCCGAATTCTCAAGATAATCAAGACCTCTGCGTCTTCGACGATGTGGAGGACGACGATATGTACTACGCCAGCGAAGGCGTGGCTGGTGTGGCTGATCCGGAAGGTCACACCGAGTCCGGGAGTCTTTCCCCGGCAGCCACAGCGCGAGAGCATTTCCTCCGCTCGCGGCATGATACCCTCGCTAGTGAGGAGGAACCTGGCGGCCTCCGCGACGGTCCGGACGTCCCTGACCGTCCCGAGTGCAGCCGAAGGACCGCGGCGTATGGTGACACCACGATGTCGCCCTCACGGTCCTGGTGCTCCCGCAGTGTCAATATGGCGGGAAGAGAAGATGTTCATGAGGTCCAGTCTCCAGAGACTTCTCGTCAGCACCAGCGCGATGCTGACGAGAACCGTCCGGAGTTGACCCTGGGCAAGACCCTGACGACCGTCCGCTGCCAAGCCAGCGGGAGGGCGGACGCCAGAACTGGAGACCCGGCCCGCGAAGACCCCAGCGAGAATCGCTCCCCAGAGCACGTGCGCGATTGTCGCCCCCCGCCGCTCCCCAGAGCGCTGAGCAGCCGCGCGCCATGGCGACGGTCGTGCGCAGCTTCCGGAATTTCTCCGGCCAGGCGGACCTGGCAGCCATGGGGGCGGTCGTGGCTGAAAATCTGGAAAAACTCGCCGCCGACATGGGGATCCCAGGGCCCCCCGGTGGAGAAAGGCTCCGGAGCGTTTCCAGGGACCATAAGCGCCATTCCCCTATTCGCTCCCGTCGTGGCGCCTCCCGAAGTCCTACTCAGGAGGGCCGCGGGGTGCAAGATCGGTGCTGTGAGGACGTTCAGAGCGATTCCCGGACGGCCTCGTGCTAGGGGCACGCCCGTCTGCAGACGAAGCTATCAATGTTCCACCTCGGTCGCTGTCGCGCCAGCGTGGAGACGTGTTCTCTCGTCTCACCCCGCGCATAAAGGACCATCGTGACGCCAGCCATCATGGTCGCCATGCCCGGAGGGGTCGCCGCGACAGCCCGGCGTTCGGATACTGGGCCTTTTCGGCGTCTCTCCGTGACGTCTCCTGGCCAATCAAGTTCAAGCCCGACCACATCGAGCGGTTCAACGGAACTTAGAACCCAGACGAGTTCCTTTCGATCTACTCCACCGCCATTCTGGCGGCAGGAGGGGATGAGGGAGTTATGGCCAACTACCTCCCCACGGTGCTCGATGGTTCCGCTAGGACGTGGCTCTTCAATCAGAAGGAAGGGTCGATCCGCTCGTGGAGGCAGCTCTGCGAGGCCCTCCGGGCAAATTTCCAAAGTTGCTACACTCGCCCGAGCAAGGAGCGCGACCTCGAGCGGTTGATCCAGACCGAAAAAGAATCCTTGCGGGATTTCGTCCAGAAATTCATCAAGGTGAGGAACTCCATTCCGAGTATCTCGGATGAGGCGGTTGTCCGGGCCTTCAAGTTCGGGGTCCGCGACGTTCGCTTCACGCAAGACCTGGAGATCCATCCCGACCTTTCGGCCAACAAGCTGTTCCATATGGCCGATCGCTACACGAACGCCGACGAGGCGGTTCAATGGAAAAAGATGTTGGATGAGGGCAAGCTGCCACCTCAACCGGGTCTGGAAGACTCCTTGAGCAAGAAGCACCCAGACTCCGTGGAGAAAAAGATCAAGAAGAAGAGGTCGCATGCCCCGGGCATGGTGGCCGCTGTTGAGCATCATCCGCCACGGGCTCCGCCAGCTCGGCAGCCCGAGGGCGGGCGAGGTCGGCCACCTCCGCGGCGCAACGACCAAGGTCGCAATAACGAAGGTCGCAGCGACCGGGGTCACAGCAACCAAGGTCACGACCGCTATTGCCCGCTCCATCAGGCGGTCGGGCACGACCTTCGCAATTGTCGAACTTGGGCATTCCACCTGGAGAAGTTCTACAACGGCCAAGGTCCCATGCCCACTCTCGGGAAAAGGGGAGAGCGGTAAGGGCAAGGGTCCCGCGGACAGCGACGACGACATGGGGTACCAGGAGCCCCATAACCACACAGCCGTCATATTTGGGGGCTCCTCGGCGTACAAATCCCGTAGGGACCTGAAGGAGGCAGCACGGGAGGTTTGCCATATCGCTCAGGGCAAGCCACCCGTGCAGCAGCTCAAGTGGTCCAAGCTGTCGATTACTTGCTCCAAGGATGATTGTCCCCTTGGAATGACCAAGCCTTAGAAGCTCCCGTTGGTCGTGAGCCCGACCATCAGCAATGCTAAAGTAGGTTGGGTTCTCATCGACGGCGGGAGCTCCCTGGATTTCATATCCGCTGCTGTCCTGCACAAGATGCAAGTTCCTCGGTCCAATATCAAAAGCAAAGCCATCCCGTTCTTCGGGATCGTCTCGGGCACCTCGATCAAGCCTCTCGGCCAGGTCGTCTTGCCCGTGACATTCGGGAGCCTCAGCAACTTCCGGACCGAGATGATCAATTTCGAGGTCGTCGACTTCAAGTCGGCCTACAATGCCATCCTTGGCAGGCCGGCTCTTTCTAAGTTCATGGGCGCCACGCATCATGCTTATCAATGTCTGAAGGTCCCCGGGCCGAAAGGCATCATCACCATCAAGAGCGACCATAGGGCGGCCCTGAACTGCGATGAGAAGTCGCTCGACATAGTCGGGCAGCTGCCTCAGCACAGCCCCGACCAAGAGCCGGCGCACTCCCGGCCCAAGGTTACCCTCCAGCCCGGAGGAGAAACCAAGGCGATCCCTCTGAGCGACGCGGACCCGATCAAGTTTTTCATTTGGGATCTTCCTTAGATCCCAAATAGGAACTCGAGCTCGTCACTTTCCTCCGGAAGAGCGCGGACGTGTTTGCCTGGGAACCGTCCGACATGCCCGGAGTCCCAAGGGAAGTAATCGAGCACAGGCTAGCTGTTCGGCCTAATAAAAAACATGTGCGCCAGAAGCTCAGGCGTTTTTCCCCGGAGAAGAAAGCGATCATCCGGAATGAACTCGACAAGCTCCTCAAGGCCGGCTTCGTCAGAGAAGTCGAGCATTCAGAGTGGCTGGCGAACCCAGTCATTGTCAAAAAGAAGGGTGGCAAGTGGCGCATATGTGTCGACCACATCGGCCTGAACGCCGCCTGCCCGAAAGACAACTTTCCGCTGCCACACATAGACCAGCTGGTCGACGCGACGGCAAAATCCCAGGTGATGAGCTTCTTGGATACCTATTCGGGCTATCACCAGATCAGCTTATCCCTCGGGGACGAAGAGAAGACCTCCTTCATCACGCCGTTCGGCATGTTCTGCTACACGACCATGTCTTTCGATCTGCGGAATGCCGGGGCGACCTTCCAGTGCCTGATGCAGAAGACCTTCCAAGACCAGATAGGTCGGAATCTGGAGGT
The DNA here is from genome assembly GCA_036346375.1 of Guadua angustifolia. Lineage (NCBI taxonomy): Eukaryota > Viridiplantae > Streptophyta > Magnoliopsida > Poales > Poaceae > Guadua > Guadua angustifolia. Next base: position 33,241,928 of record CM070500.1, on the reverse strand, counting down.
GTATGTAGATGACATTGTGATGAAAAGTAAGCTCCACTCGGGTCACGTATCCGACCTCGAGGAGACCTTTTGTAACCTCAATAGACATCGAATAAAGCTTAATCCGGAGAAATGTGTCTTTGGGGTGAAAGCGGGCAAAGTGCTCGGCTATCTCATCGGGCCGCAAGGCATCGGTGCGAACCTGGAAAAAATTGAAGCCATTGAAAAGATGCGGCCTCCGAGCTGTGTAAAGGAGGTCCAGGCCTTGACCGGGTGCATGGCGGCTCTGAGTCGCTTCATTTCTCGGTCGGGCGAGCGCAGGTTGCCCTTTTTCAAGGCGCTCCGCTGACACGAGGGCTTCGCCTGGACGGAAGAGGCTAATCGCTCCTTCGAGGAGCTGAAGTGGTACCTGTTCAGCCCTCCAATCTTAGCCATGCCAAGGTCGGGGGAGCCGCTTCTGCTGTATCTCGCGGCAACCCCCCAGGCCATGAGCGTGGTGTTGGCGGTCGAGCGAGATGGGGTGCAGCGACCAATATACTACATCAGCGAGGTCTTGCACGGACCGAAGGAGCGGTACCCTGAGGTCCAGAAGCATCTGTACTCGCTGCTCGTGGCTTCGAGAAAGCTGCGTCACTATTTCCAAGCTCATAAGGTCGTCGTTCTGACCAACTTTCCACTTAGGGAGATCCTAAGAAATCAAGACGTCGGCGGCCGGATAGCAAAGTAGGCCATGGAGCTCGTCGAGTTCGATATCCACTTCTCGACTCGCACAACAATCAAATCTCAGATCCTGGCGGACTTCGTAGCGGAATGGACAAATCCGATGCCGTCCGCCACCGAGCCCTCCGGATCTGAAGATGGCCGCTGGACCATGTACTTCGACGGGTCCCGAGCTGAGGCGCTTCGGGGCTGGTGTTAGGCCGGTATCCTCAAGGATCAGCTCAAGATCGTCATCAATTGCGCCGCGCGCCACCAACAACGCGCGGCGGTATGAAGGCCTCTGGACCAAGCTCTGAGCGTGCAAGGCGCCAGAGTCCAAATGATCGATTGTAAGAGGCGATTCGTAGTTGGTCGTCAACCAAGTCAACAAGGCGTATCAGTGTTCCGATCACTCAATGGCGCTTTATTTGGTTGAGGTGAGGAAGATGGAGCGGTACTTTAGAAATTTTGAAGTACTCTACATCCCCAGGAAGGACAATTCCCTGGCCGACCATCTTTCCAAGATCGGTTCCTTGCAGATGCCCGCCCCTTCGGGGGCGCTCGTTGAGCATCTTTACAAACCCTCCATTCCCTTTGTAGGGGAGGCACCCCCTCAGATGTCCGTCCCTCCGGGGGCGCTCGTCGAGCATGTATTCAAGCCCTCCATTCCCTCTGTAGAGGAGGCACCAGAGACGTGCAGTAGCATCTCCCTCCTCGAGCATGGTGCAGACTGGATGACGCCATTCGTCTAGTACCTTGCCCATGGGACATTGCCCGAGGAGGAAGCCGAGCGTTCCCGGCTTATGAGGCGGTCCTCTCCGTACAAACTAGTCGAGGGTGCCTTATACCGCAAAGGGGCACTTGGAGTCTTCTCCGAGTGTATATCTCGGGAAGAGGGCAATTTCCTTCTCAGAGATATTCATAAGGGGATGTGCGGAGCTCACTCGTCCTTCCGGACGCTCGTGAGCAAAGCCTTCCGGTTGGGATACTATTGGCCGACAGCCTTAGACGACGCTCGGGCGCTCGTGGCGACTTGTCGGGCGTGCCAGTTCCATGCCCGCAAGGCCCACCAACCGGCGTACGCGCTCTAGACCATCCCGCTCTCATGGCCGTTCTCGACCTGGGGGCCCGACATTCTCGGGCCTTTCCCCCGCGGTCAAAAGGGTTGCAAGTACTTGCTCGTGGCCGTCGACACCTTCTCTAAGTGGATCGAGGCCGAGCTTGTATCGACCATTTCGGCTCAAGTAGCCAAAAGATTTTTCCGCAGCAACGTGGTGACGCGTTTTGGGGTCCCCAATCGCCTCATCACAGACAACGGCACTCAGTTCACTAGTGAGCTGTTCCAGGCCTACTGCGAAGACATCGGGACAAAGGTCTGCTTCGCCTCTGTAGCTCATCCGCAAAGCAACGGAGCAGCCGAGCGAGCAAATGACCAAATCTTTCAAGGGATCAAGAAAAGGGTTTTCAAAGACCTTGCCCGGCACGACGGGTCATGGGTGGACGAGCTTCCTTCCGTCCTCTGATCTGTCCACAACACAGCAAGCTGGGCTATGGGCGAGACGCCTTTTCAACTCGTCTATGGTGCCGAGGCCATCCTGCCCGCCGAGATCGTGCTAAGGTCCCAAAGAGTGCACCTGGTTGATAGCATCGACCAGGAGCTCGAGCGTCGCCTCCACCTTGACCTCACTAAAGAGGCGCGCGAAAGGGCGCTGCTCCGATCCGCTGTCTACCTGCAAGCTCTTCGCAGGCACGCGGCTAAGTCGATTCGGCCCCGGAGCTTGCAGGTTGACGACCTCGTCCTACGCCGAATCCAGGATACATCGAAGGCCAACAAGCTCTCCCCGAAGTGGGAAGGTCCATTCACGGTCGTCTCAGTAGCACGCCTGGGGGCTGTCCGCCTGGCAATGGAGGACGGTCGCGTGCTCGCAAGCTCGTGGAACATCGACCAGCTGCGAAAGTTCATTGTCTAAACCCGTACTTCCTTTTATATCTCGCGCCAGATTCCTTTTGTATCTCGCGCCAGATTCGATTCCCTCACCCACACGAAGTTTGTTACCTCCAAGATTTTGTGAATGCATTCAAGGTCACTGCCCGTTGGTAAGCCGAATCAGTCTCGCACAAGGGCATACTTTTCTCACAATCTTGGCGATGGGACGAGCACGTCGGGCGAGAACAATCGCTCCAAGCGTCTTCATTCTAAGGTCGGGCCGGCGCGCGCACGACCGCACAAGGTACCACGGCCAACGCCCAATCACTAAAACCCACCGCTAGAGGCTTCACTCTCCATAAGCCGACTACGATCTACAGTAGTTCTTCGCTGCACGATTTTGGTCGCATACAGACAACCTTTCGGTCGGTCCGGAGTTTTTAGCTTGATTCGCACGCGTTTGGTCGTTGGGCACTTTTGTCGAGCAACCGCGCGTCCTTCCTCGCCTATGACCATACTCGCAAATCAGGGGCATGCATCCTTGGGCACTAAGGAAGTTGAGGCCTCGCGCGTTCCCCTCCCCTGACCTAGCTTATGCTCGCAACTCGGATAAGTGGGTGGCCTGGTCGAGGGAGCGACACGCATTCTCCAACTCTCCTGCGAACGAGCTCGTGCTCGCTACTTAGGTGCACGACCTTCATTCACAGCGGGGGCTTGATAGGAATGAGCTATCACACTAACGTTTTTCCAAAATCGTCGCCAAGTGCCTCGTTCTAGCGCGTCATTATAACTTTGTCTCTTTTTTGAGCATTTATTACCCATGTCAAGTCTTTCTTCACTTATTTCGGGCTTGTGTTGCCCGTGCTTCGTCCTAACCTACACTTCTACCTGCCTATCTCTCGTTGTCTGCCTCATGCTCGTCACTTGCAGGAAATAACTAGAAGGACCCAAAAGAAGCATTACAGTAGACAAAGCCCTTGGCCGGGAGAAAAGCATATACTCCATCGGCGTCATCAAATTCATTCAAAGTCATCAAAAAGGAGAAAAAAGAAAAGAAAAGGTCTTCTACACGCCGGGCTTCGCCCCTCTAAGTGCTGCAGAGAGCTTCTACCTCAGGTCATCGATCCTGGCTTCAAGGTCGATCACCTTTCGCCGGGCTTCCCGACCTTCGCGGGCTTCCTAGCGAAGTTACTCGACCTCCTCCTTGCCTTGATGAGCAAGATCGGCGGTCGCTCGCGTAGCCCGGCCTAGTTCCACCACCTTCGATTCAAGGACACGGGAGTGTTGCTTTCCTTGCTCAAGCTCTTGCTCAAGTCCGAGGATCCTCTCGCTACCTTCGGCGACGTCCTTCTCAGCCTTGCGGGAGTGTTGCGCCCAGGGACATCGCGACTCCCTCTTGGGTGGCGAGCACGCTCAGGGTCTTGCTGTTGTCCACCCGGGCATGTTGTTCGCTCGGGGATGGCGGGGCATCTGCCCGAGCATGCGGTCCACTCATGGCAGATGCGGTCTCGTCCCGAGCATGCTGTTCGCTCGGGGGCTTCGCGCCCTTGTCCCGGGCAGGTGATGCGCCTGGGGATCTCGAGCCTTCTTGGGCAGTCCTTTCGCCCAACGCCGCGAGATCGCCCTCCTCCCTTCCCTATGCGCCGTCCATGCTCGTGAGGGCAGGAAGCTCGCCCTGAGGAGGTGGTCCCTCCAGGGCAGGGGGCCCTTGGTGCCTTGGCCGGCGTCCTCCGCGAGCTTGTCCGCCACCGCCAGTTCGACGGCCTCACTCGCCACGCGATCGGCAATGAGGGCGAGCTCCCTCTCTACGACACGATCAAGAAGCTCGTCAATTATTTTGCCACAGTCTGGAAAGGCCCTAGGAGCTGTCACGCCCACGTCAACAGAGTGAGGTTAGCTCGCATGAAGAACAAGTGAATCAAAGGGCAAGAAAATGAGAGAGGACAAGGGTTAGGGAGTTACCTTTGGCGAGCTCCTCATCATCACCTCCGACTGGTGTGGCCGCCGCAGCAGCTTCAAGTCCAACCTTCTCCTCCGAGGTGGGGCTGATCCTCACCGGGGGAGGGCCGACCTTCACCGTACCGGTCGTCTCCGCCGCCTCCTTCCAGCGCCCGCGCCTCGTTATAAGGGGCAGAGCGTCCTCGTCCTCCTCCTCATCAACGTCCGCACCCTCGGGCTCGGCGGCTCGGCGGGCCTCGGTAACTTGCTTGAGCTTGGCTTTAATCTCGGCAAGCTCCTCCCTCAACACCTTCTGCTCGGCTTGCACCAGTTTCTCGGTCAGTCTCGCCTCCTCCTCGAGCCGTTCTAGGTCCTCCCGGCCATAATTCTCCATCCAGGCATTTAGGCGGCTTACCTCCTTCCGATCAGCAAACTCCAAGTGCCGCAGCGCGGGGTTCCTGGCCGAGCTCGCCCGCCTCTTTATCAGCCGGGTAGAGGCCGGTGGTGGAACTTGCCTCTTGCCCCTTGCCTTCTTGCCCTTGGCTGCCGGGACGAGCACTCCCTTGCCGCCCCCCAAGGGCCTAAGCTCGGCCACCGCTGCCTCCAGAGCGACCGTCTCCTGCCGAAAGCAAAAAGGCGTCAGAAGAAGCTCGGGACGCCCTTCCCCGAGCATGAATCATAAAGTGGCTTACCACTTCGCCCCGCTCGAGCACGTTCTTAGGCACCTACTGCCGCGCTCGAGCTCCTTGCCCTTCGGGGTGCCGAACATCTCACCAACCCTTTTCTCCACCCAATGAAGTCTGGTCGTTGTCGATCAAATAAGTGAAATCAAGACGGCTTAAACGGTGCATGCGAAGCAAAAATTGTTCAAGACCATGAAGCTTACCAGAGTCATCCTCTCGGGTGATGTCATCCCACCCGGAGATCTCAAAGAAAGGGTGCTCCCTCCTCCTCAGAGGAGACACCCTATTCTTGAGGAAGTCGCGGACGATGTCCCGACCAGTGAGCCCTAGGTTTGTAAGCTCGCTGATCACCATCAGGGATTGCTCCTCCTCGGCTGCGACGAGCGGGCGTGGGGAATCAATGCTGGGCGTCGCTGCTCCGGTGTAGCGCAGAGAGCTCCCCTGCGCCTTCCGCAGATAGAACCAAGAATCGGCTCAACCCGCCACCGAGTCCTTAAGGGAGAAGAACGGGTACTCGTACGGGCGGTTGGCTCGCAAACGGAAGTACAAAGCACCGGTGGGAGAAGCCACGCCGGTGCGGAACAAGGAGTAGAAATGGAAGAAGAGGCGCGTCGTGGGCAGGATGCCCACGAAGCCCTCGTAAAGGTGGGAGAATATGGTCAAGACGAGGATGGAATTAGGGTTCAAGTTGGTGATCTCGCACTCGCATTGCGCGAGTACGGATTCCAGGAACTCACTTTCGGGCATTCGAAGCCCGTTGATGGTGTAGAGCTCGCACGTGACGACCTCGTCATCACGCGGCACCGGGGCTCCTTCGCCGTCGGGGATCCGCCAGGTGCCCGCGTCGAGGTACCCGAAGTTTTCAAGTACCCGAAACCTCTTTACGGTGATCTTGCTTGCGCCGAACTTCGCCATGGGGAGAAATGGGGGAAAGGGCTCCGGAGCAAGAGAAAGTCTGAAGGCTGCGAAGCTTTTAAAGTTTGATTGCTAGTCGCAGAGGAAGAAAAATCTCTGGAAGTGTTCCCGTCTGGTATTTATAGGCGGAGAAGCCGAACGGCCGAATCGCCTCCGCCTTGCTTCGTGAAGCGACGCGCGCAAAGGCGGTTTTCAAATCGCCTGTAATGGCGCGGTTTCCAAAAACTGTCAGAGCCATACCCGCGAGGCTTCGCGGAGAAGGAACCGTCGCGACCCATCGCCTCTGTTGCCAACCGCTATTTTGACCGGACCCTGACCAATCACGCTTGGTCTGGCCAGAACACGCTCGTCCCCGAGCAAGATTGCTCGGATGCTGCAGCAGCTCTTCGCTGCAAGATTTCTTATTCCCGAGCAAAGGTTGCTCGGATGTCGCGATAGCTCTTCGCCGCGAGTTTCCTGTACCCGAGCAGGGTTGCTCAGATGCTGCAGTAGCTCTTCGCTACAAGATTTTTTATTTCTAAGCAAGTGCTGCCCGGACGTCGTGGTAGTTCTTCACTGCAGGGCTCCAATCCCTTATTTAAGTCTGGAGGCTTAAGGCGGAGACCTCGTCGAGCAATTCCCCCCTTAAGCCTCGGGGGCTAGCTGTCGGGGATTGGGCATTTCCTATAGCGACCATTGTATCTCGGCGGCTAGGCAGCTGCCGACCATGCTCACCCTTGGACGGCGTTCCCAAGGAAGATCCTCGGGTAGCCCAGTCTCCGGGCCTACCCCGTCCTCAGTCAAGCCCGCCCCCGAGCATGCCTGTTCGGGGGTACGCGACCAGGTCAGAAGTAGGGACCTCGGAAATAACTAAAAAGCCGGGCGTGGTCCACAAAGGTGATGTGGCATTAATCACTCGGCGGCTTAAAGGATCGTACGGCCACGACCCGAGCCCACTGTGCCCACGTCGCGTTATGGCGAAAAGCAAGGGAACAGTTTCACCCATATCCGAGAGCAGTGGCACGTCACTCCGTAATAAATGTTACAACGCTGTAATCGTCTATAAATACCCCATCGCACGTAGAGTTTAGGGTTCAACTCTCTGGTTCCTGACCCGCTTAGGAGAACTGAGGAAGAACACTCACTTGTAAGGAGAGAGAGAGAGAGAAGGGAGGCCCAGAGACCCCGAGCAAGCACCTGTAATCTCTCTTTGAAAGCTAGTGCAATCACTGGACGTAGGGTTGTTATCTCCCCCGTGAGAGGCCCGAACTAGACAAAAAAAAGACCCTCTATTTGCTGTGTTGTCCCGACCATCTCGGCCATAGCTCGGCATACTCTCAGACGCTATACCCTCCGCGAAAAGGGACTCAAGGTTGATCCCTCATTCAACAAGTAAGCTTAACAGGGGACCAGTTCCCGAATCGTCGACAATTACAATTTCGTTATAGCGGCAGTCAAATCAGAAAAATCTGATAAAAAGCAACAAAAAAAGAAAATTAAATTGGCTCCATGAAAGCATGTCTGGTGTCAACTCAAGTTAAACCGTACAATTCAGTTACTCAACAGTTACAGGGCATCTACAATGGTGTTGAAAGTTTAATGAAAGCAGGAATCTGCTTACGAGCAGCCAAACACACATTAAGGCCGTGATACCATTATTGGTCCGCTGCTGAGATTTCAACAATATTTCATGTGTAGCACAGTTGCGATGCTTCCAATCTCAAGTCGATTTTGTTGGACCTCGCTTTCAGAAGCACCCGACACCCTTGACTTCCCCTAACTTGGGAGCATTGCCATCGTTACCAAGAAACAAGAGACGACCTATTTGTAAGAAATAAACTATCATATTCTAAATGAAACTTAAACGTCAACGAAAAAATTGAATATAATTTGTCCAAATGCCACAAAACTTTACTTTGTATGTGGAAACTGCAAAACAAAAGAAAACAGGAGAAATAGCATAACATAAACAAAGTTCAAAACAATAGGCTGTGAGTGTCTTTAGTTAAGGTGACCAATAAGGAACAAACTAACTAGTAACTACATAAGGCAGTGACATCATTAATGGCACCATTGGTAATACATAAAGTATGCCATGAATGAAAATTAGTAGATGGAGAGTACAATGCTGAAGTTGGATATGGAATAGTCGCATGGTATGGTTAGATGGCTTTTATTCGTAAGTGCTTAAACTCTGCTTCGATGATTTTCGGGTGGATTAGATCAAGAGTTGTTCTGCAAGAAATGTAAATGTGATGTCAACATGGGTAAATACTAAACAACCCTGCAGTATAACTGAAGGTCGGATCCTATTGCAAGATTTTCAGGAAATATACTAGGGGGTACTGAGTTTGGCATGGAAAATCCACATAACTAACTCATCCAACCAGCTTCATGGGAATCAAACTCTGAGAGCCGAGGTGCCACACCGTTCGGTTATGCAACAGTTCACATAATGAGAAATTAGCTGGGGATGTCGTACTTTTACTTTCAACTGAGGGCACTGAAAAGATGAAATGTTGAAGAGATCTCAAATGAGAATCTAAATCATTAGAATGCAATTTTGTAAGATGTCAATACAATCTGTGTCTCCTTTAGCAAGGATTTGATGATTTGGTGAGCAGAAATCAAATTACAGTCAACCACTTCTATAAGGTACAGGCACAAAATGAAATGTGATCTAAAGTGGGAATGAAGAAGATGAAGATTCAAATTCCTACAGAAGATAGACGTGTTGATATAGGTGATCTTTAAGAATGCCATCTAGACTAATTAAAACTTTTGAAGTATTTAGGAAAGAAAGCTTACATCTGGAGTACAGTTTACAACTGCCCTATTGGTCTAGCAGACTAGAACCTTTATGCCAGTCCATTTGGAAAGCAGAGAACAAAGTTTGCTTTGCCAACAAATTAATGAACAACCCTAGCAGCATTGTGTTTGCCATGTCATGACTGTTGAACAATTGGGTAGTACTACAGGATTCTAAGCCAAGGAGATACCCCATGAACTGAAGATGACTGCTATATATATCGGTTACAGAGCAATTAAAGAAGTGCCCAAATTGTGCAGATGTAAGATGATCTTCCAAAAGTAAACAACGGTAGACAGCAGAAATATTTATGATATATCTAAATAGTGTCAGAAACATACCATTTCCACGCAGTGCGATTTCTCTTATGCGTCTAACCAGCCCAGTAATAGGATCACAGAACACTTTTGTCTCAAGATTTCCTTCCAAATAGAGAACAGAACTGAAATGTTGCAATCGATGCAGATTTAGTGGTATGAGTTTAGTAAATCGACAAAAGCAGGCAGAATCATGAATGAAACCACACAAAGCTAAAACTAAACTGACCAACGTTGCCACTTCACTAATATGCAAATTCAAATATACAAATGACAATAAAGATCTTTAGTTTCCAGCAACCTAAGATAACCAATCCACTGAAACTGAAATCGCATTCTTTAATTCCCACTCACGGAAACCTAACAAGCAAACTAAAAAGGACCACACACAATTCTCCACCAAGAGAATTAAGTACTCCAAATTTGAATCTAGATGCTCCACTCACTGGCAAAATGAACTACTGTATCGGTTTGAAATGGTCGGTCGAGGATCCTGTTTGCATCAGATTTCACAAACATCACATCCCATGTTATGAAGCTGAATCAGTATAGGTATTAAGCAACCTAATCCGAGTTACAAGCTTGGCACGCTCAAACCATCAGGACGCTTCTCACTATCTGGAAATCATCTGGCTAAAACTTACATTTCTTAGAAGGAAAATCGACGCGACGCACGCCTGGGAGAAGGCAAGGTGCTCACCCGGTCTTGACGTGCTTGAGTGCGAGGCTGCCGAGACGGTCGGGGTAGACGCAGACGCGGTGCCACTGCACGGAGCCGCGGTCGGCGTACTGGTGCGGCTCCTCGCGTTCTAGCGGGCGGCGGTTGTTGCGGATGCCGCCGGTGCCCAGCGAGAACAGCACGACCGTCCTCCCGCTCCGCAGCCGCTTCTGCATCGGCTCCTGTCCCACCTTCCCCACCAATATCGCCTTCGCGATTCCACAAAACAAAACACGCATCATACTTCAGCTCACACCAAATCAAGCCAAAAAAGGAGAAGAGAATCAAGGGCAACAACCTTGTAGATGCCGGGGTCGAGGCCGTTCTCGAGGGGACGGGTGGTGTCGCGGACGCGCGGGCGGTTCGGGGTCTGGTTATCCTCATCGGCGGGCGGTTGGTCGGGCTCGGGCTCTGCATCGGATCCCGCGAGGGAGGGGGAGGAGGGGGAAGAGGTGGCGGCGGAGAAGGGGCGGAGGGGAGAAGAGAGGAAGCGCCCGGAGAGGAAGAGGCGGCGGGCGAGGAGGGAGGAGGAGGTGGTGGAGGCCGCCATGGGCGCGCGTGACCGCGTCGTGGTCGTGGATACTCGAGAGGAGGGGAGAGGAGGGATCGCCGCTAAACCCTCCGCAAAGTGCAAAGCCCTAGTTTCCATGGGTAATGAGTGGGCCTTTGGGCCGCTGAGGTAGGCGGCTGAACGGGGTGCACTTTTGCAGAATCTGACGCAATTTAAGTTATGCGGTTTGGGCCTCCATGCACGGTTCTACCTTCCATGCGTAATCGGTAGGTTCGAGGTTAAGACGTGTGTTACGGTACTCCCCGTAGTACAACCTCACTCGTATCTTAGTCCATCCCATATCAGGTTGCCTGACTCGTATCTTAGACCATCCCCTATCAATTTTTTTTATTTTTAATTTATGCGAAGAGAGGGAAAAGATTTAAGACTCCTCCGTCCAAATTTATATAGCTCATTTTTAATAGTTTTATTTATAAATATAAGATGTATTTTATATTTCAATATAAATTAATGTGATGTTCTGTCCATACCTGAATAAATATCCAAATTTACGTAATATTCTCAATATGCATACATGCTAAAAAAATACGTCTTATAAGCTTGGATGGAGTATCTTGTAAAAGATACAAGTCTTTTTAGCAAACCAAGATATTAGATATGAGTGAATATTGTTCCCTAAAAAAATAGATATAAGTGAATATTGCATTGTGCAATGGTTTGCATCTAAAAGTTTAATGTTGACCAATAGAGAGAAGAGATTCATGCATCAATTAAGATATTGTGAGGCTCTTTTGTTAAAACTCAAGAGATACAAGTAGGGTTAATAATATCGAACCGAGACGGAAATTCGGTCACCTCTCGGCACCGATTTTCGTCAAAAATCATCGAAACCAAATAAATTACATAGTCAAACTTTTCAAATTCGGTAGTCAAAAAGCTGCAAAAAAACAAAAATCGACTGGTTTGGCCATTTTTGACCGATTTTCTACCTAGATCAGCACACTAATGCCCAGTTTTTTATTTTGATTTTCCATCGGTTTTGTACAATTTACAACCGGTTTACATCGAAAATTGACACACTCAAGGAAAATTAAAAAAATTAGGAAAAATGGAAAATTTTGGCAAAAAATTCAAAAAATCTAAATAAATCTTAATTAATCTATAAAACACCTCAGAGAAATTTCAACAATTTTTTAATTCATTTAGTGCTTTTGGAAAAAACAACAATTAATGAAAATGAACAGAGACACTTTTAAATATTTATAAAAATTTAAAAGCATGGTCATGTTCTAAAATTTAAATGGTATCATAAAAAAAATACCCAAGGATCATGTAGTAAAATATACAGAAATATTAGACTTCATTTAGTGCCTGTAGAAAATTAAAAATAGAAGAGCATATACAAAGATAGCAGCAATGTCAGAATTTTTTAAAAAATCCACATGTCTGATCATCATTGAAAATTTTATAGAATCATTACAATTTCCTCAGGACCTCACACAAAAATGTTCAAAAATTTAGAACACGATTTGACAACTTAATTAAATCAGGAATTGCTGACTGCTTTGCCCCATTTTTTCTTTTTCTATTATATACACTTGGTTTTACTCAAAAACATCACACAAATTCGGTTTTTCAAAAAAAATTCATGGCAAATGTCAAAAAGCTATTAATACTAATTTTAGGGAACTTGTGGATAAATTTTTCTAAATTTCTCAATTTTTTGAATTTGAATTTGAATTAGACCGGTTTACCGACCGGGTCTAAATTTTGAACCAGCTAGATACGGTTAAAAATTGAGATCTTTCAGCGATCTGCGATGATTTATAAACCCTGGATGCAAGCTGCTGTAGTAGTTGTTTCTAGATACAAACTAAGATATAAGCTATTGAGAATGCTCTTCAGAGTTAATTTTTCTTAAAGGTGTCAAGAATTACCTGAGAAAATCAATACCAGGCTGGGTTAGCGAAAAGCCCAATTTTTTTTATTCAGATTGAAGTTTGCTGCCTAAGGCCAGCCAGGTGAGGTAGGTTACATATTTTTGCATTGAAAAAAAAGGCACCGCCCCAAATTCGATGGGCTTTCATCCCTCTGCTGGCGCTCTCGAAAGTAGCAGATGTACTATGGCATCTTTTTTCACTAGAAAAAAGACACACATACATGTTGTGAATATTGCGGTATTAGCAATTTATTTATGACAATTATTCCAAGCAAAATAGATAACCAAGAGAAAATATTAACAATGGAACAGGTGATAATATACTGAAACAAGATAATGAACATTATCCTAGCATGAAAGCTCATAATCAAGTATTTAAGCCCTTGCATGACAATTAACAGGATGGGCAGCATATGAGAGATATAACAAATGATTCAAATTATATTAGTTTGTTCTCAGATGTCGGATTGCCTTTAAAGGCCCTTCTCGCCACTAGGGCAAGATATAGACTTGTTTGTGACAACCTTACCTCTTAAACTAATAAATTCAATACTTGGCAGTTCAAAACCTTAATCAATTTTACAATCTATAACAGTGAGATATATGAATATATGTGCAGGTCAGATTAACAGTTCTTTACTGGACAACCGAGACAAACAAGTGCATGAGCCACAGGAAGCCTGAATTGAATGCAAATTCTAACAGAATGCTCACTGATCAGTAGGGAAGCTAAAGAACAGAGCTAATCTACCACACATACATATATGATCATAAGTTACAGATAACATCAAAGGATCTAACCAAGTATTGTAGTATAAGGGAACTAAATTGTTGTCACAAACAGCTTATCTTAACCCAAATCTTCACAGAACAACCGATCCCACATACAAGGTCCCCAAGTCAAAGGATTGGCTGGCCCCTTTTTTCTTATACTTGCAAGGTCTCCAAGCCTCGCGACTGGTACCTTTGCAAGCCACCAATCAGAGACCAATCACAGAGAGGAAGAAAACTTACAAAGCACTAACAGAATGTCAGTGCAAAATGGCTAGGCACGTCGAAGAGCTGTCCCAGAAAACAACAACCCCCTGCAATGCCACACACTACTACAACGAGGCTTATATCAGACGCACGATCATAGACGGTTTTGAAAAACCGTCTGTAATATGGAACATCACAGACGGTTATGTACTCAAACCGTCAGTGCATATATCATGAGCGGTTTTATATTACGGTAAATGCGTGATACAAGAAATATCACAGACGGTTTCTAAATATAACCGTCTGTGATGGCTACAGTACTCATTACAGACGGTTTCGAAGTAAAACCGTCTGTGATTTCACAGACGGTTATATAACACAACCGTCTGTAATATCTACAGTAATCATTACAGACGGTTATATTTAGAAACCGTCTGCGATATTTCTTGTATCACAGACGTCTGTAATATAAAACCGTCTGTGATAATACCGTCTCCCGTAAAAACAGAGCCTCGATCCATCCACTTCGTTTATAGGGTTTTGGTTTCTATGCTAAGTGGCGGCTGTGGAAGTGAGGTGATTTTTTGAAAGAAAGCCATTGATTTCGAAGGGTGATATTAGATTCATTTGATTTTGGTGATCTAAGGTTAGTAATGAGTTCTCTAATTGCATGCGCATCGAATTCAATATCTGGGTTTGTTAGGACGAATTAATTTAAAGATTGTTTGATTAGATCTAGTTTAATTGTAATCGGATCCATATGTTGTTTGTGATATTTGGTTAGTACTGTGTTTTAATTGCATTATATTCAACATCTATCTTGATAAGGAAGGAATTTGATGATTTTTTTAGATCTATCTTGTAGAACCATGTGTTGGTTGTTTGATGAATAAGGTTAGCTAGTAATGGTTCTATTTGCATAATATAATATTCGATCATGATGTAGCTAGCTAGCTTGTTAAGGATAGAATTTAAAGATTGTTTAGATCTAGCTTATAGATCAATTCAAGTCTTTTGGTGATCTAAGGTTAGTAATGGGTTCTAATTTCATTATTATATTGAAGATTAATTTGAATTGTGTTAATTATTTCTTTGTGATGTAATTAAGGTATGTAATTGCATAATTAGTTTAAGAATGTGTGCATCGCACTACACCGTGCACTTAATATTTAACACTAAGTGTTACATGTGTAGGTAGATGGATCGAAGTCGATGTACGCCGAGAACCGTCTGAGTCTTGAGTACCTTAATGGCGTCTCCACTTTGAAAAGAGCCGCAGAGGAGGATATGTTTAATAAGGGGTGCAATTCATGTCATGTCCGTGCATTGATTGCGAAAATCAAGATGTTTGAAACTTCGGTAGCAGATCAAAGCACACTTGATTCAAGTGGTTTCAAAAGGGCTATACATGTTGGACCGATCATGGCGAAGAGCATAATATACTGAGAAGCGACAAGTAGTGTTAATATCGTCGACGATGTCAATGATATGTCGGATGATCATATCGATTGTGCTTCCGATGAGGACAGGTTTCACGATGACAATTTGGATCGAGATGCTACGCGATGCGAAGAAACCTTGATGACAGGGAATATGGGCAGTTCGAGGGCTTAATGGAGGACTCGGAGAAACCTTTGTTCGCAGGGTGCAAGTTGAAATACACAAGGTTATCATCCGTGCTTCAACTACTCAAATTGAAGGCAAGCAACGGTTGGTCCGACAAGAGTTTCACAGCGCTGTTACGTCTATTGGCGGACATGCTTCCAGAGGGAAACGAGTTGCCGACAAGCACCTACAAAGCCAAGCAGGTTCTTTGTCCCTTGGGAATGGAAGTAGAAAGAATACATGCATGTCCAAACGATCAGATCTGTCCGCAAAGAGTACACAAACTTGCATATATGTCCGGTATGCAACGCATCCCGGTACAAGCGTAAGAGTCATTCAAATGATGATGGCGAGAGCATTGAGGTGAAAAAAGGTCCTCCTGCTAAGGTGGCATGGTATCTGCCTGTAATTCCCCGTTTGAAGCGTTTGTTTGCGAACCCAAAGGAGGCAAAACTGTTGCGTTGGCACTTTGAGGAGCGTAAGAATGATGGAATGCTAAGGCACCCTGCTGATTCCATCTAGTGGAGAAACATCGACAGGAGCTTTCAAGAATTCGGTGCGGATCCGAGAAATATAAGGTTTGGATTGAGTACAGATGGAATGAATCCTTTCGGTAACATGAGCAAAGGCATAGTACTTGGCCCAAATCTCAGTATCTACAACCTTCCTCCTTGGTTGTGTATGAAGCGGAAGTACATTATGTTGTGCAGGCTTATCCAAGAACCGAAACAACACAGGAGCGATATTGATGTGTACCTAGCTCCATTGGTGGAAGATCTAAAAACACTGTGGGTTACCGGGTACACGTATGGGATGCGATAAACGAGAGAACTTTACTTTGCATCGCTTGTTGTTCGCACCATAAATGATTACCCCCCTTGCTAACTGTCGGGCCGAGTACAAAAGGAACCAAAGCTCGCACTCACCGCTTAGATGATACCGAGAGTTTATGGTCAATCACTCCCATAAAACCGTGTATATCGTCATCGTAGGTTCCTTCGAGGAATCACCCATATCGCAAGATGAAGCAACTTTTCGACGGAAGGAACGAAAATGGTCCAGTCCAAAGGCGTTTGAGCGGAGAGATGTTCATGACATTGTTAAGGATTTGGATGTTGCGTATGGAAAGGGACGTAAATCAAGTACCCGTGAAAAGAGCATGTGGAAGAAGAGATCAATATTCGGGACCTACCTTCTTGGGAGCACCTAGAAGTTCGCCATCGCATCGATGTCATGCACGTGAGAGAAGAATGTCCGTGACGCGTGATTGGTCTCTTACTCAACATTAAGGGTAAAACAAAGGATGGTATCAACGCACGCCTTGACTTGGTCGATATGGGCATAAGACCCGAGTTAGCACCGAAAGAGACCGATAAAGGCCGTGCGTATTTGGAACACCTTGTTATACTCTGTCAAAGGCGAAGAACTGAATCGTGCGGTGCTTGCATGGTGTGAAAGTTCCGTCCTACACTCCTCCAACATGAAGAGACTTGTTTCGTTGCAAGATTTGAAATTAATCGGCATGAAGTCTCATGATTGTCATGTGCTGATGACACAGATGCTCCCTGTCGCAATTAGAAGTATTTTGCCGGTCAAGGTCTGAGAGACAATCACTAGGCTGTGTTATTTCTTTAATACAATCGCTCAGAAGGTCATCGATCCCAAAGGACTAGATGCTCTGCAAGCTGAGGTGGTGATGACTCTATGTAATCTTGAGATGTATTTCCCTCCATCATTTTTCGATATCATGGTCCATCTCATTGTTCACCTTGTGACAGAGATAAAGATATGCGGGCCTGTGTTTCTACGTAGCATGTACCCGTTCGAGAGGTACATGGGAATTCTCAAGTCTTACGTACGGAATCGATCTCGTCCGGAGGGTAGCATTGTCGAAGGTTATGCAATAGAAGAGGCCGTCGAGTTCTGCGTCGATTACATGGCCCAGGTCGAACCAATAGGTGTGCCTCGATCTCGCCATGAAGGGAGGCTCCAGGGTATCGGGACCATCGGAAGGAAAGCAATCACGCCTGATTCGGTTGCGTATGCTCGAGCCCATTTCACGGTTTTGCAACACATGGCTGTAGTGTCCGTCTATATCGTAGAGCACAAGCAATGGCTAAGGCAAGAGAATCCAAAGACGGCAGAGTCTTGGATCACGAGACAAAGATAACCTTCGATTCAACAAATGGTTGAAGGAGCGACCTATCATTGGGAGCTCGTCGATGACACTGTTGACATGGTTGGCAAAAGGACCAACTTTTACGGTTGTCACATGGAAAGGATATAACTTAAATGGGTACACATTTTACACGAGAGATCGGGATATGAAGAGCACAAACCGAACAGCGGTGTCCGTGATAGATGCATTCAATAATACCACTGGGTTGACGAGGAGCTCCTACTATGGGTTCATAGAGGAGATATGGGAGCTCGACTACGTACTTTTCAAGATTCCCCTATTTCGGTGCCGTTGGGTCCACCTCCAGCACGTGAAGGTTGACAGGAATGGCATCACTACTTTGGACCTCGAACGTGTCGGATACCAAGATGAACCATTCGTACTCGCTAACCAAGTTGTTCAAGTCTTCTATGTAACCGAATTCGTCCCAACAAGAAGCGCCACGTAGTTCTTCAGGGAAAAAGGAGAATTGTCGGAGTTGAGAATGTAGTAGATGAGGAAGAGTACAATCAATTTGATGAGTTACCACCTATCGGAAATGATATTCTGGTCCCAGAAGAACAACATGAGGAAGCAAGCTACACACGCGTCGATCATCATGAAGGGCTAATTTTCGTACAAAAGAATAAGCATGTGGTGGCGTAGTTATGAGAAGGGTGCATTGTCATCGTGCTTACTAATTTTCATGTGTAATAATAGTACATTAATGCTATTGTAAAGATGATACGACCCATCATGCTTTGTACATATGATTGTGATGATCTTTGTAAGTAGCTTGTGAAGCATCTGAATTATGTATATAGGATTGTGATGATCTTTGTAAGTAGCTTGTGAAGCATCTGGATTGATGGAAAAGATGCAAGTATGAGAGCACGTATTTATTCCTTAATATCAATATGATTCCACATACATGATTCAAAGATGGCCATTCGGACATAATTGATGACAAGAAATAAATTATGTAGACTATGGCAAACAAGAATGAATCGATCATGTCTACTTTGGCAATATGGAAATAGTTGTATGTGATTGCTCTCAGATTTTAGGGTTTGAATTGAGGATTAGAATCTCCACATCAACCACAAGATACCCATATTACGTTAACGACAACTTTCCCGAAAGATACAACAAAGTGGCACGAGACAAGAGTCGATCGAATCGAACCGACAAGTGAATGTCGATGAATAGTACATATCACGAGCGGTTCTTTAACATAACGATGCAGTGATGTTATTTGTCACAGACGGTTATGTTACCTAACCGTCTGTGATATCTCAACATCACAGACGGTTCTATTATATAACCGTCCGTGATATCTCAACATCACAGACGGTTCTATTATAGAACCGTCCGTGATATCTCAACATCACAGACTGTTCTATTATAGAACCGTCTGTGATAATACATCACAGACCGTTATATTTTAGAACCGTTTGTGATGTGCTCTCCTCTATATATCTCCCGCGCGCAGGGCTCATTCACAGCGCGGCAAACCCTAACTCTTTGAGACGTTTTGTGTCCCGCGGCGGCCTCCCCCTCCCGGCGTTCTCCCCCTGGGCGTCCTCCCCCTCCCGGCGGCCTCCCCCTCCCGGCGTCCTCCCCCTCCCGGCGTCCTCCCCTTCGGCGTCCTCCCCGGCATCGACGTGCTCCCCATCGTCGTCCTCCCCGGCATCGACGTGCTCCCCATCGTCGTCCTCCCCTGCAGCGACGTGCTCCCCCTCGGCGTCCTCCCCCTCGGTGACCTCCCCATCGTCATCCTCCCCGCAGCCGACGTGCTCCCCATCGTCGTTCGCCTCTCTTCGAACAGCGATCGGTCTTTGTTACGGTGTAAGTGTCTTTGCGATCTTTTTTTCTTTCTTTCGCATTGGTATGGGTGATTGGTACCGCTCTATGAGTATCGATGAACCGATCGAGTATTTCGGGGACTAGCCATCGAGCTAGAGGCCGTTTCTCGATCTGGAGGCTCGATTTTGTTCTACTATCGCGCTCGATGATGATTCAATTAAATGAGGCTATATTGATCTCGCTAGTTAGTGAGTTCATACGTGATTCAAAGATCGCTTTAGATCATTGTGTCTAGAATTCAACTTGGTCGTTGTTCTTCTTTGTACATGTGATATGCTATCCATGTCTGTGATTCAGCTCTTATACTGTACTTATTTCGCTTGTCTGCGTGTGGATGTCCTAGTTTTAGGGAGGTCTTTGCCAAAATTTTTATTAAGTTCGGCAACCTCCTAGTTCGCTTGTCCTCTTTGTTCAATAGCTTTTCATAGTCCATAGTTGAGTTCTAGTGAATCAATTTTCTTAACCAAAGGTCTTTGAATTGCGAGATTCACTAATCTCGATTTGTATACCTGTGATATATTGTTGAAATTGATGTTGGAGGGTTCTTAATTAAGAGCAACCCATCAATTTAGATAATCTGAGAGCAAAGTTGCTTATAAGTTAGTCCTTTGTGTTATCTTGTTTATGTCATACCTCTTGTGTGTGAATTATGTATTCTCATATATATGCTTAAGAGGAATAATAAACAAAGTCTTGCTCTTATACTCGCACTTATTTCTGCTTGTCTGCTGTGTGGATGTCCTAGTTTTAGAGGAGGTGCTGCCGAAATTTTTATTAAGTTCGGCAACTTCCTAGTTCGCTTCTTTTGCTAAAAGGATAATAACAAGCCATTTAGGCTAGTTCTTTTAAAAGGCTAATAACAAGCCATTTAGGCTAATTCTTTTAAAAGGCTAATAACAAGCCATGGTATCCACAAACTTATTCACTCTAATTTGATTTTATTTGTTCTTCTCTTTTAGTTCACCTGAAACTATTTTAACTTATAAAGAAGATGTCGTCCTCTAATCCATCGTCTGAAGGACATGATGTGTCCTCAAAAGAAGAATCGACCCGCGCTGCAAGAAGACCAAACAAAAGGCCAACAGACTGATATACCATTACGAGATCGATCCAAAGGATGGGGCCCTAGAAAGCCAAAAAGGCAAATAATGCATTTGAGTATGTGCGGGATAGTAGCACGGGAACGGGTTTTGATCACGCTATCTTCCTGGAGGTTGGTGACTATTGAGGCTCGCAATGCCTTACTGACGGAAGTTCTTTCATCGTTCAACATTCCAGAAGAATTCGCTCCCCTAGTGCGACGGTATGCACTGCTTGTGGCAGGAAAGGCATGGAAGACCTTCAAGCATACGCTTTTCGTAGACTACGTCAAGAAGAATATAGATCCATACTCTAAGTATGGGTTCATTGATGTGGACACGTGGGGGCGTTTTGTTGAGATGAAGACGGCAGACGAATTCGTGCGTCAAAGTGAAGCAAACAAGGCCTTGCAGGCAAGGAACACTCACCCCCACAGACTCGGCACTGCTGGCTACGCGGGGAAGAGAGCGCAATGGGACAGGGAGGACGAGGAGGGTATCTCGCCATTTTCAGCAATCACAGATCCACGTGCCAGAGACTGGCTAAGAGCGAGGTCTTCTGCCACATCCTCCGCAACCGTCTCCTTCGTAAACCCCACGGACGAGGAAGTCTGCCAACGCCTGGTAATATATAAATCGAACTACCAATTTTACGTAATTAGTCCATGACTTCATAAGTGAAATAACTTGTCAGGATCTTGCAGGTAGCGTTGAGTACACAATCGGCCGATGGCTCTTTTTTGCCAGACAGGGAGAAAGATGCACTGTCCATGGCCTTGGGAAACAAGGAACACCCTGGTCGTACAAGAGGCATAGGGTTTTTGTTCCATGGAAAATCTGGATTCTTAGAAGACTTCCACGATATCAAGTAAGAAGAGAACTAAAGCCGAGCGAGTCAAATCTTATAAAGAATTTGGAGGACAAGTTGAGAGGAGAGTTGAGAGAAGAGTTGAGGGAGAACCGAGAGAAGAATTTTATGAAAGGATAAGAATCCTCGAGTAAAGGCTCACCAATCAAGAAAGAAATCTTGTACAAGCCCAGTAAGTATGTCCGCAAGTCAGCCCCATCGCTTGTAAGAGCAATTGTGCATCCGCTCCTCCAAGTGACATAGATGAACATAGCGGACTTATCCTCAGATGTGACATTAAGGTGGCCACGCAGACAATCTCCAAGTGAGAATTAACAATGGCACCGTTCTCCGACGGCTGCTTGGGGCATGGCATATCCATCCACTAGGGGGACCATGGTGCACGGTACCATGATAGCGCCGGGTTTCACCAAGGTCAATGTGGACGGGGTATTTGATAGTTTCAAAATTGTCGATCTACAGAAGCCGCCAAACGACGAGATCGTGAAACTTGGGGATGCCATTGGCACATTCATCCAATGGCCTAGCAGCAACATCTCCCTGGTCGCCCCTTTTGTCATGCAACAACCGCGACGATCTGATTCGCCTATTGTATTGCCGTCTGATCAGTTGGCTACCAAATCAGCAGTCGTACAGCAGACTCCACTTGATGTACATAATGTTGACCTCTTTCCTGCCCATTCCTCTCCCATGAAGGGTTCATACAAAACAAAGAAAGGCAAGGGCAAACAGAAGAAAGATGGGCAAGAACAAGTGGACTATCCATCTGCTGAGTTGGCTAAACAATACAAGCTAGGAGAGCCGTTACTAACGAAAGGCAGCGTAACTTCACTTAGTATACCTTGCCAACAATTGCATAAGTGGCACACCCAAGAAGCTGGAAAGCCAGAGCGTGAACGTACAACAAGTATCAGCGTTATGTTCAAGTATGAACATCTATTCAACGACTCAGCGGGGGGCTTCTTCACGGTCGATTTTCTGGACTTGTTCCATCTCTACAACCTCGACGCCCTCGACGCCGCACTCATAAGATGCTGGACCTTGTAAATGTGTGCTATCACAGTCTACATTCGTCTAATAGTGATAAATGTACTCCAATATATATATATATAATTCACCTTTGTATATATAGATACATGCAACTTGAAGCGACACGGCAGAAACTATCGATCGGTTTCCTCGACCCACATATAGTCTCAAAGCAAACAATGGATGATGATATAAACATGGTCGAGAAATACGTGATAGAGGCATTGCTAGCACAAAAAGATAAAGAATTCATACTTATACCCCATAACCCAGGGTAAGTGCTACCACATGCTATACTTTGGTCTGTACTATGCACACAACTCTGTTTTGTTCATTGTCCATTGTGATATACCTGTGTAGATTTCACTGGGTTCTAATTGTAATTGAACCAGCCACAAACCGGGTTAAGTACCTTGATTCCGGACGTGGCGGAAACCACGACTTGACACCTATCGCAAAATTACTCACTAGGTAATCACGTTTTCTACGTACATGGTCGTGTAAGTTGTTCCAGGTTTATATTGCTATTGGAATGGCTTAGGCTAACCTTTTGCAATCTTGTAGAGCGTTCAAACACATGAAAGATTGGACTAAACTACAGCATGATTTGAACTTTCCGGTATCCGCTATACACAACAATTCTATATCAAACCCAGTAATAGTGACTCTAGAACTAACCGTAGGTTTTATTTGCAGTGCCACCAACAAGGTAGGGAAATAACCTATGTGGATTTTATGTTTGCTACAACATGCAAACCATCGTCGCTAAAAAAAGTAGCAGTACAGTTAAAACTGCGTTGACTGAGGCCCATTTGAGCAACATTAGAGGGAAAGTTTGTTTCTTCCTGCTCACCGAAGTAATACATAAAAAAGGCGTGTTCCACGCAGCCTGATAACTTATGGAGTTGTACAATTGTCAAATGGTATTCATTAATTCGGAAAATATGTCAAAAACTTGCGGTTATTCTTGTTTGTACGATTCATTGTATTGTCACATGATATTATCCTTAATACATATTTGCTCATCTTGAATGCAACAACTTAACAATGTCTTGCTTGTTGGAACTAGATGTTTTTCCTACACCCTCAGCAGAACCTCCATTATTTATGGTTTGTTGTTCGAAATTTCCATCTAATTAGGTATTCCTGCATCAATATTTACGAGACACGGCCAGTTATAGATGTTGTAATTGAATATCTGCACTTCCTATATGCATTGAGGCAACAGTTTGTTCGATCAGGATAGACTTAAAATATAAACATTTGTAGCGCTTTTTCTCCCTTCTTATGATAATGTTGATGGAACTCGACTAATAAATCAACCAAGACCCGCAGGCAGCATGGCGAGGCGGCGGCAACCACGGTCTTCTCCATCGAACCGGACACACTAGAGTGTGTGATTTGCTTCATGCCATACGAAGTGGCTTTGCGCAGGGTCACCGTAGTGCCACGGTGCAGAGTAGCTGGACGACATGCTCTTATGCAGCGTCACCGTCGTTCCACGGTGGGAGAACATGGTACTTTGGTAAAAATTGTAGATGTACTTGATAGATTACTTTAGGTAGGGTAATTAAAGGTTGAACAAATGTGATTGCAAGTCGGGTCTTCCATGCCCGGAAGGACTTTGGAACACCCGACTTGAATGGAGAAGAGGAGCGGGAGGAAGCCGATGGACAGTGGTACGCGGAAGAAGACAGCCTTATCTATAACCAAGGCTGTACTAATAAACCGTCTGTGATATTTAGTTATCACAGACGGTTGTAATTTTAAACTGTCTATGATATTTAGTTATCACAGACTGTTTCAAATCATAACCGTCTGTGATAATTAAATTTCACAGACGGTTTATTAATACAACCGTCTGTGATATATATTTTCTCGACGGGTAGAGAACCGCTCGATGATCTCCTTCATCACAGACTTATTGTTACTGACGGTTCACAAAACCGTCTCTGATGACGTTTGCGAACCGTCTGTGATGATGTTTTCTGTAGTAGTGACAGTCCTCGCAGGCGAATGTCTTAGGAGATACAAAGCCAAACAATCCTCTCAGTAAGGCAATTCACCAGAGAATTAGAGATGCAGCGTAACCACTCAGGACCACATAATCACCCCTTCGGCCAAAAGAGATAAACAAGCCGAGCGCCAAAAACAGACCACATAGGTCAGTATCCAGCGCAAGCAAATCGAACCGAAAAGAACCACAATCAACCGGCTCAAGAAGGCAGAAATAGTTCTGCGCAACCGGAGGTTCCTATCTTGTGCAGCTTCCTGAATCAACTCGCAAGAACCCTAGGCCTCAAGATCTGACAGAGATTCAACTAGGGTTACACGCAAATGCGGTCATCCACTAGTTGAATCAAGCATAGATCGAGCCAGGGAAACCCAGAGATTGCTAGATGCACAAGACACTACGAGAACTCCAACTAGATTGTGAGAAATTAGGATCGAAGATTGGAATTGAGTTGATCTCACCGGGAGAACCAGACTGCGGAATATATAGGGTCTCGGGAGGGACGAAGAGCAACCGACGCTGCACTGGCCGCGCGTAGCCGCCGCACACGAAGCGCCGGGCGACGCGGTGGACGACAACGTAGCCACCAGATCCATGCGATGCGGGCGAAGCTGCCGTCTCCTCCCCATACGCAAGTCCCCCATCCGCCGTTTTCATTGCTTGCTCGGTCAAAAGCCAAGGCGACACAAAGCGCCTACGTTATTTCCTCCCCCGGCTGGGCGACTGGGCTGGCCTGGCCGCATGAGCCAGGCTGACCCAGTTGTCCAACCGATTTTTTTTTCCTTTTAGAAATTTGAAGGAAAACTCAAATTTACCAACAATACATACATATCACCACATGCGTACACAATTGAGTACGTCTTCTTAGTATACGATTAGAACGATAGAGATTAAGGATAAAGATATATATACTCACGTGTATATAAAGATAGATATTAAAATTTGAAATCTATGGATATAATCGTACCCTCACAACTCCATCATCCATTAAGAGATGTTCATATAATATACTTCATATAATAGTTTTTTATTAAATTTTTTGGGTGTACATTTGTACATTCGTGTTCATATGCTGGATCCGACCATACACTGTACACACCCGGTCATAGCTGATAGCTCATGGCAAAATACGTTGCACATTTTCTTTTTCATATCACGCATGCAGAGAACTGTTCGCCAATGCAATGCACCTTGTGACTTTACATCCAGTGATCTCGAGACAATCACAGCTCAGAGCGCATGCAGGCTTGGCGAAAGATGGATATGATCAGCAGCTAGAATAGTGACATGCATATATATATATATATATAGAAAGTCTTTTTTGTACTCCTAGGAGTACATACTCCCATCTCTAATATACCACTTAAATGAAAGTTTTATACTTCTTTATCGCTTTCGGTATACTCCAATAATAATTCTAAGATATTCCAATGCAATATGGTTGAAAAAATTTCATCAGAACCCTTTAATTTTTTAGTACGTACCATTTTCCATATGTAAAAGGAATATATAAATAAATATTGCTATAAAGGGTGGATTTTAATGAAATTTTTTATGAAACTCACTTTAGAGTAGCTTATAATTAATATTAGAGTATATTCAAAGGATAAAGAGGTACAACAACATCATTTAACCATTGTCTCACGGCGCCGTGCCGTGGACTTGCTGACGCGCCGGATCGATCAACGCGAATGCTTAGTTTAGACGAGCTGCAGATGCAGCCACTTTTGTACGGTTTCACCCATCTGGCCATCGTGGTGGCATCGTTACGCCAGGGTGGGGTACGTACGTTCGTTTCAAATGTTGCAATTAGTAGATGATTTGGCACGAATGCCTACATTTGGCAGGCATGCATCTTCTCAACAGTCACATATCACAGGAACATCACCAAATGAAATGATGGATCCAACTATCGTACGGCGGTTCTACGTTTTGATCGTACCATGTCCAAATAATTGTATGCATGTCAGGACCTAGGAGTATAGGGCTAGCTGGTAGAAGCGTGATGGTGCAATGTACCTTGATGATGGTACGCATGCCATGGTCCACGAACACAGTCACGCATGAATGCATGAAAGCTTCGGCTTCTCTGTTCTGCACATTTCGATTAGGCCGCAGGCTAGATGGTTTAAAAGCGCGCGTTCATGAATCATATGACATGGCATGCCATGGGCCTATACCTAGAAAGTGATCACCAGAGAGGGAGACCACATGACGTCTGGGCGCCAAATCGAGTGGGCGTGGACCGGCCTGTGTTTGCAGCAAAACCGGCTGCTTTTTCTGTGTGTCCTTGACGACGCCCCGGCACTTGTGGATCGGTCCCGGCCGTCCCTGGCGCCTCCTGCTCTCTCAGCCTTACTAGGATTCTTGATGAGCTCTATCCACCTCGCCTCCTTCAATTATAAGGTCATTCACAGTACAAGTTTTATGAGAGTTTTATTCTTATTAAATGAGATGTCACATAGGCAAAAGTGGTGATATGGCAACAAATTTATGAGGAGAGAGGAGAGTTGAGTTTCATGGGGATGAAATCTGGTGTACACGGTTACCAAGTGCTTTGAAACTGGGATGAAACCCCACTGAGAGTGATTTGTTTCATCTCCACACCTTTTCTGGATCCCGTGTGGCCATATTGTAGTATGCTAGATATAATTGCAAGTGGCTACACAATTTATATGGCATATTTGATCACAACACCATTCAACAATTAAATGTTATGTCATGCCTATGAAACTGCAAAATGAAACTATGCATTGAGAGAGGTTGTTTCATTCATCAACCTAAATATCTAAATATGACGTGTCACTATTGGAAACCGTGTAACGAAACTCTCCACTGTGAATGGCCTAAATAGCCTACGACGTTTCGCCCTCTGAACTGACATCCAGATCATGCAGTTTCAAAAGCAACTGCCGTGGGATTGGCCTGGTTCGTGTCGACCACCAAGCACAGTAGCCTAACGGCAGCCAAAGCACTGCAGTTAGCCACAATTAAGGCGTTTGATAAGGGATACAAGCGGGTGAGCTTGTAGCTCATTTGGCTGGCTTCGCTCTCTGAGCGGCCAGCCCGTCCGTGTTCGAGCGATGCTTGGCGCGCCCGCCCGTGTTCGAGCGACGCTCGATGCGGGCGCGCGTGCGTGAGGTGAGTGCGTGCGTGATTGTGTATGGGTGTGTGTGTGCGTGTGGGGTGTGTATATACGTAGCTCGTCTGGTGTTTCTTCTTCTATACTGAATGCTAGAGCTCCTGACCAATTTCAAAAGATAAGGGGATGTACAATGGTGTATAGTTAGCTATCTATAAAAGATGTCATGTAGGATTTTAAGTGATGTAAAAGAGAGAAAACTGTTATCTACTATTTAATAGACAATTTTATAGATACCTTTACATTTTGTGTACCATTACATAGACAATTTGTTAATTGAATGAGAGACCATTACAGACAACTATATAGATAATCCATTATTTGAGTTGCTTTTAATACTGCCTGTAGATGATATGGAGATGTATTATAGACAATTGTTGTCTATACCACTGTACATACCCTAAGTTCGGTCGTGAGAGTTCCAACGACTGATATGACGAGACGCATCATGCATGGTCTATGAATCGATGCAGGCAAAATCAAAGGTGGGTGATGTTGGAATAAATGCGGTAGTAGTAATTTTCTTTTTACTTTAATTTTAAATATAATTAGAAACTAGAGAATAACAAAATCATAATATTGACATAGATACTAAAACATGATATTATCTAATACCAAAGCAAAATAGCTCATAATCAAGTATTTAAGCATAAATATGACAATGAATAGTTAATGTTGGTTGTCAACTAGCTACAAAATCTCAAGTTGATTAAAATTTGCTCTTAGATGTCGGCTAGCATAATTAAAAGACACCATCGCCAATAGGGACAGGATCATAGAACAATTTGTGACAATCTATTTTATTCAGACTTACCAAATCAGATTCAAACTTGTCAATTAAAATGAAACACAATCAATACACACACATATACATGTACATGTATATGTGTGTATATATATATACACACATCTATCGATCATACTACAACAATACCTAGATTGCAAAAGTAACAAAGAATAAAGCAATGAGCATAAATATATGTATATGAATTGAAGTAAGATCAAGTAGGCAACTGAACTAGTCAATCAAACAAGAATATCTAAATTTGAAAACTGAATATATATTGTTACAAATTGTCTCTCTTAGCCCAATCCTCATTGAAAATAGCCACATCAAGATGCAAGGTCCCCAAGACAATCAACTGTCTAGCCCCTTTGCACAATGTACAGATAATGATAGAATATTGAGTATACTCGTAGAGCACTGATTTGCAGTTAGTAAAAGCTGGCTAGGCTCGTCAAAGATGATGTCCTAGAAAATAATATCTCTGCTGTACTATCATAGACTCAGCAGCAAATGATTCGGAGGTACAAAGCCACAAACCACCGAATGAGGCAATTCACCAAGTGACTCCGAGATGCTTAGAGACACAAAACCGACTCCCTGATCGAGGGAGATGACAGCGTTGAACAAGAACAACAGGTCTCGAAGGACCTGCTCCACAAAGGCACCATACAATCGAGAACTGTTTTCCAATGCATCCTCCAAAAACAACATATATTACACACAATATGCACATATCACATTCACACAGCATAGATTACACACGGTATGCTCATATCACATTCACAGAATATAAACACTTTATTACAACACATGTATCTCATTCGTTCACAATATAGAATACAAACATACTTAACAGTTAGTACACATGTATATCACATTCACATACATAATATTGTTTACATATAGATTAGTAGGAGCTTTCAGGATCTCTAAACCTACCATCCTCCGATATAATTTTTATCCAGTACCACTGGCATAAGTGGTCTCATAATTTGTTGAGTTCTTTACTTTATAAGCTCTTGAGGGGGGTATCGATCTAATGAATGCACTAATTTAAGTTTTAAAATTTGTATGTAAAAGACTAATTATATTATTATGCATGTACATATACCTTAGGGAAAATGTCTGTGCCACCGACCATGAGTAACATGTGATACATGACGTAGAAGCTGCACATGTCGTCGCTACACTGTGAAGAAAGAAAAAGAAATTAATATACGAAGAACAGATGTCAGAAAAAATTAATCCTATACATGCTAGGCACTTGTACCTTAAAGCGCTTATACTCTAGCTTGTCGCCCCATTTGTCATCGTGTCGCCCTTCTTCAGTGACGTAGAACAAGAAACCCATACATACATTAGAGACATGCCATTGAGTCAAAAAAATGAACATAGTTAAATACAGAAAGTGTTAGGTTAGAGTAATGTACTTCTTCAAAACATGCTTGATCGCGTAGGCCATCGGTCTCTTCTCGAGTGAGTTAAAAGTCTAGACTTTGTTGTCACTTGAAGCGAGTACGAGTAGAACCTAACGGTTGCGTATTAAATAGTATTCAATACAAGGACATAAGTTCAAATACGGTTTAAGTACGTACAAGTAATTGAAGGGTAAAGTACAACTTACTCCTCGTGGTATGGGAATAGAACGAAGTCCTTCTTCGACTCAGCATATAATGCCCCTTGATGTAGCCAGCAACGAACTCCAGTTGAAGCCTAGCCATTGTCGCAGACAAAAGTTCGGGGTTGATGAAGCCAACTAGGTGTTCACCTGTCATGGCTCGATGCCTCTTTGCCCTGCAACTCGTGTTGAATGTTAAAAAGTATTGTGCTAAATCCTATAAAAGTCATAAGCTCATGTAGTGTGGTGTGATACTCACAGTGTCTAGGATCATACAATAGAAATATCGATGGCTATCAGTTGGTACAAACGAAATAGATTCTCAAAACTAATTGGGAATATCCTATGCTCGTCGTGGTGGAAATGTCTCCTTCTATACCTCATATTGAAGTCGACACGATTGAAGGTCCAGATGGTCGGGGATCACCGGAAGATGATCGGAGATGGAGTCGTGGCAAGTCTAGAAGATAAGGAAAGGAAAAGATACTAGCTAGACGCTGCGTGAATCAAGAAAGACCGTCGGATCACAGTCTAGTTGATAGGATAGCGGATCTAGTTAGTGTGCTTTAAAAACCGTGCAAGAAAACCCAGTTTGTTTGGTAGGTTTTGGGTTAGCCCCTGCATGGCTATATTAGTGGGTCAATCCTAACCCTTGATGGAGTGCCCTAGGGTTGAGGGACTCATTCAAGGATGGTAGGAGGCCCAAGAGTAATATAAATAGAGGGGTAGGGGTAGCCTTCCCCTCTTGAAGATTTTGAGGTTTTTTGGTGCTCATTTGAGTTTTGTCCATCTTGTTGTGAGGCTTTGTAAACCTTCCTTACATAAATCCAAAACACATTTCCTTATACGTGAATTTACTTTACGTATTTATATTATGTCTTAAAATTCCACACTTACATTTTTGCAATTTACATTTGCACAATTTGGATTTGCCTCCCCTCCTTCTACATACTTTTGCTTTTTGTGCTAAGGATGTTGATTGATGGATGAATCTTCTTTAGATCATATCCCAATCATCTAGGCATTCCATGCATTTTTCTTGCAAGAAATCGGTCTTGTTTTCTTGAGTGAATGATTCTTGTAGATCACATTTGTGGAGTTCTGGACTTGTTTCTTACTTGCTGTGACATGTGAGAGGTCCTCCAAGATTATCTTGATCGTCAAAACCCCACGAGTAAGTCTTAGATCGAGTTCTTGAGTTTTGCTCAAACTTAGTATATTCTTCCTTCACGGGAAAAAAGGTCGGAACTTTGACATCAATCCTTGCGATTGAAGGTTGGAATGAATTCCCGACATCCTTAGGAGTATATCTACTAAGTTTCGTGAGTTTTTGTCTAGCCGATCAAAAGATTTCTCAAAATTTGCTTTTGAGTCATGCTGTTTTCAGACTCTGTTCTTTCTTTGTTCTTGAGCCCGGTGCTACCGCTCATTGTGCAGTACTACCGACCTCTAGTGCTACCGGTCTTCCTGCGGTAGCACCACCCCTACAGAGCATTTGCTCCTTCTCGTTTACTCCCCTTTGAATATTTTCTTTGAGGGCTTGGATGGATTGTTTAGTGTGGGGAAATTTTTTTATTTGGGATCATTCACCCCCCTTTGATCGCTATCTCGATTCATCAATGACATCAATATAATGCTGGACATCTAACTCGTTCTAGTATGGTAAGTCCCCAAATATCGACTTCTTCTTCCACATGGTCCTGGGACGACCAAATTTACGGCTCTTTTTGTATTGAACATCGATATCCTCTATGTGTAAAAATACTTGCCTTCCACTCATAAGCTGCAGGACTAAACGAACTTTTCTCTTCGCATTAAATTTGTCATCCATCTTATGGTATCGATGATTTCGAGGTAGAAACCTATGGTAACTCATGTACATAGTTTTTTTGAATTTGACAGCCACAAGCTCTCAATCTCCTCTCATAAATAGGATACGTTTTGACTTCTTTCATACTGTAGCTAGCCAAATTACTAAGGGCTAGAAAATTATTTATGATATAAAATATCATAGCCCTTAGGGTGAAGTGCTCTCTTTTGTACGCATCCCACGCCATGACCCCCTCATTCCATAATTTTACCAAATCCTCTATTAGTGGTGCAACATACATATCAATATCATTTGCCTGTTGTTTGGTTCCCGAGATTAGCAATAACATCATGATATACTTCCGGTTCATGCATAACCAATGAGGAAGATTATAGATACACAACAGAACTGACTAAGTGCTGTAACGACTGCTCATATTATCAAACGAATTCATTCCATCGATACTGAATCTAAATCTTATATTCCTCATCTCGGTACCAAACTCCTCATGTTTTCAATCGTTGTTTCTCTATTGAGTTGAATCAGCAGGTTGTCTCAGCTTGCCATCTTCCTTTCGAAATTTATAATACCAACACAACAATTTTGCCTTTCTAGGACTTGCAAACAACCGCTCCAAAAGGGGAATGATGGATAAATATCACAATACCTTGGTCGGTGCACCTTTAGTGACCTCTTCACCATCGTCGCCCCGGCTCTTACGCTTCTACTTTTGTTTGTATCAGGGCACACTTCAAACTGGACAAATGTATAGTTCCTTATGCACGTTATGGTACAAGATGCAATATTCGGATATGCATGTATCCTTTCTATTTCTATTCTCATGGGACATAGTAGCTTCTTAGCTTCATAAGTGTATGTTGGCAATTCGTTTCCTTCCAGAACCACATCCGATAGAAGAATTAAAAGTGCATTGAAACTTGATATGTCAAATGGTGTTTTACCTTTAGTTCAAACAGTGCAATGATCAAACCCAACTTGTTGTATCCCGCTTTGCAACCTGAGAACAATCCTTTTGGCATCATCTTCCATCAAGTTTTTAAACTTTTTGAACTCTCCTTCTTGCAATTTTTCTCCACATCCTGTAAAACTTGCTCTAAATTGTTCTTCTCAAACATATCCCGCTGCAACTCATCATCGGGTTCCACCATGTCTTTGTTGCATACTTGAATGGTACTATTTGCCTTTTTGTGATGGATCCAACACGTGTAATTCCTTATGAAGCCACGTCAGATCAAATGGTCTTTAATTTGAGCTAAGTTGTTAAATCTCCTGAGATTGGTGCAATTAAAACAAGGACAATATATGACGTTTACACCCCTCTTCGCTATGTCTTCTTCTGCAATTCTTTTGAACTCCTTAGCACCCCTCTGAAATTCAGCACTCACACGGCTTTTTCGATACATCCATTCTTCACGGTCCATCTGTAATTAAACTAAGCACAATAAATTAAGAAAAAACTGGAGCGACAGCTAGCTAGGTATTTCGAATATTGAGACATCATTTCATTACCTTTGTAGAAGAGAGGATGGGTTCCAAGATATATAATTTTACTCCCGATACCTTCTTCTCTAGTTAAGAGCTTCAAATTCTCTAGTTAGGAGACATACATTTAAAACATCAACAATGATATCGAATTACCTAATTAATGAAGTAGCTTCCAAATCTTATGACTTCAATAAAACAAAATAAGGGCTAATCCCATTCGACAAAATGTATGCACCAACGATGACTTCTAATCTCAAATTAGGTGTGTTCTTAATCCTATTCGAGGAAATGTGGTTCGGGCAAGTTCCTAACTGTTGTACAACTCCACAGAAAATTTCGACAGCATCTTCCCACTAATCTCCAGATATATGTCTCAACAACACATCAAGAGGGGTGTGTATCCGGAGAACATCAAGGAGATGCTATGGAAACTTTCTCTAGAGTTGTATAATAGCTCAAAAACTTGTTCAAACCATGTTTCCTCGAACTATCCAAAAAAATGTGAACATTTCAAGAGTGCTTGCTTATAAATATGCCATTTCAGTATATTTATAAACAAGCACCCTCGAAAGCGAGACGTAGGTTACGCAACCTAAACTCTGACATCCATCACATGACAGCAACAATAATTCTAGATTAACATGCATGAGAGCATTACAAAGATAATTAAATGAATGTGTGCTTGTCAAGTAAAGGGTGTGAAATCTGATAGGATACACACAATTCCAGTGCAACCTGAACTTTCTTTGCGATATATCAAAAGTACTTAGTGCAAAATTGAAGGGGTTTGAAGGAATGCTCACATTTTAAAGAAAACCCCAAATGAGGAAAAAAAGAGGGGAAATCTCCTTAAACTAGGGTTTCAAAGTTACCCTCTTAATACTCAACCTTAAGGATTTCAAAATTTCTCTTCCAAGTATTTGCTTTCAACCAGAATATGTGTTGTTTTTTGGGTGGTGGCGGTTTTCTTAACCTCTGAAACAACAACAGAGGAGAGTTTAGACTGAGAATATAAATAATCTAGGGAGGCACATCATAATCGGTTCTCAAGTTAGAAGCGATTGTGATGTAGCACTGGGCACATCACAATCGATTCTAACATTAGAATAGATTAAGATGTGCCATGCACATCACTATCGCTTCTTAGGTAAGAACCGACAGTGATGTGCATGGTACATCTCAATTAGCTCTAATGTTAAAACTGATTATGATGTATTCAGTGCTACATCACAATCGCTTCTAAACTGAGAACCGATTGTGATTATTATTAACAACCTCCCCTAAGTCATCTATCACAATCAATTTTTCCAAAAAACTTAAGAACCGACGCAAATGAAGCGATAGTAATGTACTATTCTGTATTAGTGTGAATGAGAATGGATCAAGAATGAAGAACACAAGGAGATGTTGGGTAGCTGTAGGATCAAGGATGACTGACTAGAGGGGGATGAATAAGAGGTTTTTAAATTTTTACACACTAATATCAAATTTAAAGATTTTTAAGTGTGAGTGACAATTTTAGTACTTTTAATATCAAGCAATTCTAGTGATCACAAGATGATCTCTTCTACTCAAGTACTCCAATCACTCAACTAATCTAAGCAAGACAATCAATTTGCTAGAATTGAAGAATTACTGAAGAGAATAAATGATGCAAACCACAAAGGATGAACACACAAATTTTTATCCCGTGGTCTCGGATACTTGCCTGTCTCCCCTACTCCACGTTGAGGTGGCTTGAACTTCTTCAAGATGGCTCCACTTGCTTGAGCCTTCCTCGATCACTCGTGGTAGCTCTTCCCAACTCCGGGTAGGTGAGCTCCTTGCCTTCACAACCGTTCGGGTCTTCACACAAGCTTCTTCGTGAAGGTCACCGAAACCTCACGCCACCAAGCCGTCTAGGAGGCAGCAACCTCTAAGAGTAATAAACTTGATGTTGGATTGAAACCTTAGAGTGCTTCCAAGATGGCTCAACAAATTGCTATGCAATGCACTCAAATTTTCTCTCCAAACTCAAAAAACACGGATTGAATGCACTTGTGAGAGGAGAGAGTTGCTAGTGCTCTAAATGTATTCAATGGAGTCACCAACTAGCCCTCAATATAGGTGAGGGGGTATTTATAACCCCCTACATTTAAACTAGCCGTTAAATTAAATTATCCAGAAAAAATC
Source organism: Guadua angustifolia (assembly GCA_036346375.1). Taxonomy (NCBI): domain Eukaryota; kingdom Viridiplantae; phylum Streptophyta; class Magnoliopsida; order Poales; family Poaceae; genus Guadua; species Guadua angustifolia. Next base: position 33,206,882 of record CM070500.1, on the reverse strand, counting down.
GTCAGGACCGGCACTACCGCACTCTAAGGACCGGTAGTGTTGCCCATGGAGCCAACGGCTAGTTTGAGCACTGACACGTAGCCGTTTTCTCAAAATTCCCTCCAAGCTCGGCACTACCGCTATGGGGGCCGGTAGTGCCGGTCGTGAGCAAATTGGAAAAAATAGCATTCTGTCAAAAAGCTACCGCCAATGTCAATGCGGTAGTGCCGCAAGTGCGGCACTACCGCTCCTCTACTCCGGTAGTGCCGGCCGATAGCATGAAAAGATTACATTATTCTATTAAATAGCTACCGCCATTATTAGTGCGGTAGTGCGGCACTACCGCTCTAGCCCATGGTAGTGCCAGCCGTCCTTTTTCTAAGAAAAACACGCTCACTGTTAAAAAGCTGCCGACATCATCATACCGGTAGTACCGCTCTACCATTGCGGTAGTGCCGGTCATGACAGTGAAGACGCAAGTTTAAACACAACTTTGAATGCTTGAATGAACTAACGTGAAATTTGAGCCATATTGGTTGCACTTTTGAGTTCAAACTACTAATCAAGTCCCCCTTTATTGTACGGCATCTATCCTAACAATCCGATCTTTTCTTCAACACCAAGATCGGCAAAAACAGCTAAAAATAATCCTGAAATTTTTATACCTTGATTGCCTGCACATTTGATGCATACTCCTCTTTTTCATTCACTTGACGCTTCTATGGTCTTCGAAGTATTTTGACTCACCTGCTTTTCATTATTCTCATACAAACACGGTCAGTCCTTTAACTTTGATTATCATTAATTACCAAAACCTTAACCATGTAGGGGCCTAGATGCTTTTAGTAGCCGAGGATCTTGTCGGAGAAAACACGAATCACAAGTGGATTATGAATAGGCAAAAGGGAAAAACTAGTTGATTACGCCGTGAATCAAAGAGCACTACTACAGAAAGAAGTATATTGGACCTCTCATCACAGACGGTTTTGAAAAGCCGTTTATATTAAATCTATTCACAGATGGTTTTAGAAACGTGACTATCAAAATTACTAGTTTTGCTAAGAATCATCTGTGGTAATGTTATAGCACAGACGGTTCGTGGTTAAAATCGCCTATGATAAACCATAGATGGTTTTACCCACAAACTATTTGTGATATCTACACATCACAGATGGTTCTAACCACAAACCTTCTGTGATACGAGTAGACCACTATAAAGATACTGATGTTCCTCACGCAGAACTTAGCATGCAACACGTTTTGCCTCCCCCAAATCCTAGCACTCCGGTGTCGTCCTCCTTGGCGACCTCCTCCTCGGTGACCTCCCCCCAGCGACCTCCTCCTCAGCGTCCTTCCCTTGGCGACCTTCTCCGGTGTCCTCCCCCCTGTGACCTCTTTCCCAGTGACCTCCTCCTCGCGACCTCCCCCTAGCGACCTCCTCCCAGCCATCCTCCTCCCGGGCAACCTCCCCCTAGTGATCTCCTCCCCAGCATTCTCCTCCCCGGTGACCTCCTCCTCCTCCCCTCACGCCCGTGCTTCGTTTGATTCGATGAGTCCCCTCGAGCCTGTACAGGCATGCAGTGATGCAAAACTACAAATGAATAATGCTATCATTTCCTCGTCATGTGTGCTACAATCATATGAATTGGTACAAGTTGCCCTAAGAAATAAAAATTTCGTATGGTGTTGAAAATGAAGCTATGTGTAAGAGAAAGCATTTAATTAACTCGATGTCTAACATTCTAGTTAGCTTGTTGATGTCTATCCTGAAAGAAGGTATGATGGATGTCAGTATCCCAAAATATGCAGAATGAATAAATTACATGCCGCTTTGGTGATCCCCTGTGACCTTATCCTGTGATCTATGTGGATGATTGGTAAAATAGTAAACAAAGTACACAAAAGATCGATCTTTACCTAGGTTGTGTTCAAAGTATGCTTGCATATGCACGTTCCTCACAATGGCTACTATTTTGAATATGCTGAGGTGGTTTGATGTATTATGTACTACTATGTTAGCTTGATGAGGGATTAGAAAGCTGCCCTATAGTACCAAAATATTCTAACTCCACTGCAGTTTGTAATTTCTTGTCCAGTTGTTAACACCAACTCCACCATTTAGATCAAGAAGCAAATGCACTCCACATTGAATAGAACAACTATGAATTCTTACTTCATCTTCAATATTAACCAGTAGGATAGCTTCTGTGTTATGCTATTGTCTAGGAACTCCTTGCATTAATATTACATGCCTTCACTGATTGTGGTGGTTTTCATTCATTTAGCAATGAGTAATTTTTTATAGTACAGTTCATAGTATTATGTTGATTAAATACCAAGCCTAATTGGTCACGATCTAGACTAGAAGTATGATTGTTCAAACATGCTTTTGTATATTCTATATTAGATCATTGTTTGAATAGTGCAAGGTTACCTGTTGGTGCCTAATTAGCACCTACAGTAATCCTTTTAATGGATGTTCTTGTACTTTTAATGTGTGGAAAGATTAACATGATTTGGCTTACCTAGAGTGGTGAGACTTATGAGTAAATGTAGATTTCTCCTAGCTAGCTTTTTTAGCCGCATTACCTGCCTCTTAGAATTCCAGTTTTTGCTTCATTTTACTTAACACTTTGAACATCCCTAGTAGTAAATTCCTTGTGAATTTATTTTATGCAAAACATTAAAATTCTCATTGTCACTACTTTGATCAGTCCATTATTTTGATATGTGAGAATATCATTTTGTTTTTAATCTAAATTAATTGACAAGATTGAACTATGATTTTGGTAAAATAGACGACATGAAAAAGTTGTTAGAAACTAAACAAAAATTTGAGGTGGAGATCGAACAACTGAAGGGCAAACCTGAGTTAACTGAAAAGATTTATGAGATAAAACAAGAACTAAAAGACATAGATGATAAATTACAAATATTGAATTCCTTAATATGGCACTCATAGATATTGAATTCCTTAACATGGTACTCATTATTAAGGACCACAGAGCTAATGCAGAGCTGGAAGAAGCCAAAACTGAGCTTATAGAGATAATATAAAATTTTTTAGTATTTAATTCGATGTGGTTACTAATAATATATCAAGACACCCTTTTCATTACAACATGATCGCTTTTATAGGGATTAAGAGATATGGCTGGAGATCAATCGGTTATTGGTGTCAAACAAATCAATACTTTGTTGGAGTTGTGGAACTTCAGAGAGAACCAAAAAACCTCTGTTGCAGATGTTATGGCATATATAATGACAGACATGAAAAAACCCTAAGGTCTTTTTGTCTTGAAGTATGAAATAATGTGGTTTCGTAATGTACGCTTGTTGGTATTTATGGTAGCATATTTTGTTAATGTATTGCCACCTGAACTATGAAATATTTTGTTATCATATTTTTGGTAAGGTCTTTTTATCTTGAACTATGAAATAATATTTTTCCCTACCTCTCTTGGCAAAATTCCATGATTAGTATCTATTGTTTAAAAGTTTTTTCTCTTTGGATATTTCTGTAATGACATTTACTAGACACAACCAATTATAGATTTTACAATTGAATATCAAAACATCCTAGATGCATTGTGACAACAGTTTGTTTGATGACGAGGATCTTAAAATATGAACATTTGTAGCACGTTCATCACCTTTCTTATTCTAATGTTGATGGATTCTAGGCAAATTCTAATTTCATCTACAGTTTGTTCTAAAAGTTGTCATGCTATGATTTATCTTTCACTTCATCTTTACCCCCGATCAGTCTATTGTTCACTCTGATCTTATATAGATAGACCTTTGGATGTCTTGGCTAATTGTGTATCTTATGTTGGAGCAATCTCCAACTAAGACTTGCAAATAGCTCTGTTCCCCTACAGGCTGCTTGGAGGCGTGCATATCTATCCGGTCGAGGGGCGATTGTTCATTATCACCCGGTAGTGTCAGGTTATGTGTAGGTAAATGTCGACGGTGTACATAAAATTTGTAAGGACGTCATGCTGAAGATTCCCCCAAACGATGAGATCGTAACACTAAGGGATGCCACTGGTACATTCATCCAGTAGTCCAAGAGAGACATCTTCTTCAATGACCGTCCTCCAGCACTAGAGCTGCACGCACAACATGTGCGCCACCAACTGCGCCGGAGCTACCAGCACAACCAAAGTCACGTTTTGCTCGAAGTAGGCCACCAAATCGGTTATTGTGCCCCTACAGCACAGGCTGGTACTTCACTTCAGGCTCAGTCATCTCCGGTGAAGATAACCTATGATAGATGGTAAGGTGGTGACAAGGGCAAATTGAAGAGGACCACGGAGGCCTTTAACTTTTCGTTAGCCCTGTTGGCCTGAAAATTCAAACTAGTAGAGTCATTCTTACTAAAAGATCATCTAAAAACGCTTTCATACGCTTGTAATGTATTGCAAAATTGGTACATAGAACAAACCATCAAGCTGGTGGTAGAACAGCTATCGAGTATCTTGGTCAGGTTCAAGGAGGAGAATTTCTTCCACCAGTCATCAGGGGGCCTCTACTTGTTTGATCTCTGTGACCTCAACGCCCTCAGTGCCCCACTCTTGAGATGCTGGAGATTGTAAGTGCATGCAATCATGGTCTATATTCTTGTAATACTGATAAATATCATATATATATATGGGAAATATCTAGTGCAAATGGCTATTCAGTGCTAAAATGCTAACATTTATCATGAGCCATCCGATCTATTATGTGCGGCTCAGATTGAGAGTGATGGAACCCCTTGTCACTTAAACAGTTTTGTGAAAACCCCCCTCTATTTCTCTCCTCATTCCATGAGGGGCTTCCACCACTCTCAATCTGAACCACACATGATAGATTGGATGGCCCACGATGAATGTTAGCATTTTAGCACTGAATAGCCATTCACACTAGATATTTCCCCATATATATATAACTCTGTGATTTTGTATACATATACATGATCCTTGAAGCTAAAAGCAAGAAAGAACCATAATCGGTGGGTTTTCTTGAGCCACACATGATGTCCAAGCAAATCATGGGTGACATTTTACAAGTCATCCAGGAGTACGTAGAAAATACATACTTTTATCCCACAACCCAGGGTAAGTGCTTTATTAGTTGCTATACTTGTTGATTTGTACTTTACACACAACTCGAAATTAGGTTGAATGACCATGGCAACATAAATATCTATGTAGGTTTCACTAAGTTCTAATTGTAATTATACCAAGATGGAACCAGGTAATGTACCTTGATTCCTCAAATGATGACCCCCAACTTGAAGCCTATCTCAAAATTACTTGGTAGGTCGTTTGAAGTGTACAAAGCTCATGGAGTACCATCCAAGTATGTGTCGAAGCTGAAGTGCAATTATAAGTTCCTGGTATTTACTAGTACACGATAATCTTATATCACACTCTATAATAATACCTATAGAACTAACTAATTCTATTTTGACAGTGCCACCAGTAGCCAAAGGGCACTAACCAATGTGGATTCTGCATTTGCCACAATATGCAACTCCTCATCGTTACAAAGAGGTCATTACCAATGACCTATAGGTTTGTCAATCTTGCAATAATTGCTTTGTACTTATCAATTTATATACATGTAAGACTTTAGTCTTTCGATCGATAGGTTTGGAAATACGTTAAATTTGCGTTGGAATAGGCCAATCTGTTCGGCATTCAAGGACAACTTTATTCCTTCTTACTGTGTTAGGTCATAAAGCCAAAAGGCGAGTGCCACTCCGCTTGAGTTGTGAATTTGTGAATTACCACTTAGTTAATTTGTGAACTTTGTGCTGTGAATTTGTGAATTGTAGTTATACGTTCAAGTGGTTAATATATCTAAGTTTTATTCTAAAATGGATATGCTATGTGGTGTAATATGTAATCTGAGTTGATGTCTCAAATGGATGTGATAATATGCTTGTGATGTAATGTGTAATCTCATTGTTTCAGAGGGTATGGCCAACATTTTCTGAGATTAGCCAATAAACAGAAAAAGCATCATCAATACAAAATAATATCACAGAAATCTATAACATCACAGACAATTATTCTTGAAAACCGTCTATGATAACTAGGATAATAAGAACCGTCTGTGATAACGATGACATCACAAACAAACCATCTGTGATAGCTATAACATTACAGATGGTTTCTAATAAGAACCGTATGTGATGTGACTTTCACAGATAGTTCAGAAACCGTATGTGATGTGTTGTTATTATCATTGATACATGGTTACAGATGGTTCACAAAACCATCTGCGATGACGTTTTTGAACCTGTTATAAGATTTTCTATACTTGTGTTAGCAGCTCTAAAAGACATGTAATCAACTTTTAATATATAATAGATTATACAAAGAAGATGCACAGATCTACTACCTTTGATCAGTTACATGTTCTTGTCCCTGTTAATTACAAGCTGCTGTCAATTAGTTACATGAAAATGACATGAGTACATTCATAATAAAAAACACCGCCATAATCTTATACATTTATGATTTCTACAAATATGTTGAGACAAAAATAACAAAAATATTCCATTCATTCTTTTTTCTGTTATTTTGGAAATTAACATTGGCGAACAATACACGTCTTTAAGTTACATTTTTTCTATTTATATGTAACCATAAATTAATGAAAACATAGTGCCATAGAAGTACGTACTTTGATGATAAATATACAAATATCATGTATTTTTCATGTGGGAAATATAAATACTTTTATGTACTTCGTCCAATCACAAATAATTGTTATTTTGGACATCGGCACTTTGTATCTAAAATACAACTTTGACTACTAATTTCTATTATAATATATTTATAGAACCTAATAAAATTATAATATTATAAAAGTATTTTTTGAGAGAAATCTACATATATGATTTTCATGTATCTAATTTAAATATTTTAAAAATACTAACAGCTTAAAATTTCAAAAATTTAATCATATATATGTTTAAAATGACAACTATTTATGACTGAAACAATATATAAGAAGTGAAAGTTTAAAATAAGGACAGGGAAAAGCAATGGAGCGACTAGTCAATGTTATATCTTGGAGTTGGAGATAGAGAACATAAAAACATTTTTTAATGGTGGTGAGATAAGGTTTGATCATTTGAAGTGGACTGGGCTAGATGGAAGTGAAGTACAGGCCCCCCAGGGTTGGCCCAACCATGTCCCAACCAGCACGCTCAGCTCCAACTGGTCTTTTCCATGCAAGCGAAATCGTGACATATCATGCCGGATAGGGTCAACCATTATCTTCAAGACAGATAATAGCAACCGGTTTAGCAAGGACTGATGCAATCCACCGTGGAAGACCAGACCACATGGGGCGTTACACGACCACTCAGAACCTAGCCGCCGAGGTACCCATCGTAGCATGCTCGCTGTCCATTGGCGCCACGCAATTCGACGGCGGAGGTGCACTTCCCTACATGAGCAAGCGCGAGGCCTCTCGCAATTTCCGGCCGAACGGAACACCGTTTTTCACCTAGCGGCAAGGCAAGCACACACCCGCTGGGCTGCGCGGCTCAGCTCCATTTTTTCCAACAATCACACGGGAAAACCGCTCCCCGATTCGGGACTCCGCCTTAGTCGCGCCCCATTGGCCCTGCTGCCATATGAATGGCTGCCCCCGACCTCGCCGAGCTAGCAAGAACCCACACACTTACTACCATGGGCGAATCTATTATTAAGGCTGATTGGGGTACCAGTTCCACCTCTGACCAATCGAACCCTCCACCTTTTAGTATCTCTAACGCTAGAATGAAGCAGAGACATGACATCATGGCAGCAAATCGGTAGGTTTAGAAATTAAGAATAAGATGTAAGAAGAAAACAATACTGTCAAGTAAGTAGTCCATCAAAATTAGTTATGGGCTCCCTTATTCTCGTGGGGTTTCACCTGGTATAATACTTGGCATCCTTTATTATAGCACAACACTAGGAGTAGGAGAGACGAACAGTGTCGTCTCGTAGACGACAGACCGACGCATGGGCGATTGTGGGCGGCAGACACATAGGCGAGCGTGACCACGCGGCGGTGGGCGATTCATGAGAACTTGCCATGGCATGCTGGCATCGACGGGCATCGGAGACCCAGAGTAGAGGGTGCATCGCCAGAGGAGAGGAATCATCCGCTCGGAGTGCCATCCAGCCGGCAGCCGACGCGCATTGCCAGAGAGGAATCGAGACAATTGGCAAGGAGGAGCGACCGAGGAGCCTCTCAGCCTCGGATTGATCGCTAGGACGAGGACGCTAGAGCCAGAGATTCGCCAGCACCACTGATTGCTCGGTATAAAAAAATTGCCCCAAACCCTAATGCAATGCCTCATACCTGAATGCCCTCTTTCTGATAACTAATGTCTGATTTTTGTATTCACAAATTGAAATTGCATCACTTAGTTTTATACATTGTCTACAGTTTGAATGGTTGATGATCCGTCCTCACATATTTTAATATTTATGTCATTCTTTCTATTAGCAAGGTACATGCTTGTCATATTTTGATTATTCACTTTATTTCCTTTCTCTTTATGTATGAATTTAGAATTTGGTTAGCAATAAATCAATAAATATATTATTAATATGTTTCCCTTGAGTTAGAATTTCTACTTAGAAACCCCTCTATTTTAATCCTGATTCGAAATGCTTACTGCTCCTGCATGTAACCTGCACACTACTCTTTTTTTTGAAGGAATAACCTGGCAACCTGCGCACACTACTCCACTGACCGCTCCTCTCGCAGTCCACTGCCAAGGAGCAGCAGGCGCGAAACCCCGAGCTAGCCCTTCTACCTCCTCCGTTAGCCTCCGGGCGGCGGCGGCCGCCGCGGCAAGATGATATCGTTGCACGACCTGTACACTGTGCTGGTGGCCGTGGTGCCGCTCTACGTGGCGATGATTTTGGCGTACGGGTCGGTGCGCTGGTGGGGCATCTTCACCCCGGACCAGTGCTCCGGCATCAACCGCTTCGTCGCCATCTTCGCCGTGCCGCTGCTGTCCTTCCACTTCATCTCCACCAATAACCCCTACGAGATGAACCTCCGCTTCCTGGCCGCGGACACGCTGCAGAAGCTTCTCGTCTTGGCCGGGCTTGCCGTGTGGTCGCGCCTCCCCTCGCGCGCCGGGGCGCCGCGGCTGGACTGGTCCATCACGCTCTTCTCGCTGTCGACGCTGCCCAACACGCTCGTCATGGGGATACCGCTGCTGATAGCCATGTACGGCCCCTACTCCGGCTCGCTCATGGTCCAGATCGTCGTGCTCCAGTGCATCTTCTGGTACACGCTGCTGCTCTTCCTCTTCGAGTTCCGCGCCGCGCGGATGCTCATCGCCGACCAGTTCCCGGACACCGCCGCGTCCATTGTGTCGTTGCACGTGGACCCGGACGTCGTGTCTCTGGAGGGTGGCCGCGCGGAGACGGAGGCGGAGGTGGCGGCGGACGGGCGGCTGCACGTCACCGTGCGCCGGTCGTCGGCGTCGAGGCGGACGCTGCTGGTGACGCCGCGGCCGTCGAACCTGACGGGAGCGGAGATATACTCTCTGAGCTCGTCGCGGAACCCCACGCCGCGGGGCTCCAACTTCAACCACGACGACTTCTTCGCCATGGTCGCTGGCGCGCCGCCTCCCGCCGGGGTGCGCGGTTCGAATTTCGGCGCCTCCGAGCTCTACTCTCTGCAGTCGTCGCGGGGCCCAACGCCGAGGCAGTCCAACTTCGACGAGCACTCGGTACAGCCGAAACCCGCGGCAACCGCGGCAGCGCACAACCATGATGCCAAGGAGCTCCACATGTTCGTGTGGAGCTCAAGCGCCTCTCCCGTCTCGGAAGTCAGCGGCTTACCGGTGTTCAGCGGCGGCCCGGGTGGATCGCCTCTCGACGTCAGCGCCAAGGAAATCCGCATGGTTGTCCCCGCCGACCTGCCGCAGAACGGCTCAGGCAAAGGTCCGTTTGGACATTAATGCCATCATACGTCCATCATTTCACGGGTTTCATGTGCAAGTGTAAACATAAAGTCTTGCAAATTCTCCATGTTTTTAGAGAGCGAGGAGTACGGCGCGGTGGCAATGAGAGGTGAGGACTTTAGCATCGGAGGCGGTAAGACGGTGGAGGACGCCGAGGCGGCGGAGGCCGGGCCGGACGGGCTGACGAAGCTGGGGTCCAGCTCGACGGCGGAGCTTCACCCCAAGGACGTGGACGGAGCGAACACCGGCGGCGGCGGAGCTGCGGAAGCTCGGTCGGCGCGGCAGCACCAAATTAAAATGCCGCCGGCGAGCGTAATGACACGGCTCATCCTCATCATGGTGTGGCGTAAGCTCATCCGCAACCCCAACACGTACTCCAGCCTCGTCGGCCTCACCTGGTCGCTCATCGCCTTCCGGTACGTGTAATTCACTCCTGCACAGTTACACGTGCCTCGCTTCTCATACAGTAAGTGCTACTACCATTGATTTAGCTAGCTAGCTAGCTAGGCTGTGATTTTACATGGCAGAGAGGCGACGAGTTCGGCAAGGATAGATGGCTGGTGCAAATGCTTAGCTTCGATTTGTTTGGCGCGTGGTGCGTGTCTGCGTGACAAGTGATGAGATCGTTCAGTATTCTTCGCGAAACCTATCTAGAAAGCAATAGGCGGTAGCGCATATGCTACTTCGGCAAGGAGGCACCGAAACTGTCCGGCGTACGAGCTGTGTGGCGGTGGGAATAACGGACAAACTGCCTTTACGGATACCCAAACGTGGTGGTGGGCCGAGGAGTTTTCCGCCGGCCGGACCACCACCGCGCGGCCCGGCCAGCGCCAATCGCAAACTGTTGGAGCAAAAAAAAAGTTTACAACTTTGCACGGCGCACGAGTACTGATCATTGATTCATTTATTTTGGAGCTACCTCGCAACGAGTACTTGTTATCTTCTCTTCTCTAATGCAGAGTAGAGTAAGGGTATGTATAATAAGGTCATCTTATCTTATTTTTAGTATATTTATGTTAGTTTTGTCTTATGAGAAAAGAGAAGAGAGAAAAGAGTTAGCTCTTATTTAGTTAGTATACGTTGCACGGAAGCATATTTAGATTAGTTATGTATAAGAGATATTTAATACACAACATCTAGAGCAAATTTTTAGAGATAGCTATTATATAAGTTGGCTTAAGTGCTTACTCTTGATGAAATAGATAGAAGACGGAGTAAGCAGTTGGTTTTGTTATCGTAGATCTCGTCTTATCCTTATAGAATTAACGGGTGATACATGTGTTCATTGATCACAGGTGGCACATCTCCATGCCAACGATCGTCGAGAAGTCCATCTCCATTCTCTCGGACGCCGGGCTGGGGATGGCCATGTTTAGCCTGGGTGGGTGCCCCCCACACCCCTTGTGCTCATGTCTTCCAGTAGCCCTACACCGCATTGCTCCGCAATTAACCCTTCCCCCCGGCACTCGTGCCCACACCCCCGCCCCTGGCCCGCGCCCGAGCTAACACAGTCCCCTCTCTCATGGCCAGGATTGTTTATGGCGCTGCAGCCGAGGATCATCGCGTGCGGCAATGCCGTCGCCGCCGTCTCCATGGCCGTCCGCTTCCTCGCGGGCCCCGCCGTCATGGCCGCGGCCTCAGTCGCCATCGGCCTCCGTGGCACGCTCTTGCATGTCGCCGTTGTTCAGGTAATTAACCATGCATGCATGTAAATTAAGTCGTGAAAAGTGATTTTTTTTTTGCCAATCATTAAACTAGCAGACAAACTTATCATGTGTGGGGCATCCGGCTTGCCAACTGCGAGAGCATGGCCGGGTTCTTCTCTGTCAGATCCCGGCTTTATCTCAGCTTCTTCATTGCAACGTTGTACTAAGATTCAAGCAATTTATTTCCCTGTGAATTATATAAAGCTCATGCATGTGTGTGTTGATACTTTCCTGTATTTATTTGACAGGCAGCTCTACCACAAGGGATTGTGCCTTTTGTTTTCGCCAAGGAATACAATGTCCATCCGGCCATCCTCAGCACTGCGTATGTACTATGTAGTAATTCCAGCTACGATGCATTGCCGGGTCCGATTTGCACATACGTTAGGATTAACTTCTAGTCACTGTAAATTCTTGCAGGGTAATTTTTGGCATGCTGATAGCTCTTCCGATCACATTGGTTTACTACATCATTCTTGGACTGTGATCAGGAATGCTGCTCCACGCGCACAAGAGGTAGAAGTCGTATTGCGACGAAGAGGTCATATTTGTACTTACGCAAGCTTAGTCCATGGATGGAGCTAGGCTTGTAATTTTCAGCCACACGCCTGTAAAATCCCTGTGGTGACTGGGTTTGCAGTTTATAATGTTGCTTACTTCTAATCCCATTGGGGTCAATTTGAGGATTACATATAGCATTATCCATATATAAGTCCTAGTTTAAACTTTCAATTAAGACCAAGTGGATCAACCTGAGAAATTTGTAGCTATAAATGGAGCTGGAGATAGCTAGCGCTGCAAATTGCAATTGACGAAGGAAAGAAATATCTGACAGTGAAGACAAAATTAATGCTTACTGTGCCAAACATGAGCTCGACGGAAGTACTATGCATAATGAACATATCAAGTCATTGTCTCTTTTTTCCCATAACATATTTGCAATTGTCTCATGATGGATCCTACACAAATTGTCTCCTGTTACGAAGGAAATAATGTATGGTGTGAGGGCAAAGCGGGGATCTACTTTGTACTGTGGACGTTTCTTTCTTCTTAATCCAGTGACACGCAAATCTCCTGTGTACTCTCGAAAAAAAAAGGACAGAGAGGGGATGAGCTTCGGTCTGCAGATTGTTTGTTTGATGTGCTTCGTGGTAAGAATAAGATAGCGAAGTGTGGGAACTGGGAAGCAACAAGCTGGGCACACTACCAGACAAAAGAAAACAGGTATTGCCTTTTGGCTAAAAAACGTCAAAAAAATGGCAAAAACCATCGGGTTTTATTTTCCTGATGGCTAATTGTAAGACAAAACCTCTTAGCTCTAGCTGGGATGGAAAATTATATTTGGCTGACAGTGTGAGGCACCTATTTTTGATATTAAATATTAACAATGGGTTTCTATGTGCATACAATACGAGTCCCCTGATCAGTGGTGGCTAGTACATACATTTACAAATTGATAACACATCTATACACATATTATTTCATACAATAGTGGAATCAGTTTATACATAATATTCTTACAATCCAAAAGTAACTTGCAGTGGATATTTTCATCTTATAGTTTGCCTTTAACCTATTATTCCCACAGGCAACTAACAAGGTGAATCCTAGAAAAGCTTATCGTTAATATCCCGGTTTCCTATGTCAAAGTAAGTATCGTCAGAGTATTTTGATTCTTCGCCTAAAAACAACAATAATAACAAGTTGAGTTCTTTACGTACTCGCAAAACTTTTGTAAAATCTATAATATATGTACGCTTGTATCAATAGAAAGGTTACTACGATTATTTTGTATAAAGCTAATTTGAATTGTAAATGATGAACAATAGATTGCAAACGTAATTTCTGTAAAAGCAATTTGACAAGTAAATAAATTAACAAGTATGTAAGCATAAATATAGTAATTCATAGACCTTCATAAAAGAACCCTCATTTTTGCATGAAATGTTAGAATGAGAATCTATGCGCACTACTACAGAATGGTACATCACTATCGCTTCATCTAGATCGATTCTTAAATTTTTAGGAAAAAACGATTGTGATAGATGACTTAGGAGGAGTAGTAAAAATAATCACTATCGGTTCTAAGGTTAGAAGCGATTGTGTCAACAGATCTGCTACTGGGTACCCTCTCCGCCGACACAAAGCAATCAACCAAGCGGTCAACATACGGTCCACGTGGCGCCGGCGGTAGGTGGGCGAAGACACCTCTGCCGCCGGCGAGCGATCCACGTGGCGCCCGGCGGCGGCGAACGGGCACGCTTCTACTTCGCCTGGGCGGCGATCCACGTGGCGCCCGGCGAGCGGTGGGCGCCAAGACGCTTCGCCGGGCGGCGCCCACGGGCGCCCGGCGGCGGTAGGCGAAACGCCTCGCCGCCGCCGGCGGGCGATCCACGTGGCGCCCGGCGGCGGTGGGCGCCGACGCTCGCCGCCCGGCGAGTAGTCCACGTGGCGTCCGACGAAAGGTGGCGGCACGCCGCCGCCGCGCCGCAAAAGCAAAAGGTGGAGCGAGGTGGCTTCACCTCGAAGCTCCTTCCCTGCGTGCACTGCTTCGGGCCACGGACAATGTGTCGAATCTCGTCCATTGCAAGGGTTTACGCTATAAGCCCATTCTCGACGCCTCACCAACCTCACAAGAAAAGGTCAAATCACGGGCGGACGGGCGAAGCCATGCGTCGGCATTTAATGAGGCCGAGGAGCGGGGCAAAGACAGAAGGCGATAAATGTGTAAGGATCAAGATGATGACCCCTTTACCTACTCCGTTAGCTCGGCCTATATAAAGGCCCTCGATGCATAGGAAAGGGGGGCCAGAGGTTGAAGAAAACAAACCACAAGATAGCAAAGAGAGCCTAAGGAAGAACTTGTAATTCCCAAGCTTTGTACGGCCCCGCTCAAAACACTCTTTGAAAGCAATCCAAACAGAAGTAAGGCTATTACCCAAGGAAAAGGGGCCCGAACTCGGTAAAATCCGTGTGTCATCCATAGTTCATAGAGGCCGCGCTTGTCATGGGAGTCTCTAGGGTTTCCCTTGCTAGGTTTAGCCAATGCGAAGACGCCTCCTTCGAACAAAACCCGGTCTGTCGATTCCGGCCTGTCAGTGGAATACGCCGGCAAAGGGCGCGCCGAGTAGGGGGCTAGTGGTTGGCTTTTTCCGCTAACTCCCCGGCGGACTTCGTGTTCGCGTTCGTAGCGAGCTCGCATTAGAAGATGGCGGATCTCAAGACCAGATATCGCGGGCGAAGCGACGACCAAGGCGCCTCGGCCGTCGCGCGGCCGAGGGATCGTCTCACCCGCCGCAGGCGGCGCATTGCTGCCCGCAGAGTCGGGAGCATCCGTCGCCGCAAGCCGCCTCGAGGCGCCACCTCGCCAGAACTTGCACGCCGCTCGCTCTCTGGACCACCCTCCGGTGGACTTCACAGAGATTCCCGCCACTGCGTGGTCGCGAGCATCGCTGCCTCGTGGATGCGCCCAACTCGAGTGGGGCTCCCGACGGTCAGTACCAACCGTATTCTGACGCTTAAGGCGCCGCAGGCGCTCGCCTCCAAACGCCGACGACAAAGGCCCGCCAGGGGCGTGGTCCGAGAAGGGGCGACGCAATCTGGTCCGGCTCATCGAGGAACCGTGGGGACCTCCGCTCACCTTGATGAGTGCCGCCAGCCAGCAGGTGATGACCTCCGTGGTCGCCGCCGCGCCACCCGACCAAGAGCGCCGCCATGGCAAGCATGTGGCGGCTGGCAATGAGAGTCCCCCTCATGGCTCTCACCCTCGGGACCGGGAGGAGGTCCACTCCTTCGGTTCCTCGCGCTCCCATGCACGGTCTCCGGACCAGGCCTCTAATGAGCGGCTTGGCTCCCTCTACGGCGTCGGGTGCCAGGCCTTCTCCCGCTGTTGCGCCAGTGGCTCTGCCGACAGTGTTTCGCCCGCGCCCTAGAAAATATGACGGCACCACTCAACCCGGAGGAGTTCCTCCAAATCTACATGACGATGGTGCGGGCGGTGGCGGATCTCGAACGGTCATGGCCAACTACCTCCCAACGCCTTGACGGGTTCTCGCCCACCTCGGTGCTAAATCTCCCGAGGGCCGGTGCACTCGTGGGGAATGTTGTGCGACATCTTTGTCGCCAATTTTCAGGAGCTTTTCACAAGCGGACGGTGTGGAGGATGACCTCCACGCCCGGAGCAAGAGAAGGGGAGTCGCCATGACTTCATCCGGCGGTTCTGCATTGCCGCAATACCATCCCCACATCTCCGAGCAATCACCGCCATCGCCTTGGGAGGGGCGACGCGACCACAAGATGAAGGAGAAGATGGCCACCGCACCATCACCAACCTCCGAAGCTTTTTCCCTCGCACATAAGTGTGCGCGGCTGCGGAGGCTGGGGGCCTTGGCCCCAAGGGTGGCTAAGGCAAGGACGAGGCCGGACCTCGAGGGTTCCGGCCATGGCAAGAAGGCGCGAAGCACGAGGCGGGAGGCCAGCAGTCTCGCCGCCGAAGCGCGACGACGAAGGAGACCTCGCGCCTCGAAGCGCCACCGCTGCGACCGGCGAGATGATCGCCGCGAGCGGCGCGACGACCTTCGTGACCGGCGGAACGATCGCTGTGATCGGCGCGACGACCGCCGCAGTCGTGGGAACGACCGCCGCGATCAAAAGGAGGGCGAGCCCTACTGCCCAATATATAAAACCAATACCCATGACCTGGACAACTGTCGGGTCGTGGGCAGGATGGTGGAGAAGCGGCTCAAGGAGCGCCGCCGACGATGATCAAGATGAAGATCCCGCCTACCGGCTTTTTCAAAGCAGCGGATCACACTATGGGCGCACATCCATGGTGGTTCATCCACCATTCTCCAACGCCGCTTACAAACGGCCGAAAAGGGAAGTATCGCCACGGCGCCGAGCTCGAGGACGGTCGGACATCGAAATGGTCGAGCAAACGATCACCTTCGGTCGGGCCACCACCGAGGGCACCCCACTTAGGGCATCTCCCCGATCGTGGTAGCACCCACGGTCCGTAATGTACTGGGCGGTGCCGATGGATCGAGGCGGCTCCATCAACCTCCCCGTCTGCGTCGGCATTCATGGCGCCGCAGATCCCGCGACAGATCTGCGCCCGACCGCCGTTCTTCGGGTAGCCCCAGATGGGCTTGATCCCTTGGGTCAAGTTTGCCTCCCCGCCACTTTGGGAAAAGGATAACTACCGCACCGAGATGGTGGATTTCGAGGTCGCCGATTTCGACCTCCCATATAACGCCTTGCTTGGCCGACCGGCTGGTCAAATTCATGGCGGTCACTCAAGATGCTTACATGATGGTGAAGATGCGGGCGGCGGCCCCATTGTCATCAACGTGGATAGGTCGGAGGTCTCGCCGCCACAAGCGGTGCTTGGGATCTGCCGGTTGCCACTTTGGCGTCGCGACCGACGCCACTTCTCTGGAGCCCTCGTGCCCGACCGTGCTTCACTTCGGCCCGCCGGTGAGGTAAAGGTGGTCGCCTGAGGGGGGCGAACCCGAAGATCACAACATTGGCGCCAACCTCGGCGCCAAATAGGAAGACGCGCCGTCACCTTCCTCCACCAAACGTACGTGTTCGCCGGCAACCGTCCGACATGACCGGGTCCCTGTGAGGTGATCGAGCACCGATCGCAACGCCTCGACGTCGCCTAATCCGTGAAGGTCCGAGACAGTAGCCGAGCGGCAGGACGCCATTCGAGAGGAGGTAGAGAAGCCGCCGAGCGGGAATAGTCGAGGAAGTCTCTCATCCCGAGTGGCTCGCCAACCCGTGCGGTTCGCCAAGAAATCCAACGGAGGTGGCGATGTGTCGACTTCACCGACCTCAACAAAGCTCGTCCGGCGATCCTTATCCTCGCCAGCGAAGTCGATCTCATCGCCGACTCCACGGCCGGTCGAATCGCCAGGCTTCCCGGATGCGTACTCGGGTACCACCAGATCGCATGGCGCTTGAAGATGAAGAGAAGACCATGTAACCCCTTCGTGTATATTGTTATGTAAGAATGGCTTTTGGTTTAAAGAATGCCGGTTCAACTTACCAAAAGTGCCATGCATATCACCTTCCGCCCACTAGGGCTAAATCTTGAAGTTTATGTCGATGACTTGGTTGTGAAGATTAAGAAGAGCGATGATCCAAGACCGAGGAAACCTTTGCTAACCTCCTAAGAATTGCTTGAAGCTCAACCCGAAAAATGCGTGTTCGTGTGCCCTCCCAAGAAGTCAAGGTTTTTCGTGTCGAGTCGGGCATCAAGCCAACCCCGACAAGATATCGGCATCGAGCACATGAAGCGCCAAATAAGCGCTTAAGCAAGTCCAATGCTTGGCGGTCGCTCGCCTCCTGGGGCGGTTCATTGCGGTTGGGAGAAAAAAGCTTGCCCTCGCTTAAGGCTGGCCAAGAAGACGAACCACTTCGAGTGGATCAAGAAGCCTGTATATGAAGAATTGAAGCGGTATTTCTCCTCCCCGGTCTTTGGTTTTCCCAAAGACCGGTGAGCCATTGCTTTTGTACATTGCTGCCACCTCGAGGTGGTGAGCGCGGTGTTGATTAATGAGAGAGAAGGCGCCCAAAGGCGGTGTACTACATCGACAAGATGCTGCACGGCAGAGACCAGTACCCGCAGCTCGAAGATGTCAGATGCCGCCCCGGTGGCGCCCGAAAATCGCGCCATTACTTCCAAGGGCGGAAATTACGTGGTCACGGCTACCGCCGCGAGAGATCCTCCACAACCGAGAAGCCGAGGGCCGAATTGCGAAATGGGCGGTGGAGCTGGGGAATTCAACCTCAAGTTTGTACCCGCGACCGCCATCAAAAGTCAAAGTCGGCGGAGTTCGCCGCCGAGTGGACCCCGCCGCCAAAATCGGCCAAGAAACCCCGCGCCTCTCCTGGACCTTATTCTTCGATGGCTCCTTCAGGCTGGAAGGCGCGGGGGCTGGGGTTGTCCTGGTCTCTCCGACCGGGGACATCCTCCAGTATATGATCGCCCTCGAGTTCAAGGCCACAAACAACATAGCTGAATACGAGGGCTGTTTGGCGAGTTGCTTGTCGCTTGACATTGGGCATCCGCGCCTCCAAGTCAAGGGAGACTCCCTGCTGGTCATCAATCAAGCGCGAAAGGAGTTCCAATGCTCTGACCCCACCATGGCGGCGTACGTGGCGGAGGTCCGAAAAATGGAGCATCATTTTGAAGGTTTGGGATATATCCATGTCCCCGGCGCAACAATCACCTTGCCGATGGGCTTTGCAGCTCGGCCATCAAGGGCTCTGTTCGGCCGAGTCTTCAAGAAAGGCTATCGCGACCGCCCATCGCAGCCCACAATCCGGTGGGGATGATGGTGTCGCCGCCGCAGCCCGTAGCAGTGGGGAAGACGGTAAGGCGTCGCGACCTCCGGCCAAAGGGAAGGCAAGATGCTTGCCTCGGCCCGGTCAGGAGGGAAGATGGCGGCGCGCCAAGGCGATGTCGGGAAAAGCTCGCCCAATGAGTACCCAGCGAGCACCGAGTGGTCGCCGCAGCTGGCCAGAAGATCGGGGTGGATCCTATCCTAGCCTTCTGCGTGACCAAGTGATCCCCGACGATGATGCCTCACCGAGAAGATTGCACGTAAGGCCAAGTGCTATACTCGGTAGGTGGGGACCTATATCGCCAGAGCGTAAACGGAGTTCTCTTGAAGTGCATCACTTTCGGGAAGAGGGGGCAACCGCTCTCGATATCCATGGAGGCGCAAAGGGGAGCCATATGTCCGCCGAACTCGGTCGGCAAGGCGTTCGCCAAGGATTTTATTGGCCTACCGCCTCCGTGATGCTTGCGAGCCGGTGAGGACATGCGGCTTGTCGATTCTTCGCCAGTAAACCCACCGACCAGCCCAAGCTCGCAAACCATTCCGCTCTCCCGGCCGTTCGCGATGCAGGGGCCGATATCTGGGTCCGTTCCTTGGGCCACAGGGCTTCACCCACCTCTTTGTCGCCATCGACAAGTTCACCAAGTGGGTCGAAGCCGAGCGCAGTGCGGGCCATCACGGCCGCCGCCGCTGTTAAGTTCATGCGCGGGATCTTCACCCGCTTTGGAGTCGCCAATCGCATCATCACCGACAACGGCACCCGCCTCACCAAATACGGCTTTTTCGAATTCGTGAAGAGATGGGCACCAAGGTATGTTTCGCCCGGTGGCCCATCCCATGAGCAATGGTCAGCGGAGCGCCAACGCTACCGGTACTAAAGGGCCTCAAGACAAGGGCGTTTGATCGGCTTCATAAAAGGGGCGCGCGGTGGACGGAAGAGCTCCCGGCGGTGCTATGGTCGCTCAGTACCCACCGGCAACAAAGTAGACGCCTTTCTTCCTGGTATACGGGGCAGAGGCTGTCCTCCCCTCCGAGCTGTCGCTCGGTTCCCCGCGCGTCTCGGTGTTCAACGAAGAAGACCAAGAGGATCTTCGGCGAGAAGATGTCAACCTTTTGGAGGAGGTGCGGGATCGTGCTGCTCTCCGCGCCGCCCGCTACCAGCAAAGTCTCAGGCGGTACCACGCCACCCGGGTCTCTGAGAGGACACTGGCAGTAGGCGACCTGGTCTTGCGCAGAGTCCAGACGCATGCCGGGTTGAACAAACTGTCTCCCCGATGGGAGGGCCCCTTCAAGGTGGTCTCGATCTCAAATGGGCGGTCCGGCTAGCCGAGGACGGCGAGAACTCGATTTAATTCCTATAACATAGAGTTGTTGCGAAAATTCTATCCTTGAAGGAATTGTAAGTACCTCGCTGCTCGCCCCGGTCAGCCATGAGGTAAGGGCCTCCCTTGGCTGGTTGGTGACCCAGGGCGGTTAGTAAGGTTGTTACCTACAAGGTTTTCAATTTACCATTGCTGTCCCATTCTGCGCCCCTAGTGGCAAGTTTATCTTTGCATGTATGTTACTAGTTCCGTATGTTTGCTAATTCCTTGGTGATCTATAAGAGTCACCTGGTGCCTGTGTCCGACAAGGACGGGTGACCAGGGGGCGGGCTAGATACGGTGCTCAAGACGCGGCCCGTACGCCTCGGGTTGGCTCCCTGAAGCACCGCTGGTCGTCACCGCGAGCATCGTTAGTCTAGTACCCCTCCTGGAAGCCCGCCGCTTTGACGCACGACACCATGGATCGATCTCCAAAAAATCGCAAGGACTTAGAAATAAAAAAGGGACCAGGACTCACTCCATGCGGGGACCTATATCATTCGGTTTTTTCTTGCGTATGCCTACTCATTCTCGTTAGTAGTCAGGCCTGCTTCTCGTGGTCGCCTAAGAGCTCGGGGCCGGTCGCCCAAGCTCCTTCGTGGTCGCCCCAGCTTCTTCGTGGTCGCCCGAGTATCTCCGTGGTCAAATGGGCGGTGGAGTGGGGAATTCAACCTCAAGTTTGTACCCTTTTGCCGCCATCAAAAGTCAAAAATTGGCGGAGTTAAATGCCGAGTGGACCCCCGCCAGCTTCTTGAAAAACCCGCGCCCTCTCCTGGACCTTATTCTTGATGGCTCCTTGATTTGGAAGGCGCTTGGTGGGGTTGTCTGGTCTCTCCGGCCAGGACATCCTCCAATATATGATCGCCCTCGAGTTCAAGGCCACAAACAACATAGCTGAATCTGAGGGCTGCTTTGGCGAGTTCGCGATCGCTTGCATTGGGCATCCGGCGCCTCCAAGTCAAGGAGACTCCTGCTGGTCATCAATCAAGCGAAAGGTTCAATGCTCGGCCCCACCATGGCGGCGTGCTGGCGGAGGTCCCAAAATGGAGCATCATTTTGAAGGTTTGGGATATATCCATGTCCCCGGCGCAACAATCACCTTCTTGATGGGCTTTCATGCTCGCGTCATCAAGGGCTCTGTTCGGTCGGAGTCTTGAAGAAAGGCTATCGCGACCGTCCATCGCAGACCCACAATCGGTGGGGATGATGGTGTCGCCGTCGCAGCCCGGCGCAGTGGGGAAAACGGTAAAAGCGTCATGACCTCGGCTCGGCGAGAAAGCGACATGCTTGCCTCGGCCCGGTGCAGGAGGAAGATGGATGGCGCTGCCAAAGCGATCTTGGGAAAAGCTTCGGCCAATGAGTACCCAGGCGAGCAGAGTGGTCGCCAGCTTGGCGGGAAGATCGGTGGGTGGATCCTATCCTAGCCTTCTGCGTGACCAAGTGATCCCCGACGATGATGCCTCGGTGAGAAGATTGCACGTAAGGCCAAGTGCTATACTCACGGTAGGTGGGGACCTATATCGCCCGAGCGAAGCGGAGTTCTCTTGAAGTGCATCACTTTCGGGAAGAGGGGCGCACTGCTCTCGATATCCATGGGCGTGTCAAAGGAGCCATATGTCGTGAACTCACGGTCGGCAAGGCGTTCGCCAAGGATTTTATTGGCCTACCGCCCTCCGGGATGCTTGCGGTGGTGAGGACATCTGGCTTATCGAGTTCTTCGCCGAGCAAACCCACCGACCAGCCCAAGCTCGCAAACCATTCCGCTCTCTGGCGTTCGCGATGCGGGGCCGATATCTGGGTCGTTCATGAACCACGAGGGCTTCACCCACCTCTTTGTCGCTATCGACAAGTTCACCAAGTGGAGTCGAGGCCGGCGGTCGCGAGCCATCACGGCCCTGCCGCCGTTAAGTTCATCTTGCGGGATCTTCACCGCTTTGGAGTCGCTAATCGCATCATCACCGACAACGGCACCAGTTCACCGGTAGCGGCTTTTACGGAATGCAGTGAAGAGATGGGCACCAAGGTATGTTTAACCCGGTGGCCCATCCCATGAGCAATGGTCAGCGGAGCGCCAACGCTATATTGGTACTAAAGACCTCAAGACAAGGGCGTTTGATCGGCTTCATAAAAGGCGCGGTGGGCGGAAGAGCTCCGGCGGTGCTATGGTCGCTCCGTACCACACCAGTACCAGACAGCAAAGCGAGACGCCTTTCTTCTTGGTATCTGGGCGGTTGTCCTCCCCTCCGAGTGTCGCTCGGTTCCCGTCGTCTCGGTGTTCAACGAAGAAGACCAAGAGGATCTTGGCGAAGATGTCAACCTTTTGGAGGAGGTGCGGGATCGTCTTTGCTCTCGCGCCGCGCTTCTGACAAAGTCTCGGCGGTACCACGCCACCCGGGTCTCTGAGAGGACAGCGATGGCGACCTGGTCTTCTTGAGTCGAGCGCATCTGGGTTGAACAAGCTGTCTCCCGATGGGAGGCCCCTTCAAGGTGGTCTCATTATCTCGGCCGGCGGTCCGGTTAGCCAGAGACGGCGAGCCCAGCAATTCCTATAACATAGAGTTGTTGAAAATTCTATCCTTGAAGGAATTGTAAGTACCTCATTTGCTTTCGCCCGATCGACCATGAGGTAAGGGCCTCCTTGGTCTGGTTGGTGACCAGGCGGTTAGTAAGGTTGTTACCTACAAGGTTTTCAATTTACCATTCTTTGTCCCATTCTGCGCCCTAGTGGCAAGTTTATCTTTGCATGTATGTTACTAGTTCCGTATGTTTGCTAATTCCTTGGTGATCTATAAGAGTCACTGGTGCTGTGTCAAACAAGGACGGGTGACAGGCGGGCTAGATCTGATGCTCAAGGCGGCCCGTCGCGCTCGGGTTAGCTCCACTGAAGCACCGCTGAGTCGTCACCGCGAGCATCGTTAGTCTAGTACCCTCACGAAGCCCGCTTTGGCCTTGCGACACCATGGATCGATCTCAAAAAATCGCAGGACTTAGAAATAAAAAGGGACGAGGACTCACTCCATGCGGGGACCTATATCATTCGGTTTTTTCTTGCGTATGCCTACTCATTCTGTTAGTAGCTGTGCCCCGAAGCTTCTCCGTGGCCGCCCAAGAGCTCGGGGGCTGGTCGCCCCAAGCTCCTTCGTGGTCGCCCCAGGCTTCTTCGTGGTCGCCCCGAGTATCTCCGTGGTCGCCCAGACACTTGGGGGCTGATCGCCCAGTGATATAAAAAGCAAGATAAGTGCTCCTTGCCACATTTTTGACCATTTCCTTACGTGCATGCGCTA
Source organism: Guadua angustifolia (assembly GCA_036346375.1). Lineage (NCBI taxonomy): Eukaryota > Viridiplantae > Streptophyta > Magnoliopsida > Poales > Poaceae > Guadua > Guadua angustifolia. The sequence goes on along the minus strand of CM070500.1, from coordinate 33,183,227 downwards.
AGATGGGTCAAGTTGCGCGTGATTGTCACAAATGCCAAAAATTAATGGCCCCTCACGATTGAAGGAGGTGCGCTAAAAGCGTTAACGTTCGGCGCGGCCAAGCAGCCGGGGTGCAAGTTAGACGTGGTGCTCAAACACGGCTCGTACGCCTCGGGTTGGCTCTCTGAAGCACCGCTGGTTGTCACCGTCGAGTGCCGCTGGTCTAAATACACTTAGGAAGCTTGTTGCCTTGCCACGCTTCTGACTGCAGCGCCCTTCGAAAGGTCATCGGGGTCCAAGTTCGGAAGAGTTTGATCAAGTGACAATCCCGCAAAAACCAAGCGCCGAGACCAAGCTCGTCTAGCATCTCCTCTGGGACTCGGGGCGTTTTACTGAGTCCCGTATGACTTGTGTGATCCTTACTTGCGTTTGCGGCAAACACATTTAATCCTGGCGAAACTCAGAGCGCCACCCTAACCTAAGCATTCCTCGAGCATTTCCGCTAAGCTAGAAGGCGGCGCTGGCGATTTAGCCGAAGCCGATCATCTTGAAATAAGCGAAGCATGCGAGTAATTTTGACTAAGAAATATTCAAAGTTATTTGGTGCTTGTGAACAGTGAAAATCAAATGAAGATAAAACAAAAAAGCAGCAGGGCAGCCGGCTCATCGATCGTCATCGCCAAGGTCGAGCTCGTCGTCGCCTCGCCTTCCGCCGCCCGATGGGTTGGAAGCGTCCATGATCGGTGGTCTACTTGCGATGGTCGGCCATGTGTTCGGCAATTTCGCTAAGACTGCGCCTCACTGGCAAACATCCCCTCAACGTCGGTATCACCACCGCCATGGGATCGAAAGCGCGTCGCGGTGGTCTGTGGGCGAGAATGTGGGTCGCGGTCATGATCGCGACCTCCGTCCTCTCTGGCGGAAGCGGCGGCGAGGCTTCGGCGCCCGGAGTGCCTCTGCGGCTGGTTGGTCGCGTGGGCGGCAGCTACGTGAGTCCTCAATGGCGTGTTGGCGCCACCCCAAGGTTCGAGCACCTCTTGGTGCGGCTGAAACGCCTTCTTAACATGATGGGCGGAGTTGCGGCTGCGGCGGAAGGACTCGGCTCAAGGTCTTGGCGCCATCTCGGCCCTCTCGCCGTTCTTACGCGCGCATGGCGGCGCGTCGGTCTCTCCGCGCCCGATGCCGCCTCGCCGTGTCGCTCTCACCGCTCACGTAGCGGCTCGCCTCTCACCGCGTCGATGCACAGGTAGTCTCGGCTCCGTGCTGATAAGCCGGCGAGTGTTGCCGTCGTCTGAATCGCGGCCGGGTGAAGATTCGGCGTGGCGTGTGGCGAAATGGCGGCGGAGGCTTGGGCCCGGGCGGCCTCGAAATCGGCCTCGATTCTCCCGGCGGCGGCGGCGCTAAGGCGAGGGCTTCCTCCGTTCGGCGGTATTGAAGCGCCCTTGGCGTGTCTCGAGGCCGTCTTTGGCGGCACCCTCAGCGAATCCGACCATCGAGCGTCGAACCACCAAGGAAGTGGTGGTCGGGGTCCGTGGCGGAGGTGTTGGCGCCATGATCGGCAATGGGGCGCCGAGGAGATGGCACCGTCTTTGGCGCCTTGGAGGCGGTAGCATTGCGCGGTAATCGTGAGGCGATCTGCATTACCACCTTGAGGCGCCGCCCTTGGCAAGGCGGCGGAGAGGTTTGGTCGTGGCGGACCCTCTTAGGTCGAGCCCGTGACATCCGAGAACAATCGGCCGCTGCCGTGGCCGTCATTGGTAGGGCCGTGTCCTCGATCACCGGTAGCCGTGGGTGGCACCACAGCGGCCTATGGAGTCCATTAGCGGGAACCGCTGGCGTGTTCAGGCGTTCGTGTCTGGCGGATCGGCGGCGGCGAGCAGTAGCCGGGAAAGATGAAATGCCCACGGATAAGCGGCATCGATCACGGAGAGCCATCTGCCGATGACTATATCTTCAAGTTTCGCGCTGGCGAAGACAAAAAAATGGTGTCGGTTGGTAGAGAGCCCACGAGAAAGAACATGTCTTGTGAAAAGGACTAAGAGAGATGAAGACTTACGCCGGACCCGCGTCGTGTACCATCGTCGTCGCCCGAAATCTTGCCATCTTTGGCGGTGGCGGCGGCGCAAAGTGATTCTCCGGGATCTGAAGTCGAGCCACCATCGCTCGGTCGGTCCGGCGCCCATGATCTGTTGATGCGGCCGCCATAACAAGGAGTTCCGCCGTCTCCTCGGCCGTGAATTCCGATTCTCGGAGGCCTCCGCCGCTCCGTGGGCACTCCCAAAGCGTCGACCCATTGTCATCGTTGTGTCTGACCGATCAACTGCGCCATGCCTTCCAGCTGGATTTGGGGAAGGCGATGTAGTCAGAGGCCATCCCATCTCGGAGGCAATAGCAACTCCCCACTACCTCATTATCGGTGGGCGTGACAGGAGGAAGAAATAGCGGAAGAGAGAAGATTGGCATCACCCCCACGAACATCTCACAAAGGTATCACGAAGATAGAGAGAAGATGATGGAGTTGGGGTAAGGTGAAGATGGTGGATCCGTAGAAATGGAGTCTGTGAAAAAAAATCGAAAAGGGCGGGACCGGTCCGGCCATCGATTGCCCAGTGTGTATAATGATCTCGTTCGAAGGCACCGTGGCGTGGCGGTCCCCCCAAAGCGGAAGGTGCCCTCCGGCGCTATGATGACCATCCTCTTTACCGCGAGTATCCGCGGTCGAGCGAGGATGGGGTGCGCCATGGAGGCCAAGAAGGCGAAGGCTTTTCGAGCAAAGAGTTGAAGGAGGTAAAGGTTGGAATGCGCAAGGAAGAAGAAGGCGTAAAACCACCTAATACAGATGAACCGGACTATATATGCGCCCCTGCACCGGCGGTTCGCGAAGGGGCAAGATCGTGCGTCGCCTCGGGTCGAGAAAAATCCATGATCTGGCGGAGGGAACCGAGGCGGTCGTATCCTCATAGTGGTGGCCCCACCCAGAACGCACTTTCGGCATTTAATGAAGGTTACGAAAGAGGCTTTGGCGCGTGTTCAAAGGCGGGCGAGGGCTCTTGTCGGCGTACTCTGTATGGGTACCCTCTCCGCCGCTAAGCGATCAACCAGCGGTCAACATACGGTCCACGTGGCGCCCGGCGGCGGTGGCGAAAGACGCTGCCGCCCGTGGCGATCCACGTGGTGCCGGCGGCAATGGCGAACGCGCATCTACTCGCGGCGAAGCGATCCACGTGGCGCCCGGCGGCGGTGGCCAAGCCGCCTGCCGCCCGGCGAAGTAGTCCACGTGGCGCCCGGCGGCGGTGGCGAAAGGCCACCTTTCGCCCGTGAAGCGATCCGCCCGCCGGCGGCGGTGGCGAAACGCACGTTTCGCCCGGCGAAATCCGTGGCGCCCGGCGGCGCGTGGCGCCCGCTTTCGCCCGGCGAAGCGATCCGCGTGGCGCCCGGCGGCGGTGGCGAACGCCCGCTTTCGCCGCGCCGCAAAACAAAAGGTGGAAGCGAGTGGCTTCACCTCGAGCTCCTTCCCTGTCGTGCTGATTACAGGCCACAGGGGCGGCGGTGTCGAACCGTCCGTGCAAGGGTTTACGCTACAAGCCCATTCCTCGGCGCCTCTCACCAACTTTGTCAAGAAAGGGTCAAATCACGGGCGGACCGCGGCGAAGCCATCGTCGGCATTTAATGAAATTTGGAGGCGGGGCGGCCTGGGAAGGCGTATTAAATGTGTAAGGATCGACATGATGACCCCTTTACCTACTCCCGGTGCTTTGGCCTATATAAGGGCCCTCGGATGCATAGGAAAGGGGGGCGAGGTTGAAAAAAACAAACCCGAGATAGCGATAGAGCCTAAGGAAGAACTTGTAATTCCCAAGCTTTGTACGGCCCCAATTCAAAACACTCTTTGAAAGCAATCCAGCAGGAAGTAAGGCTATTACCCAAGGAAAAGGGGGCCTGAACCTGGGTAAAATCCGTGTGTCATCCATAGTTCATAGAGGCCAGCGTTTGCCGCGTGGGAGTCTCTAGGGTTTCCCCTTGCTAGGTTTAGCCAGCTGCGAAGACACCCTCCTTCCGAACAAAACCCGGTCTGTCGATTCCGGGCCTGTCAGGTGGAATACACCGACAGACTATGATATAGCACTGGACACATCACAATCGGTTCTTATATGAGAAGCGATAGTGATGATCATACACATCACTATCGCTTCTTACGAAAGAATCGATTGTGATGAGCGTTCCTAAGAAGCGATCATCACTATCGCTTTTGATACAAAAATCGATTGTGATGTGAACGTGCACATCACAATTGGTTCCTACTAAAGAAACGATAGTGATGTTCATGCACACCACTATCGCTTCTGACATAAGAACCGATTGTGATGTGTATGATTACATCACTATCGCTTCTTATTTAGAAACCGATAGTGATGAGCACGAACATCACTATCGTTTCTAAGTAAGAATTGATTCTAATGTGCCTCACTAGGTTATTTATACCACTTGAGCTGAACTCTCCTTTGTTTTTCAAAGGAGATTTCTTCACTGCCACTCGATAAAACAGCTCATATTCTTTGGTTGGAAGCAATATTTGGGTGAGAAAAATTGAAATCCTCACGAGTGGGTGTTAAGAGGGTAAATTTGAAGCCTAACTGGAGGAGATTTCCCCTTATTTTGCAAAAATTTTGTTTTTCTTTAAAATATGAGCATTTCTTCAAACTAAGGCTGGAAACGAGCCGAGCCGAGCCCAAAAAGTTGGCTCGGCTCGAGGTCAGCTCGCCAGCCGGCTCGTCGGCTCGCCAAGCCAGACCAATAGGAGTTTTTTTTCAATTTTTAATATAAAACTTCAGAAATGACCAAACAACATAGCTTTCAAGTAATAAAGTCAAGATATTACTAACAAAAAAACAGAATTGCATTTGCATTCATTACCAAGAGTTCAAGAAATTGCATTCAGAATTAGTAAACACTGACATTGCATTCAAAATTAGTAAACCTATAGGTTCAAGAGAATAATTAGTAAACAAAAATACTGACATTGCATCATCAAGGATTCAAGAATTCAAAATTCAGAAAGTATCGCTTAGGGTTTTGTTCATATGGGCTAATTGGGCCGAGCCAACGAGTGGCTCGCGAGCCGAGCCGAGCCGGCTCGCTGAAAAACCGAGCCACAAAAATAGGCTCGGCTCGGGCTCGCTCCGAGCCGCGAGCCTGACCGAGCCGAGCCGAGCCTGGCCAAGCCCGAGCCGAGCTGCGAGCCGCGAGCCAAATTTCCAGCCTTACTTCAAACCCCTTCAATTTTGCACTACGTAATTTCGATATGTCACGAAGAAAGTTTAGGTTGCACTGGTATTGTGTATATCTTATCAGATTTCACACTCTTTATTTGACAAGCACACATGTATTTAATTATGTTAATTTGTAGTGCTCTCATGTTAATCTGAAATTATATTGTTGCTGTCACATGATAAATGTTAGAGTTTAGGCTGTGGAACGTACGTCTCCCGTTCGAGGGTGCTTGTTTATAAATATGCCGATCGAAATGGCATATTTATAAGCAAGCAGTCTCAGATTGTCCACGTTCTTTGGACAGTTCGAGGATATGTGGTTTGGACAAGTTCCTGATCAACTGTTGTACAACTCCAGAGTAGATTTCAGTAGTATCTCCCTTTGGTGTTCTCTGGGTACACACCCCTCTTGACCTGTTGTTAAGATTTGTATCTGGAGAACAGCAGGGAGATGCTGCCGAAATTTTTTCTAGAGTTGTACAACGGCTTAGGAACTTGCCCAAACTATATATCCTCGAATGGGATTGGGACCTAACCTATTTAGAGATTAGGAGTTATCGACGGTACCCTTGTTTTGTTTCATTGAAGTCAAAAAGATTTGCAAGCTACTGCACTATATAATTAGTTTATTTGATATCACTGTTAAAGTTTGCAATGTATGTCTTCTAACTAGGGAATTAGAAGCTCTTAACTAGGGAAAAAGCTACCTATCGTTCGGAAGTACATTTATATTTCCTGAAACCCGTCCTCTATTCTGCAAAGATAATATTAATTGAAATGATGTCTCCATATTTGAAATAGCTAGCTATAGCTCTCGCTCTAGTTTTTCCTTAATTTGTTTTGCGAAATCTAATTGCAGATAGACCATGAGGAATGGATGTATCAGAAAAGTCATGTGAGTGATGAATTTTAGAGGGGTGTTTAGGAGTTCAAAAAAATTGTAGAAAAAGACATGGTGAAGAGGAGTGTAAACTTCATATATTGTCCTTGCATTTATTGCACTAATCTTAGGAGATTTAACAACTCAGCTCAAATTGAGGATCACCTGATTCGACGTGGCTTCATGGGGAATTATATGTGTTGGATCCATCATGGGAAGATTGGTAGTACCCTTCCGGTATGCAACGAAGACATTGTGGAACCCGATGACGAGTTGCAGTGTGATATGTTCAAGGAGGATAATTTGGAGCAAATATTGCAGGATGTGGAGGAAAATTACATGGAGAGAGTTTGAAAAGTTTAAAAACTTAATGGAAGACGATGCCAAATCACTATTCTCAGGTTGCAATGCAGAATACACCAAGCTGGGTTCGGTCCTTGCATTGTTCGAACTGAAGGCAAAACACCGTTAGACAAATACAAGTTTCAATGCACTTCTAGTTCTTCTATCGGATCTACTTCCGGAGAGAAACGAGTTGCCAACAAGCATTTATGAAGCAAAAAAGCTACTATGTTCTATGGGAATGGAAATAGAAAGGATATATGCATGTCTGAATGATTGCATCTTGTACTGTAACGTGCATCAGGAGCTACACGTTTGTCCAGTTTGCAGTGTGCCCCGATACAAACAAAAGGAGAAGTGTAATGACAAGAAGTGTAGGAGCCGGACCGACAAGGCGACGACAGTGAAGAGGTCACTAAAGGTGCACCGGGCAAAGTATTGTGGTACTTGCCCATTATTCCTCGTTTGTAGCGGTTGTTTGTAAATCCTAGAGAGGCAAAATTGTTGCATTGGCATTATGAGTCTCGAAAGGAAGATAGCAAGCTGAGACATACTGCTGATTCAGCTCAATGGAAAAACATCGATTGGAAACATGAGGAGTTCAGTGCCGAAATGAGGAACATAAGATATGGCTTGAGAATGGATGGAATGAATCTGTTTGGTAACATGATCAGTCGTCATAGCACTTGGCTAGTTCTGTTGTGTATCTACAATTTTTCTCTTTGATTGTGCATGAAGCGGAAGTATATCATGATGTCATTGCTAATCTCGGGACTCAAACAGCTAGGAAATGATATTGATGTGTATCTTGCTCCACTAATCGAGAATTTGGTAAAACTGTAGAAGGAGGGGGTCGTGGTGTGGGATGCATACAAAAGAGAGCACTTCACCCTACGGGTTATGGTATTTTGTACCACAAATAATTTTCGGCCCTTGGTAATTTGGCGGGCTACAGTACGAAAGGAGCCAAAGCATGTCCTATTTGTGAAGAGGACATTGATAACTATTGGCTACCAAATTATAATAAAACTGTGTATATGGGTCACCATAGGTTTCTATCTCGCAGTCATCGATACTGTAAGATGGATGACAAATTTGATGTGAAGAGGGAAGTTTGCTTGGCCCCGCAGCCTATGCCTAGAAGGCAAGTATATTCACGTGTGGAGGATATTGTCGGGACCCGAATCTGCAAATCCGGACCCTCTGTGTATTCTGCACTAGTCTAGGATCACGCTAGTGCACACAGGCTAAACAGGGTTAAGGTACCACAATCATACACAGCGGAATAATAATAAAGTACTTCAAACATGTATATAAACGAGTTGTACGACTTTATGGTCACCTTACAAATAGTCTGCCACGTAGGGCTTACATTACTAAAAGTATTAGGAAAATAACAGCGAAAAATAAAGCATCGTGGTGACCCATCACTTTGCCACAGGCAACTGACGAGGCTTGCTCCCTAGTTCTCTGACTCCTCGACATACTCCTCTTCCCAAGCAGGCGTAGACTCTTCCTCTGATGTTGTTGTAAGCAAGGGTGAATACACACCGTACTCAACAAGTCATGCACAGAATGCAGTTCTATTACTACATGCATGGCTTATTACAAAGGAATGGTTCATTGGGTTATTTTGCATTGAATCAGCATTTTAACTTATTATTTACTTAGATAGAAAGCAACAAAACCATATAAATATAATAAGTTTCTCAAACTGTTTTTCCACATATTTTTTGACACACAGTCCTGAATCAAATTTCACATTTATCCCTAGCACACAGCCACTCATCCCCATTTTATTTTTGAAAATCTACCCCTTGACTGTAATCCCCAAGCTTTGTCCAATTCCGTGGACTCGGCTATTCGAATAGTTTTGACACACTTTGCAGAGGTTATACACTTTACCTACAAGATATAATCAACTCACCACGTCAGTCGTGCATCGCCATACAAGAGTATGCGAATGAGCGATCATAACAAAGTCTTTCCAAAACTTCCATCCTCGCATGCGTACCTCCCGATATAGTTCCCACTGTCCCTTCTCTCACACAGGCGTAAATCTGAGGCCAACGATATCCGTTGAAGAGATGTAAGACTGCAATGGTAAACACTACACCCTTCTTTCCACATCCACAGATACAAAACCACCTGAGGTCTCACATGCTAAGACTTCGAAATCATACTCAACTAGGACTGTCCCATACCAGCCATGTGGTTGTATGAATGACTCAGTTCAAAGGCTTGCAAGGTTAAGGCAAGACTTCCTTTTTCCCAAAAATTTGGCACACAGCCACCTCATTTGCCACACAGGCTTCCCCTGGCACAAAGTCTCGGTCCACTTGCCCCAGTCTAAAATATTTCCCACCCCAAGTTGTTTTACGGTGCAACACATGCCAGTAAATCAACCTTCATGTAGAACCACATAGGTCTCCACATTTCAACATCATTACCAACAACATTTCACCTTTTAACAAAATACATCCACTATTCCTTTAATCAATGTTGCTTTTGTATTTTAAAAGATTATTCATGGTATATGCACAGCTAAGCAACTATTCATGGTCTAGCCTCCCGTGTTGGCATATCATTACATCCAACTATTATTATCAACTTAGGGAAACAAATGAATCATGTCATACAAATATTAGTGACAAGGTGGCAATAACAAATAGGTTGATTAACAAATTCACCCAAATTAATTAAATCCATTTTTAATTAAATTAGCATGCATAGTTTGAATCAAAATACATTTTCAAAACTTAGGAACAAAATGATCAACGCATAACTTGCCTGGCACTTGCTATAAACTGCTCTTGACGAGGGCTGGGAACTCCTTGACCGGCCGGCGTTCGGTCAACGGATCCCCAAGCTCGGAAGGCCCCGACCGTGACCTAGGTGCGCACTGGGGCGCTCGACCTCGAGCGTGGTGTGCCCGAGCTCGACTCCGCACGACCTCGAGCTCGAGCGGGGTCTCGTCTGAAGCCCTGATCCGCCCTAGGATTTGGATCGAGCATTTGGTAACAGTTTCGAGAGCGGGTCATGGGGATGACTAAGAGTCTTGCGCAGCAAGTTCGAGGCGATTCTTGCCCGACCCTCAAGGTGCACGAAGGCCCTTTCCCAAGGATCGCTCCCGGCCGTTGCGGGCAGAGGGAGTATAAAGACCAAGGACGCGTGAGCTCCAGGGGACACGAAGACAACACAGCGCACACAGTAGCTCGAGTTAGGAATCACCGTTACCGTCTTGAGTTGTAAACAATGCTCTGTACTCCCATATAACAAGAATCACCGCCGCAAGGCGACTGGAGTAGAGCTATTACCTTCACAGGGGCTCGAACCAGTATAAACTCTTGTCTCGTGCTCGTTGTCGCCTTGCTCCGACCCTCACCGCGATCGATTTTCTTCCTTCGTTCGAGCAAAACGTAGCTCGGGTCCCATAAACTCTCTGACCCCTACCTCTTTTCTTGCGGTTGACGATCACGATCGTCGGCAATGGCGCCACCGTGGGGCCCGATTGTTTTGCTCTTCGCGAGAGCGACACCAAGACTCGAGAGCATGGCGCCCTTCGCCGACGGATTTTCCTCGAGAGCGGACTCCGACTCCGTGTCCTGTTCACGCCCTCACCGCCGCCGCTCGGCGGCGACGTTACGGTGGTGGGCGGTCAAAGCGGCCAGAAATGCGGATGGCCGTGATCCGCAGAACCGGAAGACGCTTCGCCGGATGGTGCGGTTGCCATCAACCAAGCCATAACAGCTCTCCGGCGGAGGCCCAGAGAAGGGCACATCTTGAGCCACCGGGGGCCCCTACCGGGGCGCCTCCGCTTCTCGCCGGGTCATAGCCAACCCCGATAGGGCGAGTCGGAGCTCTTTGGCGAGCCTGGCGAAGAACTCGTCGAGCTGCGGCCAGGTGGCACCTCCGCAAACGCCGAAGTCAACACTCGGGACCCGCTCGAGAAGTAATGATAACACGTCGCGCCATCGGCCGCGTCGGACACCTCTGCGCAGAGCGGCCCGAACAACGAGCTCGGGGCGAGGCTCAGCGCAGACGCCGGCGTCCGCGGCACCGCGCCAACCAGACGAACTGGCCGAGCCGCTCCGAAGTCGTGGCGGCGGTCTGCGGACCTCTCCGGGCGTTCCTCCCAGCGCCGCAAAAGGTACAGGACCGCTGCGTTACCAACGGTGATTCCGTGCTCGGCACCATGGTGCGTCCCAGCCGAGGTCGGGCGCGGGCAGCCTCGACTCCGAGTCCGGCGGCGGGATCTTGTCGGCGATGACCACGACCGCCGTGCTGTCGACCTCTGGTGCATGGCGTACTCAAGCGGCCTTCGTCGCGTCGCGATGGCGGCGGTTCAAACCCTCGTTGATCGGCGCCGACGGAACCAAGAACCCCGACGAGTTCTGTCCATCTATTCGACCGCTATCTGGCGGTGGAGAGACGAGCTCGTAATGGCAAACTACCTCCGGCTATTACGGGCCGGGCCGCTAGGACTGGCTTTTTAATCGGCTTTGGCTCCTTTAGGTCGTGGCGCCAGATCGAACGCCTTCGCTCCAACTTCGAGTTATTCGGCGGCAGGCGAGGAAAAAGACACAGATCGTGTCATCGGGGAAGAACGAAACCTTCTTGGCGACTTTGTGCGGCGATTCATCCGCTGGGAACTGATCGAGCATTTCGACGAGGCCGTCATCAAGGCCTTCAAGTTCGGGTCCGTGATCGGCGTCTCACGAAGACACGGAGATCATGTCGAGGCTCGGCGTCAACAAGCTTTTTCGCATGGCGGAGCGATGCGCGGCCGCGGACTACGCTGCTTGCTGAAGCGACTACGACCAAGGTAAGCTCGGTCTAAACCAAGCGAGGCGGTCCGTCCAACCCGGGAGCGCCGACCACGGCACCGCCTCCAAGAAGCGGAAGCGCGATCGTAGGGGCGGCGGGGGTCTACCACGGGTGGTCGTTTCGGCGAATGGCCAGCGCGAGGTTCTCGAGGTCCGAGGTCAAGCTCGGGAGGGCCCTAAGCCTCGCCAAGGTCGACCTCGACCTCACCAAGCGAAGAACCAGCCCCAGCAGGAGGGCCAACGCGCCGGCCCCCGACGGGCTGATGCTCGGTAGCCGAGGGTCGAGGGGCGCGCGGGGTATGATGAAACAAAGTTCTGTCTTTTTCACAGGGCGGCCAGCCACGATCTGTGGGCTGCGGGGCTTAGCGAGAATAAAATTGGGCGCCTTCTCGATGGGCGGGTGAGATGCCCATGCTCCGAAGGATGACGACCAGGCCGACCGGGTGAATCTTGCCAGCGAACACGACGACCTCGACCTAGAGTTCCAGCAAGGCGAGCGCCGGATCGATGTCATCTTCGGTGGCTCGTCGGCCTACCAGTCCAGGCGCGAGGTCAAGGCCGCCGCACATACCATCTACCAGGTCGCCGCTGGGAAGCCCACCGAGCAGCCTTGCAAGTGGGCCGGGGCCACCATCACCTTCTCCCCGGAGGATGCTCTCCCAGGTATGGCTCGAGACCTAAAGACCGCCTTGGTCGTGACCCCGACCATCAGCAACACCACGGTCGGTCGCGTCATGGTCGATGGCGGCGACTTTCTTAACTTCTTTGCAAGTAGGGCGCTCGGCCGGGATCTGATTCCCGGTCGAAGGTCAAGAGCATCACCATACCATTCTTGGGATAGTCCGGGAGTTCGACCACCCCTTAGGGCGGGTTGTCTTGCCGTCACCTTCGGTGGCTCGACAACTTCGTCCGAGTTGATCACCTTCGAGGTGGTCGAGGTGACCTCCGTACAACGCCATCCTCGGGCGACTGCCTTGGTCAAATTCATGGTCGCCAACCATTATAGCCATCGGTGCATGAAGTTACAGCCCCAGCGGTGTCATCATCGTGCAGGCGACCTACAAGCGGCGCATGGTTTGTGAGACCAAGGCCTTGGCCCTTGCAGCGTGCTACCCAGTGATCGAGGAGAGCGACGAAGAACGCCCGCCAGAAGGCGGCGATATAGCCTAGCGGGGCAACAAAGGCCGTGCCGCTCGACGAGAGCTACCCGACAAGGTGCGTCCACGTCTCCGATGGGCTGAGTTCCAAATAGGAACTCGAGCTCGTCACCTTCCTTCGCGCCAACAAGGGTATATTCACTTGGGAGCCCGCGGATATGCCCGGCGTCTCGAGGGAGGTGATTGAGCACAAACTGTAGGTGGGATCCGGCTCCGACACAGGCGCCAAAAAGCTGCGTCGCTTCTCCCGGAGAAAGTTGCGATCATCAAGGAGAACCTTGACAAGCACTTGAAGGCGGCTTCATTCGTGAGATTAACTACTCCGAGTGGTAGCCAACCCGGTCATCGTCTTGAGAAGAAGGGAGAAAGTGGAGAATGTCGTCGACCATACGGGGTTGAACTCGGCTTGCGAAGGATAATTTCCGCTTCGCGCATCTACGGATCGTGGACTCCACCGCGAATGCCAAGATCTTGAGCTTCTTGGATGCTTACTCGGGATACCACGAGATCAAGGCGGCGATCGACGGCGAGAGCAAGACTTCCTTCATCACGCCGTTTGGCACCTATTGCTATCGACCACATCATTCGGTCTGCGCAATCGGGGCCACTTTTCAACGTCGATGACCAAGACTTTCGAGCCCCAGATCGGGCGGAACCTTGAGGTCTCGTGGGCGACATCATCGTCAAAAGCGCCGCCGAGGCGACCACGTTCGCGACCTCGAGGAGACCTTCGCCAACTGAGCAGCACAAGATCAAGCTCAACCCGAGAAGTGCGTGTTGGTAGCGTCCGATGGGTGCTCGGCTACATGATCGGGGCTCGAGGTTGGTCCAAACCGAAGAAGATCGAAGCGATCGAAAAGATGGCACCCCGACCTCGATCAGCGGTGCAAAGCCTCACCGCCGCATGGCGCCCTCGGCGAGTTCATCTCGAGGCTCGGCGGCGGGCTCCCATTCTTCCAAACCTTACGCAAACCGCACGGGGCTTGAGTGGACTCGATGGCCCAACGATCGCCCGGCGACTGAAGGCGTACTGTCGTCCCCACCCCTCCTTACAACGCCACAACTTTGGTGAGAATTCTTGCTATATCTCGCGGCCACCCCCATCTTTGTTAGTGCCGTCTGGTGGTGGAGCAGGGGCCTCAAAGACACCCATTTATTATGTCGGTGAGGTCTTGCATGGCCCGAAGGCGCTACCCGCAGGTCTGAAGCTGTTATATGCTCTCCTCATGGCCAGCGCAAGCTCGGCACTATTTCGAGCGCACTCGTGGTCGTCGAGCAACTTCCGCTCGGGGACATCTGAGAACCGGAGGCGGCGGGCGAATCGCCAAGTGGGCCATGGAATCTGGCGGCGTTCGGCGTCGGTCGTGGCACGCCGACCATAAAGTCGCAAGTGCTCGCCGACCGTGGTCGGCGACGTCGCACCCACTCCGAGCTTGGTCGAAGAGGAAAAGCCACTGGTCATGTTCTTGACGGCTCGAGGTCCTTCAAGCGCTTCGAGTGGGGTCCTTATCCTCACCCAGCGGCGGCGAGTGAGTCGTAATTCGTTTTGGCTTCTCAGCGACCAACAATGTGGCGGAGTACGAAGCCCTCTTGGCCGGCTTACGAGCTTGCAAGGCCTTGGGCGTACGCCGTCTGGTCGTGAAGGGCAACTCCCAGCTCATCATCAACCAGTTCAACAAGGACTACCAGTGCTCGGAAGACTCGATGGCAAAGTACCTCGCCGAGGCACGCAAGATGGAGAAATGGTTCCAGAACTTGGAGCTCAAGCACATCCCCAGGAAAGACAACTCCAGCGCGGACTACCTCTCCAAGCTCGGCTCCTCCAACGACGACCTCCCACCCGACGTCATCCTGGAGACGCTGGCGGCCCCATCAATCTCCGACCAAGAGGTCGCGCTCGCCATGGTCGAAGGTACCCCCTCCTGGGCTGAGGCCATCCACGATTTCCTTGCTCGGGGCAACCTGCCACCCGACCCTGCCGAGAGGAGCCGGATCAAGCGCCGGGCGAGTCTGTACACGCTTGTCGAAGGAGAGCTTCTGAGCGCAATGTTTAAACATCTGACGCGTGCATCTCCACGGAGGAGGGTAAGTACCTCTTGCATGACATTCACTCGAGCCTCGTGGGGTGCACTCTTAAATGCAGACAATGGTCGGAAGGCCTTCGCATGGGGTACTATTGGCCCTCGGCGCGGGATGCTCGTGATATCGTCCGCTTTCCGAGCCCGCCAATTCCACACACGGAAGTCGCATCAACCCGCCTCGCGCTCCGGACCATCCGCTCGCGTGGCCCTTCTCGACACAGAAATTGGACATCCTCGGTCCTTTTCCTCAAGCAGCCGGGAAGAAGTTTACGTTAAATCATTGTCGACACCTTCACCAAGTGGATAGAGGTGAACCGGTCTCGACCATAAGCGCTTTCGGCGGCGGTTCATTTCTTCCGCTTGTTCGTGGTCACAGTGCACGGGTTCCATGCAAAATTATCACGACAACGGTACTCGGTTTACGGCGAGTTGTTCGGGAGTTTTGCGAGGAACTTCGGCATCAAAATCTGCTTAACCGGTGGCTCACCCCGAGCAATGGAGCAGCGGAGCGCGCCAGCAAACCGTCGTCGAGCGTCAAGAAACGAGTCGCAGATGAGCTCGTCGATCTGGCAAGGCACGGTGGGCGAACTTCCCACCGTCCTATGGTCTATTCGTACCACAACAAGCCGAGCCACGTGGTCCACACCCTACCGGCTCGTGTTCGATGCGAAGCCGTCACGCCTCCAGAGTCCTGTTGGCTCTGCCGAGTCGACAGTCGACCAAGTCGACTTGAGCACGAACGGTCTCGACCTCACCCTCGCGAAGAAGTAAGATGCTGTGTGCCTTTGCTACGATCAACGCACTACCTGCAAGCTCTTCGCAGACATGCGTCTCGGTCGGTACGACCTAGGAAGCTCCTTGTTGGGGACCTAGCCCTGAGGCGGATTCAGAGCTCGTTTAGCACCAACAAGTTATCCCCGCGGTGGGAGGGCTCCTATAGAGTTGTTTCAACAGATCGCACGGGGGCTTACCGGCTAGCGATGCCCGATGGCAGAGAGCTCTCTAGCTCGTGGAATATAGATCAGCTCCGGAAGTTTTATGTGTAAACTCTATGCCTCACAATTCAATAAAATTTGGTCTTTCATTTATGCCCTTTTATATCCGCTTCCACTTATGTTCTTGCTATTTCTTTTTAAGCGGTTCCTCGTTTGATTTTCGAACCACGACCTTCGTGCGCAAGCGCATTTGCTCCTAGTCTAAGTGACCTTGAGTTTGGCGTTCACCCCAGTGAGACGAGCTAAGCGTAAGCGAACCTCTTCACAATCTAGCTCTTCCTGTGCGGGCTCGGTGAGAACCTCGCCGCTTTAGCTGTCGAGCGATATGCATGGTCACGAGAGCCGTTCGAGCATTAACCTACTTAACGATGTCTGCTTCGTGCCCTTCTACCTTTGCAAATTGTTCCTCCACTTTGCAGGTCGTGGCCTCTCGTCCATATTTAAGTCTTGTGCCCAAGGCACGCGTCGCTCGACCTCGGACCCAACGGGGGCTGGGTAAGGCTGCCCTATCGGCGCACGACCTAGAAAGCACGGGAATGGCTAACAAGCAAAGCAAGAAAGACTTCAAGTATCCCCAAACAACGGATTTACAACAGGGACGAGGTTTCTTTGTACACCAAAAACTAACCACTCCTGTTAGTACATCCCTTGCTTTTTAAAGTTTTTTTTACAGGTCGGCCATCTCGGGGCGCGAAGCTTCTCTTCTTTCGAGCACGGCGACTTTGGTCCTCAGGGCCGATAGCTCACTCTGGTTCTGGAGGGCCACCGTGGAGGCATTCGAAGCTCAGCGCCGTTCGTCTTGGAGCTGGGTCATCGCGCTCGTCGCCGCCCTTTTGGCACGCTCAAGCCTCCTTCAAGCTCAGAGACCTTGGCCTCGAGCTCGGGGGCGCTTTCGCCGAGGAAGACCGGTCATGGCGGCCTTCTCCAAGCCTCAACCTTGGCTGCTTTCGTCCTCGGCGCCTTGTCGGCGCGGCCGAGCTTCTCTTGAGTTCGGGATCTTAGCCTCGAGGTCGGGGGCGCTTCGGTCGGAGCGCCGCTCTGCTGGCGGCCTTCTCGAGGCTTCAACTTTGGCCCGCTTCGACCTTGGCGCCTTGGCCGACCGTCGCGCGCTCTTGCTCGGCGGCCGTATAACCATGGTCGCGTTCGGAGGCCTGGCACGCTCGAGTTCCGCCGTATGGGCTACTTCTTGTGCCCTCGTAAATGCAGCGCAAATCGTCAATCTCTGGGCCTTACGCCGAGCTCTCCTTGCTCGACCTCAATGGTCGAGATAAGCTTCGCGCTCAACCTCCGCGCCTCTATTGCGTCGAAGGCCCTTGACCGACGACGGCATGCTCTGAAGGCCTTGTAGCCCTTGGGTGGCATGGTCGATCACCTTCACGACGAGTAGGGAGGCCCAAAATGAGGGAATAAGGAACACAGGCTACCAGCTACGAAATGCGCAGGAAGACCCTTACCTCGCGGAGATGGCCTTCCAGGCGTATGCGGGTAAACTCCTCGCGGTCGTCGATACGATCGCGGGGGATCTCTTCCTCCTCGTCGACCGGCGCACCAGTATCAAGGTCGACCCCGACCACCACTGGCGCGCTCGGGCCGGGATCTCGAGTTACCGCCCTAGGGGCGGCCTGGTCGTTCGTCGCCTCTTCCGGGGGGTTCGGCCCGTCAACAACGAGGAAAGCGCGGCGGCGATCTTGGTCGACCTTCACGACCGGGCCCCACCCGTCTCCGGCTCTAAGGGGACGGCAGCCGGGTCCGCCATAGGATTCTCGACCTCCACGGCCGGGGGTATCGCAACCGATGCCGGCCTTGACCTCTGCAGCAGTCCGCGGAATGGGGTAATTGATTCAAGTGATGCACTGAGTGAGGCCAGGTCATCTCAGTCATCTTAGAGCTGTTCGCGTACCTCTCATGACGCTAGGCTAGATGAGGAGTTGAGGGAGCAGCGAGAAGCGATGAGAAGAGCAGAAATCGAGCGAGTGGAGGCGATGAGAAGATCACAGGAAGAGTGGGCAAGGCAACAACAAGAATATATAATTAATTGGCAGATACAACAACAACAACAACATCTGCAAGTAAATTAGTTAGAACTAGCTATGAATTGATGAATTGCCTACATTTTCATCTTTCTTTCATGCAAACGTCAATTTAATTGATGATATGAAGATTTACTTTATTTTTTCTTGTAATTTGATATTCAGGAAATTCTATCTTCTCATTTGGGGACAACAATTAATTTTCCAGCACTTCAGCCTCCTCCCCCGCCTCCTCCTTTTTTCGTACCGCTATCCCCATGATATGGTTAATTTTTCTAATCACAAATTCCATTGAACAAAATGTACATATGTTGCGAATCACTTAATAATTTTCTTTAACATATAGGGTTCGATAACACCTCCAACGGCGGGATCTGGTGCAAATCTGGATCTGAAAGTAGGCAATGCTACAGTACACCGTCTGTTGGGCGATACATACACTCGGGAGGTGACGGCAATGAAACAATGATACTCCAGGAAGTTGAATTCTTTCTCTTCCATGTGACCTTTTATGTATGAATGTCGACTTGGTTGAGTATGGAACCATTAGCTTGTTGATGATATGTATGTGTATGAACATGTGTTGATGGTGGATGTTTGAGTGAACCACTTGTTAATTATTTGTATGGACCGGTAATTGTGATACTATGTGTATGCGTCGTTTATTTTGATTGTGTTGATAGTGAAATGGGTAAGATATGGATATTTTGTGATATGATTGATGATTGTTACGCTTTGCATGTGATGATATCATTGCTAAAAATATAGATGAATTTTTTGTTATTTTCTAGGATTTTTTTGTGAAATTTCTAGGATTTTATATGATTTTTTTAATTTTTTTAAATTAAAATATTATTTTTGTCGGCCAAGCCGACGAAAATAACCAATTGACCGACGAAATTAGGTGCCAAATTTTTTTTGTCGGCTGAGCCGACGAAAATAACCCAAAACACCGATGAAAATAAGTCGAGCATTAATTTAAATCGGCTGGCGATTTAAATTAAATATGTCAGCGTCGACACGAGGCGCGATTCGATTGCATCAACTAGTAATTTCAACGGTCACGTGAGCCGTCGAAAATAATTTTATTTTCGTCGGTAGCCGACGAAATTAACTGTATTTTCATCGTTTTTGTTCCGTTGGCCAAAAGCCAACGAAAGTACCCGAAAAACCGACGAAAAAATAACTCAGTTTCCTGTAGTGGCAGGGAAGAGTACCGCGTGGCTGAGAAGTGAAGATGAGCTGAAGGTTTTCTCGAATGCCAAAGCGCGAGTTTGAGATTGCTAGAGCGAACCTTGACAGCTACGTGCCCGGGCGGTCGGTGCAACATTTGTTTGCGCGTGGCATTGCTTGGGCGAAGCTGTGGACAACGCTTGGACAGAGCAATTAGTTGGAAAAAATGCTGGCCAGACTCTGCCGTGGCAACGGGTGAGCTGAGTTTCTTGTGTCATGGCAACGAATTGGCAAGGGTTGTGTTGTTGTTTCGCTGGCAAAAGAGGCAGAGAAGTCAGCCAATTTCATGCCGTGGCAGAGAATACAATAGAGAAGTGTTGCCATGGCAAAAATTTTCGCCGGTTCTAGGCGACTGTGGCATCAAGGTAGAGAGGGGTCGCCCGGTTTGGCAGAGAAAAGGAGGCGGCTGGCAAGGTTTCTCAGTTGCCAAACATGTGAAATGAAGCTGCCATGGTGGGGAATGGACAGCGACAAGGTGATGTAGGAAGAGGCCAAATTGGTGCTGGGTTTTTGCTTGCCTGCGGCAGCATTCGAGTAGAGATGAGCAAAGGCAGGGCTTCGGCTGACCGAGGGAGAGAGCGAGGCTGCGGTCCAGGGGCAATGCATTTGGGAAAATGGGGCGCTGGCACGTGGGGTCGCCCAAGAAGTGGGCCCATGAGTCAGTGAGTGCAACCAGGTTCAATGCACTGGTCTAAAGACAAGAAATGCAACAGCCCATATCTTATCCAGATCAAGAGATGATTTTGCGCCATAAATATAAACTAGCAATAATAGCGCGCTACGCTGCGCCGTTCTGTAGAATCGATAGGACCCGTCGGTAAATCCATGGGGTCATATTTTCGGTTTTCATATTTGTTTAAAAAAATAGGTCGTTAGCTATAAACCTTCAACGAATCTACGTTTTTTTAGAAAACCGCAGTTACAACCCGTCGTCTGATAAAATTTGTCGAATTTTCGACTTCCGTAATTTTTAAATAAAATGGGTCGGTAGAACCAGTTGGCGAATCCATAGGATATTACAAACTTTCGATGAATCCGCGTTTAATCTACGGGTTACTATAAATCTTCGACGAATCTGTATTTTTTTAGAAAACCGTGGTTGTTTTTTTACGCATTTCGGGATATTCGATCGTTTTTTTTGTTTTTTGTGTTTGCTAAAAAAATGAGTCGTTAGGACCCGCCGGCGAATCTATGGGTCGCTATAAATCTTTGGACAAATCTCGTTTTTTAAAAAACCATGATTATAACTTGGTTGGCAAATACACAAGTTGTTATAAACCTTCGACGAATCCGTGTTTTTTTGTCGATCGTGTTTTATTTAGAAAATTGCGATTGAATCTGTGTTTTTGTTTTTTAAAAGAAAAGTCGGCGATTTTTTATGTATTTCCTTTTTAAAAGTCGCTTTCGGACCGTAAATGAATCCATGAACCGCTATAAACCTTCGATTTAATCTGGTTTTTCGTTTTTGGTTTTTGTGTTTGTTAAAAAAGCGGGTTGTTAGGACCCGCCGGTGAATCTATGGGTCGCTATAAATCTTTGGACGAATATACGTTTTTTTTAAAAAAAAATCCGGGGAAAACGGAGAAATGACCTGAACGTAAGGAGCAAAGACCTGTTTGTTATTTTTTGGACCTGATCGCTATCCTGAAAAATTACAAAAGGGCTTCTTCGCGATTTGAATTTAACGGGAGTCTTTTTCCGTAAAATACCGCACGAGGGATCCAAACGCGATTAAGAAAAAAAATCTTTCCCTCACAAGAAATCGCGAAGGACCTATTTGTAATCCGTAATTCGAAGAAATGGAGGGGTTTTTTGCAAAATGGCGTGCGGTGACAGGTGACTGGCCTGGTCTCTCACCAATTTCTTGCGCTATAATGGGTGCAACCATGAGGGTCATTTCGCACTGGATAATTTTTTATAATTGTTCTCAATGATATTTGGGTAATTCTTATTATACTATAAAAGTTTCATATCAAACTAATCTATACAAAATTTATAAAAATTCTAACAAGCACTATTGCACAAAATTCCTAATTTCGATTTTTATTTTTCTTGGATAACAAATAAGCTTTTCTTTAGTTGAAATTTTTCTTATAATTATAATGATTATTTTAAGCTACCATAAAATTTTTAGGTAATGATCAGTTATGTTTATTTTATAAAATTTTGAAATTGCCAATATTGTTTTTAAATTTATTCTATTTTTTATTTTATAATTGCAATAAATTTGATTATTTATTTATAAAACTTTTTAGAGATGTCTTATGGCTATTTTATCCTTTTTAAAAATTTAAACTTCATATCTTTTGTATTTAATTTATAATAATTCTAATATTGATATTTTTGGATTTTCACTTTCTTATTTTTGAATTTTTAAATATAACAAATTTGGTTATTAATTTTATATTTTTATCCATACAGAGGATAAGGAAAAAATTTTATCGATATAATTTCATATTATTTTTATTTAATTCTAACAATGTCCTTTGTTGGTAGTTAAAGTTCATTTAAATTACCTTTTATTTAAGTATTTAATTATGTTGACATGACCTTTTGAATTCAGAATTGAATTTCTAGTGATTTACTGAGTTTAAAAAAATTTATATATTTTATTGTTATAATATTTTATCCTTATCTTTTTCTATCACTCAAATCTAATGAAAAAGGATTTCTCCTTCAGAGCAAAAATAAAAAAAGGCCCAGAAAATCCAGAAAAGGCCATAAAAATTCATAAAATATGGAAACTCAAAATGAGATTATATTTCAAACTTATTTTCATAGTTTGCTCATTTAAGAAGAAGAGTTTTATATTGCAACTTATCTTTTTTAAGACTTTTCGAAAAGCTGTGCTCACGGTCATGAGAAACTTAGTGCGTCGACACTGGTTAGAAGTTTCATTATTTTCAGAAAAAGAGTTCAGTTAGAAATATTGTGGAAATCTCACTTCATATAACATGCAAAGAGATGGAAAAGGATGGTTTGATACTCACAAACATGGAGGATCCTGAGTTGCTACATTTATGTTTTCGTACTTCTTATTTACATATCTGTCAAATTGCTCTTACAAATTCCATTTACAATTTATTACTTGATATCCATATTTCAACTTTGCTTTATGCAAATAAACTTAGTAGCCTTTTCTTTGATATAACTTGCATTTATTATGTGGTTGTGATACACTACAAGTCTTGCTGAGTACAAAAATATTCAATCTTATTTATTATTGATTTAGTGGGCAAAGAAAATGAAGTCCCCGATGATATGTACTTCACCTCAGGTTATAGGAATTACAACGATAAGCTTTTCTAGGGTTTACACTTTGTTAGTTGCCTGTGGGACATTTGGGCAAGGCATACTATTAAGATTTGTATTTTCCGCTGCACTTTAATTGGCCTTACGGCCATATTGTATGAACAATATTATCTTAATGTATTTGTAACTTCGTGCATGGATATGATGACAATGTTGGAAATGTGCGTACTAGTCACTAATCATGGGACTAGTACAGTGTGCACATGAGATCTTCTCGGTATTCTACGTTAGAAGGGAGGGTCTCGACATGAGTGTGATTGAAAATACAAATGTATTTCTTATACAACTATAATAGCTCTGATACATCTTTAATTGATTTCCATAGTTTTCTTTTGGCCGGAAATGATTCCATCTTTGTAATTCGAGGTTTCTTTTTATTTTCTCATGAGAAAAAAATATTTATCGTCGCGCAGCTGAAGCTTTTGTTAAAGGTTTTGGTTATTTGCCCTAGTTTTCGGTTTCAGGTTTTACCGAGCCGTATAGTTTTACGGCAAATTTGTTTATCCTGACATTTGTCATTTCACGCCAAGGATTAAATTATTTGGTTCGCTCCAAGGGTTTAAAGTTGGATTTCTGGATTATTTGGAGGGTCTTCATTTCTTTTTCCCTCCCTCACCTAATCTCTCTCTCTCTCTCTCTTCTATTGTGTGGCTAGGAATCTTGGAGGCAGGATTTTTTTCCCCAACCAGCTGAGCTCTTGCGCCTCTAGCTTTTCCCTCCCGAGCTTTCCCCTCGCGCCTCCCCTCCCAGCTGCTTCCCCAGCCGCCTCCCTCCCGAGCTCCCTCCTAGCGCCGGCCAAGCTCCCCCTGGCGCCCTGCTTTCTCCCCCCCAAGCCGACTCCCCTGGCCTCCAGCATCAGGCGCCGCCCCAGCTGGCTCCCTCCATTCTCCCTCCCCCGGCCGGCTCTTCCCTGCTTCGCCTGCCTGGCCGAGCTCCCTGGCTCGAGCTCCTCTTGGCGCCCTCCCTAGGCTGGAGCGAGCAACGTTCAAGCTGACAATAAAGACCGCGGCAGAGCAAAGACCAGGCGACTCTCCTCCTCTTTGGCCAGCACCCTCCAGCAACAACACCGCCTCCTTTGCCCCTTGCCTTCTTCCTGTGGTGAGGACTCAAGCCTAGATTTTTATTGAAATGTTGGTTTCTAGTATGCATGTCAGGTGTTCGATGAAATGGCTGTGAGGTATATGCATGTGTTTGATGAAATGCCTAGGAGGTTTAATGTTGCTATTTGGTTCAATTGGTGTGACGATAGCATGAGTGCAAATTGCTGGCTTTGCATTTGGTGATAGGGAGCTAACATTGCATTTACATAGGTTGCCCTCTTCGCTAGCCTGAAAAAGGTTTGCTAAAATATTCATAGCATTGCTTTTCAAGTTGTGACTTTGGTCAAGCTCGGTGGAAATGAGAGTAGTTGACAGTTGTCGAATTCTATAAGAAAAGAATGCTAGAAATAAAATTTGTACATCAGTGTTGTTACTATAAATAGTGGGAGCTGGGGGTGGGGCATTCCTCCGGTTTGTCTGGTTTTTCTTGGGTTAGAGATTAGTTAGTTTTGACTAGCATCTATGTATTTACTTTTGGTGCTAGTATGGAATATGGATATGTCTTCCTTGGAGGTATTAAGGAATTTGATGTTCGACTCAGTCATCCAATAATAATTCTATAAGCCATCATATTTGCAATAAATTTGTTCAAGCAGCCAAATCATTATGGCAATGGTAGATGTAAATTACCTTTTGTGCATCTAAAGACAAGACCATCTAACCCTACTATTTTGAAGCCGAGACTTGGATGATTGTTATCTGTTGGCATAGGAAGAAAGAAATCACTGAAATAATCTCACATGCATTTCTAGATAAAGTCAACTTTGCATGCTAGAATTTGTTCAGGAGGTAGTGTTCTTGTATTAGTCCAAAACATATGTTGAGTTAGACTCCTCTTTGGTACTGTATGCATACTCATTTACTTGTCATCTGAGATCAAATGGTATAAGTTTTAGTGATTCTATTTATATGTCTGCATTGATGTCTTGTATTCTCAAATTAGTGAGTAATGCGTGATTGCTGCCTATATTCTCATGTTGAACTTTTGATGAACTAGTTACTAGCGTGCATAAGATGCAGACAAGAAAGATTATCTTGTAGAGTTGTTGCATGCTATCTTGACTATCCCGAATTCATCTTGCATATGTTTTCATGTTGCATCTTCCTGAGATTAAATGGCACTAGTTCTAGTGATTTTGTTTAGGTGGTTTGTTGTCTTAAGTTATATTATGTGTATATGTTCTAAATTCAGGCTTTCTTTAATCATGGGAAGTCATGCGAACGCTAAGATTCCAAATGCCGCTCCATTTTCCATCGGTAAAAGGCAAGTGCATCCCCTAGAGTGCTATTAGAGAGTTAAGTGCTTTGCTTACGATAAGATTATGGAAATTCTAATAGTTTGGTTATGTTTAATAGCATATCTATAAGTTGTTCTTAGTATGATGATGAGGATGGATGAGGGTTAGCAATCAGACAGTAAGTATTCAATTTCGGTTATTTCAATACCTGACAAAGTGTACAAATGAGTATGGTTAAGTTGATGCGAATGATAAAGTGAGTGAATGATAATTTGCGTGTTTATATCCATGTTTGTGTCGTGCTTAAAACCATGTCACTTGCATTTGCGCATTCATTACAGAAGAGGCGACCCATATTGATGTGGGCCTCTGTACTCAGACGTAGTGAGTACAAAAGTCCTACCTCGTAGTCCCATCTACGGATGGGAGCGAAGTCGATGAAGTAGGCCCGCCACGGATGGTTGGGATTGAGGGTGCACACCGCGGGTGTGCACTCACATATCTCAGGTATTGGCTAAAGGTTGCATTTTGAGCATGAACGCATAAAAGCATCGCATTTCATTATGTGTGTTGCAATTGTTAAATGTTAATTGATGAGAATGGAAATGACAGGTTGAGGATTGAGTCGTGGACTCATCCTGGAATGATTGTTGAGGCATGAGTACGGTTTAGTTATGTTTCCGAGTTGGATGTGGTAAATGGGGCTAGTTACTGCTTCCTTTACCGGATGATTTTCAATTTAGTATTGGTTATGTCAAATAATGAAGTAGTTGTGCTCTTATGTTTGGTTTTATATGAATTCAAATTTGCTTCTTTTATTTACGGATATCAATCAAAGAAACTTTTACTATATTCTTGAAGCAGTTATATTCTAGACAAAATTCATTACTTTTCTTACTTGATTGCACTTTGCTGAGTCTTGGACTCACGCTTGTTTGCTTCCTGTTTTAGGTTCTTTGAAGCTGGCTCGCCGGGATGGGAGTAGAGCACATGCACGACTTCGGTCACCATCAACTATTTAAATCGATTTGTAAAGCCTAGTGATATTGATTGAGGTTGTAATATGTTGTTCGTTGTGGAGTAGTTATTAATTTCTATTAGATGTGAGATTGGTTAACTAAGGACCTGCTTGAATGATATCACGTACCTGCAATGTTTTCTGTCTGCTGAGTGGATGTCCTACTTTCTAAAGAGGTCATGCCGAAATTTTGTAAATTTCGGTGACTTAGTTTTAAGCCGGTTTTAGAGTTTAGTGCTTGATTGCAGTCAAGTTCGTATAGATGTTAGGTTTTTATGCCTTCTTCGGTAATTCTCAGATCAATTTATCTTGTTGTAGAGAATTATCGTGTGTCGGTAACCCTTCAGACATGTGTGGGTCCAAAGGGTGTCGCTAGTGAATCAGGGTTTTGGTAGCATCTGTGGCGCGCTGGCGTCGGGGCGTTGCAGGTTCAAAGTATTAAGTAGTTTTGCAATGGCATGCTCAAATTTCATACTTTTTCAATAGCATAAATGAAGATGCTCCCAATATATTTTAAAATTCTAATCACAAGAGTTTAATCTCTAGCAATTACTTACTACTCCATTCTTTTTTATGTGGCGTCTTAGAGTCTGTACCGTCAAATTTTCTAAAATATGACCACTTGTATATTTAAAACTATCTATATTAGCTTCATGAAAAATATATAATTAGATTTTTCATTAAAAATATTTTCATAATATTATAATTTTATTAGTATATAATAGGATAAAGTTACAAAAAATTAATGGTCAAAGTCACATATTGAAGACTGTGAAAAGTCAAAATGTCGCTTTAAAAAGAACGGAGAGTGTAATTTTTGAAAGAAAAAGGATCCCACTAGACTCTAAATTTAACTTTCAGCAAATTTTCTAAGGGAAAAAACCGTTGGACTTTGTGTTATAGCTAATAAATAGGTTCATACTTCACATATGAGTGCTTGAGTGGTTTATCGGGATTATAGTTTTCGGGTAGATAATTAAAAAGTTGTGCAATGCTGCGGAGTGCATTTGTTACATGACTTTTTATTATCATTGGGATGTATTAAGGGTGTGTTTGGTTGATTGAACCAAGTGGTATATGTGTGAGATGATTCAAAAAAAATTTATCCATGTGTTTAGTTGCTTAAATTGAACCATCCCGTTCTAGATGGTGGGATACAAATTTGAGGATTATTCTCTATAGATGTTGAACTATTCCATTCACCCAAAAATAGAACCAAATGGTACAAGACCATCCCATCCCATCCCATTCAACCTCATCCCACCAACCAAACACACCCTAAATTATACATTGAGTTTGTATCAAGAGATACTAAAAGTTTAAATAATGAAAGCATCAACAGGTACAATAGTTTAATTGCAATTTGGTGGTACCTTATGTTACCCCCTAAGGATACTAAAAACTCTATTACTCCCTCCATTCATAAATAGTTGTCATTTAGGATATGCATGTAGCCAAACTTTTGAAACTTTAGCTGTCAATATCTTTTAAATATTTAAATTGGATGCATGAAAATCTTATATGTAGATTCGTTTTGAAAAGTACTTTCATAATATTATAGTTTTATTAGGTTTATAAATATATCTATATAACTATATAATCTTGGAGAGGTACAGCCGAACGTCTACTTCTGGCCATATGCCCTTTTCGCACTGTAGAAAATACAATACTTATACGAAGAGACTATAGGAATGGCAAATTATTCAAACCACATCAGCTTTCGTGGAGTTGGTTAGATAGCCGTGTTATAAGTGGTAGGTCATGAGTTCGAATCTCTAAGTAAAGCAATCTATCATTTATTTTTCTCTAGTATACTTTTATTTTCTTCAAAAATAAAAAAGTATATATTTTTTATAAAAATTGCCATCTCTGTTAACAACGTGTTACAATATTTTTTTATTTTCCCTAATTTTTTTTAAAAACTTCATCTCTCTGTTAAAATTTAGAGATCGCTCGAGATAACGCGTGGGATTTTACTAGTAACTCTCTCTTATTAGAGAGGCAGGGGAGTAATGCCCATGCGGCACCACGTGGCCAAAAAAACCTTATAGTTTCTATAGTGAATAGGTACAGTACCTTTTGATTTAAAAAATGGAAACAACATTTTTTTGAAAAAATTCCCCTCTCTATATTAATATTTAATTACAATTTTTATTTTTATTTTTCCTATTTTTTAAAGAAAATTTTCTCTCTCTTTGTTAAATTTCAGGGATGTTTCTAAAGCAAGAGCTACAGTACTTTATTTTTTTAAAATAGAAATTTTTTTCCCTAATTTGTTTGGGAAAAAATCCCCCTCTCTCTATTAATGTTGAATTATAGCATTTTTATGTTTAATTTTCTCTATTTTTTTAGTAAATTTTGCTCTTTCTTTGTTAAATTTCAATGATTGTCTACTGCAACACGTAGAATTTATCTAGTTATAATAGAAATTAGCGGTCAAAGCTACGTTATGGAGACCATGTCGATATCCTAAACGATAACTATATGTGACAGGAGGGTAAGAACAAAGGTCGGAGCAACAATGTTTCTCTGACTAGTCAAGATGAGTCCATATCAATATATATTAATGTAAGCGAAATTCATTCGTGTGATCAAAAACCGGATCATCTCGTTGCCCTAGTCACCCCGCCTTCCTGCAACGTAGAAATTTCGGCTAAATTTAACATATAATTTTGTCAAAAACAGTATATACAAAATATTTTTCGAAATTCCTGCCAAATCCTATATACCAAACAGGGTCGTGATGGTCATAAACTCACAGCTTTCTTTCCTATTGTATGCTATAGAAGATCAAATTTGCAGTAGAACAAATAGCACGATATATTGCGAACTAGTATTTGAATAGAACCTTCGATACAGTTCTACGTTGCTAGTCAGTAGTATTTGAATAGAACTTGGCATGCCTCCCGGCTACAAAACGAGATGCCGAGATGCAGGTGCTCACACAGTCACACGTAAACAGAACAACAAACAAGGGGTCACAACTCGCAAGCACAAACCATTAATCGTGCAGCAGTGAACGCCTAAATTGATCTAGCTAGGGGAGTTCATCTACGTCATACTCTTAAGTTGGTACGGATACATATGGCGACGTTCGAGAACTGTCCAGTGTCCAAGCACACTGGGGGCGCGGCAGCAATAGTGCTGAAAGGAAGGTCTCGTAGTCAGAGTTCCCTGGAACTCTAGAGCACTACAGACGCATTCCAACCAATGAATAACGTGTCCGGACTCTGAAGTAAAATGATCGCCTTTTTTAGCCATTTTCTCTTTTTCTTTTTCTTTTTTAAAATAAAATTGACCCGAATTACCAATTTAGCCTCTTCCCTAACATAGAAAACACATTTCCACGCTCCCTGCCATGGCAGTGCCTCCCATGCTCTCCCTCCACAACAGTCTTCCTCCCGCGCTTGTCGGCCATGGCACCTTCGCTCCTGCACACGCCAACCACGGCATTTTGCTCCCGCGCTCACCACCCACTTCTGTGCTTGCTAGCTGCTACACTCTCCGGCTGCAGTAGCGATGGTTCCCACACTCTTCGGACGCGGCAGGTGACAGTCACCTGTCACGCCTTCTGCAGTGAGAGAGGGCTAGATTTGTAAATTCGTTAGAAAGGAGCCAATTTTGTAAAAAAAAAATGAAAAAAGAAAAAAAAGAGGAATAAAGCTAGAAAAATGATCATTCCTACGGAATCATCTTCAACACCTAGTCGCGTGCACAGGTAAACTCTACTAATGCATGCCGTGATACAAATTGCAAGCTTACGGAGAATCGAATCTATCAGCTTATCCACACTCGTATATAGCACAGTTTGGGACAGTTTTTAATTATACAGATTCTAAATTCTCAAAGAATCGGGTGAGTAGTAGCTTCTGATTTTGTGTATAAATCTGCTTATGATTATGGGAGAAGATTCTTAAGGCCTGTTTGGCAGGGATTCATCTTCTCTAGATTCTGAGAATCTGGTGAAGCTGAAAATTTTAGCTTCACTAGATTCATGAAGCTGGAGCTGTGAGTATATTAAGAGTGTTTAGATAGATCATCTTGTTTACATTTTAGACCAAAAATATAAACTTAATTCACTTTATTTTAGCCTACAAGTTTCAGATTTCAGGAGAAGTTGGAATCTGAAGCTTTACCAAACAGGCCTTTAATAAGCTTATTGAAGAATCCAGAATATGGATTCTTGGATAATCAGAAGCTATCACCCACATAATTCTCAAAGAATTTAGAATCTATACAATCAAAATGTATTCCAATCTAGCCTATGTCCCTGGTGCATGGATTAATTGACAATACTGTTAGTCTTTCGGCCATTTCACGTTTCCCGAACGTGAGCGGTTAATTGGCAACCTTAAATAGGCCCATGTTATTCACAAGGGTGTAGAACCGGCACTGAACCTAGGCATTTAGACGGATATTACGTCAAGCTTGGGCAACCTAAGACTCTCTCGTGCCCCTCTGTCGGAAGCCGCGAAAAGTCCATAGAAGGCAACGGGGGGAGTGACCAGAATGCCATGGTTTCGGGCGCGATTTCAGGGGCTTTGCCTGTCGGAAATATTGTCATGTTCTACCTGCTCTGCTGATCGATTAATCAATGCTAGTCACGAGAAACACAGCAGTTTACGATACCGTTCATGCGTGCCGCTAGCTTCAGCTGCCGATCGGGGGTGAAGACTTCACTAGCACAACACACTGAAATTTTGGAAATTCAGCTGCATCATGCGACACACAAGAACAAGTTCAGCCGTACGTACAGAGAGAGTTGCTGCATTACCGTGTAATTAACTACTAGCAACCAGAAGCTAGTGCTAGTAGACGTAGCTTTTTCCACGAGTTGCATGAGCAGGGCTATAGCTCGCCTCCCTTTAATCGCGCACCCGAGATGCTACTGCCAACCATAAGTCTCGTCCATGCACTAACCAAGGATGGAGTATAGCATCGGATTCAACCTGCCGTTCGGCTTAATTTGCATCAGAATCTACGAATAGGGCTTAAGCCATTCCTCATCAGCATCCATCGACCGATCACGCGTGCACGCTAGCTAGCACGACCACGCCAGTAAAACTAGACAGGGGGCCACAAAGGATAAAGCTGTCGAGTCAAGTTGGCGATGATTTGCTCTGCATTTGGCCGACCCAAAACCGGCCGTCGTGCCGACAACCGTGAAGGCTCAGTGTCCCCTGCCTATAGCAGCTCGTACGTACCAGCTTCCTGCCCCGGCCGGACCGATGGAAAAGGTGATGTGCGCTGTCGAGTCGCCATGGGCGCTCGCTTTCGCGGCCACCGCTGCGCGCATAGTAGCCCAGGAGCGCGCGCGCGCGCGGTGCGTACGTACGTTCGTGGGCATCTGGGAACAGCCGGCAAGCCGGTGAAATTCCCCATCGATCAGTCGTTTTTCTCGGCATCAGGATCGATTTGATTTTCTTGTTCGTGCATGACCAGTAGGTATTGAGAGGGGAAATTGAAAGCTTATCTGCTTTAATTCTTCTTCAGGATTCGATCCCCCCGGCCCGGCCGGTCTACATATATTTGTTAGGCTAACACTTTGGAAAATTAGCAAAAGGTGCACTGGCTTTGGTATACTGAACGGTGATGAGTTCGGCTTTGACTCTGACGAGATCGAATTAATCCCTTCCTTTGAACGTACATTTTTGGTCACTATAAGCTTTTATAATCTTGCAGACGTGCGCTGGTTTTAGTCCGTCTGTTTGTGTAAACGGAATGCATCGATTAATTGTAGTACGTGACCTCTGCTATGCTAGGTTGAAATGTAAAACTGCGAACAGAATTTCGATCACTTGGATCGACCCGGTCCGGAGGACAGCGGTCGTTCCTTCAGAGGATTAGTCATGTCAGCGTGTCGACTGCAACCCTAGGGGAAACATGCCCCGATCGATCGACCTGTGCGAACGGAAACGAGTGAAATAACACGGATGTAACAGCGAAAACTGCTCCCACCTCTCCTAGCACAGTTGGTTATACGCTGTCTCGTGGGCGCAGGCCGTCACCTGTCAGTACGGCGACGATGCACGATCGCATCCATATTCCATGGACGATGCATGTGTTGCATGAGTGAGCCCATTGCGTCCACTTGTCGACACGTTCCTCGTTGGCGTTAGATTCTATGTTTACACTAGGTGTAATATACTCGGTACGTCTATGTTTAGCATGTCTAATTGATTGCCTTTCTATTTCCACGGTCTCTATTTCTATAAACCGCATGAATGAATATGGAAGTGCTGGGAAATATATATATATGTATGTATGTATATATATGTATATGTATATGTATATGTATATACATATGTATATATACACACACGCTATCAGTTGGTGCTGTGGCCGTGCACCACGGGACAATGAATATGGAAGTGCTGGGAAATATATATACATACACCGCATCTCTTTGATAAAGCTGAATGTATCTCCGACAGGTGCTCCTATTGCTGAGGTGATTAATTAATTGGTCATTATCCGTGAGGAACGAGGTGATTAATTGATGATTGTCCGTGAGGAATTGTTGAAGGCCAGTGAAGAATTAAGCAGTATGAAAAGTTTCAGGGGGTACATGGAGTCTTTTTCCCGTGCATGCTATAGTGCATGGGGCACGCGGTTGCCTTTTGGTTCTGTTGCTTACTTCCGTCCATAGTGAAATGGGGACCGTTCATTTGGTATTGCACGAGTGCCTATC
This sequence comes from Guadua angustifolia, assembly GCA_036346375.1. Classification (NCBI taxonomy): domain Eukaryota; kingdom Viridiplantae; phylum Streptophyta; class Magnoliopsida; order Poales; family Poaceae; genus Guadua; species Guadua angustifolia. Next base: position 33,151,075 of record CM070500.1, on the reverse strand, counting down.
CCTGTCACGCCATCTCGGGGGCACGACAATTAAATGAGATGTTTAGTAGGGCTTTTGTCGGAAAATATGACACGGCTAAACTATTGCCGATTTGAGCTCGGGTTTCCTTTGTCTCATGTCCTTGATTTGTACTCACTGATTCCTTCTTCGACCGCCAATTATTTAGAGTGGCCTGGCCAGGAATTTGTGGGCGGTAGAATTGATGTTAGCCTCTGCATGCATATGGCATTGGCCCCGTTTGAACACGGGAAATTTCACAAAAAAAAAACATTTCAAATTTCATAAAAATTGAGAAAAAAATCGCACATTTCAAACAGGCCTGACTAGGGAAGAAATAATGACAGATATGTGTGGATAGGGATGAAAGCAGGTTGGATACGGATCGATATTGCTTATTTCATATTCTAACACATCCCCCTCCTCCCGGGCACAATTTATAAGAGTCGGACATATGGTCTGGATACGAATAACAATTCAGAGTATCCAGATTTACAGACACATAATAGATACATGACAGATTCAAACCGAAAATAAATAGAATAGCCAAATATATGTTGAAACATACTACTATCGCTTTAACTATTCAACAAGTGTATCTACATGACAATCACACTATCACACGACATAATAGCCCAGTACACTTAAAGCCATTGTGCTTTATGGGCAAGGCTGGGCTTAGCGGGCTATGTCTACTGGATACTCGGTGGAAAATACTCAATATCTATTCCGGAATCCGACAAATATAAGCCTTTTTCGAACTCGGCACCAGATCCAAATTCAACTATCTGAATCCGTGCGTGAATGCGGCCCGGATTAGATGCAGCTCTAGCCTCTAGATCAAATTGAAAATAGCCACCCCGCCTACCTGTCGCAGCTGGTTACAAGGTATAACCTTCTTTTCTAGTGGTTCCTTGTCTATTGACAGAGTGGTCACAGACTCAAAACGGCCACCCAAGTAGCCCTGCTTGGAATGTGAAAATTTTTCTTTATTCCTACGGAAATTGAGCTGTTTTCTTTCAAAATTTCTATGAAATTCATGCGTTTCATAACCTTGGTAGCTCCGCCACCTATAAATCCCTAACCGTTGATTGGTTATTGGTACTCCCCACGGTAAGTTACCGGAAAATCAACAAATATATATACACACACACTACTAGTATCCAATAAACCCAGCAATAAGCTAGCTTCCCCCCTCCCTCCCCCTTTTCTTAATTTTTTGAAGAAAAGTGAGGTTGATTTTGTGGCTAGATCATGGGCAGGACAGCGTCATGTGTTACCAGTGCGGCAGTGCATGTGACACGTACACTACTAGCTCGTTGGCTAGGTCGGTCCTCCAGTACGTAGTACCGTCCTCGTCCACCATCAGTTGGCGCCACTCTGGGTACGTCCTTACTAATTTGAGCAATCTAATTAACGATCTGATATGGTTCCATAGTATAAACCTCCTAAGCATTTGACGGATCAATGTTGTTCCCAACTTCCCATCACACTTGACCGGTGTACCAACTACGCCTGGCTTGCTCGCCGGCCGATCGATCTTCTATGATGGTCTTCTTCCTTCTTGTTTTGATCGAGGAGAATATCCTAACCTCCATGATGATCTTTAGGTCTTAGGAAGGACTGGTCAATCTTTTGGTCTTTCATAAGAATCAAACGCCGGTGCTCCTTCTCAAGCTTGACATCCACAAAGCTTTTGACTCTGTCTCCTGGGACTACCTTCTGGACCTGCTTCAAGCCCGCGGTTTCAGTCCCCGTTGGCGAGACTGACTGTCAATCTCCTTTGCCTCAGCCACCTCCTCGGTCCTCCTCAACGGGATCCCTGGACCCAAAATCAAACATCGCCGTGGCTTGAGACAGGGTGATCCGCTATCGCCCTACCTTTTCCTTCTAGCCATCGACCCGATTCATTACTTGCTCTCCAAAGCCACTCATGACGGTGTCCTATCCCCCCTTCAGGGATGTCATCCAACGCTCAGAGTATCCCTTTTTGCTGATGACGTGGTTATATTCCTGAATCCGGTCAAGGAAGAGTTAGAGGCAACCCTGGACATTCTCAGGGCTTTCGGCGAAACGTCGGGATTAAAAGTAAACATGCAAAAGAGTTCCATTGCTGTAATAAGAGGAAATGACACAAACCTCCAGAACACCTTACAGGCTTTCCAGGGAAAAATCTCGACCTTCCCTTTCAAATACCTGGGGATGCCACTGGCGCTTGGACGTCTGCGTCGAGCCGACCTCCAGCACGTCTTAGACAAAGCGGCCCGACGGTTAGCGGGCTGGCAAGCAAACCTTCTCACAATGGGCGGCCGTCTGACCTTGGTTAAATCGGTTCTGTCCTCCCTACCTATCTATTTGTTGACTGTGGTAAAGGTGCCAAAAAAGTTCATCGCGGACCTTGACAAACTCAGAAGACGATTCCTCTGGGCGGGTAACAATGACCTTCACGGTGGAAATTGCAAAGTCCGCTGGACAACAGTTTGCCGTCCGCTCCAAAGGGGGGCTTGGCATCCTTGACCTCCACAGGTTTGCTAGAGTGCTCCGCCTACACTAGCTATGGCTACAATGGACTGCTGGCGATAGGCTGTGGATTGGAGCATCGATTCCTTGCGATCATATTGACCGACAGCTCTTCTCCGCGGCCACCAGGATCACCATTGGAAATGGCCAAATGGCATCCTTTTGGACTGACAAATGGCTCCATGGCTGCGCCCCATCACAACTAGCTCCATCCCTCTTTAAGCACTCCAGACAGAAAGCAAGAACGGTTGAAAATGCCCTCCTAAACAACAATAGGATCCGAGACATCGGACAAAACCAAATTGTCCATCACCTTCCTGAATTTGTAAGCTTGTTGTTGCGAATACAGTCGACCCCGCTGCGACCGCATCATCAGGACGTCATAACGTGGACACAGAGTCCCACTGGAACCGACACGTCCTCCTCGGCATACCGTATGCAATTTGCAGGAAGCACCCACTTGTCCTACCCTGAAACCGTCTGGTCCGCATGGGGACTGTCGCGTTGCAAAATTTTCTTTTGGCTGGCTCTCCAAGATCGACTTTGGACAGCGCAACGCCTGCAACGGCGGGAATGGACAAACCACTATTTCTGCCAAATGTGTTGCTGAAACCTAGAAACGGTCTACCACCTCTTCATCGATTACCCTCAGGTCAAACTGCTATGGGCAGCTGTAAGCCGATGGACCCTCACGCCCTCTCTTCTTCCGGAACGATGGGAACCGACTGACAACCTAGAACAGTGGACCCTTCACCAACTAAACAAGCAGTCAAGGTCTCGCAAAGGTGTCAAAACCGTTGTTATTCTATCATGTTGGATATGGTGGCGAGAACGCAATAGCAAAGTCTTCAGAAATGAATACAAAACAAGTGATGCGATTTTCCAATCCATTAAGGATGAGGCGACAAATTGGATCTGCGCGGGTGCAAAGGACCTCAAAAGACTCGTCCAGCGATGTAGTTGATTCTCTCTTTCCTTCTTGTCTTTTTCTTTTCCCTTTTTCCTCCCCCCTTCCTCCCTGTCCCCTAATCTCTCTCCGATAGTGCAGCCTGTTGCACTGTCGCACTCCTGTTACTTCTTTCTCTCTTATCTAATATAATTGCAGTCCGCTGCCTTTCAAAAAAAAAACTTTTGGTCTTAGGCAGTGGTACACGATCGAATAGCCTTTGGTCCACAAAGATATAGGCCGGTACGTACCTTGTCCAACTAGACCTTGGAGGCTTGGACCATCGCAAAGCGGCCCATGCATGCATGGCGACGACGGTTCTACTTCTACATGGACCATACATGTTTAGTAACCCTGTATCATCCATGTGACCCGAGGTTTTTATTTCTTTTTTGGAGTAAAAAAGAAATTACATAATGCAGTCTGACGATCGAATACGATGCATGAATGAGAGGTTGTGGCCTGCGTACATAAAAGCTGCTCGAATAAAGCTCCTTGATATTTAACCCCCACTAAATCACTAATAGTATGCCACCATGAGGCAAGTACAGCAAAAAAATGCATGATTGATTACTTATTCCTTTTAAGTTTTAACTCAATACATAGAGATAGATGCATTCGACAGTGCAATTAAACGGGGTACGTAACCCCCTAACCAGATATTCAAATATGAAGATGAAGATGAAGATGTTTGTACAAACAATTAACCTAGGCGCCAAAATTAACATGATGATCTAAAGTCCAGACACACAAACGAATCAGCTTGAAACGAGACATGCTAACTAAATCCGAGAATCTAAAACATGTACAAAAAAAATCAGAGGGGACATGATATTAGGAGCCATTGATGGGCATTTGGATGGCAATTGGCAACCACTCTTTTTTATTATTTTTTGGTAAAATCTAACGCATGACTAGGTCATGCGCCTTCTCTCTCCTATTCTCTTCTCTGCAAGTTCACCTCCGCCCCACGCTCTTCACAGGCGAAGGTGCTTGGTCGACGGAGGTTATGGTCAGGTTCACCGAAGTTAGGGATGGGTTCAATGGGACCCGGAGTTTAGAGGGATGGACGAGGTGGTGGTCTGGGGCGGTGGCAGCTGGTCGGTGAGGAGGCAGTGACGCCGCTAGCCGTGGGTTCAGATGAGCGGGTGGGCCGTGAAAGCACTGGGGAAACGTCGGTTGCCCAGGGGAGGAAGGCAGGCGACGGTGGAAGTGGGTGCCAGAGAGAAAGAAGATGGACTCGGTGGCAGCAAGAGCGCGGAGACGGAGGGCAGTGGCCGAGGGGAACCGGGGGTAGAGAAGATGACGGGCAGGACAGGCAATCGAGGTCAGTCAGAGCCGGAGGTGAAGTCAAAAAGAAGACGGGGAGCCGGAGAGCGGAGGCAATCGCACTTGTGGTACCACGTGAGCACTACCCTATATTTTTTTAGGAAACAACCAACGACTGTTATATATGTGGGCTTTGGATAAGGTCGTCAGGAATCGAACCGATTCGAAGAAACGAACAGGGCCAGGCCTACTTGACGAGAACAAAACCGCATTATAGGAGCCGAGCCCTTACTTTGGGCCCAAAGTAACAGACGGACCAAGAGAACGTTGCTTCACAGCGCCGCTGCAGAGCCCAAAGCCACGGGAACGGGACTACAGGATTTAGCGCAGACAAAACATGGAAACGGAAATAAAAACGGCCCATCCGGTATCTGGACCAGACAAGGCAACACATGACATTTTCTTTTTGAGACTACAACACGCGATCCTTGAAGACCGAAGCAACTAACATGGATCAAACTTCAAACTTTCGTCCATGGCATGGGCCCACACTTTCCAAGCCCTGAGCCCACCCTATACTTTCTCAAGCTCTTCCTCCTCCAATTTACACTAGACTGTCGGTCGATCGTCACCCCTACATCCACGAGATCTACCTTGTTCGCCTAAGCCCTAAAACGCCGCGGAGGGGCGGCGGGGTGGAACGGGAAGGCGGCCGACGACGGCGGGCGGGCGGTCCGTGTGGCGGCGGTAATGCTCTCGCAGCGGGGGCACATGGTGAGAGCGGACGCCGGGAGCGGCTGCCGTGTGTGCGGCGAGAGCACGGTGGGCGGGGCCACCCGCATCGCCCTCAGCTCCTCCACCTCGCGCTGCAGCCGGCGGTTCTCCTCGGTCAGCGAGCCGAAGCAGCGCTTCAGGTACTCGCACTCCATCTCCGTCTCCTTCAGCTTAGTCCTGTGTGCGCATATATGCAACCATGCGGTTTAAATTCAGAGCAACTCAACTTGTACGTCCGATCAGTCTAAAACTACAAAGAGCAGAACTAAGAAGTATTAACAGCAAGTGGCTCGATCACATGATGGAACCTGAACTTGCCGTAGTTGACGGTGCAATATTAATTGGAACATGACAAGATTGTTAGGAGTAGCAAGGCTTGTGCCTTGAGGCTCTTGACAAGGCACGTGTGTAACGTCTCAACTGCTGAAATAATACTCCAAATCTACTGACTAGATGGAACAAATAGCATAGCTCCCTATCAGTAATCGTTGGGGGTTTACAATAAGCATGCACTAGAGTACTACACGGAACTTAATTTGACCTTAGACACCCATTCCAAGAATATTGTCACCTCGACGTAGAGTGAAGGCCAACGACTTTGGCGCAATAAAGATGGATTGGCGTACTATTTCACTTCGTCTTCACGAGACTTGTTGAACCATCTCTAATCTAGGTCAAGTTATGAGGTAGCCGTTTCCTAGCTACACGTGCTGATTAGTCCACGTGCCGATACTAGCTTTCCGGACGATTAGCTCAATTGTATAAATATAGAGAATCTAATTGTACGAGTATTAATCATGGAGTATAAAAGATGAAACCGCCTTTACTTTATCAAGCTAGAGAATCTACTTAGTTGTTGCTGTCCCACATCTTAGATGCAGTACAAGTTTCAAGATGGATAGCTAAAGATCCATGCCACCTTAATTGAGGGAACGATCCATAATTATGTTGGAATGAGATGTGTGCTCGTGGTCTCCATTCAAGTTTATAAAGTGTGTTTTTTCTTGCACATAGACTAATAAGATATTAAAAATAACTAGATTGCCCATAATTATTATCACTACACACTATACTCAATGTATGCATACAGAGAATATGAAGTAAAGATGTATATTTATTAGGAATATATAAGAAACATCACAGTAAGTTTGCATTGGAATATAAAATACTACCTATATTTGTGAATAAGATAATTAAAAAAAATATGCCTTATAAAGGTAGACGGAACAAAATTTGAGTTGCATTGACATTAAGTGATCTCTCTACTCACGCAGGCTCAAATGCAAATTCCTATTGACAAGTGCTGTTTCAAGATTGCTACTCCTGTTTAGTAGCAGTAGCATGGACAGCTAAGTCAGAAATTTTGACTTTTTTTTTAGTACCATTTGCTAAATGAACTTGTCACGTCAATAATTTCAAATGTCAATTAATTTATGACTGAAATAAGGGCCTGTTTGGTAGAGCTCCAGATCCTAGCTTCTCCTGAGATCTGAAACTTGTAGGCTAAAATAAAGTAAATTAAGTTTATATTTTTGGCCTAAAATATAAACAAAATGATCCATCTAAACATTCTTAATGTACTCACAGTTCCAGCTTCACAGATCTGTGGAGCTAGGAAAACCCAGCTTCATCAGATCCACGGATCTGGTGGAGCTGGAACCGTACCAAACAGGCCTTAAGTTTTGGGCCGGCTTCATGACCCATATTGTTAAGCATATTATGGCTACGATGAAATAAGTTCTACAAGTGAATTGAAATTACCCGGAAAACTTAGTTACAACTATACGTGGTTCTATAACATACACTCCACCTTAACTATTATGTTAGCTCATTTCCGTACTACTAGTATGTTTATCAAACTGGCAAACCATACCATTGAGTTAATTAAGTAACAACTCTTCAACAGGGAATGGATTAAAGTAAGAACTGGCATGCCCTTCCAAACCTTTGCTTGCCTCGGTTTCGTTGACTACAGCTTAACTTACGACCTTGCTCCTTATAGTAATCACAGCCAATTGGTGCACGCGCGCTCGTTGTTTTTACTACAGATTTTGCGGGAGTAGTAGCCTAACGGCGCATAGGTCCAAGCTAACGTGAAGCTTGGCCATGTGTGCGGCTCGAGTCTGACACATAGCTCGACAGTTGCAAAATTTTCATAAGGAAAAATATCAGCCTTACCGGCGGTGGTACTCGTGATGATAGGTTGCAGCAAGAGATCAATTTATTTTTAAGGTTACTTACTGTCGAGTGGATTACAGTCATGGCATACTTCTAGTACTATAACATATCTAAGGACGTCCCACATCTATAGATTCGATATATATACCATTCTGGTACTATTGGTAGGTCGTAGAAGTAGATCGATCGATATGCAGGTAAAGTAACATCAGTAAGGGATTCTATGTTTACCTTGCCCTGCGGTTCTGGAACCAGACCTCCACCTGCCTGGGCCGTAGCTTCAGTTTGATAGCCAAGGTCTCCTTTTGCTTCTGCAGGAGTTTCATTTTCCAACGCATTAAAATCGCAGGCCATTGCACAGGCCTTCAGAAGCTCAGAGCATCAGTAGACAATACTCCATCCATGTCGCAATGGCATGAGCAGAGAAAATTGGAGTAACACACTCCTGCTAGTCAAACCTATGGAGTAACTGCGTTACCTGGCACTAGCCTCATTACTTGCTGTACTGCACGTCTGTACCACAGGGGTATAAATACCACTGCATAAGACCTACGTTATAGACTTTTCTGCTCCAAAGCAATCAGAGGTGTATCGTATACCCGGGCCCCTCTATTTTACACTCTCTTCTCTCTTTGGAGTTGTAAACCTCCAAAGTACGGCAATGCTGCACGGACAGTACTTCTCCGTATCGCGATTTTCGATGAAAGGGGCCATATCATCAAAAGATCGAATAATTACTGGATGCAGCAGTGCCATTCAATGATCAATGGTCCTCTCCTTCGAATCCATTACGGAAATAAACCATGCACTCTTCAATGTCCAGCAGCGTGACTATAAACACCACTAAAACGAATCCAGTTAAAGATTCAACCGTAAAAAGAATAATCCAGCTAGCTTTGTACTGTAGGCATAACGAGTGCACTAACGATAGTAGTACTATCCACGAGCGAGATTCTGATGCATGTATGTACGTGTACAACGTGCCAATCTTTCTTTTGCGGTGGCAAACGCACGCCGATCTTGAAAAAGCAGGACAAGGAACAGGAAATCCACAAGCAGAGCAAGCATGTAGGCAGCAGTGGTACTGACCGGCGAGAGGGTGTGGTTCAGTCGGAAGCTTTCCTCGAGGAGGCGGGACTGCTCCTTGGAGAGGCGGAGCTTCTTGGGGCGGTGGGGCCCGCCGGCGCCGAGCTCCTCCTCGTTCTCCTCCACGCTGCCCATCGGGAACTCCTCCTCGCCGCCGCTCGCCGGCTGGTTGATGTCCAGGTCCCTCATGTTCCCCTTACTGTTGCTGTTGTTGCTGCATCCAAACCCGTCTGCCAAAGAAAACACAGAAAAATGAGTTCACGTAAAAAAACTGCACCCCAAGAATCGGAACAAATTAATGTGCAAGTGAAAAAGAAAAAGAATGATCCTGTTGTGCTCGATCTGCACTTCTTCCAGAAGAAAACATATAGAGCACCCCGGAAAGATTTTGCATGCATAGTTATGCGACGTGCATATAATGGTATGAAATCGATCGACCCAGCTTCCACAGTGGAGGCAATGAGTCATGCATAGTTGCAGTTTATAGGATGGAGAAAGAAACAGCTAGCTAGCAGGTGTTCTCCTCAGCTTACCTGAGGCAGAGGAGGAGCTGAGGCCGGGGACAGCCATGGTGAGCTCCAGGCCTGAAGGAGAAATGGCCCCCATCGCAAGTGGCAAGCCAATGCCAAAACAAGAGCAGGAGAAAGGTTAATGGAGGAGGCCAAAGGCTAAGACAAAAACAGACTGAAAAGTAGAATCCTGAGGCGGCGTTATATAAAGGGGCGGGTAGAGGGATGCGATTTTTTTTAAAATAATATTAGTTTAATCAAAATTTATGGAAATAATATAGTGAAAAGAAAAATGACAGGAATAGACACCTATTGCCGTTTAATTTGACGACACAGAGATTGTCGCCATTTAAAATGACGAGATAGTCTCTGTCGCCAATTGGAATGGCGACAGAGCGCCTCTGTATAAACCACCGCGCCGCTTGGTCTCCACACCGAGCCAGATCCAAATGCCAGCGAGAGCCATGCGAGAGCGAGAGGCAGGGAGAGTGAGAGCCAGAGGAGAAGAAAGAAGAGGGGAGAAAAAGAGAGGGAGGAGGCAGGGGGAAGAAGAGGAGGGGAAGAGAGGGAGAAGGCAAGGGAAAGAACAGGAAGAGAGGGAGGAGGCAGGGGAAAGAAGAGTGAAAAAATTTGTGTTTGTCAGATAATTTTTTTTGTGCTAGTACTTAAATTGAAATGTATGATACAGTGACCAGATCAAATAGAATAATAATAGTTGATCGATTAGATGACTTAGGAACCAATTTAATTAGGCGTGTAGAGTAAAAATAGTTTTTCGTTAGATGACTTAGATACCAATTTAGTTAGGCATGTAGAGTAATAATAGTTTTAATCATGTGTCAATCATTACTCTATTTAATACATATACAAATGTTGCTATGCTTTACTGAAGTTTTTTTTGCTAAACTTCACTAAAGTTAGGTCATCAAAATTGAAGCAACATTTTAGCAAGTAAAATGAATTTTGCCACACTTTTTTGTAGTCAATAACGCGTGTGACTTAGATGGCAAGAAAGAATCTTGCTATAGGTGTAGATATGAACCAAATAGACGCCTAACTTGCTTAAACATTTCTAAATTGATGTGTAAGAAAGTGTGGCAAAGGAGTAGTTCCTGTTAGATGCAACTTCTATTAACATGAAAAAGGAGTAATTAGTCTTGCAATGTAGCATTAAATTGTGTACGTGTTAAGAATTTTAATCCATACTTGACAGGTATGGATGAACGAGTGAAATTTAAAATATACTACGGAGAAGGGGTTCCACACATGGGTATTGAAGGAATTTTTTTTTAATAATACATTTTTTATTCGGAATTTCAAAAATATTCCACCGAAAAAAAAATTTCAGAAATATACCTCTGTCGCACATTGGAAGTCGACGAGGGCCTAAATAGAAAAAATACACGGCGACAGTGCCTGCTGTGACGTGGTCTCTTGTCGCATGGCGAACGTCGACGAGGAACAAAGCGGCGCTGTCGCCGACGCGAACGTCTTGACGGCGAAAAAGACACTGTCGCCTTAAGCGTCTGACGATGAAGAAAATCGACCGATGGTCGTGCGACAAAGAAGCGCGGGTTCTGTCGCCACGATGGTAGTCTGACAGAACATATATATGAGCGATCGCCGTCTTATTCTCATTTGTGCGCCGGAAGAGAACAGAGAGAGAGAGGAAGGGAAGAGGAAGAGGGAGAGAGGGAAGAGAGAAGGAAGAAGGGAGATTCTGCGCCATTGTTTTGAGGTAAAATTTTGTTATTTTTGTTGTTTACTTTTCTTAGCGATAGATTATGATATGTTAGAAATAATTAGATCTAGAGCATTGTAGCGATAAATAGTGGTAGATTAGAAATAGTTTTAGATGTATGTTACGGATAAATGTAGGTAAATTGATAGGTCACACTAGTTCTAATTTAGAAAATTTAGATATTTTTTATGATAGGAGTATATCGGTATATATTGAAGCAAATATAGTTACTTAATGAGTATTTTTTAATATATAAGTACATCGATACGAATGTATATATTGTTAGGAATGAATTTTTACGGATAGGAGTATATCGGTACATATTGATGGAAATGTAATTTTTTTTACAGATATAACTACATCGATATGAATTATTAGGAATGTAGATGTTTTTTACGGTTAGATATATATTTTCGTACCATGTAGGTATAGTTATGTTACGTCATAGTATTTTGTACGTAAGATAATTAATTCGTGGGTGAATGAATGGATTCGCAGATATGGCAGAACGAGTTCCATTTAGGATTTATTATGGAGATGGGGTTGTAATGCATGGTTTGGAGGGTGTAGATCTAAGTAACATGCAGTATGTGGACAGAAGTTTGAGTAGGGTCATGAGCTACATTTGGTTCCGTGTTGAAATGGTTGTATTATACTTTTCGGATGGAAGAAGACAGTGTGAGTTGAAGGTATTTTGCCTATGTAGTGTCTAAACGACACTATTCTTGGGAGTTAGTTGAGCTAAAGGAACGCGATCGTGGAGAGCATATGTGAGGGGGCAGAGCAACGGGATGGAATCGAGTGCTTTTAGTGCGAGCATATGAGAGGATGTTGCCCCGATGCGCTTGGACGCGGTGAGTGTAGTCGGCCTCAAAATGAGCTCGGCTTTCGGTGACACCAAATTGGGGATCTAGCCATGAGCAACATGTTCACAAAGTGGTGAACAGGTTCGATTCTATGGAGGATGATGAAAATGTTGGCCAAGAAGCGGGGACTGGTAGACGAAGGTGAGCAAATTGAGGAAATAACAGCTACGATGGAAGAGGAAGACCGTGAGTCAAAGAGAGAGAAGAGGAGGACGACGATGAGTCGGATGAGGAAGATGGAGGAGGTGCGGAGCCGCTTGTGCCACCAGAGGAGCACGCAGCAATTTGAAAATATGTTTGTCAATGAAATGAGGGAGATGCCTTGGCGATCTGGTGATAATGAGGTTAGGCATAACGGTATGTACCCGACAAAAGAAGTCATGCGAGATCCGTGAAAGATTGGGCTCTATCATTAAGAAGGACTTTCGAGGTTAAGAAATCCACCCCAACACCTTTCTGACGTGGTGTGTGAGATCCATGGGTGTCCGTGGAGAGTGCAGCGTACAAGCCCAAATGGGGCACCCATTGGATATGTTCAAGGTTGAGCGAAGATACATGTATGGTGAGAAACGATGATGGCTCACAGGAACCTATCATCCGGGTATGTCGCGAACATCATGTACGCAGAGATAGTGGAGAACCTGAGTTTTGAGCCCCGTGCTATTATCCGAGCGATCGAGAACAGATATCAGTACACAATTAGCTACGGGAAGGCGTGGAGGGCGAAGCAGAAGGCACTAGAAACGAGGTTTGGGAAGTTTGAAGACTCGTACCACAACCTCCCCCACTGCTCAGTTGTATTCAGGGAAGAAATCCTGGGACCTACTATGATTATCAAGATTGTCCGTCAGACAAGTGGCCAACTAAAATGCATCTGAGGAGAGTGTTCTTCGCATTCGGCGCTTGCATTAAGGCATTCCGTCACTGTCGACCGTTGTTGTGCGTGGGCGGCACATTCTTGACCGGAAATCAGAGGGCAAATCTTGGCAATTTGTGGGTGTCGATGGGAACAACCAGATTCTGCTGTTGCCTTTGCCTTCGTGAAAGCGAGAACTACGAGAGTTGGTGTGGTTCCTCTGAAACCTAAAGATCGGGTGGTCAAAACTCGTCCAGATTGTGCGTCTTTGCATAGACAGCATCTTTGGGTTGTTAGTGCTATCAACCACCGCAAAGCAGGGAAGATGAGCCATTCCGATGGCCCGACTTGCGAGTCGATGGTGCATGAGGCATTTGGGTGCAAACTTCTATAAGCAATTCAAGAACAAGCGGTGATGAACATGTTCAAAAGACTATGTAACTCCAACCAGACAGAAGTTCGAACTCGTGGAAAAATCTTGATGACGACAAGGAAACACAAGGAAGCGATTTAACAACGATGGCGCCATGGAACACAAGAGCGGTGAGCCTCTTTTCCCCCTTAGCAGAGGACGAGGCGACTAACCGGTAAATCGGAGGCAAAGGCCAATCAAATGTTTCTCGAATTTGGATCAAGCATCGAACCAAAGAGAAGTGGTCATCATTATATGACACACATGGTGCGAATCACGGTGTGATGACCACTAACTTTGCGAAGTTTACAACCGGGTAATGCGAGGGATGAGGTGTCTTCCATTGGTAGGAATTGTCGAGGAGTCTTTGAGGGTACAACCAAGTACTTTGTGGACAGCATGCAATTCTTGAGATAGTAATGAGAGATGAGAAGTTCTTGTACTCTTCGATGATCACTAAATACATGCATGAGAAGGCTCGTATATGCCAAACATAGAGCTATCAAAGTTGGTGCACGACACCGCGCTTCGAGGTGATCTGCGAGGATAAAGGAAGGCGTGGAACCAACGGAGGTTGTCACCAGAGTGCATCTTCTGGTGAGTGCAAATGCTCGTGCAACAAGCCATACCTTTTGCATAGGCCATGTTCTCATGTTATAGCTGCATGTGCTTTATTTGGAATGCAACTTTGGTACATACTTGTCTGAATATTACATGAAGGAAAGGGTGATGGCAACTTGGGGCGAGGAGCTTTATGGTTATGGTGTTGTGGGTTCTTTCACCACAACTCCTAGTGTGGATGAAAGGTTACGGGTCCCCGATTTTGATGTGAGAAGAGGGAAGCGAGGCGTCGAAGAACAAGGCGTATAAGAAATGACATGGATGAGTCGGAAGGCGCAAACAGCGTGAAGAAATGCTCATTGTGCAACCAACCAGGACATACGTTCAAGAATTGCGGAGCACAAAACGAAGAAGAGGAAGGAGGAAACGGCGGTCACCCGACGGTGGGGGAAGGATCGTCCTCTGCGAGGATCTAACTGCGAGACCTCATCGCACTGATGACAAGCGGTTTGCATTATCATATATCGTACATCAAATTTAAATTTAAGCGATGTAACGTGTGTTGTATGAACTGTACTTTGTACCTAGCTGTTGCGAGTGTTGTGGCTTCATAAATTGTTGTAATAATCTTCTCCGTTTTTTATGTGCGTATCTGTTTCAATATATTGTTGTCATGCTTGCGTACTTTTACGGACTCTTACTGTTTACATATGTGTTTCGCTCTCACTTTCATTTTTGTAAATTGCGGTATGGCTCACCAAAGAGGAGATGACGAGTGGTCAGACGAGTTCTTGGACCCAAGACGTCGGCCGTGGTCACCGTGCCCGCATAGCCACCGCTGTCCCCAGATCACGGAGGGACCTGTGCACCGCCGATCGCCGACCTAGACCATTGCGCACACACTGCCTTCGATCGCGTTGGATCCCGGGTAACATACCGATATTTAAATTTGTAAACATGTTTGTTCAGCACGATGACTACCGCAAAGACACGCGATATCAATTACATGTTTATGTTTCTTAAACTTGAGCTTGAGCTGCTTGCCCTCGCCGGATGGTGGAGCTCCTGGGACACCGGTTCCCGTATGACCGGTCGCTGATCACCGCTCTGGTGGATCGGTGGAGGCCGGAGACGCACACCTTCCATCTCCCTGTCGGGGAGATGGCGATCACTTTACAGGACGTCTCCTACCTCCTCGGCCTCCCGATCGCCGTCTTGGTGTGGTGCCCAGGGCGTCTCCCCGATGGCGGCCGCGCTTGCTGCAGAGGTTCGCGGTGTGCTACCACTGCCGTGTCTGACCTTCGACCACACGCGCGGACCGACCTTGAGGTGGCTTATGCGGTTTCAGTGCGTAAGTAGCATTTCGAACTAAATTGTGTACGCGTCTTGCTTGAAATAACTAGTGAGCTTTATGTTCTGACATGAGCGGATCGTCGAGCGGCGGACGACGAGAGGCTCGCCCGCCACCTGGAGGCGTACCTCCTGTGGCTGTTCGGCTGGACCATGTTCACGACGTCCCATGGGGATAGCGTGTCCACGCACCTGGTGCAGTTCGCGAGGGCGATCGCGGACGCACCCCTTGACGCCGTGCCACAGTACTCGTGGGGCTCGGCCGTGCTGTGCGCCACCTACCGTGCACTCTGCGTCGGGTGTACACGGTTCGCCGACGCTTCGATCTTCGGAGGATGTCCACTGCTGCTACAGTTGTGGGCATACGAGAGGTTCCAGATCGGCCGGCCCCAGATCGACCTGCAGCCTGTGGTGGGCACGCAGGCAGGCGATGACGTCGACGGTCCGACCATGGGCACCATCTGGTGCCTGCGACGGGTAATATATTGCAATCACGTGTTTGATACTTTTTGTTTAACTTTTCTGAGTACTAACGGTTACGTTCTACCGTGACTACAGGCTAGCTGGGCGCACCGGACTGTGCGGGTAGCCTACCCGCAGTTTGTCGCGGCGTTTGACCACCTCACCGACGACCACGTCTGCTGGGCGCCATCTGCGACGCTAGAAGGTGCAGCGTCGTGTGACGGGTGGCTGTCCACCCTTTGCACACGAGACGACAAGATCTTGGTTCACCGTCGGTACCTCGTGTTCGACGTCCACGTCGAGGGCTACGCTGTCCATCGTGTGATGAGGCAGTTTGGTCGACGACAGGTGTTCCCGGTGCAGGACGACCGTGCAGTCCCACCCGCGGTCCACTCGTAAGTTCCCTGTATTGATGTTTTATAATTGTTCTTGTGTAATGCTATCTAATAACGCTATACTTATTTTTCACCCACAGCACTGATGAGGAAGGGCACCTGCGACCACCCCCGGCACGCACGTATGCCGCTCCTTCTGCCGAGGAGTGGGGAGGAGCCCTCGAGGGCGTCTCGTCGAGGATGCGCCCGTCTGACGTAAGGGGCGTACAGCATCGTACAGCGGGTACACTCCCGGACTCGTGTGCGTTTGGTGCGTGTCGACCCGATCCCCTAGACACGTTCCGTGGTGGCGGAACCGTACCCCTCCATATGGACTCGGTTCGCGCGCTTTGATGCGTTCGTCATACCTTCGATATAATTAATTTTGCTAACTATTTCGTATTTTATTTTGCTAACTAATTAAGAAATTATTTTGCGGATCGACGTCTTTGCACACTCACCACGAGGAGCTTCGCGCTTGTACACTCGGTGACGAGGAAGGGCGTGACGAGACAGATGTCACCCTTTACGTCGGGAGGTTTCGGACGGCTCGACACGCGCCCTCGGTGTCGGGTGCGGCCTTCCTACCGTCCCCGCGAGCGTGCAGCCATGAGGGCGGGTGCGCCCAGTGCGTCTTCACACGGTCCGCCCGCAGCTGCGAGAGAACACGCTCAGAGCGGTCGGGCTTTCGGTGAAATCTTGAAATACCTTTGTTCAAGTGTTACAATCGCGTATTACAATGCTCAAAACAATTCTTTATTTAAATGCAGGCCCGCAGCACACTTCTTCACGCACGATTTGGATACGCTCCGGCGACTACGACGGCGAGGGCGTGCCCCAGACCGGAGGACTACGTGATTACCTCTCCACGGGCGTCTTTGGGGTGGGGCATCATCATCACACCAGACGGACCGCCACCACCGACGCAGCCTAGTCGGCGATGCGGGCGCGCCAAAGACGACGCGAGCTTCTCGGCCACGCGACGCCTCGGCTAGGCGCAGAGGCCCCACCGCTACTCACGCAGCTTGACGACTCATGGGACCGAGTTCGAGGAGGAGGCCTCCCGAGCGAGGGCCGAAAGAGTTTCTTTTGATTTTTATTATTGCCAGTATGTTATGTACTAAGTGTTTCATTTGAAATTTGTTGCACTTGCATTTGTATTTTTTGTAAACTTAATCTTTCATCAGCTAGCCGCTTTGCCACACACCTAGCACCTTTACTCACTGGTAGCACCTTTACCACGAAGACACGACAACAGACGCAACAGCTTTTCCAGCGCGATGTGACTACTCGCTGCTAGCAGCTTTACCAGGCTGAGACGACAACACGCCATTAAATGACAACACGCTGCAACACGCCACGAAACGACAACACGCTGCACACGCTGCAGCAAGAGCTGTAATTGTGTGGAGTAACCCCTCACCACCACTATAAAACAGGTCCGAGGGGTAGACATCCAACACAGCCAAACCACAATGTCGTTCTACCGTCGCCTCTTCAGCAAGCAGAGGTCATCCCCCCCAATATCCGGATGCCAGTAGCGTCGACGCCGAAGTTCTGCCGGAGTTGCCCCGACCCAAATGCGATCGCAACCTCTGGCGAAGATGATGCAATCTACCCATGGAGAGACGGCCGCCCGCGCTCACTACTGCTGTGGCCGCACGTACAAGGTAAACCTACTGGCGTCCACACAATATAGGGTAACACTACCATCTCATGCATCGTTCTTTCTTTTCTCAGCACGAGGGCCGGTGTTGCTTCTTCCAATGGATCGACGGGCCAGAACGACGTGACTACGAATTTCTCTACAACTGCCACGACGCCAACCCCGCTTCGCCCGAGAACTTCACCCGGTGGGAGAGGCCGCCAGGATATGTCCCTTTTCTAGATCGGCCAGAGCTCAGGGCCGGTGTGCAAGGGCCCAACCAATCGGTGAGTTTCATGCGTCATACTCTTGTTAAACTCCCAAATTAGTAGTTCTAAACAGTTCATCGCACACAGGAGTTCAAAAGGACATTCAAGTCAACGGAGGAACCTCCTCCGGGGCCACCCAAAGCCCGACGTTTGCGTACATGGCCTTGAGGCGATGGTTGATACCGCCACGGTGATCTAGCGATCGGCAATTCTCTGGGTGCCCTTGGCCGAGGATGAGCAGTCTTTGGTACTTCAACCGGTGGACCCGAGGCGTACCACCCACATCTCGAGCAACTGCATGGGATAGCGGGGAGCAACCCTCTCGTGGTGCCACTACCGCCCGAAAAAGCCAAACCCGAGTACGCCTACGGTGTTATGCAAGCACCAAAGCGGGCATCAGATTGATCGCAGGCACGCTTCCGGTTGTTCAAGGATAAGCCTAACACAAAGCTCTGCACCATATAGTGGAGTGTGAGCGAAACAGAGCAGACGTCTCGCATGTCTCCGCCAACGGCCAACACAAAGCAAGTCTGCAGGAGGGTTCCTCTTCTCGAAGAAGGGACAAGGAAGAAGCGGCCGGCGAGGTCCGCAACACGCATCAAATCCTTGACTCGTTCTTGCAGACCATCCGGGAACCCGTGGTATTAACATAGGGACGCCATGCGAATCGGGATGAAATGCCCATATGGGAGGCGAAATCCACATAAACAACAACCAAAATTAAGTCTTATACACGAGAGCGTCGGCATAGGCCACCCAATCGGCGCATACCGGGAGAACTGTGGAACCCCATGGAGTTCTTTCATAGTAGGGATTGAGCGGTGTCCGATGACCGGTCGCAATACTAGAACGGGTCGTAATATGCGAAAATGTATGACATCATTCATTTGTACCCGGATAGGCGAACGATCATTTGTTCCACCATGACGACAGTGCTTTCGTTAGGTAGTTAAATCATTTGTTGTAATGCCCTTGTAATATCATCTAATCTATTGCTTATTTTATCATCCTAACTTTCGTGTATGTGCCCTTATATATATATTGTTTGAATTTTAAAAATTCCTCATATCTTAAAATAATTTGAAATTTTTATGGTAATATCAGCGATATATCGGAACCTCCATAAAGAGTGTCAAAATTTTTCGACGTCGTAAAAGTTTCCATGGTTTCGTGGCCGCAAGTACTTTTTCCGATTTTCGCAACAAAATGCCGAGGCAACGTCCGGCTATCTCGCCCATACGTAAGTGGTAGCCCGCATTATGTAGTCCGCCCTTGATTTTTTCTCAGATTTTTGGACCATATGCGCCTGTCATGAGACTCGAAAACCCTAAGTGGCCACGATTACGCTGCTTAAGTGCGCGAGTGCCTTTTCCGATTTTGGTAACAAAATGCTCGGCCAACGTCCGACCATCTCGCTGGCACTGAAGTGGTATGCCACGTTGCGTAGGCCGCCCGTGCTTTTTCCCGTCATTTTTCTGCCATATTCGGCGAACCTTACGAGGCTACGAAAACCCCTAAGTAAAATGCGTATCACTAACGAAATAAAATAATTTTTCCGATCCATTACAGGACAATTATGTACAACCAATTTACAACAAAAAATGTCAACAAAAAATATTAAATATAAAAAATTCAGTATTCTTGTAGCTCGTTCGTTGTGCGACAGCCTCTTGTAGCACTTTCGTCGTGCGACAGGGGCCTTTTCGGCTCCTGTCGCACGTTCTCCGTGCGACAGGCGCCGTTTCGGTTCCTGTCGCACGGCGAACGTGCGACAAGAGGCCACGTCAGCGCGCGGGCACCTGTCGCCCGTGTATTTTTCTATTTAGGCCCCTGTCGCACTACCAATGTGCGACAGAGGTATATTTCTGAAATTTTTTTTTCGGTGGAATATTTTTGAAATTCCGAATAAAAAATGTATTATTAAAAAAAAATTCGGTATTGAAGGGGTAGATCTAAGTCATTTTGCAAGTATCAAGGCTAGTCTGTCACGTGTAGGGGAGCGTTCTTGGGGTATGGTTATGAGATGGTGGTACCATATGTTCTCTTTGGACTGTGAATTGCATAATCTGAAGTTGCACGGAGTAGGTTGCTGGAGAATGGATTGCACGTACTAGGAGTTACTGGAACTGAGGGGGTTGAAGTCTTGGAGTTTGTATATAAGAATTGCAATTGAGAAAGGATGGCCATTAGTGTTGTTGGCATAAGAATTTGATAAGGCCAATACTGGCCATGCGACGCAGCAGGAGGTTGTTGATGAAGAATCGAAAAAAGTTGGAGAGAGCAGCAGTTGTAGAAAAAGTTTAGTAAGGCATGATGAATGTTCGGGGCAGCACGGAGTGCAAGGTGACATAGCTGATGTTGCAATGGCAGAGGTTCAGGAAGCAATGGGTGTGGCAGACGAGGGAGAAAACATTGAATCGGTGGTGCAAGCGATGGACGCAAGGAGTCAGGACTACGCGGCTTTAAGTAATGGCAAAGACGATGAAGAGCCATTCTCTGCGGAGCGGGACAAGTGTCAGTTCGACAGGCTAGTGATCAACGATAGAGAATACTTCGCTTGGGAGTATGATCGGAATGAAGTGAGGTAAGGTGCGATTTACAAGAACAAGAGTGAGGTTCAGGAAGTAGTAATAAGATGGGCGGTGTCATCACAGAGTGCGACAGACAAAGACGCCGCTAGCGACTTTCTCGATCGATTCAACAACACTCTGCACACCACCAAATGACAAAACACTGCCTATCTCAGACCGACGGACAATACATTGGCGACTTCAGAGCGAAGTAACAACACCCTGTAACTCACCGCTTTTTTAGACTGAAATGCCAACACGCTGCAGCCCGCTTTTTCAGACCATAGTGGTATATAAAACCACTCACCACCCAAGCAGCCCTTCTTCCCTACCCCAACCTCCACTCCAAACCGTAAGCACACATACGTATCTCCCACTCACACCCACCATGGCCGGATACTCTAGTAGAGCAATCTCGTGGACATTAGATATGAGCAGCGTAGCCCTTTATTACATGATGAGGGTTATGCATAACGGTGAGTATGATCCGTTTAAGGAGGAGAACCTAAGTAAAGTAGTGTCCAAATTACAAGAATTGTGTCAGACATCATCGAGGCATGACGAGACAATCTCTGACCTAAGCCTTGTGACCTCCGATGACCTCAAGGCGCATTTGCAATGGTGTCGTCAAAGGTATTTAAGGGTGTACGAACTAGCCGAACACCCTTCTGCTACAAGTTTCTCGTCAATATATCGTAGGGTACTGATGCTGCCTGAATAGTATGCAGAGCATATTAAGGTTAGTTATTTCATATTTGTTCTCCGTACTAATCTTTTTAGTATCATCCGTAACTTCACTACTTCGTATACTTGTCTTGTGTGTTAGTCATTCCTCGAGGATGAAGAGTTGATCAACAAAAATATCCTAGAATTTGTAGCGATGTTTGTGCTCTTCAGCGGAGAGGTGATGCCTGGTTCGCGCAGAAGACATGGAAGAGGTCCACCTATCACTATTGCAGCACAAAGTTCAAGACGACGTTCAACCACTATGGAAGGAGGGCTTGCTCTTAACTATGGCGATGACGATGATGACGACGACTTCGTGCCACCTCCACCTCGACGTTCAAGCACTATTAGAACTAGCCATTCAAGTACTAGAACAGGCCATTCTAGAAACAATACAAGAGAACATCCAATCAACACTGAAGGAGGGGTACCTCCTAACCGTACAAATGACGATGATGATGACGATTTCATGCCACCTAGGCCACGAACCTTGCATCCTAGGAGTCCCCCGAATCCTAACGATGATATTAGATTAAGCTTTATCAGGTATCCAAGCCTACCCCGTTGGGGACCAATATATAACTATGGTACCGACCTATTTCGAGAACTATGGCCATGAAATGTATGGTTTTGTAACCTATGTTCTATCCCAGTGTTATGAATTCTTTCTATATCTTTAGTGTTGTTCACATGCCATGCTACTATAGTTGTTGTACTTACTGCACTTTGTAATATAAATATTTTATTCAATGTTTAACTATGATTTATCGTTAAATTTGCCGCACACCGAAAGAAAAAGCCGTTCAATGAAATTTGATTTTTTTTTGTCAACCAAAAGATACTGCATAATAATTTTGTAAAATACTACATGAATTATCACTGTCAAACTTTAAAATTCTAGAGTTCTGTTGAAATAATACTAACTTTCAATATTTAATGCTCACAAGTTACAGCGAATTTTTGAATGAAATCAATGGAAAAATGTTCTTCATAAATTTATTGTACCCCAAGTTGAACTGTAAATTTCTAGCAACCGTTATAATTTTTTTTGGGCGGGTGGTACTCAGTTGTAGTTCCAATCTATTGGATAGGTGGGTACTACTGTTATTTTTTTTTGTTTTAGTATTTCTGTAATTTTTCATGAAATTTATATTATTATTCAAAAAAAATTTTGTTTCCTATCTCTGTTTAGAATAGCGACAGAGACTATCTCGCCATTTCAAATGGCGACAAGATCTGTATCGCCAAATGAAATGGCGACAGGTATTCATTTCTGCCATTTTTCTTTTCGGCGTATTATTTCCGTAAATTTTGATTAAAATAATATTATTTAAAAAAATTCAAAGGGATCAATGCTACTACACTGCAACTTTATACAATGGCAGTACCAATGGATACAAGTGAAATTATATGGGGAAAAATACATTACTACCGGCAGGGATGTACTTTGTCTGGCAAGAAATTATTATTCACACTGTTGGACACATGATGAGAGTTTTTGTTCTTTGACTGCTTATAGGAAATGGTTGATTCTTGATTAAATTGATGTTTGTATTTCCGGCTATAATGCAGCCACTATCAAATCATTGTTTTAATTTAAAATGTCGAAGATTTCTATTCCAACTATTTGATATTTCTTTGATTTAGTTTTGTCCTGTAATTTTCGTATTTACTTGTTTAACGGGATGGATTATTAGGCAAAACTTTACCCGTTAGTAAACGGGTAAACATCCTTATCCACTCTTTCCTACCTTATCTATTCCTCCCTTGCCTTATCGACTCAACCGAGCGTCTTCATGCTTGTTTCTTCGAAGTTCCAATTATCTTTTTCTTCCTCAATGTCAGCAAGTCCCTAACCTCCATCTACCTCTTTGTTGTAGCTTCATCTACATCTTCTCCTCTTCTAGCCCCTCCTCTTCTTCTTCTTCTTCTTCTTCTTCTTCGGCGAGCTCTGCACACCTCTACTACCACCTCGTCGCCACCATCATGGTGCCGCTGCCCAGCCTCTCTCTAGGATTAGGGGTCCTAGTAAACCCTAACTCTAGTCTCGATAAACCTTAACCTCATGTTCAAGAAGGCCTCACCGTGCTAAGAGAAGTTATGTTTGCCTAAATTTTTACTCTTCACCGTTTTCTTGTCCGAATTTTCACTCTTCAGTTAGATAGCGATTATTCACTGTACAGTTTTTGCCATATTTATTTCGTGTTATCTGATATTTTCTAGATAGAGAATGCCCGTAACATAAAGCGAGCGAACCTGAAACAACCTTTGCTTATGCATCAGGCTGTGGCCATAGCATTTCACCGCGGTGCCACTGCCAAGTACTCCTGATATGGACGCGCTGCGAGATGCTAATATGCTATGGACAGGCATCGATCGGATAAGGCGCACCGGAAGGAAGGAAGGAAAGGATGCAGCGTTGCGTTGCGGGCGTGGGCCCCACGGGCATTGACCGGACCCATCATGTGAAATCTACTGGCCGGGCTGGGCTAATTACGGTCGCGTAGTGGTGGTGGGGTGGCCCACGCGGCGGGAGCGGCCGGGCGGGCCTCGTGCGCCACGTGGCGGGACGCATGGACGGGTGCAGGAGAATCGCCGGCAGGTCCCCCAGTTCGGGGGTAGACGAGTCGGCATGTCGGGCCGCAGGTCGGCCGCCGTAATCATTGCGCCACCACCTACAGGCTACAGCTGCCTCCATCCGTCGGCCCCGCTCGCGCGCAACCGCGCAAGTCCGGCTCTCAGGTTTTGCCCGTCATAACTCATAAGGGCTTAGGCAGTGGTAGAGACAGAGTATCTAGGTGCATATTTCATTAGGTGAATATGAGATAAGTTAAATTTTTTTTTGATTGGATGAATAAGGTTCGATAAAATAATTTAATTTTTAGTTTGGTAGGATGGATGAGGATAGATGGGCTAGCTGTAATCAAGGTTTTGAATTTTGATTTAAAATTTTTGAACAAAATTTGATAGAAATTTGGATTTTTAGACAAAATATAATCTAGTACACTTCGGCAAAACTTGAATTTGACTGAGTATACCTCTTCATACAACAAATTGGATAGGTCTATCTAGCCTTTTTTTAGAATGGTTATATCTCATCCAACCATCTCAACCAAATAATTGAATAACTTCAAATCTATAAATAACCATATCCTGTCTAGTCTTGTTCAGCCAATCAAACACCACCTTAATTTACCCTCCCAAGCGTTTGCAGCGTTGACGTTCACTCGGTTCGTATGTACAGTAGTTTCAAATGATATGTAGTATTAAATTGCTTTCCTCTAACAAACATCGAAAATGCTCTTTCAGAAACAAGGTTAGTTAAGCTAGCAAATCCGAGATTGATGAATGACAAATAATTCATCAATTAGGCGTATGATATTGGAGTACTACAAGCTGAAATCGCTGATCATTAAGATATCTGCAACGTTGTTCCCAAGGGCTGCAGTGTTCAATTGTCGTTCATTCCGATGCATTAGGAGGCTACTAGCCTACTACTGAGTCCATAGCCAACACCAAGCCGTGGTCCGAATAAAATAGGCTATCAGAGAAATCGGGACCAATCCGCTGATGTGCCATCGATTTGAAATGGAGTTGTTGGGGTCATGTCTCATTAACTTTCTTGTTACAAAATGCTTGCATTCCAAGAAATTAATCACAATGTCCAACTTTTAGAGAAGGATGTGACACGCATGTACCGCCCATGAATCGACCGTTTGCTCCATTGATTATGTGTTAAAGTTCAGGGACCCACTTGGATGATGAAGCCATCTGCGGTGGCAAAGTGACAACATCACATCACAGAACAGATAAAATGTGCACCGGTAACTTTTTCTTTCGTAGAGGACGACGAAATAATTGTATGTGTACTACTTATTACTCAATATCGGTTCAAAAGTTAAGTTAAAATTAGAATTATAATCGATGTTAGTTTAAATAAGGAGTCTTATCTACCGAAGATAAAGATCGATACGGATTATGATTGACAACACATCGGAAAAGAATATGATTGATCGACCTATGCACTATAAAAGGTGAGCCGACGAACAACCAATCAATCAAACAACTTACATCTATTTTTTATCTACTTTTCTGTCGACTAGGAGTAATTCTTGTAACTTAGACTTTGTAATTTGTTCTTTATCAATAAAGTTGCGTATCGCCGATTGTTAATCATCTTCGATTACACTAATTTTTCTAGGTTTGCTTTTCTCTAATATTATTGTGCATCGCCTTTTTGGGAAAAATCTGTTGTAACAAGCTACTTAGATTTATCATTACGTGTGATTTAAATGGCTAAATAGCTATTTAGATCTGATCTAAATTAAAAACCCTAATTGGCTGTAATAGTTGTTTAGATTATATTTTTCTTGCCGATTGCAAGATCAAATCGGCTAGCACGCCTTGAACCCAGCGTTCACGTGTGTTGAGACCGATTGGCTCTTTTTCGGCGCCAACACACTTTTGGCATGCCGGATTGGACAAGATGGCTTCAGGAAAATCAATTTCGCTGACCAATATCGACACCAATGCCATAATTCTCCCAACAATGGATGATTTGACGCCAGAGCAGTGCAAGGAAATCGAAGATCGGAAGGCCACACTCGAGGACATGATGCTAAACTGCTATCAGAAAACCCGACATGGTGTTACACAAAAGACAGCGTTGCCGACAGTCAACCCCTTTGGCAATACACAGACCGTTGATGTATCAGTAAGCCGATACATATCTGCATAAGCTGAATTATCTGTTATGATTAATCAATCTGTGCACCATGCTTTAATTAACCATGTTTTTATTGGCCCACTGCTTTACAAGATGACTTGCACCTTGTAAAAACTTGTGAGCATTGCTAATTTCATGCTCGACAAGTATATTTACCTGTGACGAATACTTATACCTGGGGTACCCCACAGCCTAGACTTCATCCTCATAAAGAGGGATTATCATCCGAAACAGTCTGAGGCTCAGGTGGGCCAATTCAGGCCCACCTCAAAAACAGGGACTCTCATGGGTGGAAAAGAGCTGTGGGCCTCCGCCGAAGCCACAGGCCTCGAACGATAGTCGGAGCCGCCCGAAGGCTCCGACCAAGACCCAGGTCGGGCATCCGCGAAGCCTCCGACCAGGGACCCAGGCGAAGCCCTCGACGAGCTTCACATTGGGGCCTCCACCGCAACGCCATCAAGCCACGAGATGAACACCTGTCTCACGAACGCAACGCCCTCGCCAGGAGCAGGTGGGTCTGTCCCGAAGCAATCCCAGAGGACGCCGAAGTCAAGCAGCTGTCCCATCACGCGGTCACGCACCGTAAAGGAACACGTGCTCTCCCGAGGCAAGCCCCGAGACCGTCGCCCAGACGCCGGCGATTAGACATAAGCATGGGGCCGGGTACGCTGCTTCGAGGAACGGGACACCCGCACCAACCCCGTATGTCTACCCACCCGATATGGCGAAGGCAGTTGACGGACGGATGACTGAACCTTGGAACAGACTTCAAGGCCGAAGACTCGACACCTCAGCATAGGGCGCAACGCCTAACCGTTAGGCATCCCTTTCTTGTTTTTTGCATATCCTCCGGATTTCGTGTAACCCGCCTTCCCGTACCTATATAAGGAGAAGCGACCCAAGGAGGGGGATCGCCTCTCATAGTTATCTCCCAAATGGAAAGGTTCCTCTACAATAGTATCAATAAACCGCCTAGTTCTCGCTAATTGGCCATGAAAGATTGATTTAACTCTATCAAACACATGGAACATGCAACATCTTCACAGTGTTTTTGTTTAAATATGTTTATTTTTCTTTATTTACATGTGTATTTTCTTTATTTGTGATATCTCAACTTGTTCTCTTCCTTTTTGATCATATTATGAGTAAATCACACAACTCGAAATAAGAATTACCCTAACCTCTCTACACAAAGTATGAGGTTACTTGTCAGATTGTGAGATAACATCTAATAGAGACTTTTCTTGTAAGCTAGTACTTCATCGCATTGAAATAATTAGAATGACTTTATCTCCAATTCATCACGTTAATACCAAGTACTACATGAAATTAAAGAATAGGTCGTCAATCCTATAACTATTTGTATTCTAACACATTGTTGGTTAGCACACAAACAATTGGGAGCTAGTGATATACCTTTAAAAATATTCAAGCAGATGAGATACAAGGTGAAATATAACACAAGAAGAGATTTTTTATTTTCATTCATTCAAAATAGGTCATACATGTTGCTTGAATGTAATGTTTACATTTTTCATGCATTTCTCAATGGCAGAGGCTACTTCTATATGTTATTTATCAATCTCTTCTTGAGTAGTTAGCTTCAGGTCAGGCTCTAATTTCTCCAATCAACTACATCCTTATAAAAGTGCCTTAATTTGATGAAAAGGCACTCACTGGATGGCAATCGGTTCAGAGAGCAACATGATAGTCTACACCAATGCAGAATGTGGCTTTGATGATCTTCAACTAGTCATTCACCCATGACCAAGTCATCAACCGACTAATCAGAGTTGTAAGTTTTGCTTTTTCCCTTTAAATCCATGGCAATTTTCTCAAGCCGCTCAAAATGAAGTTCAAAATGGTTTTCCTACCTCTAAACTGTGGCCAAATCTTTTATGAAGAGTTTTATTTTGGCGGTCGATTATTCATTTCGCTCTTCATCATCAACCTTTTGTTCTTCATAGTTCATTTTCTTCCCATTCGAAGTTGAGATTCTCCGCCTTTATTATATTTTCCAATTCTACAAAATTAAAAACAAAGTCCAAATATTACTTTCTACCTTCAAAAGGAAAAGTAAAGTAGGTCGTGATATATTTCTTACTGCTATTTTAGACTCCTTGCCTAAAGAATGTCTTACGCTCTTTGGAGAGCCTCTCGATCTTGTCTTCATTTTGAAGGCCTCATGAAGTATAGCAGTTTTTTTCTTCATGGTATGCATCTCATTAGCGCTTCAACAAGGTCGAAGTTATAACCCTTGGTGATATTTTGAGCCACCAAGAGTTGCATTTCAAGAGCCCTTATTTGTTCTTCTAACCTGCTCCCAAACAGTTTTATTAGAATAAAAATAAAAAGAGAAGCTTCCAAAGACATACCTTTTTACTTCGCTTTAGCTAAAGTTTTTCTTGCAAACCTATCGTCGAATAGCTTTATGTAATGCTGTAAAAAGCAAATAGCAAATGAATTAGAACTATCTTTTTCAAAACAATTCTTAAAAGAAATGTGATAAGATGAATACCTTCGCTTACAAGTCATTAAAAACTTACTTGAAGTCCTCCTGGTCAGGGTGACCAAAGAAATATGCCAGTGGCAAAGCTACTAGAATAATGATGTCAGTAGTCGTAGCCTTTGCAGGCACTACTACCACCTCTTCTATCTCACTAGTCGGAACGACCAATGTCACTTTTGCTACAGTAAGGAGGTCTTAAGTCTCCTTAGTAGCAAAGGTTTTTTCAGTAATGGTGGTCATCTTGCTGCACTCTATCATCGTCCCAATGGGTAGAGTACCAACCTCCTTTGTAGGAGATGAAGCTTGTTCAACCAATGGGTACTCCATAGGCCCATCGGGTCGTATGCCCGCATAAGTCTCGATTGCCGCTATGTTCGATCCACACCGTCATAGCTGCAGTGACTAATGGATTGACTCAAGATCAACTCGAGCATCATATCCTCGATCCATAAAAGAAACAGAGCAGCTAGTTCTAGGATTAAAATAACAACAAGAAAATTCCTTAGATTCTCAAGGTAAGTACTCATAAATTAACATGTATATTAGGAAAAATAAATACCTACAACAAAGTCCCGAGTCTATATCCCAAGATATCGTAAGTGACAATACCCGAACATCCGTGTCGAGTCTTCCTTTTCCTCCTTATAATCGGGAACATTATCCCCTAAATCTTCATTTTCACCCTAAACAAAGGAATGCCAAAAGACTTCTATGCGCATTTATCTCAATTGCGCTTGAACCATTTTTATAGTATACCTAGGATGGCATCCTCATCTCGGTCCCCATAGCTTAATACTACTCTCTTGTCTTGTCCCTAGACCGATCATGCGCATGCTTAGAGCATATGGCGCTACCTAGTACTGTGGCTTGACTAGTGTTGATCGGGTCAGACTAGACGGCAATGGTCGATCCACCACTTTAGAGGCACCTCTGCAAAGGTCTTCACCTTCTGGCTCGGAGCCAAAGCTGAAATCTCCATCCGTCGATAGCTCCCTTTCTACCATGCATCTAAAAACTAGTCTATCTCGTTAGCATGAAGTGTTAACAACAACAACCAAAGAAATTTCTTGGTACTTATCATGATGTGTTCATTAATGAACTCATCGCTCCGATCAAAGGGATGGATGCTTGTCCAAAGCACTGGCCTGACCCATAAGAGGAGATGCGAACATGTACACAATTCTGGACTAGATTCTTCGATGGTCGAATCCACAAGTGAAAAATATCCATAAACATCAAGAAAATTTTTAAAGAAACAAAGACATCGGTAATTAAAAGTCCCTTTACCTCTAGGTTCATCCTGGTTGAATCCTCGACGCTTCCATTCTTCGTGAATCTAAATCGCCTTCCTTAGGAGCTCACCTTGTGGAATAGAAAATCAAAGATAATTTTCTGCTCCATCAAGCTTCCCTTTACCAACTTGGTAATGACCTTAACGATGTCATTTTCCTCATTGGTAAGAATCATGAATCTTTTTCCTTTTGCTTTAGCCTTTGTCCATATTAGCCACCTTCGCAAGAATCAAGATGGCTACCCCTCCTGCACTTTCAATAAAACTCCTACCAAGAATCACACCATATGTCCTTGGTTAGAGGGATACCGAGAGGCCATATTATCTAGAAGATTAAAATAAGCGCCCCTAAAAGATCCTCGTTTTTATTATTCCTAGTATATTGATAGAAATAGTGGAAAGACAAGATGGTGAGGTAATGCTAAGAAAAGCTTCACAAAGGTGAGAGAAATCACCAAAATCTAAATAGAATTTGGGGAAAGATGGTACTTGATCTTATTATGATCTAGCACGGCTAAAAACTAATTTCTGGGAGGCAAAATTCTAACTTCACCAAAGTAGTGAAGAGGACAAGACACCTCCCCGAGGCACTAGCTTCAGATCCTCCCCGCTAGGGTCCCGCCACAAGATTTTGTGAGGAGGATAAAATCTTGATCTTCAAGCTCCTTAATCCTTCCTCGTGAGGATCGACTTGTCCATGGCCAATAGTTGGGGAAAGAAAAGGATTGAAAGCAAGAGCTTAGAAATTGCAAAGAGCTTAAGAACTTACTTCACGCCAAAAACAACAAAGGAGTAAGGAATCAAAGAGAATTTATGCCCTTTATATAACTTAACCTATGTCGCTTTGGAGACCATTTCTTGGCTTTCCAAGAAACGGTAAAACTATCTTTTTAATAAATAGTCATTGACATCGATTGATGTTCTCGAACTTCCTTTAGATCTTTAGACTTTTCACCTACTTTCCTTGATCATAGTCTCCATCATAACCGATGGAGTAGAAAAAAGACTAAAGATAAAAGTTTAAAGAGTGTAACATCCCAAATTTGAGTTTTGGAATGTTTGAATTTAAAAAATGAACCATTTGCATTTTCCTAGAATTAATCAAAGCTTAACTTGAATTTTCTAATAATAAAGGGATTTAATTTCCAGTTTTGTTGGTCTATTGTGCTTCAAGGATTTTTTCTCAATTTATTTGCTATTTATTTGAATTTATTTGGATTTATTCAAAATTTTGGAATTTCTTAATTAGAAAAATGTTTTTATTTTTGAAAATTCTTTGGTCACCTTTTTTCACGACCTAATCCTATTCCTCGTGGGCCCGCCCACACGCCCTCAAATTTCAAATACCTCCTCATTCACGCTTGATCACCTCAACCAACCCAGATTCGCTACGCCACCCTAACCCTAGTTGCATTTGAATTCGTGGTGTCGTTGCTTTTACGCCCATGTCGCGGCACCCTTCCCAGGTTATTTAAAGCCCTGAGGACCATCAGGCGAAGCTTCCCCGTCAAGCACCGCCTATTGCCCTAGCCTTGCTGCCTAAGACATCGCTGCCTTCTCGCGAGCTCACCAGAGTTCTTCGCCAGGACGGAAGCCTTCCGCCACGATCTAACTCCTCCGCTGGACCCTCTCTACCACAATGGAGTCAATCTTCATGTCGCTATGTTGTCCTCTTCAGATCCCCGCCAAATCGCTACCGATCCCGTTTCTTTCACCGCAGATCCCGCGGCCTTCTTCTTCGAAGTCCCGAGGTCGCATCATTGCCCTCGCCGCCATTCTCCGCCGCGGAAGCCAGCCGTCCGATCATCAAGATGCACCAAATCGTACACGCCATTGTCGCAGCATTGCTTTTTCGCTGTCAGATCTAACCGAGCCGGATGTGCGACTCGTGGCTAGCCCATGTCAACCGCCACTCATCGCCTGGCCACCAAACCGCCGACGCTATCGCCGGGCGTGTTTGTCAGCACAAGACAGACGGGTGGTGAGCCGATCAGAGTGCCGTGGACTCACCCATGGACCGAGGGTCCTACGTGTCGCCTATGACGCCAAGATTAAGCAATAAAAGAATTTCCTTTAAAAAATAATTCCAAAAATTTTCTTTTTTTTCTTTTTCTAAATTTATTTTTTTGAAAGCCCGTTTCTCTCATACAAACTCCGACATAGGTGATTCAAATTTCTAAATTTGTAGCATTTAATTTTCTAGAATATTGTAGTAGAGTAACAAATGATCTTCAAGAAAAGTCTATCTCTGACCAACTAAATATGTACCAACGATAACTCCTAATCTCTAAATAGGTTTGGTCCTAATCCCATTTGAAGATATGTCTGTAAGTTCCTAAGCCATGTACAACTTCAAAGAAAATTTTGGTAGCATCTTCCGCTATTCTCCGTATACACGCCTCAAAACAAGTCAAGAGGGTGTGTATGTGGAGAACAATAGGGCGACGCTATCGGTCTACTATAGAGTTGTACAACAACTCAAGAATTCACTCCAACCACATATTCTCAAACTGCCTAAAAAACATGGATTACTTGAGATCGCTGGTCGATAAATATGCCATTACTATTTATATATTTATAAACAAGCACCTCGAATGAAAGACGAGATTACGAACCAAAACTCTAACACCATGCCGAGATAAAAAATAAAGGTAATATGCTAAAATGAACACATGTAATATGCCGAAAATAAACCAGAAATAGGATTAAGAGAAATTGCATTAGCTAGAAGTATGTAAAATCACCAAAAAACTATATGTCAATATTAACAATCAGATGTGAAACTACCCATTGAAATTGTTGTGCCATTCTCAGACGAAATAATTTTTATACATACATTATTTGTTTATTTGCATTTGATGTTTCTATGTGAGTAGGACTTGATAAGTCGGGTCCATTTATGTTCTATGATAGAGAAAAGCGATTGTTGCATTAAGGAGTTTGCACCCTTTTGTATGTCCGCACTCCAAAGGCACAATAGTTGTGTTTACATATATGATGCAAAGAGGAGATTGTTGCATTTAACCCAACTAGAAATCTCAAAACAATAAACAGCTTCTATTGATCAGAGAAAAGTGAATTTACTCATCATTTGTAGATATAGTAGTTGCAAGCCATCAAAAGGTGAATTCCATAAAAGTATTTTACTAAGCACTATTCTGTTGTTCTGTCCATTCATCCTTCCCCCTAAAAAATCATGATAGAAACCAATTTTGCAAGAACATGTGGAGATGGGTATGAAATGGGTCTTGTTTCAGCTTGTCCTTCATTTGGACTTATCAGGCTTGATGGCCGAATTTATTTGAGGTATAGGTTTTAACCTCAACAATTTTCATTGCATGAACCATTAGTTGTTGAAGACCTTATTCATGACACTAAGAACTGATGAGTCTCGCACACATCTTGCCATTTCCACATAATTAGCATGGAACCACTTCCAAGTCTTATATCTCGGAAGATTCTCACGGAACAATATGTACTAAGTGAGTTATACACAGCAGATTAAAACATTCTAAGGCCATCTTCTCACATTACATCGCCAAAGTCAAGCACCCGATGCTCGCTTGGGTGCTTTGTCCAACAAACAACTATCAAGGTTGACGACAACTCATGTATTCAAGTACCTATTTTAGAAATCATTTTGAGGAAATTTTTAGAGCTCTAGTATAGCCCCATATAATGTAAGTGACGAGGGCCGGAGTCCTTGGCCTGGCCAACAAGACGGTCAATCTGAGCTCCCTAGCTCCTACTTTAATTACCACAACCTCGACCGCTTGAGCCACGCTACTAGAGCACGGCGGCTCGAGGTCAGGCCCCGCACGCACCTTGGGCTCTGGCCGTTTCTGTTCGACGACGCCCCTCGAAAATCGGAACGCAGCATTTACTTCTACGGCTACTAAGGTGTGGGATCGAACCGAGGCAGCGTAAGGAAGTGTCCGGACGGCATCGCCACCATCAACACGCATGAAGACCACTACCTCGAATCTCCGTCTGCTAGAAGGGGATATAAGGCTAAGGATGGCGCAACTCGAGGGGACGCCGCACTGTAGTTTGAGCGCTAGACATTGTCATTGTTGAGCTTGAGTCAGAACACACCCGCATCGAGAACAAGAAAGATCACCGCCGCAAGGCAACCGGAGTAGAGCTATTACTCACAGGCTCAACCAAGATAAATCCCTCGCGTCACGCCGTTGTCGCTTTGTTCACCACCAAGACGTCAATCTGCTCTCCCGAGCAAAGCTCTACCGAGTCCCTAGTATCACTAACCCTTTTCATTTCGCGTTGGCGATCCCGATCGCCGACAACGGGCGCCCACCGGGGCCCGATAGTTTCGCTTCTTCGCAGAAAGACACCAAGATCATGGGAGCATGGCGACCTCATCGACGACATTCTCGATCGGGTTCAAGACCACGACTGCACGGTCCTCGCTATTTCGCCACCGCCGCGACGAGCAGACGCCTTGATGGCGTACCATGGCGAGGGCGGCGCGATGGTCGTGGATCCGCAGACTTCGAGGACGCCATTTGATGTGCACGCCGCCATCAACCAGCTATAATCGCCCGCGGAGGACCAGAGAATGATCGCCCGGCATCCTGCATTCCTTCGAGAGCGCCCGCTATCGCCGGATCATGGTTGATCCCGATAGGGCGAGATCGAACTTTGGCCGAGCCCCGCCGAAGAGCTCGACCGGCGCATCGAGGTCATACCTTCGCAGCACCGGTCACCACTGACCCACTCGAGGAGTGATGACAACCGTCATTGCCGCCAAGCGCCTACGCTTCGGCAGAGGTGCTTCGCCACGATCTCGGATGTGACTTTGACTCCACGCCGCCGTCCCCACCGCACCAACCCGGCAGGTCAGCGCGAACCGCTACACGAGTTCAAGGCCGATCGACAAGAGGTCTAGGGTCTTCCCTGATGTTCCACCCAAACGCCGAGGGTCCAGGACCGCCATATCTCCTCGGGGACTTGTTGTCAAGGCCATGATCGCTTCGCCGCAGTGCCCGCCGAGGCAATTTCAATTTCGAGTCCAGCAGCAAATAAGGCCTTGTGTTTATTTACCTTCTGCCACAAGACCGTTCCGTCCCTACGGCTGTTTCTAAGATATTCGACGACCTTCGTTCGCAAGCGCCGCCACTTTGGCCGCTTCGACGTTGATAGCGACAGACCAAGAATCCCGACGAAGTTCCTCGTTTATATATCAACCGCCATCCTCGGGCGCCGGGGCGATGAGCTCGTGATGGCCAATTACCTCCGGATCGTGTGGACAAGCTGCACTAACTTGGCTCTTCAACCAAAAGCCCGGTTCCTTCAGATCGTGGGCGTCAAATCCAGAGTGCCTCCGCCCAACTTCCGTGAGTTGCTACGAGCGTCGGGAGGGAGAAAGACTCGATCGCGCATCCAGTAATGCCGCACCTTGCTCCCCACCAACGCATGAAGGCTGTTTTTTCGTGCGCACTTAGTGGGGATAGCGACCCGATTGGCCGTTGTTCTCCCGCATGGTAACCCATTTCGAAAGCGCCAAACGCTTCGCCCGGTATACCTGATTACTAAGCGACCGTCAAGGAGAAGGGCGTGCCCATGCTTGAGCGAACAACGACCTTCGACAGAACGCTCTCCTCCGCTCAAATCGTCTCGAGCAGCGCTACAAGCCCACTAAGGCCGAAGACTCGCCAGCTGTTGGTTCTGCCCGATTCTGGTCCCTTTGATCCAGGCACTATGACCTCGCCCGGTAGCGGCCCGCGAAATAGTGCTTTCGCAGGACGGGAGGTACCCACGCGCCATGAACCATAGCTGGTCGGGGTATTCCGCTCCCCATGCGCATCGCGCGGCTTTTGCCCTGCGTCTGCGGTTGCCTTCTATCTTCATCTCGTGTCGGCCTCCCACCTATGTTGAAGGGTCCGCGACCCAGGGGCGATGGCTGTCCGAGTGAGTGCGCGTTATGGAAGAAAATACAAGCGACAAAATCCAGATTATAAAACACACCAACAGCAAACTGTCCCAGAATACAAGCAGTTTCATCAAAGCAAAAACAAAAAGGATCCTGCATCGGCGCCCGCGGGATCACCCGGCAAAGTCGTCGTCGTCGTCATCATCAGAGCTGCTGACCTCGGGGCCTGCAGTGACCACGCCTAAACCTGCCACCGCCTCCGCCGCCGCGTGCACCTTCGCCCGCATCTCGCGGGAATCACCCGCGATCCCGGCGATGGCCGTGTCTGCCGAAGCGGCATCACGGTAGCGTAGCGGCCAACACGTGCCAGCGGCGCCGACTGCAATCCCTCGCCCCTCACGGGCGGCGCGCTCACGCAAAGCCCGGGGCAGGTCTTCTAGGGCTTCGGCCACTTGGGTAAGCCCGAAGGCGTACTGCTCTGCCGAACGCTCCAGGGGCTCGTGCAGCTTTACCCCAAGCCACTTCAGGCTCCTGCGCATGCTCTCGAACGCAGGGCGGAGCATACCCAGGAGGGTCTTCTTGTAGTCGCGTGACGCTCGCGTGCATCACGTCGATCTTGTGGCGTTCTCGGCCCGAGACCGCCACCTCGCCGCCTCCTCCTGAGCCTTCACCAGCCTCTCTTCGGCAACAATGGCTCGAGCGCGCTGCGCCTGCGCCTCCTCAAGTCTCTTCGCGAGTTCCTTCTCGGCGACCTGGACTCGCGCCCGCTGCCAAAACACCTCCGCCTCACGGGCGGCGGTGGCGGCAGCCTGAGCATCAAAGGAGGCCTGCAGCCTCGCCAGCGCCGCCACCAAGTCTGCCGCCGTGCCTCCCACCACAGGAAGACCAGTCGGTGCCGCAGGCGGAACGACAATCGCCATCTCGCGCGTCGCGGGTGGTGGAGCCAAGCCCGAGCCAGAAGCGCCACAAAGGGAGGAAGAGACCCCGCGTAAGCAGGAGCAAGAAAAAGGCAACCCCGGCGTCGATCGAAGAACTCTCACCTCAATTGGGGGTTCCCGATCCGAAAGATCGACGGAGGCAGGGTAATCTTGATCCTCGTCGCCCCAGCCGAAGACCCGGCATCAGCGCGGGACCTCTTGGGGGCCAAACCCTGTGGTTCCGCTGCCGCCTCTCGCTTCCCAGCCCCCCGGTCGTTTCCACCACTTGCCATCTGTGCTGACCAAGATGCTGAGAGAGAGGAGCGAAGGGACAATAAAACAAGAGAAAAACAGGCTAAAATCAGCCGTTTTCGCGCCCTGGCCACCCTATTTATAAGGCCCAGGCGGAGCGACCCGGCGGCGGCGGGGACATGCGCCGCCGTGCATTTACTCCGCACTCAGGCGACGGGACACGCCCGCCACCCCGCCTCAATAATCACGACAGAGACTCGGCGCAGGGACACCACGCCCAACCAAGACACGGCGTGTCCCTTCGATTCGAGCACCTAAACCGCCGCAACCGCACCGACACCTGTTCGTCCTTCTCCCGGGCTAAAGCGGTGCCTGGCGACCACCATGCTGGTCCCCACGCACCTCTGGGCTACAACACCACGCCAAGCCGGATGATGACCCGACCAGCCACTCGGTTCTCTCGGCGCAATCCTACTAACACAGAATGCTCGACCTACGCCCCAATGGCTATGGTTGCGAAGTAGCACTTTGCGGAAGAGGGAAGTGCCCAAGCAATGGAAACCATGGCTTGGTCGAAACACTCTAGCCCAGCGGCATGCACTAACAAAACATTTCAATCCTAAACGGTTATTCGCCTCCTCAGAAGCGGCCTTAATAGCACACCGACCCACGCTTAGGTAACCTTCGTGGTTTCTAAGGCCCGCGGTCGTAAGGCTTTGTCGTAAGGCGTAAATAAGCAAAGGCACCAGATTGATAGGTGGTCAATTAGCCCAAACAAACTTCAATCCGGCATTCAGCGAAGTCTTTACATCAACAAAAGCAAGAGCAGCTAATTTTTCCCTTCGTCACGGTGGAGGATATCTGCGCGATATCGGTACCGATCGTTGCAGCGTATGGATCGATCCGAGTTCGCAGCTCCTCG
This sequence comes from Guadua angustifolia, assembly GCA_036346375.1. Lineage (NCBI taxonomy): Eukaryota > Viridiplantae > Streptophyta > Magnoliopsida > Poales > Poaceae > Guadua > Guadua angustifolia. The sequence goes on along the minus strand of CM070500.1, from coordinate 33,113,457 downwards.
ACCTACTCGTCGGTTTGGTCTGCGACAACCCCGCTGCTAATGACCTCGAAGTCAACATCATCATAATGGGAGGCGACGAGGACAAGCTGAGTAACCCCAAGCTCGGCTCCCACGCTCACCGAAGCTCGACATCTTTCGGCACGGCCACGTAGCGGCGGCGAAAGCTTCGGGCTCGGCACGGCGGCCCCGAGCACCCGGTTGCAAACCTCCTGGCCGGCTTCCTGGAGGGTCATCAGCTCGGCAGTCCGCACGGACAAGTCATCCTCCGCCAATTTACGCTCCCGGCGCTACCTCCGCAGCGGCAATGCGGCGTCACGTGCCTCCTCGGCCAACTTCCGTGCTTCCGCAGCATCATCAAGTCTCCTCCGCAACTCTACAGGCCGCTACAAGCGTCAGAAGCATACCGGACAACCTACGATAACAAAATCTTCAGGCCGAAATCGGGTGGCTTACCACCCGAAGGCTCTCAAGCGTTGGAGATCCTCTTGACCTTGGCAGGGCCTCCCTTTCATGCTCGGCGCTCCTCCTCTCGAAATCAAGCTCCCCTGGACTTGGTCACGTTGGTCGGGAGCGGGATACTTCCGGCAGTGCGACCCCTCCATGGCGGCAGCGGCATCCTGGTCTTTGTTGGCCTCCGTTAGAAGGACTCGACACATTGCATTACCGCCTCCACCGTTCACGTCCCAGGGCGTCGAACACAAATTTACTCGGGCGAGCGGTGGCTTCCCCTCACCACGACCGTGCGGAGACTCGGAGGAACCTCGCTTTACTCGCGGCGAAGCTTCAGCTCTGCTAAAGCGGACACTTCGCCGAGACTCATTGATCGTGAAAAACAAGTCTAAGGCGAAGCTAAGGCCTCGACTAGGCGTACCGTGCCGAGTGGGACGTCCACCTCAGAAATCACGCTCGACGCCTCATCGACACAACGAAGGGCAATCGCCAAACTTTTTCGGGCCTGATCCACTGAGTCGCCACCGTCCGCTTGTTAGTCTTCAAAGGTCCCCACAACTCGGCCTCGCGTCGTAAATCCTGCACAAGCGGCTGCTCACCGGTGAGGTCCGACCGCCCGTGTAAGCCTGGTCGAGGCTCCCGGGTGGCGGAGGATCGGGCCGACCTCGCCGCACTTGACCACGGCGCACCGTCGCTGGGCGCCCTCTCCGGGAGAGGCAGCGCCCGTGGTGGTTGACCTCTAGTGCGAGTCCGCAATCCTGACCGGGCCGGCTCCGCCGGACGAGGCGCCTCCTCGGGAGGTCCGTCGCAACGGCGGCAGGCAAGACTAGCTGCCATGTCATGCGTGCTAGGCGGAGCGAGCCTGCCGGCGGTGGTGGGAGTCGCCTCCCTCATTCCGAACCTCGGGCAAGGCCACGACCCGTCAAGCGGTGCGGAGGCTCATTATCCGGATCTTCTGGGTCATTCCCCTGCGCCCGATCCGGGACCCCGTGTGCACACAGCCAAACATGTGGGCCAACGGCCAACCGGGCGCCCACCGCCCGCGACCAGCGTAAAAGACGCATTTTCTTCGCCGACCCTCCAGGCGAAGACCAACCGCCACCTCGTTTGCCCTGAGATGTCTCCGGCTGGGGCACCTCTGACTGAGGCGCGGCGGCGACGCCCCCCGCCGCAAGGCCTTCGTGTGGTCCTCCGGAGACCAACGACCCAAAGAAGACCCTGCGGTATGGATCGGAGGTGCGGCCGCCATCGGAGTTCGAGGATGACCCCGAATCGACCGTCCCGGCAATGGTCGACTCAGAGACCTCCTCGCCCCGCGCCTCCTTCGCCGAGCGTTCCTTCCTCTTCCTCTTCCTCTTCTTCTCCCTTCGCTTTTTCCGAGCGGACTCCCGCTGCCCGGAAATCTTGCGGGCTGCGGCCCTCTCTGCTTTCTCCTCCGGCAATAACACTCGGGAGGCTACGCCGGCCAACCCCTGGGTGGTATAAGTACGCCGGTCAGGTGATGCACAAAAGGCCGCGCTAAAGGAAAATAAACGAAAGACGGATAGCACGGCTCACCGGTTCGGAGGGCTTCGCGAAAAGGGCTCGGGTTGGCCGCCCGCCCGCGATAGGCGCCAGCCGACCAAAAGGCGGCCACCTAGCCTCGACCTCCGACTCAACAAGTTCGCCTCCGCCATCCGCATGGGGTCGTGGACCCCCATCTTTGGAACATGGGCGGTCCCTCGCCATGAGAGGTTGAGCAGCGCATCCTCATGAAAGCGCCGCGATGGTCTCGCCGGTCGGGCCTCGCAACACACAGGCCTTGATCCTCTCGGCGATCACCTCCACCTGTTCCTCTCCTTCTTTGCCGGGCCCCAGACCATTCCTCCCTCGCCACAGGGCGACAACCGGTAAAGGCCGGGGCACTCCCCTCCAGGTTCCGCACATAGAACCATTCGGAGTGCCACCCCCGGTTCGACGACGGCAGCTTCAAATCGACATAATCCGCTGCGCGGCCCTGGCGCATCTGGAGACTTACGCCGCCCATGCGCGCTAGGGGGCCCGTTGGCTGATCTTTCCTCGACTTGGCGTGAAAGAAGTACTTCCAGAGTGCCCAGTGGGGTTCGATCCCGAGAGCGCCTCGCTGGCGTGATGAAAACCACGATGTGAAGCACCCCATGGGGTTGGTAGTGCGCCGACCTTGTAGTGGTGCAGCGGTCCTCGAATGAACCGGTGGAAGCGGAAGTGCGAACCAGCGCCGTAAAAAGAGGCGGGCACGCAGCGATTTAAATGCCAAGGCGAGGACGCAGCACCCGTCGGCACCCTCCACCGCGAGACGTCAAGCGGCGGGAGGAACCCTTTCTTCTCCAAGCCTTGTGCGCGGCTAGCCAAGATGGAGCATTCGGGCCACGACATCTCCGGCGGCAGGAAGATGAGAGAAGGAGAAAGGTAAGGAACGAACCCCCCGAACTTTTTCCGTTTTCTCCTCTTAGCGGGAGGGCCTTGCAGCCTTGAAAGCATAAATGCGCCTAAGCGCCTTCCAGCGTTAAGTTTAGCGAGACACCGGCGAAGTCGGCCGAGAGAGTGACGGTCAAAGTGGGCGTCGCCTCGGAACAAGCGTCGTCGTCGTCGGTGCTGCGCCAGGCGCCACGACCAAGCGTATCCTTTCGAATCTCTTTTAGCATTAAATGGCAGACCCGGGCGCTGAAGCGTTCTGCTTGCGCACCCGTCATGACCTTTTATTTCTCGGCCTCGGTGAATCGGTGGGCGCGCCGGTAAAAATCCGCCAAGACCCGCAGACGGCCTCGAGGTGGCAAGGACGTTGAAAGAACCGCAGGGCTCGAAGCCTCGAACACCCCAAAAGGGTTTAAGGCCGCCCCGGGATATAAAACAGCGAGGGACGAGGATGAGGTGAGCCCCTAGTGGGCCCCCGGTTGGGTCGGCGGATGACCCAATCACCCTAACTCGAGTCCGAGACCATACTTCACGCTCTCCCACAGAACCCATCGTAGGGTGGCAGCCAGCTGCACCCCGGGTCGGCTGATGACTCGGGGCCCGGTACGGGATCGAGTAAAGAAAGGTTCTTATAGGTGCGCCCAGTAGTCGGACGCCTCGACTTCGAGGGACCGTCGCTCGGAAAAAATCCTTGGGAGGATCTCCAGGGCCCCTCGGATAACCGTCAGTAGCCCCACGAGCACGGTGCTCAAGCCGCGCCCGAAGCAAGCCTTGATCGCTCACCCCTCCGGAGTCCCACACCATGACGGGCGTACTGTGGGGCGGAGATGGCGGCTATTCCTCCCATGTATAGCCTCGCCAAACGAGGATTCGAGAGGAACGCCCCACGACGAAACTCCGGTATAAAACCAGCCGATAAATACGTCCAGCTACGATGCAAAACGAGCACCCAGGAGCAGGGGCCTCGTCAAGACACGAGGGCCTCCCTGCCAGCCGGGGCAGCGTCCGGCCGAAACGCAGGGCCAGCTCTCTGGTCAGGGAAACCCCCCAATCAGCTCTCCGACCTGCTCGGGGGCTCGGGGGCTACACCCGCCGGGTGCGCTCGCGCGCACCCAGGCAAAATCGACTTACTAATTCGGAAGGATCCCGCCGAAGTCTCATGAACTCGCCCAAGGGTTCGGATCAGACGACATCTCCCGTACACACCTCCGGTAGGGTCCTGCTGACCAAGTCGGTAGAATCCCGCAAAGCCAGGGCCAACAGGGGCGCCCTCCCGGCTCGAACCGTCAAATGTCCGATGTAACCCCCCAACCAGCTCTCAGACACCTTTCGGGGCTCGAGAACTACACGGCCAGGTCTTCTCAGCGCACGAAAAAACAGCAAGACCAAGGCGGTTGGCCTATCAAGGATGACGGACCGCCCGGGAATGCACGTTCGGGGCAACCCGGGCTCTTGGCGAATACTTATACAGGGTACCCCTGACCTATACTTCATCCTCATAAAGAGGGATTATCATCCGAAACAGTCTGAGGCTCAGGTGGGCCAATTCAGGCCCACCTCAAAAATAGGGACTCTCATGGGTGGAAAAGAGTCAGGCCTCATGCCGGCCACGAGCCTCGAACGATAGTCGGAGCCGCTCGAAGGCTCCGACCAAGACCAAGGTCGGGCATCCTCGAAGCCTTCGACCAGGGGTTAGCTCGGACGCTCCGACCAGGGACCCAGGCGAAGCCCTCGACGAGCTTCACATTGGGGCCTCCATCGCGACGCCATCAAGCCACGAGATGAACACTGCTCACTGAGCATAGCGCCCTCGCCCGAGCAGTGGGTCCGTCCCCGGCAATCCCGGAGGGCGCCGAAGTCAAGCAGCTGTCCCATCACGCGGTCACGCACCGTAAAGGAACACGCACTCTCCCGAGGCAAGCCCCGAGAGTGCGCCCAGACGTCGGCGTGAACATGCGCGCCAGGGGCCGATGCGCCGCTTCGAAGAGCAGGACACCGCACCAACCCCGTATGTCTACCCACCCGATATGGCGAAGGCAGTTGACGGACGGATGACAGAACCTTGGAACAGACTTCAAGGCCGAAGACTCGACACCTCAGCATAGGGCGCAACGCCTAGCCGTTAGGCATCCCTTTCTTGTTTTTTGCATATCCTCCGGACTCCCGTGTAACCCGCCTTCCCCGTACCTATATAAGGAGAAGCGGGACCCCAAGGAAGGGGGATCGGCCTCTCATCCGAGCCATCACGATAGTAACAAAATTCTCTCGGAGCCATCCGAACTGTAATCCAACGCAGTCTTCTGCGCCCTCATCAATACAATACCACCACACGAACTGGACGTAGGGACATTCAGCCCGAACCAGTATAAACTCTGGGCTCCTGTAGTCTAACCATTCAAGGAAGCGGGAGCGCGCGGCCCCTTGACTTACAAATTCACTTGCCGGTTTACAAAACACCGACAACCTGCTATTCAGTTACAAACTATACCTTTGTCATGGCCATTTGTGACATGAGGCATTGACATAGTACGTCCTTTACTAAGAGCAACTAATGGATTTAAATTCTTATTTGTTGCGATCGATACTTTCACAAAATAAATTGAATTCGTGCATGTAGTTTCCATTATGGCTCAGGCAACAAAGAAATTCTATGTGAAAAGCATAATCACTAGATTTGATGTACCTAGTAGGTTAATTATTAATAATGGATCACAGTTTGCCAGTAGTCTGTTTCAAGATTATTGTGATGAAATAGACACAAAAATTTGGTACACTTCAGTTGCTCATCTTCAGAGTAACGGAGCAATTGAACAAGCTAATGGACAAATTATTCAAGGTATAGATAAACGAGTGTTTAATCACCTTACCAAAAGCTTGGGGTGCTTGGATAGATGACCTCTACTCTATGCTCTAGGCCGTATGCAAAATAGCCAGTTGAGCAACAGGAGAAACACCTTTTCAACTGGTCTACAGAGCTGAAGTCATGTTGTCAAATGAGATTCATTTGGATTCTATGCAGACTTCTCTTCATGAACAGGTTAATCAAGACGACCAGCGCGAAGATGATATTAATCTTTTAGAAGAAAAGTGAGATCAAGCATTTATCAGGCTAGCAATCTATTTACAAAGCTTAAGAAGATATTGAAACAAAAGAGTTCAACCAAGAACACTAAATGTGGGAGACTTGGTTCTAAGGCATATCCAGAATCAGTCTAACTTATATAAGTTATCTCCCAAATGGAAAGGTTCCTCTACAATAGTATCAATAAACTGGCCTAGTTCTGCTCAATTGGCCATGAAAGATTGACGAACTCTATCAAACACATGGAACATGCAACATCTTCACAGGTTTTTTGTTTAAATATGTTTATTTTTCTTTATTTACATGTGTATTTTCTTTATTTGTGATATCTCAACTTGTTCTCTTCCTTTTTGATCATATTATGAGTAAATCACACAACTCGAAATAAGAATTACCCTAACCTCTCTACACAAAGTATGAGGTTACTTGTCAGATTGTGAGATAACATCTAATAGAGACTTTTCTTGTAAGCTAGTACTTACTGCATTGAAACTAATTAGAATGACTTTATCTCCAATCTACTGCTGGTTAATACCAAGTACTACATGAAATTAAAGAATAGGTCGTCAATCCTATAACTATTTGTATTCCGAACACATTGTTGGTTAGCACACAAACAATTGGGAGCTAGTGATATACTCAGAAAAATATTCAAGCAGATGAGATACAAGGTGAAATATAACACAAGAAGAGATTTTTTATTTTCATTCATTCAAAATAGGTCATACATGTTGCTTGAATGTAATGTTTACATTTTTCATGCATTTCTCAATGGCAGAGGCTACTTCTATATGTTATTTATCAATCTCTTCTTGAGTAGTTAGCTTCAGGTCAGGCTCTAATTTCTCCAATCAACTACATCCTTATAAAAGTGCCTTAATTTGATGAAAAAGGCACTCACTTGGATGGCAATCGAAGTTCAGAGAGCAGTCATGATAGTCTACACCAATGCAGGAATGTGGCTTTGGATGATCTTCAACTAGTCATTCACCTCATGACCAAGTCATCAACCGACGAATCAGGAGTTGTAAGTTTTGCTTCTTTCCCCTTTAAATCCATGGCAATTTTCTGAAGCTGCTCAAAAATGAAGTTCAAAATGGTTTTCCTACCTCTCTAAACTGTGGCCAAATCTTTTATGAAGAGTTTTATTTGGCTGGTCAGATTATTCATTTCGTTCTTCATCATCAACCTTTGTTCTTCATAGTTCATTTTCTCTTCCCATTCGGAAGTTGAGATTCTCTGGCCTTTATTATATTTTCCAATTCTACAAAATTAAAAACAAAAGTCCAAATATTACTTTCTACCTTCAAAAGGAAAAGTAAAGTAGGTCAGGATATATTTCTTACCTGCTATTTTAGACTCCCTTGCCTAAAGAACAGTCTTACGCTCTTTGGAGAGCCTCTGGATCTTGTCTTCATTTCTTTTGAAGGCCTCATGAAGTATAGCAGTTTTTTCTTCATGGTATGCGATCTCATTAGCAGTTTCAACAAGGTCGAAGTTATAACCCTTGGTGATATTTTGAGCCACCAAGAGTTGCATTTCAAGAGCCCTTATTTGTTCTTCTAACCTGTTCCCAAACAGTTTTATTAGAATAAAAAATAAAAAGAGAAGGTCGTTTCCAAAGACATACCTTTTTACTTCGGCTTTAGCTAAAGTTTTTTCTTGCAAACCTATCAGGTCGAACAGTTCTTGCGAATGCTGTAAAAAGCAAATAGCAAATGAATTAGAACTATCTTTTTCTCAAAACAATTCTTAAAAGAAATGTGATAAGATGAATACCTTCGCTTACAAGTCATTAAAAACTTACTTGAAGTCCTCCTGGTCAGGGTGACCAAAGAAATATGCCAGTGGCAAAGCTACTAGAATAATGATGTCAGTAGTCGTAGCCTTTGCAGGCACTACTACCACCTCTTCTATCTCACTAGTCGGAACGACCAATGTCACTTTTGCTACAGTAAGGAGGTCTTAAGTCTCCTTAGTAGCAAAGGTTTTTTCAGTAATGGTGGTCATCTTGCTGCACTCTATCATCGTCCCAATGGGTAGAGTACCAACCTCCTTTGTAGGAGATGAAGCTTGTTCAACCAATGGGTACTCCATAGGCCCACTGGTCAGGGCGTCCAGACAAGTGTCTCGATTGCCGCTAAGGCCTGATCCACACTGGTCATAGCCAGTGTGACTAATGGATTGACCTCAGCATCAACCTGAGCATCATATCCTGATCCATAAAAGAAACAGGAGCAGTTGCCCTAGGATTAAAATAACAACAAGAAAATTCCCTTAGATTCTGAAGGTAAGTACTCATAAATTAACATGTATATTAGGAAAAATAAATACCTACAACAAAGTCCTGAGTCTATATCCCAAGATATCAGGGGGTGGACAATACCCGAACATCCAGGTCAGGAGTCTTCCTTTTCCTCCTTATAATCAGGGGAACATTATCCCCTAAATCTTCATTTTCACCCTAAACAAAGGGGAATGCCAAAAGACTTCTATGCAGACGATCTCAATTGCAGTTGAACCATTTTTTATAGTATACCTAGGATGGCATCCTCATCTGTGTCCCCATAGCGAATACTACCCTCTTGTCTTGTCCCTAGGACCGATCATGCGCATGCTTAGAGCATATGGCGCTACCTAGTACCAGGGCTTGACTAGTGTTGATCGGGTCAGCACTAGACGAAGCAATGGTCAGATCCACCACTTTAGAGGCACCTCTGGCAAAGGTCTTCACCTTCTTGGTCGGTGGAGCCAAAGCTGAAATCTCCATCTGGTCGATAGCTCCCTTTCGACCATGCATCTAAAAACTAGTCTATCTGTTAGCATGAAGTGTTAACAACAACAACCAAAGAAATTTCTTGGTACTTATCATGATGTGTTCATTAATGAACTCATCAGTTTTCCCGATCAGGCTGGATGGATGCTTGTCCAAAGCAGCCTGGTCGGACCCATAAGAGGAGATGCGCAACATGTACACAATTCTTGACTAGATCTCTTCGATGGTCAGAACTGACAAGTGAAAAATATCCATAAACATCAGTAAAAATTCTTTAAAGAAACAAAGACATCGGTAATTAAAAGTCCCCTTTACCTCTAGGTTCATCCTTGGTTGAATCCTGATCGCCTTCCATTCTTCAGGTGAATCTAAATCGCCTCCTCCTTAGGAGCTCACCTTGTGGAATAGAAAATCAAAGATAATTTTCTGTTCCATCAAGCCTCCCTTTACCAACTTGGTAATGACCTTAACGATGTCATTTTCCTCATTGGTAAGAATCAGTGAATCTTTTTCCTTCTTTGCTTTAGCCTTTGTCCATATTGGGGCCACCTTCGCAGTAAATCGAAGATGGCTACCCCCTCCCAGAATTTCTGAATAAAACTCCTACCAGTAATCACACCATATGTCCTTGGTTAGGAGTGGGGGATACTGAGAGGCCATATTATCTAGAAGATTAAAATAAGCGCTCCCAAAAAGATCCTGTCTTTTATTATTCCTAGTATATTGATAGAAATAGTGGAAAAGACAAGATGGTGAGGTAATGCTAAGAAAAGCTTCACAAAGGTGAGAGAAATCACTCAAAATCTAAATAGAATTTGGGGGAAAGATGGTGCAGCTCGATCTTATTATGATCTAGCACATCGGCTAAAAACTAATTCTCGGGGAGGCAAAATTCTAACTTCACCAAAGTAGTGAAGAGGACAAGACACCCCTCCTGAGGCACTAGCTTCGTATCCTCCCCGCTAGGGTCCCGTCACAGTATTTTGTGAGGAGGGATAAAATCTTGATCTTCAAGCTCCTTAATCCTTCCCTCGGTGAGGATCGACTTGTCCATGGCCAATAGTTGGGGGAAAGAAAAGGATTGAAAGCAAGAGCTTAGAAATTGCAAAGAGCTTAAGAACTTACTTCTACGCTCAAAAACAACAAAGGAGTAAGGAATCAAAGAGAATTTATGCCCTTTATATAACTTAACCTATATGGGTTTGGAGACCATTTAGGTTTCAAGAAACGGTAAAAACTATCTTTTTAATAAATAGTCATTGACCTTTGGATTGATGTTCTCGAACTTCCTTTTAGATCTTTAGACTTTTCACCTACTTTCCTTGATCATAGTCTCCATCATAACTGATGGGAGTAGAAAAAAAGACGAAAGATAAAAAGTTTAAAGAGTGTAACATCCCAAATTTGAGTTTTGGAATGTTTGAATTTAAAAAATGAACCATTTGCATTTTCCTAGAATTAATCAAAGCTTAACTTGAATTTTCTAATAATAAAGGGATTTAATTTCCAGTTTTTGTTGGGTTCATTGTGCTTCAAGGATTTTTTCTGAATTTATTTGCTATTTATTTGAATTTATTTGGATTTATTCAAAATTTTGGAATTCTCTTAATTAGAAAAATGTTTTTATTTTTGAAAATTCTCTTTGGTCACCTTTTTCGTCGACCTAATCCTATTCCTCGTGGCCCGCTTCCACACGTCCTCAGCCCAGCTCCGCTCCGCGGCTTGATCAGCCCAGCCAACCCGTATTCGCGCCGCCACCCTAACCCTAGTTGCATTTGAATTCCGTGTGCTGTTGCTGCCTTGGCGTCCATGTCGTGCACCCTTCCCAGGGCTATTTAAAGCCCTGAGGACCACTGTGCGAGCTTCCCCGTCGCGCACCGCCTCTATTGCCCTAGCCTTGCTGCCTAAGACATCGCCGTCTTCTCTCGCGAGCTCACCAGAGTTCTCTGCCGTGGACGAAGCCTTCCGCCGCATCTAACTCCTCCGTTGGACCCTCTCTACCACAATGGAGTCAATCTTCATGTCGCTTGCGTTGTCCTCTTACAGATCCCCGCCAAACTGCGCCTGATCCGTCGTTCTTTCACCGCATCCCGTGCCTTCTTCTTCGAGTCCGGTAGGTCGTACCGCTGTCCTCGTCGTCATTCTCCGCCGTGAAGCCAGGCCGTCCGATCATCAGCATGTGCACCAAATCGTGCCACGTCATTGTCAGGCCAGGCATTGCTTTTCTGCTGTCAGATCTAACCGAGCCGCTGGATGTGCGACTCGTGGCTAGCCCATGTCAACCGCCACCTCATCGCCCCGTCAGCCAAACTGCCGACGTCATCGCTGGCGTGTTTGCTGCGTCAGTATTGCATCGGGTGCACGGTGAGCCGATCGTAGTGCCGTGGACTCAGTCCATGGACCGAGGGTCCTACGTGTCAGCCATGACGTCAGCATTGCGCAATAAAAGAATTTCCTTTAAAAAATAATTCCAAAAAATTTTCTTTTTTCTTTTTCTCTAAATTTATTTTTTTGAAAGCCCGTTCTCTCTCATACAAACTCCGATTAAGGTGATTCAAATTTCTAAATTTGTAGCATTTAATTTTCTAGAATATTGTAGTAGAGTAACAAATGATCTTCAAGAAAAGTCTATCTGTTGACCAACTAAATATGTACCAACGATAACTCCTAATCTCTAAATAGGTTTGGTCCTAATCCCATTTGAAGATATGTGGTTCGGGTAAGTTCCTAAGCCGTTGTACAACTTCAAAGAAAATTTTGGTAGCATCTTCCGCTATTCTCCAGATACACGTCTCGAAAACAAGTCAAGAGGGGTGTGTATGTGGAGAACAATAGGGCGACGCTATCGAAATCTACTATAGAGTTGTACAACAACTCAGTAACTTACCCGAACCACATATTCTCAAACTGTCTAAAAAACATGGACAATTTGAGACTGCTTGCTGATAAATATGCCATTACGGTCGACATATTTATAAACAAGCACCCTCGAATGAAAGACGTAGATTACGTAACCAAAACTCTAACACCATGCTGAGATAAAAAATAAAGGTAATATGCTAAAAATGAACACATGTAATATGCCGAAAATAAACTGTAAAATAGGATTAAGAGAAATTGCATTAGCTAGAAGTATGTAAAATCACCAAAAAAACTATATGTCAATATTAACAACGGTATGTGAAACTACCCATTGAAATTGTTGTGCCATTCTGTATCGAGTCAATTTTTTATACATACATTATTTGTTTACTTGCATTTGATGTTTCTATGTGAGTAGGACGGATAAGCTGGTCCATTTATGTTCTATGATAGAGTAGTGCGATTGTTGCATTAAGGAGTTTGCACCCTTTTTGTATGTCCAGACTCCAAAGGCACAATAGTTGTGTTTACATATATGATGCAAAGAGGAGATTGTTGCATTTAACCCAACTAGAAATCTCAAAACAATAAACAGTTCTATTGACTGTAGAACAAGTGAATTTACTCATCATTTGTAGATATAGTAGTTGCAAGCCATCAAAAGGTGAATTCCATAAAAGTATTTTACTAAGCACTATTCTGTTGTTCTGTCCATTCATCCTTCCCCCTAAAAAATCATGATAGAAACCAATTTTGCAAGAACATGTGGAGATGGGTATGAAATGGGGTCTTGTTTCAGTTGTCCTTCATTTGGACTTATCAGGGCTTGATGGCCGACTTATTTGAGGTATAGGTTTTAACCTCAACAATTCTCATTGCATGAACCATTAGTTGTTGAAGACCTTATTCATGACACTAAGAACTGATGAGTCTCAGACACATCTTGCCTATCGACATAATTAGCATGGAACCACTTCCAAGTCTTATATCTGTGGAAGATTCTCGCTGGAACAATATGTACTAAGTGAGTTATACACAGGCAGCATTAAAACATTCTAAGGCCATCTTCTCACATTACATCGTCAAAGTCAAGCACCTGATGCTCTGTTTGGGTGCTTTGTCCAACAAACAACTATCAAGGTTGACGACAACTCATGTATTCAAGTACCTATTTTAGAAATCATTTTGAGAAATTTTTAGAGCTCTAGTATAGCCCCATATAATGTAAGTGGCGAGGGTTTGGGAGTCCTTGGCGGTCGGCAAGACGGTCAGCTGAGCTCCTAGCTCGGCTACTTCGCCGACCACAACCTGGACCGTTTTGAGCCACGCGCCTAGAAACACGTCTTGCCTCGAGTCGAGCCCGCACGACAGGGCTCGGGCCGCTCTTGTTCGGACGGCGTCCTGGAAAATCGGAACGTGCATTTACTCGGCGGTTACCAAGGTGTGGGATCGTGGGCCGAGGCAGCGTCGCGGAAGTGTCGGGACGATTCTTGCCGACCATCAACACGCATGAAGACCACTACCCCGGGAATCTCTCCCGTCCGTTACAGGAAGGGAGGATATAAGGCTAAGGATGGCGCAACCTGAGGGGGACGCCGCACCAGAGTTTGAGCGTTAGACATTGTCATTGTTGAGCTTGAGCTGTAACACACCCCTGTACTCGAGAACAGTAAAGATCACCGTCGCAAGGCAACTGGAGTAGAGCTATTACCTTCACAGGGGCTCGAACCAGTATAAATCCCCGTGTCACGCTCGTTGTCGCCTTGCTCCGACCACCAGCACGTCGAATCCGTTCCTCCGTCGAGCAAAGCTCAGCTCGAGTCCCTAGTATCACTAACCCCCTTTTCATTTCTGCGGTTGGCGATCCCGATCGTCGACAGCTGGCGCCCACCGTGGGGCCCGATAGTTTCGTTCTCTCGCAGGAAAGACACCAAGATCATGGGAGCATGGCGCACCTCATCGACGGACATTCCTCGATCGTGGGTTCGGGCACTGACCACGACTCCGTGTCCCTGTTTTCACCCTCGCCACCGCCGCACGAGCAGCACGTCTTGATGGCGGACAGCCATGGCGCGGGCGCGGCGGCGGATGGTCGTGATCCGCAGACCCCTGAGGACGCTCGTCGGATGGTGCACGTCGCCATCAACCAAGCCATAACTGCCCTCCGGCGGGAGGACCAGGAGAATGCTGGCGCCTCGTCTGGGCATCCCAGACTTCCTCCTTCGGGAGAGCGCCTCCGCGCTATCGCCCGGATCATGGTTGATCCCGATAGGGCGAGATCGAAACTCTTTGGCCGAGCCCTGGCCGAAGAGCTCGACCGGGCTGCGACCGAGGTCATACCTCTGCAGCACCGAAGTCACCACTCGGGGACCCACTCCCTGAGGAGTGATGACAACTCGTCGCGCCGTCGCCAGCGCGCTCGTCGGTCGCCTCCCGGGCAGGAGGTGCCTTCTCGCCAGCGATCTCGGGATGTGACTTTGACTCCGCCACGTCGCCGTCCCACGGGCACCAACCCGGGCAGGGTCAGGCGCGAACCGGGCTACACGAGCTCCGCGTCGACCGACAGTAGGTCTAGGGGTCTCTCCCCGGATGTTCCACCCAAACGCCGTAGGGTCCAGGACCGCCTGCGTTATCTCCCGGGGACTCCCGTGCTCGGCGTCATGATCGTTCTCGTCGCAGGTCGGGCCGCTGAGGCAGCCTCAATTTCGAGTCCAGCAGCAGCGAAGGCCTTATGTTTACGACCTCTCCGCCGCGCAAGACCGTCCGTCCCTCGGCTGCTCGGCATATTCCGACGACCTTCGTCGGGTCGGCTAACGGCTTCGGTTCAAGCCGGCGTTGATAAGCGCTCGACAGACCAAGAATCCGCGAGTTCTGTCTATATACTCAACCGCCATCTGGCGGCGGGCGATGAGCTCGTGATGGCCAATTACCTCCGGCCGTGTTGGGCGGCGTTGCCTAACTTGGCTCTTCAACCAAAAGCTGGTTCCTTCAGATCGTGGCGTCAAATCAGAGTGCCCTCGCTCCAACTTCGAGTTACTCTGGCGGGGGAGGGAGAAAGACTGGATCGCGTCATCGAGGGCAAGCGAGCAGCCAGCGACCGTCGCGGCGATTCATCCGCGACGAGGAACTTGATCCCGAGCATCTCCGACGAGGCTGTCATCAAAGCCTTCAAGTTTGGCGTCCGTGACCGGCGCCTTACCGAAGACCTGGAGATCACATCGAGGCTCAGTGTCAACAAGTTGTTCCGCATGGCGGAGCGATATGCGGATGCGGATGACGCTGTCCGCTGGAAGCATGATTACGACCAGGGTAAGCTTGGTCTAAACCCCACGGGGGCTGGCCCGTCCAACTCCAAGGGCACCGACCACGGCACCGCCGCCCAGAAGCGGAAGCGTGACCACAGGAACGGCGGTGGCCTGTCGCGAGTGATCGTTTCGGCAGACGGACAACGCGAAGTCCTAGAGGTTCGAGATCAAGCTCGGGTGGGGACCCGACCTCGCCAAGGTCGACCTCAACCTCGTCAGACGCCGAACCAGCCCCAGCAGGGGGGCCGGCGACATGGGCATCGGTGGGCCGACGCTCGGCCGCAGGGGGCCGAAGGGCGCCCAGGGTTCGATGAAGCGAAATTCTGCTTGTTTCACAGGGCGGCCGGCCACGATCTGCGAACCTGCAGGGCTTGGCAGAGCAAGTTGGATGCCTTTTACGATGGGCGAGGAGAAATGCCCGAGCTCCTGAAGGCGGACGACCAGCCGGACAGGGTGAATGCTGGGACAGACCATGGCGACCTCGACCTAGAATTCCAGCAGGGCGAGCGCCGGATCGATGTCATCTTCGGCGGCTTATCGGCTTACCAGTCCCGACGTGAGCTCAAGGCCGTCTCGCGAACCATCTACCAGGTCGCCGCTGGGAAACCCATCGAGCAACACTACAAGTGGGCTGAGGCCACCATCACATTCTCTCCGGAGGATGCTCTCCAAGGTATGGCCCGTGACTTGAAGACCGCCTTGGTCGTGACCCCGACCATCAGCAATACCATGGTTGGGCATGTCATGGTCGATGGCGGCAGCTCTCTTAACTTGTGTGGGGAACCGTCCCCGGGACTCCACTGATTCACCCAAATGCATGGCATATCTCAAGTGAATCAAGGGAACCTCGGGCGTCCCGTGATTATACCCGTGTTGGTCCCAGGATAGTTCGCCAACACGAGCATTCTCATCCAACAGTTGACATCACAACACATACATAATTAGCGGAAGCATAAACGTTAATACATACCAAAAGTAGGACTGCTGTCCATAACGACATATTTAGAGTTATTACATCAAGTAGCAGCGGAAAACATAAGATCAACAACAAAAGGGCCAGCATGGCATGCCCCCAAACCCTCAGGCAACCAACTGGGGCAAGAACGGCGACTAAACGTTAGCATTGTCGAAATCTGCCTTAGAAAGTCCCCGAGCGATGCCTCTTCCTCACCGCAGCAAGTGGACAATCCGATTGAGTACAAAGAGTGTACTACGCACAATAATATAAGTTGTATACTGGTTTCTAACTACATGTGGTTGCTACATCAAAGGAAGGCAAAGTGGTAATTTCAGCATAAAGCAATATTTGGAATCAATGTAAACAAGTATAGATTGAAAGGAAATGCATTTAGTAAACATTTGTAAAATTCTAATACATCATATAACATCATCATAATCACTTTTATCTCATGCCTTCAAGCATTCTCCGAACCATGAGTTCCATCGCTCATGTTCAAACACATCCACAAGTACTCCAATACTTGTCTCAACACACACACACAAGTACTCCAATACTTGTGTGTCTTTTCCCACTCCCATCCCATTCTTACCAAAACCTTAAAACTCGCCCGAGGATGACAATTTAAGAGATCGCCCCTTAACCATGGACGGCTATTGAATAGTTTAAACTCTGCAGAGGTACGACTTTACCCACACGACACGTCACACTCGTGAGCCAAGCTATTAACACATTTCCTTAGATGTGTCGGCCGAGGTGAACGTGACAAACCATTTTCCAGTGTGCATGGTAGTGTGTATAAACCACCCGGATGACTGTGACCCTTGATCCCGCGTGCCCAGTGCTCCGTGTGTGTGGATCAAGGAGTACACCCGTTGTTGGACATCCCCAACTCAACAAAGTTCGAGGGACTCCGAGGACATTCCTTGGCGCTCCACTAAGCCCAAGGAACTCCGGCGGACATTCCTTGACACTCTACAAAGCTCAAGGAATTCCGAGTGCACATGGTTTACATACCCTAGTCATACACAAGTACTTGGTTACGCCGGTCCCATAAACGGCGTGTGGCTCGCACGATAGTTACTCAAAAAGACGTCACCAGGATTTAATCCTTAGGGTCCTTAACCAATATCTTTACTCATTAAACAACATTTAAAAACATCATCATCATAATAATAAATCTTGATCATTGCGACCGATGGACTAAGTCCATCTATCGCGGTTTCTAACGTTGTTCTAAGCATGGCTAAGCAATTCGTATGACCCATATATAATAATAAACCAACCACTTAGGGCGACAATGGAGATATGGAGTGAACATGCTAAGGGTATAACACACAACATGGTGATAGCTAAGAATTCTACCCAAACATAATTGTAATTGAAGTAAGCATGCATTCGATAAAATAATTTCAAAATGTAGGTGTCAAAATAGTAGGAGCAATCGTGGTCAAGGAATAAGGTAGTGCCTTGCTGCTCGTTCTTGACTTCGTAAGCGTAGTCGTACTCGGGAGTGCCTTCCGAAACGTCAACACCTAACGAGAAAATCCAAATCCATAAACACCAAATCAACAATCCAAATGGTGCACATGATTAAAAGATGCATGAGACGCTCATGATGTGCAATACTAATCATAATATGAAAGTACTAATTTAGTTTTTGCGTTAAAAGTTCAAGTCTTAATGTTTTTATTGAATTCTGTTCGGAGTATCCGAGTTTCACTTCGGACTATCCGAGTGGACCCTCTCGGTATGAATTGAAATAATATTCGGACTATCCGAAATATGGTTCGGAGTATCCGAAGGTATGTTCGGAGTATCCGAGGGTTACCTCGGAATGTCCGAGCAGGCCTCCTCGGTTGGCCAATGCAGCCCTCAATCTAATTCCCATTCGGACTATCCGGAACTTTGCTCGGAGTATCCGAGTGGTTCGGAATGTCGAACTAAACCTCGGACTATCCGATTTGGGCTTCTCTGTTTCAAAAGCGACAACTTGTACATGGCCTCTACACTTCCTAGGGATGGACTAGGGCTTCAAGGTAATGTACTAAGGTAGGAACTTACCACTCTAGGGTTGCTTGTGCACTTGATGGATGTTGGTTTGGTGAGTGGATGATGAAAACGTCCTACGCCGGTCTTCGCGGTCCACCTCCTCCTAGCTCGAGTAGCCGACAATGCCCTCACTTGCTCGTGCTTGCAACAACCTCTATCCCTCCTCCTCAAGCTTCTTTGCGGCATGCGACCGAATCATGGTATGATGATGGATTCCATGGGGAAAATAGCAATAAGTTACAAGGAGTAGAATTTCAGAACATGGGTAGCAAGAGAAGCGATTGCCACTTACCCAAAACTTGGTTCCTCAAGAATCCGTTTGGATGTATGTGAAGCCCTTGACCTTGGCTACAAGATGGTGTAACATGCACAAACCAAAACCCAAGTTTGGAGGGGATTTGAGGGGGAGAAATGGCAAGAGGTTGAAGAAAGTGGTGTGCTGTTTTCTGCAGGTTGGGATGAGCAAATGAGCTGGATGGGGGAGGAGAAACCAAGGTTGAGGCCTTATATAGGCTGCCACTCATGCCTTACATGTGGGGCTAGGTCCCACATGTCATAGGGTGAGTAAAAGAGTGGGTAGGGGTGATTGAAGTGAGAAAAGACATGGAAAAAGGCTGTGCAGCCCACAAGTTCCAATGCAAGTAGGTCTCATGTGTCATAGACTAGTTAGGTAGGTGGGTAGGGGTGAATAGAGTAGGAATTGGTAGAGTAGGTGTGTGCAGCCTACTCTCCTCTCTCTTACAAGTATGGCCCACATGTCATTGAGTAACATGAAACAACATGTGTGCAGTTTTAGAAAAATGATTAGTATGATTGTTGTCACTCCCTAATGAGGCATGATAATGCGCCAACACTTGTATGACCATGAATAAATGAGGATGCAATGACACTATGGAAAACATTAACGTGACACGCCTCACTTAGGATTAACGAAAAATCGGTCATTACAAGCCTCCCCCCTTAAAAGAATCTCGTCCTCGAGATTACACCGTTTCATTGAAGAGGTAGGGGTATTTGGCTCGAAGATGATCCTCCCGCTCCCATGTGGCCTCATCAGGGGTGTGATTACTCCATTGAACCTTAAAGAATTTGATGGAGTGGTTTCGAGTAACACGCTCCCTCTCGTCGAGAGTACAAATGGGATGCTCCTTGTAGGACAGATCGGGTTGTAATTCAAGAGTGTCCAACTCGGTGGCTTCGGTCGAGACACGAAGGCATTTCTTCAATTGAGAGACATGAAAACGTCGTGCACATCGGCTAGTGAAGAGGGAAGCTCCAATTGATATGCCACCGCCTCGCTGGCTATAATTCGGAAAGGTCCGATGTAACGAGGGCTAGCTTTCCTTCACTTGAAACCGATTTAATACCCTTCATCGGTGAAACCTTGAGATAAACGTGATCACCAATTTCAAATTTGAGTTCACGGCGGCGGCGATCAGCGTAGCTCTTTTGACGAGACCGCGATCCTCAACCGTTCGAATAAATCGAACTCGCTCTTCCGCCGGCGACTAGGTCGAGACCAAAGAGGGTCTCTCTCGCACTCGCACCGATTAAGTGGAGTTCTCGCAAGATCTTCCGTAGAGTGCCTCGAATGGACTCGTTTGTAGACTAGCTTTGATAGCTATTGTTGTAGGAGAACTCCGCCAAGGGTAAGCATTTCTCCCAATTCTTGCCATAGGTAAGGGCACAAGCCCTAAGCATATCCTCAAGCACTTGGTTTACTCGTTCAACTTGTCCATCGATCGAGGATGATACGCATGCTAAAGAGAGTTGAGTCCCCATGGCCTTGTGGAGGCATTGCCAAAAATGCGAGGTGAATTGAGTACCTCGATCCGAGACAATCATACAGGAACACCATGAAGAGACACAATTCGATGAAGATATAACTCAGCTAACTTGCTCCTTTGTATCTATCGTCTTGGCGGGAAGAAAATGAGCGATCTTTGTCAAGCGATCAACGATTACCCATATGGAATCGAAACCTTTTTGCGTCTTGGGCAATCCGTAATGAAATCCATACCAATCTCTTCCCACTTCCACATGGGAATGGGCAATGGTTGAAGTGTGCTGCTGCTGCACGCAAATGGTTAGCTTTCACCTTGACATCGTCGCTTTTCGGCGACATATCTAGCAATTTCTCGTTTCATCCGGGTCCACCAAAGTCTTAGCTTAAGATCTTGGTACATTTTAGTACTCCCGGGATGAATGGAGAATGAGGAATTATGAGCTTCATCAAGAATTAGTGCCTTCAATTCCTTACAATTTGGCACCACCAGCCGTTTGCCGAACCACAAGACACCTTGCGAGTCCTTGGTGAAGCAATTGGCCTTGCCTTGCTTGATGCGGGCTCGGATGAGTGCTACGCCCTTGTCTGTCTTTTGAGCCTCTTGAATTTGGTCCCAGAGATTAGATTTAACTTCCATGACAGCAAGGAATCCTTCCTTAACCACTTCTAGGTTGAGCTTCCGAAACTCGGCGCACATGGCGTCCGATTCCGGTTCTACCAAAAGATGATTGCATTGAGACTTTCGGCTC
This sequence comes from Guadua angustifolia, assembly GCA_036346375.1. NCBI lineage: Eukaryota > Viridiplantae > Streptophyta > Magnoliopsida > Poales > Poaceae > Guadua > Guadua angustifolia. The sequence continues at coordinate 33,093,004 of CM070500.1, read as the reverse complement.
AAAGCATCGGCGACAATATTGGCCTTTCCAGGATGATAATGGAGTCCCATATCATAATCTTTGATCAATTCAAGCCACCTTCTTTGCCTCAAGTTCAAATCGGCTTGAGTAAAGATATACTTCAGGCTCTTGTGATCGGTGTAAATTTCACAACGATTACCGATGAGGAAATGTCGCCAGATTTTTAGAGCATGCACCACTGCTGCCAGCTCCAAATCGTGGGTGGGATAATTCATTTCGTGAGGTCTCAATTGCCTCGATGCATATGCCACAACTCGGCATTCTTGCATAAGTACACAACCCAGCCCGAGGCGGGATGCATCGCAATAAATGTCGAAGCCCTTGTGAATATCCGGCAGGACTAAGACAGGTGCAGTGGTCAAGCGAACCTTTAATAATTGAAAGCTTGCCTCACACTTTGCTGACCATACGAACTTATTCTCCTTCTTCAAAAGTTCGGTCAGTGGCTTCGCGATTTTGGAGAAGTTCTCCACGAATCGGCGGTAATAACCCGCGAACCCGAGAAAACTTGAACTTCAGGATGTTCTTTGGCTGCTCCCCACAAAGTACATCCAGATCTTGCCGGATCAACCGCAACTCCATATACGAGATCACATGGCCCAAGAAGGCAACCTCCTTCACCAAAATTCACACTTGCTGAATTTCACGTAAGCCGGTGCTCTCGCAGACTTTTCGGGATCTGCGAAGGTGTACTTCATGCTCCTCTTCGACTTGGAATAGATAAGAATATCATCAATGAAGACGACAACGAACTTGTCGAGATATTCCATGAAAACTGAATTCATAAGGTTCATGAAGTAGGCGGTGCATTGGTCAAACCGAAAGACATGACGGTATACTCATATAAACCATAACGGTGGAGAATGCCGTTTTGGGATGTCTTCGATCTGATTTTGATTTGATGGTAGCCTAATCTCAGGTCAATCTTGGAGAATGTACAGGCTCCAGTCATTTGGTCGAACAAATCATCAATCCGCGGAAGGGGATACTTGTTCTTGACCGTGACCTCATTTAACGGGCGGTAATCAACACACATCCGCAGGCTATCATCCTTCTTCTTCACAAATATCGCCGGGCATCCCCAAGGTGAGGAGCTCGATCGAATGAAGCCCTTCTCTTGCAGCTCCGTAAGTTGTTTCTTTAACTCAATCAACTCATTAGGAGGCATACGGTAAGGTCGCTTCGATATCGGGGCCGTTCCGGGTAGAAGCTCAATGACGAACTCCACCTCCCGGTCAGGTGGCATCCCCGGCAATTCTTCTGGAAATACATCCGGGTAATCACATACCACTGGAATGCCACTTATTCCAAGGAATGGCCCACCCTTCAAGGCATAGAGGTGAGCATAATCTGGACTTGACGCAAACACGACTTGTTTGCCGCTTGCGTTGGTAAGAGAAATAGATCTGCTGGCACAATTGATACATCCTTGGTGCTTGGATAGCCAATCCATCCCAAGAATAACTTCAATTCCCTCCGTTTTAATCACTATCAAGTCAGCTAGGAACTCTATTCCATTAATTTCAATCATTACTTCCCGGCAGACTCGATCGGTCCTTAATTCCGATCCGGGGTTTTAATGAAAGTGGTGGATGCATAGGTTGTGTAGGGAACTCATGATGCATAGCAAACTTCTCTTTAATAAATGAATGAGATGCTCGGAATCGAATATCTGGTAGTCGGGTATGAGTTGATGAGCGTACCCAATACCACTTCCGTGCATTTTGAGCTTCTTGGCGGTCACATGATTGATCGACCACGCAGCGTGGGTCGGAGCGGTTTTGGAGGCATTGGTCGAGGTGGATATGCTGCTGCCCCCGGCGCAATAGTGGGTCGAATCCCCGACATTGCTGGATTCTTTTGCGGGCATTGCCGTGCAAAGTGCCCCGGCTGTTTGCATTGGTAGCAAACAAGAACTGGACGAGCTTGAGTGTTGGCTCCTTGCTGATTTCCACTCACGGTTGGTGGAAGACTTGGTTGCGGTGGGCGAGCAACGAATGTTGGAGGTCTCGGTGGTGCCGGAGCTTGGTAGCTTGGAAAGGATGGGCGCACCATGCGCGACGGCTGCAAGTTGCCGCTTGCTGAATTTTGTGCAATCCGCTTGCGCTTGCCGAATCCTCAACCTTCCCATTTCTCCTCCACCACTATAGCCTTGTGGACTAAGTGCTGGAAATTCCGGAAGTCATGAGCAGCGAGCTCCAGCTGCAACTCATCGGAAAGTCCCTCCATAAAACGCTCTTGCTTGCGCTCATCAATGGAGACTTCGTCTGGGGCATAACGAGCCAAATAGTTGAACTCGTGAAGATAATCCATAACGGTCTTGCCACCTTGCTTCAATGCGAGAAATTCACGCTTCTTCCTTGCCATAACGCCTGCGGGAACATGAGCCTCGCGGAAAGCCGCGTGAAACTCCGCCCAAGTGATGACATGATCGGCGGGCTGCATGGCGGTAAAGCTGTCCCACCATGCGCACGCCGCACCATCGAGTTGATGCGAAGCATAGAGGACCTTCTCATGGTCCGGGCATTGAGCGATGGCCAGCTTGCGCTCAATAGTCCGAAGCCAATCATCGGCCTCAAGTGGGTCCGCAGCACGGGAAAATATTGGCGGCTGTGTGCGGAGAAACTTCGCCAAGTCATTTGGCGGCGTGATATCTGCCCTCTCGGCTCCTCGAAAGGGGCGGTGCAGGCGCCGTGTTCTGAGCGATCTGCTGCAAGATCAAGGTTTGATCTTGCTGTTTTGCTCAATCGAGCAAGGACTTGAGCCATGGTAGGAGGGGTGGAAGTTCCTCCTCCACGCGAGCGGTGCTGATTTTGGTGTTGCGAGGACTCGGGTGGTTATGAGTGACCCCGAGTCGGATCTCGATCGCTGGGAGCCAAGTGGATGGCGGCCTCGCCTCCGTTGAGCTTGGGAGCAGTGGTAACTCCGTCATCTGTTGCCAAAACCAAATTAGCAACAAGTAACAGGAGAGCCACAACAACGTTTAATTTAAAATAACCTGACAGCAAACCATACAATTAAACCGTACATGTATGCAGCAAGAAAACATGCACCAACTCCAAAAGACATCAACATAACAAGGGGTTCTTAAACCACACATCATCCATAAAGGCAAATAACAAGGTTCCGATACAATAACACAAGTTCTTAACCCATTAGTCTAAGGCGACAACTAGAGATGACAAGTTCAAAATATAAGAGCTAACATAGGTTCTTAAGATAACCTATTACATCAATCAAATTAGTCCGGCCCATCTCTACTTTCCCTCCATGACAAACTTAATCGAGACAACTCAAATATCTCTAAGGAATCCTTGGGGAAACACATCCAAAAGATGGTATCCCGGAGATCCGGTGTCTTCGGGGTCCAAGGGGTTTGTGAGGCGCTGAGGTGATCCTATATAGAACCTTGGTACCCCTGGAGATTCCCGGGCACGCCGGCGCATCACACCTCCTGAGTTGATCTTGGCGATGTGTGAACACAACGTCCTCGCCTCTATCCCGACACACGAGGAAACTGAAAGGCGGGTGGGGCTACATCGTGTGGCGTTGTGGAGTTGCGCCCATACAATGTGTCCCTCGGCACTAAGTTAATCTGGACAAATTGGTGAAGGTGCCCTTGTGCGCATGAAGGCGGGCACGAGTCTCCCACGGCTCGTGGATAATGCAACGATTGGCCGGTCCAAGGCACGGACCAAGCCCGACAAGCCGGCGAAACGAAGAGTCTTCTCCCATCTCGATTTCAGCAACACTTGTTGACTTCATCGGTGGATCCTCGTTGAGGAAATATTGATACGGAGGTAAAGTCAGCTCCCACAAGTCATGACGGAGATGGCACATGGCAACATATGCCACCTCTTGGATAGCCATTCCTACGGACGTCCCCCTCGCTCGAAAGTGATAGGGAATGCTCCCCGTCACCATCCTAGCGATGATGTGAACCGTGGCAGTGTAGGTCTTCAATCCGGGTCCTATGGCACGACCATAGACCGCGTACTCCGGTGCAAACGTGAAATTAGCTCTCCACAGCATATCCCTCAGGAGGGAAGGATAGCCCTCCACATCCTCAGCGCGGGTGACTAAAACCAACGGCCCAAAACTCATCTGTCATGTTGAAAAGGATAAGAGGAGTTAGAAACTTGTTCACACAATCAAATGAACATAAGGGTGAGATATAGAACTAAGAGGGGTAAGAAATAAAGGAATCACACAATGTTATCAGTTCTGAAATAATTTGATAGCAAAATAATTTTTGACTCAAAACATCTTCTACTAGTCGTAGCATGGCCGTTCTAACCTACAGTCAGTATGGCTCTGATACCAAGCCTGTGGGGAACCGTCCCCGGGACTCCACTGATTCACCCAAATGCATGGCATATCTCAAGTGAATCAAGGGAACCTCGAGGCGTCCGTGATTATACCGTGTTGGTCCCGGATAGTTCGCCAACACGAGCATTCTCATCAACAGTTGACATCACAACACATACATAATTAGCGGAAGCATAAACGTTAATACATACCAAAAGTAGGACTGCTGTCCATAACGACATATTTAGAGTTATTACATCAAGTAGCAGCGGAAAACATAAGATCAACAACAAAAGGGCCAGCATGGCATGCCCCAAACCCTCGGGCAACCAAGCTGGGGCAAACGGCGACTAAGCGTTAGCATTGTCGAAATCTGCCTTAAAAGTCCCCGGCGAAGGCCTCTTCCTCACCGCAGCAAGTGGACAATCCGATTGAGTACAAAGAGTGTACTAGCACAATAATATAAGTTGTATACTGGTTTCTAACTACATGTGGTTGCTACATCAAAGGAAGGCAAAGTGGTAATTTCAGCATAAAGCAATATTTGGAATCAATGTAAACAAGTATAGATTGAAAGGAAATGCATTTAGTAAACATTTGTAAAATTCTAATACATCATATAACATCATCATAATCACTTTTATCTCATGCCTTCAAGCATTCTCCGAACCATGAGTTCCATCGCTCATGTTCAAACACATCCACAAGTACTCAATACTTGTCTCAACACACACACACAAGTACTCCAATACTTGTGTGTCTTTTCCCACTCCCATCCCATTCTTACCAAAACCTTAAAACTACGCCCAAAGGATGACAATTTAAGAGATCGTCCTTAACCATGGGCGCGGCTATTCAATAGTTTAAACTCTGCAGAGATGCGACTTTACCCACGACCGTCACACTCGTGAGCCAAGCTATTAACACATTTCCTTAGATGTGTCGGCCGAGGTGAGCGTGACAAACCATTTTCGAAAGTGCATGGTAGTGTGTATAAACCACCGGATAGATGTGACCCTTGATCCCGTGCCCGATGCTCCGTGTGTGTGGATCAAGGAGTACACCCGTTGTTGGACATCCCCAACTCAACAAAGTTCGAGGACTCGAGGACATTCCTTGGCGCTCCACTAAGCCCAAGGAACTCCGTGAGACATTCCTTGACACTCTACAAAGCTCAAGGAATTCGAGTGCACATGGTTTACATACCCTAGTCATACACAAGTACTTGGTTCGCCGGTCCCATAAGCGGCGTGTGGCTCGCATACGATAGTTACTCAAAAAGACGTCACGAGATTTAATCCTTAGGGTCCTTAACCAATATCTTTACTCATTAAACAACATTTAAAAACATCATCATCATAATAATAAATCTTGATCATTGCGACCGATGGACTAAGTCCATCTATCGTGGTTTCTAACGTTGTTCTAAGCATGGCTAAGCAATTCGTACGACCCATATATAATAATAAACCAACCACTTAGGGCGACAATGGAGATATGGAGTGAACATGCTAAGGGTATAACACACAACATGGTGATAGCTAAGAATTCTACCCAAACATAATTGTAATTGAAGTAAGCATGCATTCGATAAAATAATTTCAAAATGTAGGTGTCAAAATAGTAGGAGCAATCGTGGTCAAGGAATAAGGTAGTGCCTTGTTGCTCGTTCTTGACTTCGTAAGCGTAGTCGTGCACTAAAGTGCCTTCCAAACGTCAACACCTAACGAGAAAATCCAAATCCATAAACACCAAATCAACAATCCAAATGGTGCACATGATTAAAAGATGCATGAGGCGCTCATGATGTGCAATACTAATCATAATATGAAAGTACTAATTTAGTTTTTGCGTTAAAAGTTCAAGTCTTAATGTTTTTATTGAATTACTGTTCGAGTATCCGAGTTTCGCCGGACTATCCGAGTGGACCCTCTCGGTATGAATTGAAATAATATTCTGACTATCAAAATATGGTTGAAGTATCCGAAGGTATGTTCGAGTATCAGAGGGTTACCTCGGAATGTCCGAGCAGAGCCTCCTCGGTTGGCCAATGCAGCCCTCAATCTAATTCCCATTAGGACTATCCGGAACTTTGCTCGAGTATCCGAGTGGTTCGAATGTCGAACTAAACCTCGGACTATCCGAGTGGGCTGCTCTGTTTCAAAACGACAACTTGTACAGATGGCCTCTACACTTCCTAGGGATGGACTAGGGCTTCAAGGTAATGTACTAAGGTAGGAACTTACCACTCTAGGGTTGCTTGTGCACTTGATGGATGTTGGTTTCGGCGAGTGGATGATGAAAAACGTCACAACGCCGGTCTTCGCGGTCCACCTCCTCCTAGCTCGAGTAGCCGACAATGCCCTCACTTGCTCGTGCTTGCAACAACCTCTATCCCTCCTCCTCAAGCTTCTTTGCGGCATGCACGACCCGAATCATGGTATGATGATGGATTCCATGGGGAAAATAGCAATAAGTTACAAGGAGTAGAATTTCAGAACATGGGTAGCAAGAGAAACGATTGCCACTTACCCAAAACTTGGTTCCTCAAGAATCCGTTTGGATGTATGTGAAGCCCTTGACCTTGGCTACAAGATGGTGTAACATGCACAAACCAAAACCCAAGTTTGGAGGGGATTTGAGGGGGAGAAATGGCAAGAGGTTGAAGAAAGTGGTGTGCTGTTTTCTGCAGGTTGGGATGAGCAAATGAGCTGGATGGGGGAGGAGAAACCAAGGTTGAGGCCTTATATAGGCTGCCACTCATGCCTTACATGTGGGGCTAGGTCCCACATGTCATAGGGTGAGTAAAAGAGTGGGTAGGGGTGATTGAAGTGAGAAAAGACATGGAAAAAGGCTGTGCAGCCCACAAGTTCCAATGCAAGTAGGTCCCATGTGTCATAGACTAGTTAGGTAGGTGGGTAGGGGTGAATAGAGTAGGAATTGGTAGAGTAGGTGTGTGCAACCTACTCTCCTCTCTCTTACAAGTATGGCCCACATGTCATTGAGTAACATGAAACAACATGTGTGCAGTTTTAGAAAAATGATTAGTATGATTGTTGTCACTCCCTAATGAGGCATGATAATGCGCCAACACTTGTATGACCATGAATAAATGAGGATGCAATGACACTATGGAAAACATTAGCGTGACCGCCTCACTTACCGGATTAACGAAAAATCAGTCATTACAACTTGCTTGAGTAGAACAGCTCGGCCGGATCTGATTCCCGGTCGAAGGTCAAGAACATAGCGATCCCTTCTTCGAATTGTCCTGGAAGCTCGACCATCCTTAGGGGCAGTGGTCTTGCCGTCACCTTCGGCGACTCGGACAACTTCCGTACCGAGCTGATCACCTTTGAGGTGGTCGAAGGAGACCTCCCGTACAACACCATTCTCAGGCGGCCTGCCTTGATCAAGTTCATGGCGGCCAACCACTATGGCCATCAGTGTATGAAGCTGCCCGGTCCCAACGGCGTCATAACTGTGCGGGGCGATCTGCAGGCGGCACATGGATGCGAGACCAAGGCCTTGGCCCTTGCCGGCATTCTGCCCCAACGAGGTCCGGAGGCGACGGTGAAGAACGCTCGTCAGAGGGCGGCGATCCAGCCCAGCGGGGCGACAAAGGCTGTGCCGCTCGAGGAAGGTGACCCGACCAGGTGTATCCATGTCTCGGCCGAGCTGAGTTCCAAATAGGAACTCGAGCTCGTCACCTTCCTTCGCGCCAACAAGGGCATATTCGCCTGGGAGCCAGCGAACATGCCCGGCGTCCCGAGGGAGGTGATCGAGCACAAGCTGCAGGTCAGGCCTGATTGCCGTCCCGTGCGGCAGAAGCCGTGTCGTTTCTCTCCGGAGAAAGTCGCGATCATCAGGGAGAACCTTGACAAGCTGTTGAAGGCCGGCTTCATTCGCGAGATCGACTGCTCCGAATGGTTGGCCAACCCGGTCATCGTCCAGAAGAAGGGTGGAAAGTGGAGGATGTGCGTGGACCACATGGGGTTGAACTCGGCCTGCCCAAAGGACAACTTCCCGCTCCCGCGCATCAACCAGATCGTCGACTCCACTGCGAACGCCAAGATGTTAAGCTTCTTGGATGCCTATTTGGGGTACCATCAGATCAAGCTGGCGGTTGACGACGAGAGCAAGACATCGTTCATCACACCGTTCGGCACCTACTGCTACACGACCATGTCATTTGGTGCGCGCGCAATCTTTGGAGCCACGTTTGAGCGTCGATGACCAAGGCGTTCGACCCCGGATCGGTCGAAACCTTGAGGTCTCGTGGATGGCATCATCGTCAAGAGCCCCACCGGCGACCACGTTCGGGACCTCGAGAAACCTTCACCAATCTGAGCAGACACAAGATCAAGCTCAACCCCGAGAAATGCGTGTTCGGCGCTGCGTCGAGGAAGGTGCTCAGTTACATGATTGGGGGCTCGGGGGTTGGCCCGAACCCGGAAAAGATCGAGACGATTGAGAAGATGGCACCCCCGACCTCGGTCATGCAGGTGCAGAGCCTCACCGGCCGCATGGTCACCCTCAGCAGATTCATCTCGAGGCTCGACGAGCTTGGGCTCCCATTCTTCAGAGCTCAGCGCAAACAAGGGAGCTTCGAGTGGACTCCAGAGGCGCAACGGTCTTTCGACGAGTTGAAGGTATACTTGTCAACCCCACCCCTACTCAGGACTCCGCAGCCTAGAGAGAGGTTGCAGCTCTACCTTGCAGCCACCACCCAAGCTGTCAGTGTTGTCTTGGTGGCTGAGTGGGGATCACAAAGAAGACACCGATCTATTATGTCGTGAAGTCTGCCGACGGCCAAGGGCGCTACCCGCAGTACAAAAGTTCTTTGTATGCTCTCCTAATGGCCAGCGCAAGCTTCGTCATTACTTCGGGCGCACTCTGTGGTGCGTCGAGAGCAACTTTCGCTCGGGGACATCTTAAGGAACCCTAAGGCGTGGGCGAATCACCAATTGGGCTATGGGTGGCGGCATTTGATGTCGAGTTGCAGCTCGCACGGCCATCAAATCGCATGTGCTCACCGACCGTGGTTGAGCGGGCGTCGAACCCTCTCCCGAGCTCGAGGTCGAGGAAGAAAGCCACGGATCATGTTCTTTGGCTCGAGGTCCTTCAAGCGCTGGGGCCGGAATCCTTATTCTTACCCGCGTGGCGATCAATTGAGTCGTGGTTCGTTTTGGGTTTCGGCGACCAATAATGTGGCGGTCTGGCTCTCTTGGCGGGCTGCGAGCTTGCAAAGCTTTGGGCATGAGACGGTTGGTCGTAAAGGGCGACTCCCAGCTCGTCATCAATCAGTACAACAAGGAGTATCAGTGCTCGGGAGATTCGATGGCAAAGTACCTTGTCCAGGTGCGCAAAATGGAGAGGTGATTTCAGAACTTGGAGCTCAAGCACATACCCAGGTGAAACAACTCCAGTGCCGATTTCCTCCCCAAGCTCAGTTCCTCCGATGACGAGATCCCATCCGATGTCATCCTGGAGACGCTGGCGGCCCCCTCGATCTTCGATCAAGAGGTCTTGCTCACCGTGGTCGAAGGCATTCCCTCCTGGGCTGAGCCTATTCACAATTTCCTTGCAAAGGCGACCTCTGCTTGACCGCCGAGAGGAGCAAGATCAGCGGCGGGCGAGTTTGTATCGCTGCCGAGGGAAGCTCTGAGCGGAATGTGTCTGGAGTGCTAGCAAGGTGCATCACCATGGAGGAGGGTAAGTACCTGTTAAATGACATCCACTCAAGCCTCTGTGGAGCGCACTCTTCGTATAGGACGATGGTCGGTAGGCCTTCCGCATGGGGTATTATTGGCCGACGGCACTTCAGGATGCTCGCGACATTGTCCGCGCCTGTCGAGCATGCCAGTTCCACGCCCGAAAGTCGCATCAGCCCACCTACAAGCTTCAGACCATCCCACTCGCTTGGCCTTTCTCGACGTGGGGGCTGGACATCCTCGGCCCTTTTCCTCAGGGGGTCGGAGGTAAGAAGTTCCTGTTCGTTGCTATTGACACTTTTACCAAGTGGATAGAAGCCGAACCGGTCTCGACCATAACTGCTCGGGCAGCTATCCGTTTCTTTAAACGTTCGTGGTCACAGTGCACGGGTTCCATGAAAAATTATCACTGACAATGGTACGCAGTTTACCAGTGAGTTGTTCCAGGAGTTTTGCGAGGACCTCGGCACCAAAGTATGTTTCGCTTTAGTGGCTCACCCTCAGAGCAATGGAGCAGTAGAACGCGCCAACGGACAAATCATCCAGGGCGTCAAAAAACGAGTTTCGTGAGCTCGAGCGCTATGGCAAGACACAGGTGGGCGAACTTCCCACCGTCTTATGGTCTATTAGTACCCACGCCAATCGAACAACAGGTCCACACCCTTCGGCTCGTGTTGATCTGAAGCCATCCCGCCTCCCGAGGTTACGCTTAGGCTCTGCCAGGTTAGCTTAGTTGACCAAGTCGACTTGAGCACGGCGGTCTCTCGACCTTACCTCGCGAAGAAGTAAGATGTCGTGCCTTTACTTTCGATCAACGCACTACCTGCAAGCTCTTCGCAGACATGCGTCTCGATCGGTACGACCTAGGGAGCTTCTTGTTGGGGACCTAGCCCTAAGATAAATTCAGGGCTCGTCCAACACCAACAAGTTATCCCCGCGGCGGGAGGGCCCCTATAGAGTCGTTTCAACAGATCGCACGGGGGCTTACCAGCTAGCAATGCCCGACGGCAGAGAGCTCTCTAGCTCGTGGAACATAGATCAGCTTCGGAAGTTTTATGTGTAATCCCTACACCTTAAGTTTCAATATAGCTGTTCTTCAATTCTCGCCCTTTACATTTTTTCCTCTTTGTTGTGCATTCTGCCGCTTTTTGTTCGAGACTTCTTCGAATACGACCTACGTACAACGTGCACTCGCTCTTAGTCTGAATGTCGCGAGCTTAATGTTCACCCCCAGTGGTCGAGATGAACGTAAGCCGAATCTCTTCGCAATCTAGCTCCTCCTGTGCCCGGGCTCGAGCAAAAAGCCTCGCAGTTTGAACCGTTGAGCAGTGCGCAAGGTCGTGGTCAGGATTTGCATGTTAGTCTGGGCGTGACCTTCACTGACAAGCTCGTTTTTGTCACGTTTACTCCCCCTACGGACCTTTTCTCGACTTTGCAGGTCGTAGTCGTTTGCTAGCGTCTAAATCTTGCGCCCAAGGCCGGCGTTGCTCAACCTTGGACCCAATGGGGGCTGGATGAGGACATACCACTGGCGAGCGACCTAAAGCGCATATCTAAGGGCAAAAGAGGCGTGCACCAAATATCCTCGACCAAAGAAACTTGAAACAAGATGCGTTTGATGTCCCCAAAAGAAGTATAGCCCTATTAAAAACATTTTGTCTTAGTGTTTTTTATAGGTTATGTGGCCGAGATCTATCTACAGATCGGCCATCTCGCGGGAAGCTTCTCCTGCTCGAGCTTGGCGACCTTGGCCCTTAGGGTCGACAGCTCGCTCTGATACTGGAGGGCTTCCTTGGAGGCATCCGCAGCACGGCACCGCTCGTCCTGGAGTTGGGCTAGTGCGCTCTTCGCAGCTTTGCTGGCTCGCCCAAGCTTCTCCTCAAGCTCCAGGACCTTGGCCTCAAGCTCGGGGGACGCCTTCGCCGAGGAAGACACTTACTTCGCGGTGGCCTTCACCAGCTCTTCGACCTTGGCCCGCACGGTTTCGAGCGCCTTGGCCGACCGCGCACGCTCTTGCTCCATGGCCATGTAGGCGTGGTCGCGCTCAGTGGCTCTAGCCTGCTCAAGCTCGGCCGCGTGGGCAACCTCCTGCGCCTTCATCGCCTAGCGCAGGTTGTGGAGCTCTTTGGCCCTCTGTTCGGCCTCTTATTGCTCGATCTCCAAGGTCTCAATGAACCTGGAGCGCTCGACCTCCCGAGCCTCCACAGCGTTCAGGATGCCCCTCAGCACGTCGGCGTGCTCATGAAGGCCTTGTAGTCCTTGGGAGACGCTGCGGATCGCCTTCATGACAGAAAAGGTGGTCCAAGTAAGAGAAGCAGCAAAGAGAGCTCGGGCTAATGTACTGCAGGATGCGCGAGGGGGTCCTTACCTCACGAAGCGGCTCAACAGCAGCTGGTGAACTCATCGCTTGCCGTCCGGTGTTCCGGCCGATGCCGACCTCGACCACCGCCGGGACAGAGGCGGAGACCTTCGGCGCCGTGCGATGGCGGCTTGGCGTCCTACACCACCAGGGCTCGGCTCGCCTCCAGGGGTGGGCTCAGCGGTGACACCGGACCCGACCTCCGTGGTCGGGGCTCCATCCACCCGCGGCGCTAAGGGAGCGCTGGCCGATCCATCGCAAATCTCATGGCCTTGATCAACATCGATGGCACAGGGTGCCACGACTTTAGCGCCCGACGCAACCGTGGGCGGGCAGGCCTGAGGTGCTTTAGGTGGGCTGCGGCAAGCGCCCAGGCAGCTCCTCGCGTTGACCTCAGCGCCCAAGCCGGCCGCGGTCGGGCAGGCCTAGGACACCTCCGTGGGTGCGGCCAAGGCGCCCCGGGCACCTTCTTCCGTGTCGACCCTAGGTGGGTCAGCGACAGCGTCGGCGTCCGCCTCACCGGTATCGTAGTCCTCACTGGTCGCAGGCTGGTTCAGCTCCTCGTCCGGATCGTCGACCCCTTGGTCGAAATCGCCAGCCGGGGCCCAGCTCGGGGGTCCAGAAGGATTACGCGCTTGGCCCAAGGGACAGCGCAGGGCCATCACGAAGACGTTCTCCTCCATCTCCTCAGACTCAAGCTCGCCCTGGACAACAGCCATCGTCAATACGGGCAGGTTTTGAGCTCGGGCGCTCAAGGTCTGCGATCAAGAACAGACTCTAAGCCAAAAGGACGTGAAGGGGGAAGAGCAAAACGCAAACCGAGGGCTTACAGGTGGTCGGCCTTCGCCTCGGCGAGGCTGGCGAGGGTCTTCTGCCCGAGTTGGAGGCGCGCCACTTCAGCTCCTCAGACACAGGACCTTAGAACTGCTACTGCTCCACGTCACCCGCGGCGGTGGTCCTGGGTCCTCGACCTTGGGACCCCTAGGCCAACTGAGGCCCCGAGGTCCTGGCGGCGGCCGTCGCGCTCTGCTGCTGCGAGGGGGAGAGCGTGTCAAGCGACAAGAAGACGCGAGCATGAGGCGGGGGCTCGACCGTGGGAATCCTTACCGTCGCGTGGTCACCCCACTCGATGTGGGGTTTCTTCACCTCCTGGCTTCCTGCTGCGACCGGGGGAGGCCTCTTCTTTCCCTTCTTGCTCTTGCCCCCACCAGGCAGCGGGAGCATCCTCTTGGCTGTCTCGAACAACTCCTAGTTGTCCTGCAGGCGCGCAAGGCTTAAGGAGGGCTCCATAGACACTCAAATCAAGAGGCTTTGTCGGGATGGCTTACCTCGGCCTTCCGGCGGAGTACATTTTTCGGGACAGGGGCGTCGATGGCGTAGTCGTGCGCCCCTTTCCCGAACATCTCGTTCATCCTGGCGGTGACCCAGGACTCCTTCGGCGCTGCAAGGAAAACGACCATCAAAGAAGACCCAAGGTCGAGCTCGAGGAAGGCTTCAAGATGAAAAAGGCTTACCAAATGTGCCCTCTCGGGTCGGGTCGTCACGCCCCCTTATCTCGAAGAACGGGTGCATCCTCCTTCGTAGAGGGGACACCCGGTTCCGCAGGAAGTCGTTGGCGATCGTTTGCCCGGTGAGGCCGCGCGTAGCGCAGATGTATATGACGGCGATGGCCTCCTCATCAGCCTCGAGGTCATCCGCCTCTGGGGTCTCCTTCTTCCCGGTGACGGGGGCTCCCTCATACGTCAGCGCGCCGTGTTCCCCTTTCTTCAGGTAGAACCACCGCTCGGTCCACGGGCCAAGGGAGTCCCGAGCGTGGATCTTAAGGAAGGCCCACGAGATCCCCGTCCGTAGCCAGAAATAGAGGCACCCAACCACGGGATCCTTCACCGAGCGGAAGAGGTCAAATCTGGAAGAAGAAGCGAGGGGTGGGAAGGATTCCAAGGAACCCCTCACACAGGTGGGAGAAGATGGCGAGAAGGAGAATGGAATTCGGCACCAGGTTGATGAGCTCGATCTCACAACTAGAGAGGATGTTCGCCACGAACTCGCTCTCCGGGGTCCGCAGGCCGAAGAGCGCATAATGCTCGGTGCAGACGATCTCGTCGTCCCTGGGGTGCGGCTCGGTCTCGCCGCCCGGCAACTGCCATGTTACCGGATCCAACAACCCCAGGGTCTCAAGCTCCCTCATCCTCGCTGACGACATTGTGCTCCTCCCAAACTTGGCCATGGCGATCGTTGCGGGCTTGGTCGAGGGAAAGGGAGGGAGAGACTTGCTCAGCAAGAAGGCTAGAAGATGAAGAGTGCAAGATCGGGAGTTCTTTCAACAGTCGCTGTGGACTCGGGTTTATAAGCCACATCGTCGCTAAATCCAGTCCACGACATCTCAAAAGGCGCGCCAGCCATGATTCGACAGGCGCAATTAAGGCCTGGGCCACGGGCTCGAGGCGTCGCAGGTGTCCGCTGGCCGTTCGCATCCGTACCAGCACCGTGAAGTTCGAAGGTCGCCAGGTGTCGAAGCCGAAGGTTCCCCTTCGTGCTCTTCGCCCGGCCTCGGCCAAGGGTTCAAGACCTACGGAAGCTTTTTTCGTGCATCCGCGAAGTGAGGCTCGAGGTCATTCCAGGTGTCTTCTTTGACCTTGAGCCTCGGGGGCTGGCTGACGAGGGCTGGGAGACCCTTGGCCGGTCAGCTCAAGATATCCCAAGATATCAGGGGGTGGACAATACCCGAACATCCAGGTCAGGAGTCTTCCTTTTCCTCCTTATAATCAGGGGAACATTATCCCCTAATTCTTCATTTTCACCCTAAACAAAGGGGAATGCCAAAAGACTTCTATGCAGACGATCTCAATTGCAGTTGAACCATTTTATATAGTATACCTAGGATGGCATCCTCATCTGCGTCCCCATAGCGAATACTACCCTCTTGTCTTGTCCCTAGGACCGATCATGCGCATGCTTAGAGCATATGGCGCTACCTAGTACCAGGGCTTGACTAGTGTTGATCGGGTCAGCACTAGACGAAGCAATGGTCAGATCCACCACTTTAGAGGCACCTCTGGCAAAGGTCTTCACCTTCTTGGTCGGTGGAGCCAAAGCTGACATCTCCATCTGGTCGATAGCTCCCTTTCGACCATGCATCTAAAAACTAGTCTATCTGTTAGCATGAAGTGTTAACAACAACAACCAAAGAAATTTCTTGGTACTTATCATGATGTGTTCATTAATGAACTCATCAGTTTTCCCGATCAGGCTGGATGGATGCTTGTCCAAAGCAGCCTGGTCGGACCCATAAGAGGAGATGCGCAACATGTACACAATTCTTGACTAGATCTCTTCGATGGTCAGAACTGACAAGTGAAAAATATCCATAAACATCAGTAAAAATTCTTTAAAGAAACAAAGACATCGGTAATTAAAAGTCCCCTTTACCTCTAGGTTCATCCTTGGTTGAATCCTGATCGCCTTCCATTCTTCAGGTGAATCTAAATCGCCTCCTCCTTAGGAGCTCACCTTGTGGAATAGAAAATCAAAGATAATTTTCTGTTCCATCAAGCCTCCTTTACCAACTTAGTAATGACCTTAACGATGTCATTTTCCTCATTGGTAAGAATCGTGAATCTTTTTCCTTCTTTGCTTTAGCCTTTGTCCATATTGGGGCCACCTTCGCAGTAAATCGAAGATGGCTACCCCTCCTGCATTTCAATAAAACTCCTACCATAATCACACCATATGTCCTTGGTTAGGAGTGGGGGATCTTGAGAGGCCATATTATCTAGAAGATTAAAATAAGCGCTCCCAAAAGATCACATCTTTTATTATTCCTAGTATATTGATAGAAATAGTGGAAAAGACAAGATGGTGAGGTAATGCTAAGAAAAGCTTCACAAAGGTGAGAGAAATCACTCAAAATCTAAATAGAATTTGGGGGAAAGATGGTGCAGCTCGATCTTATTATGATCTAGCACATCGGCTAAAAACTAATTCTCGGGGAGGCAAAATTCTAACTTCACCAAAGTAGTGAAGAGGACAAGACACCCCTCCTGAGGCACTAGCTTCGTATTCTCCCCGCTAGGGTCCCGTCACAGTATTTTGTGAGGAGGGATAAAATCTTGATCTTCAAGCTCCTTAATCCTTCCCTCGGTGAGGATCGACTTGTCCATGGCCAATAGTTGGGGGAAAGAAAAGGATTGAAAGCAAGAGCTTAGAAATTGCAAAGAGCTTAAGAACTTACTTCTACGCTCAAAAACAACAAAGGAGTAAGGAATCAAAGAGAATTTATGCCCTTTATATAACTTAACCTATGTCAGTTTTGGAGACCATTTTGGTTTCCAAGAAACGGTAAAAACTATCTTTTTTAATAAATAGTCATTGACACTGGATTGATGTTCTCGAACTTCCTTTTAGATCTTTAGACTTTTCACCTACTTTCCTTGATCATAGTCTCCATCATAACTGATGGGAGTAGAAAAAAAGACGAAAGATAAAAAGTTTAAAGAGTGTAACATCCCAAAATTTGAGTTTTGGAATGTTTGAATTTAAAAAATGAACCATTTGCATTTTCCTAGAATTAATCAAAGCTTAACTTGAATTTTCTAATAATAAAGGGATTTAATTTCCAGTTTTTGTTGGGTTCATTGTGCTTCAAGGATTTTTTCTGAATTTATTTGCTATTTATTTGAATTTATTTGGATTTATTCAAAATTTTGGAATTCTCTTAATTAGAAAAATGTTTTTATTTTTGAAAATTCTCTTTGGTCACCTTTTTAAATCGACCTAATCCTATTCCTCGTGGCCCGCTTCCACCGTCCTCGGCCAGCTCGCTCATGGCTTGTCAGCCAAACCAACCCGTATTCGCGCCGCCACCTAACCCTAGTTGCATTTGAATTCCGTGTCTTTATTCTTTTGGCGTCCATGTCGTGCACCCTTCCTGGGCTATTTAAAGCCACGAGGACCCTTGTCTTGAGCTTCCCGTCGCGCCACGCCTCTATTGCCCTAGCCTTGCTGCCTAAGACATCGCCGTCTTCTCTCGCGAGCTCACCAGAGTTCTCTGCCGTGGACGAAGCCTTCCGCCGCATCTAACTCCTCCGTTGGACCCTCTCTACCACAATGGAGTCAATCTTCATGTCACTTGCGTTGTCCTGTTACAAATCCCCGCCAAACTGCGCCTGATCCGTCGTTCTTTCACCGCATCCCGTGCCTTCTTCTTCGAGTCCGGTAGGTCGTACCGCTGTCCTCGTTGTCATTCTCCGCCGTGAAGCCAGGCCGTCCGATCATCAGCATGTGCACCAAATCGTGCCACGTCATTGTCAGGCCAGGCATTGCTTTTCTGCTTGTCGAGATCTAACCGAGCGCATTGGATGTGCGACTCGTGGCTAGCCATATCAACCGCCACCTCATCGCCCGTCATTAACTGCCGACGTCATCATTGGCGTGTTTGTTGCGTCGATGTTACATCGGGTGCACGGTGAGCGATCGTAGTGCCGTGGACTCGATCCATGGACCGAGGTCCTACGTGTCACCATGACGTCGACATTATAATAAATGAATTTCCTTTAAAAATAATTCCAAAAATTTTCTTTTTCTTTTCTCTAAATTTATTTTTTGAAAGCCCGTTCTCTCTCATACAAACTCCGATTAAGGTGATTCAAATTTCTAAATTTGTAGCATTTAATTTTCTAGAATATTGTAGTAGAGTAACAAATGATCTTCAAGAAAAGTCTATCTGTTGACCAACTAAATATGTACCAACGATAACTCCTAATCTCTAAATAGGTTTGGTCCTAATCCCATTTGAAGATATGTGGTTCGGGTAAGTTCCTAAGCCATTGTACAACTTCAAAGAAAATTTTGGTAGCATCTTCCGCTTTCTCCAGATACATGTCTCGAAAACAAGTCAAGAGGGGTGTGTATGTGGAGAACACTAGGGCAACGCTATCGAAATCTACTATAGAGTTGTACAACAACTCAGTAACTTACCCGAACCACATATTCTCAAACTGTCTAAAAAACATGGACAATTTGAGACTGCTTGCTGATAAATATGCCATTACGGTCGGCATATTTATAAACAAGCACCCTCGAATGAAAGACGTAGATTACGTAACCTAAACTCTAACACCATGCTGAGATAAAAAATAAAGGTAATATGCTAAAAATGAACACATGTAATATGCCGAAAATAAACTGTAACATAGGATTAAGAGAAATTGCATTAGCTAGAAGTATGTAAAATCACCAAAAAAACTATATGTCAATATTAACAACGGTATGTGAAACTACCCATTGAAATTGTTGTGCCATTCTGTATCGAGTCAATTTTTTATACATACATTATTTGTTTACTTCCATTTGATGTTTCTATGTGAGTAGGACGGATAAGCTGGTCCATTTATGTTCTATGATAGAGTAGTGCGATTGTTGCATTAAGGAGTTTGCACCCTTTTTGTATGTCCAGACTCCAGAGGCACAATAGTTGTGTTTACATATATGATGCAAAGAGGAGATTGTTGCATTTAACCCAACTAGAAATCTCAAAACAATAAGCAGTTCTATTATTTGTAGAACAAGTGAATTTACTCATCATTTGTAGATATAGTAGTTGCAAGCCATCAAAAGGTGAATTCCATAAAAGTATTTTACTAAGCACTATTACATTGTTACGTCCATTCATCCTTCCCCTAAAAAATCATGATAGAAACCAATTTTGCAAGAACATGTGGAGATGGGTATGAAATGGGGTCTTGTTTCAGTTGTCCTTCATTTGGACTTATCAGGGCTTGATGGCCGACTTATTTGAGGTATAGGTTTTAACCTCAACAATTCTCATTGCATGAACCATTAGTTGTTGAAGACCTTATTCATGACACTAAGAACTGATGAGTCTCAGACACATCTTGCCTATCGACATAATTAGCATGGAACCACTTCCAAGTCTTATATCTGTGGAAGATTCTCGCTGGAACAATATGTACTAAGTGAGTTATACACAGGCAGCATTAAAACATTCTAAGGCCATCTTCTCACATTACATCGTCAAAGTCAAGCACCTGATGCCCTGTTTGGGTGCTTTGTCCAACAAACAACTATCAAGGTTGACGACAACTCATGTATTCAAGTACCTATTTTAGAAATCATTTTGAGGAAATTTTTTAGAGCTCTAGTATAGCCCCATATAATGTAAGTGACGAGGGCTGGGAGTCCCTTGGCCGGTCAGCGCACGATCAACGGAGCTCCCTAGCTCGGCTACTTCGACCACGACCTGGACCGTTTTGAGCCACGCGCCTAGAGCACGTGCGGCCTCGAGGTCAGGCCCCGCACGACCTTGGGCTCGGGCTGGCTCTTGTTCGGACGACGTCCCCTGGAAAATCGGAACGTGCATTTACTCGGCGGTTACCAAGGCGTGGGATCGTGGAACTGAGGCAGGCGTGCGGGAAGTGTCCGGGACGGTTACTGCCAGCCATCAACACGCATGAAGACCACTACCCCGGGAATCTCTCCCGTCCGTTACAGGAAGGGAGGATATAAGGCTAAGGATGGCGCAACCTGAGGGGGATGCCGCACCAGAGTTCGAGTGTTAGACATTGTCATTGTTGAGCTTGAGCTGTAACACACCCCTGTACTCGAGAACAGTAAAGATCACCGTCACAAGGCAACTGGAGTAGAGCTATTACCTTCACAGGGGCTCGAACCAGTATAAATCCCCGTGTCACGCTCGTTGTCGCCTTGCTCCGACCACCAGCACGTCGAATCCGTTCCTCCGTCGAGCAAAGCTCAGCTCGAGTCCCTAGTATCACTAACCCCCTTTTCATTTCTGCGGTTGGCGATCCCGATCGTCGACAGTAAGGTTGTGGATATGCAATATTAAAATGACCAACTATACTAGTTAAATGTTTTTTGAAAGCAGGCATGATCATATAAGTTGTTAATCGCTGATAATTCACCAAGATTAGCTACAACGGCCAGGTCGACGGGGGCACGACGGCTGAGGAGGTGAGCTCCATGGGGGCATGATAGCTAAGACGGTGAGCTCCATAGGGGTGATGAGGGCGATGACGGCTGCGGCGACAAGCTCCACAGGGGCACCAGGGCTGCGGAGGGAGGGCGACCATAGCTAGGGTTTGCTATGGTGGGGCAATGGCTGGGTGGGAGGCATGAAATCTTGAGGAGGCATGAGTGGCGGGGAGGTAGCGAGGGTATGGGAAGGCGGCGATGGGGAGGGGAGGCATGGGACGGGGGGTGGGATGAGGCATGAGAGTGCGGGAAAATGAATGAGTGAGAGTGAGGAAGACGCAATTAAGTTGTCCAATGACACAATCACTATTGGTTTTCGTGGAACCGACACTGATACCATCTATATCCCTATCGGTTCCACTAGAAAACCGATACAAATAATTTTATCGTTTGTATCGGTTTTGTACAAGAATCGATACTAATATGGTAAGAATCTGTATCGGTTTTTATGAAAACCGATTAAACTAATTTGATCATTTGTGTCGCTTTTATATAAGAACCGATACTAATATGGTTATTATCTGTGTCGCGTTTCTATTAGAACCGATACGAATAACCAAATATCTGTGTCGCTTTCTTGTATGAACCGATACAAATAACTACCATATCAATAAGCCCGACACAAATCAAGAACAAGTCAGTATTGTTTTTAACTAAAACTGACACAAATAAAATTACCCTTCACTGTCGATTTGCAATGAAAACCAACACAAATAAAATCACCCTTCACGCTCAAGACAAAGGACACACAAATGAATAAACAAACATCTGTGTCGGTTTTTAATAAAACCTGATACAAATAATTTCATTATTTGTGTCAGTTTTGTACAAGAATCGATACTAATAAACAAACATCTATATTGGTTTTTTTTATAAAAATCGATTCAACTAATTTGATCATCTATGTCTCTTTTATATAAGAACCGACACTAATATGGTGGTTATCTGTGTCGTGTTTCTACTGGAATTGGTATGAATAAACAAACATTTGTGCCACTTTCTTGTAAGAACCGATACAAATAACAAGAATTAGTCAGTATCGATTTTAAGCAAAAACCAACACAAATGATGTTATCCGTATCGGTTTCAAGGAAAATCCGATACAGATGATATTAAGCATCAAACCGGAACAAAATAATACCAGTATCGGATCTAATAAACCGATACAAATATAATAGTATCACTGTCGGTTTGAACTCAAACCGATAGAAATATGAACTTTATCATACCTCTGTCAGTTCTGAATTTTTAGCATTTCATCAAAAGGAGAAAAGGCTATAACTTTTTGATACATTGATGAAATTAATTGAAATTTTACCAGAACATACTTTAGGATACTGCCAAGCTTTTCAATAAAGAATTTTTGAAAAAAGAGTCCTGATTCAAGAAATATGCTGAAATTCATTTCATAGAAATGATTTGTGCGTTAAGCGTAGAAAAGTCAAAACTTTTTCAAATTAATCCTGAATTGTAAGAAAATTTGCAAAAATGAACTTTCGACTATTTACAAGCTTTCCCAATAATAATTTTGTCCAAAGTAATTTTCATTCACAACATATGGCACAAAATGCTATTTAGGCATAAAGAGATTAAATTTCCATCAAAGCCTCCAAAAGCAATTCACCTTGGCTTTTTACTCTAAAAGCATTACAAAATACTTCATATACATAATGGAATAATGAGATTAACAACAAACATTGCACTATTCCATTTATTTACAATACTGCCATTCTTGATGATCTACTCGTATGTAATTGGCTCCATGTGTGTTGTCATCCCTGCTAAGACAAGCCCCATCTGCAAATAGAGGAATCTCATCGAATTAGTTGTACTCTTGTTCATCTACGACATTTTCAACTCCTACGATCTGCCTCTTGCCATAAAGAACGACATGCAACCTCGGATTGGCCGGATCACGCACGTAGAAGACTTGAGTTGTTTGCTTCGTAAGGACAAACGGGTCATCTCTGTAGGCGAGTCTGCTAAGATCCACAATAGTAAAACCTCTTTTGTCGACATTCACTCCATGTGGAAGACCCACCCACTTACATCGGAATAATGGAACTTGGCATATTCCATAATTTAGCTCTCAAATTTCTTCGATCGTCCTGTAGTACGAGTTTATTATGGTTGAGGACCCTCTTTTCAAGTGATGATCATTGGAAAAAGTATCTATGCTTATACCACTGTTTTGGACAGTACTGTTGGCATCTTGTCTCTAAGTGTAAAAGGTGTAGCCATTAATATCATACCCCTATCATGTCTAAATATTAAATCTAGGTTCGTCAGCCAACCATTTGACATTCTCATTAACGGAGACCTCCACCTTTTCTTTGAATCATGTGAGAAATCTATCATTGTGTTCTCGTGTGATGGAAATCTCATCCATATATGGATTATCTTCCAACAATATCAACTTGTGCTGCTCAATGTACCCTGCAACTTCTACGCTGTGCTGCAAGACTATGAAATGCGCTTTGCAATACATATCAAACCGTGGCCTCGTTAGTTTCGACCCAACAGTTCCTTTGCCAATAAGTCTTCCCTCATGGTGAGATATAGGAATACCGATTGCTTGTTTTTTCCAAGATAGTCCATGCAGAACTCAACAACCTCTTTAGTCCCATAACCTTTAATAATACTACCCTTAGATTTCGACCGATTCCTCACGTATGACTTTAATATACCCATGTACCTCTTGAACGGATACATGTAACGTAGGAATATAGGTACACATATCTTAATCTCTCAAATAAGGTGTACTACAAGGTGGACTATCACATCGAAGAAGGATGGGGGAAATGCATCTCAAGCTGACATAGAGTCTGCACCACCTCGCTCTGTAAGTTGTCTAGCACATCGGGGTCAATAACCTTGCAAGAAATTGCGTTGAAGAAATAACATAACTTACTGATTATGAACCTGACATCATCTGGCAGAATATTTCTGATTGCAACAGGGAGCGTTTGAGCCATCAATACATGGCAGTCGTGGGACTTCATTCCAAGCAACTTTAAATCATCCATGGACACAAGCTTCTTAATATTTGTGGAGTAGCCCGTTGGAACTTTAATACCTTGAAGACACTTGCAGAGGTCTTCTTTCTCCTTCTTGCATATGGTGTAGCATGCATCGGGGATGTACGAACCTTTTCCATCCTCTGCTATCATTGCAAGCTTAGGCCTGATTCCCATGTAGGCCATATCACGACGAGCATTCACACCATCCTTGGTCTTGCTAAGGATGTTCAGTAGGATGCCAAACAAATTGTCACAGACATTCTTCTCAACGTGCATGGCATCAATACAATATTGGACATCTAACTCCTTTCAGTACGGTAAGTCCCAAAATATCGACCTCTCCTTCCAAATGGTCATGGGCCGAATAGATTTATAGCTCTTTCCGTACTGAGGAATGATGTCCTCCACACGTGAATATACTTGCCTTCCAGTCATAGGCTGTGGGGCCGAACGAACTTTTCTCTTCCTATCAAATTTGTCATCTATCTTACAGTATCGATGACTTCGAGGTAGAAATCTACGGTGACCCATATACATAGTTTTCTTGGAATTCAGCAGCCATAGGCTCTTAGTGTCCTCTTCACAAATAGGACACGTTTTGGCTCCTTTCATACTGTAGCCCGCCAAATTACCAAAGGCTGGAAAATCATTTATGATGCAAAATACCATAGCCCGTAGGGTGAAATATTCTCTTTTGTACGCATCCCACACCACGATCCCCTCATTCCATAGTTTTACCAAATCCTCGATCAGTAGAGCAAGGTACACATCAATATCATTTCCTGGCTGTTTGGGTCCCAAGATTAGCAACAAGATCATGATATACTTCTACTTCCTGCACAGCCAAGGAGAGAGATTGTAGATACACAATAGAACTGGTCAGGTGCTGTGACGACTGCTCATGTTACCAAACGGATTTATTCCATCTGCACTTAAGCTAAATCTTATGTTCCTCATTTCGACACCAAACTCCTGACGTTTCCAATCGATGTTTCTCCATTGAGCCGAATCAGTAGGATGTCTCAACTTTCCATCTTCCTTTCGAGACTTATAATGCCAACGCAACAATTTTGCCTCTATTGGATTTGTAAACAACTGCTCCAAACGTAGAATGATGGGCAAGTACCACGATACCTTGGCCGATGCACCTTTAGTGACCTCTTCACCGTCGTCGGCCCGGTTCTTACGCTTCTTGTCATTTTGCTTCTCTTTTTGTTTGTACCAGGGCATACTGCAAACTGAACAAACGTTCAGCTCCTGATGCACGTTACGATACAAGATACAATTATTCAGATATGCATATATCCTTTCTATTTCCATTCCCATAGGACATAGTAGCTTATTCACTTCATAATGCTTGTTGGTAACTCGTTTTCCTCCAAAAGCAAATCCGATAGAAGAACTAGAAGTGTATTAAAACTTGTATCTATCCAACGTGTTTTACCTTCAGTTCGAACAATGCAAGGAACGAACCCAGCTTGGTGTATTCCACTTTGCAACTCGAGAACAGTGGTTTGGTATCGTCTTCCATCAAGCTTTTAAACTTTTCAAACTCTCTTTTCGTATAATTTCTTTCCATATCCCGAAACATTTACTCCAAATTTTCCTCCTCAAACATATCACGCTGCAACTCGTCATCGGATTCCACCATATCTTCATTGCATACCAGAAGGGTACTACCAGTCTCCCTATGATGGATCCACCACGTGTAATTCCTCACGAAGCGACATCGAATCAGGTGGTCATCAATTTGAGCTGAGTTGTTAAATCTCCTGAGATTAGTGCAATCAATGCAAGGATAATATGTAAAGTTTACACCCCTCTTCACCATGTCTTCTTTTGCAATTTTTTTGAACTCTTGACCACCCTTCTGAAATTCATCACTCACAAGGCTTTTCTGATACATTCATTCCTCACAGTCCATCTGCAATTAGACTTCGCACAATATATTAAGGAAAAACTAGAGCGACAGCTAGCTAGCTATTTCAAATATTGAGACATCATTTCAATTAATATTACCTTTACAAAATAGAAGACGGGTTTCAGGATATATAAACAGGGGCGAAACTGTAGCCGGGCGTGGGTGGGCTGAAGCCCCACCCACGGCCCAGCAAGCCTCTTATACCCCCTCTCAAATAGGCCCAATAAAATAGTCCAGTACCAGCTTGGCAGTCTCTCAATTCTCTTATCATTTGTATTGTTACACATTTACATTATATATGATTGTTAAACAAATGTTTGCAAACTTATTTGAATATGATTGACTTATTTGAACATGGTTAGGCTTTCAATGTCTTAGTCTTAGCCCCCCTCATTCTGATTTTCTGGATACGCCTCTGTTATATAAATGTACTCCTGAACGATAGGTAGCTTCTTCCCTAGTTAAAAGCTTCCAATTCACTAATTAGGAGACACATTGCAAACTTCAACAGTAATATCAAATAAACTAATTATATAGTGTTGTATCTTGCAAATCTTTTTTACTTTAATGAAACAAAACAAGAGTACCAACGATGACTCCTAATCTCTAAATAGGTTAGGTCATAATCCCATTCGAGGATGTGTGGTTCGGGTAAGCTCCTAAGCCGTTGTACAACTCCAGAGAAAATTTCAGCAGCATCTTCCCATTGTTCTCTAGATACATGCCTCAACAACAGGTCAAGAGGGGTGTATACCTAGATAACACCATAGGGAGATGCTATTGAAATCTACTCTGTAGTTGTACAACAGCTTAGGAACATGTTCGAACCACATATCATCGAACTGTCCAAAAAATGCGGACAATTTGAGACTACTTGCTTATAAATATACCATTTCGATTGTCATATTTATAAACAAGAACCCTTGAACGGGAGACGTAGGTTCTGCAACCTAAACTCTAACATTTGTCATGTGATAGTAATAACATAATTTCAGATTAACATGAAAGCACTACAAATTAAGATAATGAAATACATGTGTGCTTATCAAATAAAGGGATCCTTCTCCGAGCGATCGGCCTCCTGGCAATCAAGATCTGTGTTTTGGAGGCAAATTCTGGGCTTCCTCAAGCGGTGATTATGAATCCGATTAAGAGGAGAAGTTTGGAGAGAAGCATCCGGCTTCATAGGTATGTTCGGCTGGTTGTTCTGATTTTAAAATTAAGCCTGTTCATTGCATGCAGGGTTCTCAACAACAACCATCAAAGCAGCACGTCAAGGGCTGTTGGCCTTGGAATAGAATAAAAGGTTGGAAGGGTCCATTACCAAAACCAAGGAAGGTTTTGCCTAGAACATTCAGAGATTATTTGCTGCCATTGATCGATGAAAGATCAACGAGTTGCAGATTTTTGGGAGGTTCTGGCCATCATGTTCATCAGCATCCTGAATATTCGCAGGTTCCTGATTGTTCGTTCTCTGATTGTTCGCTATTTCCAAATTCGAATTTGCCATCCGTTGGGCTGTCTGTTGGGCTGGATGAACTGGTGGGCCAGACGTCTATGTTATCGGCTTGGTCCAAGCATAATCCAGGGTTGGCTTTGTTGCATCGGAGGCTTTCTCATCGCAAACAGAATCACGTTCTTCGCTCATACGCTGAGGTTGTGATGGAGGGCGGTGCAGCGGCGGCCGGTAATGGAGATCGTCATCACGCCCGAAATTATGGTGGTCAACTTCGTGCAGCAGGTGGTGGTGGTCGTCTCCCGCGGTATCAGGTCCGTGGTCGTGGGCGGTATGGCGGCCGTGACCGGGTTCAAGGGCATGAAGGCCGTGGTGATTCCCTTAATCGTGGAGTTTATGATGGTGGTGCTTCAATTGCTGTTAATGCTGCGGGCTACCGGGTGGCTTCGAATGATGTTAATGCTGGAGGCTACCGGGTGGCGAATGCAGGGAAGGCACCTGATGATGACCAGTTCAAGTCGACTAAAGAGAGGGGGGAAATTCTGGCCTTCAGGCAGGTAAAAATGAAGACCCTCAATTTGTTAGTGAACCTGCAATGAAGAAGAAAAAGAAGTTTGTTCTGTGTTGTGAGATATGTGAAGATGAGCATTTCACTCCGCAATGTCCGCTGTTGCATGGACTGAAGCCATCTGCTACATTTAGTGGGCTGGCTGGTGAGGGCTTGGGTTTTTTTCACATTCCACATACAACTGCTGTGAAGGCGCCTTGTAAGGTTTTCTGATCGCTTTAATTACAATTCTTTGAAAGCACCTTGTCGATGGATTTGGTTAGAAAAGAATTGGCTCGGGCTATCCTGGTGAAGTGGAATTGGGTGGTTAGGAATCATGGTGCTAACTCTTATATTGTACCATTTCCTTGTCAAGTGGAACTCCAAAGAATGATTAGTATGAAGCGTCTCCTCACTGATAATAATGAGGGAGTGATGTCGTTTGAGGAATGGAATATGGAGATCATGCCTAAACAGAAGCTGCAAAAAGTATGGGTTCATGTTTATGGTGTTCCATATGAGATTAGATCTTTTTTGTCTCTCTGGGCGGTTGGTTCTATTCTTGGAGCTACGCAAAGAGTGGATATGATATCGATGAGAAAGACTGGTGTAGTTAGATTGTTGGTCGCTGTGCTTGATGTGAATTGCATTCTGGATGATGCTGATATTGTGGTTGATGATTGCCTCTATGAAATCTTCTTCAAAGTTGATCAGGTGATTAATGATAAAGTTGGGGAATCTGATGAGTTTGAGGATGATCTAGATGGCCCGGATAACCAAAATAAGGACAATGATCAATTTATGGATGATGCTGATATTGGTGACAAAGATGGCAATTTTGAGCCTGGCAATGTTCTCAGAGGTAATAGCAATATTGAGAAGGGGTCGACTTCAGGTGTTTCTAAAGTTTCTGATATGCAGTGTGTTCAAAAGGGTTTTGTTTCATCCGTCAATTATCTGGATGAAGAGAACTCGGATGAAGCTGCTCTAAAATGCAAGGGAGGCTTGTCTGCGCTTTCTAACAAAAGCTTTGCGGCTGAAGATGATAAGTTAGAAGAACATCTAGTAAAGTCAGTTGAGGATGATATTGTTGCACCAACAGGGATTATGCCTATTCCTAGTAAACAAGCTCCTATTTTTCTAGATGTATTGATATTTCTGACAATAGCAGGAAGGTTAATAAGGTTTCTGAAATGCAGTTTGTTCAAAGGGGTACTGATTCTTTTGTAGATCATCTTCTGGATGCTAAGTTCTCGGCTGAGGGCTGCTCATCTGATTTTGCTGGCAAGAGCTTTGAGGCCGAAGAGGATTTGCATCTAGTCGACAGGCTTTCGTTTAATTCTCCAGTGGTTGATAGTCCATCTGGAGATGGTGAAGGAGGGCTTCATTCCGATAAGTCAGAAGATTGCCTTGTTAAGTCTGCTGAGGGTGAGATTTTGGCGCCAGCATTGTTGTCATCTATTCCTAGTGACATTGCTCTAGATTCTGGGAGATATTGTGAAGTCGGGTTGCATTCAGATAAGTTAGAAGAACATCTAGTAAAGTCAGTTGAGGGTGATATTGTTGCGCCAACAGGGATTATGCCTATTCCTAGTGAACAAGCTCCTATTTCTGGATGTATTGATGTTTCTGACAATAGCATGAAGGTTAATAAGGTTTCAAATGCGCTTTGTTCAAAGGGTATTGATTCTTTTGTAGATCATCTTCGGATGCTAAGTTTTCGCCTAAAGGTGCTCATCGATTTTCTTGGCAAGAGCTTTGAGGCCAAGTGGATTTGCATCTGGTTGACGTGCTTTCGTTTAATTCTCCAGTGGCTGATAGTCCATCTGGAGATGGTGAAGGAGGGTTTCATTCCGACAAGTCAGAAGATTGCCTTGTTAAGTCTGCTGAGGATGAGACTTTGGCGCCAGCATTGTTGACATCTATTCCAAGTGACAATGCTCCGGATTCTGGGAGTACTAAAATGTCTGTTCACAGCATGGAGCATTCTGGGGATATGCGGCTGGAGGTTTGGCAACCTGATATTCCATCTGTTTGTTGTGAAGTAGGTATGCATTCAGACAAGATAGATGAAGGTCCAGTAAAGTTTGCTGTGGGTGACTTATCTGTGTCAACTATGATTTCGCCAATTCCTAGGGAACAAAATCTGGTTTCTGGGAGTTCTGAACATGATGGGGCATCAAATAAAACGGTGTCTTCGGAGGTTTTGCATATTTTGGCAGGGAAAGGGAAATCTCAGGAGGTTTGTCAGGTTGTTGAAGACCAGCCTGCAGATATTCTGAAGAGGGATGATTTTGGTCTTGTTGATACTAAGCGTAAGCAGCTTCAAGAATTATCTCGTCGAATGCTGCAATCTTTATGTAAGAAGAACAATATTCGTGCTAATATCTCCAATATGGCTATGGTCAACGCTCTCCAAGTTCTGGACAAAATTAATGGTTGGGACGAGATAGAGCAGTTTCCTTCCTCTGGGGCTTGTGTGCTGCAAGGTAGATCAAGTTTGAGGGTAGCTACTATGGGGGATACTAATATGCTTGTGAAAGCGATGAAGCTGGTGGATAAAAAGAATTCTTTGGAGCAAGGTACATGCCCGTCTTTCCCATCAATCTTAGATTCTGTTTTTTCTTTAAGAATGGCAAAATTGGGTGTTTTTATGGGTAGAGATAATAGTGCTATTTCTACTGCTTTTACTTCTATTAAAAATATAGAAATTGATAGGCTTAGGGTATCGACTAAAAATACAAGTGCAAGTGGTCAAACCGCCTCACCTAAAATTCAGTTGGCTGAGGAGGAAGAGGATATTGTAGACACTCACCTCAAGCACATTCGTGATGAATTTGATCAGACTGTGTTTGAGGAGGGCTTAGATCATATTTGTAGTGATCTTGTTGCTACACCTTGCAGGAAAAAATCCAAAATAAAAAATATTTCAAGAGTGGGGTTGA
Source organism: Guadua angustifolia (assembly GCA_036346375.1). NCBI lineage: Eukaryota > Viridiplantae > Streptophyta > Magnoliopsida > Poales > Poaceae > Guadua > Guadua angustifolia. The sequence goes on along the minus strand of CM070500.1, from coordinate 33,062,703 downwards.
TCCCTAAAAAACCAAAAACACCATCTAAGCTGAGTCTCAAATGAAAGGCGTTTTCTGGAATAGCAGAGGTCTTGGAGACTTGGCTAAACATGGGTACTTAGAAGATATTGTAAAAGAGGAGCAAATTGATTTTATTGGTCTAATGGAGATGGGTCGGGATCATTTCCCAAATAGGACCTTGAAAAAATTATGTGGTGGCAAAGAATATATTTGGCACTGTATGCCTCCTCATGGTCGTTTAGGGGGGATGCTTTTGGGGGCTAACTTAACGGTGTATGACATTGGAGCTATTGATGAAGGGGACTTTTATATTAAGTTTACTCTTCGCAATAAAAATGGTGGTTTCAAATGGGCGCTAATAGCAGTTTATGGTCCAGCGCATCAGGAATATAAAGAATATTTTCTATTAGAGATGGTTCATATTTGTAGTAAAGAATTGTTACCATATATTATTGGTGGAGATTTTAATATTATGCGTGGTCCTCATGATAAAAACAAGGCCAACTTTGATAAGAAATGGCCCAATCTTTTTAACATGGTTATTCAATCATTAGAGCTTAGAGAGTTAAATTTGTCTGGTCGTCAATATACTTGGGCGAGTAGTGGTGATGATCCAACTTTTGAGAAGTTAGATAGGTCTTGGTCTGTACTGAATGGGAAAATAAATTCCCCCTCACTACTGTGCAGGCTAGGGATAGAAGTAACTCAGATCATACTCCTTTATTACTGAATACTGAGGTTTCGTCTCATAATAGACAGCCACTGTTATTTAAATTTGAACGTGGTTGGTTGATTAGAGATGGTTTCTATGATTGTGTTGCTAATAAATGGCAATCAGAGACCAGGGGGGCTACTGCTATGGAAAAATGGCAAAACAAGATTAGGACTCTTAGGCAATTTTTAAGAGGCTGGGCCAAACATACTGTTGGTCATAATAAAAAAGAGAAGAAAAAGATTATTTCCATAATCGATGGCCTGGATAAAAAGGCAAAATATAGAGTTCTCTCAGCTTACGAATTAAATTTGAAAAATTACCTTCACGAAAGGTTGGTGCACTTGTTGAGGGAAGAAGAAATTAAATGGTATAAGAGAGCTAAAACAAGAGACCTTTTGGAAGGGGATGATAATACCCAATATTTTCATTTGGTTGCTAATGGCAAAGACAGAAAACAACACATTTTCTAATTAGATCATGAAGATCGTGTAATAGTGGGTGATGTTCAATTAAAAACGTATATCACAAACTATTATAAGAGTTTATTTGGTCCGCCAGAAGAAAATAATTTTAGTTTGGTGGAGGTTCATAATCACGATTTGCCCCAAGTAACAAATGAGGAGAATGAAATCCTAATTGCTAATTTCACTGAAAAAGAGGCTAAAGAGGTAATTTTCCAAATGGAACATAATAAATCGCCCGACCCTGATGGCTTCCCAGCTGAATTTTATCAGGTCTTTTGGGATATTATAAAAGATGATCTGCTGGCATTGTTTCATGATTTCTTTCTTGGACAATTACCTCTGTTTAGCCTAAATTTTGGGATAATTACGCTTCTTCCAAAAATTAAAGAGGCAACAAAAATACAACAATATAGACCTATATGTTTGCTCAATGTGAGCTTCAAAATATTCACAAAAGTGGCTACTAATAGAATTATGGGGGTGGAAAACAAAGTAGTAAGACCATCACAAACTGTTTTCATGCTAGGCCGTAATATTATGGAAGGAGTAGTAATATTACATGAAACTATTCATGAATTAAATTCGAAGAAGCTAAATGGAGTGATATTAAAACTTGATTTTGAAAAGGCTTATGATAAGGTGAAATGGTCTTTTCTTCAGCAAACCCTTCGCATGAAGGGATTTTGCCAACAGTGGTGCTCTTGGATTGAACATTTTATCACTGGAGGTAGTGTGGGTATTAAAGTTAATGATGATATTAGACATTATTTCCAAACAAAAAAGGGCTATGGCAGGGTGACCCCATGTCCCCTATTTTATTCAACATCGTGGTAAATATGCTTGCTATTTTGATTAAGCGAGCGAAAGAGGATGGCCAAATTCGAGGGGTTATTCCTCATCTTATTGAGGATGGTTTATCGATTCTGCAATATGCCGATGATACTATCCTTTTTATGGACCATGATATTGAGCAAGCTAAAAACATGAAGCTATTGCTGTGTGTGTTTGAACAGTTATCAGGTCTCAAAATTAATTTTCACAAAAGTGAGATTTTTTGCTTTGGTGATGCTAGACATCATGAGCAAGAATACTCTGACTTGTTTGGTTGTGGGATAGGATCATACCCGTTTAGATACTTAGGTATTCCGATGTACTTTCATAAACTCCGTAATGCGGATTGGGGTGTTATTGAGGATAGATTTAAAAGAAAACTAAGTACTTGGAAGGCCAAACATCTTTCTTATAGGGGTAGGCTTATTCTATTAAATTCTGTGCTTAGTAGTCTCTCTATGTTCATGATGTCCTTTTTTGAAATCCCTTAGGGTGTTTTGCAAAGGTTGGATTATTATCGATCTCGATTCTTTTGGCAAGGTCATAGTGATAAGAGGAAATATCGCCTTGCTAAATGGGATATTCTGTGTCGTCCTAATGATCAAGAAGGACTGGGTATTGTGGATCTGCAGGCTAAGAATAAATGTCTCTTGAGTAAATGGTTATTTAAGCTGTTGAATGAGGATGGGATCTGGCAGTCCTTGCTTATCAATAAATATTTAAGATCCAAATGTTTGTCCCAAGTGCATATTAAACCTGGGGACTCACAATTTTGGAAAGGGCTATTAAAGGTTAAAGATGATTTTCTGGGATGTGGATCCTTTCATATTAAAGATGGATCACAAACCAGATTTTAGGAGGACACTTGGATGGGCTCTACACCTCTTCAGGTTCAATTTCCAAGTCTGTATAACATTGTTCGTTATCCTCATAATACTGTGGCAGAGGTCATGAATCAGATGCCACCAAATATCCATTTTCGAAGGATATTATCGGGGGATAAATTGACGGCATGGTATACTTTAGTAGCTAAAATAGCTAGTTGTCAGCTTACTGATGGTAGGGACATTTTTCTCTGGGGTTTACATAGACATGGGCAGTTCTCTGTACATTCTATGTATGGTTATTTGATGAACCAGGGTACTCCTTTCATCAGTAATTTTATTTGGAAGTTGAAACTTCCTTTAAAAATAAAAATTTTCCTATGGTATTTACAGAAAGGAATAATTTTAACAAAGGACAATCTAGCTAAAAGGAATTGGAATGGGGATAAAAAATGTTGTTTATGTAATTGTAATGAAACGACATTTATTTTTTCAGTGTCAGCACTCAAACTCTATTTGGCGTGTAGTGTATATTGCTACTGGTCTCTCACCGCCGAAGTCTATGTCTCATATGTTTGGTCATTGGTTAACAGGCATTGGTGCTAAAAGATTGATTCTTGTGGGGGGGGCTGCCATATTATGGGCGATTTGGTGCACACGTAATGATCTCATTTTTGAGAAAAAACAATACTCTTCCTTTATGTAGGCTATTTTCAGGGGAACATACTGGCTCCGGTTTTGGGCATTATTGTAGTATGAGAACAATAGGGAGACCATTCGGACGGTGAGCAGGGCATTGGAGGTCGTGGCATTGGACATCTTTGCCAAGAATGGATAGAGAAGCAATTATAGAATTTGCTTTTGATTTTCAGTTCTCTTTGTTTGTTTTTCTTTCCAGCTCTACGGCTGTGCTATTTGTATGAACTCGGTTGTGTGCTCTTGCAGAGACCGGATTTATATCCTTTATCTAAAAAAATTAAATAAAGGGTGTAAAATCTGATAAGATGTACACAATACTGGTGCAACCTAAACTTTCTTCGCGATATATCAAAATTATATAGTGCAAAATTGAAGGGGTTTGAAGGAATACTCACATTTTGAAGAAAACACAAATTCTGTAAAATGAGGAGAAATATTCTCCAATTAGGCTTTAAATTTACCCTCTTAACACCCACCCTCGAGGATTTCAATTTTTCTAACCCAAATATTGCTTTCAATTAGAGAATATGAGTTGTTTTCTCGGATGGCGGCGGAGAAATCTCCTTTGAAAAACAAAGCTGAGTTCAGCTCGAGTGGTAAAAATAACCTAGCGAGACATATTAGAATCGGTTCTTACTTAGGAAGCGATAGTAATGTTCATACTCATCACTCTCAGTTTCTAAGTAAGAAATGATAATGATGTGATCATGCGCCATCACTATCATTTCTTAAGTAAGAACCGATTGTGACGTGCACGTTCACATCACAATCGGTTCTTGTGTCAGAAACGATAGTGATGATTACTCACACCACTATCGCTTATCAGAAAAGAACCGATTGTGATGTGCACGTCGTGCACATCACAATCGGTTCTTTTCTGATAAGCGATAGTGGTGTGAGTAATCATCACTATCGTTTCTGACACAAGAACCGATTGTAAGAAGCGATAGTGATGTGTATGATCATCACTATCGCTTCTCACATAAGAACCGGTTGTGATGTACCCAGTGCTACATCACAATCGTTTCTAACCTCAAAACCGATAGTGATTATTTTTACTACCCCTCCTAAGTCATCTATCACAATTGTTTTTCACTAAAAATTTAAGAACTGATTCGGACGAAGCTATAGTAATATACCATTATGTAGTAGTGATATGTCTACTGCATCTTCTTTCCCTTCTTTTATTTTTTTCCTTTAAGCTGGCGGCTCCTATTCCTATAGCTACGAGGTTCGAGGAAATTTGATCTCTATTTCCAGCGCGCACCATGCATGTACAAACAGAGCAACCAAAACAAAATTAATTTAGCAAGATCACTACTACACAGCGACACTAACCAAATACTCCAACATGCTGTCTCCATGTGTATGAATCATGCTTGCTTTTTGCTTGAAGTACTATCAAAGTTCATGCCTAGAAGAAAAAATAGCTGAACAGTACTAATTTTGGAAAGTGCTTGGCTATGACAGTTTACATTATTAGTTGCCATTTCTGAACAGCGATCATTGTGGCTACATTAGGGTTGAAAATAGGACGGATAATTCCCGCCCGATCCGGAGCCGGATCTGTTTAGAACCTGATCCGGAAAGGAAATCGGATATCGGGTTGGATTCAGATCCGGATCCGAATATTTAAAAACGGATATCGGATCGCATTTGGAGCATACGACATCTGGAAAATACGGGTCGGGAAACGGATATCGGATATTTGTTATTCGGATATCCGGATTTGGGGTCACTTAGTCAACCACTGCCCACGGCCCACCACATGTGTCGGACTATCGGCCCGACGGCCCATGCGGCCATGCCCCCAGCGGCCCAGCTCCCACCTCCCAGCGACGAGTGAACGAACGAAATCACGATTCATGAATGAACCTAAAGTCCTTAACCCTCTTCCTCCTGCCCCCTCAGACAACGGGACGGGCGACGGCGACTCCCCTGGCTGGTGGCTGGTGCTCCTCCCAAATCCGAGAGCCACGACTAGTGCCGGCGCTCCCCTTCCCCAGCGGCGTCTTCCTCGGCTAGTGCTCCCCTTCCTCAGCCAGTGCTCCTGTCCTAGATCTGAGGCCTCCTCCGGTGTTGGCTCTCTGCCTCCCCCTCCCCAGCGGAGACTCCCCCCGACCGATGCTCCCTCTCCCCGGCCAGTGCTCCCCCTCCCCGGCCAGCGCTCCTCCTAGATCTGAGAGCCTCAGCCAGTGGCAGTTCGATAAGGTCTTTAAATATGTTGTATTGGTAGAACCTTTTTCTCATGCCTGTTGTTTTTTAATGATCGCACTCGTTCCATGAAGTAGAATTAATTATTTTGTCGAAGTTTGATCCGGTAACACGCTTGCTAAGTGATTGACTTAGACATACCTGTTTTCTTGATTTGTGTTGTTATGGCTTTTGAATAAGGTGGCACTTTTTAGAGATCGTGTTGATGCTTGTTATACAGCCGTTGAATAAAGTAGACTGATTTTGTGTTGTTGTGGTTAGTCTTTCATCTACATGTCCAATTTAGATAATGTAAAATGGAGAATTTGGGAGTATAAATCAGTGAATCAGAGTCCATAATTTTGTTATCTAAGATTGACAGTGATACCTATATCCTTGACTACTTGTGCTGAGGACACAGTGTGTTTCCACTCCATGCTTTTTCGTATGCATGAACAGTTCAATTTGATTATTACAAGAAGATTAGATATTTTCACTTTCTATGAGTGAGTTGCTAATCACGATGTCTGATCCTTTCGGATCATCTTCTTTTCAATTTTATCATGATGTTTGCTACCCGTACTCTTTAATGATTCCTTAGCTTGTTGTTTGTTCCTTTTGGATATTTGAAAAAATTACTTTGCTCGTTTGTGACAGATATAGTTATTAGTTGTATCTAGTTTATAAGTTAATTTACAGTTTGACATAACAAAATTGTAGGATGAAGAAGAAATAACTGACGATAAGGATTGAGGAGGAGTCCAGGTAAGTGGTTCTCAAACTTTTCCTTAGCTAATTAGACCTTTGATTGGGTTAAAAGATATTATATAACTAATCAGAGCTTATATTGAAACCAAACCTTTCTTGTTGTTAGAGCAATATCTTGTGTGATTAGAAAAAGTTCTGGTGATTGTGTGATCATGACATTGTGCATTCTATCTTTTCATAAGAATCTTTATTTGCTCACTGATCTAGAAAGCTATTTGGAAAGGACTGCTAGTCTATTGAACTTACATGGCCGATTGGCAAATAACCTGAATGAAATCGAAATGTGTGAATAAGTGTATTCCCTGTGTAATAATTGAAGCTTTAGAGCAAGGTTGGCCAGATTATTTTGAATACTACCGTTCTTTGTTTTTTTCGTTTACAGAAGGTGATAAAGGCTGGTGGTCTATTTGCTGGGTCATTCTTCATAATGCACAACTTCGATGAACTAATGACCATCTAAAGAGGACTTGATAAGATAGCAATGGAGATCCAGTGGAGCTGTATTTTTTTTTTTTGCCTTTTTTGTCCGCACCATCATCAGACAGACAGACATGTTCTCTATGCTCCAATTCATGCAGTGAATTATGCTCAGAGTAGTGATGTATTGATGATATTATTAGTGTGAAATCTTTCTAGTTTACCTGGTTTTAAGTGGTCGAATGTTTGTTTGTTTATTCTTACTGTACTCTTTATCTAGAACATAGATCATCATTTGACTTTATAGCTTATATATCCGTATATCTCTATCCGTTCCCAATTCGAATCATCACATATCCAACCCGTATCCGTATCCTGAATTATCCGGCTATCCCGTATCCGGTTCCGAATCCGGAAAAAAATATAGATTAGGATACGGAAAGAGCAATATCCGTCCGTATCCGATCTGTTTTCACCCCTAGGCTACATGTCTTGAACAGGAAGCATGCAACTTTCTCTTCTCTCCACAAGAAGAAATTTCAACGATATATTTTACCCTACAATTTTATATTGGCATCTTAAAAACCAGTTATATATTTATATACACACCGGTTATAATGGTGCGCTTTTGCTTTCAAACTGTACATCGAAATTGCACATATCATTATCGAGGTGCCGTAGTAGCAGCACTCGATCATCAGCTTTGCCTCCGCATCGCACGCGCATCTACGTGGACCGGAAGGACAGGCCTACTCCGGCGTAGCTGTGAGGCTAGTACTGGTTGTGCGTGGAATTTTTTTTTAATAATACATTTTTTATTCGAAATTTCAAAAATATTCCACCGAAAAAAAAAATTTCAGAAATATACCTCTGTCGCACATTTGAAGTGCGACAGGGGCCTAAATAGAAAAATACACGGCGACAGTGCCCATGCGACGATCTCTTATTGTCGCACGCGCGTAACGGGCGACAGAACCGAACGGCGCTGTCGCGACGGCGAACGTCTGACAGCAGAAAAAACACTGTCCGACGCATTTAACGTCGACAAGAAGAAAATCGATGATGGTCGTGGCGACAAAGTAGCGGGTTCTGTCGCACGATGGTAGTCTTGACAGAACATATATATGAGCCGCTCGTCCGTCGTTCTCATTTGTGCGCCGGAAGAGAACGAGAGAGAGGAGAGGAAGGAAGAGGAAGAGGGAGAGAGGGGAAGAGAGAAGGAAGAAGGGAAGATTCTGCGCCCTTGCTTTTGAGGTAAAATTTTGTTATTTTTGTTGTTTACTTTTCTTAGCAGTAGATTATGATATGTTAGAAATAATTAGATCTAGAGCATTGTAGCAGTAAATAGTGGTAGATTAGAAATAGTTTTAGATGTATGTTACGGATAAATGTAGGTAAATTGATAGGTCACAGCTAGTTCTAATTTAGAAAATTTAGATATTTTTTATGATAGGAGTATATCGGTATATATTGAAGGAAATATAGTTACGAATGAGTATTTTTTTAATATATAAGTACATCGATACGAATGTATATATTGTTAGGAATGAATTTTTACGGATAGGAGTATATCGGTACATATTGATGGAAATGTAATTTTTTTTACAGATATAACTACATCGATATGAATTATTAGGAATGTAGATGTTTTTTACGGTTAGATATATATTTTCGTACCATGTAGGTATAGTTATGTTACGTCATAGTATTTTGTACGTAAGATAATTAATTGTGGGTGAATGAATGGATTCGCAGATATGGCGTAATCGAGTTCCATTTAGGATTTATTATGGAGATGGGGTTGTAATGCATGGTTTGGAGGGTGTAGATCTAAGTAACATGCAAGATGTGGACGAAGTTTGAGTAGGGTCATGAGCGCACATTTGGTTCCGTGTTGAAATGGTTGTATTATACTTTTCGGATGGAAGAAGACAGTGTGAGTTGAAGGTATTTTGCCTATGTAGTGTCTTGAACGACACTATTTATCGGGAGTTAGTTGAGCTAAAGGAACCGTGATCGTGGAGAGCATATGTGAGGGGGGCAGAGCAACGGGGATGGAATCGAGTGCTTTTAGTGCGAGCATATGAGAGGGATGTTGCCCCCCAGCAGCAGTTGGACGCCGGTGAGTGTAGTCAGCCTCAAAATGAGCTCAGCTTCGGTGACACTGAAATTGGGGGATCTAGCCATGAGCAACATGTTCAGCAAAGTGGTGAACAGGTTCAGTTGCGGGAGGATGATGAAAATGTTGGCCAAGAAGCGCGGGGACTGGTAGACGAAGGTGAGCAAATTGAGGAAATAACAGCTACGATGGAAGAGGAAGACCGTGAGTACAGCAGAGCAGAAGAGGAGGACGACGATGAGTCGGATGAGGAAGATGGAGGAGGTACGGAGCCGCTTGTGCCAGCCGAGTGGAGCACGCAGCAATTTGAAAATATGTTTGTCAATGAAATGAGGGAGATGCCTTGGTAGTACAAGGGATAATGAGGTTAGGCATAACAGTATGTACCCGACAAAAGAAGCTGTGCAGGATGCCGTGAAAGATTGGGCTCTATCACTAAGAAGGACTTTCGTGGTTAAGAAATCCACCCCAACCTTTCTACGACGTGGTGTGTGAGATCCATGGGTGTCCGTGGAGAGTGCACGCACAAGCCCAAATGGGGCACCCATTGGATATGTTCAAGGTTGAGCAAAGATACATGTATGATCGAGAAACAATGATGGCTCACAGAACCTATCATCCGGGTATGTCGCGAACATCATGTACGCAGAGATAGTGGAGAACCCGAGTTTTGAGCCCGTGCTATTATCCGAGCGATCGAGAACAGATATCGAGACACAATTAGCTACGGAAGGCGTGGAGGGCGGCGTAGGCACTAGAAACGAGGTTTGGGAAGTTTGAAGACTCGTACCACAACCTCCCCAAGACCGCTTTGCGCTTGTATTCGGGAAGAAATCCAGGACCTACTATGATTATCAAGATTGTCCATCGGACAAGTGGCCAACTAAAATGCATCCGAGGAGAGTGTTCTTCGATTCGGCGCTTGCATTAAGGCATTCTCACATCGTCGACCGTTGTTGTGCGTGGATGGCACATTCTGACCGGAAATACAGAGGGCAACATCGACAAATGTGGGTGTCGATGGGAACAACCAGATTCTGCTCAAGCCTTTGCCTTCAGAGAAAACGAGAACTACGAGAGTTGGTCTGTGGTTCCTACTGAAACCTAAAGATCGGGTGGTCAAAACTCGCCCAGATGAAAGGCGCTTTGCATGACAGCATGCCGGGTTGCTTAGTGCTATCAACCACCGCAAACAGGGAAGATGAGCCATTCCGATGGCCTCGACTTGCAGAGTCGATGGTGCATGAGGCATTTGGGTGCAAACTTCTATAAGCAATTCAAGAACAAGCAAACATGAACATGTTCAAAAGACTATGTAACTCCAACCAGACAGAAGTTCAAACTCGTGGAAAAATCTTGATGACCGACAAGGAAACACAAGGAGCGAGCGAACAACAAGAGCGCCAATGGAACACAAGAGCAAAGTGAGCCTCTTTTCCCCGCCAACAGAGGACGAGGCGACTAACCGCTTTGGAGGCAAAGGCCAATCAAACGTTTCTCGACCGGATCAAGCACGAACCAAAAGAGAAGTGGTCATCGTTATATGACACACATGGTGCCGATACTGGTGTGATGACCACTAACTTTGCGTAAGTTTACAACCGGGTAATGCGAGGATGAGGTGTCTTCCATTGGTAGGAATTGTCGAGGAGTCTTTGAGGGGTACAACCAAGTACTTTGTGGACAGCATGCAATTTCTTGAGATAGTAATGAGAGATGAGAAGTTCTTGTACTCTTCGATGATCACTAAATACATGCATGAGAAGGCTCGTATATGCCAAACATAGAGCTATCAAAGTTGGTGCACGACACCGCGCTTGAGGTGATCTGCAGGATAAAGGAAGGCGTGGAACCAACCAGAGGGTTGTCACTCAGGAGTGCATCTTACAGGCTGAGTGCAAATGCTCGTGCAACAAGCCATACCTTTTGCATAGGCCATGTTCTCATGTTATAGCTGCATGTGCTTTATTTGGAATGCAACCTTGGTACATACCGTCTGAATATTACATGAAGGAAAGGGTGATGGCAACTTGGGGCGAGGAGCTTTATGGTTATGGTGTTGTGGGTTCTTTCACCACAACTCCTAGTGTGGATGAAAGGTTCTGGGTCCCTGATTTTGATGCGAGAAGAGGGAAGCGAGGCGTCGAAGAACAAGGCGTATAAGAAATGACATGGATGAGTCAAGTCGCAAACGCGTGAAGAAATGCTCATTGTGCAACCAACCGGACATACGCTCAAGAATTGCGGAGCACAAAACGAAGAAGAGGAAGGAGGAAACGGCGGTCACCGACGGTGGGGAAGGATCGTCTCTGCGAGGATAACTGCGAGACCTCATCGCACTGGATGACAAGCGGTTTGCATTATCATATGTCGTACATCAAATTTAAATTTAAGCGATGTAACGTGTGTTGTATGAACTGTACTTTGTACCTAGGCGCTGCAGTGTTGTGGCTTCATAAATTGATGTAATAATCTTCTCCGCTTTTTATGTGCGATTCTGTTTCAATATATTGTTGTCATGCTTGCGTACTTTTACGGACTCTTCATTTACATATGTGTTTCGCTCTCACTTTCATTTTGTAAATTGCGTATGGCTCACCGGCGGGGAGATGACGAGTGGTCAGTCGAGTTCTTGGACCAAGACGTCGACCGTGGTCACCGTGCCCGCGATAGCCACCGCTGTCCCCGGATGACGGAGGGACCTCGGCACCGCCCGTCCTTCGACCTAGACCATTCGCACACTGACGCTTTCGATTCGCGTTGGATCCCGGGTAACATACCAAGATTTAAATTTGTAAACATGTTTGTTCAGCACGATGACTACCGCAAAGATCGATATCAATTACATGTTTATGTTTCTTAAACTTCGAGCTTGTCGCTGCTTGCTTCTTCCAATGGATCGGCGGGCGTAACGACGTGATTCTGAATTTCTCTACAATCGCCACGACGCCAACCCAGCCGCCGAGAACTTCACCCGGTGGGAGAGGCCGCCAGATATGTCCTTTTCTAGATCGGCCGAGCTCGGGGCGGTGTGCAAGGGCCCAACCAATCGGTGAGTTTCATCGTCATACTCTTGTTAAACTCCCAAATTAGTAGTTCTAAACAGTTCATCGCATTACAGAGTTCAAAAGGACATTCAAGTCAGCGGAGGAACCTCCTCCAGGCCACCCAAAAGCCCCGCGTTTATGTACATGGCCTTGAGGCGATGGTTGATACCGCCACGGTGATCTAGCGGGCCGGGATTCTCTACCTGCCCTTGGCCGAGGATGAACGTCTGTGGTACTTCAACCGGTGGACCCAGACGTACCACCCACATCTCGTGCAACCTGCATGGGATAATCGGGGAGCAACCCTCTCCGTGGTGCCACTCTCGCCCCGTAAAAGCCAAACCCGAGTACACCTACGGTGTTATGCAAGCACCAAAGCGGGCATCTTGATTGATCGCAGGCACACTTCCGGTTGTTCAAGGATAAGCCTAACACAAAGCTCCTGCACCATATAGTGGAGTGTGAGCCAAACAGGCAGACGCTCTCGCATGTCTCCGCCAACGCCAACACAAACAAGTCGCAGGAGGTTCCTCTTCTCGAAGAAGGGACAAGGGGAAGCAGCCGGCCGAGGTCCGCAACACGCATCAAATCCTTGACTCGTTGCGCAGACCATCTGGGAACCCGGGTGGTATTAACATAGGGGACGCTGCGAATCGGGATGAAATGCCCATATGGGAGGGCAGAAATCCACATAAACAACAACCAAAATTTAAGTCTTATACACCCGAGACGTACGGCATAGGCCACCCAATCGGCGACAGCTGGGAGAACTATGGAACCCCATGGAGTTCTTTCATAGTAGGGATTGAGCGGTGTCCGATGACTGGTCGCAATACTAGAACGGGTCAGGTAATATGCACAAAATGTATGACATCATTCTGGTTGTACCCAGATAGGCGGAACGATCATTTGTTCCACCATGACGAATGCTGCTTTCAAGTAGGTAGTTCGTCATCCTTGTTGTAATGCCCTTGTAATATCATCTAATCTATTGCTTATTTTATCATCTTAACTTTGATTGTATGTGCCCTTATATATGTATTGTTTGAATTTTAAAAATTCCTCATATCTTAAAATAATTTGAAATTTTATGGTAATATCACCGATATATCAGAACCTCCATAAAGAGTGTCAAAATTTTTCGACGTCGTAAAAGTTTCCATGGTTTCGTGGCATAAGTACTTTTTTCCGATTTTAGCAACAAAATGCCGAGGCAACGTCCCATTATCTACCCATACGTAAGTGGTAGCCCGCATTATGTAGTCCGCCCTTGATTTTTTCGTATTTTTTGGACCATATTCGCTTACTGTCGCTGAGACTCGAAAACCCTAAGTGGCCCACGATTACCGTCGTTTAGTTCGCGAGTGCCTTTTCGATTTTGGTAACAAAATGCTCGCCAACGTCCGACCATCTCGGCCGCATCAAGTGGTATGCCACGTTATGAGGCCGCCTGCTTTTTCCGTCATTTTTTCTCGCCATATTCGGCCGAACCTTACGAGGCTACTAAAACCCTAAGTAAAATGCGTATCACTAACGAAATAAAATAATTTTTCCGATCCATTACAGACAATTATGTACAACCAATTTACAACAAAAATGTCAACAAAAATATTAAATATAAAAATTCAAGATTCTTGTAGCTCGTTCACAGTGCGACACCTCTTGTAGCACTTTAAATGTCAGGCGACAGGCCCTTCGGCTCCTATCGCCGCGTTCTCCGTCGACAGCGCTGTTTGGTTCTGTCGCTTGCAGCCTTTATCGCATGACAAAGAGGCCACGGCAGCTGGGCACTGTCGCCGTGTATTTTTCTATTTAGGCCTGTCGCACTACCAATGTGCGATGAGTATATTCTGAAATTTTTTTTTCGTGGAATATTTTGAAATTCGAATAAAAATGTATTATTAAAAAAAATTAGTTGTCGTCTACTTGGCATGATCATTTCGGCGGGCGCTGTCCCCCCCTCCCTCCTCCGCCTTCTTGCGGATCTTTGGTTCTCGCTGTTGATGTTTGCGGTTTTTGTACGTACTCGGATCATCGATCATCAGCTGCTGCTGCATGCAAGGGGAAGGATAGCTCTGCCTCTGCCGAGCTTCTGTGAGTGCATGCAGCCATGCCATTGCCACCAGGGTTAGAATTTTCGTTTGAAGAAAAAATTCAGAACCAGGCGAAATCCGAAATTTCGCCCGAAATTTCAGAATTTCGGCAGGAGGGCGAGGAGTTCGTTCACTTGCCCCATCTTGTGCTCAGGTGGGACCGCGGTCCAAGAAGGGGACACTCTCGGGGGCTCTCCAGAAAAGGGCGGAAGGCAAGGAACGAGGTTGGCACAATAGAACCACTCGCGGTGCCACCCCTTGTTCGAGGTCCTGAAAGGGATGGCGAAGTAGATCTTCCTCGCCCCATCCTCACCGGATCTTGCGCCGGCCGAAACCTCCTTAGGCGAGCTCCTTCTCGGAAAGGGCTTGAGAAGGAAGAGGTGGCGGAAGAGGTTGAAATGCGGGCGAATCCCAAGATACGCCTCGCAAAGATGGATGAAGACGGCGATGTGAAGGATGGAATTGGGATTCAAGTGAACCAATTCGACATTGTAGTAGGAAAGGAGTCCGCGGAAGAAACCGCCGGCCGGAAGCCCAAACCCGCGCTGAAAGAAGGATTCGAAGACGACGATCTCCTCGGAGCGAGGGGTGGGGTAAAACTCACCGCACGCCGGGTGGGCGCTGATCAGGGCCGCCGGTGGCATCACCCCCATGGTGACCATCGCGTCCAAATGCGCCTCCGTCAGCGTGGAAGGGACCCAATCGTGGGCCGAGGGCAGCGCGGTGGAGCCCTGGGGAGGCGGATTCGACATTCCCGAAGGACGATATCGGCGACACGGGAGCAGAAGGTGGCGGCGATGTCAAACCCTAGCAACGGAGCTCACGGAGAGGACGACGGGTTTTTGGAGACGAAGAAGCGAGGGGCGTGAAACGCGAGAAGGAGTTAGCCCGGCGCGGCTCCTGGGGACTATAAAAGACGAACAATTCCCGCTGGAGGTAGGGCCCGTTCCTGCCAAGTTTGACCGGAGCGCGACTTATCCGGATTCGGACAACCACGGGCTATGATCGTGGTGGGCAGCCGTCACCAGGACAAGAGGCGGTTCGAGAATCGTGTGCCCCCCGCTCGGTCGGACTCAAGCCGCCGTCCCACGCGAGACCAAGGTGCCGCTTGAGCCCGAAGACTGAAGCCTGACCCTGCGATATGCCCCATGCCGGGTCGCACCCTGGTTGCCGCGAGACAGAGTCAGATATTGTGGGGGATCCAAATCCAAGGTACGCTCCATGACGAGCCAACTGCCGTACATGTACGGGTACCACTCGGCCCAGAGCCAAATGATGGCGTGCTCCATGACGAGCCACGCTACGCTCCGGCATGACCGGGTGTAGGTGTCATCAGACCAATCCAAGGTACGCTCCATGATGAGCCGACTGCCGTACATGTACGGGTACCACTCGGCCCAGAGCCAAATGATGGCGCGCTCCATGACGAGCCACGCTACGCTCCGGCATGACCGGGTGTAGGTGTCATCAGACCAATCCAAGGTACGCTCCATGACGAGCCGACTGCCGTACATGTACGGGTACCACTCGCCCCAGAGCCAAATGATGACGCGCTCCCATGACGAGCCACGCTACGCTCGGCATGACCGGGTGTAGGTGTCATCAGACCAATCCAAGGTACGCTCCATGACGAGCCGACTGCCGTACATGTACGGGTACCACTCGGCCCAGAGCCAAATGATGGCGCGCTCCCATGACGAAACACGCCACGCTCCAAGCATGACCGGTGTAGGTGTCATCGAGACCAATCCAAGGTACTCCCATGACGAGCCGATCGCCGTACATGTACGGTACCACTCGCCCAGAGCCAAATGATGGCGCTGCTCCATGACGAGCCACGCCACGCCCGGCATGACCGGGTGTAGGTGTCATCGACCAATCCAAGGTACGCCCATGACGAGCCGATCGCCAGACATGTACGGTACCACTCGGCCCAGAGCCAAATGATGGCGCGCTCCATGACGAGCCACGCTACGCTCCGGCATGACCGGGTGTAGGTGTCATCAGACCAATCCAAGGTACGCTCCATGATGAGCCGACTGCCGTACATGTACGGGTACCACTCGGCCCAGAGCCAAATGGTGGCGTGCTCCATGACGAGCCACGCTATGCTCCGGCCTGACCGGATGTAGGCGTCATCATGCCAAGGAGCGCCCATAAACAAAGAAATATTCCGAGGGCACATTGATTATCAAGGCCAAGGCGAGTTAGGCCCGAAGGCACCCGATGAAGCTGTCGAGGAGATTGAGTCCATCGCGACCTCCCCATCAAGCCACTTAATGAAGAAAAACAACCGCAGAATGCAAAGGGCAAACTCACAGGGGGCGGCTCGGTCTCAAGCACTCGGGCTCTGTGGGAATCATGAAACCGGTGTCTAGTCCATGGGTTTAATGGACCGCCCATGAGGGTGGTCCGGCCGACAAGCCAAAAGGAAGAGTTTCGAAGGCGCCGAACACGCCGTAAGAAAAGAAGAGCGGAGTCAGTGGGCGGCAGGTAGGTAGGCTGCGTCGCTCCTCTTCCGCTGGTAGCGGCGCAGCTCTGCATGGTACTGTGCATTGTCGGCTGCTACAGGACGGTCTTCCCTGCAGTCTTCAACCGCTTCTGCCGTTCTGTCGCTCTGCTGCGCCCCAGCAACTCCGCCAGCCGTGCCCGGGGGATGCCCTGGCCGGTGTATATAGAGAGAGGACCTTGTACAGAGAGAAGAGAGAGCCTCTTGTAACCAAGAACACCAACACACTCAAACAACGAAAGCAGGACTAGGGTATTATCTCCACTGGAGAGCCCGAACCTGGGTAAAAATCTCTCGTGTCTTGCTTTACCATCAGGCTTAGATCTTCCGCCTTGCCCCACTCCCTCTTCTTCATTGTCGGTAACAACCATCGGCAGCTTAGCGCGCCCAGTAGGGCTGCGAAGATCACCCCCTTTGAGTCTGATGGCACCACCCAACGGGATCACCGTCTCTTTCGCTCCCAGCCAGACTTTCCGCTTCGGGAGTCTGGACTTCATCGCCGACAGTTTCGGCAAGCTCGCTCTCTCACCAGAGCTTCGGGCCGGATCGAAGGGCATCATGGCCGCTCGTACCCGAGAAGCCTTCCGCGGAGTTTTCGCGATCGAAGACGACCGGACCGACACCCTGCATCAGCAAGATGCAGCGGACACGGCGGAGGCGGATCGCCAACGTCGTGCGGCGCGAGAAGAACGCGCCAAGTCCCTCCAGCATCGGGGGCGCAACGTCAACGAGGAGTTCCTGCAGGCGAAGAAGGGAGATCAGTTGATCTTTCACACGCCGCAGAGTAACATCGCCGCCTTCCAAGACGCCGCTGACACTCTTGGGCCGATTTCGGTCAGACAAACCATGCAATTCGATCGTGGCTCAAGTAAAAGCCATGGTGACGGCGGCGGCGGTCCAGCAAAACGAAGAAGCACCTGTAGAGAAGACGCACTCCCGTATCCGCGCGGCCACTCAGACTTGGCAAAGAATCGGATCACAGCAAAGCCGCCTAGAGGCGATCGGTTCGAGTTCGCTTGGGCGAAGACGCCCGCCGGAGCCTCAATCGAGATCTCCGCGTCGATCTTACCGCTAGGCGCCGTGATCGAGAGGAAGGAGAGAGGCGCCGGCGTGAGGATGAGTACGAGCGCTTCGGCATCGGTTGCGACGGCCGGGGCGATCGCGGTGTCCGGCGTGAGGACCACGCCGACCGCTGGAGCCGCGGTCGGCCGCCGCCGAGAGACAACGAAACCGCAGGATAGGACCCTCGTGTCGGTCGCCTCGACGGCGCAGCTGTGGGCCTATCGACGGGGTTCGTGCTTTCACTCCCCGGCTCCGCCGAGTGGTGTGGCCCGATGGTTTTAACCCCAGGGGCATCGTTAAATTTGATGGCGAAAGAGATCCAGAGGCATGGCTGCAAGTGTACGCCCTCGCAATCAAAGCCGCGAGGGGCGACCAGAACGTGATGGCAAACTACCTGCCAGTCACGCTTGCCCCCTCGGCACAAGCTTGGCTCACAGGACTCCCAGCGGGTTCCATAGATTCCTAGGGTGATCTCTATGAGCAATTCATCTCAAACTTCCAGGGCACCTTCGAAAGGCCTGGGACTGCATGGGACCTATACCAGCTCCACCAGAAGAAGAATGAGTCTCTGCGGGAGTTCATCCGGCGTTTCATGCAGAAGAAGAATACCGTTCGTGATGTTTCCGAGGCGGTCGTTATAGCCGCCTTCCAGAAGGGAGTCAGCGACCCCGATTTAATCAAGAAAATGTCTCGAAGACCGCCGACCACCGTCAGGGAGATGTTTGCCTTGGCTGATCGCTATGCCACAGCCTCGGACGCCCTGGCGGAGCGCCAGGAGGACCGCCCGCGGCAGAAGGACAAAAAGGACCCCGCCGAGTCCTCCAAGCCAAAGGATAGGAAGCGTGGGCCTGGAGAGCTGGTTGCAGTGGCCGAGCGCGCTCGATCGCGGGGTCCCCGGGGTGGTGGCTACGACGAGGTAATGGATGCCATTTGCCCTTTCCACCCTCAGGGAAGGCACACGGCCAAGGACTGCTACACCCTGAAGAGGTTCGCCCGCGAGAGAGCAAAGAATAGGCGAACAAAGGCAAGGGCGAAGCGGCGAAGAAGCAGGACCCACTTGGGGAAGATGGTGGCGACTACCAAGTAACCGAGCGCGAGCTCAACTACATATACGAGGGCTCGGCGTCAGATGAGTCCAAGCGAAGCGTGCTTACCGCCGGAGATCAACGCAATAACGCCGGCGGCCCCTCAATACCTGAGGTGGTTCGAGATCCCGATCACTTTCAATCGTTCGGATCACCCAGACTGCGTTCCCTTCCCAGGCAGATATTCTCTGGTCCTGGACCCCGTCATACGCGGTGTTAGGCTTAAGAGGGTGCTGGTCGACGGAGGAAGTGGGCTCAACGTCCTCTTCTCCAAGACCTTTGATGATATGAAGATCCCGCGCTCCAAGCTAAAGCGGGGATCGTCGCCTTTCCATGGGGTGATCCCGGGGACGTCGACTGTGCCATTCGGGCAAATCACGCTCCCAGTGACGTTCGGAGCCAAGGAGAACTACCGGACAGAGTACTTAAACTTCGAGGTGGCTGATTTCGAGACGGCATACCATGCCATCTTGGGAAGGCCGGGGTTGGCCAGGTTCATGGCTGTTCCTCACTATGCATACCTCGCACTCAAGATGCCGGGTCCAAACGGCGTTATCACCGTCCGAGGGGACGTCAAACAATCCTTCGTGTGCGATAGGGAAAGCTGCGACCTGGCCAAGGCACTGGTGGCATCGGCTGAGGCCGAGAGGATCAGACAGGCGGCAGCCCTCCCACAGGGCGAAGACGATGTTCCGACCATGAAGCAGGCCAGATCCGGCATGAAGCCAGATGAGGGAGTCAAGCGTGTGATCCTCGATCCGTCCAACTCGGCGCAGACCGCCCTGATTAGGACTGGGCTCGATCCCAAATAGGAAGAGGCGCTCGTCACTTTTCTTCGGGCAAACCGGAACATCTTCGCTTGGAAACCGTCCGATATGCCCAGTGTCCTTAGGGAGGTGATCGAGCACTCACTCAATGTAGACAGTAGAGCTAAACCCATCAAGCAACGGCTCGACGGTTTATGAAGACCGCCGCGACGCCATCAGAGAGGAGATTACCAAGCTTCTGGCGGCTAAATTCATAAAAGAAGTGTATCACCCCGACTGGTTGGCGAATCCGGTCCTTGTACGCAAGAAAAATAAAAGTTGGCGCATGTGCGTAGATTACACGGATCTCAACAAGGTGTGCCCTAAGGACCCCTTTGGCTTGCCTCGCATCGACCAGGTGGTAGACTCCACCGCCGGGTGTGAGCTCTTGAGTTTTTTGGATGCATACTCGGGGTATCACCAAATCCGGTTGAAGGAAGAAGACTGCATCAAGACATCCTTCATCACACCATTCGCCAGACATATATCACGATGCCATTCGGTTGAAAAACCGGGCGCGACTTACTAACGCTTATTCACGGTGCTTACACTCAACTCGGACGCAACGTGGAGGCGTACGTAGACGATGTCGTGGTTAAGACCCGAGTGAAGGAATACCT
Organism: Guadua angustifolia; assembly: GCA_036346375.1. Taxonomy (NCBI): domain Eukaryota; kingdom Viridiplantae; phylum Streptophyta; class Magnoliopsida; order Poales; family Poaceae; genus Guadua; species Guadua angustifolia. The sequence goes on along the minus strand of CM070500.1, from coordinate 33,042,451 downwards.
CACCTCCGACCTAGCCAAGACGCTCGAGAGCTTACGGCCTTCCGAATGAAACTTAACCCGGGAAAAGTGCGCTTCGGGCTCCCTCCGAAAACCGCTTGATTCATCGATCACACCGCGCATCGGCAAACCCCGAGAAAATCAACGCCATTCTCAAGATGAAGCCGCCGACTTGCCAAAAGACGCCCAAAATCTCACGGGTTGTATGGTGGCACTCGGTAGGTTCATCTCCGCTTAGGCGATCGGGAATACCATTCTTCAAGCTCTTGAAGAAGCAGGACAACTTTCAATGGACCTCAAGGCGCAGCAAGCCTTCAAGACCAAGGCGCCTCGACCACTCACGGTTTTGGTCGCGCAAGGCACTGTAAGAGCCTCTCTCGCTTTACATAGCGCCACGACTCGCGTGGGTCGGCCATGCGATTGTAGTGGAAAGAGAGGAGGCAAGGCACTTGCAGAGGGTTCAACGTCCGGTTTACTTCGTCAGTGAAGCATTAGGCGAATCCAAGAGGCGGTACCCTCAAGTGCAGAAACTTCTATACGCTGCATCGCTTTCACCTCTCGGAAGCTCAAGCATTATTTTCAAGAACATCCCGTTTCAGGTGACATCTTTTCCGATTGGGGAAATACTGCACAATCGGGAGTCCACTGGCAGAATCGCCAAATGGGCAATGAGCTCGAGCGCTTGAAATCTCCTTCAAGCCCCTGACCGCCGTTAAGTCTCAGGGCGCCGTGCCGATTTCCGCCGAGTGGATTGAGACGCAAGAGCCTGCGCAACCGCGAAGACCTCGACATCGGACAATGTATTTCGACGGCTCCCTCACGCTGAACGTCGAAGGGGCGCATCGATCGATCTCCGACGGGGAAAAGCTCAAATATGTCCTCCAACTCCACTTTCCAAGATCGAACAACGCCACCAATATGAAGCGCTCATACACAAGCCAGACGCCATATCGCTCGTATCCGGCGATTGACGGTTCGCGGGACTCCTACCGGTGATCAACCAAGTGCAAAAGAGTGGTCGTGTGGATGATAAAGATGATGGCATACCGCCAGAGGTGCGAAGCCGGAGGACAAGTTCGACGGACTCGAGCTCACCCACATGCTCCGTCGGGACAACGAGATAGCAGACGAGCTTGCCAGGCTAGGCTCCAGTCGAGCCGTAGTCCCGGCCGGAGTCTTTGTAGAAGAACTTCACAAGCCGACTGCCATCCGCCAATGAGCTCGGAGCACCACGGAGAAGTCACCGGCAGAGGTGCCGGTCGTTAATCCCGACCGACGAAGCCCTACCTAGACTATCTCCTGAGGGATGAACTCCCCAAAGACCGCGTACAAGCCGAATGCATTGCACGGCGAAGCAAAAGCTACGCGGTTGTCGGGGAGGAACTTTTTCGGAAGAGCACCTCCGGAGTCTTAAGACGGTGCATATCGAAGCAGAAGGAGGATCTCTCAAAGAGATTCACTCCAGATCTCAGGACACCACGCGCCTCGAGCACTTTGTTGGCAAAGCCTACCGCAAGGATTCTTTTGGCCGATCACGTCACAGACGCCGAGGAAATCGTGACGCTGCGCGGTTATCGCCGCTTTTTGCCCTAAGAAATTCACATACCGACGCAGAGTTGCGCATCATCCCGATCACTTGGCCATTCGCGGTCCGGGGCTTGACATTGTCGGACCACTCAAAAAGACCTAGGGCGGTTTGTTTTCCTCTTCGCCGCCATCGACAAGTTCACCAAATGGATCGGGCTGCCGGTTTCAACGATCACCGCGTTAAGGCCGAGAGTTCATTCAGAGATCGTCGCCGATTCGGGCGTACAAACAGATTATCACCGGCTAATGGCGCCTAATTCGTATGAAGAATTCCAAGACTGGTGCGAGGCCCTCGGGATCAAGGTCTGCTTCGCCTCTGTGGGGTATCCATGGAGCAACGGACAGGTCGAGCGGGCCAATGGCATGGTGCTACAAGGCATGAAAGCCAGAATATTCGATCATCTCAAACCGTACGCAGTGCGGTGGTTAAAAGAATTGCCTTCGGTACTCTGGGGGCTGAGAACTACTCCAAATAGGCTACCGGCAATCGCTTTTTTCCCGTATACGGTTCGGAGGCGGTCCTGCCCACCGAGCTGACATTCGGATCCCAACGGGTTCGGAACTACAAAGAAGCCGAGTCGGGAAAGCCGATCGAAGACCTTGACAAGCCGGAGGAAGCTAGGGACGCCGTGATCCATCCAATGGCCAAATACCTCCAAGGTCTCGTGACGCTACCACGATCAAACATCCGCACGGCTTTCTAAGGGAGATCCGTTCTTAGAAAGAATCGAAAGTCGAGCATAAGCTCTCCCGGATGGGAAGGTCCTTACATCGCCGACGGCGTGGTGCGCCCAGAGCTTATTGACTCAACGCTAAGACGGCGCCGACTCGCAACACCGAACATAGAACAGCTACGCCACTTTTACACTTAAAATACGATTACATCAGACGTTGTAATCCTAGTCGTTTTGATTTCCTACTCACTTGATTCTCAAGTGAGCAAGAAGTCGGGGCTACCAATCACCTAACAAGATCTCGAATGCAAACGCTACTTTCGCTTCATGGCTAAAACTTGTTGCTTTTTTCTGGCAATCATGACCAAATTCTAAAACCATTAACCTTAAGTAGTAAGTTACGGGCGATGGGGCATAGTCACCGAGTACATGTCTAGCAATTAGCCATACACTCGGGGTAGGCCACCGTATAAACATTCAAACAAAAGACATTGCGCATTTGGATAAAACTAGAAGGCCATAGTATATATATGTCATCATAAGATCGAACGTTATGTCCGATCGCATGTTTTCTACAAAAATCCTCCCTAAAAGCATTCAAACCTACGCAGCATGGCGGGCTCGGCCCAAGGCCTTCACGAGGCCATCGGCGACCTCGGCAAGGGCCGAACGACCTCGAGGAAGACCTCCACGGCGGCTGTCGCGGGCGGCAAATTTCTTCCTCCGCCGCCACCTCCAAGCAAGGATGAGGTCGAGTCCGCCTGAGCTCCTCCTGACTCCGGGAGGGATCATCATCCCCGAAGTTGAAGACCAGCGGCAAGGGAGAGGCCGGAGCGGCTTCAGAAGCATCGGAGCTTGACGAAGATGCCATCGGAAGGCCACTGAAGAAGCGAAGAAACGAGATTGCGAAAACAAGAAGAATGGGCAATCGCTCCGGTAGCGGTAACGCCCTTAAATACAAGGCCGAAGGCAAACAGACTCCAGCCGTACCATTACGGGAAGTTGAAGTGCCCCTGACAGCGCACGGGCGCCAAGGCAGCGATTAAAACCCACTAGCACCGGGGGGCTGAACGAGGCGCCAGCAGCGCATGACGCAGGAAAAATCTTCTCAAGCATGGCGAGACCACTCATGACCAAAGAAGAATAAATACGAAGAAAAGTAATAATTACAAGTCCAAGCAAGCATCCGTTAAAGGTCTAACTCTAAATTCTCCACCAAAGAGGAGGCTACGCCCGACTTCAATAAAAAGAGCAAATGCTTGATCATCGCCGACCAGACAGCAAAGCCCTCCTTACGGCCTCTAGCTCCACCCCGGATAGAGCGATTTCATGATGGCTAGCACTTGGTCGGGCGCTTGTCGCCGACGCCTCTCGGATGTGGGCCCCGAGCCTTTCAGACCCGCCGACAAAGAACGAAGGGCCTCGTTATCGCCACTCGGCTCGGCTCCTCCGGCTCAGAACTCAACCATCCCTTTGATGGAGTCGCGAAACTTGCCGTGAAGCTCATGAGCGCCCTCGCCTCCCTAAGGGCGTTGACTTGTTCTCGCGATTTCTCTTGACCACGATACCCACAAGATTGTCGAAGAGACATTACAGACGCAAGGGACACGACGCCAAATGAGGAGATAAATACCTTCCAGCTCTTATGCATACGGGCGTTGTCGGCTAGAGCCTGTGATTCGTAATCCTTTAGCGGCTGGATCTGTTCATGGTAATGCTCTCCACCTCCAGCGCCACTGAGTTATCGGGCTCGCACTCGAGACTCGAGTCTTGCAACGCTCGACCTGATCGCGGAAGCTCAAACAAGAAGCTAAGTCGGGAACAATGAGAACCAAGTCGGCAAACAAGAAGGCAAGGAGGCACCCACCTTGACCGCTTTGGCCGTGGCTTGACTTGTGTCCAAAGCTCCACCGCTTAGCCTCGCCCACGGACACGCCCAAGTTGGCTTTCAGACTCGTACTCCCTCACCTTGGGAAGTATTTCTTGAGGAGAGCGCCCTCTCCTGAGCTGCCTCAGCGCCTAGAAGAACACCGAGAATGAGGAATGTATGCCACTCGGCGTGAGCGTAAGGAAAGACGACACCACCTGGACCACTTGGCGCCTTGACAACTGCTCAGTAAAGCTCCTCTCTCGGCTTTTCGCCCCTCGCCGAAAGCCTTCCACTTGTCCTCATGGCAAAAAAGATCCGGGAGGGTTGAGAGTGGACGCGCCGGGCTGCTGGGGATCTCTCCACGGTGGCGAGGGGTTGGTGTCGGTCGTTCGACAAATTTCACTGGAGGCGAGAAGTTGTCCCGCATCATCGGACTCGTGGCGCGGGGCAGATAACACACCGCCTGACGCAGAATCGCCGCCAGACTGGGTATGGTGGCGAATCGTTTTTCTTCGCCCACACCACCGGGAGTCGCGGCAAGGGGCCTTCAGGGGGATCCCCACCCTTGGTGCCCTGATCGTCAAGAAAAGTTTGAGCGCGTGACGAGGAAAGAGGAGCAAAGGAGAAAAGGAGAAACTAACCTGCCCGACCTCCTTATCTTCGCTTTCGGCTCTTTTCGAGTGGCTGAACCACTCGGGGATAAGTCCGAGGCCGCTCGGGTCCTGGGGGGTCGAGAGGCCGACTTCTTGATGTACACGCCCAGTGGCTTCCGGGTGGACGGACCTTCGGAGGGGTGTTTCGGCGACGGCCCCCGCTCGACGGCTCCCTCGGAGGCAGGCTCCTTCCTCTTGGCACTCGGTTCCTCCGCCGCGGGCTCGGCGGGCGTTTTGTCTGCACCCCCAGAGGGAAGAGGCGCAGCGAAGCGGAGGATTCGAGAAAAGGCCACCCGGTCCTGCCGCAAACCAAGAAAGTGGACCTAGTTAGCAGTCGGACGGTGGACCGATGGAAAACCACTATGAAGACGTAGCACTCATCGCGGAGGAGGATTCGCTACAAAATGCGCCGAGTGTGGGGCGGAGGATCGTGACATCCGCGCCAGAGGTCACTCATCCGAATCACAAGTAACTCTGGTCGATAGCTTCGCCACATCCCGCTTCGGGTCATTTTCCGTGATTGCATTCCCAAGAATATCCGCCCTTAATGGCTGCACCCATGAACGGCGGTTGGAGAGGATCCCCACGCCGCCAGCCCGCCTCCTTCAAGCCGAGATCGTATGCAGGAGTTCGCTCACTTGCCCCATCTCATGCTCGTGGGACCGCGGTCCAAGAAGGGACACTCTTGGGGCTCTCGAGAAAAGGGCGGAAGGCAAGGATCGAGGTTGGCACAATAGAACCACTCGCAGTGCCACCCCTTGTTCGAGGTCCTGAAAGGGATGGCGAAGTAGATCTTCCTTGCCCCATCCCTCAGCTGGATGCCGGCGCCTCTGACCTCCTTAGGCGAGCTCCTGCTCGGAAAGGGCTTGAGAAGGAAGAGGTGGCGGAAGAGGTTGAAATGCGGGCGACTCCCAAGATACGCCTCGCAAAGATGGATGAAGACGGCGATGTGAAGGATGGAATTGGGATTCAAGTGAACCAATTCGACACCGTAGTAGGAAAGGAGTCCGTGGAAGAAACCGCCGGTCGGAAGCCCAAACCTGCGCTGAAAGAAGGATTCGAAGACGACGATCTCCTCGGAGCGAGGGGTGGAGTAAAACTCACCGCACGCCGGGCGGGCGCTGATCAGGGCCGCCGGTGGCATCACCCCCATGGTGACCATCGCATCCAAATGCGCCTCCGTCAGCGTGGAAGGGACCCAATCGTGGGCCGGGGGCAGCGCGGTGGAGCCCTGGGGAGGCGGATTCGACATTCCCTAAGGACGATATCGGCGACGCGGGAGCAGAAGGTGGCGGCGGTGTCAAACCCTAGCAACGGAGCTCGCGGAGAGGACGACGGGTTTTTGGAGACGAAGAAGCGAGGGGCATGAAACACGAGAAGGAGTTAGCCCAGCGCGGCTCCTGGGGACTATAAAAGACGAACAATTCCCGCTGGAGGTAGGGCCCGTTCCTGCCAAGTTTGACCGGAGCGCGACTTATCCGGATTCGGACAACCACGGGCTATGGTCGTGGCGGGCAGCCATCACCAGGACAAGAGGCGGTTCGAGAATCGTGTGCCCTCCGCCGGCCGACTCAAGCCACCGCCCCACGCGAGACCAAGGTGCCGCCGAGCTCAAGATCAAGCCCGACCGCGATATGTTCCATGCCGCCACCACTCGTTGCCGCGAGACGGAGTCGATATTGTGGGGGATCCAAATCCAAGGTACGCCCATGACGAGCCGGCCGCCGACATGTACGGGTACCACTCGCCCAGAGCCAAATGATGGCGCGCTTCCATGACGAAACACGCTATGCTCCTAAGATGACCGGGTGTAGGTGTCATCGCATCAATCCAAGGTACGCCCATGATGAGCCGATCGCCGACATGTACGGGTACCACTCGCCCATAGCCAAATGATGGCGCGCTTCCATGACGAAACACGCCACGCCCCAAGATGACCGGTGTAGGTGTCATCGACCAATCCAAGGTACGCCCATGACGAGCCGATCGCCGACATGTACGGGTACCACTCGCCCAGAGCCAAATGATGGCGCTGCTTCCATGACGAGCCACGCCACGCCCCCGGCATGACCGGTGTAGGTGTCATCGCATCAATCCAAGGTACGCCCATGATGAGCCGATCGCCGACATGTACGGGTACCACTCGCCCAGAGCCAAATGATGGCGCTGCTTCCATGACGAGCCACGCCACGCCCGGCATGACCAAGTGTAGGTGTCATCAGACCAATCCAAGGTACGCTCCATGATGAGCCGACTGCCGTATATGTACGGGTACCACTTGGCCCAGAGCCAAATGGTGGCGTGCTCCATGACGAGCCGCGCTATGCTCCGGCCTGACCGGATGTAGGCATCATCTTGCCAAGGAGCGCTCATAAACAAAGAAATATTCCAAGGGCACATTGATTATCAAGGCCAAGGCGAGTTAGGCCCGAAGGCACCCGTTGAAGCTGTCGAGGAGATTGAGTCCATCGCGACCTCCCCATCAAGCCACTTAATGAAGAAAAACAACCGCAAAATGCAAAGGGCAAACTCACAGGGGACGGCTCGGTCTCGAAGCACTCGGGGCCATCAGGGGAATCATGAAACCGGGTGTCTAGTCCATGGGCCGAATGGACCGGCCCATGAGGGTGGTTCGGGCCAGACAAGCCAAAAGGAAGAGCTTCTGGAAGTCGCTGAACACGCCAGAAGAAAAGAAGAGCGGGAGCTGTGGGCGACAGGGGTAGGTAGGCAGCGTCTGCACCTCTGCAGTGGGCGTCGCAGCTCTGCATGGTACTGTGCATTGTAGGCTGCTACAGGACGGTCTTCCTGCAGCTTTCAACCGCTGCTCGCTGCTTTGCACTTCGCTCTGCTTCAAAGAATTCCGCCACTGTGTTCGGGATGCCTTGGCCGGTGTATATAGAGAGAGGACCTTGTACAGAGAGAAGATAGAGCCTCTTGTAACCAAGAACACCAACACACTCAAACAACGAAAGCAGGACTAAGGTATTATCTCCACTGAAGAGCCCGAACCTGGGTAAAAATCTCTCGTGTCTTGCTTTACCATCAGGCTTAGATCTTCCGCCTTGCCCCACTCCCTCTTCTTCATTGTCGGTAACAACCATCGACAGAGAATAACCTGGAATCCCAATTTTAAATGATGAAATGTCATATCCAACATTTATGCATAAAATCCAAACTCATTTATTGCACACTAGAAACAGCAGCATTGTCAGAATTAAATGAAAATAATGATGACTTATCTCCAGCTAAAAATTTTATATTATCTTCTGAAGCCATTAATGCACCTACATTAAAACTTTCAGAAATTAATAAGTTATTTTAGAATATTTAAAAATTAAAAAACAGAGAGAATTGAAAATTAGTACTCTGAATGTCAGAATTTTTATAAATTTCTGGAACAATATTTGGAGCTGAAAATTTTAAATAAGGATCCTTAGCTGAAATAAACTTGAAAAACAAATTTTCAAAAAGTTTACAAAATATTTGAATTGTCTGATAAATCAAAATCCGAAATCTGAAAACTGTGCAGAGCAGATTGGCACATAAGTTCAGTGCTTACTGCATTCATAGATTTTATTGAGCAAACAAATAAGGTTGAAATTTTTTGAAAATTTTATAGAATGGTACTGAGGAAATTATTAATCTGTCGTAAAATTTTTAGATGATGATCACACTCGACAAAATTTACAAAAATCTAACAAGTTTACTATCCCAATTATGTCCATTCTGTTTTTGATTTTTTAAAGATAATAAATGATGTTAAATTATTTTGAAATTTTTTTTCTATGATCCCAAACAACCAGGGATGGTACTATAATTTTTTCAGATGATTATCAGGCTTGAAAATTGTTTTAAAAATCTGACAGTGTTTCTGCCCAAATTTTAAAAAATTCTTAAAAAATTAGTTTTTCATCAAATTTTCATGTAACAAGACTTTGTTAAGGGTTATTGGACCCATTCCGTTCAAATCCGGCCAAAACATTTGAAAATCCGGATTTAAAACCCGAAATTCCGACGAAATTTATGAAATTACTGTAGCAACACTGTAGCAAAATCAAATTTTTAAAGAATTTCAAATTCGGCCAGTAGATATAAACTCGGGGATCCGAAAACCGAAATTTCGAAATTTCACCGAAATTCGTCGAAATTTCTATCCCTGATTGCCACCCCCTGCGTTGCGTCTGCATGCTAGCTTCCTTGTGCGGTTTGCTTGCTTGCTACCTCCCTTTCATGCTACTTGTTGCTTTCGTCTGTATGAAGTGCTATACATGCCTGCCTGCCTGCTGTGCTAGTCACTCCCACCACCACATCCACATGCATGCATTCGCTTGCCCTCACTTGATTGAATGCCCCGTCCCTCCCTTCCCCAGCTTGCAATACATCTTCTGATGTAACCGGTCACTGACGTCCTTGTCGTCCTCATCTCTCTCTCGATCTCGACCATTAAGGAGTTGGGTCTTTGACGCTGAACAAGACTGGTCTTGCCCTTTTCCGTAGGACTCTTGGTGAAGAAGCATAACTTTTTCGAAAAGAAAGTGAAGAAGTGAACCTTACTGATGGCACTTTCAGGAATTTTTAACGTCCTATATGTCCCACAAAAAAAAATTGCTGTTAAAAAAAAATAAAAACAACAAGTGTTGGCCAAATGAGGTGCATCTTTCGTCTTGCTTTTACGATTTATACTCCGATATAGACAAGAGAGATACATGGGATGATGGGAAATTGTCCACAATATATGCAGTTATGGTAAAGCTTCTAAAGTGGAGTATAGTAAAACAGTAGGGCAGATTCACAAGCAAATCAATACAAAAACGATCTAAACCCGTCAATAAATGTATGCCTAGTACTGCTTCACCCCTTTAATAGGAGTTGCATAGATCTCAAAACACTCCGAAGGTATAAGATAGAGTCCAAAAATTTCCGTAGGACTTTAACCAAGGCCCGAAGCACAGAAGCACCTCAATCTATTTTACTCTAAATTAATCTTGCACAATTACGTCTAAGGTTGACCTATGTTTGGTTTAACTTATGAACATACTATCCAACATAGTGTTAATTTACATATGCCCTATAAAATATCCAAAATTTATGTTACTAGTCCCTCCTTCCTAGGCTTATTTTTTGAATGATTTTATCAATAAATATAAGGATTGCATGTAGATTTAACAAGGCTTTTCCTTCTGTATCCCTATTTATTCTCTCTCAACCGTATGTATTTATTCATTATCACCCACACAAAGTATGTATATCTCTCATCTTTTAAGACAATTAAGCGGGGGAATCTAAATTATTTTCTTTTATATCTTTCTCAATTTTAACGCAATATTAATTTTTATGCAAAGTCAAAATACATCTTATATCTTTGGACTATATTTTGGATTGAAGAGAGCACTATTTTAGTAAAAAAAAAAAGAAAGGAAAAGAGATCAAGCCATGGCCAACAGTTTGTTGTGCATGCATGCATGCATGCCAAAGGCAGCTAGGTGGCCCCTACCTCATGTGTTTTTCAACATGGTACTGAATTTTAGGTCATGCATGCCTTCAAACTTGATAGGTGTGATGGCTAGTTAGTTCAGAAATCAGCCCCTCAGCATAAGGAGGAATTTTTTTTACTGTTCTAACCTTCTCCATACTTTTTTTTTGCAAAAATAAGTGGTCTTCTGACAAAATTATAGAAATAGCCTCTTCAAGTCAATTTCAGCGCACCTACCTGTTCCACTGGAACATTTTTTTATTTATTTCCAGTGCCACGGAACCGTTGAATATCTGTTTAATTTTTCCGTTACGAAGAAATGTTTTTTTAAAAACTAGCGGACGCGGGGGATTGGATGTCGCCGATTTCCAACGGTTCCAAACCGCTGGAAATTTTATTCCCACACAAAATTTTCCATCGTTCTAGGACCGCTGGATTGGCTGGTTCGGGCGAGAATTTGGCAGGACCAGGGACGTGTGGCGCTCGATTCAACGGGGGCCGGATGGGGGGCCAAATAGTGGCTAGGCGCGGTGGAAAAATCCAGCTGAAATGGTAGACTTAGCCTCACATGTAAGATGCTGGAGGAGAGGCCCCGGGCTGCTGCAGTGATCGCTGATTTATGTCGCGTCGTTATGTCTCGTCTACGCACCGAATTCGCTTTTACAACTATTAATTACGGTTGTGAGGGACTATACCTTACTATAATTAACGGTATGCGGTGTACACAATACTACTAATTGGTATCCATAAGATGAGTAGTATACGAATTGATGAGGCAAGACATAAATAAGTGTGCTTGCGTCTTTCACTATGGTAGGTACTAAATAGCAGATATTCAAGATTTTTGCGTGTTTTATGGTAACGGCATTGTTCGAGAGGGTCCATATGGGCTGGACCTTTCGAATTGTGAAAGGAAGGTGATCCGAGCTCCAGGTCTAACAGAGATGAGCCTAGCCGACCTCCGTGCTTGAGAAGCACATTCGATCGGGAGACTGCCCGAAAGAAGCTCAAAATCGAGGCGGTACATACTAGAGTCATTGGAGGTTCCACCAACTACATGTGGGACCTATGCAAAATCGTGAGAAGTACAACGTAGGGGGAATACATGCAAATTGTCATGAACCCTGAAGTGGTGATACACCGTCGGCCGATGGTCTATGTGTGCTTCCTGGTAAGAGGGCAAACCTCAAGTCCCCTCAACGGTGGTGGCTTTGCTGTCGAAGCATCCTCTAGGGCCATCGGTGAGGACATTGGTACAGATGAATTTCAGGTGAATGAAGACATCAGGCGTTAGTGGTTTGCTCGCATTGACTACCACAGGCACCTAGAAGCCATGGCAGACGAAGCAATATCTGATGAAGATGAGGACATCGAAACGGATAGCAGCGGAGACGACGATGCAACTCCAATCGGTGGCATTATATCCACTGATGTGGAGTACGTGTCTTCTCGGTTGGATGATCTGGCGATGACGTCTCTTGTGCTGCCAGACAAAGCTGGCACTGATTGGGCTTTCGATCAGGACACTCTGTTGGTAGGGCAACGTTTCCCTACGAAGAGTGCTGCTCAGCAAGCAATTGCAAGATATCACTACAGGATGGTCCATTAGCGCAAGCGGTATTACTGCTTCCAAAAATAATAATTAAAAGCTGACTTACCGCTTGGAAAAAGAATTTTAATTAAAAGTTGTAGTTCCGCTTGGAAAAGTAAGTTATATAAGCTGTCATACCGCTTGGAAAAAGAATTTTATTAAAAGTCAGAGTGCCGCTTGGAAAAGTAAGTTATATAAGTCATCATACCGCTTGGAAAAAGAATTTTAATTAAAAGTCAGAGTGCCGCTTGGAAAAGTAAGTTATATAAGTCATCATACCGCTTAGAAAAATAATTTTATTAAAAGTCAGAGTGCCGCTTGGAAAAGTAAGTTATATAAGTCATCATACCGCTTGGAAAAAGAATTTTAATTAAAAGCTGTAGTGCCGCTTGGAAAAGTAAGTTATATAAGCTGTCATACCGCTTAGAAAAATAATTTTAATTAAAAGCTGTCGGACCGCTCTAGAGGATAACCCATTCTCACAAACAGTAGTACTACCTAGAATAATTATTGTTGCAAGCGGTAGAAGCAGTAGAATAAAATTTTGATCAAAAGTCATTAGACCGCTTGTGAAGGTATATATCATTAGTTGTTCTACCGCTTGGAATGATTTATTGAATTGCAAGCAAGACAACTGCTTGCAAAATAATTTTGTATTTGTAGTACCACTTTGGATTTCTATTTGGCGGGATAGCCAAATTTTGGCTGCACGTGGCGTCGTGAATCGACCTAAAAAAACTCACCCAAGTCCGCCGACTCGATCCAAGCCTCCAACCGCCTGCTCCTCCTGTCGCCTCCCGACTCACCAGCCGCCGCCGCTCTCAAGCCTCCTCGCTGCCCCGGATCCCGTCGCGGTGCCTCTCGCTGCCTCCCCCTGCCTCCCAAGCCCGACGCCCCTGCGCCCCTCGAGTATTCCAAGCGGTACTATCGCTTTTAAAACGGTTTACAAGCGGTAGTACCGCTTGAATTCGAGTATTCAGCGAGGGACCGCTGAATTCGAGTGTTCCAAGCGGTACTATCGCTTTTAAAACGGTTTTACAAGCGGTAGTACCGCTTTTAATGTATATACCGCTTGGAATACTTTTACAAGCAACAGATAGAAAGCGAGAGATATTAGAATTCCAAGCGGTCCTACTGCTTGGAATACTCGAATTCCAAGCGGTTCTACCGCTTGCGAAGACGTGTTATCCTGTAGTGTATGCGGTAAACATCAGCCGCACATACCGGGTATACAGGTCGAACCAGGATACCTACATTGTGTGCATGGATCCTGAGTGCCCCGGCAAGATCCGTGCCCAGAAGCTCAAGGGCGTGAGTTTGGGCTTTAGGATAACTGTCCTGATAGACCACACTTGTGTGCTTGCTGAGCCACTGCAGAAGCACAAAAATGTCACGTCCTCATATGTGGCCAGCATGATTTCTCACTTGGTCATAGCGGACGTGATCGTTTCACCGAAGATACTGATGGCTGACGTGGTTAACTGTTAGGGAACAGGTAGGCTACTCTAGCGAAAAATCAAATTTTTTTCTACCGCGTAACCAAAAGACACTGCAAGTTATAGATCATAGAATTACCACTAGACACACTGACCTATAGCGAAAGTAGAGTCGATGCAGCGTGGTGATGTAGATGTAGTCGTACTAGCCTTCTGTCTCCTCTAACAGCTTGTGAGCGTCGCTAGTTGTGAGTCGTCCTAGCGTTGAAGCTTCGCAGCAATGCCTCTAAGGTATCCACACGTACGGGGCGGGAACACCACACGGCGGATTGCTAGCACCGGTTGCGCGGTTCTAGGCGGAGGAGGGATTGTGGCTAGGGTTTCAGGAATTCTAAATTTCTATTGTTTCTTTTCGTATATCTCTATCTAATCAAAACCACCACATCCTCCCGTTATATAGACGTGTAAGGTCCCTATTTTTGATAATAAATTATCAACAATGAGTTTCCTGTGCATACAATATTAGTTCCATGATCAGTAGCTAGCACGCACAGTTTACAAATTGAAATCACATCCATACACATCAACATTACATACGTAGTGGTGTCTTATGATTACATAATATCATTACAGTTCAAAAACTTGAAACTTGCAGTAGAAACATTATTTATCTTGTAGTATACCCAATAACCCTCAAGCAACAGATAAGGTAAATCCCTAAAAAAGGTCATCATCATATTCCACGTGTTCTATATGATCGTCATATGCAGTACATACCATAGGATCATACAGAATCATTGGTTAGATACATCCAAACAACGACTTTGAGATCTCATATCTCTCAGTCCCAGCCTGGGTCTCAAACGTACCCTTAAGCACCACGATTATATCGTAGGTCTCCATGTTCTCAAACTGCTTCTGAAGGTCTGAGTTCATAGCAGCAAGCATGAGACAGCTAACATTGAGGGACACATCAACCGCCTTTTAGTAAGTGACTTTAACAGCATTGGTAGCATTCTCGTTAGGCACATCTAGAATTGGTTGCTTTAGAACATGTTCTTTTTTATCTTGCTTGAGAACAATTCTCAGGTTGCGGGACCAATCTACAAAGTTCTTTCCATAAAGTTTTTTCCTTTTAAATTATCGAGCGTAAAGCATAACTGGAAGTGGGTACAACAGCAAGTGGTAACATGATCTAAAACAGAAAATATATGCGAAAACTGAGACAAACATTTATGAAGAGTAACTTATATTAAACAATTTAATAAAGATATTCCCACTAAATTCCTTATCTCTCTTATGGTACTTAATGATTCAAGACCCACAATTAATTAATCTAATAGTGAGCTTTAGCGTCATTGCTAGAAGGCTAATGAATTTGGTAAGCGCTATACACATGCGGTTTACGTTTCACAGTCTACCCCAATGGCAAAAAACCGACTGGTAGGGGTAAGTAGTGGCGCGACCATAATAGCATGATCACAGAGTAATGACCTTGAACCCATCTAGGACCACCAAACATGAATTAATATTATTAACCATTGCCAAAAACTGATCTATAAAATAGAACAACCAATAAAATAGCAATAGATCACATCTATTACTTCTGCATATCATCGTATACATCTAGTCCGAATCTAAAACTATGCAGCAATGCCTCTAAGCATGACGCGTCGACTCGTAGTGGAAGTAGAGTCGATGTAACGTGGTGATGCAAATGTAGTCGTACTAGCCTCGCGTCTCCTCCAACAGCTTCTTGTGAGTGTCATTGGTTGTGGGTCGTCCTAGCATTGAAGCTTCGCAACAATGCCTCTAAGGTATCCACACATATAGGGCAAGAACACCACACACCTAGCACCGGTTGCGAGGCTCTAGGCGAAGGAGGGGCGGCAGTTAGGGTTTCAGGAATTCTGAATTCCTATTATTTCTTTTCGTATATCTCTATCTAATCAAAGCCACCACATCCTCCCTTTATATGGACATCCCGTGACGGATTTCAACCCTTGAAGCCCATTAGGAACTCTAAGCCCATTACAACTCGGATCCCTATCCGAATTGGTTACAGCCCCTTAAGTGTGCGACCTTATAGGTTCACATGCACTGGGGCATGGCTAGAGTACCCCTATCGATCATCAGGTACTCCTACTTGATCAACAGGTACACCCACCCACTCGACCATCAAGTACTTCCACTCGATCATCGAACATTCGACCAATAGTCAATAGCAGCCCCTAGCAGGACTTACCGACACCTGAGTATATGTGAAGATTGAACGAACCTTAACAATGTCCTATATGTATTTCATTTTGCCTCACGATATCGGTCAAACCCAAGGCGAGTTGTTGTTATCCTTGTTTGGATAGTTTGACCACTCTTTCTCGATGCCATGATCGGATTCCTTGAATGCATCAAGTTAACTCTTTAATTCAATGACTCGAGTAAATCTTTACTCGAGTAGCATGGCCATGCATTTTTTGGAATCCGGCCACTCGGGAGGCCTAGAGATATCTCTCCCGTCGTATGAAGGGGCAAATCCTATCTTGATCGACCACGCCTCGCAGCATGTTTCATGACAAACTCGAAAGCCATCTTTATAACTACCTAGTTATAGAGTAGCATTTGATGACCTCTAAGTAAGCCATTACGCATCTTGAGAATATGCGACAATCTCAAGTCATAGGATATATCATACACATCGTATATGAGATCAACTGATGACATGAAAGAATACAACATTCTCGTAGTGTCTCATAGTGGGTCAATGTCCAACATTATGTTCTCTAACATGTGTCCATATTATTGGTTTGATATCTCCATATCTATGACCTGTGAAACATAGCCATCGACCAGTACATATGCTAGTCTACTCATATGTGTCCTCGTATGATTGTTGACTAAGGACCCTTTTTAGAATGAACTTCATAAAGATGAATATAGAGTTTCACAAACAAGTCACGTAATTGTTAATCAATATCCATGATGTTATTCAAAGAACAATATCATAGTTTATGAATATTTATTGAAATATAATCATCTCTATGATTGCCTCTAGAGCATATTTCCAACATTAACATAGTCAGATATCCTGTTAGCTACGGCAAGGTGTGGTGAGTGAAGAAGAAAGTTATAGAGATGATGTATGGCACGTATAAAGAGGGGCACAACCTTATTCGTTGCATGCTTCAATAGATTGCTAAAGCCAATCCTGGGACCTACATCAACAAGATAGATAGACCGCACTCCACGAAGGGTCCCAACTGTTTCATCCTCGACCATGTGTTTTGGGCATTCAGACCAGCCATTCAGGGCTTCAAGTATTGCTGGACTGTGCTGACTATGGATGGCATATTCCTATCCGACTAGTACAAGGGCACCATACTAATGGCAGTCGTAGCGGACGCCAACGACTAGCTACTACTGGTGGCTTATGCAATTGTGGAAAGCGAGAACATAGAGAGCTAGTTATGGTTCCTAGCAAATGTGAAGCAAGCTGTTATCCAAGACCACCGAAACGTATGCCTCATCACTGACAGGCATGCTAGGTTAATGTCTGCCATCAACACCAATGGATCGATGGCTCATAGAAGTACGATAAGGCGTACTTGGCGCGTGAAGAGTACCTACACTTCGCTGATCCCCTCGAGCTATTCGAACGTTGGAAACCCAAGCATTAGACCCCGGAAGACAGACCAAAGCGACCACGCCCAGGGACCTTAATTATCACTTGTGGAAGTCACTGGAGGATCAAAAGGAACATTGCAAGAAGATGAAGGAGATTATGGACGAGTGGGACAGACGTGAGCATGACGAAGAGAAGATCCCCCGGAAGATCGTTGTTGTTTCGAATGGTACGAGCCTAATTTGAAGCAGGCCAAGGCCTGGAGTTGTGCGTAGTCAAAGGGGAAGGCACCGATGGATCCTTTCATGTAGAATGTACGATAATATGTACAATATTTTGTCATTCCTAAAAGGCGCGCATGTACTTAGTAGTAGCTTCCGATCATAGTTCATCCATATCATCGTGCCATGTCTCTTTCATCATTTCGTATGCAATGTTATGTCCACGTTGTCGTGCTATGTATCCTACAATTTTTATGTCAAGCTACGTTCCCTAGTCGTTTCATAAAACATGACATGTCATCTTCTTCCATGTGACTAATTGGTTCCTTACCATGAAAATACCAGTTTGCCCCTACATATCTGTTTGGCCCCATTAGACATATCAAGTGAAATGTTAGCACCATTTTTCCCGTCGAAACTATGCACTGCCTCCATAAATAGGCCTTCATGCCAGCTCCGATTCCTCATATCCTCATCCTCATCCCTTTTCTTGCTTCCGAAGGCCATATCTCAAATGGTGAGTTCAGGAAATCAGAGGGCTTGTGTGCTTGCCATGGCAAGAGAGGTTGATTGTCCTAACTGCCATGTGCAAGCTAATGTGTTCTACGCCAACACTGAGGGAAATAACGATTGGGTGTTCTAAAATTGCTCTTTTTTCTCTATAAGTGAAGGGTTAGTTTGATTTCTTCTCATAAAGAAGATTTTTTCCTATTCGAGTTGTTTAATTATTCGGAGAGATCTTCCTTCTTTCTACGGCCTCAAAGCATGTTCACCTCGTCATGTAGGCTACAGGATGCCAATATTTGTTGTGGGCGGACACCATGGACACCTCGATGTAGCATCTTACAACCACAATACCACAAAGGATGCAACCTGCTATGGAGCAGAGGATGGAACCTATGCTTGAGTAGGTGCTGAACATGCTGATGTTCAAGATGGAGCGTATTTTAGATCATGTTAAGTGATTGAAGAAGATTGTGTATGTGGCTATCCTTCTTGTACTGTACGCTATATTTGCAAACTGGTTCGTTTCCTGTAGAGGAGACAAAGTTGATCATGGATGCCATTCGAAGTGGTGTAAGAATCATGTACCTTATGTACTATTTCAATATGGTATTTCGCTTTGTTAACTTATATGCTTTCCAGATATCATCTTTTGCTTTATTAACTTATGTATTCCATGATTACCTCCCATCGCTTTTAGCTTTTTCAGCCCGATTTGACTGCTTGTGGCAGCTTGTTGATAAACTTTGTTAACTTATGTATTTAGTAAATATATCCTCGTAGTAACATTACTTAAGAAATACCGACAGCATCCATCACCTCTCGAAGTCAGAAATCACAACACTATGTGCTAAGACCCCCTTCAGGACAGCTTCTGATTATGCAGATTCTGGATTATAGTTAGCTGTCTGGAGAAGCGGCTGTCTAAAGAATCTGCTGATTGGAGAATCTGGTCGTTCGGCAATCCTGATTGTCTGTATTGATTATTGATCGGCGTTGGCGATGGATGAGCAGATAAGGGTGGTGGAGGGGTGTCGACGTTTGTCGTCGGCAATAATGAAAAGGGGGCTAGGCGCTGGATCGGAAGCTCGATGGTAGCACAAGACGCACGATGTATACTGAGTTCGCTCTCGCGGTGGAGATAATACCTAGTCCTGCTGCTCGGGATTATGTATGTGGCTAGCTAATAGCTGATGAGATTGTCTTCTGCCCCCGGTCCTCTCTCCTTCTCCCCCACCCCCCTTTATATAGCGGAGGAGGGCGGTTACAAAGGAGAGTCCTAATCGGTTACAAGGTGGAGATTATATCTCTTTCCTAATCCGTTTAATATGATAACGGATAGGATTACAATGTATCCTCCTAAGCTGTGGTCGGTTTCTATCTTCTGGGTTTCCTTGCTGCGCATGGCAACCTGCCTCTTGGGCAATACCCATCTTCATGCAGTCGGCTTGGCCTATCCCCCCTTGGGTGGTCCTCACGGCCTGCCATGTAGATACCCGGGGTCCATATACTCCACAAGAGTCCCGAGTGCTTTGCGATCGAATTGCCGCCTTCCTGGTCGCAGCTCAACTGAGTCAAGCTTCATGCCGAATGCTTCCAGTTCTTGATGTAGTTTCCCGACTTGTTTTCCTTTCCAGCCGAGTGCCCATTGTAGGCAAAGAGATCGTGAAGGACTCAATAGAGCTCCACGCGTTGAATTATATCCGACTGTTGCGGCGTACAGTTGGTGGCTCCTCATGGGGTATACCGTATTCCAAACGATATACAGAAGTCAAAACGCTTTTCCCGCTCAAGGCGAAATTCAGCGCCGCTTCCTTTAAATTCATTCGTCGCCGAAGTTGCTGATGTAGTAGCCCTGAAATCATGTATATGCAGAACTTAGGCAATGTAAAAACCATTCACTCGGATGTGGTGTCCGACTGGTTTATGTATAATTTTAGAGTTTTTTACTCCTTTTCCTTATTGATTTTGAATTCATCCGAGTGGTTTGACTCTTTTTTTTGTTTAAGCACTCTGCCCGACAAATATAGCCCCCGAGCGTCGGGAGTCGGCTCATGGCCCTCTTTCCCAGGCACGCATTTTGGGTGACTAAAGTTCGCCGTTCATGGGGTCAGAGCTTCACAACTCGGAATCGACGCACTCAGATTCATTTGCAATCGTTAAGTAAAGGAAGAAAAATACAACTCAGAAATAGATGTGCGCATGCGCACACTATTAGGTGTAGCCTCCGACTTACTGCTTAGTTGAGAATCAACTAAGTAGCAAGTCAAGAGGAAAGTCATAACTAACAAAGATTTCTTAATGTAGGAAACAATAAACGATTTAAAGAGTGTTGCATGCAACACTATTAGGTGTAGCCCCGACTTCTTCGCTTAGTTGAGGATCAACTAAGTAGCAAGTCAAGAAAGCCAATAATTTTATAATGACATAATTTGAGTAAACAAAGGACTTAGCCGCTTTATGCTCCATGTGTTGTTGACGATCGTGTCGTCCTTGCTCGTGGCGCAGCATAGGCTTGCAAGCTTCTGGCGCGAAGCGAAGGTGGCGCTTCGGGCGTAGCGTGGGCGCAGCGTGGCTCGTGGCCGTCTTGGTTGGCGCTTCGGCGCAGGCGTGGCTCGTGGCGTTGGCGCCGGGCGTATGGCGCTTCGTGGCGCGAATTGGCGCTGGGCGCAGCGTGGCTCGTGCGCCGGTTCGCCGGCGCGCTTCGAAGCGTGCGTTGGCTCGTGCGCGTGCGAAAGGCTTGGCGCTTCGAAGCGCGGCGTAAACTCTTAGCGTGGCGCGAAGCGCGCGCTTCGGTTGGCGCGGCGTGCTCGTAGCGTGCGAAAGTTGGCGCTTCGAAGCGCAGCGTAAACTCTGGCGGTCGCGCCGGTGGCGCTTCGGCGCAGCGCTCGTGGCGCGCGTTGGCGCCGCAGCGCGGCGTGCTTCGTGGCGCGTGCGAAATTGGCGCTTCGCAGCGCGGCTCGTGGTCGCGCAATTGGCGCTCGGCGCAGCGTAGCTGTGGCGTCTGGCGGTTGGCGCGCAGCGTGCTCGTGGCGCGCCGGCGCTGGCGCGGCGCAGCGTAACGTCGTGGCGTCGTGGCGTGCGGTTGGCGCTTCGGGCGCAGCGTGGCTCGTGGCGTGCGAAGTTGGCGCTTCGGCGCAGCGTAGGCGGCGCTTCGAAGCGCGGCTCGTGGCGCGCTTCGAAGCGCGGCGTTGGCGCTTGGCGCTTCGAGGCGCGGCGTTAGCGTCGTTGGCGCTTCGCGCGGCGAGGCTCGTGGCGCTTGGCGCCGCGCGCAGCGTGGCTCTTGGCCGACTTAGTCGTAATAGAGGCTTGAGTTGCTTGATTAGTGGAAACACATCACTAGCCGAGTGACGAAGCTCCTGAGTTGTTGTAGCAACGACAAAAAGGCGGTCGAGGGTGAGCGGTACAGCCCCGAGTTCCGTATAATCGATTTAATCGATCGGGAGCGCCAGGTTTATTGCCTCCATGCATTATATGTGTCAGGCTTAATACCGACACCAAAATAATTTCCTGTTAGCTCGCCGTCTAATCTTGGCCTGGTTTCGAGTGGTTGGATGGCCGAGCCCGAGACGGACACCTATCAACGCAGGACTTCTCGTCGATCATGCGAAGCATATGGGCGAGAAGCTCGCGCACGCACCACCTGGTGAAAACTCCTCGAGGTGGTCCCGCCTGGTGAAAACTCGCGCACGCAGGACTTCTCCGCGAGAGCATATATGGCAGGCCCGAGAACCGGCGCTTGCTGGCCTTGATTTCTTGCATCTCCGTGGCGAGCCCGGAGATCAGGTACACCACGCTAGCCTCCCTGCCATAGTCGGAGTACTTGAGGCGGAATTTCTTCCTTATTCTTTGGAGTAGCTCGTCCACGTCATCCTGCTTTTGGGACACGCCGCCAGGAGCTCCGGATATTTTGCATGTATGCATGCAATCCACGCCACGCGCAGGACGTCCAGCAAGAAACAAAATTCTGGCCACCAGAATCACACGCAGGACGTCACGCATGCATGGAAGCTTCTTGTCGTAGGAGAGAAATACTTCTAGCGCTAGAAAATCTCCAGGCCAGCTGCAAGAAACTCAGCCGCCGGAGAAAAAGCTAGACTTCCGTCGAAGATTGCCATCAAGCTCGCCGAGATTGATCTTAGCGCCGCCCTACTGGCGCTGCCAACCGCCGACGCTTGTCGCCGGCAATAATGAAAAGGGGGCTAGGCGCCGGATCGAAGCTTCGATGGTAGCACAAGACGTCACGATGTATCTGAGTTCGGGCTCTCGCGGTGGAGATAATACCCTAGTCCTGTGCTCTGGGATTATGTATGTGGCTAGCTAATAGCTGATGAGATTGTCTTCTGCCCGGTCCTCTCTCCTTCTCCCCCACCCCCTTTATATAGCGGAGGAGGGCGGTTACAAAGGAGAGTCCTAATCGGTTACAAGGTGGAGATTATATCTCTTTCCTAATCCGTTTAATATGATAACGGATAGGATTACAATTGTATCCTCCCTAAGCAGGGTCGGTTTCTATCTTCTGGGTTTCCTTGCTGCGCATGGCAACCTGCCTCTTGGGCAATACCCATCTTCATGCAGTCGGCTTGGCCTATCCCCTCTTGGGTGGTCCTCACGGTCTGCCATGTAGATACCCGGGGTCCATATACTCCACAAGGGGCCTAGGGACGACGGTGGAAGCCCTTGTGCCTGTGACGACTCGTGGGAGGTGGAACTCACAGAATCTGAGTCAGAATCCACAGAATTAGATGGGTGACAGCTTCTGATTCTGTGTACAAATCAGATTCTGATTCTTGGAGAAGTTGTCTAGAATCCTACTGTTCGGCGCACAATCCGCTTTTATTTTAAGCAGAAGCTGTATTTAAGCTGAAACGAAGGGGGCCTAAGTCCACTGAATTTCCACTTTACTAAGCTACACTAATAAATTCATCAGCACGGGAATGATCTTCGCGAAAATATACCACCACAATTTTTAACTGTACGGCATAAATAACTGCCACATTTGGTTTGGCTGTTATTTCCCTCATTACTGCATGGATGCTAGTGTAAATTAGGAAAACGACCGAGCTCTCGTTACTACATTTATGCAAGTTTATTTAACTCGCACGCCGCTTGAAATGACTGAAAATATAATTTTCGTCTGAACAAAATAGAATTGTGTGTTGTTTGCTATTCTTCCTATTTCGTGGCAACAACGACTATTTTCGAAGGAAAAAACACCGGCTGAAAACCAAACGGCAAAAAGGTCAAAAAAAAAAAACAAATGGGGCCATTCTAGCGGTCCCCTGCCACTGGAAAACGGTGCATTGCGATGGCTGGAAAATTTTGCACGCTGCTGGAAATCTGGAAAAAAATTACAGCGGACTGGAAGCACTGGAAAGTAAAAAAAAAAAGATTATTTCGACATACCAAAAAATTTAAAAAGTTCCAGCGGACTGGAACCGCTGAAAACGATTAAAAAATCCAGCTGACCCAGTCCGCTGGGTATTACTGTACACAGCTATTTCCGTAATCTATTCGCAACAATGGCTATTTTGCAGAGGGTTAGAACAGTAAAAAAATTCCATAAGGAGAGCTCGTAGAACAATGGAGTAGTATATTTTCTCCTTTTTTGAATAAATATTATTCTAGCTTAGTGTACTTTTACTAAAGTATATCTATAAAAGACTGTATTACCTCTCTTCATTATATCCCTAGATGATGTCTCTCATTCTAGTTCATGATAGTAAATGACATTAAAAATAGCTAAAGCGGAGGTATAGAGAAAAAAAGATAAAAAAAATCATCTTTAAATTATCAAATAAAATGTATTTAAGAATAAAATTTAAAAGATAGAATAACATATATTATTCGATAACAGAGAGTATCCGTTAATCATTGTAAGGGGTCAGTCATGATACAGTAGAAGACAAAGAATTATGTACTCCCTATTGTGGGCCCCTGTGTATGTGTGCGACCGTGTCTTGTTTCCATGGAATTACCACTAAATCCACCCGGTTAATTTCGATTTAAACCGACAGTTTGAAACATAAACATCATGAGAATTGACAAGCCCAAAACATTTTAAGATAAAAACTTGTATATAGGGCTGAAAAAAAGCTCGGTAGTGGGGTTTGTTGACTCGGTTTAAAATTGCTCTAATTACACTCGTTCTTTTGTTAAATATTGAAATGAGTCAATTTCGAATGAAATTAGATTTTGCTTTAGATAGTTCGGCTCGGCTCGTTGGCTCGATTCTAAAAATATATCCAAATTATAAATAAAATGATATTAAATCAAACTATGTCAATTTCGGAAAAAGCTCGAAAAAACAAGGACTTTGGCTCGATTTCCACCCCTACTTGTATGGGGGTATTTGGGAGAGCTCTGCTCCTTAATTTTCAGCTCCACTCCAAATTCGCGTAGCCAAACATGCCAACTCCACAGAACTCCAGCTCCAGGAAAAATGCGAATCTAGGGGGCTGCTTCATGGTTTTTGTGGAGCTCCTCAAAGGGTACTCCAAGAAACACCGTTTCATACCCACTCGTGAAGTTACTAGATAATTACCCACCTTTGCCACTAGTTACACACATGAGGCATAAATGGGTATCTCCATTCTCCATTCAACATCCAAGGGTATAAATAGGTATTTACACTAAAACCATCTATTCTTGAAGCTGGATCTAATTTGCAAGCCAAACACCTCCCTTTCCTACTTCAACTCTATGGTGAAGCTACTCTATGATGGAGCTGGTGGAGTGGAGCTGATTTCTTTTTAGTGAAACTCTCCTAAACAGGCCCTATATAAGGATATTGTCAAACTCTGAGCTACTGTATCTCTCTTGGCTATTGGATGAAACAAAGTGGTTGGGATCAACGAGCGTTGCAGCAAAATTATGGTATCGATTTCAGTTATTGTTTGGTAGCGATGTAATGTAGCAATTAACTCCTTAGATATTTCCCTATAGCGACGAGAAGGGAAGGAACAGCGAAGTACTATTCATATCGCTGTTACAATGCAAAAGAAGGTGATCCTAAAAGTTTCATCTTGCGATTTTGGGCAGGACCGCAGAAAGAAACCGCAGGCC
The DNA here is from genome assembly GCA_036346375.1 of Guadua angustifolia. Classification (NCBI taxonomy): domain Eukaryota; kingdom Viridiplantae; phylum Streptophyta; class Magnoliopsida; order Poales; family Poaceae; genus Guadua; species Guadua angustifolia. The sequence continues at coordinate 33,017,761 of CM070500.1, read as the reverse complement.
CGCAAGGAGCAACAACAGTGAGGCGCAGAAATGCTGAGGGTATTTGAAACATACGAATCTCACTGGATTCCCGTAGGATTTTACAGGAATCGTAAAAATTCTCACATTCCAAACATTCCCGGACGAAGTAACAAAACAAGTTTGGGCGTGTGCACAAGCGGAACAAACCGTAGCTGGGCTGGAGCTAGGGGTGGAATCGAGCCGAGCCGAGCCAGCTCGATCGAGCTCGTCAGTTTGCGAGCCGAGCCGAGTTCGGCTCATTGTCTTTGTCGAGCTGAAAACCGGGCTCGGCTCGGGCTCGGTCGAGCCTCGAACCGAGCCGAGCTGGCTCGTGAGCCGCCTGGCATGTAGGCCCGCCTCATTGCGTCAACTCTCAAGTATGTTCATTGTATGTTCCTTGTTCAATATGATGTATGAATGCCAAGCCGATTGAATGTCTGTGGGATGTGGCTAATTTTGTATTAAAATTAAGTCTCATGTAATTTGGATAATCAATTAATGATTAGTGATTAGTGAAAGTGATTCTGAATATCTGAATTTTACCGAGCCTAACGAGCCAACGAGCCGCTCGCGAGCCGGCTCAGGCTCGGCTCATTATAGCACCAAGCCAGACGGTAGGCTCGGGCTCGGCTCGTTGATGCACCGAGCCGAGCCGAACCGCACCAAGCCGAGCCGAGCCCGAGCCGCGAGCCTCGAGCTATTTTTCCACCCCTAGCTGGAGCGACCAACGCCGGTAGATGAGCAGTGTATAATGTGGTTGTGTTCTTCTGAAGTTGTTTTGTTTTAATGGAAGTTGCCTTGGTTAAGCTTGCTCTATTGCTTGAAAAAGGAAGATATCCTAATCTATCCGCACAGGGGAAAACAGGGGACCGACCATACCTCGGCCCTCTGCGCGTGCGCGTGGTGGTGTTCGCTTTAGTTGCGTTCTTTTTGGAATCTAGTATGGCCTCGAGCTAATGGGCAGATTTTCTATTTGGTCAAAAAGAACACAAGTCACATGCAATCCGCGCAGAACTTTCGCAGTCGAGAATCCACCATGCAACTACTACACGTCTTGACGTCTACACGGCTGGTGATGATTTCTGACAATACATCATGTACGTGTGTTCTTAACACTGATGATCATGGTGTTTCTTTGCCTGTATTGCAAGGATGTGCGTGCTTGCTATTGGAAAATTAACATGGCCTAGCGTTAATTTAATGAAAATATTGTAGCATTTGCTCTGTAAAAACTACAGTGGTCTCAAGATGCATGGTACCGGTCAGAGAGGAGAAAGTTTTATCCAATTTTTTTTAAAAAAAATACTGTAGCATTGCGCTATACAACCAGTGATCTCAGGGCGTGTGGCACCAGCTAGCAAACTCATCCGTATATCTCCAACATTAGTATGCGTTATAGATTCCATAGTTACATGATAAAAATATGAAATTAAATATTGTGTCTATGATAATATTACTAGCGGTCATCAAATATGTGGAGAATATAAAATATGCTAGTAAAGAGGGTACACCTACACATGATAGATAGCTCAACTAATATATTGATGTAAACAATAATATCATAGCATGCATTCTCAACAGATTTAATCACTATGTTGGCAATAATTTTGTCTTCAGATTAAAATATAAATAATAACATAAAAATTTATAATATCAAATAAATAAAATACACTTACGGATAAAATCCGTTAGAACATTAAAAAAATGACTAAAGCATGTGAATTATATTTAAATAACAATCGTTATGATATATGTGAACTACATGACTAGAAAATAGTTTGACGATCAATATTTCACCAATAAAAAAATGTCAATGTATCTAAATATTTAATAATGCTTAAAGTCCTATATACGTTGCACTAATATGATGATATATCAGCCATACGTGAGGCAAATAAACATACATATGCATGGATTAACTGCACTTTAATCAAATAATTAATTAGAAAAAGTGAGGCCATATCTTGGTTTAACTCTAAATACTCGTACCAAGCAAAAAAAAAAAGACCTATTGCCCATGTCAGCACACACACAGTGGCGCATAGCCAACTGTCTGACCGCCACGTTTCAGCCATACATGCAAGTAGTTTTCCGGCTAAGCACGTCCTACACAGCTGCCGCAAGTGCTGGCCGGTTAAATTAAGTGATTGAACTGTCCATCCGAAAAAAAATGAAGAGAGGAGTTGCCATAACTGCTCTCATCTTTCTCTATAAATAGGGGTAAAAGTAGAAAGAAAAGGATTGTTGGAGGGAGAGAAAACACTTGAGAGGGAAAACTATAGAGAAACAGAGAGGGAGCAAGCTGTTATTGGGAGAAAGGAAGAAGGTAAAAGAACGTGAGAATCATGTTCTTGCTTAGCCCTTAGGTTTGGTTAAGTGATACAAGCTAAGGAGCTCTTCTTTCTCCCATCCTCTTTCGCTCTTATGCTTGGTCAAATGATACAAGTCAAGGAGCTTTCTCCTATCTCCATCCGCCCTTAGGCTTGGTCAAGTGATACAAGTCAAGATGCATTCTTCTCAAGACCATATTCCCTAGTTTGGTCCCGTTAGTGAATACGGATCAAGAGTGAAGATATAATATCCTCATTTCTTAGTTTCGATCCCTACGTATAGATACGGATCAGGGGTGAGAAGACTCAAGACCTCATTTCCTAATTCGGTCCTATTAGCGGATACGAATCTAGAGTGAGTGATCAAATCCTCGTTTCTTAGTTTCGGTCAATGGATCAAGGGTGAGAAAATATAAGACCCTATTTATTAGGTTCAGTTCCTTAAAGTGGATAAGAATTATGAGCGGGTATATCTTGCAAAAAAAATGATACACCGAAACAAATTGCTAGTCAATTAAGCTTTATCACGGTTGCGCTCGCATATGGGTGCCATATTCGTAAATACCATGTCATGAGTTGTAATACGGACTAAATAAATAATAAATTATACCAGACTACATTCTGCACATAATCTCCATACCAAAGAGTACCATGCTACGAGTAGTAGTTTGGATAAAATAAAATAAATAAATAGACAATTTATGCTACGGGTAAAACTCGTGAGTAATTGAATTAACTAGCTGGATAAGCGCGCTACGCTGCGCCGGTTGAATTTCGATAGCATGTGCTCGAAAAAATAATAATTTCTTATTTTCGCAAAACCACCCACCGGTGAAAAATAGCCTAGAGGAAAAAGGGCGAAAAATTATTAGAGATGACAATTTTCTTTTGTCGAGTCTAATACTCCACGCGTTCACCGAGTAATAATACATAAACCTTCGATGAATCTGTTTTTTCCGTTTTTTTGTTTTTTTGTTTTTTTTTGCGTTTGCTAAAAAAAATGGGTCGTTAGGACCCGTCGGCGAATCTATGGATCACTATAAATCTTCGGTAAATCTTCGGACGAATCTACATTTTTTAAAAAAACTCGCAGTCATGACCCGTTGGTAAATCCATGAGTTGCTATAAACCTTCGACGAATCTATGTTTTTTTTGTGACGAAAACATTTTTTCGGGTTTTTTGGGTGACGAAAACATTTTTTCCGGATTTTTTTGGTGACGAAAACATTTTTTCCGGGAAAAACGGAGAAAGGACCTGAACGTAAGAACCAGGGACCTGTTTGTTATTTTTTTAGACCTGTTCGCTATCCTGAAAAATTAGAAAAGGGTTTGTTCGCGATTTGAACCTAACGGGAGGTTTTTCCGTAAAATACCGCACCAGGGACCCAAACGCGAAGAAAAGAAAATATCTTTGCCTCACAAAAAATCGCGAAGGACCTATCCGTAATTGCGAATAAACGGAGGGGTTTTTTTCGCAAAATGTGCAAGTGACAGGTGGAGCTCCGGTTTGCCTCCAATTCTTGCGGGTATAGGTATGTTAATGATGCATAGCACTAACCCATGTGATGGAGAAAGTAGCATCGTGGCTAGCTACATGCAATAGGGATAATAGCACACTAGCTCACATCCTGGCATGCAAGCACTCTGTAGTTAGTTAGTTGAGGGCACTACTACAAAATAGCACATAGGCGACGCCCTATTTGTGGCGGTTCATTTCGAACCGTCACAAATACATGTATTAGTGTCGGTTCTATGTGGAAATTGGCGGGAGGACCATTTGTGGCGGTTTCATACAAAAACCGCCACAGATAATACATTATCTGTGACGGTTTATATTTGAAACCGCCACTGATAACGCTATGACTATTTGTGGCGGTTGGTAGATGGAATCGTCACAGATAATAAATTATCTGTGGCGGTTTGGTTTTAGAACCGCCACTAATATAATTATCTGTGGCGGTTTTAATTTAAAACCACCACAAATAATGTTTTCTATATAAAGCCACTGTTGCCACTATCGCTGGTCATCTTCCTCCTCTGCTGCCCGAGAAGAAAAGTTAGCTTTTTCATTTCAGATTTTGTTTGGGCAAGATCTTGTGCTTCTACTTCCTAGAATAGTTCCAAGGTGTGTAAAATATGTCTCCTCTCTTCATTTGTACTGTAAAATTGCCATTAAAGGTTTATTCCTAGCTTAATTAAGGTTTAGATGCAAGGTCTACATTTGGTTTGTTTTTTATTTACCTAGCAATTTGTAGATGATGAATTTATTACCTTGCTGTATTAGATTAAGTTGTCTACCTTGTTTAGATGATGAATGTTTTGTCAAGCATATATCATATTTATGTATTTACGATTATTGGATATTAATGAAAAATAAATTATAGTTAATATGATAGATGGGTGATCATGATGTTAATTGCCTTGCATTTTTAGATGAGGAAATTTATTATGTTGCTCTTCCGAAGGATATGTATAAAAATTACGTAGTTAATATTTTTTCTTAGTTACCATTAATTTTTTTCGTTAGCGCGTGCATATATCCATTAGTGGGTATTGTTAGTGAATTTTTATGAAGCATATAAACCCAATTTATGTAATTAAGATTGTTGGATGTGAATGATAAATAAATTTTAGTTAATATGGTAGTCGGGTGATCATGAAATTTTGAGGTGAGAATTTATTATGTTGATCTTCCTGAGGATATATATAATTTTTGGTTACGTATGAGTATATATTAAAATTAATTAATTAAGTTTGCAACATTTACTTAGTATTAATGTTGTCCCGTTAGTGCATATTGTTGAATATTCAATAACAATTTATTTAATTAAGATTTTTGGATATTAATAAATTGCTTAAATTAATGAACTGTCGATGGACCGGAGATGGATGTACGATGCGAACTGTTGCACCAAGAATATATCGACGGTGTATCTGTTTTTCTAAGGGCGTAGAGGAGAACGACTTGCAAAAGAAGGCGAGTACATACACTCGTCCATGCATTGATTGCAAGAATGAGAAGATGTTTTCGAACAAAACCATATCCATTTGCACTTGATCCGGAGGGTTTTGTACCGCTATACAAGTTGGACAAGGCACGGTGAAGAGGAGATCATACTTGAGCGTGATAACGTCGGCGGCACGCGGAGCGGCAATGTGGCGGTGACATTAGTTATGGATCCGATGAGGATAGGTTGGCCGTCGATGACGACATTAATCTGGCTCAAATGTTGCGCGATGCAGAAGAGAACTACACTAGTCAGAGAGAGTTTAATCAATTCACGGGTTTGATGGAGGATTCGGAGAAACCTTTGTTCCCGGGTTGTAAGGAGGAATACACAAAATTGCACACGGTGCTCTCGCTACTGAAATTGAAGGCAGCCAATGGTTGGTCCAACAAGAGTTTCACGGCGTTGTTACATCTCTTAGCGGACATACTGCCTGAAGGAAACGTGTTGCCTAAAACCACGTATCTAGCTAAGAAGGTTGTATGTCCTTGGGATTGGAAGTAGAAAGAATACATGCTTGTCCAAACGATTGTATACTCTATCGCAAAGACTATGCGTACATTCATGTATATCCGATGTGCAAAGCGTCGCGATACAAGCGTAAGGGCGATGGCAATGGCTATCGAGGTGAAGAAAGGAGCTCCGCAAAAGTGGTGTGGTATTTGCCAAGAATACCTCGTTTGAAGCGTTTATTTGGAAACAAAAAGCACGCCAAATTGATGCGATGGCACTTTCGGAAGACCGTAAGAGGATGGAAAATCGAGACACCCTACCGATTACGCCCAAAGGAGAACCATCGATAGACTCTTGAGGAGAACTTCGAAATGAACCGAGGAATGTAAGGTTTGGCTTGAGTACGGATGGAATGAATCCTTTCGGTAACATAAGCAGCATTCATAGCACTTGGCCCGTGACTCTGTGTATATACAACATTCCACCCTAGTTGTGTATGAAGCGAAAGTACATTATGATGTCCTTGCTTATCCAAGGGCCAAGACAACCTGGCAACGATATTGATGTATACCTACAACCATTGGTGGAAGATCTTGTGATATTGTGGAACGAAGGTGTACAGTATGGGGCGAGTACAAGCGAGAGTACTTCACTCTACGCGCATTGTTGTTCTGCACCATCAATGATTTTCCTGTGCTTGGTAACCTGTCCGGCCGTACTATAAAAGAAGCGAAAGCATGCCCCAAAGCATGGATGAAACGCTAGTGTGTGGCTCAACAACTCGAGGAAAATAGTGTACATGCGTCACGGAGGTTCCTTCGCAGAATCATCCGTACGCAATATGAAGAAACAATTGACGGGACAAAGGAGGACGGTTTAGCTCAAAGGCGTCTTCGTGGGGAAGAGGTGTATGATATGGTTAGGGATCTTAATGTTGTACTCGGAAAGGGAGTACTGGTAATACATCGCGGTCCCATCTTGAGAAGACCACGTGGAAGAAGAGATCCATCTTTTGGGACTTACTCTCTTGGAAGGACTTGGAAGTTCGACATTTGCATCGACGTCATGCATGTAGAGAAGAATGAATGTGACAAATGGGTTGGTCTTTCTTGAATATTCCTAGCAAAACAAAGGATGGATGAAGGCACGAAGGGATCTGGAAGACATGAAGATCGAGTGAGGTACATCCTCAAGACACTCGAAAGGCCGGCTTTACCTTCCCCGACTTGCTACACTTTGAGTAAGAAAGAGAAAATGAACTCGCAAGTGCTCGCATGGTGTGAAAGTTCCGTCCGGTTACTCCGCAAACATCAAGAAACTGGTATCGATGAAAGATTTGAAGTTAACTGACATGAAGTCTCATGATTGTCATGTGATGATGACACAAATGCTCCTGTTGCAATTAGAGGTATTTTGCGGACAAGGTCCGAGAGGCAATCACGAGGTTGTGTTCCTTCTTCAACACGATTTCACGAAGGTCATCGATCCCGTTGGACTTTATGAACTTCAGTGATGTGGTAAAGACTCGTGCCGGAGATGTATTTTCCCCATCATTTTTGATATCATGGTTCATCTCATTGTTCACCTTGTCAATGAGATAAATATTTGCGACCCGTATTCTTGCATCGGATGTACCCATTTGAAAGGTATATGGGTGTTCGAAGAAATATGTACGTGTCGATCTCGTAGGAAGGCTCAATTGTAGAAGGTTATGCAACCGAGGAGGTTATTGATTTACGTATCGATTACATGGAGGAGGTCGAACCGGTAGGAGTGCCAGTATCTCGCCATGAGGGTAGGCTAGGTGGGAAAGGTGTAATAGGAAAGAAATCTACAAATTCTTATGATAATATTTTGTTCGAACAAGCCAATTTCACAGTATTGCAATAGTCACTTGAGGTGTGCCCGTATATGGACATACACAAGGGTAAGCTAAGGAGGGAAAACCGAGGAAAGTCAGAGATTTGGATAACAAAAGAGCACAATCGTTTGTTCACCATTGGTTCAGAGGAGCACATGTCGGTGAAGAAACGAGTGTTACATTGAGGTGGTTGGCAAAAGGGCCTTGGTACAATCACGACATGGCAAGGATATGACATCAATGGATATACATTTTACACGAGAGCTCGGGATAGCAAGAGCACTTACCAAAATAGTGGTGTCCGTATAGATGCCTCACGACAACACAGAGGCGACTGAAGAGCATCTACTACGGGTTCATAGAGGAGATTTGGGAGCCGGACTCTCGTGATTTTCAATATCCGGTGTTTCGATGTCATTGGGTACGACTCCCGAATGGTGTCAAGGTGGACAAGTACGGCTTTACTACTGTGGACATCGAACATGTCGGATACAGAGATGAACCATTCGTACTTGCGAATCAAGTAGCACAAGTATTTTACATAATCGACCCGGCAGATAAGAAGCGCCACGTAGTTCTGCAAGGAAAAAGAATGATCGTTGGAGTTGAGAATGTCGTGGATGAGGAAGAGTACAACCAGTTTGATGAGTTTCCTCCTTTCGCAGGCGACAGCATTAGGCCCGAGGAAGAAACCACTCAAGAAGTTACCTATTATCGCGATGATCACAACGAAGGCCAAATTGTGAAAGAAAATAATTAGCTAGGAGTAATGGCAACATGTCGCCATTTATATGGAGTAATGGAAATGTGATGTAAGAAATGTACATTTCTGTCGAATTAATAGGAAATAAATATGCATGATTTTGATGAGAAAACTTCGAAACTTCGAAGTCTCGACTAGGCGATGGTGGAGTCTTGTTCAATTGAATTCAGGTTTCTATGGCTACTGAGGAAATGTAGTAGCTTGAATAATTCTATTTACTCAATTTTTATGTGCTCCAGGATATAAACATTTAAATGCTTGTAGGACTTATGTTATACATGCTTCATATGTATTAATGTATGGAAGAAAAAAATCATGTATTGTCATATGCAACATGGTTTATTATGATTTCTGCTGTTTTTAGAGTTATGCATGCTTCCTGGAGTTTATTATGATTGTCATCTGTATCTATGGCGTGGGAGGGGGTATCTGTGGCGGTTAAGAACAATAACCGTCACAGATAAACGTTATCTGTGGCGGTTAAGAACAATAACCGTCATAGATAAACATTTATCTGTGACAGTTATTTTTCTTAACCGCCACAGATAACGCTTATCTGTGATTGTTATTGTTCTTAACCGCCATGATGCGCCTCTACATATACCCGCGCTTCCGCAAAGATTTCGCGCTTTCTACACTTCGATCGGTTACCGCTTTCTTTGTGCCTAGCTCCCTGCACGGCCACCGCCCCTCCAATGACAGCCCCGCGCCCTCCCCACCGGCGCCCCCCCTCCAGCGTCGCGCCGTCCCGCGCCCTCCCACCGGCGCCGACCTCCAATGTCGCGCCGTCCGCGCCCTCCCACCGCGCCGCCCCTCCAGCGCCCTCCCACCATCACGCCTCCAATGCCCTCCCCACCGGCGCCGCCTTGAACCCTACCTGTAAGCCCTTCTCTTCACGTTGCATCAATGGTTTAATTAGTGATGGTAGAATTTGTTAAAAATCAATGGTTTAATTAGTGTTGAATATATCTGTGAATACAACAATGTGTGGTCGGTTGAGATGGTTTCTGGAAGATAGAGTTTGAGTGTTTTGTCTTTGGGCGTTGCGCTTTTGTGAAGATGGCTTGGTTCCTGTTCTTTGGTGCGAAAATGCTCAAATAGTAGTAGTTTTGTGAAGATGGCTTGGTTCCTGTTGTCGGATGCGAAAATGCTCAAATGGTAGCTATCAATGTAACTTGCACCGCTTATTGCTCTGTGATGATAAGGGTGTTTGAAATGAATAGAACAATTGCTTCGTGAATTAGGCCTTGAACTGTAGACTAATATATTGAGAAATATTCATTTGATTCATCGTTAGGTTGTGCATTTATTGCGGACTTCATCATTACTATATTACGAGTCTCATTGTTCTTGATAGCTTCTCGGTTCAATATTTGCATTCGAGACTATTAACTGCTCGGTTGGGCTGCTGATTTCTAGGCTACATGTAAATTTGAGCAGGTACTAATCTGAGTTTATGCTGTTAGATTTAAGATTTATGTAATCTTGCTGCTACTCTGATCATTATATATATATATATATCTGCTTAGCTTGTTTGAGTATTCAGTTATCAGTCCAATCTGAATCTATATGATAGTTTTGGTTAACTTGAACTGTTAAGTTGAGATTCTCTAGTTGAAGATAATCTACTAACGATGAAGTGAAAATCAAATTATTGTGCAAAAGGCTAGTCAATCAACTTGGGTACCAATTTTGGGGCCAGTTGATTGCTTGGGGACTTTGCTTGTGGGGAGACTGTTGTTCTGTGAGGAATTGGGTTAAGGTAGATTGTTTGTGACAATGAAATTAACTTTCATAGATTACAATACTTGGTAGATCATTTGATTTATAACTGTGAGTGGTAGATTCATACATAGGTCGTTCAATAGTCTTCTTTGCGATTCTGTTTTTCTTTTAGATTGGCGATAGTCTCGATTACGTCATGCAATTGTCGTTGCCTTACATCCAATAAGCATTGATCAAGTTCTAAAACTGCCAAGTATATAAACTGTTTTGTGGTAAGGTTGTCACAAACAAATCTATATCTTGCCCTAGTGGCGAGGATGGCCTTTAAAGGCAACCCGACATCTGAGAACAAATCTATATCTATGTCATTCTTGTTATTAGTGGATTACTCCATTTGTGACTTGAAATGAGCCATGGACAGGCACTTTAAGGATCTAATGTAGTCCTCAGTTAGTACATATTTTCCTCAGTGTGCTAATTCAATATGATACACTTAGTTATTCTATCAGTTAGTACATATTTTCTTTCCCTCTCTGAAATATCGATGCCATTCTTGTTATTAGTGGATCACTCCATTTGTGACTCGAAATGAGCCATGGACAGGCACTTTAAGGATCTAATATAGTCCTCAGTTAGTACATCTTCTATCTTACTCCTCAGTTAGTACATATTTTCCTCAGTGTGCTAATTCAATATGATACACTTAGTTATTCTATCAGTTAGTACATATTTTCTTTCCCTCTCTGAAATATCTCCCTTTCTATTGAGTAGTTCTAATGGAGCCCGAAACTGAGACTATAATGGAGGAGAGCCCGAGCAGGTACCTTACCCTCCACCCAACCACCGAAGTTGCCGAGGCCTCCACCGCTGTTCCCGGGGCCTCCACCGCTGTTCCCGGGGCCTCGACCGCTGTTCCCAAGGCCTCCACTTCTGTTGCAACACGCCGAGGATGAGGGAAGACTAAGAAGCCTGAAGGCCGGTACACCATCACGGAGGTCTCAGATACTGGGTCCCCTGTTGCACCGAAAAAGGCAGCAGCAAAATACAGGTCAACATGCGGGTACATCGTAAGGGAGAAAGTGCCAATCACCTATTCGGATTGGCATAAAGTGCCCCAAGCCACCAAAGCGGATCTGTGGACAGAGCTCAAAGGAACCTTCGCATTCCCCGAAGGAGTCGAAGAACTCGTGCGTCGCGATGCATTGATGACCATGGACAATGCGTGGAGAAACTTCAAGACGAGGCTGAACGTAAATTATGTGAAGCAAAAACGGTCACCGTCGGAGACTACCCAAGATTACAGACCATCTTTGGGATGAGTTTGTGGCGATGAAGCAATCTGAGCGACAAGGAAGTCTAGTGAGGACCACATTAGCATCGCAAGAAGGAATACTCACCCCACGGACTTGGCACGAGTGGGTACACGGTAAAATTGCTCAATGGGACAGCGGGCATTACAAGTGATCCAACAGATGGCGCGAAGTCCCTTGGTCGACTACGGACGAGTGAAGCACTACGTGCTAGCGAGGGCGATCTCTTGTCTCACCGATTTTATCATTCAAGAGCGGCGAAGACGAAGCAATGACGCAAAGAGTTCATCGGTTTACACCCACCACCCAAGGATCCTTCCACCCAAACAGGAGAAAGACGAGCGAGCTAACGGCGCCCTAGGAAACAAAGAGCACTCCGATTGAACACGGCGTCGGGTCAAGGTTCCATGGAAGATGGGATTCCTCAAAGACGAAGACTCTTATAGGAGTCGGAAGAGAGCTAAAGAAGAGCGCTACCGAGCAGAAATGGAAAGTATGAAGGAAAGGGTTCTGCGAGAATTACAACCCACCATTCAATAACAAGTTCAACGACAAGTACAAGCGACCTTGAGCGGATGCGAGGCAGCGCTCTCTCGGCCCTACAGGTCGAAAAGCGAGCTTGGCGTCACGCCATTAGTACAAGCGACCTAAACCATTATCCTGTGGGCGACATATAGGACCCCACACCCCGTCTCAATGTGCTCGTGATGAACATCTTTCTCTGTCGCTACGGGGTAGCTTATCCGTGCCAACAAGGGGTGTCTGCACAATGCTCGATAGCGCCAGTTATGCAAAGGTCCGTGGACCAATATTTGCACAGCTTTGTCGATATCGAAGCTAGAAAAACTGCCAATGACGAGATAACAACTCTAGGAAGTGTCGTCCACTCATTCATCGATGGCGCAAGCGTGACATCGCCTTGGACCATCCATGGCGACCTCTCGACATCGTCTTGGACCATGCGATGCCGACCTCTCCTCTGATGCAATCCGCGCATCCATCACCAGCACCTGAGAGTGAAACGGTGAAGAAGCAAGATGAGGTAACAAAGAAATCCATTGAGGACCCCATAAAGATGGCCACTATTAGTACTCCAACGCAGAAACCTGTAACACCTGGTACTTCAAAGGACAAACCTACAACCCCTGATCCCAAAAAATGGCACATTAGACAGGCTGTATCAGCTAGATCAGGGGAAGCTAGGACCGAGTATGATGTCGTGCGTGAAAAAAGTAAGGGCAAGGGGAAGTCTGATGAACAAGATAATCAACCAAGATTAAAATTCGAGGTAGGGAAGCCCTTAATCACCGATTCGAAGTTAAACAGTCTAACACCCATGATACAGCGATTACATGCATGGTACATGGAGCGATCCAACCAAGACATACTCCCGAAGGTGGTCACTGCAGTTTTCCGTGAGGAACATTTTCACCACGAGGGCTTTGGCTACTTATTAATAGAATTCGATAACTTGCACAACTTGTTCTATCACGACGCCCTCGACATATGTTTTTGAGATCTTTGGACATCGTAAGTGTCTAATATATCAATCTTGGTCTACATTCACGTAATACCGATAAATGTCATGTCTAACTATTTCGTTATATAGATACGAGATGAAGGAACTACGAAGAACCAAGGGGCCAGTGGGATTCCTCGACCCGGGAACGGTTTGCCAAGAAGAAATCGAGAGAGTACCAAAGGAGGTCAAGGAGTACGTCTATAAAGCTTTGCTTAAACTACAAGACAAGGAGTTTATACTTGTACCATACAATTTTAAGTAAGTTCCTCACTAGCTAGTTAAATTACTCGTTGATTTTGTTATGTACTCTAACGTAAGGACTAATGGCTATGGCATCCAGATTCTACTGGATTCTCGTAGTAATTCATCCAGACAAGAGCAAGATGCTGATCATGGATCCACTGGATAAACCTAAAGCAGACTATGAAGTGATGACACGTTTGATAAATGAGGCGTTCAAAAGATATTGTCAGAAGAGCACGAGACACCGGCCATACAAAAAATCCCTTACAATCCGTACTAACTTTCCGGTACGCACGCAAGGAATATTCTTATATCGTATTTCATAGTAAATAGCTCATTCGACGACATCTTAGCTCATTCGATTTTCGCAGTGTCACAAGCAGACGCAAGGAACAAATTTATGTGGGTACTTCGTGTGCCAGTACATGCGCCGAAATCTTAAGTTGGACAATAAAAGACAATGACGTGGAGGTCACCATGCGACATGACACATCGATTCGCGCCACTCAATTTCTATATACTCTCTTAATTTGTTTTTCATACTTACAGTACCTCAAGTCATCTCTACTAGAGGATTGCTTCGCTCAAATCCAAGCCATTCAGGGCAGCTCGCCTACTTCATCATGAAGGAAGTACTCAACAAAACGGCGAGTTTTATGACGAAGACAACAACGATCCACTCCTCCATACTCATTTCTCACATCACGTGTCTCCAACCTCCGAAGACCAGTGAGGCTTCTAGTTTAGGAAACTAGTTTAGGCTTTTGTTACTTCAATTTTTTTCATTACAAAGTGTAAATAACTCTTTGTTCCTTTGAAATGGGAACCCCTTGTTTCGTCAATGCCACTTCTCTTGTCAGTGGTTGATGCTTCAGTGGGACAATCTATTTTGATCAGAAATGTTGTTTACTTTGTTACCAAAGCATGACAAGGCCAGAGTGATTCAAACACTTGTAATTTGTGGTCGGATAAAGACACCGCTCCAAATTAGTGAAGTTGGTATCGATTTGCTTTTATTTTCTGTTGAATGATTACGAGATTTGTTTTCTTTAATAATCGCAATTGACCTTTCGTAAACCTTTTGCTCCTAAGAGATACTATTCCATTGACATGTTTTGCTAATTCGAATGTTTGTGGATGTTGCAGAGAGGCAATTGCTTTGGGGTTATCCCTGAGAAATGCTTTGATGATTCCCACAATGTTTGCTAATTCTGAATGTTTGTGGATGTTGCAGGAGAGGCAATTGCTTTATGGTTTCAGCATTACATACTGTCCCTGAGAAATGCTGTGATGATTCCCACAATGTTATTAATCTTACCATGTGCATTATATTATTTTTTGCATAAATATTTTCCATTGCATATTTAACATTTCTATTTTTTCTCTTGGCCTTTCCAGCTTTACCAATAGCATCGTTGTTCCCCTTCTTGTATTTCATGGTAAGTATTATCATTTGATTCTCTTTTTTTTTTGGTTATTTAGGATATTGTGTTACATACTCACATGACAATATCTGGATAGTAATAGCAATGTTCATTTCTGTATATTTCGGTCTATCTCGGTTATTTTTCATGTCTGTGCACATATGCATCTCTGAAGTGCTCATTTCAATTTTTAGAAATAGACTACATCTCAACCTGCTAGTGTTTGTCTTCTTATTTTCTTCTATGGTTGCTATATTGTTCCTATTAACCTATACCTTTCTATTTAATATTTATAGTTTCTATTGGGATAATTGCAGGCTATTGAATTGTTGGCAGTATCACGATGAATTACGGCAAGATGGAATTCAAATGACCAAGTATGTATATATATATATATATGGCACTCATTAGTGCATATTCAAGACTTGGGAACTTCGACATGGCCAAACAAGTAAATGATGCTCTCTGGACAGAATTTTCTTTTAATTTTTCTGCACCTTTAGGTTCCAATTCTCCTCACACATGATGTACTGCATATTTTCTTAATTGGATAGATAATGGTTATTACTACAAAATGCTAATGTTAAGAAACTAAAGAAAATCTGCTTGAGCACATAATATCTCCGTAACATAGAATGAGGCCTACAATGTAATTTGTTATATGTGATACTTATAAAACCATCCTTGTTTCCTTAGGTTCTTTTGGATAAGGATATTGTGTGTTTGCTTTTGCTTTTCCCTCCTGCCTCTTCTAGGTTTCAAGTAGGCGATATGATTGAACACTTTCAATTGGGAACAATTGTGAACTCATTTTCTCGTGCAATATGTATTAAGGTGTTTGTGCTATCTTGAAGCATGGACAAATAATGGCCTTGCACTTTCGGATAAAAGACGCATGACTCCTTATAATGGTGACACGGATCAACAAATAAGGAAAAGTTCAGTTTTCTGCATGGCTTATTTTGTTATCTAATCTAGTTTGGGTTGGTGTCAAACTCTGAAAAAAACGAGAGAGTTTCAAGTTTAGAAGGTTCATCCGGTTCGGTTTCTTTGTTGCTTTCACTTTCAGTTTGCCGGATTGCAAATAGTGTTGTATCCGGTACAAACTGTATCTATATTTAGGTGAGTCGATTAAGATTAGGAAGTCCACATTATTGTCCATAGATGCATGTAATCTTTAGTCTATATAAGTAATGAAGGAAAAAAAACTGCACCGGTTTGTTGGCAGCACAAAATTTGTTGAGTTCATCTGATTACATATTGTCAGTTTGTCATATTTGTGTACTAAATGTTACGAGGTAAATGAGAAAATAACTACCACAATAACTAATTTGCCATTAACATAATGTGATGGTATGATCTGTATGAGCGAGTAGACCAAAAACATTGTTATGCATAGAGCCACAGATTGTTTCGAACAATTGCATATTTTCTGCCTTTAAGTCAAATCATATGCATGCTATAAGCCCTTCCATAAGAGATAAAACCCTTTTCAGCAAATTCATACATTTTTGCCAATGACACATGACTGATGATTCTGTCTTGGTATTCTCACTTCACTAAGAAATATATGTTTTACCCCATACATTCCATTATTTGTGCTCTCGCTCACATACTCATCAGGGATCATAAAGCACATGACTAATCTTTTCCCTTCCTTTTCATGTATTCCGTAGGCTTGTTTGGATGAGTATTTATAGGAGGATGCCCCATTTGACATATGTAGCTGCCAGGTGAGTGGCCTAGCTTTATATTTCCAAGCAATGAGCTTTCAATTTTCATAGTCTGTTGCTATTGTTGAGTGGGTTCAATGCCTTTATTCTTTGCCAATTGTTAGCACAACTTTGTATTTCTAAATTCTGCTGCTATTGTTCGATGGGTTCAACCGCTTGTTTGCATGAGTATTTATAAATTCTGTACATAGGGCATGGCTAGCACTGCCTGAGGCTAGCCACAAATGCCCGTTTTTTATTTTCCTGTGTCGGACTATCAGTGACGGTTCTAGCCAAAAACCGCCACTGATACTAGTACTATCCGTGACGGTTTTTGGTTAGAACCGTCACTGATATCCTTCATATCGATGACGGTTCTAGCAAAAACCGCCATCGACATTAGTACTATCGATGACGGTTTTGGTTAGAACCGCCATCGATATCCTTCATATCGATGACGGTTCTAACCAAAAACCGTCACAAATAATATTATCTGTGGCGGTTCTACAACCGTCACTGATAATCCTCCATTATCAGTGGCACCAAATCGGTGGCGGTTCGAAAACCGTCACTGATGGTAGTTACGAACCGCCACTGATGACCTTTTTCAAGGTAGTGGGGTGCTAATTAGTAGGGCCCAAGTGTGTGTGATAATTAAGCATGTGTGTGACGTCTCCCTAGAAGCATGCATACAGTCAACAACAACAGGAAGTAGCAATTGCTGCAAACCAAGACCAAAAAAAAATGCAAACTGCCATGCACACCCATGCCTTGCATATCTGCGGCCTTGTCAACTAGAAATGAGGTCTATTAGGTAGCAACGCGCGCAATGCCACGCCGTGAGAAAATTTTGGTCTGAGTTTTTTGCAAAATAACCGAATCTAAATATAATTTTAAATCTTTCGGGTCCAAAGAACTAGTGCTATGTCAAATTTGCGGAACTAGGGGACCCTTTTACAAAATAACTCGTGGAAGGAACTGCTCGCAATTATGAAATGTCAACGTAATTTTAAATCTCTCGGGTCTAAGGAATAAATTTCGGAACCTCAACGTAATCTTAAATCTTCCGGGTAAAGAACCGGCAACCATATTGAATTTGTGAAACTACGGGATCCTTTTTGCAAAATAACCAGTGAAAGAACCTGTTTGTGATTTTAATTTTTTTTTAAAAAAAATCTTTCGGGTCTAAGAACTGGTGCCTGTTTTGAATTTACGGAACTATGGGGTCTTTTTTACAAAATAACCGATGAAAGGACCTATTCACGATTTTGGAATTCCCGGAGGGCTCTTTCGCAAAAAAAAGAGATTCCGGAACCTTAACGTAATTTTAAATCTTCCAGGTCTAAATAAATGGTTTTAGAACCTCAATGTAATCTTAAATTATTTGGGCCTAAAGAATCGGCGCTCGTGTCGAATTTGCGGAACTAGGGGCCCTTTTGCAAAATAACTGGTGGAAGAACCTGTTCATGATTTCAAAAAAAAATAAATCTTCCGGGTCTAAAGAACCAGCGTCCGTGCCGAATTTGCGGAACTATGAGGTCTTTTCTGCAAAATAACCGGTGGAAGGACCTATTTGCGATTTTAGAAGTCCCAAGGGTTCTTTCACAAAAAAACTTACTTGGAGGCTTGCGTGCGCTCAAATCCTTCGAGGCATAATATATACTAGAATGTTTTCGCGACGTGCCACGCCGCGCTGTCCGTGTTTGCGAAAAAACAAAAGATTCTTTTTGCGAAAAATAGTTGGAATAATATAAACGCAATTACGCCCTTTTTTGCATTTATTTAGGGCCCTCTTATGAAAACTCCGTGATTTTGCTGAACCAAAATGTCTTTTTCGTTAAAAAACCATCGAAAAGGGCTACACGTAACTACATTTTTTTGTCACGCTAAAACGAAATATCCTTTTCGCGAAAAATAGTTGGAATAATCTAAAAGCAACTACGTTTTTTCGGCATTTATTTAGGGTCCTATCATGAAAGCTCCGCGATTTTGCTGAACCAAAAGGTCTTTTTCGTAAAAAATTGCCGAAAAGATCTACACGTAACTACATTTTTTAGGGGCACTTGAAGAGGGAGGACAAAAGGCGCGATGCAGCCAAATAGAAAAACTTCATGCGATGTCGCTACCACCGTAAAAAACTTGACCCAAATTCTTTCATGCTTCAAAAATACTACAGTCGAATTGCAAAAAACTATAAAGATACAATCACAGCACATATTTCTCACTCAGGAAAATAGCAGAAACCGAGTTACGGAGGAAAAAATAGAGAGATAGAGTTGTAGAAATATCTCTTTCGACGAATTATTTGGAAAATATCAGAGATCGGGTTGGAAAACCGAGGTGGGAAAATAATCTAGAGGAAAAAGGGCGAAAAATTATTAGAGACGACAATCTTCTTTTGTCGAGCCTAACACTATACGCATTCACCGAGTAATAATACATGTTTAAAAAAATATCAGAGATCGAGATGGAAAATCGAGATGGGAAAAAAGTCTAGAGATAGAGCTGCACACATATTTCTGGAAGCGAAAATATTTTTTCGAGGAAAAACGGAGAAAGGACCTAAACGTAAAGAGTAAGGACCTGTTTGTTACGTTTTTGGACCTATCCGCTATCCCGAAAAATTAGAAAAGGGTTTGTTCGTGATTTGAATTTAATGGGAGCTTTTTTCCTTAAAACAGCGCACGAGGGACCCAAACGCTATTTAGGAAAAAAAATTCCCCTCACAAAAAATCACAAAGGACCTATTCGTAATGTACAGGGACCTATCTGTAATACGAAGAAACACAGGGGCTTTTTTGCGAATGACACGTGGCAATGGGGTTGAGTCGGAAACTTGCAAGCTTTAATAGGGGGTATGATACTAGCCAGTGTCACGCGGTACGCTACGTCATGCAGGATTTCGTCACGCGACGATTTGGTTTTTTTAAAAAAAAATTGGGCGCTAAGCCCCGTCAGCGAATCTGTGGACGGCTATAAACCATCGGTGGATCTGCACCCTTTTTTGGGAGAACAGCGAATCTATGGACCGCTATAAACTATTGGTGAATTTGCATTTTTTTGGGAGAAAACCGGATCTAAACGTATTGTTTTTCCGGCGAATCTGTGGACGTCTATAAACCATCGTCGGATCCGCACCCTTTTTTAGGAGAACAGCGAATCTATGGACCGCTATAAACCACCGGCGAATCTGCATTTTTGGGAGAAAACGTGATCTAAATGTATTGTTTTTTTTTTGAGTTCATCGTGACGAAAATCGCTAGAAGGACCTTTCATTACGTGACGATTTGGTTTTTTTTTAAAAAATTTGGGTGTTAGGCCCTGTTGGCGAATCTTTGAATGGCTATATACCATCGACGGATTTGCACCTTTTTTTGGTAGAACTGCTATAAACCATCGGCGAATCTGTATTTTTTTTGGGAGAAAATTGGATCTAAACGTATTGTTTTTTTCGAGTTCATCGTAACGGAAATCACCAGAAGGACCTGAATGTAAACTGCAAAGGGATGTGAACGTAATTTTGATTTTTTTGAGTCTATTTTATTAAAAAAACCGCCGAAAGGGGGTCTATTTTATTAAAAAACCGCCGAAAGGACCTAAACACAATTTCTAATTTTTTGGAGGGCCTCTCCATGAAGCCGGTGACATGGCACCGGCCAGGAGCTAGCAATTCTCACCACTTTAATATATAGTATACATTATTATTTAGTGCTAGGTGGTGAAGCAACCTTCGCAGGAGTAAAGACTGCAAACATCACTGACCAAAGAAATAAATAAAAATTTCATCTAATTATATTCTGCACATGTGTTCCATAATAAAATGAGTACCATATTATGAATAATAGTTTGTATAAATTGAAATAAACAAATAAATATTTTATGTCGCGGTGATATTACAAATATAATAAAATAAATAAACTAGGTGTCTCAATTACACTACGTGCATAAAACTTATGTCACGCTAGTAAGTAATACATACATTAAAAACAATCTCCGCTTCGGTTATGCTACGTGCAGGTGCTCAATATTTATGAGCACTATGCAATGCTAGTGGTAATACAGGGTGGAGTAAGAAAAAAAGAAACAAGGTGAAATAAAAATAAATAAAAATGATAAAATGGATTGAACTATTATTATGCTGTGTGTATAGATTCTCTTAAAATGAATACTATGCACCAAACAAAAAAATAATTAATGTGAAAACAAATAAAATACCCCTGAGCAAGCATCCGTCAGTAGGGATGACAATCAGGTGGGTACCTCCAGATATGACTGCTGCCCACTCGAACCCGAAACCTGAAACTATGCTGCCCACTCGAACCCGTTAGATTTTTGGGCATAGATTTGTGCCCATACCAGAACCAAATGGGTACCCATGGATAATTTGATGTAACTAAACATGGGCATGTAGAATACCCATTACGTACCCATTGATGTAACTAAACATGGGTACCGAGACCCAATGGGCACACATTGATGTAACTTAATGGGGTTATATGTTTCTAAAAAGTGGGACTCATATGTCATATGATACCATTGGGTGGCCATGGGTACAAATTGACACATACGTCCATCCTATGATATTATCGGGTACTCAAACCCAAAAACCCGTGAGTTCAAAGTGCTACCCATACCTATCCTTATCGGGTCAGGTACCCGTGGGTACCTAAATCCATGGGTAAAACTGCCATCCCAATCCGTCAACAATGCCAAGATTGAAGACTTTTATTTTTATATTTGACATATGTTGCAATTTGGTATAATTTTCTTGTTGGAATTCTTAATAAGGAGTTTTCTCTTAAAGAGATGTAATGAACAGAATTTTTATGTAAATGTATAAATTCTGGAAGTAATGTACCTGCAATACCTGATACTTAATATTTCTTAGTCACATATTCAATCAAATTTTAAACAACTTGTCTATAATGATGTTGGAAGTAATGGCTTATCAAAGACAAGTCATTGTTATCTGTTGACATTTCTTGCTCCGAAGTAACTAACAGTGGGTTAAATTT
Source organism: Guadua angustifolia (assembly GCA_036346375.1). NCBI lineage: Eukaryota > Viridiplantae > Streptophyta > Magnoliopsida > Poales > Poaceae > Guadua > Guadua angustifolia. The sequence goes on along the minus strand of CM070500.1, from coordinate 32,996,395 downwards.
TCTTAGACATTGCTTAAACATTTAAAGCTTGGCATGTAATTATTGTGATCAAATCTCAGAACACGGGCTGTGAACCTTGTCAGTAACTTGCTACTTACTGAGTTTCTCTTATCTAAATGACTTTGGGTCATCTTGGAGGGGTTTAAGCATGAACTTACAGCTGTTAACAATGTTGTTATCCTAATCCATTACAATTGAGCTAGTTTTGGAATGCCTGTTACATAAACTCCTTATGTTGAGGAGCCTAACCCTCCCCTGGCTTACGAGCTTATGCAAGCCCAAGCCTTTCCAATGTGAAGTTTCTTCTTTCAATAGTTTTCTAACTCTAATAGTCATTTAACTTATCTATTTTGTTCTACTACGTATTCATGCCTTTTAAATCTGCAGGGCTTTCAGACCTGACATCTCTAAGTTTCATGAGAAGTGATGGTATTACTAATGAAGGAATGAGATCATTTTCAAATTTAGTTAATTTGGTAAATCTTGATCTTGAATGATGCCTAAAGATTCATGGTGTCCTTGTCATTTGAAAGGTACGTGCGCCCTAAACATCACTACACTCTTACTTAAGGTTTCTAAAATACTAAATTGGACCCTCTGGAGTAATGCCCTCCCTTTTTGGCTTGGCGTCCAGGCGACCAACTGCACTGTACTAGGCTCTAAGTATTTGAGGGCTACGTCTGCTCTGCACTGGACTGGATCGAGAGGAGGCAAAGGAAAGACGACTCACGATCACGGGTGGAGAAACCCTAGTAGGTGCCACCACCGGTAATCCCCTCCAGCCTCCCACTCCCCCTCCGCATCCCCCTCCTCCTCCGCCTCCCAGGACCCTGGCTTCCCCCTATGGCATTCACCGCTCTGCCCTAGAAGCCGCTCTGCGCCTCCACTTCTGGGCTTCCCCCACCGACTAACGCCGCTCTGCCCCGGTTGCCACTCTGAGCCGTGGAGGTCCTAGAGGCTGGAGGAACCAAGGAGGTGACAAGCGAGGAATGGGCTCTGTCCCTCTGCTGGAGGAAGAGCCAAAGATGAGGACCGAGAACTGAGCTGGACACTGAGTATTAAGTAGTATTAAGGAAGAGCCAAAGATGACTAAGCATGGTTATCACTGAGCATGGTTATTAACTCAGTCATATTGAGTAGTATTAGCTCATAACTTCCAATCTATCATGTACTCATTTGTTTGGTGTTGGTTGATGCTGTTGTGGTAGTCATATACTCCTTGATAATAAATCTAATGATGCTTTTGGTTCATGAGTTGATGACAGATTGACAACTAATGTATTGTATTTGTATTGTATGGTATGTATTAGTCATTACTCTGATGCTGACTTGTAACTGCCGTAATTGTTTTATACAGAACTTATACGTATATGGCTGACCAAACAACAAGAACCGCCGTTGGCGAGTTCGGTGATGCTAGTCAAGAGCAGGCATATGATCCATCCAAGGATCCAAAGCAGAAGGCTAAATCGAAGGATCCCGGGTGGAAGTATGGATTTTGGCCCGATATAACGAACAAGGATATGGTGCAATGTATACTTTGCCTAAAACAAATGCATTCAAGCATCAAGAGATTGAAGCAGCACCTTGCCGTTGGTTTTGGGGATTTTAAAAAATGTTCCAAAATCACCATGGCCATAATGAGAGAGATGCAAGATTACATGAAGAAGGCTGCAAGGAACAAGATGATTAATTTAGATGATGATGAAGAGGAAGGTGGAGATGATGATGTTCAAGAGGTTGAGGTTAATCAACAAGTATCCTTGAAGGTGTCATCTTGTCATCCCAGTTCTGGGATAGCAGCCAAGAGGAAACAAGCTTCCATTATGCTCAAACCGGTGGCCAAAGTAACAAAATCAGTTGCCTCCAAGGTAAAAAAAGATACCCGAAGAGGTGGTGGAGGAAAGGCATTCCAAACAATTGTTCCAAACCTCCATGGAGCAATGTATGAGGACCAAGGAAGAAAAAGAGAGGGTGGATATGCATATTGCTAATTTCTTTTATCAATGTGGCATACCATTCAATGCTGTAAATTCTAAGAGTTATGAAATTATGATGGAGTCTGTTGAATAATACGGGCATGGATACAAGCCTCCTAGTTTTCATGAGTTAAGTATGTTGTTGCTTGCTAAGGCAAAGAATGAAATCCAAGCATTAAGGGATAAGCAAGAGTGTGGTTGGAGGCAATACGGTTGTACACTAATGTCAGATGGATGGACTGATAGGAGAGGAAGACACTTGATAAATTTTCTTATCAATTTTCTTGAGGGGACTTTCTTCTTGGAGTCTGTACATGCATCTTGTCAGTCGGTTGATGCAAGGATGTTAGCTGATTTGCTTGAGAAGAGGATTGTGGAGATAGACCTTGACAACGTCGTTCAAGTGGTCACCGATAATGGTGCCAACTTCAAGGCTGCTAGTAAGTTTCTTTTCTTTAGCAAAATAAAAATCTACCTTATGCTGCAAATTACTTGGAACTTAATCTTTTTCTTTTGCAGGTAAAATTTTTATGGAGAGGTTTTCCACTCTCTTCTGGACTCCTTGTGCTGTACATTGCTTGGACCTTATGTTAAAAGATATTGGAAAAATAAGTGAGTTCAAGATGACCATCAATCAAGCCAAGCATGTGACTACGTTCATCTATAGGCATGGGAGGCTTCTCGATGCAATGAAGGAGAAGACAGGAGGGAGGGATTTAGTGAGACCCACAACCACTCGGTTTGCTACTTCTTTTCTCACTTTGCAGAGTTTATATAAGCATAAGGATGCTTTGCGACTACTCTTTGTCAGTGAAGATTGGACTAGGGCCAAATTGGCTCATACAGAGGCGGGGAAGAAAGTTTGTGATATTTTGCTTTTCTTGTGTTTTTGGCATGCTATGGAGGATTGCATAAGAGCATCCCAGCCTTTGTTGATTGTGTTGAGAATTGTTAATGAGGATGAGAAGCCTGCCATGCCGGAGGTTTCAGCAAGTATGGATCATGTTAGGAATAAGATAAGACAGTCTTTTGGAAGCAAACCAAGGGTACTAAAGAAGGTAATGGACATCATTGAGAGGTGGTGTGTGCATTAGATGGAGCAAAAGCTGCATGGGGCTGCATTATTTTTGAACCCAAACAAGTTTTTCAACATCGAAGAAAAAGACATTGACTATGCTTCGAGGCTCAGGATTGTATTCAATTATGTGCTTGAAAAAAATTGTTAATTGTGATGATAATTTGCTTAGAAAGATAAGTGACCAAGCGGATGATTATGAGAAAATGAGGAAGAGCTTTGGAAAGCAATCAGTTGTGATGCAACAAAAAACAAAGAGCCCTCGTAAGTATTAAACTTCTTTTCTAAGTTGATTCATTTTTAAACATTCTAAGTTTTTAACATAGATACAATATTTTGTGTTTTAGTTGATTGGTAGTATGCTTTTGGTGGCCTTGCTAGAGAGTTTCAAAAGTTTGCAAGACACATCCTCAGCCTTTGTTGTTCAGCCTCTGGTTGTGAGCGCAATTGGAGCATCTTCAAATTTGTAAGCAACTAAGTTGTATTTATTTCAAGGCTGCTCATATATTCCAAGTATTTTCTGTTGTTGATTAGTGATTAACTTTCAGATCCATACCAAAAAACCTGCTGGAGCACCAAAGATTGAATGATTTGGTCTACATTCAATACAACCGGAAGATTGCCAAACGTTTTCAAAAGAGGCATGTGGAAGGGATAAATTTTAACCTTTTGATCTTACAAGAGTTTCAATAGGACAATGAATGTGTTGAAATGAATACCGAAGAAGTCCGCCATGGGGAAAATCTGTCATGGGCTCATGTTGATGAAGCCACCGATGTATCACTAATGCTTCAAGATTATAATCTGCCTAGGATGGCCAGGATGTACTCTCAACGTGGTGTAAATTTGAGCTTAACAACTGAAGGAGAAGATCAAGGCTCATACAAGGATGAAGTCTATGAACCTTTGGTGGCCAATAATTGTTAGGAACGGACTTCCAAAATCCAAACCCGCTGTGTATAACCTGCTAGTCCAGGAAAAGCTAGCACACGCAGTGGAAACAATGATGATAACATAATCATATCACGAATCGAATAACATTACTTAAGAAAAAAGAGTATTAGCCTTAAGGCCAACTATTACAAATAAACAGCCTCACTGCTTGAGTTCAATAAGAAACAACAGAAATAAATTAACAGCAGCGGAATAAGCCAATCTATTTGCCCAACAGGCAATCAACCACAAGTATAGAACTTGTAGCCACCTTCAACTTATGCGCACTCTTCTGTGGAAAGTTGGGATGTTGCAAGGGTGAGCACAAAATGTACTCCGCAAGTCTTGGAAACATAATGCATGGCTGAACAATTGAAGGCATAGTATGGATCTTTTGGCATAAAACAGAGTTTAACTTTAAATACCAATAGTAATTTCACAAAGCATCATTTGACCAAAGTGTAATTGAATAAATAATTGAATTTGATATAACAACTAAACAGGTTCCAACCACCTAACGGGCTCCAACCGCCAAATCATAAACCGAGAGTTCCAACCACTCACGGATTTCCAAACCATAATTTTTATTTAAAACAAAACTATAAGATCTACAATGTGCTAGCGTACCTCGCCTACCCTTGACCGTGGGCCCGGCTACTTAAGTAGTTTTAACTCTGCAAAGTATGTACAATTTTACCCATAAGACATGATCGACTCTTGTTACCACGTAATTAACACACTTTGTTTGGTGTGTCAGGAGAGAGATCATGACAAGGCCTTTACAATGCACAACATTGCTACTAACTTCGCCCGCTAAGGTTTCACCGCTGCTAGGGTTCTAGCCACCAGTATAGAAGCCCCCTCTTGCGTTTTGCGAGTGTCTACATCCGACATCCACATCCTACCAAGTGGCGAAGCCAATAACGAGACACACAAATTAATTAGCCAGGTCGTACCCATATAGACTTGTGGTTGTACGGTAGTGCTCGGTTCATGATAACAAATGCTTCAGTCCTTAATTGACTAGGGTGGAACATTCACTTTACAAGGTCTCGTGCATCCAACACCCACCAAAACATCCATCCGCCCCGGTCTAAGCTATTTCCACTTTATCTTATTTAAATAATAGTAGCAATACCAATTGCCACAACTTAACAAATAAGTTTAGACAATGTTTCAAAAGTTTTTCATAACGGCATAGTATCGAAACGTTTAAGCTAGACTAAGCAGTTCTACCATCCCAAGCTCCACTATTGGTTATCACCAGATAAAGTAGCTAGTATCATCAAGGGTGACAAAGATTCGTCATGATTAAAGTCAATGAGGGTATACCACAACTGGAATTTAGCTAAACCTTAACACTACATTTAAAGTACATTGCGTAAAATAAGCATGTATAATTTAAAACAATATAAGCTTTTCATAAAATTTGACAACAACATGTTCAAGGAAGACTTGCCTTCGTTGCCTCCTATTGGTTCAACACACTGACGATTAAGCGAGCTTCATTGCGTGCTTACATGCAAAACGAGAACAAATAAATAAAACAAATTAAAAAAAATTTCAAAAAAATAAAAATAATGATACTAGAAGATAGATCATGAATTTAGAAATTTGAATAACTGGAATCGGAGCTTGAACGAAGGAGAACGCGCTCCTAGAAGTCCCTCGGATCAGAAAATCAGAAAATAAAAAGGGGTGACATGTGGCAGGATTTGATTGGCTGGAATTTCAGATTTTTGGGAAATTCAGAAAAAGAATTGGGATTTCACCGACATGTGGGGCCCACATGTCGGCGACTAGTTCACAGCGAACCGGGTTCACCGAGAGGACTTTGAGATGGCATGGCAGACCAGACGACGTGGAAGCCAAGCGTGAGGCTAAGGCTGACGTGGCATCAACGCGGCGACCACACGGCACGAACGCGGAAACTGAAGCGGCATTGACCTGGCAGGGCGCGAGGCGACGCGGTGGCCACGCAGCGGCTACGCGGCAGAGCAGGGCTAACACGGCTCGGATGTGGCATTGACACGGATGCCAGTGCGGCTCGGTCGGCGTGGATGCCAGTGCGGCTCGACCGACGTGGAGCGGCAGCACAACGCTGGAGGTGGGGAAGATGAAGTGGTTGCACGCGAAACCACGACGAGACGCGATCGGGACAAAGGGCGGAACAGAGAGGACTTCGTGGCAAACCTGATGATACCCAAAATGACAGCGAGGAAGCTCACCGGTGGCAGCAAATGGTGGCGGAAAGGTTCTCAGGATGGCGGCGCTAGGGTTTGCATGATGAGGCGATTGGGTCGGTGAAGCACAGAGAAGACGAAGGGGAAGGGGCAGCATGTTTTATAGACGCGGACGCCGAGGAGTTTGGCCCGGATACGGCGCGGTGGGCGCGAAAAAAGCGGCACCGGTTGTGGGCGAATTAGGCGGCGAGAGTCTGGCGCGAGGACAACGGCCGAGACGCTAACAGACGGGACCCACACATCAGCGAGCCGACGCAGAGCGGGCCGAGCCGAGGGAGCTAGGTCGGGAGAGCAAAGGCGGGCTGGAGGTAAGGGAAAACAGGCCAGGCGGGGAGATGAATAGGAACGAGCTGCAAGGGGAAAAGGAAACGGGCCATAGAAGAATAAGGCCAGCGCGTAAAAAGGGAAATAAAATGATTTTCTAATTTTAGAAATTCCAGAAAAATGAAAAAGTTGAAATAAATGACAAATAAATTATGGAAAAATCCCAGAAAATTCTCAAAAAGACTTTTAAGCATTTGGAATCCAAATAAATTATTTTGAACTCATTTTGACTTAAAATATTGATTTAAATCATTTTCTTGCACTTGAGAGCTCAAACTTAAATCATAGAAATTTTAAAAGCTTAGAGGAAATTTTAAAAGGCCAAAATTTGGAATGTTACAATAATCTAGACATTGATGATGATTATGGCCAAACGCCACCTACTTTCCTCATGAGTCGACCAAGTAATGAGAATCATCGAGATGATTTAGACTTAGACATTGATGTTTGATTGTCTTTGTCCTTGGAACATTATATTTATGTTTTAATGTCCTTGTTCTTGGAACATTATATCTTTGTTTGAAACTTTTAATGTCTTTGTCCTTATAATATTCTCAATTCTGTTTTCAAGATATTTTTGTAGTTTATGTGAACTCCATGTATCCGACAACCTAGTGTTTCTTCTTGCTGACATCAGGTAAATCTCCTGCTTGTACTAGAGAAAATCAAGGCAAACTGCTGGATGGATTGAGTTATTTCAAACTCTACATCAATGTTTGGACAGCAATGATTTGGATCATATAGAAGGTGCTATGGCTGATATATAGAAGGTACTACACATCACTCCTCACTTCTACTATATTTGAACTTGAATTATGATTTTGTATATAGGGAACTCGAACTATAATTGAGCTTCAAATCTAAACTAATTGGTCGCCTAACTGTCACCTAGGCGTCCAGGTGCCTCGGAGGCGTCTAGCCTCGCCGGGACGCTGTGATAACCATGGGTATATCAGCTGCATTTGTCCTTTTATTCCAGGCCTGAGAAATCTAGAGTCACTGAATGTGAGATATTGTTACTACATTACAGATTCAGATATCAAGTATTTATCAGGTAGCTGCACATCTATTTGTGTCTTTTGAATCACATATTTGGGTGTTTCTTATCTTTGAGGTAAACAGAACTACCTGTTTTCCAATTCCTAATTAGAATGTTGATCTTTTCCTTGATGATTCAAAGATCCATCCTTTTCATTTGGAGTTTTATGTCCGGGCCAATCTAAAGCTTCTCATGTATTCTATTTATCATTAATTTCTTTTCTGTAGGTTTGTCCAACCTAACTCACTTGAACTTGGAGGGCTGTCCAGTGACTGCTGTTTGTTCGGAAGCTATCTCAGGTCTTGCAACTTTTCTTAATAGTTAGTAGCGCCTTGTGCCTCTTCTAAGTCTTGATAGTGTTATACCTCTGTGAAAGGTTCATTTTTTTTTTGTTGCTTGCTTGCTTCATATGCTCATAGAGGCTCTTGTATCGCTTCAGTTGCGCCTTATAGAAAGTTAAAGTGTTTCTTGTTTATGGTTTCTATTTTTTTAAAAAAAACTTTTGTCAAAATATGTGCCACAAAAAGTGTTCGGCATAAGGCACAAGATTATACTCTCACATGAGGTGCGTGATATGAGACTTAACCTAAGAAGTTTGTTGAGCATGACTTAAAAATGTCTTATAAAACAATGCTCAGTCATTGGGCACATTTTATTCCAAAAAATGTTGGTCAAATTCTTAGAGCAAGTCAGCAAGGTGTTGATCACAGTTCACTGTAATCAGACAACCACTTGTTTATGGAAAGTTAAACTGTTGCCATATATATATATGTATATATGTGTGTATATATATATATATATATTGTGCGAGTGATGTTCATATGATGTTGCACAACCCTCTTTTCTCGCTCATAGAAGGCTACTGTTAATGTTGATTCTATTTCAAGGCCTACTAATGGGAAAAGATTATATGTGTATGAGCCTGAAGAAATATGGAAACTAGAGCTTCTCACAAGGTGTCTGAATCTGTGCTGCTTGGAGGGTGATTTGTTGTTCCCTATGTAGCTGTAGAGGTGGCAAACAGAGTTATGATGCACCGTAAGCGTGTCTGATTTGTTTATTATCTAGTTTGTACCTTCTATTTATGAATGGTCACGATTTTTTTTTTAGATCAACGAATGGTCACGATTTGTGTTAGCTTGTACCTCAATTATCTCTTAAGTGCACAAAAGATCGATTTGGATTACCTGAAGCTGTGTTTGAAATGGTCCATATGAGAAATGTGTTCAAATGGTCCGCATCACAAACGGTTACTGATATGATTTATATTAGAACAGTATATAATAGGTATTTCACCGACAGTTTAAAAATCATCTGTGACGTTTAGACCTGTTTGTGTTGGTTATTCTGTAATAGTGAACTATTTTTTTTATCTTCGGCTCAGTCTCTCTCTCTGTCCCCAGGTCTCTTTCCGTCTCTCGTCGCCGGACTTTGGCAAGAGAGCTCCGAGGACGCCGAAGCCGCCACCGAGGCGGACCAAGTCGACCGGCCCAGCGCCGCCTGCCAACAACCCGTCGCTTGGCCCGCCGCCGCCTGGGCCTCCACCACGCCTGCCGGGCGGTGCTTGCCCGCCACCGCCGTCTCTAAGAAGTCTTGGCAAGGGCCGTGCGCCCGCGGGCGGCGGTGGAGACAGGATGCGCCGCGCACCCGAGATCGTAGTGTTTTACCAGTCTGTGATGAAGCGTGGGGAGGCCAGGCAGACGGGCTCCTGTCTCCCGTAGCTTCAAGGTGGCCGGCAGGTCGAAGGCCGGACGGAGCGACCTGATCGGCGAGATCGCCAAGAACTCCTCCCATCTCCTAGCCGTGGGTACGGATTAATTGCTCTGATTGATTCCTGACACCGTTTCTTATATTCTCTTCGAGTGCAATATAGGAATAATTGTACTCGGTGTTGCAGGCACAAGCCGATGTGGACACCCAACGGGACTTCGTCCGAACCTTTGGCGACCGACGTCCTGGAGGCTACCTTCACGAACTATTAAGTTGCATGCACCAACCAGTTCACCTAAAAGCTTAAGCTGATGGGGAAAGATAGGCCGTACTTTATATTTCCAACACTCCCCCTCACGTGGAGACGCCTTGGGCAGCACTCAACACGTGGAAATAGGAGCGGACGCTAAATTGCGTCTACCAGGACTCGAATTCGAGACCTCCTGGCTCTGATACCATATTAAGTTGCATGCACCAACCAGTTCACCTAAAAGCTCTAAAAGCTTAAGTTGATGGAGAAGAATGGGCCGTGCTTTATATTTCCAACACGAACATCGAAGATGTCGTTGCGTTTGTGATCTAGCTTGACGAAGAGCTCTCCCTCTTGGTGACTGTCCACTCGTTGCTTGCAGTAACATTTAATTGCCATTTTCGAAATGGACGGCTAGACCAAAGTACACTTTTGATTGGAACGTGCTCCTGATTAACTAGGAGGCAATGCATACATGCATGATAAATCATTGTTGGTTTTAAGAACGCATTATGAACGAGCAGTCCTCGAGCACTTCGACTGCCCGGAGGAAAGAGCAGACGCATTACGAGACGCGGCTGCGAAGTATCAGGGGCTTCTACAATTAGAGAAGCAGATTTCGTCGTTCGTCGATGATCGCACGCTTTCACCATGACGTAGCGCTCGGCAAGATGTACTCCCTCTTTGAAAAGCAGGTCTTCGTCGCAGTCCAGATTGCCGCTCAAAAGAAAAGGTCCGGGCTGAATTCTATGTTACTGATCAGCATCAGACATTATAATTGCTTGATCCTCTGTCCTACTGTTTTTCGATCAAAAAAGAATCGCTTGATGCACTGACTGTCTGAGTCCAATTTTTCTGTCTCTCTTTAGAACAGAAAGAAAAAGAGCGTCTATTAAGTTCTTATAAGATCGTGACACGGCAGACACGAAGAGCAACCTTGTATCACGGTACAAGCAGCAAGACGTTCCAGTAGGTTGGATGGCAGACAGGTTTAATTGTCAAGGTGCATTACGTTACTCTTTTGTGAGCTAGATAGCATTGTGGTACCTAATTAGCTGGAAGTTACGTCTCAATTCTTGCATGCGTTGTCATGTAATGTGGCAGATCAAGTTGGCATGCGTCAACCTACTAGTAAAACAGTACAAGCATGATGAGGGTGGTTTCGGAGATTGATGGTTTAAGTGGCATCAACCAAGAGCAGAGCAGGGAGGCCGCACTATTCCAACGCCTGAAAGAGCAAAACGGAGCTGTCTTGCACCATTAAGGAGTTAGGTTCGCCCTCCGGGTTCAACAGGTAAAATATCTCGTCTGATTATTTTTCCAGATAGATATGATGGGCAATTTTAGTTTTGGTTATTACAAACTAGAAAGAGGTTTGTGAAGCGAAGTAAGGGCTTGTTTAATTAGTAGAGTTTCAGATCCCAACTTCACTTGAGATCTAAAACTTGTAGACTAAAATAAAATGAATTAAGTTTATATTTTTGGTCTAAAATATAAACAAGATGATCTACTTAAACACTCTTAATGTACTCACAGCACCAGCTTTACAAATCTGGTGAAGTTAGAAATATCCAGTTCCACCAGATTTACGGATCTAACGGAGCTGAAACCCTAACAAACACACCCTAAGTTGGCAGTATTATCGTTGCTTTCATCTTAGTTCGCAGGCGGATTCACCGCTGAAAGTTTGGGTGCTTTCAATTAGCAAATTAAGAAGACGGCATACTAATGTAACAAGTTGACAACACGAAGGTAGAGGCTGTAAATATCCCAAGACATGGCCGCTCTTTAAGTCCGGTGTACCAAATTAAAGAAGAAAAAGAGAATACAGAACAGGTTATGCAAGTCCTGGTTCATCGATTGGTTTTCCTCACACCTTACCATGATGAAAATGTCAGTATGCGCTGCTTGTTAGTGTTAGCAAGACGAAATAACTGGAAACAAGATTTAACGTAAAAAAAACCCTTATAAGAAAAAAAACAAATGAAACAATCCACTATAATGGTTCTAATGTTTATATATACAGGAGTTGGCTTTATAGTCAAAAGAGTTCTAATTGTAGAAGACTTGGACTAACAATTTATTTAGATAAAACCAAAAGATATTGTAAGTTGAAATATTGAATTATCTCCAACAAATCTCTCCTTAACTTAAAATCTATAATGAAATTATTTCTAGAAAACCCCGAAGGGTAATTAAGCACCATGAATATAAGTGCGTTAAAAGTCGAAATGACTACTGAATAAAGAAAACTGGAACAGTCAATCCAAACACTTGTACTACGAAAAATCATAAAAGGTATAAAAGACTAGAATAATCATTTATAAATGCTTCTTATGAAGTGAGATTGAGCAGACCATCAGTAGGTTAAGGAAAAGACTGAAACAGTCAATTCAAACACACAATTACCAACAAAGCAGAAGAAAAAAAATTTGAGTCTTCAAGGATTCATAACTCCAGTAAAGTCTAAGTCTGTGCAACTAACCTCTTGAAACAAACACTCAATCATCAAACGGCATAAGCCAAAGCAACATATGTGGTGTTAGGTAGATAGCAAAAAATACATAATATGGATTTTTAACATGCTCCACAGGGAATATAAAATTTGGCAAACTGCCTATCGAAAATCTATGCAGGATCGAAATATACTAATGTAGCAATCAGAGGGGGGTGAATGATTGCGCGGAAGTTAAAATCAATTTTTTATGATTTTTAAAACACCCTAATTTAAACTCAAATTGTTTGGAGACCAGTTCACAAGTTGAGAGACCAGTTTACGCAGTTGGGAGACCAGTAGACCAGTTCGAGAGACCAGTAGAACAGTCAGGCGAACAGTATAGCAGTCTGGGTGACCAGTAGAGAACTTGGGCGATCAGTAGAGCACTTGGGCGACCAGTTTGGGCACTTGGGTGACCAGTTTGGGAGACCAGGCAAGCAGTCGGGCGACCAGACGAGCAGACTAGCGACCAATTCATAAAAATAGAAATTCCTAGAGATTCAACTGTTGGATTGATGTACAATTTTAATTGTAGAAACTAGACTCAATTCCACAGCTAATACAAAAAGAATCAGGTCGATCGGATTTACGGATCTAAATTAATGACCTTCGCAAGTTGTCTAAAATAATTTGCGATCTAACAATGATGGATCAAACTCAAACGAGATTAACCAACGATCCCACTATTGGATTGATATGAAATTTTAACTGTAGAAACTAGATTCAATTATGAATCTAACCCAATAAGAATCAATCCAATCGGACCTACAGATCTTGAGATATTACCTTCACAAGATGATACCTTTGCAAGAAACTGAACTCCGTGATGAACTTCGTGACTGCTGCGACGGACAAAACTTCAGGCGATCGATCAACTATGCCGAAGCCAAGAGCTTGTAAGAAAGATCTTTATTTTTGATCTGGTTACAGTACTCAAACAAAAGAGTACAAGCCCTAAAACCTGGCTCACTACATAAACAGGAGACATCTCCCCCTATTTATACAGAGCAAACATAACGAGATTGAATAGAACTCCACTTCCAACATGGAAAGAGTCTGTATACATCTCAACCTAGCCCAACATGGCCAAAAACAACTCTTGCACGTATGTACAGCCTACATGCTGTAAATACGTGACTAACCAGCCTCCATGTGCATGTTCTCTAGCCCGAACGTCCCACATGACATCCTTGACCACCAAGACCTCGATTCCTCCCTGAACCTAGTCCCGAACCTCATTTCTTCCATGAACCTAGTTCCGGTCCTGTCATCGACCACGTTCGCCGTCGAGCAACACCTGCACATGAATAAACAAAAAACAATTCCGAGCACAAGTCCACGACTTGACTCAAAGTCAATCCATGCAACTACTCACACGAGTGAATTGCATCAAGCAAAACCATCATCATGCTATCACCAGCATATTAAACAAATCCGAGCACAAGTCCACGACTTGACTCAAAGTCAATCCATGCAACCACTCACACGAGCGCGTTGCATCAAGTAAAACCATCATTATGCTATCACAGCATATCAAACAATCATGTTAAACAACACATACACATGCATATATAAAACATGGCATGATCACAACCACTTTGCAATGCCAATTTCACCATTCAGCTAATTTTTCAGCACATGATTTCACAATCTCCCCCTTGATGAAAACATTGGCAACACCATTTAAAACTGAACATTGGCATTCACCTCACAAGAAAAGTTTTAAGAAGTTTTGTTTTAAAACAAAAAGGAAAATGAAAATCTCCCCCTAAAAAGAAGAAATAATCTCCCCCTAAAAAGAAGAGGAAAGAAAGAAGAAAGATGTGTGTGAATGTGCAATATGTGTCCAAAATTCTCCCTCTTTGACTCCAAAATTCTCCCCCTTTGACAATGGATTCATCAAGAATACAAAAGAGAGAACAAAATCTTTTTGTTTATTTTTAGTTTGTTTTTTATGTACTGAGCATTATGAGCTATGCATAAATGTAACAAATTCATCACCAAGTCATGCTATCAAAAGTACTTGTACCCTCAAATCTACACATAAACAATGTAGAGTAAGCATAACTAGAAATCAAGTACTATTAACGATTTTTTGCATGGCACGATCTCCCTTTCGCAACAATCTTAAAACCTGAAAACTTTGAAAAAAAATTTGTGCACTTTATTTGTGCTTGAAAAACTAATTCATTAATTTATTGTAACAATAACAATTGCAAGGAATTACATGCACTATCAGCCTTACTTTTCAACCATGCCAAGCAGTCACAAGCTTAAGGTTTCATGGTTTCGGTTATACACAACATCTTCCAAGTTCATATCAAAGTGCAATGATAAGCAGTCTCGTAAAGAAGAAGTGCGACAGTACATAATCTTGATCTTGCATTTATCAACAATCACTTTTTGAGCTTTAGCACATAACTTTCATATTTAGCACTTTTTGAGCAGGATCAAGATTGTCAAGAAAGTTCAACCATGACAAGATTTAATTCAAATTGTCATTCTATTTAAATAGTCATGTCATAAACTACACCATATATGTATAAACAAGAAGTTGCAAAGACCTTGTAACATAAACATGGCTTCAAATGACATATGTGTATGAAATACAATGCTCAATACTTTTTCATTGTTTTCTATTTTTTTTGTTTTTCATTTAAGAAACACACAAAATAAAAAGTATGTTACAAAATATTACAAAAACATCAAAAACTCCCCCTAAGAAATAACCCATCGGATGAACCACCCCAAGTTCTCCTCGAATAAAAGCAAAATGAGAAGAATACAAAGGTTTTGTGAAAATGTCTGCCAAATGATGTTCAGTATCCACATGATGAAGCACAATATTTCCCAACCCCATAATCTTTAAGTGTAGCTACTATCCAAAGAATTTGAGAACAGCAACTAGCAAAGACCACATATTGATTTCAGCAGCTTGATTGTGCAATGAAAGATTGTTTTCTAGATGACCATGCAATAAGAGAATTACCCAAGAAGTGACATGAACCAGATGTACTTTTTCTATCAATTCGACAACCTCCAAAATCAGCATCAGAGAATGCTCTTAAACTAATGCATGAGGAAGCAGAAAGCCATATACCAAAATCTTGAGTACCATGAAGATACCTGAAAATCCGCTTGACAGCTTGTCGATGTGAAATACGTGGGGAAGCTTGAAAGCGAGCACACAAGCACACAGCAAATTGAATATCCGCCCTTGATGCAGTGAGATATAAAAGTGAACCTGTCATGCTTCTATATTCCTTTTGATCAACCATCTCACCATCTTCATCCGGATCAAGTGTGCAAGTGCCTCCCATGGGTGTCATGATCGGCTTGCAGTTTTCCATCCCAAAGCGGCGAAGCAAATCTTTTGTGTACTTACTTTGATGAACAAAAGTACCTTCTTTCGTTTGTTTGATTTGCAGTCCCAAAAAATAAGTTAACTCACCCATCATACTCATCTCAAATTCCTTCCTCATGGTTTCTGAATACTTAGACACTAAAACATGAGAGGAACCACCATAGATAATATCATCAACATAAATCTGAACGAATAGTTGATCAGTGCCTTGCTTGAGTAAAAAGGGAGTTTTGTCAACTTTTCCCATTATAAACCCCTTTTCAAGCAAAAAGGTTTTTAGCCTATCATACCATGCTCTAGGGGTTTGTTTTAATTCATACAAAGCTTTTGACAATTTGAACACATGGTCTGGATGTTTGGGATTTTCAAAACCAGGTGGTTGCTTAACATATACCTCCTCATTAATATAGCCATTAAGAAACGCACTTTTCACATCCATTTGATACAATCTAAAACCTTTAAATGTAGCAAATGCTAAAAGAATTCTAATGGCTTCAATTCTAGCAATAGGAGCAAAGGTTTCATCAAAATCTAAATCTTCAACTTGAGTAAATCCTTGAGCAACCAATCTAGCTTTATTCCTGACAACAACACCATCCTCACTTTGTTTGTTTTTGAAAACCCATCTAGTTCCAATTATATTAAAATCAGAAGGAGGTGGAACAAGTTTCCAGACTTTATTACGTTCAAAATTCTCTAATTCCTCATGCATGGCATTGATCCAAGATTCGTCAGTTAATGCATGAGATATATCTTTAGGTTCAAAAGAAGCAACAAAAGCAGAGTGAGCATGAGAATCAGAATCAGTAAACCTGAATCGGGTGACTCTCTCATTCAAATCTCCAATTATTTGTTCAGGTGGATGTCTCTTTTGAATGTGCAAAGGAGCTGTAACTTCAAAAACTTCTCCTTCTCCTTCTTCATTTTCAGTATGTACAGAAAATGTTGTGGCTTGCAGATGCTCAGCTATAGGTGATGTAGTGGTAGGTGCCAAAGGTGCTACAGTTGGCTGTGCAGTAGGAATCAACACTTCATCCTCAACATCATCATCATCATCATTAAGAAAGATACTCTCCCCCTGAACATATGCATTTGTACCTGCATCAATTGAACTAGTGTCAGGACTAGCCTCATCAAAAGTAACCTCACATGTTTCTACAATTTTGTTAGTCTCCAAAACAAGTACACGATAGCCACGAGTATGAGCAGGATATCCAAGAAAAATACCATCAGTTGATCTAGCTTCAAATTTATCAAGATTTCCAGATTTCAAGACAAAACATTTGCATCCAAAAACTCTAAAATGAGATACACTAGGCCTATGACCAAAACGAAGCTCATAAAAAGTTTTGCCTAGCTTCGATCTCAAAAACACTCTATTAGAAACATAGCATACAGTTGAGATTGCTTCAGTCCAAAACTTCCTAGGAGTGTGATGTTCATCTAGCATAGTCCTAGCCATCTCAACCAAAGTTCTGTTTTTTCCTTTCAATTACACCATTTTGTTGAGGCACTCTTGGTGAAGAAAATTGATGATCAATTCTTTTCTTAACACAAAAGTGATCAAAAGAAGAATTTTTAAACTCAGTACCATTATCACTTTTGATAGCTCTAAGTGCTCCTGGATGATCAACAGATAATCTAGTAACAAGACTTCTAAAATGACTAAAAGCCTCATCTTTAGATACCATAAAATAAACCCAAGAGTATCTAGAATAATCATCAACAATAACCAGTACATACCATTTGCCTCCAAAAGATTGAACACGAGATGGTCCAATCGTGTCAAGATGTAGTAGCTGTCCTGAAGCATTTGTCATCACCATGGTAAGAGGTGGATGTGAACCTGCAGTCATCTTACCATGTCTACAAGAAGAGCATACTAAATCGCTATCACCCTTAAGCTTAGGCAAGCCACGTATCAGGTCTAACCCACTTACATGAGTAAGATGATCAAAACCAACGTGACCAAGTCTACGGTGCCAAAAGAATAAATCTTTAGAAACATTAGCAACTAGACATCTATACTTAGAAGAAAACGATGCATCAAAAACAGCTTTAAATACTCTTCCAAAGCGTGAAATCCTGAACACAAGATCACCTGAAGCATCTAAAACATTGCATTCATTTTTCTTGAAACATACTTTGAGATCTTCATCAATCATTTGAGAGACAGAAAGCAAGTTGTATTTCAAGTTCTCAACAAGAGCCACATCCTTGAACATAAACTTGTTATTTACCTTTATTGTACCTTTTCCCACAACAGGAGTGGAAGAAACATCTCCAAAAGTAACACTTTCAGCACGAGATGCACGAGTGAGGGAGGAGAACCAATTCTTATCACCGGACATGTGGCGTGAGCATCCGGAATCAACTAGCCAAATGTTCTCCTTCCTCGTGCGAGAAGCCTACATAAAAACAGAGAATGTCGAGGCCTCAGTACTAAGGTTAGAAATAAGATATTTAGGAATCCAGTACTGAGACACACGACGAGTAGGCACAACACGAGAATGCTTGTGTACAGAATCAATTTTGCCTTTTCCCGTGTTTCTTGCAACAAAAGGTGTTTGCATCACCCTAGGCACAATGAGGAGTAAATTGTGCCTTCCTGAAATTAGATCTAGCCTTAGCCTTTTCTTTCTTTTACTGTTCGGCTAGCCTAAAGCAAAAATCTACTAAATGTCCATCTCTACCACAATGAGTGCAAGTGTACTTAACATGATGTTTAGCTTTAGAAACAGAAGCAACATTTGCATTCATCACAGTAAAATACAAAACACCAACAGACTTAAAAACAATTTTCTTAGGCTCATTGATAATTTCAAATTTTCTACTTTCAAGTACCTTAACAATAGTGGGAGCATGTTATTTATGATGAGCATAAGAATCAAAACCTAAACCTTTGTTATGAGTGCTGACTCTTGATTGATCCAAAATCGTGTTTAGGTTTTTCTTTTCTTCAGTGAAACGTTCCAAAGATTTTTCCAAATAATCAACCTTTTGTGAAAGAGTTAAACAATTATTACAGAAAACGTCCACTTTTCCTTTTTGCTTGCGACAAGTTGAGCATGAAAGAACCTCATGAGTGAGCAGAGCATCTGTCATTTGAGAAACCCTAGCATTTGCATCATGCAACTTCAATTCTAGAATGGAGCATTTAGAACATGGAGTTGAATCATACAAATCAGTAGTTGAACAGCTAGTATTTTTAACATGTTTCTCATTTTCCTTCTTTTCAACATTAACTTACTCAATCAAAGAAGCATGTTCTTTTCTGAGTGAAGTAAGCTCAGTGCAAATTAAGTCACATGATTTACAAGCATCATCATCAGGAATCAAAGATTTAAGTCTAGCAATTTCAGCATTCAAAGATTCCACAACAACATCATGTTTCTTAATTTTCTTGTCGCGTTTATCAATAAATTTACCAAGACGAGCAACAGCAATAGCTAATTCATCGTAAGAAGGTTCTACCTCGTTAAAGTCGTTGTCGTGATCGTTCTCAGTGGAGCTTTCATCACTTCTGGCCATGAGACACAACCCTGTCAGTTCATGCTTGTTTGAAGTTGTTGTGCCATCTTCGCTGCTATCTGAATCCACATCACTCAAATTTACTTGTTCAAGAGCAGAAAGAACCCAGTGGACAACTTTGCGGTTGATGAAGCTCTTTTTCTTTCTATCACTTCGAGAGAACTTCTTCTTCTCTTTTCTTTTGTCATTGTCCTTCTCCTCCCTTGATGCTTTACCTGCAAGTTTAGGATAATTTGAACGGATGTGGCTGAGATCACCACACTCATAGCATCTTGGAGGGCCACCACCAACTCTCTTCCTTATTCTCACATTCTGCAAAGCTTTATTAAAACGAGAAGAGAGCAGTGCCAAGTCTTCTTCAGGAAATTCTTCAATCTGTTCATCGGTTAGTGAAGACAAGGAAGACAAAGCAAGACTTGAAGAAGTATTATTCTGAGACATGCTAGACATGCTAGATTTCAATTTTGAAGCGTTGTGAAATCATGTACTGAAAAATTGCCTGAATTTCACCATTCAATGCCAATTTCACCATTCAGCTAATTTTTCAGATCATAAGTTACTTTTACCACTCTATCCTTTAGCACTTCATTCACGCCTTGACTGATTACATAGATAAGTGCTAGGCCACGATTTCTCAGATCATAAGTTACTGCGGAAAATATAGTAGACCATACTCTTCATTACGACATAAAGCTAGGATGCACATCACGAACAAGGAAAATAATGGTTACAACTTCTCGTCTACTGAGTGCATCGAGGCCACTTCCCTTTCGCCCATGCCTCCGGTGGGGCTTCTCTGGCACGACGTGCCCTCTCTCGTTTCCTCTCTCTCTCGGCCTCCTTCTCCTCTACTTCCTTCCGACGTGCCTCCTCGCGTGCCGCGTCACGTTGCGCTTGAAGCTGCCGTCTGAACTCCTCGTCTCGGACGCTTTGATCAAGGAGCCTTTGGTCCTCCGGATCGATCTCCATATCAAACCACGTCTCAAATTCACACAGCGGCGGAGGCGACTGCATGAAAAATAAATTAGAAAAGTTTCACGTACAAATATTACGAAACACGTATGATTGTTACCAGCTGACAATTCTTCAAAGCCTTCTCCGGCGGGTCGAATTCATAGTTGCGACACATCCAATACCTCCTCTTCCAAGTTGGAATATCCCAAGAGCGGACGAGCTTGCAAGGATCTCCGCACAGACACATTGGTGGTACAACGTCGACAGGTACGAAGAGGTCCTGGAACGCGATGTTGCGCGGCCACGCCGAAGCGCCTACCTCTTCCTTCGCCTTCCCCTTTCCACTTGCACGCCTCGGCATTTTTCGATTGAACCTCTACTTATCTTTTCTTCCCTCTCCTTCCCTTCTCTCTTTTTTTCTTTCTTCTTCTCTCGCTGCTGGCTGTGCGAGGTCGCGAGCGAGAGCGAAGGTTATAAAGGGTAAATATCGCCTGGGTATGGGGTGATCGCCCGATACTGGGGGGATAGGGCCCACCATATTTGTATTTAATATTTGTTTTATCTCGCCCACACGTAAGTGGTATCCCGCGTTGCGTAGGTCGCTCTTGATTTTCTCAGATTTTTGGGCGTATCCGGCTGTCCATGAGCTCGAAAACCCCTAAGTGGCCACGATTTCCGTGGTTTCGTGGCCGCAAGTGCCTTTTCCGATTTTCGCAACTTCCTGCCAGGGCAACATCTGGCTATCTCGCCCACACGTAAGTGGTAGCACGCGTTGCGTAGGTCGCCCTTGATTTTTCCCGTATTTTTTAGGCCGTATCTGGCCTGTCCCGCGGGGCTACGAAAACCCCTAAGTGGCCACGATTTCTGTGGTTTCGTGGCCGCCAGTGCCTTTTCCGATTTTCGCAACTTCTTGCCGGGGCAACGTCCGGCTATTTCGCCCATACGTAAGTGGTAGCCCGCGTTGCGTAGGTCGCCCGTGATTTTTCTCGTATTTTTTCGGCCATATTCGGTGGACCCTACGAGGCTACAAAAATCCCTAAGTGGGATGCGTATCACTAACAAAGTAAAATAATTTTTCCGGTTCAATACAACAAGAAGTTTTTTTTTTGGTAATTTTTCCCGGTTCAATACAACAATTATTTTACAAACAATTTACAATAAAAAATGAAAAAAAATATGCGACAGTACCCGATCGCCCAGCCTGGGGCGATCGGTGCATTTTTTAATTTTTCTCCGTCCTGCGGTTACATTTCGAAATCCTGCCGTTTGCCAGCGCAGCTATCACCCCAGTTGGGGGCGATCGCCCGTGGTGGGGGCGACGGGGGTAGTTTTGCAATTTTTTTGCGTGGCCGATTAATTTTGAAAAAAAGATTTAAAATAAATATTAAATAAAAAAATCCACATTTAACTCCTCTTCCCGGCCGCATTCTCCAGTCTCCCGGTCCCAACGACCAACTCACGATTCTCGCCATGGCAGATCGCCCGCCCGGAGAACGCGTTGTCACACCTCGTCCGACGAGGCCCCGGAGAGGCCAAGCGTCGAAGGACTACTGGCTGCTATGGCGGGCCCACTCCAGCGCGTCCAACTCTACCCAGCTTCTCAGCTTCCTCGCCCTCGCCGTCCTCCTGGTCCTCGCAGGCGCCACGCTCACCAGCGCCTTCGTCGCTCTCGTCTTCCTCAGCCCGCTCGCTCCTCAGTCCTCACCAGCCCTCTCTGGGTGCCCGCCACAATCGTGCTCTTCGTCACGGGGGGCACCGCGCTGTCCGCTGGCGGCATAGCCGTGGTTGCGCTGGCCGCGGGCACGTGGGCGTACCGGCACCTCACCGGGCGGCACCGGGTGGGCTACGCGCGGGGTCGGGTAGCGGACGCGGCGAGCCACGTCAGGAGCTACTAAGAGCGGGAGTACGGCGGCAGGTACCCGCACGCCCGGGTGAAGGACGCCGTAGGCTTTGCTCCTTCCTGCTTGCGCTGTTAATGTGTTCCTGTTGGTTTCGTTTTACGCGTTCGTTGTGTTTAGTTGGAAGTGATTTGATTTTGTCAATGACAGGCGTTTTCGATGAGAAGTCGCCGTCCTGAATCGATCCTTGATGCTGTGGGCGTTTAGTTGGATGTGATTTGATTTTGGCAATGACAGGCGTTTCGATGAGAAGTCATCGTCTTGAATCGATCCTTGATGCTGTGGACATCAACGAGCTGCACGTAGCTAACTGTATCTGCACGCGGCACGTACGTGTTCGATGAACGGATTTATGTGACTGTAGCTAGGCTATGCACGGCCGAATTCTGATCCTAGTTTGCAGGCAAAACAGAACAACGTGTGATCTAGTTGTTGGAGTTTGGTTACCAGCTGAACTGGAGTGCCCACTACAATCGGGCTGAACTTGAATCAGTTGCCAACTTGCCATAGCTATGTATTTCTTTAATTTTCCAACTTCCAAGAGAGGAGACATCACAAAATGGACTCCGTTGTACGGGATACGGCCAGAGACGTGAAATTAATGGCCGGGCTCGACAGTGATGTATCACTAGAAGGAAAAAATAACTGCGGCCTCAGCAAAATCCAAGAAAACAAGGAGAAAATTTGAAGTAAAGAACAGAAAACTTCAAGTCTTCAACATTCATTCGTTCTTGCATTGCACGTGTAGCAAGGTGTACGTCCCTCTCATGCTCGATCCACGTCGCCTAGTTCGAAAGAACGGGCGGGGCTCAGCAGCGGCGACCGCGGCGGCGTCCGGGCCTTCCACAGCCGCTGCCCCTCATTGTCGTAGTGTATGGCCCCGTTGAACTCCAGCGGCTGGCACCTCTGCCCGAACAGTATCGTGCGCCTCCACACGCACGGCTCGTCGGGGTCTGAGTCGAACTTGACGCCGTCTCGGCCGTCCTGATGACTATGCTCGACGATCCTTTTATTCAAGTTCTTCCGCTTCCTCAATGGCTTCGCCTTGACGAAGGGGCTGAGGCCGTCGCCGCTGCCGCCGCACGAGAAGAATGGCAGTCTGCTGACAGCCGCAGAGGACGTGATCGTCTTCTTCCGGCGGCGGAGCCTTAGCCACCGGGCGAGGGAGGAGAGGAGGAAGGACATGGCATCGAACATGCTGTGAGGTTTGGGTGGGGTGCCAATGGAGGAGAGACTCTTCGTGGATTAACGCATGGAGTACTATTAAGGGGGTGTTTGGGACAGCTCTAGCTCCACCAAAATCTGTGGAGTTGGTGGAGCAGGGTATTTCTAGCTCCAGAAATTCATGGAGCTAGAGCTGTGGATACATTAAAAGTGTTTAGATAGATCATCTTGTTTACATTTTAGATTAAAAATATAAATTTAATTTACTTTATTTTAGACTATAAGTTTCAGATCTGAGCTGGAGCTGAGAGTTGGAGCTCTCCCAAACAGGGCCTAAAAGCGGAGCTACCTAGCGCTGCGCCCAGTGGATGGGTGGACCGTTTGACACCAGACACGAAGAATTTTAGGAACGGTAATTTAAAATGGATAACTAACCATTCAATCGTGCTGTTAACTAACCATTAAATTAAAATGGATAATTTAATTTGTGGATTAAATTGTTTTCTTTTTCAGAGCACACGAAAGGATGCACACCATATGTGTAATCCTTTATTTAGTGCCACCATATGTGAATCTGTGAATTAAATTGTGTGCGTACAGGGATTGCGGAGGTGCAAGATCTCACTGACCGTGAGAAAGACTTTTCACTAGACGCACAGGGTGTATGTATTATAATAAACCAGCTAGGTGGCCCGTGCAATTGTGTAGCTAGCATTAATATGATTCTACTTTGCAAAATTGAATTATAGTATTCTCTCTTATGTGTTAGTACTTCACATACAACTTAGTGCATGTTTGGAACGATATTTTCGTTCAACCTGCAAAAATTTAGAAAAATCTCTTACACATTCTAAAGAAGCCAAAATTAGATGAAATCATACTTTATTAGTACTTCTTATATATTCATTTTTAAGGATCGTCGAGTTTAGCACGTGCTAACCTGAAGCTTCAAATGACATGAGCTGCGATGATGCTGTAGAAGATATTAGCTGGTGAATAATAAATTGATCGTTGTAGACTAATCATGATGTCAATCAAGAATATTAAGAATATCCAAAGAACAATTATAAAATAGATGAACCAAAGATATAGCAGATCTAAACCCTTTTCTTTTTATTAATTATAGATTGATTCTCTTGAACAATTAGATACTATATATATTTATACCCCAAACACCTTAGAGATAGTTTCGGAATTCATCCACCAAAATCAAGAGTCTAGTTATATCTCAATAGTCAAAACCAAGAGTACGATTATATCTTAACACTTCTTTTTGGCCGAATACCACGTAATGTATGTGACTCAATAAAAACTCCTCCAGAAAGCACATTGGGGAAAAAGTATAGAGAAAAAAGCTTTTCTTAAAAATTTCTTTGATTTTTCTCGCTTTAACAAAGCTTAAATGGGACTTTCATAAATTAAAAAAATTTAATTTGAATAATCTAACCGAGTGTGGTGTGGGTGGAGACGGACAGATCCGGCTATGGAGTGGTGTGAGG
The DNA here is from genome assembly GCA_036346375.1 of Guadua angustifolia. NCBI lineage: Eukaryota > Viridiplantae > Streptophyta > Magnoliopsida > Poales > Poaceae > Guadua > Guadua angustifolia. Next base: position 32,971,935 of record CM070500.1, on the reverse strand, counting down.
TAGCCATATCCAGCCGTGGCGTAGCGGGAGGCGGCCTCCACCTCTACACCAGCATCCTCCACCCCGCCATCACCATCATGTTGTCTAGGTGGAAGGATGATGGATGGATGATGAACACCAATTCTAATTTTGGCTATATTTTAATTTTGCAATATGATCATTATTTGTATAAACATCAATTCTAATACTTCTATGAACTACGAGGTTTGATATTTATTTCTAATGGTTGTTATGTGTTCATCGATATCATATTCTAACTCAAAATAAAAAATATGCAATAAGGATGTATTTTAAACATTTCATGCCTCGTAATAATAAGCCAACTCAATAAAAGTCAGTCTGTCAAACAGGTTGGCTTGGCTTAGGTGGCATTTGGTTGCTTGGATGAGCCTGGATGGGATATGGACATCCATGTATTTGGAGTTATACAATTGTTTGAATGGATGGATGAGTTGGCTAGGGATATCCAATTTTGAGGGATATTCCAAGAAGTCAGATGGCTCGATCCCACAGAAAAAGCTGCACGGCCTCATCCCACGCGCGATTGGCTCCCTCCCCACAGATTGCTCACCTCCCTCTCCTAGCTGAAGGAAGCGATGGGAGCAGATTGAGCCATCAAGGCTTAGTCGGAGGGCCACACTGCATAACCGGAGGTAGCGCGACCCAACAGGAGTAGATTGAGGGGTGACGCAGCAGATCCAGAGGGCAGGGCGGTAGATCGATGGCAGGATGGGAAAAGCGGCGTGATAGGAGGCCGGTGTGACCCAGCGGCAGGAGGGCACCTCGACCTGATGGCAGGAGGGAAGGAGTTCGGTGACCCGGCAACACCAGGTGCAGTAGGAGGGCGGCTCGGCCCGACGGCAGGAAGGCAGGAGGGTGGCACGTCTCGATGACATCCGGTGGCTGGAGGGCAAGGGGCAGGTGACCCGACAACAAGAGGGCAGCTGGAGGGTGGTGACCCAGAGAGGCAGGAGGGCAACTGGTGGGAAGGCCCGATTTGCCCGCAAAGATCAATTGCATCAATATGGTATCGCCCTGCTTCCTTTGCATCAATTGCAGATCAATTTGATGAGTTGCTACTTAAATATAGTTAGGAACTAGAATATGCATGCTTGATTACTTTATTAGGAACTATAATAACTCATCACAACAATACTTGAAAGATGATTGTAGAATGTTTGAACTTGTTCTTAGCAACTACGCTTAATAATAACTTAGGCTTAGCAATCTACAGACTTTGTAGTGATGTGGTATGCTTGTGAATGATAGACTTAAAAAATGCTTGATTTTGCATTGTAGATGGATAAGAGGAGAAAAAGAAATATCTTGATATTGGCGTCTAATGCACATGTTGTTGTTTCTTTGGTTGCATTATGTATCAAGTCTAGCAAAAGAAAGAGAGAAAGAGTTACTTATGGTCCAATGGATGATAGGGACAAGATAAGAATAGAGTATTTAAACAACAAAATTTAGAAAAATAATGTAACTTGTGTGAACATGCTAAAGCTTGGAAGAGTACATTTCTTCCGGTTGTGTACACTTTTGAGAGATCGAGACTTGCTTCGAAACACTATACATGTATGTGTTGAGGAGCAAGTTGCGATGTTCTTGAACACTATTGGATACAATCTTAGAAATAGGTTAGTTAGCACTAATTATTGTAGGTCCAATGAAATAATTAGCCATTACTTCAAACTAGTCGTCCACGCCATAGGTGAGCTATGCAATGATTTCATTAGGCCACTTTCATTAGAGACCCCAACAAAAATAGCAGGATACCCAAGGTGAGATCCATACTTTAAGGTATGATATTGAGCTATTACTCCTTATACAATTTTGGGGTCAACATTATATGGTTCCTAATTTTTTAGCATTTATTCTTGACCAAATAAGATTTTATTAGAGCTATTGATGGTACACATATAAGGGCCTCTATTTTTAATGACATGGAACCTTCCTTTCATGGTAGAAAACCTTTTTGTACTCAAAATATGATGGCAGTCGTAGATTTTAATTTTTGATTCACATATGTGTTGACTGGTTGGGAGGAGATAGTACATAATGTTGTAGTGTTAGCTGATGCCTTCGAGCGTGAGAATGGCTTATGTGTCCCACAAGGTAATACATTAATTATGTATTCTGATTGGTCCGTACCATTGATTTGTATGAATCAAATGTGATCCACTTATGCCTCATATGTTAAGAAAATTCTTCCTAGTTGATGCGGGATATAAAGCCAAACCTGGGTTCTTGCATTCATTTCACGGTGTGTGGTACCACTTGAACGAGTGGGGGAATAATCCCGTACAAGATGAGAAGGAGTTGTTCAACCTTAGGCACTTCTCTCTTCGTGTGACCGTAAAGCATGTATTTGGGTCACTCAAGAGGCGGTTCAAGATACTTGACGATGCCACTCGGTTCTTCCCCTTTCCTACCCATGTTGACATTGTTGTAGCTTGTTGTTTTATTCACAATTAGGTTATAGATGATGGGACTAATGAATACATTTTACTAGAAACCAATTGGCCATCTAATTCTATCCCCGCTTCATCACATATTGGGCAAGCAAGAGACCATAGATTCATGACTGATTTTAGGCAGGGAATTGCCGATTACATATGGGAAGACTGGCAAAACTACTATGGCAATTACTATGTGCTATTTGTAATACTGTCAAGAACTATTTACTTGTAATGTTGTTAAGAACTCCTTTTTATTTGTAATGTTGTGAAGAACTATTTATATATAATGTTGACAAGAACTATTCTCATTATATTGTCATTATACATGCTGAAATTTCTTCTAGATTGTCATTATACATGCTAGGGCATAGATCTTGCACAACTTATTAAAAACGTTGGGGCAAAAGCTGATAGGAGTGGTCATGTTACATGGACATCTGTAATGTCTGACATGATGCTTAGCCACTTGTGCAACTTGGTAGCTAGTGGCACTAGAACATCTAGTGAGTTTAAGAAGGTACACCTTAATGTGTGTACCAAGGCTTTGAATGAGCATTTCAAACTTAGACTAACTTGAGATCATATTTTGAACCATATTAGAACATGGAAGAGGAAGTGAGGAAAGATAATCAAGCTCAAGAAGTTGAGTGGTGCTGGATGGGATGAAGACAATTGTATTATTACACTTGATCATGATAATTACACAGACCATATTGAGGTATGGTTGTAGCATGTATTATGCTTTTTGCTTCATGCTACTGTTATTCCATAAAACTACTTCTTGCTGCATGTGTTGTGCCTAACATATTCTCTTTTGTTTGCTAGATGCACAAAGGGGATGCTAAATATCTAAACAAGCCTATTAAGCACTATAGTGAGATGGCTACAATTTCGGCAATACTTTGGCTACAGGGAAGTATGCAAGGGATCAAGCAACCCTCTAGCTACAGAAGTGATTGAAATTGAAAATGACAAAACTGTTGCCACAACTGAAGATGGTACACAATCTCAATATGTTGGTGAGTTCTCTGCCCCCAAAGCAAAGAAAGCCAAGACAATCCCAATGAAGAGGATACGGGGCCGCAAGCAATACTCCAATTTGGCCTTGATAGGTTTGTCACAACTATTGAGAAGGTGGCTACCGATGATAATGAGCTTCCCAAAGATATATTGCAAAACATAAAAAGCCTTATGGGTTTTGATGGCGCCCATCTTCCTCACTATTATGCCTATTTGGTCGAG